>JAPDFJ010000005.1:0-1389246 GCA_027569595.1 Penicillium sp. G339 | reverse complement strand
AGTAGTAGTAGTAGTAGTAGTAGTAGTAGTAGTAGTAGTAGTAGTAGTAGTAGTAGTAGTAGTAGTAGTAGTAGTAGTAGTAGTAGTAGTAGTAGTAGTAGTAGTAGTAGTAGTAGTAGTAGTAGTACGTAGTAGTAGTAGTAGTAGTAGTAGTAGTAGTAGTAGTAGTAGTAGTAGTAGTAGTAGTAGTAGTACTACTACTACTACTACTACTACTACTACTACTACTAGTAAAAGATAAGTAATCGATCGATACTAACATTGTAATATATCTTAAGTATCGATACTAGTCCCAAGGGTATGAGGATCGTGTCTGTACTTCGAAATGTCAAACCTGATGGCGTGAAGTGGTCCCTACTGGCTGCTGCATGGTAGTTTGTACGATTAAATTGAGCTTGTTACCCGCTCAGGTGCATTTCATCTTTGCGATATTTTAAAAATAGCTACTCTTCCGGAAATTTTGATACACATACTAGTAGCTCAAAGAAATGGTTCTGCGCAACAGGTTCAAGTAAGTCCCTCTGACTGACTGCCTTAGTAGCTACCCTGACAGTGCTCTTCTACTTCATTGTAAGATCCCATAAGTCTACTCATTCTGCTGTAGCATTCAGCACCAAAGTGGATGAGCAATTGTGTAATGGGGTTGACAAGTTGAAGAGGGAAGGATGATGCCTAGATTTGGACGAAAAATCTGAAGGTTGAGAATTCCTTCACTGCCAGTGCCTTCTCAATTCGCAACTCGTCACTTTTCCATCTGTCCTCCCACCTCTTCTTTCCCGGCTCCCACCCCAAACTTCCTATCTCACGACGAATCCTAAGACAACCTCCATCAATCTAAACTTTTGTTTTATCATGTATTTTGACCGATCTTCCTTTGTTCTGCTCGGTGACTGACACTATTGATTTTGCTTCGCAGGGACTCTAAAAAGGTCATTCCAGTCACTCCGGTCAAGGTGATCAAGAAGAGGGCCACGCCTCAGAAATCCCCAGTTGCTATTCACGCATCAGGCCTGTCCAGCATCAGTGGCCAGGACGCCCTCCTCTTGTGGTACTGCTTTCGCAGCAATGGCGGGAATGCTGTAAGTACGCGAACACTTGTCATGAAGTGTTTACCCAAGTCTCTTCCAATCCCGAGTCCATCAGAGCTGAGATTATGACTGGCAAGACTCCTAATTACCAGGTACTGGGTGACATGCTAGGGATTTCAACCAACGCGGCTCGGCTGAGATTCTACAAGATGAAAGCATGCTTCGAAGCCGATGGAAAGTCCCCCAAACCTGACAAGACTGTTACCCCTCAGAAAGAGAAGCAGGCAACTCCCAAGCGAGCAGTCAAGAACCGCCCGAAGAAGAAAATCGTTAATGACTCCGATGATGAGCCCGAGGGTAGCCTCCACCTGGAATCTGATAAGGAAACAGAGGAAAGCTACGGGGGAGAGTCCGAGACTGAGATCTAGAAATCTTTCGCGATCATCTGAAGGAACATCGGTCATGCTTTTTATGTTTCCTGATGTACCAAATTGTTCATGTCGTGATGCATGGGAGTGTTTACAGCCCTCTCTTCAGGTAAACAGTAATGCGAATGGAGCAGAACAAATGAATTTGACCCTAGAACCTAGCTCTGCGGCTCTCAACCACAGAGCAACCCCCAAAACTCATTGTTTGCCTCGAAATGGACGAAAGTCTCTCGTAAATGTTGAAAGAAAGAAGTAATAAAAAAAAGACGGCCATTAGATAATTCTTCCAGTTCTACCCATTTCAGATGATTCCTTCAAGGCTCCGTGCCGTCATGGTCCTCGGGGATGGGGTCATTGTCGAGCATCCCAGTATCATCGGTGTTCGTGGCCTCCTTGGAAGTGTTCGCAACATCCGACTTGTTTCTCATGGAGATGCGCAGGCGAGAGAAGCGCTTGGAAGCGGCAGCCTTCTGGATACCGAGCTTTTCCGAAACGGCATCCCAGTTGATCTGTAGGCATAGTTAGTATAGATGAAAAGAACCCACGAACAGGGTCCAGCAAGGTTGGATTTGATGTGAGAGAAGCGTCTGGAGTGAAATAGTGAAAGCGTACCGGGATGCTACCATCTTCCTTTTTGGCACCGCTGTTTTCGAGGCAGGTCCACAGGAACAGTAGATGGATTTCAGGTGCAAGGCCCTTGGGCGACTTGGGCGACCTGGGCGGGGTTGACAGCTTGCCGATGCCTTTCTTCGGCTGAGGCGATTTGATTGCAGCCTTGGGAGCCATGGTGCTTAGATAGATGCAGTTGACTTGATGGTCGTCAAGAGAATGGATGAATGATAGAAGAGCGAAGTAGAAAGTGAGTGAAACTGGGAGGGAAAGGGGAGGGAAAGAGGAAGAAGGAGAGAGGAAGAGGAGAAGATGAAAAGAAAGAAAGGGCAAAGCGCCCTGCTCGACATTGATCGCACCTGCCTAACTTTTTATTTTTGGTATTTTCTATTTTGCTGAAATGAGAAATCGCCCACCAGTCGAGCTGTCCAGGTCACCTGCTCCCTGCGGTCCCATTGCCATCCGAGAAAAAGATCCAGTTCCATATTTTATTCCATCCCATGGGATACTCTTACATCCTTCGAATCCTTGTATTCCACCCTCCATGTTATCCGCCTGGCCTACTCCTCCATTGCCATGGCCTCCCTTCTCCGCAGCGGATTCTTCCTGCTGCTGCTACTTCAGATTCTTGCGCTCGGCAATGTCCGCTCTCAGTTTCCGCATGCTGACCGTAGACTGTAAAAGCGGCCCTGACAGTGCCTTCCTTGACTCTAAGCTCCTCGGCGAGAGTATCGTAGTCAGCCTATGCAATGATCAGGACATAGTCAGTGGCAACCTTTGGAACTAGGTTGAGTAGCTAACTTGAATATAAACATATCTGTTTACTATGCGTACTAGTAATACCCATGGGACACACAAGATCCAGTGATACTAGTAGTCATACTTTCTCCATTTACTGCTTTCCTCGGGAATATGTAAATTCCTTGCAATATCTTTATCCTAGTATATTCAAAAATACGAATCCTCTAGGCCAGCGTTCTTTCCACGGGCTTCAGGCTACGAGTATATATCTACATGTAAAACCCTAAACAGAGCAAACAATCTGCGGTTGAAGCCTGCTACCTAGGTATTGGTCATGCTTTTGAATAATTCAAAGATTTAGTGAATAGTAATATGATCAAATATAGTGAGGTACCTACATGGGGACGGTAACCGAGGTTGTTGGCCAGCAGTGCACTGCACTTCAACTTGAAATTCTGTATATAGGAAGCAGATGGAAGAAGAATACTGTTTTCTGGATTTCATTCCTTCATTATATTGGGATTTCAATTTTATGATTGTACCAATGCCTTCTGTAGTGACTCCCTCACAGCTTCCGCTAGAACAGTATGCGCTCCCCGAGCAGCATCAACAGCACCATCTATTAACGCTTCGTGACCGGTCCGCTGATCTCCAGCCTCAAGGGAGGCCTTTGAGCTATCACCTTTGAGCCAAAGCTCTGTGATTTCGTCTCGAGCAGGCATATATGCCACCACACAAGCAGACATAATGGAACGGTGCTCGGCCGGGTCCGTGTCCAGCATCAATTTGGGTGCAGTCGAGGGAGAATCGGTCGAGTCATCAGACACAAGAGCAGCCACTCCACCAGCTACAAGATCAAGACAGTCGATATGCGCATCGGCAATTGCCGCCGACGCAGCACTTATACAGCCCGCCAGAACATTCATCATGCCCCACGAGGCATCGTGCGAGTCCGGAGCATCACCCCACCAGCGGTCATCCTCCGCTTCAAGAATGGTGATAGTAATGTCTAGACCACTCTTGGGCCAACGCTCGGCAATAATGGCGCCGCGCAGAGCTGTTTCGAGGTGAACGCCGAGGTCGCGCTCACTTGAATCCCGAACATGACCTTTGCGCTTGCGGGTCGCAAAGGGCGCGTACTTCACGTGAGTTGTTAGGACGAGGTTCGGAGAGAATGCAGCTGACCGGGGCAGCGGTTTCGGTCCATGGACTGTGCAGGCGAGCTTCAGAGCCGAAGAAGGCGGGATCAGAGATTTGGGATTGGTGCGGGCGGCAGCGAGAGAAGCGGAGGGTTCAAATTCAAGGTATGAGGAGCCTGAAGCTGTGGGGATGAGCCCCGTCTTGAGGACTAGAAGGGTCACGGATTAGCTGATATTCTTGTCCAGCGTCAGGTTATCGTCGTGCATACAGATTTTCCGTAGTTCGGTCGGTTGTCGCTGGCGTTGCGCGCGGTCTCCGGCGCCTGTCCCGGATTGAACTAGCGAGGCATACACCGGAGGCCTTGTGCCACCCGGAGGCCCATTGACTCGCCTTCTGTCATTCATGGTGTGTTGTTCTGTAACGTTCGACAATTCGACAATTCGCCAACCACTGGCAGCAGGTATTGCGGCGTGGAGCCAGAAACGGAAATCCTGGAGTTTGCACTGTTTGCGCGGGCCCCACCCACCAGCTTTTCTCAGTTTTCTTCGCCGTTTTGCTTTCTTCTTCTTCCACAACTCCTCGTGTTGTTTATGCCCTGGGTTGGCAGCCCTTTTTATGGCAAAGGAGCTTTCCCAGGGCTGTAATTCCCTTTCTCGGTCACTTCTCTTCCCAACTAACCTCGTGAGTATCCTTGATCCCCACCTTGCACAGTCAATTCCACCGTCCGTGTCTTTTATGAGGAAAACGATCCAAATCTCTGTTCGGCGACCAAAAATGGGCCTTAGAACAACATGCACTACCATCTGATGAACGCAACATTATTACAAATGTTATTTCAATATTGTCACTAGCATTGAAGCTGACCATCATTGAAGGCAGGAATTTCACGACTCTCACTAACCTGCTTCCAAACCACGTCGCCGACAGCCTTGACCACTCTGGTAAGCTAGCCTTTTTTTTTTATCTTTCCCCAATACCTCATCGTGATGAGAAAAAATTTTCAGTTCTGCTTCTGCAAAAAATTTGAAGATAACAAAATACCTTACCAAAAACTCCTGATCGTGTCTATCTCACTGCCTTTCTCTTGTCAAATGTTGTCGACACCAAGTGCTGACAATCGAAGAATCTTCTAGTTTTGTAATCTTCTTTCTCGCGCCTCCGCATCAAAAGGTACGGGCACATTTGTTTATTTCATGCACCACACCACACCCCCTTTTATGATGACACCTAGTCAATCCATTCAATGATCTCTTTGAGAACCGCCTTCCGAGCTAGCACCCGTGTTGCGCGGCGGCCACCCAGAAGCAAAGTGGCGATCCATACTCTGCGACTCTCAAATACTGGACCTCGGATATCCTCACGGAGGTCCTTGGGAGGAAGGTTGTGGAGCACCGGGGGGCGTGGGCTTCGTCGTCACTTGCTACTGTTTCTGGTACTGGCCGTTGCTGCAATATGGTTCCTGCGACGTTCGGCTTGTGTCGGTTTCCTCGGGCTGGGCTGTTCATCCGTCTTGGGCGTCAGTCCGGCTCGGGGGGCCGGCAGAGGATGGGATGAGTTAAACGGCTGGCTGATTACTTGCTTGCTTTGCTTGCGAGTTATGCCATATCTGTCTTGTTCCATGACACTGTTTTTGCAATTGATGCTGACAACATGTGCAGATACTTGAAACTTGTGAACCCAGTAGAACTTCATTTAATCAATCCGCAATTATTCAATCATGTTTACTTTTTGAAATATCTCGTATTGACTGTAATGTGTTGTAATATGTCAATTCTCACAGGTTATATATGTATGAATAATAAGTGGCAAGAAAGACATTATTATCCAAAGCAGAACTTGAAGTGCGTCGAGCACCCCGGTCCTCACCAGCCGGGTCCTCGGACGACCAAGGTAGCAAAATACATGCACACAACCACCCAGCCCAATTCTAAACAGCAAGGGGAATCACACATTGAATCTGCAGAGGTAAATAAAATCCCGCCTGTTCCCCCATTTTCCTTAAACATTTCCTGCGATCTGCGAGCACGAGTTTTTGTTTTCGTTTTTCGTTTTCGTGTTCTAAAAAACACTGCGCACTGGAAAGAGAATCCGAACATCGTGATATTCCCCATTATGCGCCGGTACCACCACTCTTGTATTTGCCATGGTCAGTCTATTGCGACTTGTGACTCAGACGTGGTCATACGTATGGGTGGTCGTTCTTTCATTCTTGTTTCCCCTCGACTGGCGTTGTTGTGCCGTTTGAGCGGGACATGCTGTAGGGAGCCTGCAATGGCAGTGTTAGCATCAAATGCTTCGAAGGCACCGGACAGGAAAAGAGACTTACGAGGACTTTCTTTGCATTGCATATCCTCCAGGCCAGATTCAGGACGTTACCATCCGCCTTGACGACCTCAGGTGCTAACTCAACACCGAACCTGCGTGGGAGTGGTCAGCAATGAACTAAGGAAAAGAGAGCCACGCCTGGGAGCTTACATTTGATGAACAGCAAATACAACGCGTTTCGCGAACTTTCCATCCCGTTCAACGAGACCGCCGAATTGTTCGTCGACAGTTTCAGGCGCAATCTCTGGATCTTGGTCGAAGCAATTACGGACAACGGGAAGTAAAGACTGCTCAACAGTGGCTTGCACGATGCCATCGCTGTCGACAGAAGTATCGTCCTCGTCAAATCGATGTATGCGGATTTCAAACGGTCTGGAGATGGCCATCACGTTATGCATGCCGTTGTGGTGGTAGCGGAGCTCGAAGACGCCTTGGGTCCAGAAGAGTTTGTCGCCGGAGAAAACGACCTCGCCGGAAGCAAGCTCACGACCTTGACGATCCTTTTCACCATGGGATTTGATTACCACATCACTTGTGATAATACCCTTCTCGCAGGTAAGGTTGTCATAGGAGCCTTCGTTGGTTGCGACCCAGCGGCCTTGGGATGAGACGCGAGAGACTTCACGGGAGGTGCTGTCTGTGACACGATAGAGACCGATCCAGTCTTTCTTGCTGTGATTGAGCGGCGCAGTCCACTTGACCTTAATTGGGGAGCCGTATTCGAAAGTCAGGTTCTTTAAGTCTCCTCGTCGGTCGAGAGGCATGCGGGCATTAGCACCCTCACGGCCCTTGCCCAGTTCGGTCTCCTCCAAGGATTTAGCTTCAGTACCCTCCACGGATAACGAATAGTCACGCAGGTCGAGACCAGCCAGATCCTCATCGATCCGAGAGATCGTGATGCGAGCAGGATACTTCTGGAAGAGGGCGGTGGTATCCTTGACGAAGGTGCTAACTCCAGCAGCCAACTTCGGGCGGGCATTGTCGAGGAGCTCCTCAATGAACTCGAAGGACTCGTCGAACATCTTGTCCACACTTCCGTGCAACTGCTTGAGGGGAGGGGGGAGAGACCTCTTCAGATTCTTGACAACACCTCCATCCTGACGAAGGCTACGACCATACAGCTTCTGCATGTGAGGACGTTCCACAAATTGGATGAAAGCCAGGCTCAGGATGTGGCTCAGCAACGCCAGGAAGGTGACTGCTCCGCTGCTAGTGATGAGGACGGCACCCCAGACACCTGCAAGACCCAGAACACGCTCAGGGTTGTTGAGGAAACGGTAAATGCCATTGTAGGTTAGCTTGGGGGATTCGTCAAAGAAAAAGTCACCATAAAACCAGCCAAATTCGCCAAGGGACTCATATATGCTGAACGATGTCCAAAGCTGCAAGCTAATCAAGCCTGCACCTAGAACGTGACGGAAAAGCACCAGGCCATACCCCCAGTCTGCGGGGAAGGTATACATCTTCCACACGGCAGCGATAAAGCTGGCGTAACACATAATCATACTGAGGTGATAAGAGCCCTTCCACTGGCTCCACGCCTCATGCGGGGTTTCGCCGAACTTGAGGAAGTGTCTTGTCCAAGCCTTGTTATTAGACTGATTGTTCAGGAGGTACCCGATGCCTACAGAGAACCACACGCGCCATACCACGGCGTTGACCACGAAAAGGAATTGGTAGCGTGGGGTCGATGGAGTCAAAGCGGTGACTGCAAATACAAGCATCTGAACCAGCATGGTAGACGAGTCGGTGGTTCTATACAAGTCCAGGTTATGCAGCCCCAAGAGGTTGTGAATTGAAGGGGGTGGCTTGGTGGAATACGTAGACGCATTGGGAGAGATTTCATCCGTCGGGGTTGGCGCAGTTGGGGTATCCAGGTCCGTAGGTAGGCTCGAGGAGGAATCGACACAGACCGAGCGCTTGCGGGGGGGAGGCGGATTGTAGGTCTTGTCGATGTGCGGGTTCTCCACGAGGACGAGAAAGGCGAATTGAGCTGCATGGGCAATGATAGAGATGAAGAGTACCTTGTAACTCGCCGCCATAAGCGAGATACCGTAGTAGCCCGCATAGCCGACTGAGTACATGGGATGAGGAGCCATCTCGAAAACACCGTCGAAGGTCAATTCCTGGTCGACGAGGTAGAAGAAATCGCCCCAGTACCAGGCATAGTCCTTGACTACTCGGTGGGCATCTAACTTGACCCAAAGGTTGAACAGCACAAGCACGATGCCGGCTGTCCACCGAAGGACAGTCATGAGCAAGTTCTCATCCACAGGATGGTGGCCACATGCTATCGCAAAGAGACAGTAGGAAGTGAAGTCACACATAAGAATCACGTCCACAAGACGCCTAAAGACAAGCCAGGTGTTGTATTCAATGGGTGCACTGTCGAACTTGTAATCGTGGGGGATCTTGGTCTCCAGCTCCCGCTTGATCCATTTGTACACAGTAGGGTGAGGGTTTCCCCCGGTGGCCGGGTCGACGAAGATTTTCGTCTTCTCCGCCCATCGGATCAAGGTCTTATGGTGGGACTGGTTATGGAGTAGCCATCCGATTCCTCCATTGTATCCCGCGCGCCAACAGAGGTAGATTACAGCAAAGACCGGGGCTTTGGCGCTTGCGGGGAGGGCCCAGAGCAGTAGAACGTGGATCGCAAGCAGTGCTAGAACCACCACGTCTGACACGTTCTTGGGTTCGGATGGCGAGAGCAGCTGGGAGACCATGTCATGAGTTTGAGGCACGGTGAACACTATGAAAGCGCGCAGGAGCGGATTAGCGGGGCAAGCTCCACCAAATGACAGCGAAAATGAAAGACAGCAGGAGGTTCGAGGCTGGTCGCTAGGAAATGACAACGGCGATGATACACTCCTCTGGTGCTCTGGGAAACCTACCAGTTCCATCGGGAGTCCGCCCAAAGGTCTTCTTGTCCTTGCCGGCCGCATCCTTAATGTCCGCTTCCCCATGAGCAGTCAGAGCTTCGCGGCCCGCAGTTGAATCAGGGCGTTGAATTCGCTCGCGCAGCCCTTCGGGCTGCAGGGCACCTGTTGAACGGCCCTGGTCCATGATGTTGTTGAGGAAGAGAAAGAGGATTGTTGGGGCGTGTCAGTGGCGACAGAAGCATGTGACGGACTCCAACCACGATTGACCTGTTTGCATCCAGCGGACTATCAATTGGTCCAACGCAACACCTTCTGGTTCGTTTGTTTACTGCGGTTTGACCTACCGGTATACCAGAGTGAATTTGTCTTTCTGCAGTTTGCAGTTTGCAGTTGGGAAAATTGACTTCAACAGGTTTGAGTCTTGTATTTATGTGGTGGAGGTGGATGGTGGACACACTGCCCCCCCATCACCCGTGCGCGTTTAGTGCGGACCCTCCGAATGGAGCAGAAAGAGAAAGAAACGGGCTTGGATCGGCCACGCTAAACCGACCCTCCTCGCCAACATGCTGCAGAACTGCCATCTCGGGAAGCCATCTGAATCCCTTTTGAGTTCCGGGCTTTTACGGCCAGAGTCGCCAATTCGCCGTCTGCTGGCTCGTGCGACCGGGGTTACACGTTGGCGAGGCGGGGCCTCGTCGTTGACGATGCGCAGCAGACAGCGGCAAGTGCGGATACAAATGCGAGAGCACTCGTGCATCACTCCACTGTGCAGTAGGTACACACTAGCCTGCATCGATTCATACAGTCTGCGACTCGGATGCAAGGACGCGAGGACGCGATGTTTCGGGACGAATGAGGGCAACACACCAAGTGGAGAGAGAGACTTGACATAATGCTCGAGTCTCCGTTTACGTTCAGAACCGAGAAACCAAGTCTGCGATTCGCAAATGGCTTGAGCTGGGAGTGCGAAACCGGGATCAGATACACCCTTACACACGTCAGTGCGCGAGATTGATAATGGATATCTTGGCCATCCGGTAACGCTTTGCATGGACAAGGCTTTTCTGTATTGGCTGTTTTAGCTGCCCCGGGGACCCTCAGATGATATCATTCTCGCAAGCCAACATCTTGTCTCCCCCTCGTCTCACCCGCAGTGCATCGGGCTATCCCACCAACGACCGGACCACATTGATCACCGTGTAGTGGAGGCACACCAAATCAAGATTCCCGTCTGCTGCTTAAGTTCTGACAGGACCAGAGCCTGGCCCTGGACTCGGTCGACTTGATTGGACCCCCCTAAACACCCAGGGAGGGACCTAAGCAGGGATGTGATGTTAGCGTTCTTTCGAGAGCCGATCCTGTTGGACTAACGCATGAAAATCGTTACTAGGAAATCTTACGATGGTGCTAGACGTGTGTCTGCGTGCAACAGCTATTCGACAATGCCTCTGTAGCGTCCTGTACGACGGGCAATGGTGAGGGGGCCCTGCTCCATCAAGGCTGACTGACGGGTAGTCTCTTCGCCCCCATAATTTACTTGATTTTCTTTTTGTAATGAATAGCTTCACATTCAATAAACATTGCTCTATGGTCCATAATGCTTTTGTTTTCTTCAAAAAGCCCTATTTTGGTCGCGTCAACTGGCTGGATGTGCTCCGACACCGCAGGCCCCGCCAATGACTGCGGGCAAGTTAGTCATCCCCGCTTATCAATCACCGCTCGCCACCACCGGTGGTTTTCTCTCTCGACACCTGGATAATCTTTGCCTTTCTTCACTCTTGCTCGCCTCGAACAATAGAACGAGATGGCGCCATATGTGGAGGAGCCGAATGAGGCGTCGTTCGACGCGCCCTCCAAGCGAGCACCGAACCTGGTGGCTCCAGAACCAGGTACGTACGGCGGGGAACCCTTGGAGTCCGGTGCAAGTCCATGAAGTCTAACCATCCCTCTCAGAACACTGCCCTGGACCCGAGTCCGAAAAGGCAGGTCAAGGTGATGCCTGCGCTGGCTGTCCAAACCAACAAATCTGCGCCACCGCGCCTAAAGGACCGGATCCCGATATCCCGATCATAACCGAGCGACTCTCGCAAATACGACACAAGATCCTGGTGCTTTCGGGCAAAGGAGGAGTGGGGAAATCGACATTTACAAGCCTTCTAGCACACGGCTTCGCTACAAACCCAAACTCCACCGTTGGGATTATGGATACCGATATCTGTGGACCTTCAATCCCCAAGATGATGGGCGTGGAGGCAGAGACGATCCACGTGAGCAACGCGGGCTGGAGTCCTGTGTGGGTGACGGATAACCTGGGCGCTATGAGTGTACAATTCATGCTGCCTAACCGCGACGATGCGGTGATCTGGCGCGGACCCAAGAAGAACGGGTTGATCAAGCAGTTCCTCAAGGATGTGGACTGGGGTGAGCTGGACTTTCTGCTTGTGGACACACCTCCGGGCACGAGTGACGAGCATCTTTCTGTCAACTCTCTTCTCAAGGAGTCTGGCGTCGACGGTGCCGTTGTCGTGACTACGCCGCAGGAGGTTTCGCTGCTCGATGTACGCAAGGAAATCGACTTCTGCCGCAAGGCTGGTATCCGCGTTCTCGGACTGGTGGAGAATATGTCCGGCTTTGTTTGCCCGAGTTGCACGCATGAGTCACAGATTTTCCGCGCTACTACCGGCGGAGGACGGCGACTGGCGAAGAAAATGGGTATTCCATTCCTGGGGGCGGTGCCTCTTGACCCTCGCGTTGGTATGGCTTGTGATTATGGAGAGAGCTTTGTGGAGAACTTCCCCGATAGTCCGGCTTCCAAGGCGATCAAGGGTGTTGTCCGAGCAGTTGGTGAAGCTGTCGGTGAGAACCCGGACGACGTTCTTCCCGAGGACATGGTTGGTTAAGGAGATTTCGATTTGCTATTTTGTTATTCATTGCATGGCCTGCGATTTGGACCGGTGATTCTGTTTTAAGCGTTTTTTCTATCTAGAACTTTATTCGATACCATGAACATACGAGTGTTACGATCATATCATAAGAGGAATGGATCTTTGGGGAGTACCCTCGGGTAATATTTATTATTTCTTACACGTACAATCCTCATGTGTTCACCATGCGGTAATCGCTCCCACCCCTCCCCATCTCAAGACAATGTCTGTGTCGAGTTCGTTGTCTGCAACAAGACACGCCGGTAACTCGTCAACGGATGATAGCCACTATCCGTCACCTCAAGAATTAAATGAAGTAGCCAGCATCCAGACTGGTTGAACCCTTCTCCATTACAACTTTCCTTCTCGGCAGGAACCTGCACTTGGGCCAATCTACCACCCTGCGAAGTACTGACATCCAGCGCAGGAACCTTACTTGCAACATTCCAATCATTGGTGCCGGGCTCTTTATACTGGAACCAACGGAAACTGAGACGATCTCCATCCGGATCTATAGTTCTTGCAGCATTCAATGAGACAGAAGACCCAGCCTCGATGGTCAGATTCAACGGAGCCAGCGCTGCACTGCCGTTAATCGAGATAATTGGGTGGTGGTTTGCCCGGCTGGTATTGTCTGGCAGAGACCACTGCATACGTGCAGCGAAATCATTCTGGAAAGCATCCCGCCAGCGCCAGATAGTTGCTCGGTTCGAGACGAAGGTTTCGTTATTTTGGCCCGTCACTCGATCCGCCGCGTCACCGTAATGATTGAAGTTCAGCACGGTGGAAGGGTTGACCTTTGAATAGCGACCTCCCCAAGACCCATAATCCGGGTTCTGGGGAACCCCGAGTCCGTTTTGGATCAGGTATAGGAAGGTCGGCGTGTCTCCCTCCATGATAAACTGATAATTCGGGTACGCAGCTTTGCCGTACGGACCAATCTGAATATTTTCGCGAAGCCACTGATGAGTGACTTTGGAGAAATCAGGCCCACCTTGATCCTCACCATAGTAGTTCTCACCCGATATACCGGTCCATGCCGCCAGGCCATATTGGTTCCAGCCGTGCGTCGACACGATATAAAAGATGTCTGGGTATCGTTGGCGAATCCAAGCGCCCGTGTCATCTTGATCGGAGACGGCGTATACGCGAAGTCTAGCTCGCAAGGCTGCCGCCTCGGTCTCGGAGTGTGTTTCGTGAATCTTGTACAGGACTTGAGCAAGAACATTTGTGCCGCCCCAGGCAAGGACCCATAAGGGCTGGTCGGTTTCGGCTTGAAGGCGCTCGAGCAGGAGCTTGCCAGCGTCGCTGAGAGGGATGTCCTTTCCGATGGCTTTCATTCCGTATGTCTTGACGAGACGATTAGGAGAACGACCTTCATAAAGCCATTGAACGGCATGAGATCATGGAATGCACTCACAGCGGAGCCTTTGCGCAACAGGCTTCGAATATGATCACCCGATGGATAAGGCGAGTCAGGAGGAGCATGTCGGTTGAGATTATCCGTGACATTTCCGTAGGCATTCATAACAGACAGCATTGCCTCAGGGTGGACTTCGTCGGTAAGCCATGTCGAAGTCACCGCGCAAATGCCTTCAGTCTGGAACTGATTGGAGTAGAGCAGGTATCGCGTCAGCGATTCCTGGTCATCTGGCTCATTCGAAATATCTGAGAGGATAAACACGCGGGGTTTGTCGGGAATTGGCAAGAAAGTGCTCGTGTTCACTGCTGTTTTGGCCAAGGCCTGGGCGGCCAGAGTCCACAGGAGGGTGAGGGCGAGAAGGGTAGTCATGATTTACCATGCGAACTATCCCTCTTCAAAATACCTACACTTGACATTTATTATATACTATACCTCTACCTATGTCCTCGAAAATCTTCCGCCATGTCTCCACATAGTCTACAATGATGCCATTGTGTGGGGAAGGGCCCCGCGGGGTTTGGCCGAGTGGTCCGACATGCCCGATCCAGCAGAAGACTGCTGAAAGGAGAAGTTGTAAGCTCTGGAATGCCGATCGGTTTCGGCAGATAGCTTCGATAGGCCCGATGCTTGCTCAGTTCGGCTTAACCTCAATCCCAAAGTTTCACCCATGATCTAATATTCCCCTGGCAGGTAGGTACATACAGAGGCCGCAGCAACAGACAAACAAGCCCCTGCAGTCCTGCCACGGTATTGCATGGTAAATAGTAGAAATAGACGGAGGGAACAAAAACAACCAGATGACATCCATGGATTAAAATTAGGATTAGGATTTTGGCAGAGCGATTCCCTAGTTTTTCTTATGGACATTGCACACAAATCTTCAATGTTCACCAGACATCGCCTTATAGCTTCCCTAACGTGACTGTCTTCAGCAATGGCTCAGTATTAGCTTATCTCCTAAAAGGAACATTACCTTGCCAGTTTTTTGGGGTTGACTGGTTATCGCCTTCCAGCAATTTTGTTCAGCTACCTCGCACGTATGGTAGCCGCCCAGAATAGTTAGAACCTAGCGCCAATCGACTGATTGCGGGAGCAGGTATAACGAATACCAGCCCTATTACACAGGGAGAAAGAGAGAAGTAATAGAGTACTCCGGAGAGGCGGGAGAATAAGAGAGCAGCAACTCTGGACTTTTTATATTCTTCTTTCGTTTGTCCACATTTGGCATCCTCGCAGGGGCAGAAAGGCATGGGGCAATGTAAGTTCAATAGCCTCTCTTTTCTTTTTCCTTTCGATCTTGTGACACTTCAAGGTAATTGATGCACGAAGGTCCATTCACAAACTCTTTGCCACGCTTATCATTGAAACTATTCCTAATATGAACTAGCTGTTATAACCACTGTATCAGCGGCATTCCTGGTATTCATTGACCCCCTCTAGCCTAATTATCTACTCAATATGGCGTGACAGGCGCTCTATCCACTGTTGAATACGATACTATGGTAGGTCTCGCCATGCTGCTTCCCAGGCGCGAAGTGTTTCAATTCGAGATTTTGGAGCGTATTTTTTTTGTTGTATATCACTTCATCCATGGGCAGTAGGGTTCGAAAGTATTTAGATCAGGCGAATTTCCTAGCTAGTCTAGCTATAGCAACTGTTAAATGCCGGCAATACCAAAAACACACTATTGAAACTGATAACTATGAGCTAGTGCTTTATCCTTTTGAACTATCGTACAAGGCCTCTGGACCATACATTCCTAGGAAAAAGGAAGTAGTCTTAGAATCAGGATCTTTGTGTGATAGTGATACCAACTAATACCTCCTTTTGACTTATTCCGGCTGAGTTTTTCGCTCTTCTAGTTCCATCGCCAGGCCGGCTTCTTTCTAGGAAGTTAACAAAGATTTAGATATCAGAGACTATTTGAAAGCCCGCACTCTTTGTATATAATCGGTTCAAGCTACGTACTCCACTATTCAATCAAGATCTCTAAATCTCACTTCTCTATAGAAGTTTCTAGTCCCTAGCACAACCAAGGGTCTTGTCTTTTATAGGTAAAGCTTCCCTAAAATATAAACTCTGAAGCTCCCTTCTATCTCTCACAAATAACACTTCGAAGGAATCTCTCATCCTTATTCTGCCAAACTCGATAACCACCGTGTCGATGAAGAAGAATAACTGAAGTTTCATCTATATAGATCACATTTTTGAAGTCCTTGAGCGTCTAGTAGACACTACCTAAGATGTTCACTTCTCATCTTCTGTCTCAATCCAGGCCCCCTAAGCCGGTTTCGTCTTCCGAAGACCAGCTTTCCGTAGAACCTTCCATATTATAATCGCGGAGATCATTATTCCCTCGGAGCTAAGCTCACTAGCGAGATCAGCACAGATTGTCTCTCGTCCATAACGATCAAGACACACCTTCGTGAGAAGCTTTACCTGAAACCCCTCTATCTGCTTCCGAGGGCGACCAGAGCGAGGAGCACCAGAGATAAAAGCTTCAAGGACCTCAAGAGGACGATGGTTTGGCTTAAAGCCTCGCTTCACAGCGCTCGTGAAGATCGAGCGTACAGTTCGAATAGGAATTTGAAGCAATTCGGAGACCTCAGAGGTCGTTTTGTCAGTGGAGAGGAAGGAAAGGATAAGAGCGCGGTTGCTCATAGAAACAGGCATTTTGATTTATTGAATGTTTAGTTAGTAGCAGTACGGAGTAGCATCACCGGAATCAGAAGAAACAAGGGATAAGAGGAGGAAAAAGCAAATATAGGAGAGAAACCGTCATAATACACTGGCTCGACCACGCTAGTAAAATACACTCGGGTTTGAGGCAAGGACTTTGTGAATGGGCCTCAGTACTAGTTCGCACGTTGCCTTTTCTACAAAGTCTATTCCATGGAGGTATTCGCCTATGTAATACGTAGGATATTCAGGCGATGACAATCAATCGCCACCACACTGGCAGTTCCCCTCCCACGAAGAATTTTCCTTTTTCTTGGAAGCTAATTTTCGGTTGAGAGTTTTTCGATCTTCATAGAAAGGTGGACGTGCTGGATTACTTTCATAATCTCAAAACTCGGGGGATGACCCCATGAGCTCGCTTTCAAATGCTCTATTGACTCTTGTACTTGTATCCTTTTTCGTGGAAGCCCCGAGGGAAATATGGCCATATTTTTGCCTTTTTTTTGCATGATATAATCAAAATGTTGAACGTCACAAAACGGTATTCCTGCTACCCGAGACCTTTTCTTCGTCATCAAGTTAGGCGTCGGACTACGTGGAATCATTCGGCACTATGGCAATCCGTGGGCATAAGATGATGTTGTAGCCAATTACCCGGCCCTTATAAGCCGTAAACAGTATGACGAGTTAAAGATTGGCTCTTCTGAATAAAAACAATATCCCGTGCGCCATAATTCCATTAAGAAGCAAAATATGCAGGATAGAGTGTCTGAAACGTAAAGGGCTGTATTCGGAAACGATATCACATATGAGCGCATAGGTTACACAGTATATTATCACTATCTATTTCTTCCTTTTACTTAAGTTGATCCGCAGCTCTATTGAATTAGGAAAATTCTTTACGGCCCTACATCTAAGGTCCATCATACTTACATCTGCTGCTGCATCGCACATCTCACCATGGAAGAATACCACCCCTACATCTTCATCTTCATCATATGTATTGCCCTGTATATTGGTACAGTCCTCTTCTATCGCCTGGTACTAAGTCCCTTGGCGAAGTTTCCGGGTCCCCGCTTGGCAGCCGCCACACGCCTCTACGAGATATATTTCCAGATCATTAAAGGGGGTACTTTTACATGGCATATCAACGATCTTCATGAGAAATACGGCCCTGTTGTCCGAATTACTCCGTGGGAACTTCACATCAAAGACCCTGACTATTACAACACCCTCTACGCCGGCCCAGGAAAACATCGCAACAAGGATCCTCTATTCAGTAATATTGGATACCCCAAGTCAATATTTTCACTAAACTCGCATGAAGACCACCGGCCATGGAGAAAAATATTAGGCCATTTCCTTAAAAAGGGCGCCGTCAACGATCTTGAACCGGTGATACAGGCAAATACCCAGGCCCTATGCAAACACTTTTCAGCGGCCGTCAAAAGCAAGAGTACACTGGAACTGTACACTGCTTTTCACTGCTTTACTAGTGATACACTCTCCCAGCATGCCTTTGGACGGGACATTGGGTTTCACTATTTAGAAGAGCCGGAATTGCCGAATACTTGGAAGACACGGGTGAATACGATGTTTGAATTCTGTCGAATAATCCGACATTTCAACTTCGTGGGCGACATCGCACATACGTTTCCACGTCCAGTTTTGTTGGCGGTTCCTCAATATGGCCCTGTCCATGCAATGGAGCAGGTAAGGCAAACCTGTCCTCGCTTCGTTTCTGCTATTGGTAGACCCACGATATTAATCCTGCCAGGATGTCAAACGTCGAATTCAAACTCTGGTAGACCAGTACGATAAATGGGAATTTGAGATGCAGTCGGGCAATTTATCAGCTCAGAAGAGTCCTTTTTTGAACACCCAAAAGGCTATATATCCTGCAATCATGGCTGACCCCGACATTCCTTTACTCGAAAAATCCCAATCCAGGCTAGAGGATGATGCTATATTTCTCATGCTCGCTGGAACAGATGCACCCTCTCAAACTTCCGCCATCACTCTCTTCCATCTAATCAATAACCAAACAATATATCAACGGCTGAAGGATGAGGTATTGGCAGCGATTCCAGATGTGACACACGTCCCTTCGCTCAAAGAATTGGAGCAGATCCCTTATCTAGTAAGCATTCTTTGGTGCTCTGATTCTACGTTCCTCCACTGAATATCGTGCAGACTGCGGTAATTAGAGAAGGTCTCCGTCTGGCCTCTGTGGTGACAACTCGCCTTCCTCGCTCGGCGCCGGATGAGGTTCTGAAGTACAAGGAGTGGGATATACCAGCGGGAGTGAGTTGATCTGGCGAGACTCCCCAATATGAGAGTACGCTAATGTATCTAGACATTTGTGTCAATGTCTACGTATTTTATTTTGAGAGACCCAAGGATATTCCCGGAGCCGACCAAATTTATCCCGGAACGTTGGCTGCTAGAGCCAGAGGAGCTACGAAAGCTGGAGAGATATCTAATTCCAGCCTCAAAAGGAACCCTGGGCTGTCCCGGGCAAAGGTATAGTCGCTCCAAAATTTATGAATCCCGAACTGCTGCTCACAAAATGCAGCATGAATTGGTCGTGGATGCATCATACCATCGGCAATCTTGTACGTCGATTTGACATGGCCCTACATGAGACCACGGAAAGGAACGTGAATATGGTTCGAGACAATTTTATCGGACAGACCGAACCGGGGATAAATGACGTTCAAGTCAAGGTACTTGAGGAGCATTTCAAATAGCAGCTGGGTGGAATCGGAAGTTCGTCATTCGTTAACCTGCGGGCGAACAAAGTATAAACCAAGAACAACATTTCGGGCAATGGATGTATTTTGAATGTAGACTTTGTGCTACCGGGTGAACCTGGAAGACCTGTAGTACTGCTATATAGCAAGCGAAGAATCCTTACACCCTGAGTGTCCCTGGGTTTGCAGGCGGAGACGACTTCTGGTAGCCATTTGGACGATGGGACTAGCCAACCCCTATTTTGAACTGAAAACAATGTTTCCACGAAATTTCTGCCAATATTAATTTATTCACTTCGGTGGCTCTAATCGGATTAAGAAAAGTCGCTCCAGTCCGCGTTGGGCAGTTCCTAAGTGAATACAGTGTGTTCCGAACAACAGGCAACCTCCGCCCGAGCTGATCCCTCTCCACTACCACCACTCCCACTACCTTCCACATGATGCCGAGCACAACCAGCTCCTTGAATAAATTTCGTGGTGAACCGCCAAGGAACACAAGTGAAGCATCACTGTAACCTCTCACAGCGTGGCCAGCCCCACCGTTTCAAGGGGAACAGGGACCTGATCACGATGATTGGCCACACACCCGCCTGGTGTTTCAAGATCAGTTAGCTACACAACCAGTGACTGTCTAGCTGGATACGCACCTGTCACAACTGGCGCCCAGGAGGGGATCCACCAGTCCAGCACGCCACGTCGTAGCAGACAAATGAGCCGCCGTGAAGCTGGACTCCGCTGGACTCTGCCCTATCCGGAGCTTTGCCCCTTCGTGGATCTCTGTGACAGCTCGCTCGGCTGCCCGGCCATGGCGCTCGCGATGGGGTTTACAAGGGGATATGCTCGCTGGGCCAAGGGCTTAGCCTGCCGCTGTCGCTGATGAATGGTGGGTTTTGGTGGGCATTGGTGGGCGTGCCGGGAGATCAGAAACGTACTACGTCAAGTTCTATGTCTTGGTCAAGGGGAGTATCAGTAGGTCCTTTTTGTGCTCTTTCTTCTGGTTCCTTTTATAGATCTGCGCTTCCCCCGGTCGTGGGATTGGCGGTCGTTTTCTCCTTTTTTGTTTTCTTGATACATAGTGTTGGGTGCTCGTTCTTTGATCTTCCCTTGATCGATCTTTACTTCTCTTCTCTCTTTTTCTATTTCTCGCTTGTCTTTCCCTTCTCGCCTCCGGGCTCTTTGAATCCAGGCTGTGCCTAATTGCCGCTCATTACGGCGCTTTGTATACGTCCCATTCACTTTGTGGAGAGTCCGATATTGACTCCGCTCCTCCAAAGACCCTGGAGGTCTAGTCCATCTTTCTTTTGATTTATCCCACCTGTTGTCTTTCATTTCCCCTGGCTAGACCGGGTCATACAGATCAGACGCCATGCATCTGATTATCTCGCTGGTGCTTTTTCTCTCCTTGAGCTACGACGCTCTTGCGGCGCCGGCCGTCGCCCTTCATCATCCGCAGCAGAAAAGCAAGTCTTTCCGTGTTGAGCGCGTTCGTCGTAGTGATTATGTCGCTCATGGACCTACGGCTCTCCGAAAGGCCTACCGCAAGTTCGGAATTGTCCCAACCGACTTCGGTGGGATTGACCTGGACGATTTCGAACCCTTTGATGTGAAACACACGAGCAAGAGCGCATCCTATAGTTCGAACTCAGACGAGTCTGAGCAGACCGGTTCTGTATCTGCAACTTCGGTCCAAGGTGATGTGGAATTCGTCTCGCCAGTTCAGATTGGCGGGCAGACGGTCGTGATGGACTTTGATACCGGATCATCTGATATGTAAGTCCCCGCTTCCCAATTCTTGGGATCTACGGTCCGTACAACTTTGAAACATTCAACTAATAACGGTGTATGGTGTAGGTGGGTCATGAACACCAATCTTCCAGAATCCACGATATCAGGCCGAACCGTGTACAATCCCAGCAACTCGAGCACTTATAAAAAGGTGGATGGCACTTTCAAGATCTCATATGGAGATTCCTCCTATGCCAACGGTGGTCTGGCTAAAGATATCGTTTCCATTGGCGGTGCAACGGTCAGGAACCAAGTATTTGGACTACCCACCGAAGTTTCAGAATCCTTCGTTTCCGATGAAAACTCAAATGGTCTGGTCGGCCTCGGCTTCACCTCGATCAACACCTTCGACCCGGGCCCACAGAAGACCTTTTTCGATAACATCGCTCCGGACCTCGACGAGCCTGTCTTGACGGCCCACCTGAAGAGCGAGGGCGTGGGCGAGTATGAATTCGGCACAATCGACAAAAACAAGTACTCCGGTTCTCTGGTGAATGTCAGCGTCGACAGCTCCAATGGCTTTTGGCAGTTTGAGGCAGCGCAGTTCGCCGTGGGTGATGGGTCTTTGCAAACAATCACCGATACTCCGACTGCCATCGCAGATACCGGTACTTCTCTGATGCTGGTTAGCCCTCAAGTCGCCAAGGCGTACTATGGTAATTGGGCACAGTATTCCAACAGTGTGAGCGGATACATCTTCCCCTGTGACATAGATCTGCCCAATTTGTCCGTTGCGATTGGCAATAAATTCCAAGCGACTATCCCCGGCTCATTGATCAACTTCGCCGAAATCGGAAAAAACACAACGACTGGTGGAACGGGTAAGCTTTTCTTCCCATCTCCTAAGCATCCAAGGTTGGGGCTAATAGTTATGATAGTGTGCTACGGTGGTGTCCAATCCAACTCAGGCTCCAGTCTTCAGATCTTCGGCGACGTCTTCCTGAAGGCACTATTTGTGGTCTTTGATACCCGTGGTCCATCTCTCGGATTTGCTTCGCCAAAGTGATAGAGAAAGGGGAAGAATGTGGAGTGGGGATGTTAAGCAAGCCCAATAATAGCGGCTGAGTAATGAGGGGCCGATAGGCAGAGAAGAGATTGTAAATCTTTCAATAAATAGAAGTGGCATCTTCAATAAGCATTTTCTTGATCAATCACATACCACATACCTTTACCTGGACTGAACATGTCCGAAGCATTTACGTTGAAATCGCGTATGAACGAAAAACTGAATTGAAAAATGGCTATTTTATTTCGTCTTCTCGTGGGTATGCACTAATGGATGGTATTTTTTTTGTATCCGCAACTTTTACCGCACAGTAGCGTCCTTGAGGGTCTTGACGGTACAGATGACACCAGAAGCGGTGACCAACTTGCCAATGGCGGGCTTGCCCTCCTGACCAGCAACAGTAGGGACAGCACTGCTATCAAAGCAGACTTCAAGGTCCTGGTTGGTAGTGAATCCAGGCTGGAAGGTCTCCCAGACCTTCTTCTTGGGGTTGAGCTGCTTCTCAGGCTCACCCTCTCCCCATCCCTGGAAGGTAATGCGCTCACCAGCGGGGGCATCAGTAGGAGGGCTGACAAGCTCGACGGGACCGGCGTGGGCATCGCCACCTTCAGGGACGCGGGGGGAAGCGGCCAAAACCATGGCCGCGGACTTGATGCCACGCATGGTCACGGGCTTCAGGTTGCAGACGGCAACGATCTTGCGGCCCTGCATCTCCTCCAAAGGCACCAGGCCGTTCAAACCGGAGCAAACAGTACGCACAGTCTTGCCGGTCTCCTCGTCTAGAGAGGTGTTGTCGGAGCCGGGGGCGTCACCGCAGTCGATGGTGGAGACGAAGAGGGAGTCGGCATTGGGGTGGTTGATGGCGCGCAGAATGTGACCGACACGTAGGTCGATAAGGGACGGGGAGGGGGGAGCAGCGGGAGCAGGAGGGGGCTTGGGAGCCTTCTCCTTCTTCTCCTTCTTGTCCTTCTTGTTGGTCTTGGGGGGACCCGCAGCCGCGGCATCAGCAGCCTTGCCCTGATCCTTTCCAGGCTTGCCCTGGCCAACGACGAGAGGCTTCTCGGCAGCAGCATCGGGGTTCTGGGCATTGGCCTTCTCGCGCTTCTTGCGCTCCTTCTCCTCCTTGGGGTCCACGGGCTTGGGCACGAAGCGAACGTCGTTCACGTCAATGACCACCTTCTCCTCTTCGGGGATCTGCAGAGCGAAGACATTGGAGTTCTGTACAAAGTCGATGTGACGCACAATATGGTGGTATCCCTTCTCACCAGTGCGCTCCTCAGGCGACCACTTCTCGACCAGCGGGGCGACCAGAGCGTAGATGGCAATATCAGCGACCGAAGGCTTCGCACCGAGCAGGGTGGTGCGCGTGGCCAGGTGGGTGTTCAGCTGAGTGAGGATGCTCTCCAGCACGGGCTTATCATCCTTGGCGAGAGCGTTCTTCAGGCCGGCGACGGTGTTGAGCCACTGCTTGACATCAGCCTCCTCGGCCTCTGCGAAGGTGGTTCGTGGGAAGATCTTGGGAGTCGCGTGGAGGTAGTCGGGCTCGGTGGCATCGGGAGAGATGACGTTGGGGTATGAGCGGTAGAGGAGAGACAGGAGCGAGGAATCAGGGGCAGCGGCGGTCGCCATGGTGAAAGCGCGTGCGCGTGGAGGGGATGGAAGAGAAAGAGCAGAAAATCGAAGAGGGGCACGGAACTGTGCCACTGTCCACGATTGGACCCGCGGGGTTGTGCTTGTGGTTCGGGCCCGCAATAACAGGCTCGCACACTTGAAGACCGACACCTTGACGGGCGATCCCACGGGGGATCGGTGCTCTGCTGGGCGCAATTGGCAATTGGAGGTTTTTGAGTCTGATCAAAGCGAGATATCCGCAGCTTGTCCTTTTTGGAAGCACACGGAGCATCTCGTGATGAGTCAGCGCCATTTTTGTTTGGGGTCTGGTTACTAACAGTGCTCCTGGGGTACGACTACCACTCTCCTACTTGTATATATCTACTACCTAGGGTAGGTGAGCACTTTGGGGAGGAAGTATGAAGTAGTGGTCTAGTCCTTTGTTTCACTAGTAGTGGCTCTATCGAAGCACTATGAATAAATCTACCAAATTGGACGGAGTCAGGGTTAGCCCATTTCTTTTCCGAGGTTAACCGTCTAAGTCCAGCCCTTTTCCAATTCAATAATCTGCACTAGCAGGTGGATCTCTTTCTCCTCTTTCACTCGCGCAAATCGAACAGTAGTGATTCGCAGATTCCCTCGTGAATTGCATAAAGGGCCTTGCAGGGATACAACTCAGATGCCTCCTATCAAAATATGGTTGAGGTCAGGCTGTGATTGGCCAGAAATACGCACTAAAATGAGTCACGATGAGTCTTGTGGCACCGAGCCAATCACAGCCTGTGAATCTCCTAGTGGATCTGGGGCAGTGCCTGCAAACTGGACAACCCGCCGGGTATAACTAGTTCTCTCTCGCCTCCGCCCTCCATTTCTTCCTCAGGATTCCACTCCTCGGCCCTCTGTGACCGAGTCAACCCCAGCTTCAAAGGGTTCCCCCCTTGGTGTTTCCTTTTCTTTTCAACGCGAACAGCGCCCCGGGCCCGCTTAGGCCCGCTTGAACGATCTCATCATGGCGGCCTGCACTTGCAACAGCTCCGCAGGCATTTTCAAGGCCACCTTCACCTTCTGGCAGCCCACTCAATCACAGTCCGTCCTTAAGCCTCCAGGGGTCGGACTGCTCGCCGAGGCCTAATTTTTCTCCTTATCTTCAACACTACTATTCCCTCTCATCGGCGCCGCCGTGTATCCCCACGACTGCGCCATTCTCTCAACCCTTCGATACCTTTGCACAAGAGTCGGATCTTTGGACACAATCCCATCTGTCCTTTGCCAATACCGACTGGAACCTCGTTTCCAACACTCACTCAGTGCCGTATCCCAATGTTGGCGTCGCTGTCAATGACTTGGGTTATGGCATAACCCCGACCTTTACTTCTATTTCGGACTCGGCCACCAATGAGCCCCAACACTTCGTCGCTTCTCTTGTTCCAAGCCCCGCAAATTCTCAAGGTGAGATTATGCTGTCCAGGATACACTATTGGATCCGTTCGTTCTAACAATTTAAGCAGACGGGTACTCCCATCCTTCCCCTGCGTCTCGGATTCCAGACTCCGTGTCAACCTCTCTATCAAGTCCTGCAACTTCACAGGGTGACGAAGCTTCAGCTCGCGTTGACTCGTCTCGCGTGGAAAAGCGCAAGCTTAACACCCTCGCGGCTCGGCGATGTCGGCAGAGGCGTATTGACCGGACGAAAGCCTTGGAAGATGAGTTGGAAAGTGTGAGAAGGGAGCGGGATGAGTTGAGACTGCGGGTCTCAAAGCTAGAGGGCGAAACGGAGGCACTAAAAGGGCTGATGACCCGAAGAAGCAAGTAAAAGTTTCATCCCATTTTGAGCTGGTCTCTTATGAATACCATTTTTGATGGGCCGATCATTTCTTCCCCTCGTAGTGTTGTGATGTTGTTCTTGCAAATTGTAAACCAGTGCTTGTATTTTCACTGCGTAATGTTGATTATAACAGATCTATCGCCGTTCTATACACATAAATCTTTCTCAGAAGGCAATACCAATCCCCAATCCCAAAAGAGCCAACCAGCTCCCAGAAGCCTTGCCAGCCGCCGCGCCTTCCGACGGCTTCGAATCCTTTTTCTCGGCCGAGGTATTTGTAGGCTCGCTAGAAGATACGACCTTTCTACCCTCGTCATCATCTTCAACATCACTAATTTCCGCCGGGGTCGCCGCTGCGGGTCCGGGGGTAGTCCAAGTAGCGGGAACGGCCGTCAGTCCGGCGTCATATGCGTTGGCAGTGGCGCACGTCTCCGCGCTGGCTAGCTGGGCCGAGAAACTTTCTTCGTTGTTGAGGCAGTCAACGTAGCAGCTATTCAAATCATGAGCACTAGTGCAGGTACCTAATTGGACGTATTCAATGTTAGGAAGACTCACTTGGCAATATTTGCTTGAGCGGAGCATTTGCAATCCCAATCGGCATTTTGGCATTTTGCCAGTCCCATTTTCATCGTTAACACGCATTGGTCCACGAGTCTATTTGCATTAGCAAGCCTTTTCACAATTCAAGGGCAAGTGACTGCGAAACTTACTGCTGGGAGACACAGCCCCCCTCGCTTGCAGTCGACGCAGGTGTCGGAGCTTGAGCTGCCGCGAGAGCAGCCGAGGCAGCCAGGATGTATAAATTAGCGAGGATTTGCATTTTGAGAAAACGGCTAGATCAGAGAATTTGACCTCTATGAGATAGGTTGGTAATACGCGCAAGCGAGCGCGAGAAGTAAGTGTCGAAAATTAAAGTTCAGGACGACAATTAAAACAAGAGGATATATAAGGGTTACGAACAAAATCAGCTTGAATGTTACATTTATCACAAGGTAAAATGGATACTCGGAGTTCCTTACAACTGAATCGTGTCCAATACCGGCATTTCCCTGGTGAGGGAGCTTGGAAAGGGTGCCATGAGGAAATGTACTCTGGGTCCAGACCAAGGAATAACGACCTGTGTACCATAGAAAGATAGCTATGATCCATGGAAAGACATTATCTTGCTAGTGAATGGCCTAAAACGGCCCAGTAATACCTGGATTGGTCGCGTTTGCAGAATGGGTTCCTCGGGTTGTGTCGGTAGGGTGCCTGATGATGTCCAAGCTATACTTCTTCTCGGTCAACAAAATATTCGCCAATAACTGATCTATCTAGCTCTGCATATTTCCAATCTACATCTCCTGTGCAGATATCGATCGCCGCTTGATGTAATACTTTCCTCCGAGGCCACATTCCAACCTGAGTCTGGGGTTACATTCCTGGATCGACACCACTTACTACTTCCGTCAACCAATGACGAAAGCTAGAGGAACGGTTTAGGAATATGAACAGTAATTTCTGCCCTTTTTAACATGGCCCACTGGAAAGGAGTAATATGTAATTAATACTAATTAATAGTTAAAGCGACGCATTTCTCTATAAGTCAGTAGGCCCCGTAGTCCGCAAATATAATATATGTGGGGAAATCGAGTCTTTTGAGCAGGCACCTACTGTATTCACCACTGTACAGTACGGCGAGTGGCAGTAGCAAATCGGAAAATATCGAAGGACACGGGGGAAGATCTTGTTTCGGCCTCTGACGCCTTCTGGCAGCTGTCTTTGGAGAAAAACCTGGAAGGGTTTGGTAGAATACGAGTCAAGAACACTAGTGAGGACCTGAAATGTCCAAGTTATATTCAGACTAATTGCTAGTACCTTCTGAAAAACATTCTATTTTTAGTCTTTCCTTTTTAATCGCTTCCTGGATATTTCTCAATAGTACACGTCTTTTTAGACTTGTGTGTTCCGTGTCCAAAGTCTCCTTTCAAGGACCTAACCATGGAACTTAATCGAAAAAGGGTTATTCTGTCGGATAGACGGTCCGAATCGATAAAGTAGCACTATGAGCACGGCCAATGCCACAGCAAGGAAGATTTCACCATGACTCTCAGTAAATGATTTTGAGTGTCGGCTCATGCGTCACGTGCCACTCTCCAGTCGCCGGAAATAGATTGGATACAAATTGGCATTTCAGACAATTATGTGTATCTAGCTCGAATAAGGTTCTTCCAAGGCTTTACTTCATTTGCAAGGTAAGCCGTCTCTTACAGGTACTCACATAATAGAAGTCTCTGCATGTTCTAAACTTGTGTTCAATAATACCTACAAGTACTACTAGTATACAAAGTACTAGTAGTACATATGTTCATAGCACGGAGATCTTACACGATTAGTGCTTCGTCAGGATTTAGTCAGAAAACACGGTTTTGTTCCGCAGTGGCTTTCAATTCCGACCGTCATCGATTGACCGTGGTACCGCGTGGGGTGGTGGCCCGTGGGGATGAGGGGTTGGTTGTTCTCCCCGGCCTACCCCCGGCCTCGGATAAGGCCCAACCGTGGAGAGATTTAGATATTGACGTCTCGCGTTTGCAGGCCAGCTGCAATTTAAACCTCCGACAAAACTTCGAGGACAAGAAGAGGGTGATTATCGTAAATCCTCTTGCGACTTCTCATTTTCCTCCTACCGATCTCCAAGGCTATATCCCTAGCCAAAGTTTCAGTCATCATGCGAGCTGTTCGTTTCCACGATAGAGAGGATATTCGTTTGGATGAGATTGATGAGCCTACTTGTGGAACTGGCCAGGTCAAGGTATACTCAGCCATATTCACTATTATTATCATCCAAATATCAAGGATCATGATGTGGCTTATCAAACCACCGATCCCGGCTAATGCTTTTCAAAGATCAGACCTGCTTTTGTGGGAATATGTGGTAGTGGTAAATAAGTCAACTACTCCCTTTCTACTATATCTACTTACTGGAATAGATCTGCATGAATATCTCGCTGGGCCCATGGCAGTGCCTGTCAAGCCACATCCGATCACTGGGGTAAAACTCCCTACGACACTAGGCCATGAGTTCAGTGGAACGATAGAAGAGATCGGAGAAGGCGTGGTCAGTCTCAAAATTGGAGACAGAGTGGCTGTCAAGCCAAATCTTTCCGATGGCTCATGCTCACGGTGCGCCATGGGAAGACTCAACATCTGCAGCAGTCTAGGGTTTATAGGATATAGCAGTATGTCGAGAGATTCCCAGGTATCCTATAGATCTGACCGAATACAGGCGAGGCTGGTGGCATGTCCGATCATGTGGTTGTTGATAAAAAGCACGCAATCAAACTACCGGACTCGATGCCCCTAGACATTGGAGGTATGTCAGATTGGATTGTTATGGAACCTCTCGCTAACACCAACAGCATTGGTGGAGCCTCTTTCTGTTGCATGGCATGCAGTGAGCCGCAGTCCCCTTGAGGATGGAGACAGCACTCTAGTTGTTGGCGCTGGACCCATCGGTCTGGCAATCGTGCAGGTGCTCAAAGCCCGAGGGGTCAAGACCATCATCGTGGTCGAGATCTCGGAGCAGCGTCGACAGTTCGCTCAGAACTTTGGAGCATCCCATATCCTCGATCCCAGAGAGGTAGATGCAGTTGCGCAGATACAGGAGATTACTGGGCATCTGAAAGGTGTATCAGTTGCCTTTGAAACATCCGGCGTGCAAGCTGGACTGGATACCGCCATGGCGGGTCTTCGGGCGCGTGGAACCACGGTTATTGTGTCGCTGTGGGAGGAAAAGCCAGTAATCAATGCTCTGGTCGATATAGTCTTGGGAGAGAAGCATGTCACCGGGGCCGCGGTCTATGATGAGGGAGATTTTGAAGCTGTGATTGACGCACTGGCATCAGGTAAGCAAATCTTTTCATATACCCTAAAGCGATTTCCGATTTCTCTGCCAGTCTCTGATTCTCTTCATTTTCTCAGGCAAGATTCAGCCCCGACCCATGATCACCAGCAAGATTGGCATGGATGAAGTGGTGGAGAACGGGTTCCGGGCCCTAATCAAGGACCGCGACCAGCATGTCAAGATCCTGGTGGACATTTCAGCCGGGAGTAGCTGAATCGTGCCTAAGAGGCTTTAAAGTCTAATAATGTGAATTATTGTGCGGCATAGGGAAGCGGGATCTTGCTCAAATGCATTCCTGAATTCTTTTGTTTCAGGAATAAGGTTTATCACCATTTTGTTACAGGCTCAAAAACGAACCGTTTCACCCCTCCCATTTTAACCCCTTGCCGTTACTAGGTACTAGCTTAAGCTCTTGGATCATCCCACCCGTAGCGTAGAGGTGGCCGAGGGAAAATTTGACAGGTACGCAATGATGTGCTGTGCCAGGTGAAGCCCGCGATCCTCACGAATACGTCCAAAATACCAATCTTCTGCATCAGTTCTCGTGATTTCAACAGGCTCGTGTGGCCGTGCTCCGTCCAGTATTGTTCATTGTTCGTCCCATGATTAGTACTCGCCCATGACGAAGATATACGAATCGGCGGAAGGGGAGACCCTGCGGGGTTTGGCTGGGCATTGCTGACAACAGCTCGATCTCGGCTGTGGTGTTCAAGCCACGAGATCGCCCGAGTTGATTCCCGATGAATGATTCATTCATCGACTGCGAATGATCGGCGAGTCCACCCTGGCCCACCCCGGCTCGATCGCGAACTGCCAACTACGAACCCAATCTGGTCGATCACAACAACAGTCTGGCAACATACCATCTCAGCGACAGCGTTGTCAAGGCCTGAAACATGGCATGATTCGCTGTTACGACCTCATCGGGTCGGCAGGCTTATTTGTTGTCTCTGTTGGGGGCTGATGGGGTCGCTAGTTTTTTTTAGTTTTTTTTTCTCGCACTCCAGTCAGTCGCACTAAGGCATGTCGTCTGTGGCCACGTCTGATTGATCCACTACCTCGACTTCCAGAAGACACGGACTCAGCCGTGAACCTGAGACATGCCTACTTCTGACACCGCTGCTAGTCCATTGAGGCCATTGGCCCAGGGCATTTCGATCTACAGTTCCGTTCCTCAATGGCGTATATAGCCCCGTCTCGGTCGTGGCGCATTGACGACTTTTTACTTTGTCTTTTGCATTCAATGCCCTTTGGCCTTGGCTCAACACTTCCCTCAATCGAACCATTTCAGCATCACATAAGAGCAGGCCTCTTCTATGCCATCCGGGACGGCCATTTTTGCAGGACACGAGTACCCTTCGGGCAGACCGAGACACCGGCTGTGACATGGGCAGAGCACTGACGGGCACCGTTATTATCACGGGTGGCAATGGGCAGTTAGGATCAGAGATCGCTGTGGCCATTGCCAAAACACAACCTTTTGTTCATCTCCTCTTGACGGCACGGAATCCCAAAGCCGACGATGTTCATCGCCTCACGTCACGGTTCCGCCTCATCGGGCCACGATCTATCGAGGTACTCCCTCTCGACCTAACCGACCTTCGAGAGGTCACCAAATTTGCCCAGCAAACAGTGGATCGGGTGCACAGGAAAGAGATCCCTCCGATCGTCAATCTGATCCATTCTGCTGCCATTGCATCCTACCTCGTTGACGAACTCACCCTGGACGGGTTTGATCCGGTGTACCAGACCAACTGTGTCGCCCCATTTTTGTTGACCGTCGGTCTCCTCGAGGCATTCCGGGCCGGCGATGGAAGCCCCGACGGTGGTGCAAAGGTGATGTACATCGGATGCTCTGCGGCATCTTATGGCAGACTCGACTACTTCGACCACAACCAGGGCCGAGACAGCCGTCCACCAGGAACCCTGCTGAGTGCACGGGAAGGGAATATTCGATTCGGTAGTAGCAAGCTGATCGCCAGTGTTGCCTTGTATGCGTTACGCCGAAGCCTGGCCAGTGTAAGTCTGACCCGATCGCAACGGCGCCCCGGACCGAATCAGACAGACTCGCTGACGTTTCATCTAAACCTCCAGACAGGGAACATTTCCCTCGATATCTTCACGTTGGACCCCGGAGGCATGGCGGGAGAGAGTCATCTTCGAACGAGTGCGCCCCTGTCAGTCAGAGTCGCACATCAGACCCGGACCGGACTCCGGCCTTTTCTGCGCATGGTTTCCCGCAGTTCGATCAACAAGGCCAGTGTTCCAGCCAAGATGATCGCCAGGGTCGCATTCCAGGGGGATGCGGTGGAGAATTGTCAGAGGGAGCGGTACTATATCCTGGACAGCGAGTACGAGGCCGCATCCGTCGTGTCGGCCCTGCGCGATGGGCCACGGATGGCGAGACGGTTGGTGCAGGTCATGCAAGAGGCAGAGGGGGGCAAGGGTAAGGGGTCGCCGAGGTCGATCAGCACTCTTCCAAGCGCAACGGTGTATAGCGAGTCGGAGGGTTAGACTAGCACGCTAAAAGGAGATCAGCAGCGCCCCCAACTGTAGATAGGTTCAACCAAACAAGGCCCATTGGCTGTCAACGATTAATTAAAATAGACATTTCCAGAGAATCCAATTGTACCAATTGTACCAGACTGTCCGTGTCCACCTACCATTGATCGCAGATCGAGTGGCTGCAAGCGGCCGCCCGGATTCGGTGACGCACCATCCTTTGTTTTCTATTCTGTCCACATCACTTCTACACTCTGGCTCTGATTCTGGCCTTCTTCGTTGAATGTCATTGTTTCTTTTTTTCTTTTTCTTTTCTCTCTCTCTTTTCTTTTGCTAGAGTACACTTGACCTCATCGCCCTCCCTTCATTCTCCGCATCGCCCGCCCACTCGGGCCTAGACCAGCTGGCAGGCCTGTCGAGATAGATCGAGGGCTGCCACCCTGGCCTAGTTTCCGCCTCATCGCCGATGCAGCGTGATTCCCGTCAGCCATGAACATGCCTCACGCATTTTCCAAGGGCCACTCGCCCTATCCGCGCGGCTCGGCCTTTTCCACATCCCCTAACAGGTACGTCGCGATGGTGGCGGTGACGGTGATAGTGATGAGGATGATGAGGATGATCTTGTTGACACGCGCGATCCACCCATCTTTCCCACCTGGGCTTGCTGCAGATGGCAATGGCAAATTTTGGATGGCTCTAATGCTAATGAGAACTATTGTCTAGCTTCCAACCTCGCTCACAACCTGCCCTCCGACGCCGAAGACAACTCTTCCAACGGCTATGTCTCCTCGCCGGAGTATCTCTCCTATTGACAATCTTCATCTTCCCATCCTGGCGCGCCATCGTCCTCCCCACCTTATCCTTCGGCCTCCTACATCCCTCCGATGACCTACAACTCGAAACTGTCCGATATTATGACCTCTCCCAAGTTGAAGGGACTGAAAAGGGCTGGGAACGCGGGGAGCGTGTCCTCATGCTGACTCCTCTGCGAGATGCTTCTTCCCACCTTCCAATATTTTTCTCGCACCTCCGCAACCTCACCTACCCACATAACCTGATCGATCTCGCCTTCCTTGTTTCCGATTCCCGCGATGATACCCTCCAAATGCTGTCGAGCATGCTCCAAGAGATCCAGGATGACGTGGACCCCAAGATGAGCTTTGGAGAGATCTCCGTGATCCAGAAGGACTTTGGGCAGAAAGTACTGCAGGATGTCGAGAGTCGCCATGGCTTTGAGGCGCAGGCCAGTCGGCGAAAGTTGATGGCCCAGGCTAGGAATTGGCTGCTCAGTGCGACACTCCGTCCAACTCACAGCTGGGTCTACTGGCGAGATGCCGACGTGGAAACAGCGCCGTTCACTATTATTGAGGACCTGATGCGTCATAATAAGGACGTTACTGTTCCAAGTAGGTGTTTGCTGTTAACTTGGCTTCTTTGTGTTGCTAACAATTTGTCTCTAGATGTCTGGCGTCCACTTCCGGACTGGTTAGGAGGAGAGCAACCATACGATCTGAATTCATGGCAAGAATCCGAGACTGCACTGGCATTGGCCGACACACTCGATGAAGACGCAGTCATCGTGGAGGGGTACGCCGAGTACGCGACATGGCGGCCTCACCTCGCCTACCTCCGCGACCCCTACGGTGACCCTGACATGGAAATGGAACTGGATGGCATTGGGGGTGTCAGTATTCTGGCAAAGGCCCGGGTATTCCGTGCTGGCGTTCATTTCCCAGCCTTTAGCTTCGAGAAGCATGCCGAAACCGAGGGCTTTGGCAAGGTAAGACATTTCGATCTAATCGGCCTTCTTTGCAATTCACTGATATCTATTAGATGGCCAAGCGGATGAAGTTCTCCGTCATCGGACTTCCTCATTACACCATTTGGCATTTATACGAACCTAGCGTGGATGACCTGCGTCATATGGAGGAGATGGAATTGGAGAAGCAAGCGCATGAGCGGGAAGACCGAGAGCGCGAACTCACCGAAAAGAAACAGGGTGCCCATTCCAAATCCCAGAAAGATGCAGGAGGAAAGGCAGATGCTGCCAAAGGTTCCAGTGAGGGCCCTGCTGCTCAGCCTGCAAAGGATGCCGACAAGGGTGCTTCCAAGCAAGCCAACTCATGATTACGATACATCCAACCACTGGACCTATGTTCCTTTCTCACCCGTACACCTTGAAGGTACCTTTCAACCCACCAGCTGGCTGGATTCACCGTGCGGCCTCGCTTCGATCCATACGCTGGGCTAAGCAATAGTCCCTCGGTTCGGTTATAACTCATCTCATCCTTCTCCCTGGCTGATGTGAACCGAAATTTGCCGCGATCGATTGATTTCCTGAGCACAGGAGCAATGTCTCATTTTCTGCGTTTAGCTTCTTTCTTTGTTGTATATTTTCGTTGTCATTGGGTGGTCTCTCATCATTTATTAGATAGCATACTAGACGGCGCAATGGGAGCACAAGAAACATGGCGCTCGAATCGATTTTTCAACCTATCTTCTCCGACTTTTCTTCTCTCTATTATAGAGATCACATAAATTCCAAGTATCCAAATCTGCCAGTGTATCGCAATGCAGAATCCCGTTGCTGAACCATTGACGCTGCCCATTAAACGGTGGTCTGTGCTGCGGGGAGCGCGTCCACCGCGTCCCACCATTTTCGCGCGTCTTCTCTCCCACACCCACGCCCACCTCGTCTTGCAGATTGCTGATCACAGCACCATTGCTCGAAATGTCGACCCAGACGTCTCAAAGTATACTGTTTACACATACCCAGCCTCAACAGGGGTTCCGGTTATTGGAACTCCCGCCTGATTTGGAGGAACTATTGACATCAAAAGATGCTCCTGTGTATGCCATGCCACCTCTGCTCAAAATGGACCAACCAGCCTTCTTCAGGAATTTGAACTAACATAGAGAATGTTACTCTATCTAGCCTTGAGCTCAAGTCCCCCTCATCCGCCCTTGCACACGCCGTGAAAGACCTCGCCGCACAGGAATATGTCAACCTGTGCACCCCGACAAAAACCTACCGCATCCGCCAAGTTCAGTCCTCGAATTCGATCCACATTCTCCAACCGAGTCTTGGACATATCTCTCGGGATGATATCAAGGTCGTCGAAGAAGAAGCTGGAGAAAGCGGTGCCTTGAATCTACCCGACGAGGCAGTAACTACCATCGCGAAGTGTGGATCAACACTGGAAGTACACATCCCCGACGGAGGATTCTCAGCCGTGCCATTTCTCGAGAAGAGTCTTAGACTATATGACCCCCGAAGCGGTGACGATGATGGCGATATGGCCATGGACGAGTCAAGTGCGGATGACGATCTAAGCGCGACGCAAAGACGGGAGGCGAGGGAGCAGGTTTGTGTGGATATTCCCGTCTCTGCGGCACAATGTGAATTGGGTTGGTTGGAGCTTTGTGCGTTTGTCGATGGTCACCAGGAGATCTCATGTTGGAGACCTTCGGCGCGGATGCGGTTGAGTGTGTGGAAACGCTTGGTTGAGGGTGCTCTGTTGCAGAGTATTGATTTGGAGAAGCAATTCCTTGTTGGGGATTTGTGGATGTCTGTCCTTGATGACGATGTTTCGGAGCCGCCCTTCCCACGGGCTCTACTTGAGGCTTTGGTGCGCAGGCTTTGTGCTGAGGACCAGCGACCATCTCTGTCGGAGGATATCAAATGTGAGTTGGAGATTCCAATCGGGTATTAACTTTAGCTTCTATCATGAACTAAGCTGAATTTCTGTTTTATTCGTCGACTTTAGGGGCAAGCTTCGATAAGACAGAGTGCACTCGTTGGGTTGGGGAAACCTGTCTCGCCGCCACGGCACCTACAGCCTCTTCTGCGGTTGGACGGAGCGACTTCCTACAATTATGGAGAGATTGTCTACCAGAATCGTGGAGGAGCGATGCTGTCCTCTCGAAACTGCCAGAGGGCTCATTCCAGAGCCCCGATCCTACGACAATGTTCTTCGTTGAAGCATCCCAACGGAAACAGGCTAGTACAACCCCGGCCGCTGGGGCTGCAGCTTCTAAACCCAAGGCCAAAATAACCAGGAACTGGCATGAGTTATTGAAAAATCAAAAGCGCTAAGTGCACTCTGCCGAGGCAGTGTAATTGGCGACCAGCATCCAGTCTATGATGCTGATCACGTCTAAAAACATCATGGTCGTGTTTGCCGCCCAAATCATCCCAGGTTCTACACCTGGGTAATATGTTGAATGGATCCAAAGGAGGAGATGGAAAGAAAAAGAAAAAGAAAAAGAAAAAGAAAAAGCAAGAAAATACCCCGAAATGTGATACCAAATGATCAATCAGCACCAAGTGAACTTCTCGTTTAGGAGCCACTGCACGTCCTTGCCCAGTCCCTGCTCGGCACCCGTCCATCGCAGACTGGAAATGCTGCTCTCCTCACGATGTATCACCTGAGCCTTGGGGTCGAGAATAGCCACCGCTTTTTCCAGCAGGGGTGAAGGGTTCCAGAATTCGACCTTGCTCAAATTCCACTCATGGGCCTCCAACTGGGCCCGTCGCAAGATAGCAGCCATAGCTTCAATCAATGTCTGCTCCTCCTCTGGTGACGTAGGCTCATCATACACCCAGCGCAGGATGTACAGGACATTGTCCTCGGCGGCCTCGCCAAAGTTGCGGTTCCATGCGCAATACACACGGGCCTGGTCGTCACCGGCTCCCTTGATAACTGGAGGAGAGCGGTGCGAAAAGAGATTCTCTGCGAAGAACTCCTCGCGAGCCCAGTGCCAGATGAAATGATCAAAGTCTGGGATTATAGCAACCTTGGCACCGGATGACTTTGAGGCAACCTGCATGCGCTCTCGCAACTTGGAAAGGGTGACATTGTCACAGATGCAGTCCTGGACATCCTTCGCAAGCAGTGGCCTTGTTTTGCTATTTTCCACACTACCATTGAGCACCTTCTTAGATACCGGTGGGAGAGTCATATGCGAAGAAAGGAACGGCCGCCATCCAAATTGAGCGTAGAACTTCCTACCGATATCCGAAAAAAGAATAGTGAAGAGAGAGCGTCCGCGCGATTCTTTTTCCATCTGCCACGTTTCCAATTTCTGGCTCAGTTCCTCAAGCATCCGCTTCGCGTAGCCCTTACCCCGGAATTCGGGCCGACAGTAGACGCTCCCGATCCCGTGGGTCTTGACATCTTCGACTATACCGTCATGGGCCAGCAGCGCCTTCTTCCGGTAAGATTCGCAGGAACTAAGAATGGTCCGTTCGCCTTCGGGTTTGGTGCCGTCGACCAGAATCCAGGAGGTGAGGTTCTCTCGGGTCAATCGCTGATTGTAGAGGTGCTCCTCGCGCGCAAGGTACGTATCTAGGTCCAGAGGTCCCTTCCAAGCCACGCTGTTGAGCTTGATGGATTTGATGCGCTCCTCCGGCGTGGCAGGGACCAGGATGAGATCAGGCGAGTCCCCTGCGGGGAGAGATGAGACGTCTGCGGCAATCATGTTGCTGGAGCTGAAGGTGAAGCTACGCAGTTGTGGAGATGAAAGGAAAATGTCTTCCCCACAAATTGCTCGGTGGGGGTAATTTGACACGCGTGGGATGGCGTGTCGAGACAAGTGAAGACTGAAGACAGCCACTTAGTAGGAGATCTGGAGTGGTGGTGGTCTGGAGGATGAAAAGATATTCCAAGATGTTCTATATTGAAGGTGTCACTGTGGGAGAACGGGGAACTAAAGACCAGAAGAACCGGAGAGGCAAAAAGAAAAGAAGAAAGAGTCCAAGAATCCGGGGTCGAAGACAAAGACTATAAGTGGATTCCGCCTCTCGGACAACCCACGGACAAGCCGGCCAGATATAAGAATCGCGGGATTACAGCGTCGCACCAGCTAAGCCGGCTGGTCCCAGGTCCCCTCTTCCCCGCTCCAATGGCTCGATCAGCATCATGATCCGGGCCGGAATCGCCTGCTCTACACGGTGACAAGCGGGCGAAATATGATTTCTCTTTGTCAATCTTTGTCCAAGGGGGATCCGAGGGCAAGCGATGACAAGCGGCTCTCGACTCGACTGGCAGTTAGAGGTTGTTCCCCGGTTGCACCTGCCGTTGACGTAAGGTGCGGGTCACCTGGTAGGGCACGGTGGGTCACGGGGGTCGCATCCATATGGATATGTTCTGGTGTTAGGTGTTCGGTGTTAGGTACTGGTTAAGGCTATTTCTAAGTTCATGGCTATTCCCGGAAGGTCAGCTGTTTCATGACGGAATCATGGGCCACATGGTATGCATCCAGACTACACTGTACGCACGTACAGTACACACTACATCAAGTACGTCATAACATCGGAACTATGCTACGATCATAACAAACTATTCTCATAATCAACACCACATTCAGCCCACTGTTCCTATTATTAGAGAGACATAGAGAATATTGCACTCTTAACTAATTTTGGTTGGCTCACTCAGCTAGATGTGATTAAACTACGATGGATAGACAGATCTACTACTTGGCATCCCTGCAGAACATTAGGAAATGAGAGACTCTGCAGGAATACAATTCATTGTTATGGCCCGCCAAGTATTTAGTGCTCGCGGCGACTCTATGTATTTCTCGTCCGTACTGCAAAGGGCGGACTTGCGCGGCGATAAGCCCCTTCCCACCTCATTGGTCCCACTTCGTAGGCAGGTGAACTATGTAGAACTGACGCATTGCGGAAGACGAACTCTCCTTGATCAAATTCAAATTAATCGGGCATACTAATTATTCTGCTATATACAGAGTCTCTTAAAGGAAACGTAACTTCTCTCGCACATCCATCGCATCTAGCAACAACAGCAACCATCAGAGTCATTCTTGTCATCATTCCCACAGCATCCCCAATCACAACAGTCATCACAGTCGCAACAATCACAGCATCCATCATCGTTGTCACCACCCCCACCACTTTGTCCCGTTTCGATATGATCCTGTCGATTCCAATATCCATCCTGATTATCCTCCGGTGTCCAGAACTGGTCGTGATCGTTGGGGTCATCATCGTATTGATCCGAACCACTGGTGTTCTGATCCGGAGACCCCTGAATCTCATCCCTTACTATAACCTGTTCATGGATATATGTCTCTTCACGATATCCCTCGTAAAGCATCGCCCCGCCAACACCGGCTGCCGCGCCCACTGCAGCACCGGCGAGAACCTTCTTCCCACCACCCCCATGCTGTTGCTGGTGTTTCATGGTCTGTAGCTCATGATTCAAATGATTATTTTGTTTCTGCATAGTTGCATTTTGCTTCGCAATCTGTTTCTGCGTTGCGGCATTTTGTTTTGCTATCTGCTTCTGTGTTTGCGCATTGTGTTTCGCGAACTGTTTCTGTTGCGCGGCATCGCGTCGATGCTGTTCTGCAGATTGGTGCTGTAGCACTGCAGAGTGGTGGTTAATATGGGCTCTATTATGAGCAATTTGACCATTTTGGACATGTTGCTGGTGCTGGAGTTGAACAAGTCGCGGGTTGGAATTGTTATGCTGATGCTGTTGTTGCGGTCTGTATTGCATTTGTGGTGCCGCATGTGGTTGATGTGAGCGGAGATGCGCCGGAGATGGCTGATGTGGGCTCATGCCCTTATTTACAATGGGTTTTCGATTGGTTTGCGGCATATTTCGAAGATAACCGTATAAGGAAGCGAGGCTGCTTAAAGGTCAGATGGATTATCTGGTGGTGACTGGAACAAATTAAACACTGGACTACCGAGAGGGGGTTATGGCATTTATGTACTTTACATTCAAGCAACACCAAGCAAGAAAATCATTTCTGCAATTTGAGATGTGGCCAGTGGCCCCTGCTGGGCCACTCATCAAATCCACACATCGGCTTTTTCACCCACTATAGCAAGTTAGAGCCTCATAACTTTAGTATACATGCATACTATAGTATAGCCACCACCACGAGCGTATGATAAGCTACCATTGGAGGCGACGTACTACTATAGGCTCCGCCTTTTATGCATGTCAGCCACCAGAGGATTATTTGGGGCGAAATCAGGAACACCACATGGATACATGCAAGCCTCTTCATGCTGGCTCATCAAAAGGGAATTCATAACAGGGCTCGGCTTCCCTTAAAATAGCCAAAGCCAATCACAGCTTTATCTTGGGGTCTAGCCGGCTTATCCTACTCAGCTGAACCTATACCCCGGTATTTATCGAGATTTTGGCCCCCCAAATACGGGCGCCACCACCCCGTTCTTTATATGTATATGCAGCCATTTAATTCTGCAATTGTTTGATCTACGAGATTTTTTCTCCATTTCCGCCAACCATAGACTTGTACTCTGGGTCTAGCCTGGCCGGAGGAGTAGTGTCGGGCTCTTAGCGTCTTCGGGATCTTGGCCCGTCTGTTCGCAACCAATTTGACCCATAAGTGAGGTCATCCCAAGCTTCTGGTCATATATAGAGCTATGTATCATTCTTGTCGAATAAGATAGTCTTATAGATTTACAGCTCTCTTTTGAGTCTAGTGGCTGATGGGCTAACATCCATGGATCGCGGTCGGTACCTTATGCAAATAGCCATAGTAGTCAATAGTGATCTATCGACACATCGCTATATGTTTTTGATGGAAATTCATCGCCATACATCTATCTCTATCCTGTATACCTCAGTAGGGGCTTCTCATTCATGCACAGCGGGACTTTTGCCTGCAATAGTTGTTGCATGTAAGCTTAGTTTGACTCGCGCTCGGCGATTCATATACCACATTGCAGGGTCTGGCATACGATAACAGTTCTAATACCATAATTTTCTTCAGAAACTACTTCGCAGGAGGATACTTCGTTGTTTATATGACTGCACCTAGCGACAGATGTATAGAGCGGGGTGTGGGCGTTGCTGTCGGGTCCCGGGGAGTTCTCTGTCGTAGCCTCTGGTTGGACGCGCATTTTATTTGACCCGGTTTTTGAAGTGAAATCTAGGGATTATAATATGTCATGGTGCATATAGTGCGGAGAAACCTACTCGTAGGTATATATTCACACGGCTTAAATAGTATGATGTCCGCTGGCCCCTAGATGTTCGAAGTTTACTTTCCTCTTTCTATCTCTGTTTCAACCCCCGAAACACCAGTTCCCTTGTTTGTAAAATGCCATACATAGTTGGACTTAACAGTGGATCATCCTTCGACGGTGTCGATGCAGTTCTCTGCAGTATCGACATCGCCATAGATGGACATCCGACTCCACCGAAATACATCGACTCGTTAACGATCGACTGGCCCGAGGAGCTCCAGCCCTTGATCATAAAGGCGTTTGAGAATAAGCTTCCGCTATTCGACCTGACAAGGCTTAATTATGCCGCCGGAGCCGTGTATGCCGAAGCGACAAATGCGCTTCTAGCAAAAGCGGGGTTCAGAACAGAGGACATCGATGTCGTGGGATATGATGGACAAACAATATTCCAAGAGCCTCCAGATCGACACAAAATCGCAGAGTTGAATGCAAGTGGTAGCAGAAGTCTCTTAGACCGGTGGACAAAGGGATGTTTTCCTTGCGGTCTTTTCATCGTTGAGTCAGGTGTTGTGGCCGCATTGACCAACATCACGACAGTCACTCAATTCCGACCTGTTGACCACGCTCTTTGTGGTTCTGGTGCCCCGTTGATGCAATATCTCGATTTCGTTGCTTTCCGCGGTGATGGTCCAACAGTGACTTTGAATATCGGGGGGATCGCGAATCTCCAGCTTGCTAATGCAGACCGCAGCCAAATGATGGCATTCGACACTGGTCCTGGCAATGTCATGATCGACCATGTCATGAAAGCTCATCTGGGCCAGGCATACGGCAAAGATGGCGAGACTGCTGCAAAGGGTATAGTAATGGTTCTCTACTCGCCGAGCTAGAATCTCATGAATTCTTTTCGCGAAAACCTCCTCGATCCGCCTGGCGCTTGGACTTTGGCTCAGAGTATGCAAATCGCATTTTACAGGATTACTCTGCCGAACCCACCGAAGATCTACTGGCAACATTGACGACGTTTACTGCGGCCTCGATCGAGCGTGCTTTGGTCGAGTTTATACTTCCCAAGTCACGGATCGGAAATGTCATTGCTAGTGGTGGCGGCGTTCGAAACACGACACTACTTGGCTTCCTTCGAGAGCGCCTCGCGCTTCACAACTTGAGCGTTTGTGTGAGTGACGATGTCGGTATACCTGCTGCTTACAAGGAGGCTATCAAATTTGCCACACTGGGGTTCGCTACCACTCATGGTCTTGCTAACAAGATCCCTGCGGCGAGTGGTGCTTCGTCATTTGCTGTTCTAGGTAAGATGACTTTCGCGCCACGTCTAGCAAAAAATGCTTGATGTTCCCCCTCAGCCTTATAGCCTTTCTTTTTGTATGCAGCTGTAATAGTGAGTCTTCAATTTAATATTAGAAGAAACATAACCACTGTCAATGTCGGCTTTCTAGACGACCTGCGCCTTTGAATAAACAGGCGTGCAAAAGTAACTTTGGATAACAGAATAGGCGTCCCCCTAACAAAGTCTGTTCGTTTACAAGGCTGGGAGTGTGCAGAAAAGGCGTCCAGGTAGGTTCAGGAACAGCTGGCTCTGATGCAGATCATGTGAGATTGTCCCCACGCAGCTGAGGCTGTGCAAAAAGGGATCATTTCGACAGCTTTTCTTTCTTTTAATGCCTTGTGTCAATTAGACTATTAGATCCCTCTCATATAATGGCCCCGATAAAAAAGAAGCCATTTCAGAAGCGGTCCAGAACAGGCTGCCGTACGTGTCGGTTCGTTGAACAGGAGCTTCCGGCTTCTTGGCGGCTGCTAATATTAATAACAGAGCCCGACATGTCAAGTGCGATGAGACGCCTGATGCCTGTAAAAGATGCATGAGTTCTGGGTTTAAATGTGAAGGATATGACGTTGCTCGTCTGTCCTATCTAAAAAAAGAGGATCGGGGAGTGGATTCTTCACTTACTCTGTACCGAGTCTGTGAAGGGCTCCCCGGAGTCGGCCCTGAAGAAAGAAGGGGATTCGCTTTCTTCCAACGCCTGACTGTCCCAACTTTGACTGGCTTCTTCGACAGTGGCTTATGGACCGACCTCGTTCTTCCCATGTGCCACCATGAACCAGCCGTCAGCCACGCGGTGGTTGCAGTCAGTGTGCTACATGAGGAGTTCGAAGTACGAGGCGTGTCACTGGCGCGGGAAGACCTGGCGCTCAGTCGCCATCGGTTTGCTCTAGGGCAGTATGGCCGGGCATTAGCAATCTTGAATCAGCGGCGACATTCCCAGGATCCAAAATTCCTCGAGGTCATTCTTACTTGCTGCTATTTGTTTGTGGCATTTGATGTAATGCGCGGTCAATATGATCCGGCTCTCTTACATTTAAAGAAGGGCCTTGCTATACTTGCCGAATCCCATCGACAGCAGGATCTTGGGATAGCCTCTTCCAAAAGTACGGCTGTAACAAAGTCCCTTCATGTAGCACTGACCCGCTTTCGCGATCAGAGCTACTTTTATGGTCTAGATCCGAGCTACCCTATCATTAGTGATGGAGTCACATACTCTGAATATGGATTTCGAACTCTATATGATGCCCGCATGGCTCTTGATGGCGTGATTAGTCGTTTCATCGTCCTAATGGTAGCGGAGAAGGAGCACATCACCGAAGAATTTCGATTCGTTCCCGATGATATTCGAGCAGCTAGACTACCCGCTTTATTCAAGATGAAGAGAGAGGTGAACCTTGAATTCGAAGAGTGGAAGGAGAGACTCATTTACTCGAAATCTCACACTATGCCCATCAAAGATCAAAAAGATCTACGAGGACTAAACCTCCTCCTACTGCATCACTTGACTTATTACCTTGTGCTTCACTCAGTCTTTCTTCAGGATGATCGCTCATTTTTAATCGAAAGCGTGGATTCTTTCCGGCAAATAGTGGCTTTCTGTGAACAGATTTCCAAAAGCTTCCAAGACGAAAGTGGTTCCAATTCGCGACCGAACCTAGTATTAGATATGGGCGTTAACGGATGCCTTTTCTTCGTTCTTTGGAAAAGTCACGATCACGGCTTACGACTCCAGGCCATGAAACTTCTTGAAGAATGGCCACACCGGGAAGGGGCATGGGATTCTCGTCAGCTCGTTGATTTCGGGAAGCAAATGCTTCAATTAGAATTCGATATGCGGGCTTCAATATCTGATCCCCAAGCCCCAATGCGCTTAGAGATTCCATCCTCGCAGGAAAAGGAGGATCAAAAGCAGAGTGCGATAAAGTATCAGGTCCGGGGGAAGTCTCGGGAAGTTTTAGAACAAAGACAAGTTGTTCTTTTCGACGAAGAAACGTCAGGGGACTCGATGCTCAAGTTTTGCTTACGCACACAGAGGTATATCCACTCCAATTAGGATACAGCCTTGGCATTACCCCCTACCCATCTCCCGTTTATGTGTATGATAATATAGCTCATTCTGTTTGTTTTCTGTTTTTTGTTTTCTTTTTTTTGTTTATTGATTCAACGGTGTCTTTAATTCTAGGATGTCATGGCCCATGCAGTACTCAATCTGTTAGACGTAACCAACTGGGCGCCTTAGGCCCGCAGTCTCCAGTCAAGGGCTCGAGATATTGATAGTATTTCTCATTCATAAAAGACTCTAATCATTCGGATATATAAGAAATAAAAATCCCAATTCCTCTTCAGATTATGATTTCTACTCATGTTGACAGATCACTATGGATTTTTCGATCCCAGAAGCATACCGCAACAAGCTCATACCCGTCCAAGTAACGGACAATCGGACGGACGAGGAGATACTTTCCCACTTTCCAAGTTTTTCGCCCGGTAGTATCGGAGAAAAATGTCTGGGCCTATTGGCAAGCGGGTTTCAACAACATGCCAAAGTGGTGCCAGAGAAATGTCATCGACTGGGTACGTATCCTTGGGCCGGAGTGGACAGTTCGTATATTGGACAACGTGCCCGGCTCCCCGAACAACACACTTAGATACGTTCCGGACAATATACTTCCAGTGGCATTCGTGGACCACACGATGGATGGGCCGTATCTCGGCCAGCATGGGGCAGACTTGACACGTTCCGCCTGTCTCTACGAGCACGGTGGCGCATGGATGGATGTTGGAAGCATACCTATCCGACACCTTGATCGAGTCTGCTGGAATGAGCTGGAGAGCCCGAATACCCCGTACCGGGTGGCTATGCCGGTGGTCTATGGGCTTGTTGCAGGGAATCATTTTGTGGCCGCCCGCAAGCGTGACCCTTTCATCTACCAGTGGTCAGTGACTGGTTCGAATGACTCAACAGTAACAATAACACCTAAGTTGACTGATCTTTCAGGCATCGTCTTTTTACACATGTCTGAGGAAACAAAAAGAATATCAAGGGTTGTACAGATGATCCCTTGATCGCACCTATATTGCCTCTAATGTACCAGGACCAAATTCCGAATTTCGACGCCGACTGGATCGATGACACCCAAGTACTCGAGTATATTACTCAGATCGTCTGCCGGACACGACTCTTTTGTTTGGAAGAGACTGGTGAAAACTTCTCAGGCTTGAATTACTGGCAAAATCACATATTAGCCTTCAGCTGCTTGGGGGAGGATTGGCGTGGAGAATATGTCACGAGCTTCGTGGAATTTGGCGAACGTGCCTTCGAGACATTACAACTGCAACACTCAGATCCTAACCTTGACCGGTCCTCAGAGAAGTTCAAAGAAGCGGAAAAAATGATTTGGGAGCTTCTCGCAAATGCTAGTTTGTGGAAAGTTGGGCATGCACATGGTCTGGCGCACTCTATTTATCTAGGCAGTCTCTTGGACCAGCCAGAGAATGAAGGCAAAGATTCCCAGCCTGGCGCTTTTGGTGAATTGTTGCGGCAGGGGACAGTTCATCTTCGTCAGACACGAAAGAAGTGGTAAGGATGCCCACCCCACTACCGAACACAACATTTAAGAAAGGAGCGCTGGAGCCGTGAATTATATCTCCGGAAAGCACATTTGTGATGGGGAAATCCCAGGATCATGAAGTATTTCCGGATGGAGAGATTGAGCCTTCGATAAACGAATACTACTACCAGGCGTCTTGAATGAATACATCTCGCCTTAGATACTAGTACTATGTGCATCCCCATTAATGTTCTAGCACAACTCTCTCCTTCCCACATAATCGCTACAAGTTTCTTTAGTACTTAGGTGGGTCAATGAGACAATAGAAGACCAGTGCTGCAGCCCACTTCTCTTAGTATCATTGAGGGCCATAAATCCAGGACATATCTGTTACTAGAAGTAGGCGACCACCGTAGAATCAGTGCATGCCAGTACTGAAGTGGTATATCCTAGAGACCCTAAGATTTTGAAGAAATCTATATCACCTTTTGATCAGATCAGGCCCGATGCTCAACACAGAGCAAGCAAAGCACACTACCACCTGACCTTACCTGATGGTATACAAAAGGGTGGTATGTAATGCGAGTTACCGATACATGATTATAATTAGTGATCTGTTATCTTGAAATCAGATATATTGCCCACGGGGGCATGCAACTATGTGCTATTCAACCTAAGACGGCATCCAGACGGCATCCAGACGGCATCCATTACGTATACAGCACATAGGTGGCTATATAATACTTACACGGCAACGCTAAATGACCTATTCTCCATCAGCCAGGTACAGAGAGAGGATCGAGTCAGGGGAAAAAGACCAAATGAAGTGTGAACATGGATGAGAGGACAAATTCAAAAGACAGCCTGAGAAGATGCAGAACATTACGACATAACCAGCAAACATAAAACACGCGAGTCAAATGTTGCCAAATGATCCACTAGCGTGAATCCATGAGAATAAGATGAGAGATGAGAGGTGAGAAGTGAGAGGTGAAACAGATCAAAACACACTGGGAGACAAATTCCAGACACGAGACGACATTGGTAGCTAGTTGCTAGGTAGTTGAATTGGCTAGAAAAAAAAGAGAATCATGTAGTTGAGAGAGATTCGACAAAGGAGACGAATGAAATACAACACAGAAATGAGATGGTATGAAAATAATAAGAAAGGCCGAATCGCAAAGAAAAAAGATCAGCGTGGAGAGTCAATATTCGGGATTCAGCACACGATGCAAGAGGAGAAACGAGTTGGGTCGAAGAATGAAAAGACCAGAAATCAAGGGGGGAGGAGAGGGAGTAGAGAAGGAATGTCGTGACGAAAGAAGGGTAAGGAAAGAGCAAGAGGGTGGAGGGGGAAGTGGTTAAAATGGATGAGCCAAAAAGGAAAGATATGAAACCTGATCTATGTAAGTAAAAAAGAAATGCCATGCGAGTCCCAAAAATCGTCCGCTCCCCCGTTTTATATATTTGCGCCACTTTCTTGCGGACGACAATTCCTAAATTCTTCCTGGTCCATCATGTATGTTCGATCATTGGTCACGCTAAATCAAGAATGAGACTGAAGTGGAAGTGGACACATAAGAGACGAACAACAATTCCCACAGGTTTGACACAAATATATCCCAATAAGGAATTATCGTTCAGTTCAGGGTGGCTGCTCTGATTCCACCGGTTCGTTAAACTTTTGCCGCGCTTCTTCCACCCACAACTCCAGCCGTAATTCCCCGGCTTCCACACGTCGTACCGGTACCGTTTTGGCACGGCCATTTGAGACAGGCGGAGACGGCCGCTGTGGCTCACCATTCCGTACTTTCGAGACGGAGAAAGGCGCGGTACAGGATCGAAGGTGTACTTTGCCAGGTTCGGCAACAATCCATGTTTGTTCTTCTTTGGTGGTTCCGGCGGGAGGTAGCGCATCCTCCCGCACTTCAATGCAGACGGTGAAGCTGAATTCGTCATCCCGCGGCAGCGGGGTCAGGCGCGCACAAGCGGACGCTAGCCTAGCCAAGCAGGCTCGAAATTGTGACTCAAGATCGACCGAGGTTGGCGCGGGGCCTCGGTCGGACACGGAGGCACCTGGATTGGATGCATCTCCATTTCTGTCCTCAAATGTGGTGTTTACCTCTCCAGCCGGAGCCCTTGGGAAGCCCGATAAATCAAAGGCATATCGCTCGAGGGGCTGATTTGTGCGGAGAGATGAAATGATGATACTAACTGCGGTGATTGTGCCTTTTAAGATCTCTGTCCCGACCGCAATTGATGCATCATTAATATAGTCACACACTTTTGGGTGACGGGATTGTCGGACGGGATAGTTGTATGCCCGGACGGGGAGGAAGGTCGCGCGCGGGTAGACGGAGCGCAGGAAAAGTATTTGATGGACAGACACGGTAAGGAAATCGGTAAATGACGCCGCCAGCGCCGACTGGTTGGTGGGCAGCGATCTGGTAGCAGGGACCGGAGCGGCGAAGGTGGTCATGGTGGTGGTACTACTAGTCTCACTGGCCATCGGCATTGCCGTCGAACGATCCGGAGTCGGTTCCACGGTAAGGGTGATATTGACGGAGTCTCGAAGAATCTGAACGATGTTCCACCCTGAAGCTAATCATCGCTCTGCCTTTCTAAAATCATCGGTCAACGCGGGGGTCTTTCGTAGTCGGTTGAGTAGTGGTGTTGTGATTTTTCCCAGATGGGAGAGCCGGGGTCCGATTATCAAGGATTTTTTTTCCCGCCGGTCCTCGGCCAACGACAGATTGGGATCGGGCAGAATGTGCGAACGAACGAGACGGTCGGAAAACGGAGGCAAGGAGGATAAGAAGTGCAATGATATCGGACGAGGTGGTTGTCGTTGGTTAGAGGGAGGGGGATAGAGGGGGGGAGGGGGGTAGTGGATTTGGTGGTGGACTGGTGGATTGGTGGGAGGGGAGAGGGAGGGGGTTTTGACGAAACCCGAGGGACGTACGCTGGGTGGACAAAACGACAAAATGCAAAGCCTCAGAGCATGAGGGCTGGAATCCGATGTGAACCTGAGCGCCGATCCCAAAATCGAAGTAAAAAGGAGAGGTAACTTTTTTTTGGAGAAATGATGTTCCCAGGCGAAGAGGGGAGGGCGAGGAGGGGCTTAAAGCGAGAGTGGACGGCGAGGGGCTCGAGGGGGGTGGGGAGCCGTCAAGTGAAACGGCTAAAAAAGGGCACAGGGGCCTGTCGAAGGCTGGCGAGGGTCAAGCCGGACGAAAAGGTGATGAAGGCGATGGGTGGTGTTCACGAAGTTACCCCGTGTGGCTCGCTCGAGGGGAGAAGAGGTGAGTCGCGGACGGTCAGTGGAAAGTCACGCTGTCCGTCACGTGGTTGCGTCATTCCACCGCATGAGATTATGAGATTCTCGATTTACATATCAGCCAGGTGATTATTCTTTAAATATTATGGTTATGATGTATGATTTTATTTATTATTTTATAGGATTAGGGATAGGCTAGATGATGATGATGCAGGGCAGGGCAGGGCAAGACAGGGCAGGACAGGGCAGGGCAGGGCCGGGCAGGCAAAGAGTCTTCAACATTATAGGTATGGGCCGTATGGCATAGGTACAGACAGGTACAGAGAGAGGTACCGGCCTACCTAAGGTACAGTATATTGGTTAGAATGCATTGCCATCTTGTACAGCGCACAGATTTTTGTGCCTTTTCCCTCTTTTCTTTTCCCCACCGAATGGGTTAGTGAGGTGGGCGGGATGATGGGACAGGAGGGGCGATCATCGCAGCCAAGCGAAAAAAAAGAAGAAAAAAGTGTAACAGATGATTTACCTGTACAGCACCTAACTAAGACCTACCGCACCTCAAACCCAACAAATACTCCATACATGGGCCATGGAACCAGTCTGAACCAATCTAACCAGTCTTTGAACCGTGGAAGCCCTGCAAGAACCAACGGGGTATAGCCGAGCAGGAAGCCTGTAAGTTTATCTGTAATGTACCTGGTCCTGGCCCTACCTGAGGTACTGGTGCCACCTGCTAGCCAGAACACCCAATACATAGAATACAGCGAATTACTTAGTACCCTAGGTATATGTACGTTAACTACAGTACACTACAGAAATACACCGCCTTACGCTGATCGGATCTCCCAAGTGACGGCAGTGGCGGCCGGGGAGACTTCCCCTGCAACAATCCCAGCGTTAGCCTCGCCTTGAGACCTTCCATCCGTTTCTACTTGCGCTTCCACTTGTCACCGCTGCGATGATCTTCGGCCGCTTTTCTCCGATCATGGGGTTGCTGAGGGGCGCTCCCGAGACGGTGCTGTACCGTTGGGACTCCCTTCCATTCGCCTCAAACTAGTCTTGATATCCTTATCCTTTTTATAGAGTGACACGGCACGGCTATAATCAAGCCCGGCATTGACACTCTCCCCGGTGGGCCTTGAATATACTTCCGAAAATCACGATCCACCAAGGGCAGACCGGCGGTGTCAGTCCGTGGAGGCGTATAGCCATCTCCAGGGAGCAGTCAAATGTGCCAGGCGAGAGTTTAAGGGTTTGCCTGGATCCACAAGAGTACATCACATCGGTACATGGGTGATGACCGGCCTCAATACCCGGTGGAATCCTCCTGGCTGGTGACGTGTTGGATTGACTAAGCTGGGGAAACTTACGACTTACGGCTCCGAAACACTTGCAAACACTTGCAGAATCGTCCGGAGTTTTCTCGAATTCGATCTTCGGCGCCGAATGGATTTCAAAGGAATCCGCTAAGGATGAACGCCAAGCACCGAGTCTAAATGGCTGACAATTCTAATCCCTGTCGGGTTCAAGTGGTCAAAGCAGAGGCATCTCGGTGCACTTGATATTTCCATGCACATGCCCCAGTCATCGGGTTCCGTAGATCCCTCTGTATCCTTCGCAGCCCTGATCGCTTGGCTGGGGTCGCAGATCCTCAAAGGGGGGAGGTGTTCTCTTGGACCGTGTGCTGCTAAAAATGGGACCATAGGGGCCCAAAAAGCAGTCTATCTGGGGGGGTACGAGTCCACTCTGAAAACCGGTGTCGGCTCGTACCTTATTCATAGTAAGAATGGTTCAAATCGTTCGGCACAACCCAAATATTCCAGAAGCAATTCGGTAGAATCCAGTAGCATCTTCGAGTGATGTTGACTATTGATGTTGATGTTGATGTTGACAACCCCAGCGGATATGGCAGCCCAGATTCAACCCGCTCTTGGCTGAGATTGACCGCCTCCGCTGCCCCTCCGCGGCTCCTTATCGCGCCCGCGCGCATTCAACTTCTTGATCCCACCTCCTGGTGTCCCTGCCCCCTTCCATTGGACCCCTCCGTGATCAATTGGTCACCCCATTCCATCCGCCATGGAGCAAGAACTCCTGTCGCTCCTGGCAAACACCCAGTCGCCTCAGGCCGACGCCAGAAAATCCGCTGAACAACAACTTCACGCCCTGTACTCGAACGAATCCTTCCCCATCTCTCTAACCGCCATTGCCTCCCACGAGTCCGTCCCCGTGAACCTGCGCCAGTCCGCCCTATCTATCCTTCGAACGTTCATCGCTGCCGGTTGGTCGCCCGCTCTGGATGAGTTCAAGGGCCAGGTTCTCGTCAACGACACAAACAAAGCCCAGATCCGCCGCGCCCTCCTCGAGCTTGCGACCACCGTCGAAACTCCCGAGCGCAAGGTCAAGGCCTCTGCTAGCTATGCAGTTAGTAAGGTCGCCAGCGCCGATTTCCCCGACGACTGGCCAGAACTCCTCCCCACGTTACTTCATATCATCAACGATGCCTCCACCACCGATATCGCGCTACACGGAGCACTGAAGGTTCTCCTGGACCTCATGGATACTGGGTTCGGCGAGGAACAGTTTTTCAATGTCGCCCGCGACCTCGTTTCGTCTCTTTTCGCTGTAGCGAGCTCCGAGACCCGAAAGCCTATCTTGCGAGCACTCGCGGTCGCCGTCTTCAAATCCTGCTTCGATACATTGGAGATGGTTCTGGAACAACACAAGCAGGCGATCAAGTCATTCGTTGATGAGATGCTTAGTGTATGGTCGCCATACTTCGTTTCGACCCTGGAAGCTCCCTTGCCCCAGCCTCCATCGGAGGAAGAGGCAAACAAATCGGGCGATATTGCGACACAGTGGCGTGGGATCATTGCCCTGAAGCTTCAGGTTGTGAAGGTAATTCGAGCTTGACAATGAGACGGTTTTTTTCACCCAGCTAACGTGTATCCCATTCTAGACTCTGATGAAGATCCGCTTGGTCTTTCCCGGTCTTCTCTCAGCCCAGAGCCCAAGCTACTTCTCTACTACCTGGGCAGAACTCACCAATGCTCTGCCGGTGTATGAAAATTTCTTTATTGAAAATGAGCGCCAGGGTCGCCTGGAAGATGTGGATTTCCTCGCCTACTCGCTCGACTACCTCGTTCTGGAGGAATTGGATCTCATTCAGACGTTGCTGAAGGCCCCGCCTGTGAAGGCAGAGTTGCAGCAGCAATTACAGAATTCTGGCGCCGCGGCGGGTTCCTCTGGGTGGGTGCCCGAAATCATGAAGCTGTGCAGCTCTTATGCGCAGATCACAATGGAAGAAGAAGGTCTGTGGGAGATTGATGTGAACCTGTTCCTCTCGGAAGAGACGTCAATCACCGCCAACTACACCCCCCGAACCTGCAGTGCTGATCTCGCGATCAAAACTGGCGAATGGCTGAAGGAGAAGGCAGCTGAGGCGCTCCTGACGCATATGAACACCCTCTTTGCCGATTCGTCCGTATCGTAAGTACTGCATTCTTACTGGAAGCCCACTACATGCTAACCCGGGGCTTCAACTAGATGGAAACCTCGTGAAGCAGCCCTCTATGTCCTGAATGCCTTGTTAAGGGATTTTGCCGAAGTGTCTCAGGAGATTTCGGCGGATCTTGCTACCCACTTCAATCAGTTTGTGCATTACGCTCTTCAGCAAGAGCAGGAGCTTCTGCGCGCCCGAGGCTATCTCGTTGCTGGCTCATTGGCCAAGGTCGCGGGTGAAAGATTCCAACAGACCACCACTTCGTACCTAGAGGCTGCCCTGAAGGCGGTTGCCGAGGACCCCGCGGAGGTCGTCAAAGTCTCCTGTATCCGAGTTCTCCAGGATCTAGTTCCGGCTCTGCCGATTGAAGTGGCTCGTCCGTTCCAGGTCACCGTGATCAACGCCATTTCGGAATTCGTCACAGCGCACGACCTGCGCGAAGAGTCCGAATGTGATGACCTCAAGGTGACCCTCGCGGAAACGCTGCGAGATGTCATCATGGCCGACTCGAGCGTGGTGCTTTCGTCCATTGGCATTGATGTTATGTTCAACATTGCTAGCAGCGGGGCTGAAAACTTCCAGCTGACCATGACTGTGACCGAGGCTTTTGAGGACATCGTGGACCAAATCACCGACCTCGGCCCCGACGCATACCGCCAACTCTGTGAAAAGGTGCTCCCGTCCCTGATGGGTGCTATTGATGTCGGAAATATCACTGACGAGAACTCTCTGACCAATTTTGCCGCTGACCTGTTGCGAGCTCTGGCAGAGCGGAGTCTCGAGCCCATGCCGGCCGGCTTTGTGGAGACGGTGATGCCCAAGCTCAACCGTTTGCTTCTAGACTCGACCGAGGCCGAATTGATCCGGCCTGCCACCGAAGCGGTGCGCCACATGCTTGCCCATGACTTTGCACAGTTTGTGGCCTGGCGAGACCCGCAGTCCGGCAAGGAAGCAATTGAGGTCGTGCTGGTGATCATCGACCGACTACTCGGACCGGCCGTGGATGACAATGCGGCCACTGAGGTGGGACAGCTGGCGGCCGAGTTGGTGGAGCGGGCTGGGTCGGAACGCCTGGGACCCTACCTGCCCCAGCTCCTGCAGGCGGTGGCGCAGCGATTGGCGACGGCGCATCAAGCACAGTTCATTCAGAGCCTCATTCTCGTATTTGCCCGGTTGACCCTGATTAGCGCCCGCGAAGTGGTGGACTTCTTGGCGCAGCTGAACCTAGACGGCCAGAACGGACTGGCCCTCGTGTTGGGCAAGTGGCTGGAGAACTCGGTCAACTTTGCTGGATATGATGAGATCAAGCAGAACATCTTTGCCCTGGCGCACCTATACGAACTGGGCGATCCACGTTTGGCGGAAGTGCCTGTCCGGGGGGATCTGATTGTCGAAAATACCGGCCGGATCAAGACGCGATCACAGGCGCGCAACAATCCCGACCGGTACACTACGGTGCCAGCCTCGTTGAAGATCATCAAGGTGCTTGTGGCGGAACTCGCTGCGGCATCCGGAAACAAGGAGATGGACGCGGCAACGGCGGCAGCACTCGACGACGCCGATAGTGACGACGGCGACGATGACTGGGAAGATATGCCGGGGCAAGTGCTGGACCTGGGACTGGGCATGACCAAGCAGCAGCTGATGAGCTTTGCGGAGGGAGGCACCGAGAGTGTATTCGGAGTGCGACGACGAGACGACGAGACGCAGGCATACCTGGGCGAATTCTTCCGACGGGCATCGACGCAAGCGGGATTCCAGGAGGTCTTTGGCGCTCTAACTGCGGACGAGCAGGGAAAGCTGCAGAGTCTAGGATGAGTGGGCAGAGCCGGAAAGCTACAAACAACCATATAGTAACTAGGATGTTACCTACCTTAGCTGACACTAGGTAGACCTGAATCAGTGTAGGGTAGCCAACCAACCAATTCACGAGTCAATCACGAGAAGCAAGCGCGGATGGGCCCGCAGGAGTGGAGACGAGGCCCGGCTGGGTGGTAGTCATACCAGTTGACCTAGGGTATACCCAGTAATAATATGTGTGCAATCAGCAGAGCAGCAACCACTAGACTATCAGATTCATCCCAAAGAAACTTACTCGTCCCTGCTGCTCGGAACTGCGGGGGCCTGCTGCGGGCTCAGCCTATCGCAGCCTGTTCCAACCGGGTGATGCATCATTCGCGCCCCGACGACCTTTGTCTGGGTATTCGGTGATATCTTCATCCCCCCCTTCATTTCCTCTCATTTTCTTTTACTCCTTTCCTCTCCTCTTCTCCTCTCCTCTCCTCCCTTCTCCCCGCCATGTCCCAACCAAATCCCAACGAGAGCATCCAAGTCGATGTAAGTCTTTCTCCATCAGTCTGCAAGCACCCACTTCCCTCCCTATACTACTGCTGCCCCTCCAGCCTAACCTCACTACATGCGAATTGTTTACCGATCAATCCCAAGTCTAACAATATCACAGACAAGCGACGATGACTCCCTCTTCGACACCAACTCCCTCGTGGGCTCCGATCTATCCTTCGCCTCCTCAGTACGAGACTACTGCTATGAGAATGGCCGCCGCTACCACGCCTACCGACACGGCCAATACCCCTTCCCAAACGACGAAGAAGAACAAGACCGACTAGCACTCACGCACCACCTCTTCAAACTTCTCAGCGGCGGCGACCTCCACCGCGCCCCTCTCCCTCGCGATCTCGATCGTGGGGGTCGCAACCCCAACAGCTCAAGCTCAAGCTCCGGCTCCAGCGAGCACATCAACAGCAACACCCATAACAATAGCAACAACCCACCACGAAGAATCCTCGACATTGGCACCGGTACTGGCGAATGGGCCCTCGAAATGGCCGAAGACTTCCCGGCCACCGACATAATCGGCACAGACCTCAGCCCCATCCAACCAAACTGGGCCCCACCAAACTGCCGCTTCTTCATCGACGACGCCGAAAGCGACTGGACCTTTACTCCCGGCGAAGCCTTCGACTACATCCACGCACGCAGTTTAGGTGGCGGGATAGGCGACTGGCCGCGACTCCTCCGACAGGCATTTACACACCTAAAGCCGGGGGGATGGTTTGAGGCACAGGAATTTGAGACGTGGGTGTTATCCGATGATGGGACGCATCGTCGCGCGACGGCTATTATGGATTGGCAAGATCGACTCAGTCAGGCGAGTAAGCAATTTGGGAAACCGGTTAATGTGGCTCCTATGATTTCGGAGTGGATGGAGGCGGAGGGATTTGTAAATGTCGCCGATGATATTTACAAGGTGTGTCCGAGCCTTCCCCCTGCTAGTATTTGTGTCTACGCAGTAGTTATGGTGCTTGTGCTGACCAGTTAGTGCCCGGTCGGTGGGTGGGCCAAGAATCGCCGACTCAAGGAAATAGGTCGCGTGGGCAAGGCGACTATCCTCGAAGTTGTCGAGCCATATACCCTTGCCCTCTTCACGCGTGTCCTGGGTTTCTCCTATCAGCAGGCGCAGGAGTATATGGATAAAGTCCGCGCTGAGCTGGTGAGCAGCAAATTTCACCTTTACATCCTCTTTCACTTTGTCTATGGGCAGAAACCACTGGGTGCGAATGAGAATGCGAATACGAACGCAAATGGCCAGGCGTCATGAGCTCATGACTATCATCTTGGCGGCAATATCTACGACTTTGACGATCTGAATCACGACTGACGACTTATGACCTGCATTAATGTATAAAGGCATTTCTATGTACTAGACTTCCAAGGTTCTTTTGGACTAAAATTCGATGAAAGCGATGGATCCAGCCCACCGCGCTCATAACTGCATTATTTTATTCACTTTCACTTTCACTTTCCTTCAACCTCAAATGGACTAATTCCCGGGCATGCCCGTGTGTCGTTGACCACTGATCCCCAAAACCTGACATATCCCCGAGACAGCAGCCTCAGGCGTGGCACTCGCCCTCACGACACCGACCACCTGCGCGACTGATTTCTCGTCGCAGCTGCTAATGGTCTGGAGCAAGGTTTCGAGAAGTTCCTGCTTCCCTTCTGCCTTCCAAGAATCCGGGATTGACTCAATTAGGTTCGGGGAGAGCTCTCGTTGGGGAAGATCCGGTTGATTTTGACTTTGATGGATGGGGGGTGGTGGAATATGAAGTGGCGGGTTTGGCGAAGGTGGGGGATGTGGATGTGAGTGTGGATTCGCAAAGGCATTGATAGAGGTTGAATAAGAAGAATCCGAATAAGGGGCCGCCGAAAATTGGGACCCCATTGCATCGTGACCCCACGGGTATGCAGGTGCAGGTGTATGTGCAGGTGCATGACCATGTGCAGGAGCAGGATGTGAATCCGGTTTCTCGTAGTAATCACGATCGCGTGTCGGGATGTAGGCCCGCGCATCCCCGTACGGCCCGTTCAGCTGCATGGGGGAGATCCCCTGGAAATGCGTGGAGTCTGGATGCATAATTGGTTGCGCGGCCATCCCTTGCATGGGAGCCGAGGCTGGGATCTCGCCGAAGGTGGGCAGTTCGGCCTGGCAGTAGGATATCGTCACCTCGTCTGGATCTGGACCTGGTTAGCATACTCTGATGGGATTTAGTATTTTAGGGAGAGATTAGAAGAACTCACGAGTTGTATAGCTGAGTTCCCCCAATGCGCCCGCGCCAGCACCAGCACCAGCACCAGCACCCGCGCCCGCGCCATCTTCTGCGATGTTGGGCCCATACGGCCCCGCCGATGGATATGATCGCATGGAGCCATTCTCACTGCCCGTGCTATCGGGACTGGTGACGGTGGCCGAATTAGTCTGGTTCATCGTGGTGGTGGTGGTCGAGGAAGAACTTGGCGATGAGCCCGCCCAGCTCCCCTCATAGTCAAGACCATTCACACTTCCATTACTATTCACACCGTGATTCCCCGCATAACCACCGCCACTCCCACTCCCACTCCCACTCGCTCTAGCCCTTGCACTTGGACGTGCACTTGCGCTTGACCCTGCACTCTGACTCCCATATGATCGCGCATATTCATATTTGCGACGAACGCTGCCAGGACTGGGACCGGATCGCGGACCCTGACTCAATTGGCCCCGCAGCTGGGCGACCTCGCGGCGCAAGCGATCGATGATCTCGGCTTGGCTGATATGGGCGTGGTCTTCGTCGGTGGCAAGGTATGTGCATTCAGCTTCGAGGCCGCGGATGATACAGGCATGACAAGGTCGGGAGCGATCGCACTGTCGCAGTCAGCGAGAGATCCAGTCGGGAGATCCATGCGGAGTGGAGAGGGCAGAGCTTACCTTCACCTTGCGCTCGCGACAGCGCAGACATGATTGCTGCGGTCGGATTTTAGTTTTGGAGTCGGTGGGCGGCATTCCTGACGAAGGAGAAGGGAGCTGGAGCTGGAGCAAGCGCTGAAGCTGTGAGCTGGAACTGGAGCTGGAACAGAGAATTGAAATCAAAGCCAAAATCCAACCAAAAAGCATGATCTTCCGCCGTTGGGGCTTACAGCCCACAGCTCACTGGGTGGGGAAGCTGTTTCCAGGGCTGGCTGCGCTGCGACTCCACCGTGCGAATTCACAGCAAATTGGGGCCCGGCGTCGCTCTTGCGGTGCACAATACCACCAGTTCACATACACTCGGCTCGATGTGATCCCTCAGATCCGGCTTTCCTCCCTATTGGCAGTCCTCCGGGAAATATGAAAGACCTCATGATGCATGCATGCATGCATGCATGCAACTGGCAACTTGCAATTCGCAACTACCGGCTGGGTCGGTTCCAACCTGCTGGGAGCTCCTCTCACCCTCTCCTCCCTCACGCTCAGACGCAGCCTGCAGATCGCGCCCTCTTGCCCTGATCGACTGCTGCAGTTCCTGGGATGTCTTTGGACTTCTTAATTATCTATGCTCTATCGATGCCACCGTCGCACTCCTGTGTTCAATCCTACTTCCCCCGACGTATGATTCGTGTCGATCGCAATGCGGGGAATCACAAATTGTTCGAGGGGCTTCAGCGCCCATAAAGCTTGCCAGCTCGGACGGTGTTGCTCAGAATGATTCAGGCGCATCTGATCTGGATCTGCCTGAGCTGAAGACTATAAGCTTGGCAACTCTAGGTACCTGGGTGATTCCAAATATCTTCCATTACGACATGCCGCGATCTTCGACGCGTTGGTCCGCCGCTAGCATGGCCGGTCTGTTGATGGTCCAATCCCTGCCTATTCAAGCCTCCCTCGCCGATCCAGCCCTTCTCGCCGCGCCCCCAATGGGCTTTAACAATTGGGCGCGCTTTGAATGTGATCTGAACGAGTCCCTTTTTACCGATACCGCCCAGGCGATGGTCAATCGCGGTCTTCGTGATGCAGGTTACAATCGCCTCAATCTCGATGATTGCTGGATGACCCATGACCGCGCTGCGGATGGCTCTCTGCAGTGGAATACAACCCTCTTCCCCCACGGTATCCCGTGGCTAGCCAAGTATGCCAAAAACCATGGCTTCCACCTGGGTATCTACGAGGATGCGGGCAACGCTACTTGTGGCGGATACCCTGGCTCCCAGGGCCATGAGCAGCAGGATGCTGAGAGCTTCGCTAGCTGGGGTATTGACTACCTCAAGCTCGACGGGTGCAACGTCTTCTCTGAGGATGGTCGTCTGCTGCGAGAGGAGTACCGCCATCTCTACAGCCAGTGGCACAAGATCTTGAGCGGGATGCAGCACCCGCTTATATTCTCCGAGTCGGCTCCAGCCTACTTCTCCACCAATGCCACGGACTGGGCGATGGTCATGGACTGGATCCCCGGCTACGGCGAACTGGCGCGACACTCGGACGATATCATTGTGTACAGCGGAGACGGGAGCGCCTGGGACAGTGTGATGCTGAATTACCACTACCACACGCTTGTAGTGCGCTATCAGCAGCCCGGTTACTACAATGATCCGGATTTCCTTATTCCCGACCACCCAGGGCTGACGGACGTGGAAAAGAGGTCTCAGTTCGCACTCTGGGCTTCGATGGGGGCGCCCCTGATCATCAGCGCGTACATTCCTGATCTATCGGATCGTGAGATCGAGTTCCTTACCAACAAGGAGTTGATCGCCGTGGACCAGGATCCACTAGCTGAGCAATCGGCCCTGGTCAGCCGCGATAGCCACTTCGATGTACTAACTCGCTCCCTGGTTAACGGAGACCGCCTGCTCACTGTCCTAAATCGGGGTGATGGCACTGCGAAGACGAATATTCCACTCGCCCGGCTGGGACTGGACTCGGGCTGCAAGTACAAAGCTCGCGATCTCTTGACCGGAACCGTCTCGACTATCGAAAATGCCGTTGATATCACGTTGGAAAGCCATGCTACCAGCGTCCTCCGTGTTACGCCCCCACGCAAATGTACCACTATCACTCCAACCGGCATGATTCTCAACACAGCGACCAGTCACTGCCTAACCGCATCATCCACAGGAGTCAAGTTTGAGTCATGCCAGGCTACCGATTCTCAGGTCTGGCGTGTTACCTCCCAGGGCAGCAAACTAGCCATCAGCCCTCTATCGGATAAATCCAAGTGTCTGGCTGGTAGCCACGACGGAGTCTTCCTCGACTCGTGTGAAAGTGGATCTGATACAATGTGGTCGCATTCCATGACTGGCCACGTGAAGAATGTTAACGGCTGTTTGACGGAGTCCGCCGGCGATGCGCGGGATGCGCGTTTGGGAATGTGTAGTTTGGAGCAAGCGGGGCAGATCTTAGGATTGCCGAGTGGTGTTCAATTGGCTGCTAAGTAGATCTTAGATCTAATCTGCCTTGGTGGTGGTGGGTGGTAGTAGTTTGCAGTATGCAGTATGCTTCAATGACGCCTAGGGCAATACAACGTAGTATCTCTAGCAGCGTACACATCATCAGAATCGAATCGATGCACATTCCAATCATACTATACATTCAAGGCATCATTATATGAATCTATCATTTCAAGGACAGTCGAAGTAAATCTTTTAACTCATATATAATCTCAAATTCCCATATACAATCCATAAGTATGCAACTTCAATACAATCCATATACAACCACTATACAACCACATCACCCCTGCAGGGAATACCCAACCCCCTCACCAGTCCCCATATCCACAAGATTCGCCCTCATCCTCTCCGGCCTCTCCCCAAGCCCGAAAGCCGCATCATCGCGATGAACCCAAGCCCCAACCCCATGCTGCAGAACTGCCGTAGCACGAACCTTCTTACTCTCCACATCGCCCTTATCCCCCTTCAGCCCCAGACTCCCATGAAGCGTCAACCGCGTCTCCTCCCCACTAGCAGGCTTATGCCGGTACACCCCCCGATGCAGGATATTACTATCATAAAAGACCGCATCACCAGGCTGTAACTCGACAACAAGCTGATTCGGCATATCAGCCTCGTAGGGTCCAGCGTTGCGCTCTGCGTCGGTGCGCGCGCGTCGGTGCGATCCTGGTACCACGATTAATGAGGCGTCGGGACAGAGAGCGAGGTTATATTGTGCGTGGGATTGGCGACCTCCCGGTGATTTCGCGGCTAATTGGGCGATTTCTTGGTCTGGGGTTGCGGTTTCCGAGACGTCGTCGCGGTGCCAGCGGAGTTCGAAATCTTTTGATTCGGGCGCCACGAGGAGATTGAAGAGTTCCATTACGAGAGGTTCGTCTGTAGAGGTGGAGTTGGAGTTGGAGTCATCGGGGTTAGACTTCACGCCCATTAATTCCTCCGCGACGGATAGGATTGTGGGTGAGAAGTAGCATTTTGCAAAGGCGTCGCGGCCTGGCATTGAGGGGTGCATTAGGTGCTGGACACCCCAGATTCCACCCTCTGAGGCTGGGGGTGGAGTTGAGGGCCATGGGGGGAATTGTTTGGGGACGGTGCGGAAGTGAGGCCAGTCGCCGGAGCGGGTTTTGGTGGTGGCTTCCGTGGCGACGGTGCGGTACTGGGTTATTTCGGAGGGGGTGAGGAGGTTGCGGACGACGACGAAGCCGTCGCGTTGGAGGGCGTCGAGGTTGGGGGTGGACATGTTGGGTGGTGGTGGTGGAGGAAGTTGGAGATGATGAAATGGGATATGAGATGAAAAATGCGGGTGAACAGTTTATAGGCCACTGCGGGGTTGGCAGTAGTGTATAGTGGATGCGACAGTGGAACTGCGACAGTGACATTCCAGTCTTTTCGGGTAGTTTGTAGTTTTGTTTATGCTCCAATGCTACGGTGGATCCAATGTGACCATCCACGGATACTCAGATCCAGCAATTGTCAATTCGCGTGGGGTTTGTTGAATCGGAGGCTCTGGAAGACATTAAATTCCGACCCCCACTTGAGCATGTCACGATCTGCATACTGATGGTAGGTAGTATTCTTGGTATTCTCCGGGGGTGTTATTACCTAGCAAGTAGTAGTAGTAGTAGTAGTAGTAGTAGTAGTAGTAGTAGTAGTGGCAGTGGTAGCTTGCAGGCTTAACTTATACAAAATACCGCTTTATTGTAGCTGATAACTAAGAGCTCACCATCGATCGTTGTACCTAGGGTAGATTAAGTGGCTGTGCCAAGATCACCAAGCTTCAGACAATAGATGACTAGGTTGTTCTGGCTAGGCCGCTAGGAGGTATTTTTCTGATGTAAAGAATAAACTAGTAGCAGAGTCCATCGTACCCTGGTGTCTAAATAGATCATCAATACTGCCAAGATGGATTGCACAGCAAACTCATCCATCTGTTTTGGCTGTATACTTCGGTGGATCTGTCCCGTGGACCAGCAGAAATTAAACCGTGAATACCCCGCGGTGGCCTAGGAACCCCTAGAAGGCACAGAAGATTGTCACTTTCGGGTTTTACCTACAGTAGATAGACCTGCAGATACCTAGGTAATTGTAGAGACTATGATACTTTATATCTAAATATATCATCCCAGGTAAGTGCACAGCCATCCACTGCACCCACGTCATCGGCTGCCAAGATCGGCCTGAGACAACAGTACGGCCAGCTCGCCGCTTTTTTCCTTTTCTCTCCCTCACCTCCCCTTCCAAGGTTGCTCATGAGCTTTTGGCCTCTTTGCATTTAATCTAATTCTCCTCCACCCCACCATGCCCCTCCTCCGTGCGGGCTTCCCCGCCCTGGTCGTGTGCCTGTTGCTCCTGCTGCCTCAGGTCCACGCCTTTGGCGCCGGCAGTATGTCTTCTCTCGCGCATTTGACCGGCCCTCGCTAACATTCGAACCATCCCAGACATTGCTTCTATCTCCGCTCTCGAGGGGAAGAACTGGCGCCATGGCGATATCGAAGACATCCTCAAAACAGTCGCCTTCATCCACGGCCACAAATGGACCTCCACCATGATCAAGCGCGTTTACTTTGGAAACTGGTTGCGCGACTAGTGAGTCGTCTACATACACATGGTCGGTTGAGTGAAGGAGATCCTCGGCTGACACTGCTCCACCAGTTCGCAGGCAATGGATGTCGGGACCTTGAAAAATCTCCAGGCCGAAACAATCCGCATTCTGGTGTGGGTCCTCTCGTTCCTGAGCTTCGGCTATGCGACGGGCGAATTCGAAGTCACCTCCGATCGACTCGGGGTTTATCGCCCTGAGGAGCATATTGAGTATGTGGGAAGGTCGTCTAATTTAAACGAATTCTCGCTAATTGCCTTCCAGCAACCCCAAAGACTACGCCGACAACGAGGATGCGCGCCAGTTCGATAAGCGCCTGCGACCTCCGGTTCGCAATGTCGAGCTGGAGATCGATCCGGATACCGGCATGAAGAACTACATCGCTAATGAGCGGGGTGATTGGGCGACCAGTGCGGCCTATGTAAAATTCAGTCTGAGCCGCAGCATTCATTATGGACGCATGTACACAAATGGCGGGGACAGCAAGGGCAAGGAAGAGGATCTCTGTGAGGCACTCAGATGCCTAGGTCAGGGTCTTCACACGCTCGAGGACTTTGCAGCGCACACGAACTATTGTGAGCTGGTACTCCGCGAGATGGGCCTCCATAATGTCTTCCCCCACACCGGCACGGCCACACAATGCAATGTCCGTGGACACCATGTTTTCCCTCTTGTGACTGGTACCTTTGGTATGGTCGATTTCTTCCACTCCGTACTTGGAGAGGCCACCGATCACTTTACTCAGTCGGAGGTCAACGAGATGGACCTGGCGCTGGGCGATGCAGAGAACAATGCCCAGTCTAACAGCTCCTTCAATACCCTGACTGGACTGTTAGGGAAAGTCCCAGGGACCAGAGATCTGGTGTCTGAAGCTGAGAACTTGAAACATCAGTCCGAGACACAGGAGACCCTGAATCGCTCTCGGGGCTCACATATGGGCTACGCGGAGACCGGGGGTTCCCGTGCTACAACGCCCCAGCCTTCGTCTGGCAACGCAGGTCCAGGCCCAGGTCTTCAGGGCATGCCGGATTTCAACCCTCAAGAGACAGTGGCCAAGATCTACCCCATCCTGGCCTTCCGAGACAAAGTGGTTCGGAAACTCAATTCGATTATCGAAAAGATTCCTGGGCTCGAATCCATTATTGAGAAGATCTCTGAGACTTTGACCGTCTTCATCATGTCTCTCCTCGCACCTTTCATAAGACCTCTCATTAACGCCGCCTCCAAGTCTTTGCAGACCGGGTCTGCAGGCGTCATCGATGCCTCGGGCAAACACCAGTATGAGCCGTGGACTGATCCCCACTGCACCGATCCCACCCACTCGCTCCTCTCCAAGGACCATTTCGCCAACATCCTGAACGAGCCTGCTGGACAAGTCGCCTCCATGATCGTCAAGTACGTTGCACCCCGCGTGCTGTACGCCTGGCAACACATCGATGTTCCCGAGCATGAGGTTCTCAACGACTGCCTGCGCGTCTTCCACCACCCTGTTCTGCGAGATATGAACAACGAGGCCCACCGAACGATGTTCGAGGCCGTTCAGAACTGGGCTCACTCTCGTCCCCATCGTGGCGCTGACTTGAACGACATCCTCAGCTCGGAGGGTGTCAGGTCCGGCAAGAACACTGGTGGTGTTCCTCACACACACGGTGGTGGTCAGGGCGGATTCGCTGCCCTGGGTGGTAGCCATGGTCACGGACATGGTCACGGTCACAATCAACAGGGTCACTCCTCCGGTGGACATCAATCATTCTTCGGATTGGGCCAGTCGCAGCAGCAGCATGGCCAACAGCAGTCACACTCTTCCGGCTTGCCCTGGGATAAGCTCTCCAGCCTACCGATCCCTGGAATGTCGAATCTGAACAAGCTAAACAAGCTCGAAAGTACAATTTCCAATTTCATTCCAGGTGGACTTTCGCATGGTTCGTCGCGGGGTGTTGAGGATGATGGCGCTGGAAACGCAGATGGAAATGGGTCGCAGCAGCACCAGCAGCAGTATTCAGGATATCGGGGCGAGCATGGCCAATATGGTCAGCATGGTCAGGAGGGTCAGCAGGGATATGGACATGGTGGGTATGGATATTAAATTGGATAGGCCGATCATGTAAATGCTTATGAGGTTATGATGGTTTATGAAGCGAGGCGTGGGTTGAGTGGAGTGCATTTAGAGATGAAAAGGATATTAAGTTTCTCTTGGTAAAACTGAGCGTGTCAGGAATTCTTTTTATACAAAGGGCCTGGAGTGTGTTCAAGTACTGCCAGTGGCTCTTAACTTGTTGAGATATATAACGGCGCCAAGAGAAACCCAACAGATTTCCCCCAAATTGTACACAGAACGCATGAAAAAAGAAAACAATTTGTAAACAGAAAAAAAAAAAAATCAACAATCAGGTTAAAGTTCTACCATATACACAAACTAACTTGCACGAAGCTGAACCAAGGTGGAACAACTGGTTACTAGCGTACCCTAGCAGGCATGGGATCCCACCAAGTGTTTTACCTCATAATGATATAGGTTGGTCCACACCTCAACAGCCCTGCCGGGCTAGCTCAATCGGTAGAGCGTGAGACTCTTAATCTCAAGGCTGCGGGTTCGACCCCCGCGTTCGGCTATTCCTAAAAACAAACCTGAGATTTCTTTTTTTCTTTCTCGCTTTATTATTATTATTATTATTTTTATCTTTTTATTTGATTTGATTTTGATACTGTCTATCATCTAGACATAAGTTCAAACGGGACAATAATCGACACCAATGGCCCAATGTCTGGCAATTTTGTCACATTCACTAGAATGGACCCATGCAGAAATGGACCACGGCGCTGACTACTTCCAACTCGACCTTTTGAAGATTCCGTCGTTCAAACAGAGTGAAGTTTCCCTTACACTCACTCCCCTTCACTGCTACCCCCGGTTCTATCAACAGTTCTCCGATATTCGCGCACTCCCTCGCTCAGCCCCAGAAACTGTCATGGTGTACAGAGAAAATCCTTGCCATTTTCCCACTTGACAAAACTAAAAAAGAAGCATTTATCAAGTGTTCAAAAAACATAACGGGAGGTATTTGTCTTGTCCAGGGGCCTCCTGGCACGGAAAAAACGAGAACAGCTGCCATTGTGATTCTGGCCCACGCGGTGATGGATCTCAGGGTATTAGTGGTAACCAACTACAACAAGGCTGTTGACCAGATCCCTAATAAGGTCCTCAAGAGGATTATGCAGTCAAGTGATTTGAAGTCTTAGTGAGACCAGTTCATAAGATGTTTAGATAGATTATTAGATTCTGAGATATAGCTCTAGAAGTAGCGGCAGCATAGATATAAAGACAACACTTCTCCAAGACACCTGCCCCAACAAGGCAACCCAACCCAATCATCAGTCATAACCTACATGATGCACCGAAAGACTATCCAATACTCCTCTTCCAGGTTGGAGATAATGCAAAGTTCAAGATATTTCCAACTCATAAGCCTCGATTATAATTTCGTTCCTTCACGCCCACTATCGCTTGGTCGTCGAGGTCGAAGCGGTCCCAAGGATGGACCGGCGGCATAACTTGGCCCGGGTGCGGAGGTTGAAGTCAACTGGGAACGAGTCGAATCATTCCCAGCAGCGCTGGCATTGCTGCGCATTCCTCCTGCTCGGGTACCGTTGTGGAGGCGGGGATTCATGAGCCACTGGACCTGCATACGAACGCTGTTGACGGCGGCGTTCGTATGGGCCATGTCCTCTTTAATTCGGAGACATTCGTTCATGATTGTCATGCTAGCACGGGCATCGAGGTCTGTGAGGGCATGTGACATCTGGCTGACTTCCTCGCGCAATGATTCATGGAGCGAGAGAAGGTATGTCGTGGCGTTTGATGAAAAGACGTTTGAGGATTCCGCAGACTCGTCACCATCATCAGCTCGGCTCTGTTGGCCTCTTTCACCATCGGCAGCGGATCTCCCACCACTACGATTACCCCCACTCGCGCGGGCAGACTCGAGCAACGTGGAACGAATATTTGAGAGCCCGTCCTCGAAGATTTCGTTTCGTTGTTGGAGATGTCGCATTTTCAATTCGACAGTGTTCAGCCGGGTGTTTTGGGCTTCGAAGTATGGTCCGATGGAGACGAGCGGACATGACTGTTCATGTGTAGCGATTTCCGCCCGACGGATCTTGGCCGTACAACCGTATTTGGACGCCACGCAGGGGCTCACAACTTCTGGACATGTTTCAATATGCTTTTTCAGCTCTCGCTGCGGAATAGTAGTCCCGCAATCCACGCATATCGTTTCAAGACTGGGGCAAAGCTCTTTATCGTGTTCCTGGAGCGCGGTTTTAGTTAGCATGACCATTTCAACCTTTATAATTGTTATTCAAGGGATACGAACTTCGTAGTCTTGTTCCATTATATCCTCCTCGCAGCGCGAGCACCGACAATAGCTATGCATGCATCTTTCCTCCGGCTGTAGATCCTTTCTCCGGGTCATCTTATCACATAACTCATCCGGGCACGGCATGGGCCGATACCCGCAATATTTATCCACATGCGACTGGACATGGCCTCGCGGTAGGATCTCCTGGCAGCCCTCTGCGAGATAGGGACACCGCACTTGAATTTCGTCGCACATGTTTATCAGTAAGCGGGGCACGCTTGTAAATACGTGGCTGGTGGGGGTTCGGCAAGAAGGACACGGGAACTCCTCCGTATCGGCCGAGCGGAAGGTGGTGATGGTCGATCGAAGGCATTTCTGGCAGAAGACGTGATCGCATTGTAAGCGGGCCGGTTCGATTAAAGGGCAGTGGCAAATTGGGCACATCAGATGCGAGTCATAGCTGGAGACGAAATCAAGGGAGCGCAGGTCAACCAGCTTGTGGTCGCTGTCGGCCTCAAGGGCCAGAAAGTCTTGAATGTTCATGATGCGCGGAGGTGAACACCTTTCAGGAGTTCCATGAAGATGTTTCGCGTGGTTGAAAACCTTATGGCTGTGGTTTTTCCGGAATGAACTCCCTCCGGGGTATACGGTATCAGCTTGTGAATGCGGCGGATATTGGCTGGGATGTAGATGCCGAGGTCGAAGTCGATCACAGGATGCTTGAAACCCCTTGAGGGTGAGACTGGGTCAGGAGCGTATCATTCGATGAAGGGAGAAAAGTAGGAGCTCAAGTCCGAATGCGAAGCAGCGCAAAATCCAAGGGGGTTGCAAGGAGGAAGATGTAGAGAGGGGATGGAGTTGCGGGGAGGCAAAGACGGAAAGGCGGAAGCGGCAGATCGCAGACCCGCGCTCGGCCAAGTCGGGGTTGCCTTAGCTGCAACTCTCGTTTCACCTCACCTCAATACACCCAACCATCTCTCCATCCGATCGAGTAGTCCGGCTGATCTGACTGGACCTGTCTTGCATTGACCATATATCCCTCCGGGGCCACTCAAATACGACTCGTTTCACGACCAACGCCCCTCGTTTCCGTCTGACACCATCGCCATGTCGAACCCGTCTCAGCTCTTCCTTCTCGCTGATCACGTCAAGCTCTCGCTTCTAGAGCGCCAGCGCGCTATATCTCTTGATCTCGAACCCAATGCGCAAGATGGCGAGATCTCTCGCTCCCTCGAATCCCTCCGAGAGGGTATCCAAGCTGTGGAAGCCGAACAGGCCCACCTCGCCGAATCCAACGACAGCACAGGCGCCGCCGCCCTGAAAGACCAACTGGGCCCTCTCCACGAGCAATATCGCGACCTCTCCTCTCAGTTTTATGGCGCAGACCCCGAAGCCTCCAGCCAGGATGCTAGTTCTGCCAACCGGCCCGCATCATCGCCCGATCTCAAACAGCCCGTTCCACAGCACCCTCCGTCTAAATCGGTGCGCTTCATGGATAATTCGGCCGCGGCCGCGGCCGTGCAGAATGAAATCGATGAAGAGGAACGTACCCGCCGGGGTTTGTACCCGTATCGCGATGAGCCATCGCCTGTTGACCAGTCTGATTGGTCCAATCAGCAGATCCATGATCACCACTCGCGGGTGATGAGCGACCAGGACGACCAGTTAGATCGGCTAGGCGAGTCGATTGGCCGGCAGCATGAATTGAGTATCCAGATTGGAGACGAGCTGGATGGACATGTTGCGCTGCTGGATGGGGTGGATGGCGATGTGGACCACCATCAGACTCGCTTAAACACTGCGCGGCGGCGGATGGATCGGTTCCGACGCCGTGCGGGTGAGAACTGGAGTATGATGACTATTATTGGCTTGATTATCATATTGGTGATTCTGATTGTGATTCTGAAATAACGGGCGGGGTCGAGACTGTTTTCTCAGTTGACTCCTATATGTTTGTTGCGAGCGGGTGTTTTCTCCGGGTATATTGGATAGCGTTATTTTGCCTCTTGACATTTTATTGGGTGGTTCTTTGGCGTTTGGAATCGAGTCTATTAGCCTGTCGCCAGTCCCCCTGGTTGACATCCTACTATTACATCTACAAGCACACTGCTGTCTCTCTCATCTCATTCCATTGACGCCATCGTAAACATACACATAGATATAAAATCATCCTATCGAAATCATCCCACCAGAGCAACCATTGGAAAGACAAGCTTATCCCGCAGCTGCTTGCAATTTCTCCCGATATTGTTTCCTGATAACTTCAACGCCTTCAACGCCTTCGTTTCCATTCAAGTCAAGAGTTCAAGTAGTCTTTCCCTTCTTGGCTTTCTGCTTCTGCTGTAGCTCCTGGAAGATCTTGTCGCCCTCAACCTCGCCTCGATCAGCCTTGATCTATTGTTTCAAAATATTAGTATTTGCCTTGACTCGCTTCTATGGCTGGAAGGACTCATACATCAGCCTCGCTGTTGCTGGCGAGCTCGGGTTCCCATTTCCCCTTCCCTGCCTTGGTGTTCTTCAGTTGAGAGTTTTTCTGTGCCTCATAGAAGTTTGGGAGATCGTCACGGTCTGTAAGACATATTTAGTATACTTGCCTGGGGTTGGGACGTAGGCTGGATGGCTCACTCTTATCGGATTCTTTGAGGGTGAGCCGCGGGGCGGAGGTGTGGATTGCCGCAGTCATTGGGCGGATGGAGAGGGATCGTGGAAGCTGGCGGGTGCCGGCTCGAATAGAGGTGAGAAAAGACATGGTGGATTCAAAATGGATTGGAAGTGTAGTTCTGGATGATGTTTAGCAGCGCAGACTGGGAGACTGCAGAGATATATATGGAGAAGAGGAGCGATCGGCCATGATGACTGACGACTTCCCCACCGACTGCCAAGTAGAGCTCCAACGCCATATAATCATTGCAGGAGTGTAGATCCACTTACTAGAAATCGGCAATAAACACCCTCTCAATACGATGTAGGAGGTGTCGAGGTGGTTGAGGTGTAGTGCGGGAGGGCAGATGCGGAGACGAAACGCCTTACGGGACAACCGAAGTAGCTGTGCAACCCCCTCTTTAGAGTGATAATAGAAGAGCTCTAAGCAGCAATGGTCTTAGCCCAATTAAGACACGCCCATTCGTGATCCAAGGCCGACCCGCCGATTTGACTGGCCGTGGACATGGCATTCGCAGCCATGACGTCAGCGATGCTTAACGGTTGCTCAGGTTGATGTCAGTCGCGGTGCCGTTCGGGTTATTATGGAATAGCAACTTAGATTCTAAGAAGTGATGATTGGAAAATAATGTGAAATATGGATATTGAAATTGCCCATGCACACCTTTATTGACGCTGCCAACCTGGCAACATTCCCTTCCCATTCTCGTGTTTGGAGGTCTCCATGCAGATGTCATGGAGTATCATGACATCATGAAATATAACGATTGCTGACGCAGGGGTACGAATGCCATGGTCCATATTCTCCCCATGCAGGGGATGCTTAAAATAATGAAGAGATGATGGGGACCATTCTTAATACTGTATAATACTGTAGCCCAAATAGTGGAGGGAAGAATCGGTCACATCAATTTGTCCAGAATATCACCAGCAGTGGCAAAGCGAGCTATTGAAAAATATGAACAAAAGAGATGTGATTGAAAATGACAGTGTGCAAGAAGGTTCAAAAATGGTAATCAGCATCATACAACGTATTCATAACTCCCGGGGAGTTGCTCCCTAGACTTTGTCAAAAAGAATAGGAAGCCAGAGGATGAACCGAATGAGTCAAAACGCAGAAGACATGAATAGCGAAGGGAATGGTGAACAGGAACCAAAACAAACATGATAAAAAAAGAAACAAAAAGAACCATTTTCAACGCATATGGTCTATGACTCGCCAACGAGAAAAGACCCCCAGGATATCGATTTCAAACAGAAAACAACTCCGCATCCCATGGTTTCGCTCGCAACCAAAACCCAACCAACCACATCCCGTGGCAAGGAAGTAATGAGTATCGCGTATCACCCATCTCCCCGATAAAACCGATGTACAGGAATAAAAAGCCCAATAAAACAAAACAAAGCACAACCCAGATATTTCAACAGAGCCCAAGCAATGCAGACGTGTATCGTTTCCGCCTCTAGATCCTTGAAAAGAAATGTGAAATCCATCCCGCCCCAAGAGCAAAATAACCCCAATAAATGAGAATCCAAAAGAGTAAGGAAATCGTCGAAAATAAGTCACAGCATAGCTGAGAAGAGAGGTTCGGGTCTAAGTCGCTCGCGAGCGACCTTCCCCCTTTTCCAAAAAGAACAAAAATCAACTCCGGTTCCAATGGAACATGCACGTCAAGTAGCAGGTCACCGTTCTATACATCATCGGTCGGTCCCAACCGGAAAGAAATCAAGGGCCAAAGAAGATAAGGTTTTCTCGTCCCTCCCCGAGAGACGGTCGGTATCGTAGGTAGAAGATGCAAAAGAATCAAATCGCAGGCGCCGCCGCTCGCAACAAGAAGGCATCAAGAGGATCTAGATGTATGGCGAAAGATAGGTAGAGGTCGTAATCGGCGGGGAAAAAACAAGAGAAGGATGGTGATATATACAATAGCCGGTTTTCGAGAAATTTTCGGATTTTTTGAAGGATTTTTTTTTGTCGATCACCGTGATCGATCGCCGTATTCATAGAAAGGGAAAATACCCTCCAGTGGTGTGTCGTGTCGAATGCAAAGGTAGCCCGTATGGAGACGGGAAATGCAAGATGGAAAGACCAAATCAGAAAATAGATATTAAGACCTGCGATTAGAGGACCATCCCGATGATGCAGAAACTCAGGTGACGTGCAAGAAACATGCCGCTAGGGCGGAGGGCGCAAGCGCCCGATGAACCCCGAAGGGTCTCACCATCGACGCTGAGCCGCCTGCATCATCGCCGGGGAGATGGACGAGGGCGGGCTGGCGAGAGTCATCCCAGTGTTGGGGTTGACGATGGGGATGACTTTGCGGGTCCGGTTGGCCTGGTTGGCCTGGCTGGCCGACTGGTGGAAGTTGGCATGATTAAGATTACCGCCAACGCTAGCGTGAACGTAAGAGTTGGTCTGGGCGGGAGAGAGAGAGATGGACGGGGTGACCTGCTGCACTGGCTGGATTTGGTGCTGCAGGGGCGAGGTGTCGGGCGACCCGCTGGAGAGCGAGGAGCGGTCGGACGAGGCGGAGTGGATGGAGTGCAGCTGCAGGGGGGAAGAGGAAACCGTTAGCCCACGCTTGTTACCCAGGAGACTTGACCCATATTATGCTGGCAAGGCCAAGGAGTTGGAATCAGCAAAACATACGTCGTCCTCGGTCAGCAGATTGGGACAGAACTCCAGGTCATCGTCGAGGTCAAAAGAGCGACCGGCCTCGAAACGAGCTCGGAAAGCCGTGACGGCGGGAGCCTCGGCCAATTCGCGCATGCTCTTAACTCCTCGGAACTGACGCTGAGCATTCTGCTGAGCCATCTTGGGAGCCCGACGGCGGCCGTGGTGGTGATTTTGAGTAGGCATATGGGCGTGAGGGTGTTGTTGCTGGTAGTGGTGGTGGTGGTTGTAGAAAGCAGACATCGTGACGGGGTGGTATGGATTGGGAAAGCCAGCACCCAGCAAGAGAAGCAATAGAAGGTAAAAAGAAGAAAAGGAGAATGGAAGAAGTCGAGTGAGCAGTTGGCGGGTATAGCACAAGTGAAGTGAAGTGAAGTGAAGTTGAAGACGAAGACAAGATGGGAGAAGAGAAGAAACGAATCTGTGGGAGGAGAAAAGAGGGGTGTGCCTTCCGATCAAAACTGGCATGATTACATACGGTCATGTATGGTCACGCCCTTGGCCATCCCACCGTGTGCAGTGGTAAGCCAATGGTACGCCCGTGGTATCCCACTGTAATCCCACCATTGTATTGTCACCCACCACGGCGCTAGCGAAGGTGGACTCCACCGAGTCACGCACCAACCAAAACCGGCCGAGCGGCCGCAGTGGCGAGTGTTTCCCCCAATGCCTGAAGGGCTCCCTGAACTCCCCCAATGCCCTTCCTTGCCCTTAGCCTTCATTTCGACCCACCAGGCGCTTCCCACTGGTTTCTCCCGACTGCAGAGTCACTCTTCACTGCCGGAAGAAAAACAACGTGACGTCGTTGACCATTACCACCCTAGCCCCAATATGGTAGGGAGTGACGCGATCTGCCCCTCAACTGCGCCTACGAGTGGCTGCATCGTTTGCCTCCTGAGCTTGCTGGCCGGTACATACGATACCCCAGTATTGAGGCTTCATTACGCAGGTCGACATGGATCGGCCTCCCCCAGGGTAATGCCATGACCACATTCCCTCGATACCTTTGTCTTTTTCCGCCCTTGGTGGCTCGTGGTCTCCATAGTAGGGCTATGCACAATAAGGATTGTCGCCCTCCATTTTTGCCCATGGCTCCACCTGCGCCTTGGGGATTCCGCCCAGCCTCCTGGAACTGGAAGAGGAGGACATTCCCTGGGGGTGGTTGGGACCAGGCGTTTTGCATCGTGCATCGTGCATCGTGTGTACCATGCATCTTGTAGTCGGAGACTCCGTTCCCAGGATCGAAAGTTCGAAAGTTCGAGCTTGCTCTTTACCGTCGTAGTGCTTACTCCCGCCGGTGCAGGGGATTGCATCGCAGGTCCCAGGCACACATTCCCTCTCCCCATAGGGCCCCGGCTGTGGCTGCTGATCGTTGATCGCTGATCGCCTCCCCTTTGGACTTCCCAGATTCCCCAATCCTTCGACGCACAGGGCGCAGCGACCACTGGGGAAGATTCTGGGTTGATTAGACACGCCACGACTGATGCAGGGTGCAGTGCCAGTGCAGCCACCACCGTCCATATCCATTGGCTACCCCCAAGGGGTGACGCCGCTCGAAAAATGAGATCCAGCCTGACCCATCGGCCTCCTAAACCGGCTACCAGGTCCCCATCAAACGGGTTACGGGATGCGGCGTCTCGCTCTTTCGCTGGGTAGCATCGTGACTCACGGCCCAACCCCTCAGAAGGGTTCCACCAAGCTGTGACCAAGTTGTGGCGGATGCCCATGCTGATGCTGATGCTGGCGAGGATCTTAGTCCCATCCCATCTCGTACCTGACTGACCCAGCCCTGGAATGCCGGCGCCTCCTGGAACAACCACCTAGTGCTTCATCCCCTCGTGTCCAATCACTTCGTGGGACCAGGCCTCGAGGCTCGCCCGTAAACGTACCATCTCGAGGTCCTCGCTGCCTTCACCGCTCCTTGGGGAACCGGCTGTCCCGGAGTTCTATTTCAAGTCTTGCTAGTGAAACTTAATCCATGGAAGAAGGGGGTGATCTGAGTGCTCTGGAGAGTACACTGACTCACGGTATACTCCCAGGTGCAAGCGCCGCGACTCGAAGCTTTGGTTATGCACCTGACGCATCAATGCCTATGCCCCTATGCCATGCTAATGCATGGATGCTCGGTCAGTGCACGACATGCGATGCGATCTCTCAAATCTTACGATCTGACTGCATATGGTATGCACAGCCATGACCGGGATCAGTGAGGGGGTCAATATAGGACCCTGACTAGATCGGTTTGCCTTCCCCAGACATGCAAATAGATTTGTAAACACGATCTGGTTGCCACGGTCTGATTGGAAACGTTGCCACAGCTACTGTGTTTGATGTTGATATACTCCGTAGTGTAGCCATGGACTACCCCCGACTCCGATTCGGAGGTTTCAGGTATTGGCCCGGATGCAAATAACCCCGCCGTGCGACGGCATGCTACTTTGAGATGTCTTGTCGACTAAAGGCAAAGACAAACAGAGAAGAGGAGAGCAAGGGATGTCAAGAAAAACTTTCGATAAACTGAAGACATGGTGCGACCAGATGCATCTGCCGATCGTTGTGATTCGGACAGTGAGTGTATGCTGTGGCATTGGTCGTGGTCAGTCGGATTAACCTTGGCCTTGAACGACACTTCCAGATTTTGTAAATATTCGGACAGTTTTTCAATGATGTAATTTACAGAGAGGCTTGGAAACTGGTGGCTCCTTTTAATAGATTTATTTCATATTGCAGGAATACTGATTTCGATGTAGACCACCTTACTAGTATTTGAATCCTGATTTCGACCCCTCGCCCATCATCGCCTCGCCCCATGCCTACCCTGACCAGTTCGTTCAATATCATACTTCAATAACATAAAGTGCCCACCTTCCTGTGTCGCATGCTTCAAGTTTTCAGTCAGTATTCATCTCAGCAATCTATCAGGCGTTCGTAAATACGAGACAATGCCTCTTTCCCATGGGCTCTTTAGAGCTACTCTTCTACTACTTAAACCACCCTAGGAGGCACTTGAACCATCATCAAGTACTTCATGGTGACTCACCAGTGTTTCCATCTGATGTGGAGCGGGTCTGGACGAGCCAACTTCATGTCAATTAGTTTTTCGAGTTGGAGTTGGACATGTAGGAAAGCTACGAGCTTCCGTGTCTAGTGATAGAAATGAAGCCATGTTTATGTCATAATGGGAGGCATTACGGGCTGATTCTGGATAGGTTTGTGGCCAAATTCCTGGCACAAAAGGGTTATTATATCTACACATGAATGATGGATTCGTATTTGGACGCGGGAAGCAACCATTCACCAAAGATATCATGGTTCTGATTTTCTCGTAGCTCGAGCCAAAAGCTGAATGAAGTACCTTGATGTAGGAAACCTAGCTCATGAATAACCTGAGAGTAAAAGACCAAAAAAGCCCAAATGCAATGCATAATGATAAATACCACAACGCCCGAAACCCCTGACAACTAGGAACGCCATGCAATATCGTCCAAGAAACAATTCGGTGGAGAACCATTCATTTATCCAAATTCTTGCTCTTGACCATTCGACCAATCAATTCTTTGCAGTGCTTTTCACTATACTGCTCCCATACCTCATATAGCGAGAGCAGCTCCTGAGTGCACTCAATGACGGCCTTGATATCAACTTCACTCTCCGCTAGCCATTGCACTAGCTTCTGGATTCGAGGAGGTCCCGTGCCAGACTTATCACCAAGAGCAGCAAGCATGTTCAGGCCGGTTCCGTCTCTCATCACACCTGCCAAGGTCGACTGAGCGGAGCCAGAGAATCCTGCCGGATGAGAGGGCTTGAAAACCACCGCGACAACAATTCCCATGATCGCAATAACGTGCGGGGGATGTAGTAGAGGAAGGTCGGTGAGATAATGGTCATTGATCACCGACCAGGCTAGAGCTACCTCATCCGTGCTGAGCGGCAACTCTGATTGAAGTTCTGATAAGGTTCGATATGGGTGATGCAGGATGAGGTGGGAGCTCATTTCAGAGATGAGAGCAAATTCACATTCACCAAGCTTGGCCACGTCCGGGGTGATGAATTCTGTATATAAATTAATTGGCTGGTCACATCTGGGGGAAGAGCGATCAAGGCCTACCTGGCCAAAGCCCACGGGCCTCCGCGACCACAAAGCGAATATGTTGGGGGCATTCTTCCATTTTGCAAGCCAAATAGAAGGCGGTTGTGAGCACTAAGTAAGGGTTTGTCTGACGAATCTCATTCTTGGTATAGAACCTCTTGAGGTATACCTGAGCGGTCGCGATGGCTTGTTGCCGGGTTGTCATGCGTTTCCCCAACTTGATGAGTTCTAGGGGGGGTATCAATAGAGGTTTCCAATCAACGAAAGGGGGGAGTTGGTACGCTGGTTGAAGTAAATATTCAGCAGACGCTGGTCAGGGAGTGGGAACTGTGAATGCGTAACCTTATCTCGGTCCCGCAGCCGCTCTCGAGTCTCGGCCAGCTTCTCACGGGAGAAGAGCCAATATCGGCGTTGGGAAGAGGCCCAATAATTGGCCGCCATATCGCATGAAAGGTCGAAAGAGCAAGTATCAAAGAAGATGCAGATGCATTATTTCGAAGCCAACAAAGCTCCCTTGGTCGAATCAAGTTGTATAGAACTCAGTCATGCAGTCACTGGCAAAGCAGACGTCTGTATTGTCAGGTGGAACGGCCAAAATAGGAAAGTAGGGCCAGCCCTAGTCCCGTGCCGTCCGGTGATGGCGTCAAGGCGGCTGCAGCAATGATCGGGCGCCGATTAATCATTCCCTCCCCACCCGCAAAGCTCTCTCTATGCCATCTTTTATGCTCGACTGTTAAGACTCCCCCACACCGCGGAGTCGCTGCACGTACCTGCCACTCAAGAGGAAATGCTCCCTCGAGGCATGCCGGGTGCTCAATAACAATTTTCCTCGAACATGGCACCCGGCGAGTCGAAAGATGAGCGGGACGAACGAGTTTCCCGGCTCTGGGAGACCCTTGATGCGCGCAGGGAAGGCCATATCGACCTAAACGGGCTGAAGAAAGGTCTGAAGAAGATTGACCACCGTGAGTTCCGACGACATCCCGTGCCGAACGCTCCCGACTGACGCGCGGTCTTGTAGCTCTCAAAAACGCAGATGGCATGCTGCGTAGTATTTTGCGCGAAGTCGACACGAATGGTGACGGTCGGATAGATCAGGCTGGTAAGTTCACGAACTGTCCCTTTACCTTTGAGTCTTTGCTCATTCACAACCCCTTTCTGTTCTGCAGAGTTCCAGGCGTTTATCGATCACACCGAATCTGGGCTATGGCAGATGTTCCAGTCCATCGATCGCAACCACAACGGAGAAATCGACAAGAGCGAGTTGCAAAACGCGTTTGCACGATCGGGAGTCACCGTATCGAGTTCGAGGCTGGACCAGTTCTTTACCGAGGTTGACAAAAACAACGACGGAGTGATATCGTACGCGGAATGGAGGTTCGGCTTACCCACCCTCTCGCACCGGTCAAGTGGGCGGATAGCCCCAGTGAATGCGCGCCGGTTATTCACAGGATTCGAGCTGACCACCCCAACTTTTCCTAGGGACTTTCTTCTTTTCTTACCGCTTCAATCCTCGTCCGACCTTTACGCAGTCTTGTCATACTACACGGCCACGGGCAATCTAAACCCGGAAGGAGATGTCCACATCAATGACCTGCAGGGTTTAGGTACAGAGTCTCCGTTTCTTACTCGTTCTCTTCTGGCCATCCAGTGCATTTTGTACAATATTCTCTCCTTGCACGCCCTCGCCTCTCTCCTCCCATCAGCCTACGCGCAAACCAGCCCGCCCTCTGACTTGACCACCGCCATCGACGGTGATATCGAGCTGGAGAACCTACCCATTTCCAAGATTGTCGCCATGAAGATGTCTATGCGATATTATGAACGGAAGTTGACCGAGAATACCCCCCAACTAGGCTATTTCGCTGCAGGCGGGATTGCAGGCGTCGTGTCCAGGACGGTCACTGCTCCTCTTGACCGTCTGAAAGTTTACCTCATTGCTCAAACGGGCGTCAAGACCTCGGCCATTCGCGCGGCCAAGGAAGGTGCCCCGCTCGTGGCTGCGGGGAATGCTTCCAAAACATTATTCGATGCTTTGAAAGAGCTTTGGCGTGCCGGTGGTATGCGGAGTTTGTTTGCTGGTGAGTCGATAAACCAACCCCATACTCAGCAAATTTACAGGCGTCTGACACTGTCCAGGAAATGGATTAAATGTGGTGAAGGTTATGCCTGAATCTGCGATCAAGTTTGGAGCATACGAGTCGGCTAAGCGCTTCTTCGCCCGAATGGAAGGACACAACGATTCAAAACGGCTCCACCCAACTTCTCAGTTCTTATCGGGTGGTATTGGTGGAATGGTTGCCCAGTATGTTTTTGAGCCTGGCGTGTCGGAGAATGACACATTTTTTGACAAATTATTAGATGTTTTGTGTACCCTCTTGACACATTGAAATTCCGCATGCAATGCGAGACCGTTGAAGGTGGACTGAGGGGTAACAGACTCATTGCAGCAACAGCCCGCAAAGTATTGAAAGCGAATGGCCTGGTTGGCTTCTTCCGTGGTCTCCCTCTCGGCCTAATGGGCATGTTCCCCTACGCCGCAATCGATTTAACGACCTTTGAATACCTGAAGCGTGCGCTGCTTGCCCGCCAGGCTCGCCTCAAGCAGTGCCATGAAGACGATGTGCCACTCAACAACTTTGTCACCGGTGCGATCGGTGCTCTGAGTGGCGGCCTGAGTGCCTCAGTGGTCTATCCACTCAACGTCCTGCGAACTCGTCTCCAGGCCCAAGGAACCGTTTTGCATCCTTCAACATACGCCAGCATCGGCGATGTGGCTCGCCGAACCCTGGAAACAGAGGGCCCTCGTGGCTTCTACAAGGGTCTCACCCCCAATCTCCTCAAAGTCGCGCCGGCCGTTTCCATCAGTTACGTGGTCTACGAGAACTCAAAACGTATACTTGGTCTGAAGTGATAACATATCAACAGTACTAATTCTCAAAACCACCTCATTTCACCCTCACCGAAAGCATCATCTTCTCCTTACTTTGATCCCCACCTAGAGACTATATTTGACCAATATACCCGCCATACACGATCATACATGTGCGGCGCTGTTCTTTTATGTACATGCTCCATATACCCCGCACTTGATTTGATCTCTGCCTAAGTTGTTACTTGAGCATTATCATTTTGCATTTATCTTTTGCTCTTAATTGCTTCCGTTCGCTTTCTATATGGCTGTCTCGTTTACGAGACCCTCGCCTGAAAGATTGCTGGCTCCGGACAACACAGGGTAACCCAAACCATCAGCATGGCATGGCGTCGAGACATGTGGATTTTCACATGCAATACCACTTGGGATTTGTCTTCTTTTCTGTACATATTAAAAGAATTTTACATTTTCCTTGGATATGTCGCTCGCTAGAGCATGGCTCACCATTAATAGAACATATCTTAAATTGAATTGCCTTTAGTACTTCATATTTCATATAGACCATAAACTTGACTTTGTCCGCAAAGCTCTTAAGACTAACCAGCCTTCACAGCACGAACCTCTTCATCCTTTGGCAGAACATCGGGCACCGGCCCAAACGGCGTAATAGCAAACTGATTAATTTGCTTATGCGACTTGGTATAATGTTTCTTGATATGTTCAAAATCGGTCGTTGAGTGGAACGCATCAAGGTCCCAGTAAAGACCACGCACCCAGCGGTGAATGGCCGGGAACCCGGAGCGAATGTCGCGCAGATTACACTTGAAGTGCTGGACGTAGACGGGGTCGAATCGGATGATCGTCGTGAAGAGTCGGATATCCGCCTCGGTGACGGTATTTCCGAAAAAGTACTTTGAGGAAGCGGCTTGTTGCTTGGAGAGGTGGGCTTCAACCTTATCCAGAGATGAGAAGAGGGTTACCACGGCCTTCTCGTAGGCTTCTTGGGTGGTTGCGAAGCCGGATTTATAGACGCCGTTGTTGATGTCGTTGTAGATCCATTCGTTGGAGGTATCGATGTCAGTACGCAGGTCGGATGGGAAGAGATCAACCTTCTTGTACTGCTCGGGAAGAATGTCGTCGAATTCATAGTAGAGCATGCGGATGATTTCGGCGCTCTATGGTATGTAAGTGAAACCCAGACAATTAATACTGGAAAGAGCTCCTTACCTCATTGCTGACGATTCGGTTGGTCTTCTTGTCAAAGAGAACGGGAACCGTGAATCGACCGGTGTAGTCTGGGTCATTGGAGAAGTAGATATCACGGAGGTGGGTAAACTCCGGATGCAGCGGATCGGGGATGGTATTCTCCCCAGGCAGTTTTTCATCGGAAGTCACAAAGCGCCATCCTAGGAGGGTCAGTATATGAGATATGAGATATGAATCATAGGATAAACAAGACTTACCCTTTTCACCAAGATGCCAGTGCACAGAGGAGAACGTGATGATATCATCCAGACCCTTGAGCTTGCGGGTGATCAAAGTCCGATGGGCTACACAGAATTGGTCAGAATTCGCGGTAATAATGACCCGAGAGAAGTTTCAAAACTCACCCCAAGGACAGGCATAGGAGACGTAGAGATGATAACGGCCTTTCTCTGCCGGGAACTCCGCGCCAGACTCGCGGGAGATGAAATTGCGGAAGACCGATTGCTGACGTTTAAACTCGCCCGACTTGTCAGCGGGGTTCACCCAGTCGGTGATTTTACCAGAATTGCTAGACTATACGTATGAATCTTATGAGCAATGATTGATTTATACGGGTAGGAATCCCTAGCTTACCGCCATAGTTCGAAATCTGATAGATGATCCTGCGGAGAAGTTGTGATTGCTGTGGTTGGAAGCTGCAAGGAAACTCGGGCGGAAAGTGGAGCGTGGAAGATGGTACAACGCCGATGAGCGCAGGAGAGATAAGAGCATGGGCGGAACGGAGGATTTATACTTCGCACCAAACTGTACTGGAGAAGAAAGGAAAAGAAAAGAAAAAAGGATAAAGAGAGAGATGGGCTTACGGCGGGGTGACGTTGACGAGAACCAATGCTTACTTGATTCTGACTGATAGTATGTAATGCCAAAACGAGGCTAAACTGGATCAGGAAGGGGAAATACAATATTCCACCATGTCGGAGATGTCTAATCGGTCAGCCTTGATAAAACATTATACATAAATTATAAATGGCTGTTACTAGGCTGTGTCTAGTGGGAACAGAAAAATAATAAGTATGAGCAATGGAGTGGTGATGTAAATTCTAAGCTGAGGTTGGGTCATTGATAATAATCATTACTCTACTCTTGCCACTTCGTTATATGGTACCGTCTTTGGCTTTTGGGGCTGGGTTTGATCGTAAGCCCGTTTATTTTGACAGCTTGACCATCACGTACGGGACCTCCACATCCTCCTCGGTCTGGTCTTCAGCCGTCACCTCGAAGATGATGTTCTTCTGGTGATCGGGGACCGGCTTTTTGCTGACGTGCTCGACAAGCTTGCTCATCCTGTAGAATGAAGTTAGCGTGGTTCTGCTAAATAGAAAGACGGGGAACGATGCTTACGGCAGAGGGAGACGGTCCTTGACCTTCGAAGGGGGGTAGAAGCTGGCGTAGAGCAAGCTAACTCCCGAGCTGACCATTGTGATATCCAGGCCTTTGCTGGCAAAGTAATCCAGGAATTCCTGAAGGGGAATGTCGTCCACCTCGAATCGATCCCAAAGTCGGTCGATGGTGACTTCACCCTCCTTGCTTTGATACTTGCCTTTCTCGCTGCCAATCGGTTCACTGAATCCGAAGAAAGGCAGCGCAAGGTTGATAAAGCCGTTCTTGTATTGCTCGATGTCATCCTTGCCATCAACAACCTTGAACAGCTCCAGTGCAACTAGGCCGGTGATCAGGGCGGTAGCGGTAGCAATAGCGGGGATGATTTTGCCAGCAATGAACTTCGTCTTGTGACGATCCGCCTGGGGAATGTCGTAGTTGTCAGCACGGAGGTTGCTGGCGGCCGTGATGAAGTCGATGTGGTAGTTCGTATCATCATCCTTCTCGAACTCGACAGGGTGCAGACGGAAACCAGCGAGTGATTTAGGCGATGGCAGAGTAGCCACAAGCTTCTGAATCTCCTCGCTATCGTTGAGAGATCCAGAGGGCTGAGCATTGGGGTCCGGGTCGTTATCATTGGCCTGAATCTTCACACCAGAGCTCGGAGTGAACTCGGGGATGATCATGTCATCAACAACCTTACGGTAGTAACCCTTGTCCGCACCGGGGTTCTTGATATCGTAGTTGAAGGCATGGAGGTTGGCACCCGCAATCACGAAATCAATATGAGCGGGGTTGGAGCTATCAAACTTCAGAGGGGTTGGGGCACGCTTAGGGCCAGACCAGAAAAGCTGACCAGAAGACGTTTTCGAATCCCGTGGGAAGTTGTAGAGCAGTTGCTGGATGGCATTGTTGTACTGGGACTCGAACTGCTGACGAGCCCACACAATGCAGTCATCGAAAGTCAGAGGCTTGTCTGTAACTAGGAAGTCACGAAGATGTTCCAGAGTCTGCTTCTCGTTGCCTGCCTGCTTGAGCGTCTTGTCTATGTAGTCCGCCTGCGAGAGATACATGTTAACGGCCTCTGGCGGCCCAACGAAGTAAGTCTGGAAAAGATCCCGAGCCCAGGCAATAGTGTGCTCAATACGATTGGGGAAACTCTTTAGAGTGCACATCGGGAATGACTTCTCGGGAGGATCCTGGGAGCTCGAGTAGGACTCGGTGATGAAAGGCAAGACAACCTGATGATTGCCTTTGGTGCCGAGAGTGCCGCTCTCCAGGAGTGGCTTGCGGAAGAAGACGCAGCGACGGTCCACGTACGTCCGCGCATCGACATTGTCCAAAGCATTCGTTACACCATCCAACCCATTCCAGAAGTCCTCGTTGAAGATGTGCTCCGTATCGGCTCCAACGCGGTCACGGAGAGTAACGATCTTGCCGTTAAGTTCGGGGTTCATGGCCTGAACTGCAGCGGAGGCACATTCGCTCTTAAGACGGCCCACGTCCTTAGTGCGGAAGAGGAATTGGCGGTTAAGATTGCTCTTTTCGATCTGGTCCATGTCGGTGACGAAAATTTTGCCCTCGGGACCAGTACCCAGACCCATCATAGCCCAGTTCTTCAGAGTCTCACAACCAATGGCACCAGCACCAACAAGGAACTGCTTCACATTGGAAAGCTTCTCTTGGTACTCCTTTCCAAAGACGGCAATCTGGCCATCGTAACGGGAGCCAATAGGCTTGCAGCTCTCTTCAGAACGAGTACTATTAGAGGGCAAAGACTCCAGGGAGTCGAAATACATCCACTGATGCACGGGGTTAAACTTTCCAGAAACGGCCTTAAGGACTTCTTGAGCAGCAATGCCGCCAAAGAATGCAGCTAACGGGTTTAAGTCACCACGGGCCTGGTAGCTCAGCTCCTTAATAATCTTCTCATTGAGTTCAACCTTCTCTTCTTCTGCCGCAGCAAGCTCGGCAGCGATCTTCAATACTTCCTGAGCATCGGCGTCATTATGCGGGCGAGGCATTTGGCGATCGTGGGTTTCCGCAAACTTATGAAGAGCTTGAATGCCGATGTGGAGCTGCTGCGGCCGATCGAACTTGGCGAAGTCGGAGATCAAGAACTCGGGTTTCTTGATTTGCTCTTTCAAAGGCTGGAAATCAATGAACTTGGGCATTTTAACCTGAGTGTAGAGGCCACCGCCCTGGTAGGAGCCAAGACCAGAAACATCGCCAATGGTGAAGGTGTAGGGGCCCTTGACAGTAATCTTTCGCGGGGCGCTGTTATTCAAGCCATCCATACCCTTCACTTCGGTGAAAGTGACAAAATCGCCATCCTCTAGTCCATGTCGAGTCTCATCCAATGCAGAAACCAGACCATCTTCAGAAATATCGGCAACGATTCCGTTGGCAGGGTCCTCACCGGTAGGGTCTCCAACCGTAAAGTTCTTGCCGAAGTCATTGAAGATATAACCGAAAAGACCAAAGGTATCTGTGATTGTCAAGTAGATTCCATTCTTGTGACAGAAGTCCGCAATCGCCAGTTGCTCCTTTAGTGGTGTCTCGGTCAAAACAATGGCCTGATAACGCTTGAGCTGTTCCAGATCCCCCACGAGGTTTCCGCCTTCATGGATAGTGACTGGCACGTAAGAGTTGAGCTCAGAGACTCGCGGGGCGGTGACGTCGGCACGAGGCTTGCCGACGTCTTGCTGCTGGAGGAAGAACTGGGAGGAAAGATCGGAGATGGCAACGGGGGCGGGGTCGTAAAGGGTGAGTGATTTAACTCCGGCGAGGGCAATGTTCTTGGCTGCGAGGGATAATTAGACAAAATACAGCGGGGGATTCGAGAGACGGAGCCCGCACCGATTTCAACACCAAGGCCTTTAAGGCCCACGACCAGAACGTTCGATGAGCCCATGCGCTTCATGGCCTCGTGGCCGAGCACATAGCTAGAAACGATTAGAAACCAGATTTGTAATCATGATGGTTGCCAAAGGGGTTCTCACAGCTGACGACTATATAAGCTCTCATCGATCTCGCCCTGCTTAATCAGCTCGACGGTCTCTTGTGGGTTGTCGACCTGCATCGTGCCGTCCTAGAGATGGAGGGGTCAGCGATGTGGGATGGGATGTTGGAGAGCCGATCGACATACGGTCATGATTTTCTTTTGAAGCCGAGCTGAGGTGTCGTCTTCAGGCGCTCTGCGCTTTCCCGGCTTAGCCGATTCACGAACAGAAAGATCCGAAGAAATGATGGGAATCAAAGGCTGAAAGTCTCGCTCAGCGAGCAAGACCTTCGGCAGTGGTGGAATAAAAGGCCTAGTGTACCGACGAGACAGACAGAAGGCAGAAGCGGCCCACGAGGAGTGTGATCAGGAGTTGAGAAGCGTGGGTCTGTATAAGAGAAAGGTTGGTGATGGGGCAAAGGGAGGATGAGGGGAGGACGCGGGCCGCGCATCGACGTAATTCGAGGGGAACAGCTCGGATGACTAATACGTAGTAACTAAGTTAACTAACCACTACCACTACGTAGGGTACCATATGGTAGTTAACTAGCATAGTATCTAGAAATATCATGGCAATCAGCAATTGAAGTAGATCATATTCTCTTTGATCAGAGAAAGACACAAATATTACCCAAGCCACAATATATGTCTTTGCACCTGTACCTCACTAGCAACGGAGCTGCCTGAAATCCCGATCGGCGTAATTTACTTACGATTAATGAATTAGCAAATTTAAAATGACTAAGACTTTGAATACCTGTAATTTAATTATAAGATCTATATGCCTCGAAAGATGTAATCGCTGATCTCATCATTGCAGTTCTACCTTCGGTATACCTAGGGCACTAAGGCAAGGTAGGTGGGGCCTGAGGTCAGGCCGCTCCCCCGACATTTGAGTGATCTCCCGCTTCCAATGCACCTCGGGACGCGATCGCACTCAGAAAGCCGCCCGACAACATGGCTTTTGTCTGATAACACAACAAAGAGTAAGCTCCGCTCGCTATCCTGGTGCTTCGACAACCCCTTGACGCGACAAACACCCTCAGCGCATCACTCGGGCTGTTCAATGTGTCGTTTCGAGCTTTTAGGACGCGTCCTCCTATACACTCAGTCTCGCAGGTCAGTGGAAACGTTGAATACAAACTTGGAATATCCCAGGTACTGGATTATGCTGACAAGGTATTCAGGGAGACACGGTCAGAATGCTCCACGAGATCCTGCTCTCCCTCTCCGGCCAGCCGTCGCCCCTCCTCGCTTCTCCACAGGTGGAAGATGCTGTCGCGCAAGATAATCTCACCCTTCTCTCCCCCCCGGAAAAAGCCCTCCTCGGATCGATTGCCCGCTTGAGCCAGCTTCACGCCCAGCTGCGATCGCACACATCTCTCATATCCTCTTCACACCGTTCTGTGATCTGTCGCTCGGTATCTACGGCTATTGTTACGACTCATCTCGGCGAATTTCAGAGAAAGATTCTCGAAGTTGAGAAGGCGATCCTTGCTGAAGACAGCGGTTATGTCGGTGGCTATGGAATTGTTCCATTCTCCACCATAGTCGGGGAATTCACACCTTGGACAAGACGTATGGAATGGCTCTGGGAGATTGCTAGGTTCATTCGACCGGAAACCGGCCAGCTTCAGTATCGGCATGAGTCCTCGGGTGCTGCGCTTATAAACTACTTGCGTGAAAGTCTGCAAACTGGATATCTAGACATCAAAGACATGGCCGTTCAGCTCGTCACCGCAGCAGAGATAGCATGGATGAAGCAGCTCTCTATGTGGCTTTTATACGGCAACTTGCCCATGTATGGCAAGGAAGACTTTTTTATCCAAGAGGATCCCAAGAGAGAGCAAGACGACACACAATTCAAAATGCGAATGGACTTACTTCCAAACTTCGTCTCCGAACAAACAGCAGGTTCCATTCTGTTCATCGGGAAGTCGCTGAACCACATCCGAGCGAAGCGCAAAACATCGAGTGGGATATCAACCGCACCGGTGAAATTGCACCATGAGCACATTGAGCAGCTTTCTGGTCTGAATTTTCCCATATCAACACCCAAGCTTTCTACGGCTGTAGACTGCATCCGACTCTCGCTGTCCCAATCGACATTATCTAAGCTTCTTCCCTTGCCGAAAATACTTGAGATCCTCACATTACTCCACAATTTTCTGCTCCTAGGACGAGGGGAGTTCGCAGTGGCGCTTGTAGCACATGCGGACTCTAGAATCGAAGAAAGCCGACGACGCGGGGCGGTAGCTCGGGTTCAGCAGTCAGGTGCGCTAGAAAGCTTCCTTATCAAAGAAGGGGATGTGGTGACTTCCTTGACCCATGCATGGGCTGAACTCTTCTCACTGCAAACCGAAGAGGATCCGGCAGACGAGGAACTGGAGCTGGCTCGCGAGCTCCTTCGGCTGTCGATAAGTGACCGAAAGAATGATCGTGCTATGACCCCATCGCATGGCTCCAGCACCATTCCTGAAATATCGAAGGTCTCGTTTGAGGACCTCCTCTTCCCTACCCCAACTCGCCTGACGGCCCAAGTACGCGCGCCCTTGGACCTATTCCTCTCAAGTTCCGACATTGCCATCTATTCCAAGATCCACTCGTATCTATTGGGAATTCGGCGCGCTCAAATACGTCTCGGTGATTTATGGAAACGAACTTCTCTTCGAAGAAACCACGGAAATCTACGAATGCCACCCCGAAGCAGCAATGCCTTCCTACAGAATAAGCTGAGGCAGAACCGGGAGAGGGAAAATAGTCGCACGCAACAGATGCGGCCAATCTGGGCTACTGCTAGTGCCTGTCTGTTTGTCCTTTCGGAGATAGGAAGCTTCTTCCAGGGCGAGGTCGTACATGAGTCCTGGCAGCACCTTCGCGAATGGATTGAAGGGGATGACTCGTCGCCCACATCTAATCCCAATTCTCGGCCTGGAACGGCAACCTCTTTCAAGGCACAAAAAAGCTCCCGATTTGCTTCTCCTGATCGTACGTCGAGCCGACCGCCCTCTCGACTAGGCTCTGCCTCCATGGGTCGACACGACCCGGAAGCCCTCACTATTGCCCACCGCCGCCATCTATCAACTATCATTCAGTCCTTGTTTCTCACAGACCTGCCTTTCACCAGCGTGCTTCGAGCTTTACTCACGAGCGTAGATCGCTTCGTCGCACTCACGATTCGGCTCGATACCATCCAACGAAATATGGACCTGGAGACGGACGAAGGTGTCGTGGATGCGCTGGTCGACTACGTACAAGAGGAACAAGAAGTATGGCAGGAATTGCGGGAGACACGGGACAATGTGAAGACTGGGATCCAGGATCTTATCGCCAGTCTGCGAGATATTGATGACCGACGTTCAGGTTCAGGCTACACTTCGAGCAACGGCACGACAGGACTGAAAAGCCGGCCTGATGGAAACATTGGTCCCAGCTTCAGTCATTACCAGCCACGTCAGCCCGCAGGGGTAGACCGGTTACTCATGAAGCTGGATTTTGGCAGTCTGCGCAGCGCGGGGGCTGCAACGAGCACACCGGGGTTGGTTGATCTGGAATAGCGCCAAACTTATCCAGAGACAATTTTTTAGGTTTATTTTTAGGAATGACCATTACTATGAGGCCTCGACCCCCGCGGATTGAGCGCCAGGAGAAATTCCCATGTACAGCACATCTTCAACGAGGCCTATAGCCCAATCGCCTGGAGAAGACCGGAATTAAGTTTTGTGCATCCGCGGCTGCAAGATATGGTCAGGTGGCAGTTACAAGTGCATGAACACACCAGCTTATCGTGGAACAGACTGGCATGGCCTAAACGAGGCATCCGATCTCTTCAGGTCTTCAGAGCATTGGTGTGTCCTTGTGTTTGTCACAAAAATTATCTTATATTCTCCACTAGGTCCAGGTGACCAGGGGCACTTCCTTCGAGGGTGTTCGAAGTTCGGTTCTATGCATCGACGATCCCTGTCTTCGGTGCCTAGGGGCCAACAAATATGTGAGCTTTGAGTTAATCGGCATTCTCGGTGGATACTGGAAGCTTGATCCCGGATGAAAGTACCGTTCCACAGCATTGAGTCCCAGCCCCTTGGACAGCGCGGAAACGGGTCGGTGTCAAATAGAGAAACTGGGGAATCCGGGGTGGCGAGCACAGTCCAAGTAGCCCTTGGTAATAGATTTGACGGCATGAACTATCCCAGCCAAATTAACCGACAGAAAAGCAATTGCTAGGCCATTGAATCTTGAACTCGCAGAGACATCACCGCTTGCTTGCCATGAGCATACTCTGTTGCACACGGCCAAAGTACCTCCGCCACCGCGAGATCCACGGCGGTGTGAGTCCGGACTATCCAAGGATTACCCGATCTAGACATCCCGGGGAGCTTGCAGCATCCACTCTCCGCCCTGGGCGCCCGTAATATTTTTAGCGGGGGTGGGTTCGTGCAGCATTCCAGTCAACTGACCTGTCCCAAGATCCAGGATCCTTTGAGTCTCGCTCTTAATCGGTAGATCCAGGCCTTTGGTCGCTGCCAGCCTTGTTGTTGAGACCCTGGAGACTTGCATATACGGTACATGCATGGAGAATAGGCACAAGATACCATGCCGAGCTTCTCGCTAGCTATAGCTGGGAATGGGAAGATCGAGACACGCCCTGGAAGCGCCTGGACTCCACCGCCATCTCCACCGCAGGCCCGTTTAAAGCTGGCGAGCAAGGGCTTGCAGATCTGCCATACTCCAGGGATCCGCTCAAGCGGGCCATTCCATCGAAGTCTTCGATGAATTACCGCTCTCAGAAATGGCTAGCGATCACGATGCCGATAGGACTGCGCCCTAGCCCAAGGGGTTCTTATCCAAGCGAAGGATTTACACCTATACCCCATTGACGCTATTGCTCCCGGCTGATGTGGCAATCGGCCAACCCATGGATGCTCCCGGCCGATTTGTCTGGATCTTGAGTCATGGCGAAAGCAGCAGACGAATCCACCAGGGTGTCACGCGGTGCTTCTTTTTTCTTTTTCAGATTTTTTTCTGTAGTACCCCCTCGAATTGAGACGACTTTGCTTTCGGTAACCTTTGGTGGGAAATACCGCCCCGGTCACCCCGAGGCATAAGAACCCATTCCCCCAAAGGAACTATGAGTCCAGCGTCCAGATAGTTTGCATACTTGCGTGTCGTCAACCTGTATACCCTCGCCTCTGAATACACTGGCTTGTTTCCTACGACGCACACTAAGTCCTTTCAAAGGGTTTCTTTTTCTTTTTCTTTTTCTTTTTTAAATCGTCGACGCGACCTTACTTCCCACACCTAATATGTCTTTCTCCGTGACTCGAGCTTTCATCCCTGCTCGCGCTCGTTTTTCCGGTGCTGCCATCTCGGTCCCGCGCGTGCTTACCTCTTCCTCTGCCCGGCTCTACTCGAGCACCAAGAGCGCATATAACCCGCAAGATATTCACAGTATATCTCACAATCCCGACCACATCCAGTCCAAGCTGCCATCCAAGAAACAGCTACCGGAGTTTGATATAGAGGGCCGTGTATATGCCATAACCGGTGGCGGTCGAGGGCTGGGATTGTCTATGGGAGAGGCGTTGATCGAGGCTGGGGCCAAGGGTATGCAATTGACGCCATGCATTTTTTCTATCTATAAACGGAATTTCATACTAATATAAATTCTAGTTTATGCTTTGGATCGCCTCGAGACCCCCCACCCCGATTTCATTAAAATCCAGGAGAAGGCTGGTACCGAATACAGCGGAACCTTGGAGTATATTCGCATCGATGTGCGCAATAACACCGAAGTCAACAACACCTTTGCTGCAATTGCCGCTCAGCACGAGCGACTGGACGGACTGATTGCCGCCGCCGGTATCAACCACCTCTCGAGCGCCCTAGAGCACTCCCAGCAAGCTCTGGACGATGTCATGACCATCAATTACAATGGTGTCTTTAACTCCGCCACGGCGGCCGCTCGCCAGATGTTCAATTATCAAGTCAAGGGTTCTATCTTACTGGTTGCCAGTATGAGTGGTCTTATCGCAAACAAGGGCATGACTTCTCCCGTCTACAACTCCTCCAAGGCTGCTGTCATTCAGCTGGCTCGTTCATTGGCAATGGAGTGGGGCCGCCATGGAATTCGTGTCAACAGCTTGTGTCCTGGTCACATCATTACCCCGATGGTTGAGGAGGTCTTCCAAAAATCGCCGGCTGCTCGCCACACCTGGGAGGCCGAGAACATGCTGGGGAGACTCGCAATGCCTGAAGAATTCCGCGGAATAGCTTTGTTCTCTCTCTCCGACGCTAGCAGTTTCATGACCGGCAGCACAATACTCATTGACGGTGGCCACACTGCGTGGTAACTTGCTTTCGACGATAAACGATTATACCCAATAACACGCCTTGAACTTTCTAAGTAGGCTGCATGTTGCATTTGGATCTCATCGACGGGAATCAGCTCCCCATTCGGACCTCAGTCGGTTCCTTCGGTTCTCTTTCAGTATCCCACATTTCCCGGATGGGATGCGCAGAGCCGTTGCAGATCGTGAACTCTGGTTCGCGGGTCTCGAAATCTCCCTTGGGCGGTTCACGCCCTTTAATACTTCTTTGATATAGGTTCTACGATAAGCTACAGTGATCTATCACAAATTTTAATGTCGTATCGAGTCTTTTCAGATAATTATTTCCTCAAAAACTCTAAACTCAACTAGAACCGGAATTGAGTCTAGTTTCGACCCAAGTCCGATAACAGCTCCTCGGAAGACGAATCTTTGAACTCTTTTAAAACAGACATAAATTAAGCAATTCCTCCCATTGAGCAGATCACTAGGTAGCCTCCAGAGATGTGAGAGGGTATATGGCATCTAAACAACAACGCCAAATGCAAGCAAGTACCGCAAAATAGATCATTAAATGATGTACACGAGTCTTTGATCTCCTGACTGTTCAATATCATTCCTCCTCCCGCCGCCCATGAGCTCATCTCGCTCCTCGCCCGAGTCCACAGTCCCACGGTGCTGACCATCATCAGCCACGGCACGATTCTCCCTCTGCAACAGGAGCCGTAACACAAAGGCCAGAATAGCAACGACAATCATGAAAAACGAGCAAATTGTCATACCACGAATATACCACGGTCCGTCGGACTCAGGATACAATCTTGTTCCAAGGAGTGGCCCACATTGCCCGATGATATTCAAGATGGCGATGCTGGCTCCTTTGCCTTCTTTTTCAACTTGGTTATCCATTGACCAGGTGATGATCAAAGTGATCGCCGAGAAGAACCCTGCCGTAGCTGGAAATACACAAATGTATCGGATGAAGATGTGCAGCTCTGTCGAGAGGTGCTCATGGAAGTAACCTGTTGCCGCGATGGCGAGGTACGCAATTGAAGAGATGAGGGCGTGTGCGATCAGGTAGGAACTCCGCGTGCGTGCCCGATCTGAGGCATAGGCTGTAATGAGGACGACCACGAAAGCAATGAGGTAAGGGGGCGCGGAACGGGCTTGAGCTCGGAGGGAGTCATATCCCATGCTACTGGGGTTAGCGTTTTTATTTCCAAGGTCGACAAGAGATGAACTTACTCTTTGATGATAGTGGGAAGGAACACCGGCATGGAGCTGAAGGCAACGTTGCAGCTGAAGAACATGGCCTGGAAATGGATGAGTTTCAACTTTGAAGTTGCAGTGTGTGGAGGGAAGACTTACAGCAGCAATGTAGGCTTTGGGATCGGTAATCGTCTTCTTGATCTCTCCCCAGTTGAACCGCTGTTCCTGCGAGTGTTGGAATTCTGGTTTATTCTCCTCAAGACGAAGTTGAGCAATCACTCGTTGTCGGCGGGTCAGAAATCGAGCACGGCCAGGAGAGTCTGGTATAATTACCCAAGCAAACAAAGCAGCGATGACACTGGGGAAGCCCTCAACGAGGAAAAGGGTACGCCAGGGTGAGATCGGGCCGCTGCTGCTGAATTTGACAATGATCCAAGCCAGGGTGCTTGCGAAGGAGGTTGCGAGAGGAGCTGCCGAAATGAAAAGCCCGTTTCGAAATGCAAGTTCATGGCGCCTGTAGAATAATGATAGGTAGAATGGGACACCAGGACCAAAGGCCGCTTCCGCTATGCCGAGCAAAGCACGGAGGGTGACAAGGCCCCCAAATGAAGTGGCTAAACATTGGAATGAAGCCACAAGACCCCATCCGAAGACGCAGAGGGAAATATAGATATGCGGTGGCACGACACGATACATGAGGGTCATCCATTCGAAGAGGATATAGGTAATGTAAAATGCGGTAAGTAACCACTCATACTGCGAAGATGAGAGATTAAGGTCATCCTGTAAACCAGCAATTTTGGCGTTCCCGATATCTGTTCCCACCAGCCAGTCAGTATTACACCCTCAATATCGGAAATTTAGTTCAAGTTCAAACATACTCGAGCGGTCCAGGAAAGCCAGCAGATAAAGCAGGGCTAAAAATGGCACTAGACGTCGATCAAATAGTCCAACCACTTCCCTTTCTTCCTCAAGCGTATATTTCGGACCCTCTTCAGCTCGCCCCCTCTTCCTTTCTAGATCCTCGTCGGACTCATCATATTCCTCTTCGTCCCCGGAAACAGGCCGGCCCGTCTCCACATTATCCCCGAAATCCGTCTGCAAGCGCAACTGTTTGTTGGGTGATTTCCCCGACTTTGGTGCTATGTAGTCTTCTTCCGAGCCATTGGAGACGGGCGTGTAGTTGGAGTTCGAGGAGGAGGCGGAACCGTCGGATCGAGCATTCCCCGCGGCGGGAGGAGGAATGTGAAGAGAGCCCATTATGACCCGTTTGTCGTGGTGCTGCGAAGAGGCACGTCGGTCGGGTTGATCACCGTTCAAGAGGCTTTCCCCACGCTTATGATCACCACACAAGCTCCATCCGCGGAGCTATTCCTGATCGAAAAGAAAGTTGGAGTCGCAGCTGACTTGATCTTGAGACCGCGCGTGGTTACTAATCCGACCACGTGGAGATAGGCCCGAAAGGGGTTAGCGCGGATCGACGCGTTCGCCTTGGCTGATTGGGCCGGACGATACTGCGTACAGCATCAACATCAATCATCAACCATCAAACAAGTAGATTGGAAGAGTCTCGAGCATCTTAGTATACTCCATAATTGCTCGGTTATATAGTGAGCTAGGCATATTTCTTGGGTGCTCTTCACTATGGTCTTTTTTTATTCATGGTAACTCGCTATTCTATAAGCAGTAGGCATAACTTCATGGCTCCTCATAGTATATCTTATCTTTATTCTACTTAGATCCGATATCTAGAGCAGTAGTGAAGTATCTGGTCAAGGCCGGATTATGAGACTAGGCACACCTTTAAGCAGACTTGATGAAGAGGGTCTATAAACGGCAATCTACATCTCTGGTTGCTCTCAAAAGCTACAAATAGAATTTAAGAATAGTAGGATGGCAGTGGTACTAGTAGTTTTGTTTTGCATTGGTAGAAGGTGCATGTATTTCCACGGCGCAGATTTGAGCATGCAAAATAAACGAAGAACTCTCTGAGACATTGCTAACTTTCTGAATCCATTCCATTGCAAGTAGCACGGCTTATTTTACCATGCGATGAAGTAGTCTTCCAGCGCTTAAATATGTTCAATTTCCAGGGCGATATGAGTCAACGCCACGATCCCAGCGCCGTCTTTTGTGAGTATGCCGATGGGAACGTTCGTAGCTGCCATCCTCCCGCTGTTCGTAGTTTCTCTTGCAGCCAGCAAGATACTCGGCATGTCCACGACTAGCATCGGCAACTTTCTGCACCTCCGTCTGCAGTGGGTGGCTTTGATAGCCCTCGGACCTCATCCAGCGAAGCAGGTTCTCGGAGCTGTCCCGCAGGAAGCGAACGTTGCTGAACTTGTCGGTTTTCTTGGTAGAAACACCAGTCTTGTCTGCGTCACCGAGGTAGTAGTCGGCCTTGGCGGCTTGGTAGACTTGAACAAGATTCTCCAGCAAAAACTCCTTCCGGGACGAGGCCTGTTTGTTATCTTTAGATTCAGTCTCATTTTTTGGGATGCCCATATCCTCGAAATCATCCTGGACCTTTCTCTCGCCCTTGATTTCGGCTTTGAAGATGACGGTATCATCTTGTTTGGCTCCACCGTAGGGGTTCTGAGGATCCCGGCCCCGGTCTGCGCGAGGGCTCTCCTTCTTTGACGAAGCTATTGAGATTCGTTAGACCGGCCTTTGGAGATTGAGACATGGATGCAAAGGTTACTGACCGCTGTGTATGACAGTATGGGCTGCAAGGAAGGCAGTTACAGTTGCCTCTTCCTCTGCGACGGAGTGGCAAAGGTTCAGACCCATGAATTCGGTCAGAAAGAGCTCGAGTAGGCCGATGTTCTGAATAGGAACTCCTTCCTCATACATATGGACCAGTGCTTTGTCGTAAATGGTTACCTCGCCATCATCCCAGCTGCAGGAACGAGAGCAAATGTGCTGCACCTGGCGATTGAGTGCATAGTGGAGGGCCGTCGATTTCATGCGATTATCCAGCACGCGCTTGAGAGTAGTGGAAGGCTCCTTGACGCTGTTGTATTTGCCTCGCAACTCTGTCTCCCTGCGATGGAGAGAGGGCATTGTCGGCGGGGCGTTGCAGGACCAGGTAGCAAAGTGAGGTGCAGCTAGTACTTGTAGACTGGGGTAAAGAAAGAACACACGCAGGCCCAGGTAGTTGTACAGTACGAGACTGATTCATGCAGAGAAGGGCTAGAGAAGGAGAAAGAGGGCATCGAGGTGGGCCGATGAAGGAGGGTGAGGGTGAGGGTGGTTGGCAGTTGGCAGCCGAAGATCAGGTAGGAACGTCCGTCGCGGAGACCAGGCAGTCCGCAGTCCAGATTCACCTTGCGAACTTTAAACACATATAAAAACAAAGCCAACAAAGCCTGCTTTTGTGAAAAAAAAAACGCTTAAGAACTTGTAAAATAACGATAATCATTCTCAGAGCCTTTCCGTAGGGGTATCAATAAGGACATCCGGCCAATCCTAATTATTCTCGTGATAGAGTCTGCTGATTTCATCGATCAATACTTGTGGTTTACCACCATCGCCATGCTGGACACAGTCCTTCCATTCGCCATTGTCCCTTATACACCAGACTTTATCGTTCAGTCTGACTGTACAGCTAATAATAACGCCGAGTTTCTTGCCTCGCTGAACGTTCTGTCTTAGAAGAGAGATTCCGCTGAGAGAGTCGCCAGGGCTATCATCTTGTTGGCTAGCGCAGCGATTCAGAGCGTCAAAATCAATACCATGCTCCAAAGCGCATTGGTGAACGAAATTGCGTTCTGGTATACGAGGGAAGTCATCGATCAGGCAGTTTGCGAAACCCAAAGATCGAATTATAGGAGTACGAGGGTATGATGTCCCATGGGTAGGGAGGAGCGATTCGTCGGCCGTGGGAGGGAAAGGGAGGTTTGCGGCACAAAGCATGAGCATGTCGCCGATGCATTCAGTTGGGCCATGCTTGCATTCGATCTCTTCTGACGCGGGGTTCCAGCTAAACATGCAACAAGTGGGAATTAGATTTCTGCGTTTGAGGTTCAGAAAGAGGTGGAAAGGTCTTCATGTGCACTTACTCCGCGATAAATGATAGCTGGAAGTCCACCTTGTCGCTGACCTGCTCCATAGTGGGCAGGATCAAGTCCTGGAGACACTCCTGCGCGTCGGGGCATTTGCTCATAATGTGAGCCTCCAATGGAACCCTGTGAGGCTCGGCAAGACGCAGGCTGCTGAAGTTCAGCCTTTGGAGGCGTTCTTCGTTGAGCGCCAACGTTTGCTCTGTTGAACCGGTTGAGTAATCATCGGTCGATGTATTCGGATCATTACAACCAGATGAATCGCATGCTTCACGGGTGTAAGATCGCTGGAGAAGCAGGTAGTAAGCGACAAAAAAGGCCAAGGCAATGAGGATGCGACGAAGCAGGCAATTTCTTGGGGGTCTGTTTTGCCGTTGTTCTGCGGTGGCCCATCTGGGTTGAGGAGCCGCAAGGCCCTCTCTAGTATGGACCGGCAGTTTTTCCATGTCTTTGTCGCTGGATGAGATCTCAGCCAAGACTGGGTTTGTTGAGTCTGCCATGTTGTGAAGATGAAGTGCGGAGAGCGGAGATGTCGCGGTCTTTGGCCCCCGGGGCCCCTTACAAAACGGGTTACATAAGATGTCATGGGGCCGGAGCGGTTCTGGGCTTCGAAGTATACACAGAGAGAGGGTGGTCATTTATCTACTGGATTTTGATTTATTGCGCGTCATTTGGCAAAAATATATGCTTTTCATCTATACTTTGGATGTCTTTGAATCCTCTGTCGTTTTGGTGCTGTCCTAGCGGGTGCTATCCTACCACGGGCCAGCTAAATCCCCAACCTCCCCGCAGACGTCATATGTTTAGATTGTCTGCAGTTTGAAAAGCTATGAAAACCAATCCTACAAAAAGCAAAAAATGACAAAAGTGGATTTGAACCCATGCCTCTTTCGAGGCACCGAAATCTATAAAGATCACTAAGGATATAAGGTAAACTTAAACCGTGCCCAAACCGTGCGCCTTAGAGCGCCCAGCTATCGTGCCTCTGAATAACTTCATTAAGAATGGTGTCATCATCAACAGTTGCTTATCTTGTCGCAAAATTACGTACTCATATTTCTACGCCGACGCTGTCTACAGAAGTTCTACTCATTGAAAAAGATGGGATCATCTCGAGACGGAGTGACTCAACTTCCTCTAGATGAATATGATCTCACTCGGATATGCCCACAGCAGCCGAAGCTACTAGCCCATTCTTGTTCTATTCCTACTAGTAGATTTCAGTACTGTCGGAATCGCAAGCGTTAAGATTGTGATTGTTATACTTAGGAAGCTCATTCCAACAGCGATTAATAGCGGGTTCAAGTTGGGTGCCGTGGCACCCTTGAATTTCAACTAGATCAAACCCATGTTCAAACAAATTCTGAACCTAGTGTATATTCGTTTCGATAATATTGCGCTTAAGTAGATGGCCCACGAATTCAAATTAGGATATAAGTGACAACAGGCTAACATAAAGTCGCAGAATATATAAAAAATAGAATCTGATAGGCATCAAAGGTTGATCAACCTGATCACCGCAGTTGAGCAACATAGGTCATGGGCACAGCCCAGCTCGTTGAAGACCGCATCCATGACAGAATCGAATGTATCCATCGTCAGTCAGCCGTTTATACAAAAAGGCACATTTCAATTCCTTTTTAGGACGATTTTATGTTGAATATTTTAGACGTATCGAGCCAACCGATACAATTTACCGAGTATAAATGTGTCAAGCTGGACGTAGAATCTAGTCGCACGCGACAGGATAATCACCTGCAACCATTGCTTGTTAGAGATCAAAGATCGCAGCCGAGCCTCGTATACTAGAAGAAAGGGAACAGGGCCATTGCGTCACAGTGGGTAGCTACTGGAATAGCGGACTGGGTAGGATGGCCCCAAAGTCTCTAGATCCCAAGCCGGGACACAAAGTTAAGACCAGGTACTATAGTTGTGTCGGTTATTGGTTACACCGGGGTATTGAAGAAGAGAACGATAATCTTGCCGATGAGCAACCAGAAAATATGGTCCGTCCCACCTACCAGTGAGCAACGAGATAGGTAAGCTATCCCGAAGAAGTATCAAGACACGATCCTCTTGACACTACTTCTTCCATGTTTAATACCATTTAAACGAAGGGTTGGACCATGGGATTGATTCGTACTCGTGTAAGCCGCGGCGGAGGCGTTTAAGGGCAGTGCCACCTACGCTGCCACCACGGAACCTGTCACGCAATCCGGGCTGTGGGTAAACTGCCATGTGTCAGCTGCAAGGCAACCAGCCCACCTGGTCAGTTAGGTTCCAAGATACGTGTGCCTGCTACATGTACCTGTGCAGGTACAGGTATCTGGACCCATCAAGGCTGGGGCTATTGCTGCCGATTAGTTCCGTGGCCATTCGACTAGTTGTTGAGTGTTTGAAAGGCGGTCATGGGGCTTGATTCCATGTCTCAGGCTGAGACCGGGGGATACTAATGGGACGTTCGCGTGTTAGTCTACTACTATAGAGATGACCTTGATACGTGGGCGCAAATGGGTGAACGCCCCGCCTCCCCGGGCTATGTTAGTAGGTACAGATGATCAAGATCATCTTATCGTGTTCCAGAGCCCTTTTCAGCCCTTTCAGCTGGAAGTGCCTATTATTACCCAACTCGAGACGCTAAAACGCCCGTAAGCCTCAGCGGAACCCCCCTTCCCCCTTCAAGTTGCCCCCTCTCCACTGCGATATCGACCAGATCGAATAGGTACATCGTCCGCATGCCTGAACTCCGACTTCGGAGGGGCAGCCCCAACGTCGATGCCCAAGCTTTTAAAGTTCTCGAGTTTCCACGAGGCAAAGCCGGATTTACAATGCGAATTTTCCGAAGGCGTTCCCGTTTAGCGCCGTCGGTGTGGCACCGCGTATTTTGAGGCTCTCTCGTGCTTCTCGTTTGAAAGAGATGTTGTAGCCGAGACGATTAACCGAGGAGATGGAGGATCAGCTCGTTCGGATGCCCCGGTAGGGTTACATAGTAGTTCCCGGGGGGTGGGTGGTCTTGTGGGTGTGGATGGAGTGGAAGCAGAAGTGGAACTGCCTCCGACCGCGATCGCCCTTCGCAGATTGGAAGTGGATAAGTCTCCAATACCAATCGAACAGGAGTGGGGGAGCAGGCGAGAAGGGGAGAGTTTCAAGGCGAGGCCAATCCAGGGCGAGGAGGAAGGGAGGAGGAAGGAGGACGGAGGATGTAGAGTAGAGAACAGCAGACAGTAGACAGCAGCCAGCAGCCAGCAGACAGGGTGGTATCGCCTCGTGTCCCCCCGATGGTCGCAATCTCAGCTCGTGCTTAAATCTTGCCTGCAGCCGATGGTTCAACTTCGCTTTCGCTCTTTGCTCTTGTCCCACGTTGATATTCGACATCAGTGCGAGCAGAACAGAGCCTCTAGAGCATCAGCATCAGCATCAGCATCAGCATCAGCAGAGTCTGGAACCAGAAGCGCCAAATCCGCTGATCCAGGGATAGCCTCCAGGCTATTATATATCGGCGGTGGATACGATAACTGGACCCTGACACTGGACAGACTGGATAGATACTGTACTGGGTCATCCCTTGAATCAGTACGTACGAGCGATGACAGCTCAAGAGGAAGATCGCGGCATGATCGTCCCCTGTTTTTCTCCCCCGCCTTCTCAGACCGCGTCACCTTCTAGCTGCACTTTGCATTTCTCATTTCTCATTTCGCATTTTGCATTTTGCATTTCGCACTGTTCTCTCCCGAATTGCAACCTCACTAACCGTTCCAGCCTGATATTTTTAGCCTCCCTTGTCGCCCCGACTGCAAACGCAAGGGCTGGAGGGGTCGTCGCGGTGCACCTTCGACCGGCTCTGTCTTCTGTTTACATCTCGAACTTTTCGTTTCTTTCCTTCTCTCTACTCTCTTCTCCTTGGGCCTCTTGATCCGCTCGCAAGGTGGTGGCCACATCAGTTGACGGGGAATCATCGGGTTCGTTTCATTTCTTCTCTCCAATGGCCTCCGTCAATTCAATATCGTCCGAGAAGGACGACGAGGATCGTGACATCATGCACGGGGATGTCATCGAGGACGAGGAGCCAGAGGAGCCCAGCTCCGAGCTGGATCCCTCACAAAGGGAATATCTCGAGCACCATCAGCGACTAGACGATTTTTTGGCCCCCCTGTGCTTGGATGAGGCTGTTCTGTACAGGCTGGCGCGTCGCTTCTCCGGTACATACCGCCATTTGGCCTTGACCTCAGACCAGCAATTCTTGCCCACCCCAGTAACCCAACTGCCTACTGGAGAGGAGACCGGTCGCTATCTGGCCATCGACGTGGGTGGTAGTAACCTCCGCGTGGCCTTTATTGAGCTGCTAGGGGAGGTCGACTCCGAGAGTCGCCCCGCAGATGCCTCGGAGAGGTCGCGGCATACGATACGCAAGGCTCAGCGGCAGCGAGTGAAGCGGACTCTTGAGCGGGCATGGCCTATCCAGGAGCATCTGAAGATGGATAAGGCAGAGGATCTGTTTTCCTGGATCGGTGATTGCATCGCGGAGGTGGTGGCTGAGAGCCTCACATCTGATGATACCAAGAAAGATATCCCAGCGGAACTTGACATGGGCATCACTTTCAGTTTCCCTATTATGTTAGTATCCACTGGCTCCAGTGGACCGCATGGGGTTTTTCCTCAGATGCGATTTGGACGATATTAATCTATTTCTAGGCAAGAATCGCTGGCTGAGGCTACACTAATGCCCATGGGTAAAGGATTCGCCATTACATCCAACCTGAACCTGCGCAATATTCTACTAAATGGATACGAGAAACACACGAGGAGGCCCGACGACGAGGACGAACCGTCTTCCAAACGTCGCAAACTCTTCGCTCTGCCTAAATTGAAGATCCAGGCCATTACAAACGACACGGTTGCGACGCTGGCCTCGCTCGCATATGCAGTCAAATCCCTGCCCAACAGCCGAGTAGCAATGGGCATCATCGTGGGCACGGGATGTAACGCAACCATTCCGATGAAACTCAGCTCGCTGCACGAATCCAAGGCGAAGAATGTCAACGCCATGAACGCAGAGGCCGTCGAAACAATCGTCAACACCGAATGGACGATTTCAGGCGCAGCGCCACCACTCCGGGAGCTGAATATCACGACCAAATGGGATATCGAGCTGGACCGGGCCTGTGCGCGCCCAGGATTCCAGCCATTTGAGTATATGACTGGTGGACGATACATCGGCGAATTGGTCCGGTTGATCCTGTTCGACTATCTCACCGAAATAGCGGATCTCTCAAAAAGAATCCTCCCTGCAAACCTCATCCAAGAATACGCCCTGACAACAACCTACATCTCCGACCATGTCGCGCGTGCCCGATCGGATGCCGAACTCGCGAAGGAACTCAACACCTCCCTCCCTCCACCCGAGAGCAGTGACTGGCGCTGGGATGCTCGCACTGCAGGGGCTTTCCGTCGAATCGCCCGGACTGTGCAACGACGATCGTCCGGTCTGATCGCCGCTGCAGTGATCGGCCTACTTGCTTGCTGCCGGGAGATCGAGCTGAAGGAGGATAGCAACGGCAACACTCCCGAGAATGCCGCGTCACCACAGAGTAACGGGGAGCCCACAGTCCCCGACAGCGCAACAGAACCGGAATCCAGTATGCAACCGAATTTGGTCAGCAATAGCTTCCACGGCCACGTTGTCCCAGTCCTCCAGCCTATCCCGGCCGATTGGCAGTCCGGGCCCGAGGAATTGGTGGTGGCATATACGGGCGGAATTATCCAACACTACCCCCAATTCAAGGAGATGTGTCAACAGCACATCGACCGGCTGATCATGCGAACTGGTCCGCAGCGCGGTGGAAAGTCTGTTTTCTTGCGCGAGGCTTCCGACGGAGGAGTCATTGGAGCCGGCGTTTTGGCCGGCATGGTCTCTAGCAATTGAAACCATCATGTCTTACACTTTTACGACTTCAAGCACACATTTGGAGTTTGCTTTGGTTTTAATTTTACTTATTTTGGCGGAGTCTTGTGGTGGGAAAAGAATTAGGATGGTCTAATGACCACTTCGGTTTACTGTTATTTGGATTCACCATATAGAAATGGGATTTTTCTGTGAGATAGCCATGGTATCTACGGCCTTTGCACCGCGTTGAATTTACACTAGTACTATAGCTACCTTGGTAGAATATATCGACCGAGAGATATATGCCTCGAGTATACTTTTCCCCATCTGGGCATGTTCAACAGTAGATATGATTTCAAGTTGCCAGTATACCTACAGAGTCAAAAACGGCCTTGTAGGCAATTTAAAGTAGCCTTCACAAACGAGATTTGCTTATGGTACATCCCTAAAATGAGACAAAGTCCAACTTGGCGATTGGTCAACACTGGCTGGGAAGTTGATTTTCCTTTTTTTTATTATTATTATTTAATTTTACCTTGCTAGTACTGGCATCTCGTCTGTTTCAACGGTATAATCCAAATACAGAATGATTCACAGCTTAAATCCAACCATCGATGGCTATACCAATGTCCACCTGATCCCGGTATGCTTTGGAAATTGCGAAGTTCGATAAGCCACGCAATCGTCCTCATGTTTGAAACTTTCTAACCGCCTTGCAGGACAACACGCCAGTTTCAGTACGAAAGAAGAAAATGCATTTGTATCAACCGACCTAAGCGCCGGACTGATTGCGCGGCTCCAAGAAAGGCAGCGTAATGAGGAATGCTAGGGATCAAGACATAGGGAATATCCCTGTAATGGAGCACATTTCCGGCTTGGCATCGGCGGGACCATAGATCCCCGGATTCAAGGCGTGACCGTTTCTCGGGCCTAGCTGGACAGGGGAACAACTGTTCTCGCATGGCCAGAATAGTGATTCAAATGTTCGGCGAGTCATACGGCGCGGAAGACTCTCGGCCCCGAGGCCGAAGGAGCATATACCAGTTGGTCTTGGCACGAGAGCCAAGGCTGGGTGAAGGTCGGCCTTGCACTCTTAAAATAAATTTCCGACATGGTCCAACTTTGAGTTATGAACTCGATCGTTGTGATGCTGGGTTCATCGCAAGCTCAAATCACCCGGAACATGTTGTTTCGCACGCCACGCTTCATGGCGCTCGGTTTGCCATCTTCGTATTCTATCCCAGCCGCACCTCCTTCGCCAGACATTTTTTCCATTCGTTCGCGAAGCTCGGCGTCGGCCTGGGCAACGGATTTGGTTTTGTTCGTGTTCGAGGACTTGCTGGGTTTTGAGGGGGATTCGTTTGACTTGGACTCGGATTGCTCTTTGGAATTGTGGGGAGTAGAATCTGCAGGCATTTTATATTGTTAGATTTCAATAAACGATTCAATTGCCTTTCACAAGTTGCTACCAACCTTTCGATGTTGTCATAGGAAATGAAGATAATGTCCTAATGATGCTTACGGTAGCTTGACCTGGCGAATTGGGGAATAAGGCCAGGCGCTTTTTTGAGAGCAAGTTGAAAGACTCTTTTATTGCCATGCTGAATGAAATCGGAGGCGAAAGATCAATGAGCGAAGCTATTGACTTTCTCTTTCAAACCATGTCAGCTTCCAAAGGGTCTTTTGGAGACTGACGTAAATCTACGATAAGCAAGGGAAGGCGGTGTGAGACATAGCACGTGACCAACCCGATCGGCCATCCCCGCCATCGCCCAGAGGCAGGCAACTCAGCACTCGACACTACCTCGATCCGCCTCAAATCTCTCGCCATCCGCCCGAGATGTCGTCTGCCACGTCATACTACGAGCTGTACCGTGGGAGCAGGTATGGAGGACTGTAGAATGTGCAAACGGAGGGGATTTCAGAGCTGACCTGGACCTGATTAGCCTCGGCCTTGCTCTGACCGATACTCTTGATGACCTGATCAACGATGGCCGGATCGAACCGCAGCTGGCGATGAAGATCTTGTCGACATTTGACCGAGTCGTTACAGAAGTCCTGGCCGACCGCGTTCGAGCTAGACTTACATTCAAGGTACATCGTGGATTGGCAAATACCCTTTGGCCCTCCTTCGCGAGGATCGCATTGGTATGAAGATACCAGAAGGCTGACCTTTCGCTTTTCTCCCTCAGGGCCATCTCGATACATACCGGTTTTGCGATGAAGTATGGACCTTCCTGATCAAGGATGTGACCTTCAAGTTGGACAACCAGACTTCAGTGACAGCGGACAAGGTCAAGATTGTCAGCTGTAACAGCAAGCGACCGGGCGAGGCATAAACGAATATCTCGGGCAATGAATGATCGGCGTTTTCTTCTGGGCGGTTTAAAGGCGTTCTGGGTCCTTTCACCCCGGGCCTTGCGGTTGATTTGATGGCGTTGATGGGCTCCTCGTTGTTTCTGCCTGCCAGGCACTTGCATGAACAAAAAATTGTCAATACTATACTAGATACCCAATAAGATTGAGGTTGCTCATACGGTACTGCATCCGTGTTGAGATTCGCTTTGTAGTGTAGACATTTATCTACCTAAGGTAAGGTAGACATGGGCAGAATATGGTAGGCACCAGCCGCAGGTGACCATAATCTCTTATCGCGCCGATCGACCATCTCCAACCTTTGAACCTTTGGAACCTTCCAACTTTTGAAATTGAAATGTCCTCCCTCAGGAAATTGCCTAGGACATTTTCCCGCCACAAAATTGCGCATCTACATCAAGTCCTCTGAATGGGTCGCGATGTCCAGGCATTTGCCATGGACGCAAGCTCATGACACGGTTAACTTGGATCGCGAGTCGCCATCGTCGAAACGCGTGAAGAGAGAACCACGACCCGACAGTTCACCACTGACCACGGTGAAGCGAGAAGCATTCAAACCTCGTAAGTGACTAATGCGATATAATGTAGACGTGAAACTAATTTGTTCTCGGCATACTAGCACAATCCTCCACATCTCTCACTCAACGTAACAAAGAGTATGGCTAGGTGAATGCGCGTCAAACAATGGAACAAAAGCGCTGATATAAAATTGTTTAGGTCTTTAACCGAAGGATTGGGATCCAAGAATCCCCTGAAAGATGAGCTTTCTCCCGACTCAAAGCCCTTGAATCGGCAACCCAATTCTGCCGAGTATGCGAGAGGTAAGACGGCTATGGGTGACGTTGAGCGACCAACAGATGGCCGAACGGCCATGCCGAAGGAACTCCAACTAAAAAAGAAATCGGAGGTAGTTGCGGCGCGTCAGAAAGCCCTAGTTCAGAAAGAGGATGCAAAAAATGAGAGGAAATCCGATAGTGATGGGGATGTCACTGATGACGATCAATTCGCTGGAACACACATTCACCATCTTATGACGACCCGAAAGAGTGTGTGGTCCCTTTCGGGGGTGTTTGGAATCAAGATTAAATCCTCTACGAGAGCTGCAGCAGGATTCGGACCACCGACTCCCCTGGTTCTGGATCCAAGTAGCAAAGGGACTTCCCAACGCCCCCCGCTACAAGGAACAAAGGATGTCCATGAATCTAATCCTGCTGTGACGGAGTCATCTGATGATGATGACCTCGATGGGCCAGCCCATCAAGTTCCTAGACATACAAAAGCGGCGGATGGCCAAAGGCCCGAGCCGAACCGGGAATCATTCAAGCCACAAGGAAGTGGACCAAACAAGGATACGAATAACAACACTACGAGGACTACAGTCGAGAAACGGAAACGGTCACCGGTCCGGCAGAGCCAAAAACCGTCCGTCGGGTTCAAGTCAAGAATGCAATCGTTGTTGGATGACCTTGATGAGCTGCCAGAGTCATCGGGGTCAAACACTATATCTATCTCTGACAAGAAAAAGGGTCATCTCTCTGCAAACAAGACCGAGAGGGAGTCTGCCAAAAACAATTTGGAGTCCAAAAAATCCCGCTCTCATAACTTTCCGACATTTTCCCTGTGAATATCCAACCCTCAATTTCTCATTATTTCCCCTCTCGATTGGCCGTATCAACTGGCGTTTTTCGATAACTCCTGCACCAGGAGAATTATTTTAAAAGTTAGCGGCCTATATTTCAAGGCACGTCAACCTTGGTCGGTTTGAACCACTGCGATGGCTTTATGAGGTCTCGAAAGCGGGATGTGACAGTTTGATGATGCTCATCCGCCGAACATGGCCCTGGATCTTCTCCCTGGGCGACAGCGGACAAGCAACTGTCTCGATCGTCATCTCGGTCTTCTCCATCGCTGCTCCGTGGCTGTCCTGGGACGTCAATGTGCTGTATTTCTTTTGTCAGAATTGGTCGCTCGGCTGGAGTCTGGCTGGGCGAGAGAACTGACTCGGCATCCGAGAAGCAGGCAGGCAGTTCTTCTTTTCGGAAGTTGGTAGGGGGTCCCTGTATCACGAATCTTTGTTAGTTGCCGTCTTACAGCAGGTACCATTTGGGGAGGGATGAGGGAACCCACAATCTCAAGCACTCGTGGCTGTTCCTGCGTGAAAGGTGCCTTGATGCATCGAAAGATTTGTCGAAAACATTCCATGTTGACGAGTTGGTTGTGTTGTTGGTTCGTGGATCGAGCGATCTTCTGGAGTTTATGAAGACCGCGGTCAATTGGTGTCCGGGTGTGTCTTGGGACCAAGCGCTATTGTCAAAGCCCGGGCGTCTGATATATCGAAAAACAATAAAAGGCTAAAAGCAACGCTTCGGCTGGTGAATAATCAATGCTAAAGAACGAGGGACAATATATGAAACGAAAGACTGGTGGCGAGATGCGGCCGAAACAAGAACGATAAAGAAAGGACGCCGAAAGCTGCAGTCGCTCTATGTCATTGATGCGCTGTGAAAGAAGTGGAAAGAAAGAGGCTGCAACGGGGTACATATACAAAGCGGCAGTGTTGAGCCAAGTTCCAGGCGCTCCATGCAGTATGCACATCCATACTACCCACGGCTTGTCAAGGACGAACTGATCCACCGCCCCGCCCATGCAGGTTGAACTGGGCGACAGTCAACCACTCCTGTGGCATGGACCAGGACCACCTAGTGACAGGTTCGGCAGGACTCACCCGTAAAATCCCTTTCATGGGTCTGTGACACATTCCAACTGGGCAAGCCTGCCCTCTCCCTGGCGGCAGCGGCGGGATAACATTTTCCTTGGCCCAAGATTGGTTGCCACAGAGGACAACGAACCGATCTCCCGGGGCAGTGTGCCTAATTTCAGTTCGCAGTATGCAGGTAATGTCCGTGAAGGCGAATTTTAACGTCTATGACAAACCACACGTCTGGATATTGGACCAAACTATGTCCACGGTATTTCATTACTTACAGGCAGCAAGGTCACCATGACCTGCAGCCTGCAGGGAATAGCTATGCGTTAGAAACCCGTGCATGATAGGCACTCGAGGATCAAAGTGGAGAGGGAGTGGAGGGAGCCCACCGAAACAGGCAAAAGGGAGGGTCGTAAAGGAGCATCTCGTGTGTCAATGGCCAATAGCCCCGTACTTCATTCTCGGCTCTCTACGATCGGCTGGAACCCATGTCACAGTTAAGGTTTGGTGTTAATGCAAGATATTTTGATCCCATCGAGGACGAGACATGAGCCGTTTGTCGGATCGGCAATCTGCATAAGGAGGCGACTCCCGAATGCTGACACTTCAGGAAGTCATACCTTGTTTCTTTGGGGGCATGAAAGATAAATTTGCTAATAGAAAATGTAAAATGCTTATAAATTCCACGACCTTAATATTTGCTAGGTCGAGGATCCCTGGCGCGTAATGATGATCTCGCCGAATGCACAGTCGATCGCGAATCTCCCTCGCCCGGTGCCGATCGATCATGAATTCGTCACTGACAGGGATGATCGCTGAAGGCTAGTACTAATACAGTTTGAGTAAGATATGTGCCGTATAACCACCATCGTGCCCGGTTGACAATACTCCACCTGTCTTTGTTTACACTCAATACAACAGCCTCGCGAAACCTAGACCTTGCCTACTGAATGAATCTTTGTTCCCAACATATGTGATGGATATTTAATAATCCTACTTTTATTCTTGTATGATTCTCTTGGCCGGAGCATCAAATATTGGCAAGATAAAACACCGGGTGTACCAAATTATGTATTCCTTTGTTTTCTTTGGCTTTCGTGCTATCGGCCACCAGCAACCTTGTTCCTGGCTAGTACCGCCACATAAATTGATGACAAAAAAGATTAAAGTCCAAGTCCTTGCGGAGTATTACGAATTCAGAAACTTTCCGTATTTTCACTTTTTCGCGCCTCCCTTGCGTCGGAGCAATGCCGGTTCATCGAACTCCTCACAAAGGCAATTTCGGTTGGCTGCCGAGTCAAAATCTCACACATTCCATGCTTTTGAATTGCAGCAAAGCGATAAGAAGACATGAAAGAAATCCGGCAAGTGTTTTATACTGAGAATTACATGGCATCATTGTTTCGAATGTCCTTGTGTTCGCTTCAAGACCAGGGACAAACCCCCTTTCCCCAACTCCAACCTAGTAACCCGAAACGGAATACAGGGATTCGTCAGTATTACGGGAATGAGCCTCACTAATAAACTGTATTTTGAAGGTTGGAATAGTCTCCGAGGATTTCTATGGTTTATGTTTCCCAATAGCAACGCCTTGATTGAGTTCAGTAGTGAATTGGCAACCAACTCTATTTTAAAAATTTCTTCCAGGTAACGCGTCTTCGGTAGGACTGGCAGATCGTACAATCAGTAACACTGCGATACAGCAAAATGGTAGCAATTGATTAGAAATCGCGATGGCTGGCATGTAGTGGAGAATAACGCAAGGCCTACTAGCTATGCGGACGCGATTTGTCCCGAGCAACTGGGTCCCTGCGCTGCATTCTTCCCCTCCATTCATGGAAGGTTCCACGCTTTTGTTCTAGGGATTGCTGTATTCGACTATTCCTTGCTCATATTGACTCCATTCCTGGGGCTTAGCGTCTATATGGGGGGTCGCTGAACTTATGGATCTGCTTCGCCAACATTAGTTGTCTACTATGACTCCCCTTCACGGTAAATAAAAAAGGTGGCGCGAATGTCAAAGACGGTAACTAGTGGATCTTCTGATGAGCCTGTTTTCGAGAGCGAAATGACTGCGTCCTATCCTAGGAACTTCGGGTATATGACCTTCTATCATGTAGGTGCCTCCTCGGCTTGATTACTAGATACTAGCCTCGACTATTATGCCATTGTGTTCTAGCCCTTTACACATTGCGGTCCCGTACGAGACGTGCTCCAGCCCACGCGTACAAATAATTGTGCTGATACCAGTTGATACTGGAAAGATAGAGTCAGTCAAATTCCTTTCGGCGGGTTTGAAGTCACTCACAAGGTGGTTCTCCCGGCAATTCGAGGCAGGGTGGCCCATGATCCACCCTGGATAATATGATGCTTTCCATCGAAGAAGTCCGCTATAGATATATCAGCAGAGAGCCCAGTGATTTGAAGGAATGCGAGAGAATATTTCTCACATGTGTAGCCAGGATATATTTCCATGGCACGGAAACCTTCGTGAGGCATCAATGGCGTACTTGTCCACTCCCAGACACCCCCCATCTCACCCTGGCCGGCGAGTTTATCTCCATTAGGTGTGACTGGAACAGGATGCCAGTTCTTGAAGCCCACATTGCAGCCATCAAGATTGCGGAACACGGGAGACTCTTCGGGAATGCATTTCTTAGTTCCATTTACTCCGTTGCTATAGCTCTGCGTTAGCATATGCATATCTTAAGTAGGCGATTAGACAAACCTGTGGCCATTCGTCTTTTGTTGAAAAGCATTATCTCGGAGCTTCTCAGAATACATGTAAATACTCTTTGTTTCCTCGAATGTGGGAATCCGGCATCCCATCCACTTGGCGTAATTTGCGAGCTCGTCGTAAGAGGCAATCAATGGCCAGTCCTGAGCAAGATTGAAAGGAACGGGTCCAAATACTGAACGCACGGCAATGTCCTCAAACTGAATTTGAGTTGCGGTGGAACTTCCGCCGGAGTATGATGTAGTGATACCTGTTGATATCGGGTATTCCTTTTCCGAGCGAGTGCACATCCAGGAAGCTGGCAATACCGGGAAACGCTGAGCCTGGATGTATTGGGCATATTCACCATTGGTCACGGGTCGGGCCTGCGCTTCAAAAGAGCGCACTGAAATGGTTCTTTGTGGTTTCTCGTTGTCCCAGCCAAAAGAGTCTTTGGGCAAGATAGTATCATCAGAGTCATCGAGACCAATCCTCAAAGTCTGTTTTGGAATGTGGAACCACTGGTTGGGCTTTTCGTTCTTCTTTGCATCTCGAGCCATCTGTTCGAAATCAGGTAGGCTGAACCCGATGGGTGGTAATGTCCGGTCACTTTGAAGCAGCATATAGAGGAAAGTTTCTAGGTGCATCGCTTCGTGCTCAAACCCAATCCAAAGAGCTTCCGCAACGCTGCGATTCACATGTGCATCTTTTTGAAGGAGTGATCGTGCGCGGTTCCGAACACGCTCTTGGTAATCCAATATTTCGTCCAGCGGGGGCCATTCATCGGGAATCGCACTATGCGAATGGCATTGCTCGGGGTCTTCGACATCGGGGTCAATCCCACGCTCAAATATCTGCTGGTAATATTTGGGATTTGTGGGCTTGCCACGCGAAGCACGCGTGAGATGAATATCTATATCATATTCAAGTTAGTATCAAATAGTAAACTATATGAACCGTTCAGACGAACCAAAGAACGTTGGAATATGACCAAGGTAGAAAACCAACGCATTTCGTAGCTTTATGGGTTGTGTGAGAAGATCTTCCCGGGGAATCATGGTTTTTGTGGCGATATCCCATGCCGTCCACAGTGACTGGAAATCTTCCAGACTTGGACACGAGTGAGATGCGTAATGAGCAGGCCGCGTCGGCCTATCCAGGGAAGCAGGCGAGTAAAGGTGAATGTCTGTGTTTTTTTCCCCAAGTAAGTAGATTTCATCGATGAACCCAAATGGGTTAGACAGGACTTACGATAATCGTTGTCGGTATTTCCAAACTCGACTTGGGAAATCAATCCTGCGTTCCGACATAGCTCATCACGCTCGTTGCGATGATACTTGAAAGCCTCTTCAAATACAAGCTTCTCTCCCTTCCGGATTGTGGTATCGCCTATAGTCACATTGACATTCGGGGAATAGCAGGCTTGATGCCGTCCTTCGCGCTCATCGTATCCTGTGAGTATTTCCCACTCACCGGACTTGAACGCTTCGTAACCCAAAACTGCATTAGCGTGTGACAGTCCGTTCTCATAAAATTTCCGAGTAATGCCTTCAGAGTCATTGTAGGCCTTGAATACCCTTTCAGGGCTCTTGCAAGCATCCAGGCCAATCAGTAGAAAGTCTGATGGCTTCAAAGCCTTCGACCAATTACTAAGAAAGTCTGCTGCGGCTGCTCGAGGAAAGTTTCCGAGGGAGGATCCCATTGATAAAACCACTGTTGGCCTCGTCGAAGTTTCGGGTCCTTGCAGCCAGACAAGAGCATCATCGTAGGTACCATGAAGGCCATGCAGCCCAACGTATGCGAAGCTCTCTGGCGTAATCTCTGAGAAGGTTCGCTGTAGCTCCACCAAAGACAGATCCAATGCGTAGTAGTCCACCTGCTTCTCTACTCGCTCGCATTCCCGGAGAAGGATCTCAATCTTCCGCAAATTTCTAAAACAATGTGTTAGAAATTCGCATGGCACAAGGACCTCATCATGAGTAATATTTTAGGCCACGAATCCGGAGAGCAAGGACAACAGACCCACTACCAAGCTCCACAAGCTGTGCATTCTCCGGGATTCGTTCCACAATCCTCTTTGCATGTGTTTTCAGAACCTCAATCTCGGCGTTGGTGAGGTAGTATTCGTCCAGGTAGGTGATCTTCTCGAAGAGTTTGAGTCCCTTGGTATCGTACAGGAGGAGAGTTGGGAACGAGCGGGCTTCGCCCTCCGGTGGGTTTAGGCTTTTGTGCAACTCATCCGCAAGGGAGAAGTTTATGTTATCTTGGTGAATGTCGACAATGTCGACACAATCCACGTTGGAGAGTGCTGATGGAGACATCTTGCTGTGGAGATGTGCGGCGGGGAATAAAATGGACAGGCTAAATAGTACGAAGGAGATGACGACAGGGGAATGACCAGGATTACGGAGAAACCATGCGATGAGGGGGGAGTGTAATGGTTTTATGGAATTGGCCTAAGCTACCTCGGGCCCTGCTTATAGAGGTGAAAATCTATGACGAATCATCACCAAACAGGGAGAACGGGCCATCCGGATACGGGGCGTGAAAAGGGGCGCAGACAAGAAACAAAGAGCGAGTCAAATACACTTTCTGCATCAAGCTAGCTAAGCAGAGAGCTTCAACAGCGGAGCCCGATCTGGCCCGTGAGACCGGTTTTGGCCCGTAGGATATGTTTGCACCAGGAACCCCGCAAGTCTAGATCGCAGATCAGCCAATATATCGCACGAATCCGTATTATCAGATTGGGTGTTGAGTCATCCGCAGGCTGCCGTCTGACGTCGAGCGATTCCACTTGTTGTTTGCATTGCCCCCAGCGCACCAGTTGCGACGAGTTAGAGCGATGAAGATGTGGGGGCGCGATGATGCTGAGGTCATAGCGGGGTTTGCACGGTTTGCATTGGGGCTTGGCTGCTACTTTGACACGGAACCCGCGGAATTAGATTAGTCATGTCCGACGTGGGACTGAAAAGTTGGGTTCGTGTACCCTTATAGTAGTATCTGGACGGTAATAAGGTTATATGGAAGGTACTAGTAAGTACATCCTCTTGGGGAGGAATTTCGTCTCACGCGAAGCCGCTGGGGTTCAATCAACTTACCGCCTGGCCAATGTCGAAATCCTTTGCTAAGTATATCGGAGGATGGAAAGGTTCTGGTCATATTCGAACCTCCTCATCGCAATTACTTGGGTGCCATATACGCTTACCCGCTTTTGGGAGCTTCTTTCCGTGAAAAGGACAGTCAACCGCAGCTTCAAAATAGGCAACAAGCTGTATCTAGATCTCGTTGGCCCTTTTACTTGACTTTGTGGCTGACAATCTCCATTATTTGAAAACTCATCAAAGGTACTACCGTAGGGATGAAACGAACTGTGGCATATATAATTCGGGCGGAAACGGAATTTTTGTAGCTATGAATGGTGACTTGGATTGCAGTACACTTGTGCATTTCTAAAAGCCTCCTCGTAGAACTAACAACTTGAAGCAGGAACACCGTTCACAACTTGATACTAAACCCTGGACCCTAAGCCCCTGGGATCTTATCCACATTCTCGATATGCCCTGAATTGTCCTGATCATACTTATCTTGAAGATCTTGCGTATGAACATGGCCTTCAAGCCTAGGGCGACGCATCGCACCTCGTGTGATTGGATCACCGCCCAGGAAGATTTTGTCGACTTGCTCAAGCTCCAGCCCTTTTGTCTCGGGATAAAAGAAAAACAATACAAAAATGAAACAAAAGTTTAAGACCGCGAAAATGATGTATGTTCGCCAGGCAATGTTGGCCATGGCGACCGGTGAAATCATCACTACCAAAAAGTTGAACATCCACTTCGACAAAACAGAAATAGCAGAGCCTTTAGAGCGGATACGGAGTGTAGAGATTTCTGAGGGGTATAGAAAGGGAGTAGCCATCCAACCGCCCGTTGCATAGAAGATGTTGAAAAGAAATATCGAAAGAATCGCAAAGATGCCTGCTGTCAAGTGCTCCGGCCCAAAACTAAGGGATACTGTGAGCATGACCATCATGCACATCATACCGACAGTGCCATAAATAAGTAGCGACTTTCGTCCAAATCGGTCAATCAGCCAGATTGGCACAAACGACGAAATGAAGTAAGTAGTCGAGTTGATGCCGGAAAGGAGCAAAGCCAAAAAGTGGCTGGTCCCGATTTGTAAAAAGACGTCGCTCATGTAATAAGTTATCAGATTGATCCCGCTCATTTCTTCCATCATTTGTATGCCAAAGCAGAGACTGATGCGTCGAAAATTCTGCTGTTCGCCCCCCGTAAAGAGGTCACGGAAGCCGAACTCACCACTGGCTTGAGTTTCATGGTCAATTGCTTGCCGGATGCTGTTGTAAAGTACAATGACAGACTCGTCATTGGTGCGGACATTTTCACCGGCTAGTGCAGCCAGAACCTGTTTGGCTTCCTCGTCCCTGTTCTTCAACACTAGCCAACGGGGGGATTCTGGCATAAAGAATGCAATACCAGACATGGCCAAAGCAAAGAGAGCTGGGAATGCAAGTGGAAATCGCCATTGTGCGGTGGATTTTGCGTACGACATGCCGAAGTCCAGCCAGTATGAAACCCAGACACCTCCGATTGCCATGATCCCTTCACATGTTACCACCCTGCCTCGATTCTTGGCAGGACAAGTCTCTGATTGGTAGGTGCCAAGAGTACTTGTATTCATACCATTTCCCAGTCCCGCCACTATTCTCCCGACGATAAATTGGGCCCGTGAAAAGGATGAAACCTGAATGACTGTCCCAAGAATCACAATGGCGCCGCCAATTACCAACGACATTCTTCGGCCGATATTATCTCCCCAAATAATAATAATTATGGATCCAAACATGCAACCCACCTCATAAATGCTGACCATGAGGCCGGTCACGGTTGGACTAGGGTTGTCGAAGACCTGTGCGAATGTATTTCCAGAGCTATAAGCCATCAGCATTTATCAATGAACGTGAAATGGCATTATACTCACTAGCCAACAACACCCCCCATCACACCTTGATCATAGCCCAGAAGTAGAAACCCAGTCCCGCAGCAAAACCCTATAGTGGCAATGAGAGCCTGTCCTCGAAGTCCTAGAAACATGATGTGTGCTCAAGATGCAGCTGTATCTGTCAAGCTTTCAAATAGAAATGAGAATTCAAAGGTCTAAGAATTAAGTGAAAAAAGATTCAGCCCCGTGCCAAAACACCTAAAAACAACCTACCATTGCTCTATGTTAGCCCATATACCCCGAGTGATCGGAGCCTTCGGTGGGGTTGCTGCTGGAGCTTCCCCGGGAATGCCGATCCTGGGGAAATCGTGGGGTTGAAAGCTTGTTCTATGCCTTGCCACCGGGAGGCCAGTCGGTAGTTCTTGGCTGATAAAAGTACAGTGTTATGAAGACAAGGAGATTCTCCAACCAACCTACTACAGGGGAGCTTTCTCGTGTTCAAGTTGCCGTACTCAACGTCAACTAAGAAAATTATCTCTTTAAAAGCCACCAGTCACACAACCAAACATTGAGAAATTTTATATTTTACTATTCAATGCAGTGTATCTCTATGTATATATATCAATTCTATTTCATGATGACTTTGTAAATGTGTTTCTGTCCAGTCAACAACCACATGCTGCCATTTGCTCGGCGCGGGCCTCTCTCCAAATTGAAAATGATATCACCTGGTGTGTTGATCTTGCCTAACAAGGAGCCTGTCTTGGGGTCAATTATATCCACTCCTCCCAGAACTGCCACCAAAACATGTCCACTTTGCGTAACTTGGAGTCCATCAGGCCAGCCACTTTCGGTCTGATGAATGAGTCGCGGGTTGCTCAAAAGAGAGCCTTTCACATCAAATGCCCAGACATTTCTTAGACTAGCCGCATGATGTTCCATAGGCTTACCCGATGTCGAGTTGGAGTCCGCAATGTATAGTGTTGCCCCGTTGGGAGAGAAAGCAAGACCATTCGGCATTATAACAACATTGTTAGAGACAACATTCAAGGCCATTGTTTTCATATTGAAGAAATAAATTCCTGTGGGAACCTCCGGCGACTGCACGTTTGGGAATCCTTGATACCAGCCGTAAGGAGGATCTGTGAACCACATGTTTGACTGGCCATCAAAGGCAAGATCGTTAGGGCTATTTAGATGCCGACCGCGGAAATTGTTCACGACCGGTATGGCAGTACCCTCTTTGGGGTCAAGAGACCATACACCACGGGCTGAGCCACCGTTTGTAGTGAGATAGATCCTCCCCTGATGGTAGCGAGCTCCATTAATATTTGGTAAAGGCGGTGTTGTCTCAACCTTCCGAGTCTTTATTGATAGATGGATTAGAATCATGTCAAAATTGATATCCATCTGGGGTGAATAGAAATACTTGGAGTGTATCCACCTCAATAGCCCAGAGCCACCCGGTAACCTTTGTATCAGAGAAGAATAATTCGTTGGTTTCCGGAACATATGCAGGGGCTTCGTGGACGGTAAGAGGCTCGCCCTCGAAAGACTGAATCCGCTCGAGTTTCGCATTCGGCCCAATTAAATTGAAAAACGAAGAGTCCCATGCGATGAAATCTGAGGATTTTATTATATTCATGGCATCTTGGAAAGGCTGATGGTCTGATTTGATGTCGTAGAAGGATGTTTCTAAAAATCCGTTAGTTTCGGCTCCGCCAAGATAAGTGAAGTATTCTGACTGATGCCCCCAGCTTCCCAATCTCCCGGGATCACCGCGAGATTGTTTCTCACGTATGATACAGATAGTTGCTCGAATCCAGGAGGAAGAGCATTGATATATGAATTCCATTGGCTAGCGAGACTGCCTCATGCACTGCAGCGACGGGCTGTTGGTTCAGTCCGAGATACTCAAGGGGGGAGAATGAGGCTCCCAGCCTTAGTGCGGACAAAATAGGAACAGCGCTGAGATTCATTGGATATATCAAAGCACCAAATCGGACGAGCCACAGACAGGGATGATTCTCAAAGTCGCGTTGTTTTTGTGCGGAGGGGAAAATTGGCCTGAGGTAATATCCCCAGAGTACGGCGGGACGGCTTCAACCATTTAGCCGAGCCTTTCCCCACGATGGAGTCATTTCTCTACGTCAACAACATATGGGCATTTTGAACCTGACGCAGCACTGGGGGCTTTTCTCGTACCAAAAATAATTACAGTCTCTGCTGCTGGCGGGGTTGGTATGCGGGCTTGGCATGAGTACACCTCCCCACTAGACCCTCCGACGGGTCTCTGCCAGTTGCATGCCCCGCAAATCCAAAATGATGAGCGAGTACACAGTCGCCTTCACAGTTAGAAGTCAATGGTATAAAGACGCGTGAGTCTAATGTCCCCGAGCAGCATTTAATTTCATTATCAGCATATTCTACTGCTTCCATATCTCTTCAATTCCAGTTCATCATAACAAACCCTCAAAATGACTTCAAAGCAGGGACGTCTCGATGGAAAAGTTGCACTTGTTACTGGTATGAAAATCTGCGGGATCGTTGATATCACTTGAAACAAAGGACTTACTTCTATAATACAGGTGGTTGCTCCGGGTTCGGTGCTGCTATCGCGAAAATATTCGCCAACGAAGGGGCGAAAGTTCTGATCGGTGATCTTAACATTGCCGGTGCAGACTCTGTCATTTCCGAGTGTCCTCCTGGGTCTGTTTTGGCCCAGCAGATGAATGTCACCCAGCGAGCAGACTGGGATGCTGCTCTACAACGCATTTTGAAAGAGTTTAGCCAGATTGACATTTTGATCAACAATGCGGGCACGAGCTATAAGAACAAGCCCACATTGGACGTCACAGAAGCAGAGTATGCTCGGTGCTTTGATGTCAACTGCCTTGGAATCTTCCACTCTGTTTCTGCGGTTTTCCCAGTCTTTGTGAAGCAAAAGGCTGGAATCTGTATCAACATGTCGAGTTGCGGTGCTAGCAGACCGCGCCAGGGACTAGTATGGTATAATGCTAGCAAGGGAGCTGTTTCAAATGTGAGTTTTATGAGCCAGATATATTTTTCTGGTATTCTGTCTAGACTTCTAACTAATCTCTGGTTCTACTTCTAGGCAACTAAGGGACTTGCTCTAGAGTTTGGTCCACACCAAATTCGAGTTAACTCAATATGCCCACTGCTGTGTGGAACGGGGCTGTGAGTTTGTTATAAAATAATTTGGGATATGGACACTCGTTAATATTATAACCAGGTTCGAATCCTTTGCTGGTGTTCCCGACACACCTGAGAATCGGCAGAAGTTCCTGGGCAATGTACCTCTCGGTCGTTTAACGGAAGTGGAAGACGTTGCAAACACAGCATTATTCCTGGCTAGTGATGAAGGAAAGTTCCTTACCGGTGTGAATTTGGATGTTGATGGGGGTAGAACGATCTAAAGAGCGCTCCATATTGAGACATATAGATAGTTTGAGAAATTTAACGGGTTCTAGTCATCATTTAAAGCTTTTCGTGTTTTCTATTGGGGCTAGTGAAACATATCTCATATTATAAAATGCAGTGTTCAGTATGCACGTTCTACTCTCAGCTCCCAATACAATTACGATGCCTTATCTACAGTACCCGATCATCAATTTGCATCCAACGTGCAAGTTCCAAAATCTTCTCTAAATATTTCGTACTAGTTGAGTACCCCAGTCACCCTCGTAGATATTTTGCTTTAGTACCTGACCATCTGTATACTACCTGAGATTCAAGTTATATAGCTATCTGGATATTAAGAAGCCCTCCTTAACCATAGGAGCTATAAATCTACTATATTTAGACTTTTAGTCAATCAAAACAATCGGAATAGTCTATTAGTTCCTGTCGGCTGTTGTACGATCAACTCTATTTTCCGGCCTTTCATGATTAGCATGCTGGGAATACCATTTCGGGGCATAATATACCCCAAATCGTCAATTTCTTCTTTGATAAAAAGATTCAGCTAATACGTTGAATCTGGAATTTCGGATTCTTCGTGGGGAGTGGGGCTTAGGTAGCAAGACATTCCCTCACTTCCCCACCGCATGCTCCGCGTTGGCAGTGCACACAGTGAGGAAGGATAAAACGACTCGAAGTACCATCTAAATCTTTACTGCCAAAACTTGGACTCAAAGTAATATTACAAAAGCATATTCTCCCAAATTTATCTTACCAGACTTTCAATTATGACCAAATCTAAGCACGAGTTCAACATCCTCGTCATCGCGGGTGACGGGATTGGCCCCGAGGTCACCGCCGAAGCTACAGCTGTTCTCGATTTGATCTCTACACACCCAAAAAGTCGGGCAACATTCAAACTTTTACCGCGACTTTTCGGCGGTTGCTCTATTGACAAACATGGCACACCGGTGACGGATGAAGTCCTGGAGACGGGCCGTCAAGCAGATGCCATTCTCATGGGAGCAGTTGGTGGCCCGAAGTGGGACGGCATGAGACGAGGATTCGAAGGCCCAGAGGGCGCAACCTTGCGTCTCCGCGACGTCACACAAGTTTATGCGAACCTACGTCCATGCGAGTATTTCTCGGCGGGAAACAGTCCTCTCCGCGAAGAACTTGTCCGTGGAGCAAAATTCATTGTCTTGCGCGAGAACTGCGGTGGACCCTTTTACGGGCCCAAAGAGGAGACCCCAGACTACGCCTCCGATCTGTGGTCATACAAGCGTTCTGAAATTGAGCGAATCGCCCGTATGGCTGCTCATCTGGCCCTATCAAGTGCCAGCCCAAAGAAAACTGTCACCAGTTGCGACAAAGCCAATGTCTTAGCCAGCTCCAGGCTCTGGCGGAAGGTTGTTCAGGAAACAATAGAGAAGGAGTTTCCCGAGGTTGAGATTGTACATCAACTTGCTGATAGCGCCACTACTTTGATGATGATGCGGCCTACCCTCTTTAATGGAGTCATTGTCGCGGACAATACATTTGGAGACATCCTTTCCGATCTGGCGGGTGTAATTCCTGGAACATTGGGCGTCCTTCCTTCCGCCTGCCTGGCTGATCTTCCTGCACAAAAATGGGGAGACAAGCCAGTAAAGGGATTTTACGAGCCAGTGCATGGCTCCGCCCCCGATATTGCGGGACAGGGGATTGCAAATCCAATTGGTGCCATTTTGAGCGTAGCACTAATGCTCCGGTACAGCTTTGGGATGGAAGAGGAGGCTATTGCAGTTGAGAAGGCTGTGAATTCTACTTTGGATAAAGGATTTCGAACTAAAGACATGAGAGGAACAACTTCCACAAGAGATATGGGAAATACAGTTCGGGAAGCACTACATCAACTGTTGGATCAGTAAAACAATTGAGGATTTTTGTCTGTTTTATTATAGTAAAGCCAAGAAAAATACATGAAGCTCAATTTTGTCTTGTGATCATAACACTCCTACATAAAGGTTTCAGTTAGTTTCTGATGTTACATAGAGATGTTGCCCGTGTATAGCCAAAATTAGACAATATGCTTTCTCCAAACTTGCCAAATTGAAGTCCTCGCAGTCAGTAAAGTTCCAGTTAATTTATTTTACCGGCTGCATTTGGCATGTCGGATTGGGTACGATACTGGAACATATCGATGTAAAACTCAAAATCCCATCTGTATAATGAGCCTCTCTCCCCACCTGCTTTGCTCTTGCATGATCACGCACCGGAAAGCCATGCGGGGTTGGGCTAAAACATGTCCACAGGTGGGGTAATGGTGGATGAAGGTATCGGAAAATATGGCGGGGCAATACCGAGCTGTGAATTGACAATGTTTGTTATATAACAATCGTTATTCTACTTTACATATACTTAATTGCGGTGCTTGATACTTCAACTTATCCTGGATCAATAAGACCTGCAAAAATGGAGTCGATTTCAATTTCTGTAAGTTTGATTTTTTTTCTTTTTTTCTAAATACGATGGCACTCCCATAATGACTAACTTCCCAGACTCGGCTTGAGCTCAAAAACCCTGATATTTACAATGACAAAGCATATGTGAATGGGAAATGGGTTGAAGCCAAGTCAAAGAAGAGGTTTGAGATCATTGGTGATTCAACCCTTAGTATAAAAAAAATTACAACCCACTGATTAGTACAATTAGATCCCGGAACGGGTAATCCATGGGCTACTTGTAGCGACATGGATGCAGAAGATGTGGATGATGCTGTGCAGGCCGCACACCAAGCGTTCAAGAAATACCGCACCCTCACACCAAGGCAACGAGCAGAGTTACTCGCCAACTGGGATAAACTAATCCGTCAGAACAAAAATGATCTAGCAAAGATTCTAGTCCTTGAGACTGGCAAGCCGCTCGCCGAGGCATATGGAGAGATAGATTATGCCACCAGCTTTACTCGTTGGTTTGCTGCCGAGGCCGAGCGTATCCAAGGAAGCTTATTCCAACCGGCCATGTCAGGCCGAAGGGTTTTTACAATTAAGCAACCGATTGGGGTTGCCGCAGCTTTGGTTCCTTGGAACTTTCCAATTGCGTGAGTCAAAATTCTTTTTCTATGTGTATTCTATCCTTCTGACGTGATCTGTCTAGAATGATTTTACGAAAGGCAAGCGCCGCGCTAGCGGCTGGATGCACTATGATTGCCAAGCCATCTCCTGAAACGCCTTTGACAGCTCTTACTCTTGCATATCTAGCTGAGAAGGCAGGGTTTGAGAAAGGGGTATTTAACGTTCTTCCTACAACCTTGGCCAATACCCCGGCTCTCAGTGAAGCACTCTGCAAGCATGACCTAGTGAAAAAAATTAGCTTTACGGGATCGGTAAGTTATATCAAAATAGTACATGAAAGCGATTTGAAGAACGCTAATATCTCTTTTTTTTTCAGACCAAAGTTGGCAAACTCATCTCTCAGCATTGCGCTGGAGGACTTAAGAAGCTCACACTAGAACTCGGAGGAAATTGTCCTTTCCTTGTTTTTGATGATGCAAACCTTAATCAGGCATGCGAAGGTAAAAATAAAAACCCAAGGAATTTGGCAGACGTCTAACAATGAAATCAGCTCTTATGGGCCTGAAGTTCCGCCATGCAGGCCAAGCGTGTATTACGGCAAACAGAGTCTATGTCCAGCGAGGTGTTTATGATCAGTTCGCAAACATTCTGGTGAAACAAGTGAAGGAAATTCGCGTTGGCCATGGACTGGACGAGAATACTACGATGGGTCCGCTGACGGTGCCGGCTGGTCTTGATAAGATGGCCCGCCAGGTTGAAGATGCGAAAAGGCAGGGTGCTTCTGTTCTGATCGGCGGTTCAAAGATAGATAGCAAGGGAGGATACTACTACGAACCAACTATTATCAAGGACGCCCGACCTGGAATGCTGGTCACATCTGAGGAGACATTTGCCCCCTTGTTAGCATTATACCCCTTCGACACAGAAGAAGAAGCAGTCGAGGCCGCCAACAATACCAGCGTATGTTATTCACTTTTTGTTGCTGCTGTCACTTTTTACATGCTCATGTCGCTAACTTCGCATACAGATGGGTCTGTCCTCTTATTTCTTTACCAAGAATATCGATCGTACATGGCGCCTACTAGAGAATCTGGAGGCTGGCATGATTGGCATGAACACTGGCAACTCATCGACAACAGAAGCTCCTTTTGGTGGAATGAAGGACTCAGGGTATGGTAAAGAGTCCGGAAAAGATGTGGCTGTACAGGAGTACCTCATCACGAAGACGGGTACATTGACTGTGGAGGGACAATATTAAATTTACTATATAACAGTAATCTAGATAAGCAATTCCACATGCATCCAGCACACATAATTGACTCACGCACGCAGTATTATGTTACTCAGTGAACATTTTTGGCAGTTCCTGCCCCGCCCCGAACTCCGATGTGGGCGGGGGTGGGGTGGGGAGATCCGAAGGAGAGAAGTCCGATGCAGAGAAAACGCGTCATGAGGTGATAAACCCCACCGTCTTCCGGACTGAAGACCTGTAGGGAATTAGCCACGTTCACTACCGGGGGAGAGCAGATTGCATAGGATAGTCATGCCCGATGCATGCACCCCGGAGGCCGCTGCGGGCTCAACACCAGTATGTCGAAGAGCGACCGACGGTACCCGAAGACAGGAGCACTAACAATACCTAGAAAAGAGGGAAACAAGGCAAGCAGCTGTATACCTGTCGCATTTGCGGTGCCAAGCTGTCGCGGATTGCACATCTCCGCCGTCATCAGCTCCAGCATTCTAGGTATGTGGAGTTGCACAAAGTCTAAGCACATATGCTTCTATACTAACATCTGACAGCAGTCCCAAGGAATCATTTCAATGCGATGTATGCAATAAAGAATTCAATCGAAAGGATGTCTATCAACGTCATCTTCGGGCTGTCCATGATCCAAAACAAGCAGCGCAGAAGAAAGGGTGGAGGAAATCTTGCCAACTTTGTATTCGATACAAGCTGAAGTGCAGTCGCGAACTCCCATGTACCTCATGTCTACGGAAACAGGCTTCTTGCACATATGACTCTTTATCATCCGGCCCAAAGATTCAGTCACAGTCACGCGCTCAGGTGGATTTGTCATGGGATGTTACGAATGAGGGAAGGGATACCGAACGCCGTGATCAGAATTTACCAGTATCGCGAGATTACGAAAATCCCGGTTCATATCTCGAAACTGAATGCTTGGAACCCTCTCTTTCACCTGCGGGTGCTCATTCTACTGCGGATAAAGCTCTTCTACAAGATGGCTTCCAAAGTCGTCTAGACCGGACCAGACCGGCCTTTCTATATAATGAATTCTCCCAGCAACCCGTCGATATAGTTTCGCAAAACTATCCTCAAATTTCGTTTCCAGGGTGGGATGCTCAGGATTCTTTCCACCGGCTTAACCAGGAATTAATAGGACCAACTCCCGGCGAAGAAAACTACGAATGGCTGGATGGTCTCTCGCTTGATCTTGAAGCATTCGATAGAAATATGTTTAGAGCATCAAGAATGGATTGGTTAGGATGCGAGACAGATATTTCAGACCAATACACATTACCCCCTGTGGCTGGAGATATGCAGACCCTTTACAATGAGGGGTCTCCCAACAGAGAACATCTGATACCTCGGGCTGCATCGACCAATCAACGTTTTGTTCCACTACAAGAGCATGAGCAACCACAGCTTAACCTCGACTCCTCCGACAAAAATGAGTGCGAATCTTGGCCCGGAGTATTAGATCGTGGTGGAAACGAATCATGGCCCTTTGACTATACCTCAAATAAAGGCTTCCGAAAGATCAAGCTTCCTCCACTCCGAGAAGTCCTAGAACAAACAGTGGGGAATTTATCGGCTATCGAGGCTAGTACAGTCAAGGATCTCATCAAAGTGCTTTCCGCTCCATTCATCCCGTCGCTCAACGATAGTTCTACCCTGGAGACTTTCCCCGCTGTTGCTTTTCTCGGACAGCTAGTCAAAACCTACTTCGCGGAGTTCCACCCAGCTTTTCCCATCGTCCATGTGCCAACTTGGCAGATTGAGAAATGTCCCAATGCACTGTTGACCGCTATGGCCTGTATTGGAGCAACTTATTCGACTGCTGAGGGATCCCAGGAAGTAGCCACGCTATTAGCGGAGATCAATCAACGTACTCTTTTTTGGATGGTAGGTTTAATCTGCGATCTCAAATGGTCCGGCTTTCTAACTCACTTCTTCATAGAGTCAATCTGACAGTAGATCATATCGCAATCCAGTATATATTGCTGCTTCATGTCTGCACCAGATATACGCCCTAGGATCTGGGAATCGCCGATTATATGAGCTAGCTGATGCGTCGAGGGGATTTCTTGTCACAGGGTTGAGAGAGCTAGGCGTATTATCATCGGACACGGATCGAAGTGAAAATAATGTGATTGACTATCAAGGTCTCAACAAGATGGACTGTTCAACACTTGAACGAGCGTGGAACAGGTGGCGCGATATTGAACTTGAAAGGCGGATCGCATGGTCGGTCTTCGAATTTGATTGCACTCTCGCTACCCTCACCAGTAAAAGAGGAGCTTTCAGCATATCTGAACTACCGATAAAACTTCCTTGCTCAGAGAGCTTGTGGGATGCTCCTTCAGCGAATGCATGGGCCTCGGTAGTTGCCTTCTCCGCGAGTCCTCCAGGTGGGATTTCATTTTACCCGTTACTTCGAAACATCATGACTCGCAAAACAGTGCCAAACATGGTTCCTGCTTGGGCTAAGCGAATTTGCGCTTTGGTCATCAGCCGTCTTCTTTGGGATTTGCGCGAGATCGAAGATATTTCATCTTTGAAGGTATTAGGACTCCCGTCTTTGGTGGATGCTCACAAGGCTACAAGAGAAAACCTTTTAGCAAGTCTATCAGCAGTGAACTATTCCTTGTCCCGACCAACCTGCACAAATGAGGTCGTGAATATGAAGTAAGTACAATTTATTGTCGCAGTCTGTTGGCCACCTGACTAACTTTATTTCCAATAGTGTCGCTTGTTTAGCAACAAACTACGCCTACCTCAACAGTGGTGGTGAAACAATGGATCTAGTCACTTTTATTTTCCGCAATAATTACGCGTGGAAGCACGGCGCCTCGGACTCCCCACTGGCCAAAGAGTTGTCCCGCGCCAGAGAGCATCTTTGTCTCCGATTCACTCGCAATCCAGTTGCCACCCGACGATCCGTTCACCACGCAGCCTTGGTAGTAGGAGTATCCCGCGAATGCACCAGCTTCACGCCATGTGAAACCATGCGAGTATTCTTTTCCTTTGCTTTCCTGCTTGCATTTGCGAAGTTCTTCCCCTTTGATCAAGCTCCATCGACTTCGAATAAGAACCCTCCGGTAAGATTGGACCAGTTACCGATAGAGCACTTTCAGGCAAGAACTGGTCCTGCGCAGTTAGAAAGATGGATAGAGCACGGCGGGCCGGCCTCGCTAGGGTCGGTAGATGATATCTGTAACGCCCGTGATTTCAGAGCACTCAAGGAAGAGGCTCTGAGCGCAATGGATTCTCTCCGAGTCTGGGGACTGGCAAAAAAGTTTCATCGGATATTGAAGAACTTCAATGACAATTAATTGAATCGGTATCAATAATTTATTAGATCATTTTAGGTCCATCGTGATTCAAACATGGCACCACGATCATTCAACATGTGCGAAGTAACAACTCCAATAAAACTTTGTATAAAATATCCTCCACAAAAATCGCTTTTTTTCAAATATATAAATCAATTTAATTTCGGATCATAGGTCATCCTGTTGCGTAATTTGAATTGGGCTCGTGTTGGATTGCTGTCGGTCTACAACGGTGGATACTCACAAGTTTAATATACCCACCTTGATGATGCAGAGTTTTCAAAGCTTCGTAACAAGAATTTGCCGGACATTCTAGTTGGTTATGGGCTGGGGCTGATGAGGGACGGAAAGCCAAATTTCGATATCAATAATATGAGCTAGATCGTGGTGGTGGATGATACAAACAAACCCCTTTCCGTTGGAGTTAACCGAGCACATGGAAACCTCCCCCACCAAATGAAGTGCGAGCATAAAGATACTTTTCCTTCTTCGTGTAATCAATCTGGATGTTATACAACGAATTGACCGGATGGTGTAGTTGGTTATCACATCACGCTCGATGAATTATGCCATGCGGTTTAGCGCCGCCCCGCCCCGTGCGTGGTTCTATAATCCCCCCTTCCTCGGTAGTTACCCGGTCGATTATCCGGTCTCCATGACGTAATGCGGTTTCTTGAATCGTCGTTCGGGAGCTAGTCTTGACTGCCTTCGACAAAACAGCGTGACTGCAAGTCAAAAACATAAAGCTGGATGTGGGCAAATCCCAAGCCTCTCTCGATGTGCATTTGGAGCTGCTACGTAAATTATTAGTGATAGAGCGTTTGCTACACTTTGCCCATCTGGCAATTTGTGAAGTAGTAAGTCTGCTCTTGCTGCTTATCATGTGTACAGCCACCTTACGCTGCCAGGGATTCAACATTTGCGCCATTTTGCAAACGATTTAAGGGTTTCAAATGTTGGCTTTGTTGGGAGGGACGATTGCGTTAGGACGACACAACGGTGGTGGGCAGTTTTGGATCAATAATAATACATAACATTATCCACGGCTTGTCCTCGACCTCGGGTTTCAAGGGGAGTGGCATCTGCTGGCGACCGCCTTGAACAAAAAGACACGAGGCAGGCGGAAAAGGATATCGAAATGTTCTCGCACTTTCAGCGGTACTTTAAGTACATCTAGGGAAATAAAATTAGAAAGAGATCTATCTGAATTGGATACAGGATATGGACTGACCGCAGTCAAAATGAATAAATTGAAGAAGGCATGCTTTCTCGAAATGTATCCTTCAACTAACAATAGGTACCTCAGGAACAATGAGCAACTCTTGCGCTCCGTCGCCTCCTTTATACAATATCAAAAAAAAAAAAAAAAAAAAAAAAAAAAAAACCAATTAAGCAGCAGCTTGCTTCTCCTGGGCCTCATCACTGCGCTGGCCATCATCACTGCTAAACGCTATCTCGGCCTTCTCATGAGGACCGGAACTGGTTGCCAAGGGATTGTCCAAGCCGAGCTCAGCGCTCATCTGAGCGATCTGCTCAACGTTGAGCTTGGGCAGCTCGTTGGCGACGACGAAAGGCCACTTCTTCTCGACGTGCGCCTTGGCGAAGATGATGTCGATCTCCTCGAGATCACGGCCGGCAGTCTCAACGTAGAAGAACCATCCGAAGACAAAAGCGATGAAGTTAAATAGGGCAAAGAAGAGATAGAGACCCCACGCACTCCTACTAGAGAAAACAGGCGTAAACATGACGACTGCGAAATTGGTGACCCAGTTAATGCAAGTCGCGGCGGCGTTAGCCATGGTACGGGTACGGAGGGGGTTGATCTCGGGCGGGTAGATCCAGGGGAGCGGTAGGATAGTAAAGGCAAAGAATACAATATAGACGTAGATACCGACGGCAGCACCTTTAGCGTTCATATCGGTAGGTTTGATCAAGCAGGCCATGGTAATGATAAAACTGAGACCCTGGCCCATAAAACCAATCAGGAACAGCTTACGGCGGCCAACTTTCTCAATCATAAAGAACGAGGGGATCGTAGCGAGGGCGTAGACCGTAGCGAAGATGCCACCCATAATCATAGATAGCTCGTGATCGAGCCCGAGATTATCCTCGAAAAGCACCGTAGAGTAGTAGATAGCAGCGTTACAGCCAGTAAACTGCTGGAAAAACTGACCGGAGCAACCGAGAATCATACGCTGGAATTCTTGGGTCTTGCCAAAGGTGAAAAGCGTCTTCCAGCTGCCCTTTGAGTCGGCAGAGGACTTCAGGTCCGCCTTCATAAGGTTGAACTCGGCCAAAACCTCGTCATCGTCGGGGGTAGCACCGTTGAGCTTGGCCAGAATATCGATGGCTTCTTGCTCGCGCCCTCTCATAAGGAACCAGCGAGGGGAGTCAGGCACCATCAGAGCGCCAATACTCACAACGATGGCGAAAATGATCTGCAAGGCGACAGGGAACCGCCACTGGGCGGAGCTGTTCACGTAGGACATACCGAAATCAACCCAGTAGGCGACGAAAGTACCGACGGCGATAATAGCACCTTCGAAGCAGACGAGGAAACCACGGTTGTGGGCTTTGGAGCACTCGGACTGCCAGACAGGGACGTTGGCCGTGACCATACCATTACCCACACCCGAAACAACACGACCGACAACGAACTGGCCGAGGCCCCAGGCGTGATTGTAAGAAACGGTTGAAATCAAAGCACCGACGGTCATGAAGATACCACCAGCAAATATTAAGGGGGTACGGCCGATCTTTTGACCGTAGATGAGAGTGAAAATAGCACCAAATAAACATCCAACCTCATAACAAGCAGTAACGGCACCACGGTAGACGTTGATCTGGTTCTGGTAGGATTCGCTCGCACCATTGGGGATCTCGAGGGTAGTGAACTCTTTCGTGAATTCATTACCGTTGATCAGACCGGACATGAGACCCTGATCATAACCGAAAAGGGAAAAACCAGTAACGGCGGTGATGGTGATGGCAAGGCGGAGCTTTCTGCCTGTAAAGCCGGAGGTAGTTGTCCACATCTTGACTGACTGCCAGGCAAGGGAAGGACAATCTCAAAAGGAAGGTACTGAATGACAAGTGACACGAACAACAGATCTAAGTTTCCGGGGGTGTGGACATTCAGGACACTTATATATCCCAGTGCCATAAATCCCGAATATATTTAGTTCTCCGAACCCCACCGAGCTCAGGCAAAAACATGGATTGAATCCGAGGCGGCACAGAGCCGAGGGCATTGGCAAAAAAGACTGAGCAACCACCGGTTTCGGGCTCGGCTTACGCCGACTGAAAAAGTGGGCTAGTTCAAAGTATACTAGTCAGCCTTGTCCCCACGCAGTGTAGGCGACTCCAGTATAAGTGAGCCAAGTGGGTTGACAGCCCCCAATCACAGGAGCCCCTGTCCCTGACATAAACAAGGGTCTTGTTCGCCTGGTTCCCAACCCTGCTATTTCTGGTCGGCCAGTAACTAAGGATGACCATATAAACTGTATTCTGGGGGTCTGAGGAGTTCCAAACAATATACTCACCCAGGCCATGTGCAGTACAGGATAATCCCCGATGGAAGATAAAATTCCCATCAAGATTCAGAATCGCCTTTTTCGGCCGTTCCGTGGGTCGCCAAACATACCTATGGTAGTATGTAGGATTCCTTCGAAATTGAAATCGTCGGCAATACTTCCCAAAATTTACTCGATGTGGTACCGAAAGTCTTGGTATCCTGGGACCAGTCTAGGAAAATGGGGCATTTTGAGTCTTCGTCTAAGATTGCCCCGACCGGATTGGATACATCTCTGGATAATATTATTCATTTCTGACCAGGATATTTTGTCCATGGACCAATCACTGGCAGAGAAACCCAGTTAGTGTGTTTTAGCAAGGGCAGATCATCAACTCCTTGGCACCGATTAAGAAACTCTAGTCTGCCGAAGAGGCTTGAGTCAAGAGTCGAAAATATAGAGTAAGATTCCCGAGTAAACCCCATGCCGGGGGAATGGGGGAAGGATGAAGGGAAAATGGTGACAGCTCTGGTTCTGGACTTGCCAGATGATTGAAATGCGGAGAGACAGGTATCTCGTGATCAGTCTCCTCGATTACTCAGTGGACAGTGGGCAGGTACCCTTAGCTGCTCTCTCGCCGAAAACAACCTCACCTCAACCTCGACGAAAAAAAGGTGGCGTCATTCGGATTCCCTGCTGTATGGTTAGTTTCGCATGAAAAAGGAGGAAGTATGCCGAGTTCAACTTCCGTTCGAGCATAGGGCGGCCGTGAACCGATGAAGAGCATATGTAATGAACAATGCGCGGCCTATGTTTTTCCTTGACGTAATTCTCAAGATGCGACTCGCTCTTCTCTGATCCTTGCTAAGGATGCCACTAGTCTGGATGGTAGATAGGGTGTGTTTCAAAAGGTGCATAAATGGGTCGGGGCCAAGCATGTGGTTGCTCTGTAGCCTCATGGCACTAAATTAAAGGATGACGTTTTTTCCTCTTTAAAATCCATAGGGTCCACAGGATCCACGATCCTGCATTAGTCTTCCCAGAAATGATTGGCCCAGCATCTCTATTGCCAAAATAGGACTAGCTCTGTACATGATCGTAGCATATAAATGCACTCTGATTGGTTCCTTTCACAGACGACCCACCCGATCCTAGTATACATACATCCTATAGTTACCTGTATGTACACTCCCCGTCGAATGTACATCGAACGACTGCTACTTGCTTCTTCATGTGCCACGCGACAGGGGGTGATGAATGGAGACGAGTGGCAAAGTTTTTGGCCGAGGAATTCTTCAAGTTTCCGTGAAAATTGCCACTACGTGGACAGTCGAATGGAGCGTATATTGTCATAACTCCTGGCTGTCGTCCTGATTTTTGATTTGAGTATATTATTTAAAATTTTAATATTTAATTAATATATAAAAATTTATTTATAAACTAACATAAACTAATAATAATAATAATACCAAATCATAATAATAATACCAAATCAATTATACACTAATTTAAATATAAAAATAATACTTAAACAGACATTTACACAGACATGTAAATAGACACAGACACCAAAGTTATACCCACAGACTAGGCATAGACACAAAATTTATATTCGTAAGCCGGACCCACTCGTGCACGGGTATAGAAATCAGACCCTCAAACAGAGCGCGGGCATCAAAATTACGCCCGCGATCCCGACCCACTCAGGTACTGGCGGTGTTCGGGTCGCTTGGGAGTTACGTTATGTATTATTTATCAATGTTCATAATCATCCCAGAGACCGGGGATATCCATCTAATTGTGCATCTCCAGCTTATTGGCGTCAATGTCAGACTTATATTTGGCGTAGACATACCAAATCGATGAGCAGAATATTGGAGAGCCATGAGGAAGACTACTGCTTTTATGACTGCCAGCACCAGAAGTTCTGGCACAGTCAAAAGCCAGGAGTTCAAGCACTTTCTCTTGTTCAGGAATTCAAATCTCGAGTGAAATGGCATTGACAATTGTACGGACTACACAGTCCTACGTATTTCGCCCGGCCCACGACACGTTGCACTCGGAGCACGGGGTGTGGGGAATGATCGTTCGGCTTCCAGATGAGTCAAGCCGAGTCAGGACCTACCCATTCCAGTAAGCCAGGGCGTTCTTTGCGGAGTCGAAAGGGCCATTGCGATCAGTGACGTCGACTGAGCGCGTATGTAGTACATAGCCCCACCATCGGGGATAAAAGGGAGAAAGAGAAGGGGAAAAAGTAGGAGATACATACATAGAATGAGAGCCTCAGAGAGCGCATTGACACTCGGACATCCGAAGAGGTGGATCACGGTGCATGGAAGTGCAACCTTTGTCCATATGGTATTCGGCCGTCGGCGTCGGGACCAGCGTCAACTGGGCTGATGCCAAGAAAGTGAGTGGAGGAGGGTAATGAACCAAATTTCATGGAGGTTCAACAGCATGGTTTGACCCCGGCCCCCGGGATCTTTTTATATATGTACCATAACTGACTGATAAGCCACGCTCAGTGGCTGTTTGTAGTGCGAAGGGATGGCTTTTAGCCCCAAAGGTCCACCACCATCTCCCCATTTTTTCCCCGTGGAGGGTCGGGCAAGATTCCTCTTGCGGCAGCCGAGGTCACGATCCACCGCTACGAGTGAATCAGCTTGGGCATGGACAATAATCCTGGCCAGTAGTCAAGTTCGGCGTTGCATTTCCAGTATTGGACTTCGATTAGTTTGATTTATTTGATTAATCATTTGTCCTGTACGGAGTATTCCGTCGTAAATCCTATTCGATGAATACCATTGGGACAATGTCTCTGAGTCCGAAATTAAACAGTACGATATGTACGAAGTACGGAGAACTGCACTATACTATGTACATCAGCAAATTATAAAAACCGCACTTCTTGTCGGTCAGCGCGAACATCCCCGAAGATCCTCCAGGTTCCCAATTCTAACCCTATAGATGACGAACGGGCGGCGCATTCTTGGCGGGGGCTTCTTTAGGGGAGCTTCTTTGTCCTTGGCTATCAGCTAATTCTCGGCGGCCAAGACCAAAAAAAAAAAAAAAAGAAAGAAAGAAAGAAAATCATCAAAATTAGAAAATGAAAATCTCAAGCCCCATGTGTCCATTCGCATCAATGCGGCATTCGGCCCTCTCGAAAGTGCGAGAGACCTGCCCATCCCCAGCTTGCTGGTCCACTTACAAGGCATTCAGCCCCCACGGTAGATCGCAACACTTGCCTATCCTCCTCCATTTCCAAGCCGCCGTCGTCATGTTCGCACTCTCCGTCCTCTTGGCGAGAATCGACCGATGGAGACCTGTGGGGCCGCCCCTGATACCCGCAGACCCTGGAAGCAGTAACTATTACATATAGTACTGTTGGATACATCGTGCATCTGAGAGGGTACAGTGTCGCGTCGGCCACCAGTGTCCGTGTCGTGTCGAGTCTTTTATTTTTCTTGTCGTTTAATTTCACCTTCAACCTCCCTCGTCGAATTTGGAAGTGGCAAGCAGCATTTCAATATGTGGACTACCAACTCCGGCCTCTGAGGCAAGAAGCTCCATTGGGCTATCACCTTCACCTCCGTTGTCGGTTTCTCTCTTTTTGGTTATGATCAGGGTTTGATGTCCGGTATTCTTCAAGGTACATCTTTCATTGGTGACTTCCCTGTTTTCGACAAAAAATATTCCTGGTCACAGCGATGAGTATATCTCTGTCCTACAAGGTGCCGTCAACTCCTGCTACGAACTCGGTTGTTTCTTCGATGCTATTTTCACTCTGTTTTGGTCAGCGTACAGGCCGTATTCCTTTGCTGGTTACTGGTGGTGTTCTGATGGTAATTGGTACACTTCTCTCTACTACGTCCTATGGCCACTCCTGGGGTCTCGGCCAGTTTGTTATTGGCCGTGTTGTTTCGGGTCTTGGAAATGGTCTGGATACTGCTACGATCCCTGTTTGGCAGTCTGAGTGTTCCAAGGCTCACAACCGTGGATTCTTCCGCTCAATGGCGATTCCCTATTGCTTTCCAAACCATCTTTGCTCTCTCTTTATTATCATTGGTGCTCTAATGCTACCAGAGTCTCCTTGCTGGTTTATTATACAGGGCCGAGATCAGGAAGCTCTCTATGTTATGGCGCAACTGAATGATAGCTCTACGGATGCAGAAGATGTTCTTACAGATTTCAATCTTCTGAAAGCTGATATGAATGTAGCTTCTGCCCAGGAAGCTACTAGTAGCTGGAAAACTCTTTTTACCTTTGGCAAAACCCAGGAGTTCCAGCGTATAATGATTGGCTGCTCTAGCTAGTTCTTCTAGCAATTTGCTAGCTATAATGCTGCTATTTACTATTCGACCATTCTTTTTGAGAACAATCTCCACATGAAACATAAAATGGCCCTTATTATGGGTGGCGTTTTCTCTACCGTCTATTCTCTTGTTACGATTCCTTCCTTCGTTATGGTTGAGAAAGTTGGTCGTAGTATTCTTTTCCTGATCGGTTTTGCCGGCCAAGGTCTTTCTTTTATTATCACCATAGCTTGTCTAGTGAAGGATAATACTGAGAGCTCTTAAGGGTGCCGCTGTTAGTATCTTCCTGTTCATCTGTTTCTTCGCGTTTACTATACTTACCTTTGCCTTGAATCTACCCCCTGAGATTAATCCTCTTCGCACTCATACCAAAGCTACCGCCGCTTCAATCTACACCAACTGGATTAACAACTTCGCTGTCGTTATGTTCACCCCCGTTTTTGCCAGCCAGAGCTCCTGGGGTCTCTATCTATTCTTTGCTTTGGTCAACTTTACTGCTATTCCCTTCGCTTACTTTTTTTACGTTGAGACTGCCGGTCGTGATCTGGAAGAGGTTGATTTCATCTTTGCTAAGGCTCACGTTGGAAAGAAATGGCCCTTTCAGGTTGCCATTGAGCTGCCTAAGCTCACTGTTGAGCAGATCTCGCAGGTGTAAGCTGACCTGGGCTTGACTCAGCATTACCACCATGCCACTGAGTCAGAGAAGGTTGAGATAGCCACTAGTAGCGGTGAAAGCGAAGATAAGCTTGCTTTGGACAAAATGAATTGGAGAACGAAAGGTGATAGCTAGTGCCGGGCCAACTAGCAATAGCCTGAAAAAAGATTCACCGATCAATTTCGACCGAGTTCGTACTACAATAATATCATTTTCGACTATAACCTTTCGTCCTCCAATTCATTTAGTCCGAAGCATGCTTTTCTGATTCCCTGTTCAAAACATAATGGTATAATGATATCATTGTAGTACGGGCTTGGTCGAAATTGATCGGTGAATCTTTTTTTCAGGCTGTTGCTAGTTGGCCCGGCACTGGCTATATTCAACTCCTAACTTTCAATTACTTTATGTACATCACATATCTTTCATTCAAGTAAAGAAAGCCCTTACGAAAATTTTATCATCATACCATTAATTTTCTGAACTATTAAATGGGTGTTCACGGCAGCTATTCTATCTTCGTTAATGTTCAATGCATCCTTCTGTAATGATCGAGATCAGCATCCGTTTCCTGTTTGGGACTAGCGCGGCTGGCAGCAGCCTATCTGCCAAGCCTCACCTCCCTCTTGTTTCTTCTTCTTCTTTTTCAGACTTAGTATCGCGTGTCTCGAATGCACTTGTTTTCTGAACAAACTGGCCATCATTACACCTTCAGTGTATTTAGAAAGACAGTGATGCTTCATTCCAAGGTTGCATGCGGGTATTTACCACCAATTATCAGATACTAGTACTAGTAAAGATAGTAGACGATGACCTGCAAGATTTAATTAAATATGAATCTCAGTCTTTACGATCAGAGGAAATTGATACAGTTTATCTCATTCAAGGAGGCTGTGTAGCTGGCCCGGAGCGAGACTTCCCTCGAGGACCGAGAGGAAATTTCAAAGGTACATAGGCATCCTGCTCCATCATGTCGCACACCTCTTGGTACTCTTTCTCTCAGCTCAAGCCTCGAACCGCACAAAACACCAGTCCCAGTTCTTTCAAGTTGAAGAACTGCCTGAAAGCGATATTTAACAACTTCGAGTCTCTTTCCGTATCTATAATGCTTCGTTGCTCAGCGCATCTTCGTCATATTGTTTTGTAAACACGCGTAGGTCAGCACATGTAAAGAGAATCATGAAGCGAGGGCCCAAAACCATAAGATCAGAGTAAGTTAAAAAAAAAAAAAAAAAGTAATACGACGTATCGAAACAACTATCCCATGTAGTCTTCCTTGACTCCCAGAACCGCTCAAAGACCGCCTTCGCCACTAGCGGCGCTGACGTTCCCAGCTCCCAGCTGATTTCGTTCAAGTGACTGGCAATTGAGAGTCGCATTTCGGAACTAGCAACGGTAGCTTGCATAACTGCAACGGCAAGGTGCCACATCATGCACTTCTTGAAATGTTGGGATGAGGAAGCTTCCTGTAGGAGAGAAAACTAGCTCGAAACAAGGTTACGCTATACGATGATAATCGCACTTGTCACGCCCCGGAGGTCAGAAGGCAAGGTAAGCCTTCTCAGGCATACGTGAGCAGGAAACCCCTAGACTACAAAGAAGGTGGATATGACGCCCCTCGGGATAGGCTTTTATAGTAGATTGGTAAAGGCTGACAAAGATGTCTCTTTTAGAAATCCCTAAGTTGAGTTCTGCAACCTCCGAAGCGAAAGGGGAAAGCCATAAATACGATAGCCTCAAAGTATACCATGAAGGACCTAACACCGAAAGTAGCGAATTGGATCCTAAATCTGATTCAAAGAAAATCAAAAAACCTAACCAATCCGTGGCTGATCGAAATGACAGCTATTGAATTTTCTGGTATAGAGTGGCTTATTTATTCTATATAAAGCTAATAGCAGAACGTGACATTTTGTACTTGTAGTATCAATTTAATCAGCTATTAAGATCTTTTGTTTTGCCTCTTAATTCTGTCTTCTAGTCCCTAAGATTGTAACTAAAGCTCCTAGTTAGAAAGAGTTATTTAATATCTATATTAAATGATATTTCATAGTATATGATATATATCAGTTTCGCTTAGTTATAGGATAATAGATAATAGGAACAGTAATAATTAATCTAGGTGCTGCTCACATAATCTCCTAGAGCAGCAGCAGAAGAGGCTGCGAAGAGGATAGAGAAGAGAGTAGCCGAGACACGCATAATGAAAGATAATTGAGGAGGTGCGGAGGATAGCGAATGCTTGATGATTTTGAAAAGGTTGGGTTCAGACGGAAGTATTTATATCTTTCCTCCACAGTGAGTCTGTGTAGGTGGTCAGAAAGAGCGCTACAAGAGGAAAGGATGACCGGAAATTTGGCCCCTAGACCCCCTCCAAGGAATTGACCTAGGCAAGAAATGTAACTCTCCAGATGGGTACTCCGTAAGTGGGTCAGGATACAATAATCCAAGGTACGTATATAGAGAAGTTATAGTCAGTTCTTTGGCCAATAGAACAGCGTCTCGTAGAGCTTAGTGCTATAATAATAAAGCTACGGAAAAGCTCAAAGGTATATTATTATTTATTTCTGTATATAATTCAGATACTACAATGTTAATTAATATTAATGGAAACCTTGGAATAGAAATAATATAGATACAGCTCCAATATATAAATATATGAGACAACCCCATGAAACCATACCCTACCCCACCAGAAGCGGAGCATTTTACTTCATAGCACCCTAATCATTATCAGGTTTGTTGCCTCGTGTAGCGCCTCTGAGCAGCTCTATATCGTATGCGGGAACATCAGCTATATAGCATGAAAAACAAAGCTACAAATGTGCATTATAGGCTGTAGAGAGAATGTATGCTTAGGTGGAATTCACTAGCGCATTATACTTAATTTCTGCTGTCACAAAGGACGACATTGCATATGTGTATCATGTTTTTGGGATCGTTTTGCTAAGATACTTCCCAAAATAACGTATGTCTGGAATGAGACCCTTAACTCGTCACATAGATATATAGGGGCTGAAAAAAAGAGGATCCCTATACCCGCTAAGATTTGTCCTTGCCCAATGCTGTTAGCAGCGCGAGGTTAGTGTCACATTTTAGCCCCTAATTCTGCGCTCAATTACCTCAGAGTAAGACATGATTCTTGGCTAAATGGTCACCCCATCAAAACTCTAAAATTTGTGTAATACGTTTGTTGTATAGTCTCCAAACTTGGGCGTTATTCAGTATGCCAAGACACAAGGGTTTAACCAAAGATTAGTACTCAAGCCCCAACTCACTGTAAGTACGGCGCTCCATAGCCGCAATCGACCTAGTGGTTTTGCCAGGGTATTAGTGTCCCGAAATTACTATTGTTCACTACCTGTCAATGTACCCTCGACAAGTTCGCGTAAATTATAGTAATATTACCGCCTGTCATTTTCGCATAAATCACCTATCGCGCATCACGTGACATATACCGTGAAAACTGCGTGAGAGAGTTATAGTACGATACATTAAACATTCTTAGAGGGCTTAGCTTGCCGCTGATGTTCATGGCTTATCCATATGCCGATGATCATATTATATAGGTCGTACAACACGGATTCGGTTTGCCATCTTCGCTCGTCTCTCTGGTTTTATCGCTATATAGCCAGATTTGGGTCGACTCTGTAGAACTTATGACTAGTTTGTATGCTCTAAATTATCACGATAGATCACAAAAATAGAATAATTTCTTGGGATCAAAATATCAGCCTTATATCCATAAATATTCCCCATTGTCCCGACTGTTATTCTCATTAATCCCAAATCATCCTTTATCCTTCTATCCGAAAAGCCTTTAGACCTCCACTTAGAAATTCTTCTCCAGTGATTCAAATCAACTTTAAATCCTTCAATTCTCATTCCACATCTATCCACCATAGGTCTTTAAAAATAGCTTTTATTAACAGTGTTACCTATAAACTAGGATTAAGGTAAGTTACATACTATTAAAAACATCTGATTCACCTCCTTAACCACCCAACCCTTACTATCAACCTGGGTACCAGCCTTAATACATACAAGGTTAACCTCCTTACGGTGCTCCTCAATCACGCTCTGCTTATGATGCTCCATACGGCAACGGATACCAGGGCCAGGGTGACTACAATTCCAACGATGGCTACCCTCCACAGCAGGCCAGTCGTGGTATGCAGGAGCCTTATATGAACTCTGCAAAGTCGTCACAAAATGCGCCACCTCCGTACCAGCAGAATCCCGTCTACCAGAATTATCAGACCCACGAGAACTCACCGGCATTCTCCCCAAACCAGGGGTACCAACAGCCTCGGTATAACTAAGGGGCATTAATTTTCATTTTGGCTGCATACATAATAATGATAGCCTTGGTGGGAGTTTAGAGTTTTGCTTCAAATCCATGTTTTCCAACGCATTAACTTAGACTTTTTCACATCAATACCACAAATCCACTAATACTGATTTGTCCTTACGCTCAAATTTTAATATTTCCAAATCATCAAAGGGCGATTCACATGTACCTAAGAGACTGACATAATAGCCCGCGAACTACGCACCCGGGGGCACTTAGCACAAAAGCTTTCGAACACGTTCAATGTTGAAGTCCTTTTTTTGTGGAATTGGTATGTTATTTCTTTAGGTACTGATTTTCAAGTTGATTGTGACGTTTCAATACTACCTTGAAAGGTTTTAAATGAGAACCTTGGAAGGGGAAACTTTCGTTTTCCAAATATTGCACATATAGGGTTTGACCACCAGGTCCGATCCATAATAGTGATGCCGCTCTCTAGTTTGTACCGTTTCTCCTATAAATGGACTCGGACTAGCATCGCTCATATTAAAAAGAATCAAGTGCAATAGTATCCTCTCTCTGACCACTTTATCTCTCATTTTCAAAAGGAAAATCTTATAGCTGGGCAACTACTTCCTTCTACCTTCTCTATCTCGCCAATAATCTCTTCAAGCACAGCTTTTCATTCACATTCTTTCAACTCTGTCAAAATGGACGTCTGTCAAATTCTGGAGTCGGTGACCTTGATTCTACTATCCATTTCTGTCATATCCCATCTAATTGAGGTATGTTGTAGTTTCAGAGATTCTAATGTCGCTATTACTGGCACTAGCTCACCCTAGCATACGACAGCATCACATATTATCGAAACGGATCGATAAGTTGGAAAGCAAGATGAAATCCTCAGAGAGGGTTTGACTGAGCTTGAGAAAATCATCTTAGAATGTTGCTTGTGTTGGCTGAACTTGCTCAGCTGTGAAAAGGTGATTAGTTGCTTGCGAACATTGGCCCACCATCCTTCCGACGCTCACTAGCTTGGCGACACCAATGAAAGGATACATGGTGGTTTCGATGTCTGCGTTCCAGTTTTTCCAGAGACTCAATCGACCTCAGGACAGAATGCTCTTATTAGGTTTCTCCCAGCGTATAAGATTTCAGAATTGCACGTTATGGAATCCTGAGGATATGGATGGAAGGCTTCGATGTGAAGCTGCAATTTTTATTAGGATGGAGGGTCCACGAGGGATTGTTGTATCTTTTGGTTTCGGCTCTTTCAATGGGGTTTTCTCCTTTCCGTGTGTTCAAATTCATTTCAATGTTGCTTATTAATGTTAGCTTTTCTTCGCTGTTTGATGAAAGATTCTCCCATACAAGTTTAAGCCCTCATTCACTTAATCCGTTGATCTGGACTGAGCTACAAGAAGTCCACCTCAAATCCCGAATATCACCAGTTGCGGGGATTTTCCGGGTCTACATACTTCTCTCCTCTTTTAATGGTCCCTTGTCTGTGTAGAGCCTTCCCGTTATCACTTTACCTCTCTCGAATCAATTTCCATCCTCGTCAACATGCGCTTCTCGGAAAATGTACAAGACGCCACCCGTGCTGGGCACTTCAGTTACGGAGCTCTCAGGAATTACGGGTTTGATGGAACAATAAGGAGCACTTAAGTGAGTGATATAGCAAAGTGAACTGCTATCTAAGGTGTAAGAATTTATGTACACGAGAGCTCATCTTGGCTTCACCCGATGGCTACTAGTCACCGGCCCTGCGTAGAAGGGTGAGCTCGTCGCCGGGGTTGTGGCCCCTCCTCCGCCGCCACCCCGTCCTAGACCCAGATCAGTTGAACACAGGACTATAGAAGACTTACTCACGCCTTCGGCGCAAACCCACAATGGGGCTTGGTACTGTTAACACCCCGATGTCGTGATGCAATCCGAAAAGCCCAGTTTATCGAGAAGAATGCCGCCCCGTCGACACCCCGATCCTACTGTGCTATTCAGAATGTCAGCGAAACAAAAAAAGTGGGAAAAAACCCGGGATTGCGTGCGACGCCCACAGCGACGTCGTCCAGAGCATAAGACGCCTGGTTGACGGAGCTGCGGTCGACTTGCGCAAAGAACCGTATTGCCAGCTACTTCCGAAACTTGTACGCTGCGACGATTAGGCCGACAAGAGCGACGATGATACCGACGATGATGCCAGTAGTCTGTAAGGTGGTGAGAGCTGGAGCCATGGTAAAATCAGGTACAACACTGAGATGAGAGGATGTGGGTATTGGGGGGGGAGGAAACGAGGATGACGAGACTCACAGCGAAGATAAACGGGAAAGCATTGAAAGCCATGGTACATTTAGTTGTCAGGAGAAACGGTAGAGAAAGGAAACAAGCTGAGATGTGCTTCAAAATAATGAGTTGAAGAAAGAACGACGATGCTGCAAAGGCGCGGTTTGTGGCAGTTGCCTATGTACGGATAGATCGGGACCATGGGAACGCTCTTGCCGATTTTCCAACCGGGTTAGGCAAGCATGGATTCATACCTATGACCACCTGAGCAGTTACCTAGGGTAGTCAAGGGCAACACCAATTCACATGTGGGAAGGACCAAGACTCTGTTCCGGAGTGAGCGGGCCGTCTCCGAAGATTCGTCATCAGGCTCAACTTCAACCCCCGGACCAAGCTCAATGTTTGATCGGCTCAAAAAAAGAGGCCCTTTAGGGCTTTTAAAGCCAGATATAGGAGAAGTGAGCCTTTACCTTGATAGCGGTATGTTCGGTTAGTCTATTATATTATAGTCCAATACTAACATTCTATAAGATTCTGTTGACATTCAGCCATTGAGTTTCTGGAGAGACCACCAGAGCCGTTTCCCTGCCATCGCTGCTCTTGCGCAAGATATACTCTCAGTGCCAGCAACTAGCGCTGGGGTTGAACGACTTTTTAACACTGCAGATGTTTGTCCCTATCGTCGAGGTCGTATGAAGGCTGATACAATTGAGGGGATTATGCTGTACCTGTGTACAACACGGTTTGATCTTCAGAAACAAGCGATGATGAGCAGACAGATAATATTGAGGTTGATCCGATTAGTGATACTGAGAAGCTGGAGAATCACGATGACACTGAACCTCAACTGCTAGAAAATATTACGCAGCTGCGAGCTCCATCAGCCAGGAAGCGAAAGGCCGCAACCAATAATGAGTAATAGTATCATTGACAACTAAGATAGTATCAGGATAATATAACGGGAATTTTAAAACAAAATTGAAAAAATAAACTAAATTCAATCTAATTAATATACTACGTATAATAAGAGTTTGTAGAGCTATTCTCCTCAGTACGGTCGGTAAGGGAAATACCTATTACTACAGCCTGAATTTGCATAATTTGTAGTCACGAGGAAAAGGTAAATCTGGGAATATTTGTTCTGTTTGTAACCTGGGTTGGGGCCCCAGTTTGGGGCCGGGTTATAGCCTCAAAACCCGAATCCAGTACTGGGGGCAAATCGTGGCCCCAAACCCGAAACCAATCTGGGCTGGGGCCGGGTTCGGCCCGGGGTGAGTTCGGCCCGGGGTGAGTTCGGCCCGGGGTGAGTTCGGGTCTGCGGAAGCCTCGCTGTGTACAGCGCGTGCAGCAAAGATATGCTGGACCATTCGATCGGAGACATCGCACCCAATTGTGTGTATATCATATCCGGGTGCCCTGTTCCGACATGTTTGTGAAGATTGGGCGGCATGAGCTAATTCGAGATGTGCGCCTAACTCAGGGTGTTATATAATTACATACGACGCGTTTATGGGGCGGAAATTCGGCACTCTAAGGCGGTTAATCATGTGTGTATGTATTAATAGGTAAGGGGCAGCCTTGGCAAGGTGGACATTCAGATTGTTGCATTCCGCCTCGTCGCCAAGGACCTGGTTATTCTGCCAAGCATAGGTATAATTCATATTATCATTGATCTGTCCGGTGCATAGGATCATTCAGCCCCAGACCTAAGACACACCGGCTACAGAAGAACCAATGGCATCTGTTCAAGAAAGATCCAGAATATCTGGCCTCCACCTGGTTCAGGGTCCATAGCTAAATGGGATTAAAATCAGTAGGTACTTTGGCCGTTCAACGTTGCGTCCCGAAGATATAAAAGCCTCCCTTGCTCAGCTCAGAAGTCATTCAATCATTCACTCACATCCATTTCCCAACAATGCGTTTTTTCCAGACCATCTCACTGCTGGCGGCCACAGCTGCGGCGGGTGATATTACTTGCAACGACTCAAACGGGCTAGATTCTGAGGGCAGCATCTCCCTCTCGAAGGGCTGTTCGGATGCAGAGATTACTGAGGGCGACTGGCTGACTGTGAAGTGCGATGTCGGCGCGAAGCTGGGTACTTTTGGCATTCACCTGAACTGGTGCCTGACCAACAACAACGCTGAGCTCGCGATTCAAGCAGAGTAGAATCTCCCGCTCCCTTGAAAAGTTACTGGGCTAACTAGACTAGTGGCGAAGCGATGAGTTCCTGTGATCCTAGCCAATGCAGCGTCACAGTGGAGAAAGGCAAGAGCGCCACGATGGAATGCCATGCGGATAATTGCAGGGGAACAGTTGATCTGGGTAAGTTGTATTCCCTTTTTTCTACTCCTTCTTGCTCTAACACTATCAAAAGACCAGGCAATCAGTTTCACCGGCAGTCACCTCAAATGTTTCGATCATTTAGGTGGCGGTGCAACTGACTTGAAGAAAAGAGATCTATTGGGTGGTGATTTTGAATTCCACCGCCGTTCTTTGGAAAAGAAGGACGACTCTGAGGATAGGTTCTCCATTTTCTGCGATTCTTCGAACTTTAACAAAGCCCAATGGGATAAAGCCAGCCTGGGGTCTCAGCTTGAACTGCGGTGAGTTAAACTCTTGTATATACTCCGCCAGAAAAAGGCCAAGGCTCATGGTTTTCATCTACTCTGAAGATCCGATGAGTTCTATAGCGATGGACCGTGTGGTGCGGGTCCATACCCTTCCTTCGATAGATATGATAACTTCATGGACGCGCTTCGTGCGCAGGTTGTCGGATTTTCAGGTTACGAGGGCTGTGATGAGTAAGTCTCCCTTATATGAGTTCTTTCGACAAATGCTAAATGTGTCATAGGAATGGATGCGATGACATTAGTCCTGATGATTCAGTCTGCCACGAAAACGACGAAAATCCAATGTGGCTTATGTTCATGCGCTCTGTCAAGAACTACGCTGACTTTATCAACGCGGTGAGAGATGGAATCTATCAAGGTGGAGACTTCGCAAAGGACAATGCCACACATGTCGTCCTCACATTCAGTTCGCAAGTGGAAGAAATAAATGTGAGCTCCTCTTTTGAATCCATTTCTCCTAAAAGTACCTCAACTAAAAGTGACATAGAACGATGTTGCGAATTCTTTGGTCATTCTTGCAGGGCTCTTGGGCGCGCTCGGATCTGCTCTCCCCGGCGCTGGGGGCGTCATTGGTGGAGTTGGATCCGGTATAGCTACTGTTGGTTCTAGCCTGGCCGGCATGGCAACATCAGATGACAACGCAAAGTGAGCCATGATCAGAAATATTAAAACAAAGGCCATACTGATAGCTGTTAGACGCGTTCAAGATATGATTCAACGAGGAGATGCTCTGGACCAGCGGATCGATAGCGTCACAAAGACTCTACGAGAATACGTTAATAGCTGGGGTTCTGATCTATACGCCGACCCTGTTTGGTTTAAAAACAACGCTTATGCGAACGAGTGGTATTCTGATCAGACCCGAAGTCTACCCTATATTCTTAAGGATGGCGATTTCGTCAAGGGTCTCGACTATGATCTCACCGCAAAAGTTGCTGAAAACTACGGAAACAATGTCAAGGTCGGTGCTCTCGCTTTTACCTGGACTCAGGAAAAAGTTTTCATCATCAAAGTTCCTACCTCAATTGGGGGTACTGATCCCTGCGACATCAACTGGAAGTCGAACTTCAAGAATGCAGCCACTTGCATTGACGGTGTGGCCTATCTCCTTCACAAAACGAGACACTCCCCAAATAATGAGCTTGGCAGTTTCCCGCTTGATAAAGCTCCTGCTGTCGATAAGCTAAGCGACAATGCACTACCCAGCGAAGAGGATCTCATCAGAGCGGCTATCCACTCTCAGGAAAATGGTGGATACTTCAAGGATTGGTCGACGGATATACTCGGTGACTTCCCAAATGTGGACGCGACTCAGGTCTTTAATCTACCAATTTGCGATTTGGGCGAGTACATCGAAAATTCGAGCAAGCTCCCTCTGCAAAATATTATTGCCAATGCGCTCCGGGGGTGTAAAGACAAAAAGGACCAGAATGGAAACGACTGGCCTTATTCTTATGAAGACTACTATTACCGATACTAGGTAGTGGTCGATCTTATCTTGTGCAAATGCAGGTTCCCGCTCTCTTTGTCCTGGATTTAAGGGAGCTGTGAGCTTAGCGAGAAAGCCACTTGGGAGGTATTAAGGACAAGGACATCACAGCTCGAGGGAAACGATTCAGCGCATACATAACTCTTGCCTGTTCTGCATGGTATTCTTTAGAAAAGTGGAGCTTTGACGCGTGTAATAAACCCCGATCAATTGACCCGTTCAGGAATTGAGACCTATTGATTGTTAATTGCCTGGTCGTAACTATTTTATCGCAAAACAAAGAAGAATGCCGTAACGGGAGCTAAGATAGAGATATGTACAGCAAAAGCGTTGAGAGATACTTGAAAGGGAGCAATTGGAATATAGTGCAATTTCATATCATGCAACTCAAGCAGAATGCCTGAGCGTCATATCTACCCACTTATTCTGTACAATGATACCATCACCACCCACGTTTCACCGTCTCATTCACCAAAAATCCTCGTAAAATATAGTAAGCCTTCTCGAGAGCCCACATCTGCACCCTTGTTTCCGGTCTCAATAGAAACTAACACTATTCTTGTATTCGTCGTACAACATTCGATCAATATCCTCCCATCCCTTGACACAATCGCCACCACCACCTGAATGCTCATTACCTTCATTGCCTACAGACGAACAATGACGGCGGGTACAAAGAGAAGCTCAAGCAGTCTATTCATTAGATGATACCGATTAAGACGTGGCTGTTCCAGAAGTTCTTGAATGATATCCAGGACTCAGTCCTTGCACTTCAATGACCGTGCCGTGTTGGCGGGAGACGTTCCCAGCGTAGACCTTAACAATGCCCATGGGCTGTCTAAAAATCTAGTCCCTGCGCCTGGCCCACGATGCCTGTGGGTCGGGCGCTGCCCATTAAGTCCCGCCCGTAGTTCACACCGACCAAGAAGTGGCCAGGGTTTGGAATCACAGCCTATTCACGGATTTCTCGTCAGACCCTCACGCGCCATTTTTTTATATGCAGGCTGGCGCTTGCGTGCTCGCTTGGATCAAGATCAATCGATGAAAAGATAGTTCCTCGGAACATAAAAAGGGCTATTATTATGGATTGTAGTGGGGAATATGTGAACTATCAAAATAGCGGTGTGAGATAAGATAAGGCATACGCGATGTATTTAGTGCTGGCCCTCGCAGAGAAAGCAATTCAGACACCTCTTTCTCTTCACAATAACCTCTAGGTGTTCTCTCTCTATTACCTACTACCCCCAGTGGCCGTTCCTGGTTCGCAGACAGGACTGGTCGGCTGTCAACCCAGCCCCTTTTCAGGATGCAATTTATTGAAAACCGATACAACAAGTAGGCCGGATGGTGTAGTTGGTTATCACGTGTCGTTAACACCGACAAGGTCCTCGGATCGAGCCCGGGTCTGGTCACTCTTCTATTTTTGCCAAATTCTCTAGCTAACCGGTAGCCAGGAGTTTTTTGTGACGAACATACGGTATCATGTGATCGAATTAGGGCATGCGTCAGATCCAAGTATTAGTTTCCAATGACCAACATATGTTAAGAAGCTTAGCTAGGTTCTCAAACGGATCTCGATCAAGATATTCATATCTATAGTATTCGTGTTAAACAGTAGAGCGCTGAAGGCCATTTTCGAGATTTAGGAGAGATGATAGAAAAAGTATAAGTGGTCGCCGTTTCAGGGAACGAGACTGGTGTGTTACGAAGCATAAGCCAGGTTGTATGTGTGATACCCCTCTCATGATCCAGTACTGCGCCATTTACTTCACCATTTCAGGACTTCAAATCAATTAAATTTGGTATTGGGGATGAGGGCCCTATGTCTGATCCTCGCTCTGGAGGCCATATGCGTTTGATGATGACACTAAAGGCAGAAACTGGATAACCCTTGGTGAAGTATTCAAGAACTTTATTTGTTCTACTCAACAGATTTTATGTATAAAAGGCTTTTGTGGGTGGAACGATATCTGGATGGCCCATTTATTAGTGTGGAGGATGATTGCTCGTCTTCTTTGGTTATGGAATGATCAGTAACTTCAATAAAACTTGCAATCTCAGAACAGTTCCTAGTATTCTCCTCCATGGAATTCTTCACATGCTTTATTATCTTCATCATGAGAAGATATCACATACTCAGGTGCTGAAATGCTCTTACCATCGTGAAAAATCCATCTGAATACAGAATAGCTCGCTTTCAGTCCTGTGGGTTTGATTTATCATTCCCGGCTCATGCCAACAACTCTACACCGGGTTGAAATTGGAAAATAGATTAGGGGTCATACTTGAAATAAATTTTGGTTTGTCAATCATCTTTATTAGAGCGTTTAGTCGAGATATTCAGTATTAGCTTTAAAACATACATACCAACAACCCCATATCCCTGCTTATTTATTTAGTTATAGCTTTGATCCGAGCATTTAGAGCAATCCAAAGAATGAATATACAATAGTTTTAGTCAGTAATAGAGTCGCCATCCAGCCTTTCAGAGGTCTACGATCAAACGAGAGAGCGGAGTTTTAACAGCATCGTGGAACGGCAGCGGTTCAAAGGGCTAGTATGTAAGTCACGGTGAATAGAGCGTTCCAACCATTACAGTCAGGGTGCTAGGTGTATAATTAGAGTCGCAGGATATAAATAGGGGACGGTACCTTTGGGTTTGGAGTTAGAAGTGAGAAGAGAAAACGTGGTGCGCTCAGCTCCATTTGAGCTAAATTTGGATATCAGAATTCCTCTTATACGTGTGGAATTTTCAAATATCATTGCACAACTCCTGTTGTGAAGATCGTTTAGAATAAATGCAAGCAAGGCTAGAAATTTAGGGCTGCATTCGATGGGTTCGAGTGGAGATAGTAGTGACACAAAGCTACTGATGGACCTGGATGCTTACGCGGACCCAAATAGATATACCCAACATTCAGGCTTGAAAACACTCATTGGTAATCATTCACAGCTAAAAGGTATATTGTAGGTTAGTAGCACTGACTCAGGCGTGCAGGATAACTCATCGGCCTTGCAGCATAGTGAATAGGTACCAAATAAGCTAATCAAAGGATGAAGCATGCAAGTCGAAAAGCAATCCTTCGGGTGCGAGGTGTGTCTTGCCGTCCTAAATGCTTGTATGAGGCCCCTCGTGATTGCGTTTACTAGTACTTTTTTGAGGTCTAGAGTTCCACGATAAAGTGGATCTTAGTTACATAACATACTTATTCTCAAACGTAGCGTCCAATTGAGTATTGACTACACATATCAGGCAAAGATTACCATGGACGATCCACAAGCTGGGTGCCAGGCCAGCTGGGGCCACTGGGGGCCAATTAATCCGCGCGTCGTCGCATGCTCTGACCATAGGTATTGAACTCTAATATTTGGTTAGTCTGGAGGACTATGTATCAAAAGAACCAATTAGAATCTATACAAACATAATAATTGAATAAATCGCAGGCGCTATATTGACCTGCTGATGTGAGAAATACATTTCCACGTGCATAAGATGGACGCCCCACGAAACGAAACTCGTATTGCAACCTAGTACAAGGCAAATATTATCACTGTATTGAAGTATCTTTAAAATTGTTCAGAACAGACTTTTGTTTTCTGGCAATGTGACATTAAATGCAAAGGATATCAACTCTATGAAAGTATGGAAGTATGAAATATTAGGACTACAACTTGAACAGCCAAGCGGCTACCAATCAATCACCCTAGAAATGAGGCGCATTGAGGAACAGACCCATCAGACAGCCACCAAGGGTACCGGCAATGGGGATGGTCATGATCCAAGCGAGCAACAGGAGACCGACACGCTGGAAGTTGACAGCCTTGAGAGTACCGTTGCAAAGACCGACGCCGACGGTGGCACCGGTGATACACATTGAAGTGGAGACTGGGAGGGAGTATTGCGAGAAGACGAGGACGGTAATGGCGGCGCCCATTTCCATCGACGAGCCTCGGCTGGGGGAGTGGTAAGTGATCTTGTTGCCCATGACTAGTGATGACTGTTAGCAATTGTAAAATTTAATTTCCGCCAAAGTTTAGCTTACCCTTCATGATGTTGTAACCGTAGGTGCAAAGACCGAGAGAAATGCAAATAGCGAGAACAGCCAGTTGCCAGACGGGGACGGGAGCCTTGGAAGCGGCAGTCTCGCCAGTAGACCAGGCAGCGTAGATAGCAGCCCAGGGGCCGACCGAGTTACCAATATCGTTGGCACCATGAGCGAAGGAGGCAGTGCAGGCAGTGAGAACCTGGACGAAAGAGTAGGTGTGCTCGACCTCGTTGGGGTACTTCTCGGCAGCGGCATAGACACGCTTCATACGCTCACCCTCGGGGGTACCAGCAATGCCAGACTGGGCAGTGTGGATATCGTAGTGAACACCATACAGAAGACCGCAGACGATCATGGGAGGAATGCGCTTGATGAAAGTCAACATGTTTCGGACCTCATAGATCTCGCCGGCACCCATAGGGTTGTCACGAAGGAAGCGCATAGCCCAGCCCAGAGGGCCACGGCTCTGAAGGAGCTTCTGGCGGTGGCGGTCCTCGGACTGAGCAATGATTTCCTTGTAGGTCATCTGGCTGGACTCGGTGGAGACGAGCTGCCTCTCCTTGTCGCTGGCCGCGACAGTAGAGGTGTGAGGGTGCTTGTCATCGTCAATTGAGCCAGCGTGGGTGGAGGCCTCATCGTAATCATCATCCTGAACAACGGCGTAGTTGGGAACCTTGGCGGTCTCACCATCGGTAGGGGTAGGGCGGTTGAGCAGAAGAGGGCCCATGATGAACATCCACCACTTGACGGAGTGGTCCTTCTTGATGATACGGGCTTGCACGAAGGGGACGAAGAAAATGATCGAGAGAAGGCAGACTCCGAATCCGGTTCCGAGAGTCACAGAAACGATGTACCAAATGGGCTTCTTGCTCAGGCCCAGGTTAGGGGAGCCCTTGTAGACGATAGACAGGGTACAGATGGTGGCAGCGATCAGGAACCAAAAGGGGGAACTGTAGACGGCCCAGGGGACGGGGTTCTTGCGCATGTGGACGATGACCTTGATGAGGGTGAAGATGATGGCACCAAAGCAGCCCGAGATGACGGGGGCCATGCCCAGACCAGCGAAGATAGCACCCAGACCCTTGCCCTTGTTCCAACCCCACTGGACCTCTGACGCACCGACAGTCGCAACACCAACACCAGCGACGGCCGAGATAAGAGAGTAGGTGGAGGAGACGTGGGCGGAGTGCTTGGTACACCACATGACCCAGGAGGAGGCGGCAGCCAGGGCAATAGTAAAAGCCATCATCTGGACAGCGGCATTGCCCTGGAAAGCATCGTTTGGAATGATACCGTTCTTGATCGTCTCAGCCGTGCGGGAACCGACAGTGACAGCACCCAGGAACTCGAAAATGGTGCCCAGAACCATAGCCTGTCTGTAGGAGACGGAGCGGGAGGAGACACTGGTTGCCCAGGAGTTTGCCACATCGTCTATAGCGAGGATTAGTATAAGAAAGAGGGGAAATATGAATGGTGATAATGGCCTTTACTTACTGGCACCGTTGTTGTAGGCATCGAGGAAGGCAAACAGAGTGCCAATGGCAAAGACGTAGTCGTACTCGTGGAGATACATCTTGACTGAAGGGCTCGCAGCGGCCGTAAGAGATCAAGTTCAAATGATCAACAGTGAACAGTACGGTTTTCGGTAGAGAAGTGCAGACGGAAGGGTTTATGTACCAAGCGATATGCGACTCGAGAGCGAAGCGTTCGCAGGGCGCTTCATATCACGGCGAAAACCGCCCCATGGCGCATCGAGTGTTGCCACGGTCTTCACGAGTTACAATGCCAGAAGCAGGACAATAGGCAACACGTGCAGCTGTGACTCGCGAGATAGGCCTCAGAGGCATCAGAGGTATCGTCCGCAGACATCTTGGCAGGTTTCTAGTGTCGAAACCAGAGGCTCGGTGGCGTGCAAATGGGGGTCGGTACCGGGGCGAAATCACGCAATGGGATGGAAGCCAAGGCGAGATGGCAGTATTTCTCCTGGTGACAAGGGGGCTTGTTCGTTTGAAGCAAAATTGGCGACCTTGGCGGACCTTGGCGAAGCTGGGCGCAACGTTGACTTTATAGTTCAACCGGGGACGTTCTACGCCTCCAAGATGGATCTGGCATACTGACCCACTAGCACGTTCGATGCAGCCAGGTTATTGGCTCGGGAGGGCTTGGCATCACCGGGGCCCGCAGGGACCACCGCTTCCTATAAGATCGAGCTATCAGCACACGTGGGGGAGGCAGTGGACAGAGTATACTTACTACGGTATACGTTTATGTTCTAGAAGGGCCCCGAGATGGTGAACACGAGATGTCTTACTATGTATGTAGCATACGGATACTGTACGTATAGTTACTGTGAGGACTCCGTACTAAGACTGCCTGGTAAGCAATTGTTATGGTTTATCTCATCTCATTCCATGTACCACCACTGTGCAATCCCCATCCCCCCCACACTCATCAATACGGCCATCAGCACGTTCACCCCGTTGTTGTCCAACCAGTCACGTCCGCTCTCAACCCGGCGGCTCTCATGACCTTGCGCCCGGTCGTGCTCACTGCTACCCACAGAGGTGCCCGTCAATCGACTTCCCCGAAGCGTCGCCGCGTTAGCCACGGCCTCGGTCTTGCCCAGGGCACTGCTCGTCGATTCCACCGGGCTAGGGCCCGAATTGGTGGATCCCGGGTGAATCAGGACCTGCGTGGATGTCAGGAGCTTGCACGTGCTACAATCTGGAGAGAGAGAGAAAAACTGGAATTGGAACTGACCTTGCGCCCACCACTTCCTTCCACCACTTTGCCACTTCGCTTGTCCACCACACTCGCTTGGAGTAGCCCTCCCAACAGGCTGTCCAGTACACTTCCCAGCAGTCCCCAAATACTCAGAGCCACCGTCCACACCGCCCGATCTCGGATCCCAAACTCCGAGCAGAAGGGCAAAAAGATAGCAGATGTGAGGGCGGCTGTGAACGCGCCGAGCAGGCCGGCCGCGAGCCCTGCGACCGTAACGCCGCCATTTGTTCCAGGGGGCACTTCGCGGAGTGTGAGGGAGGTGATGAGGCGTGGCTTGGACTTGGAAAGGATGCCCAGCTCGGAGGAGAATGTATCGGCCGTGACAGCGGCGTAGTTTCTATGAATGACAGGTAAGTCAGAGACCAAGCCAGGAAGTACGGCGGGAGGCAGGCAACGTACGCAACGATCCCAATCATCAAAATATCCGCCGCGCTGTGGCCGAAGGAGAAACACGTTTCTGCTGGGTCCTTGGCCAGCACCACTGAGTGCACGATGGTGAGAATAGTCGCAACTACCGAGTTCGCTAGGACCTGGACATGGTTGCGAGGTCCCTCTCCGCCATCTGTACCCGTCGCCGACAGTGTGAGACGTGTCTTGATGTCGTGTTTGACCTAGTCGAGCAGATCGTGTCAGCATCAGCTCTTTGCAGATACCCCGTACTCTAGATATAGTCATCCGGCTGAGTTGCCCCTACTTTTGTAGCCTTCGTCCCTCCATAGTAAAAAACCGCGAGCAAGAGGAAAGGTGTCGACCACGGGTGTAACGCATGTGCAGTGGCTGACACGCCTGCGACGAAGAGGCCGAGCGGAGTGAGTGACTTGCGAGCCCAGGCACGGTACACCAGGGCAGCGACAGCAAGAATGCCGATTAATGGCTTCATCGTGATGGGTGCGGGGGAGTTGACGTGGGAAACATTCAGCTCGTCTGACTCGTGAGGAGAGCTGTGGTGGGGCGGCCGCGAGCGGCTCATCGCCGTGGTAGCTTAGCTAAGGTAGCTCAAGGTAGCCATACTCCAATTTGGAGAACGCCATTTCGATGTATAAGCCACCCAGACTCTTTCTTTGTTCTAGCAAAAATTGCACCTTGTTTTCCACAATGCAAAAGACCATCCCTTCTCTCCCGGTAGAAGTTCTCCTTCTCACAGCCCAGCTCCTAGACCCATGGGATTTGATCCACTTGGCTCGAGCCATCCCAGGTATAGATCGCCATTACAAACCGAAGTACTGGGTGCCGATCAAGGACGAGGCAGGCGACACATTATTCCATATCGCTGCGGCGAATGGATGGGTCGATATTCTTCAGTCGTTGCTCTACAAGGATTTTGATCTTGCCCTACAAAACGATCGTGGTCATACCGCTCTACACTGCGCGTGTCAAAATGGCCAGCACAGTGCTGCATTACTACTGCTAAATGCCGGGCTCGATCCTAATATTCCTGCACAAGGAGGAATTAAAGCACTGCATTTGGCTATCGATCGCAGAAACGTGCAACTGGTTCGACTTTTGCTTCAGAAAGACGCCGATATATTAGCGGTCACGAAGGGTGATTATTCTATCCTTCACTGGGCAGTTCCCGCGCAGGACGCAGATATCGCCACCTTACTTCTTACTCAAAATGCACATATTACAAAAGAGGATATCTTTGGACGGACACCACTGCACTGGGCGGCAGAGGAAGGAAATATGCGAATTGTCGAGCTATTTCTGCAAGCGGGTTCTAATACCTCCTCCATTGATCACGACGGGAAGACGCCGGCAGATACCGCTGAGCAACATGGGTGGCCATCAATTGCCAATCGGATAAGGAGCTTTCGATCGCCCAGAAAAGCTTTGCTGTCTCCTGGGGCCGTTTTGAACTTCATGAGAAGTGCACTAGCATCGGTATAGTCAGCCATGGTGCTAATTAACTTGTATTGAGCTAGCTCGCTCAAAAGGGAAAAGCATGTATAATGATATCTTGAATTATTTATTACAAATGGAGTGCACTGTTGTTTTCATTTAGTTTGCAGATATTCCAAAAGTTATGTATATCTTTTATTGCATTGCATCGATGCATATTGCTTTTTTTTTTGTCGGAAGATCATATAGATTATACTTGTGTCTATATTTGTTGACCACATACGAATCCCTACTGTGATTTGTCCTTCTTTTGTTATTTTGCTCTCTATCCAGATGGATGTCATAAACTAGTTTAGGAACATCCATATCTCAACTATTCTCATACAGGGGCTCCCTTTACTTTGCTTCAATCAATTTATCTGACCTGATCCGATATTGCTGGACCCTCGCCGGTATCACTCGAGCATCGAAACTTCTCACTGCGAAAGCTATTCAGTTTGTTGAACCTGTTTTTGTTTACTTCCCCTTGCATTCTATCTTATGATTCTTCCAGTCCTTCTTCTGGTGCTCCTTTGAGCAGTAAGCTACTAGTCGACAGTTCTGGCACCTCATGCCCGGCTCGCCACATATCACACAGGAAAGGTCACTGAGCTCTATGAGATCTTGCGTCCCAGTCGAAGGTGTTATTGGAGCTGCCGGTGTTGTAGAGGTGGAGTTTGATGGCTGAGTTGTATCATCGCCCCGCTTACCCTTTGCCTCTCTGGCCTGCGCCTCCAGTTCGTCGAGCAATTCCTTGTCTGTCTTTGTCCTGGAGACAAGATCATCCTCACGTGGCAGGTCACCTTCTTCTATATTCCCTATTGCGGACGCCAGATCGCTTGTGGGTACTCCGTTGTGGACAATCAGTGGCTGAGTAGTGATCTGTGTTGATTGTGCCGGTTTTTGTTCCCCCGTGGTAGTAGCTTTCGATGTCTTCTTGGTGGTTGTCGATGAGTGTGTAACCTGTGGGTTGCTCGTATCTTGAACATCTACTAACGGGGCATGGTCCTTGTCTTCGCTGAAATTGTTCTCTTCAGTCCATTTCAGCGGATTTTTGTTAATAAATTCGGCCCAAACACGTTGCTCCATCTCCGTCATACTGTAGGAAAACCACTCTGGGAACCAATCTCTCCGGGCGCGTTCCGATGAAGAGAGAAGGCCGAGCTCAATCTCTACCTGGAGAGATGCCATTTGCAGATGGTAAAGGTTTGCAGAGTTCTTGTCGGCAGCGCGGACCTTCAAATTCAGGATGGCAATGAGCGTATTGAGAAACAAGATTGTAATCACGATAATGTAGAGTGCTCGGAGCGTGCGAACCCCGGCCGATGTTGCTTCAAAAGGTTCGAGGGCTCCGTAATCGGAAGATATAAAGTTCAACATTTGGGCAAAGGAAAGAGGGAAGCTCGAAAAAGGGTTGGATCCGTTCTCGGAAGCAGTATTCCGAAGGAGAAGAAATGGGACAAACGCGAATCCTGACTTATTAGCTGGAATTATGGGTGGCTATAGCTAAACAGCTTACCGAGAATAATAAAAGATAGAAGAGCTAGGTATGAGAACGTCGCTTGCAACGTTTCCGTCAGGAGCAGAAGAAGCATTCCGACCGGACGGTAGATCCTCAACATAAGTATCACTGCGATCCAGATAAGAAGAGTCGAAAAGGCTAGGAACTCTCGAGGTGGGTCGCGCCCGGACACGACCATGCCAAAGAGCGTAATTCCAAGAGACAACACGACCAAGTCAAGCACATTTGGGAGTGATTTGAAGAACAAGTTTGGAATCCGGTATATTTGCGTTGCCTTGGTCCACAGGATATAACAGGAGAGCAGAAACTCCGCACAGCCTAATGCGATGGTTGAGATTCTAGACCCGCTTCCGTTCTGGCCATCTGTGCATAAGAGACTAATAGAGAGATGCACGGCGAACAGCAGGAGAATAGGAAGAACAATTCTAGTCAAGTAGATGTGAAGCCCAAACCTTCGCATCTTCCACGCGAGAAGCTTCTCGAACCAGACAACTCGGAGGAAGGACAGCTGGGTATCTCGGTCTTTCATACTAAGAATTTCTTCCACAAGTCTCGTAAAAGGACTTGCGGGACCGCCGCTAGACGCCTGGACTGTCATGAGCCTTTGCGCCTCCCATGAAAGAAAAGGTTCGTTGCTGGAAGCCGGCGTTGTTACTCGCACAATGTCCCAGAAAGAATCGCCCCAGGTGCCACTGTGTGAGACCGGAGGTGCCCGGTAAAGCTTTCTGTCGAAAGAGCAGAAGCCTTGAAGAGGTAGTGTGACAGACTGAGTGTTGGGTTCTTTCTCCATTATCTCGGGCGTGGCAAAGCTTATCCATGGCAAGATTAAAAGGTATATTTCCCTGAAGAGGGCTTTAAGCTTGTTCCACTTCGTATTGTAGCGCTGCTGAATAAATCTGCTATTGGCTCCTCGTCTGCCCTCTACGCTACCTATGTCGTTGATTCGATGCGGGAAGAGTACAATGTGACGCATAAACGACAGCGTTGCGGTAGGTCTTGCACTGCAAGCCAGTGGAAGGGAATAGCTAACCGCCTGTGTGTTTTCCAGTAGTCGCCGAGGGTCTTGGTGTAGGCGCCTGAAGAAAGCGTCCACATGTTTTGTCGCCCGCGAAGAGTAGTCGACATTACACGCAAGTGCAAAGGTAGTCGGAATGAGGGCTTGGGAATCGTCGTAAGTTCTGTCCTCATATATAGACTTGAGATAAGAGCCAATGGCATCAGCGTAGCGACCACCTCCAAAGAAAATGTCGTTGGGTTGGCTTTGGCGAAGGCCACGAAGACCGTACTCCTTCCACAGCAGATACTTGGGCTGAACGTATACCGAGTTTGCGCGGTGTCCATAGTCAGTCACATCTTGGACGACGAATGTTCGGGGCTCAAAATACGCATGTAAGTTGGAGGTAAGCATCAAAGCTGGGTTCGGCGTCTGTGACCAGCCGCTCGGGGCCGTGACATGAGCAGCCCTGTGAATAACGAAGGTGTCATACCAGGCGTCCTCTTCAAGGAAGTGAGGTGAGGCTATAGTCCATCGTGGAGTTGGCATCGGGGCCCCCGAGTACCCGGACGAGCCTCCCTGTACTAGATGCACGTGGAGGATGTAGGTGTCCAGGCACCTATAGATCTCGATTGACTCCTTGATGTTAGACATTGTCGTGATGTCCGTGGAGTACAAAACCCTTATCACCTCCGCCTTTGAATCATTCACAGGTGAGGGACCAACGGAAATAACATAGTATTCATTTTTCATGATCACACCAAAGACGCTCACAGTCTGTTTCGGGTCCCACGGATATGAGAAAGACATGAGATGAGGAACCATAAATTTGTAATTAGCCGGGATGGATTGCATCGCGGCAGAGCCCGTGGCGAAGACAGAGTCGTAGTATTCCCTCTGTCGGCGGGAATCCTCTTCAGTCATGCCCGTAGCAAGACCAAGCTCTCGTTGTAATGGCTCTCTATCATCCCGGTCGAATACCCCAGGACGCCAGCTGTACCGGCAGACGGGCTCTCCGGGCTGAATCTTAATTGCCGACAATACGGCAGCCGCACTATCAAAATAGCTCTCGATTTTCATGATTTTCTCATAGGTATCTTTGAGCGGTAGCAACACTACCATTGCGCCGACAGTCGCGGGAATTCCATTAGAGTTCGTGAGAGTGAGCGTCGGAGACATGCCAATAATATTGAGGCCGGCAGACGTACTGAATCCTGCATGTAGGGGAACCAAGCCTGGCCAGTTGAAATGCGATATTGAGCCATGATGAACTAGCTGGAGGTTGAAGGTTCGAAAGACATTTATGACTACTTTTGTACTCGCCACGGTGACCACGGTGACCACTTTGCAACCGGACGAGTAGCGAAGGAAATGAGTACTCTCTTGCACGGCATCTCTGATGGTCGTTTCCTGTCCGTGTATGAGCCACTTCCGGCTTTGTCCAACGTCCACTCCAGGGAGCTTTACACTCCCGAGAGGCTTTAGTGTTGGGCGCTTGAGGTCCCATTGTTGAAGCAGCGCATCGTCTTTGTCAACGTAGAACATCCACGAGCCATCCGGTGAGATTGAAGCATTGCTATTAGCCCCGTAGGCCACGATCTTGTCGAGGCCGCTCGCATGCCAATTAGTCTTCGCGTCAGATGATGCCACAACCATTGGACTATTTCGTACATCATCAATGCCACCGGAGGTAGTGATGGCCATGTAGACGGGCCCACCAACTCGAAGCGGATCTAGAAGGCGAATGTTTCTGATATTTCGCCCGTCTCCGTAGGAAAATGTAACTGCCTTCATTCGCGTCAAGTCACGAATAGAGTATGCTTCTACAGCCTTGATTTCTTTTTCGGATCGGAACCGATCCCCGTCTCGGATATAGAAGATGTGTTCGCTATCGTCGGAGAGAACTCCTTCATGCAATAAATATGAATTTCGCATACTGGCAAGCGGCTCTCTTGGCGTGAAATCGTTCTTTGTGACGTTGTATACCAGCGTCGAACCTCCGGGCGTTCGATACACAACCATCACTGCGGTGCCGTCTTCGGTAATCCCGCCATGTATGGCTGCTTTATCGAAGACTGAGACCTGTTTGGCTGGCGCGAGTTCCTCGGCGACCTGAGTGTTCGACCATACCTGCCGCACGCCATTATCCATGGCGAACACGGTTATTTTGATGGACTTTTGAGTGGGGCAGACCTCTATAGTCGCCAGGTGCGAGGCCCCGGATGAGATGAGAATGCAGAAAGTGAGATCTCCGCCATCACGTCGAAAGGGAATGGCAGTGGACTGGACACAACGTCGCTCGAAATCGCGGTTTCCAGTACGGCCGTCGGGAAAGTGCCATACAGCCTTGCGATCCAGCACTTCTTGCGTGTGGAGCTGACGTTGAAACTGAGAGGTGGCCATCCTTGAATCCTTGCTGCCAAGGAGGCGAGATCAACCAGTTTCGATGGGTATAGTCGCCTTGGTCCCATCAACTGATGATGCCGGGTAAAGGATGATAAAGAACATTGATCACGGTTAGCGTACTGAGGCCATGGGGGCAGTGCTATCACTTCACCCAATAGTCCCCAACTCCAGCAAACAATCAACACAGTTGGCGAATCACATCACTCATCACCCCATAATGTGGGCGGGGTAGAATCTCCGAGCCCCTGGATCTCCGAGTTCGCCTTGAGAGCCTCATGCACTACCGTGCTAGCGCTGTGCGCAATCATTGTAACCTCGTATTTATCTGAAGACAATGCTGCATTACTGGCTGGGACTCCGAACTGGACGACCCACCTGGATAAGCTAGCCCTATATAGGCAATATTTACTGCCTTCATGACTGCCTAGTGCCTAGCCACATTAATGACATTAATCAAGCTGTTGTTGGTAGTAAACTAGTAGTTAACGTAGAATCAATGTCATAGGCCATGCCCAGGTCCAGCTGGCCTACAAAGATTTTGTCCACAGGTCGGCCCATGAGTGGTCATCAAATGGCCAACCGAATAAGGAGCTTTCGATCGCCTAGAAATGAAATTCTTTGCGATCCCTTGAAGCATTTTGAGCTTCCTGAGAAGAGCACTAGTATGGGTATAATCAGCCATGGTGCTGATTGCCTTGTATAGAGCTATCTTGCTCAAAAGGGAAAAGAGTGTACCATAATATCTTGAACCATTTATTACAAATGGAACGCACTGTTGTTATCATTTACTTCGAAGCGCCACAGCCCAGTCTTAACAGCAGCATCCCGCACCGAGGCAAGTTCCTCATCGCGCACAGCGCGATTGATCTGCGCATACCAGGTTTCCTCCGTTGTCCTTTTTCCCCTTCCTCGCCAAAACGCACACGTCGAGTAACCCATCTCTTCTTTTCGACATGTGCATCGGGGTGATACTGCTCCATTATATGCACATAGAGATCAGTGGACACGTTCTCTGCGAGCCAGCGCATGATTTCCCGCCCTCCTTCGTCCTCTTTTCCCGGCATGACCAGATGGTGTAGCAAAACACCTTTCTTGGCGATACCATCTGATATGAATGATAAATCACCGACTTGTCGATGCGTCTCCTTTATGTTCTCCATCGCGGTTGAAGTGTAGTCCTCTGCTTTGAGGAGCAGTTTTGGTGTGTTCTCTTCTATCTTTTGAAGTCTGGCAGGTATATATAAACCAGACCATCTCCGGTGCCATCAATATGGATAAGGCGACCTGTGGAACGACGTGCTCGGGCGTGACTAGATTAATGTTGTGGGCTTTACCAATCTGCTGGAGCTTAATGTACCATTCAGACAGCCCTTCGGGTGTGGGATCGAATCAGTTGCACTTCGGGGAGATATCCTGAACATGCTCATTAGTCTCAGTTCTATACAAGGGGAGCTCTGAAATGCCATACATGGTTGCTGACAGAATACACGGCGGAGATTGCACCCCGAAAAGAGAACCGACCCACTGCCGTGGAAACCTTGTATACATGGCTCTTCTCCGCGATACAGTGCGATCACATTGGCTTTCGCCGTCTACACGTCGATCATACACATCTCCGTGGTCTCGTATCGATTCACTCCGCATTCCCGCGGACATAAGCTGCATTCTCCTAGATGTGCATATGCACGAGGCCGTTTCTTGGCTGAATCGACGGATGTCAAGAAATGGTATTTGGGGGGGTAATCGTCCAGAAGGAAAGCCGAGGGTATTCCCAGGAACCTCCGGAGAACTCGTGATGGGCTGCGAAGGAAGTAATGCCGAGAGGTCGAGAGGATCTGTCAGGACAATCTGGCGATGAGCGTCATGGTGGTTTTTATCGGTCTGTTTCTATCATCATGAAGACATGAGCTTTAGGCAATGAGTGAGAGTGCGTAGATCAGAAGATGTTTGGTGATATTCTATGGTTGCAGAGAAATGGTGCTTCCTTTGTTTATCTCATCGGTAACTTCATCGACCATCCTATTTCAATGGGCAAATTGGAGAAGATCAGGAGAGAAATAAACGAGTAGTGCTTAGGTGATTGTTCAGAGAATCAAGCTATACGTATGTATAGAGAGATAGAGGGTATTCCGTATTCATCAAGTCAATAATATGTAAGAAGTATTCACGCCCTTCTGCGCCTTGGGTATGTCCAGCATCCAAGCAAAAGCGATAAATAGTGTACAGATATAAAGGAAGAAGCTAAGCATCATCCTATATTGAAGAGCTTCTTCGCCCAGCAAGATGAGCATAACAAATGCGCCGACCAAGAGAGTCAATACATCAATCATAGAGCAAGACCACTGCCATCTCCGCTCCAGCGATAGAGCGCGAGTACTTCCCGCCTGCGTTGTTGTTGCTCGCCAAAGTCCTCGGGGACACGGCCACGGACTTGTGCGAGGGCTGAGCGCATCACCTTGCGGAACGTTCTCTGGAAGGTGAAATATTAGCCTAAAATTCGAACAAAAGGAGCCAAGCAGAGAAAAGGCTTACCTGATACTCTGTATTCAGAGTCACAACACAAGCTTCGTGTGCCCGCACAATAGTTTCACAGGCTCTGACAACACTCGGGCTGGCATCTCCTTGTAACTTATCCGCGGTCAAAAGTAGTAAGAAGCTACCCTGAAGTAGATATATACCGAAGAAGAAAGGCATGAAGCTCAAATCTGGATCATAATCCAGAATCTCGGAAGCCGCTTCCGCAGCGCTGACCGCATGGCCCATGGTGGATATGAATGAATCAGATGAAATCCAGAGATCGTTATCATCGAGTAGATTGATGGGATCCCATTTTCCTGCCAAGAGGATGTGGAGTACGTGCATGATATGCGTACCGTATGCGACAACCATTTTGGTGTGCACAATGGACTGGCTAACATGCGATCCGACCGTGCTACTTGATCGCCCAGAAGGACTGACATGGTTGAGATGAGTTCCTTCCATGGCCGTATCATTGTCAGCAGTTCCGAGGGCTAGTGAGCTCGTGTATCGAGCTTCGAATTCCTTCAAGCTCTGCGCATAGACATCTAGCTGTCGGGTGATCTCCATCGCCTGACTTTCCCACTCACCGCTATTGCGGAAATGAAGGCCAAATCGTGGGTGATTTCGCGCATGTTGCAGGTCCACGATTTCGCCGAGTATAGACATTAGAGGTAGGAAGTATCCGAATGTACTATGGCTGGTGCACTCGAATGCTGGACCGGCACGCCGGTAACTAGCGGCTGAAAAGTCACCCGCCTGCCAAAGGTCATCGTTCATCGGCTGGAGAAGCCCCTCGCATTCTTTATCCAATAAGGTGAGAGGGCGGTTGTAGCAAAGAGCAAGATGTCTGTCCATGACGTATAATAGCCACCAGATGCGACGACGCTCTTCGCGCTCTTCCTCAGTCAAGGTGACCGCAGAGCTACCAGGTCCATTTCCCATGGAGTTGAGAATTGACGACGATTGCTTTTTGATTCCATTCATGCCGAGTTCTGATTCACCCTCCAGCTCGCCATCTTGCTTGGACGTAGCGTTTGGTGGCAGCTCCCGGCCAAGCTTGAGTTCTCGTGCAAGGGACCATGCGGCAGTCCACCAGCGCATACTAGCTGCTTTATACTCACTGGCCGATACAACGGTAGCCAAGTGAACATAGGTAGCAACGTCGTCTACCGCGCCTGTTGCACTGCTCTGAGCACCCAACTGATCCATGGAGACACCAAAGCCTCCAAGTGCCACTCCGTTGATGACCATATTTGCTGCGTAATTAGGAGATGCCTCTCCCGTGGCAGGGCCGTGGATGAGGGGCCGAAGCAAGCCAATGGTCAATTCCAGGAGTTTCTGACAGACCCGCCCTCGTGCAGACGGGGGTGATGTCAAGAATGCAGCCTCGCTCGTCTGCGCCCCTACCCACAACATACTAGCGAGAAGGCCAGGGCTGCATGTCCTTGGTTTTGTCGGGTGAAGGAAAGACTGCTTGCGAAAGACGAACCCAACGACGTAGGGAGATAATGGTGAGAGATGGGAGGAGAACGAACTGGCAAAATAGACGTCTAGAAGATCGCAGGCAAGTGATTGGGGGATAATGGAGGCGATGTGAGGAAGGACAGGTTGCAAAACGGGGTATCTCAATGAGCTGGAGAATGGAGCCATGCTAAATGATGGGAAATTCGCAGGTGACGGCGAAGGCAGGGGAAGCCAGCTGGGTGATTGAGCTGGCGGAGAAAATCCCAAGAAAGGTGCAGCTGAGTTGTCTCCCGTTCCCCCGAGTCGGAATTGGTTCATCGAGGCATTGTTTGCTTCTTGCGAGTTCATCAAATTGTATGATCCGTCATTATAGCTCGATCCGAATCCCTGGGGATTGAGTAAGGCCGGTGGCGAACGAGAGGTGCCATTTGGGTGCATCATTTGTAGAGAGCGAAGATCAGAGACAATGGGTGGCCGGTTTGACTCTGACGCATTGCCATAATTCAAAGACATGCCGTCGATATTTGATCCTGTTGGTTGCTGCGAATGTGTGTTCTGTTGCATTCTTAACATCCCAGGAGCGGTAGAGTTTCGCAGATGGGCCGGCGTTGAATCTGGCATAGCCCGCGCGGCATCGAAGGCCGGATCACATGGACCATTGGCCTCTTGGGATTGACCATTTGGCGAATTTTCTTGCACTGAGACGTTATCTTTGATCTTTTGGTCGCCGTTGGATTTGACACCTGCTGCCGCAAGATCCTTCTTCGAGGCCTTCCCCCGCTTCTTGCGTTGTCGCGCGTACTCGCAGCTAAGTCCGAATTCTGGAATTTGTTAGCGCATCCACAATGGGTGACAATCGTGGAAAAGGACTACCGAGGCAGTGCGCACAGGGCTGCTTCCCGTCGCATTTGGTGCGCAGCTGGTTGCACTGATCGCAGGCCCGGCTAATTCTCCGGCGAACTGGATAGGAGGGCGACGACTTCCGAATGCCCGATCTAACGTCCGCTAGCGTGTACCCTGGCTGTGATGGCGCGCGTCCGCTTATAGGTGAATCGTTTTCTTCGTAAGGTTGCAGGTTTTGCGACTGCGGCGCATCGGGTTCGGTCGGATGGTTCGACGACGCGCCCGCTTGTCGCGCCAGCTGCAGTTGCTCGAACGCATACTGCGACCCCTCTGCCAGAGTGTCGAGGCCGGGGGTTTGAGACTGGGACATTCGATTGGTTTGCGCCCGGGACGAGAAAGGAGAGTAGGAACTGGCGACAGATCGGAGGGGGGCCGTCGACATGCTTCTCCACAGGCTCAGCCCTCGAACAGCATAGAGCCGAATATATCAAATAATTAGGTTCTCCCCAGCCACTACGTCACGGAGGGTAGAGGAAAGCGTCAGGGCATGGGGGCAGAAAGCGTTGGGTGACAGAATACCCCGGACGGCGGTGGAGGCGGAGGCAGGACGATCTTTCGGACCGGGGCGACTACAGCGTCGGGATTGAGGACGAGGACGAGGATGGTAGAGGGGCTCCGTAGGGGGTTTTCAAGAATGTCGAACAGCGAAATGGAAGAAGCGCAGGGTCCAACGGGGTCTGCAGGTTGGCGGTTGGCGAGGAGAGGAACTTGAAAATCTGGAGAAGCGGGGAACATTGCAGGCACGTGGTGACGGCCTTGCAATCTCCGGTTTACCTATACGGTTTACAGGTTACGGTCTATAGTATATGGCATTTCAACTAAAGCCCATGAGCTACATATGAACTTTGACCGATGGCTACGGCTATTCTCCAGACGGATGGCACCTTGGGAGAGTTGCATCGCGTAGTCCATTCCTCTGCACCGTCGACTGCCGGGTTTTTACCGAACTCGGCAGAGTGACATCCTCAGTTGAAAATTAGGGCTGTGGGAACTTATACAACTTCTTCCACCAAACACCATAGAGGGAGATTGCCATCTTATTTTGAGATTTACTGAAAAAATAGACTCAAATATAAGTCCAAGTTATTTTATCGAAATCGAGGATAGGCAGCGTGGTCTCACAGTGTTCATAGGTTGGGGCATGGAGGAATGGAATGGCCTGGATTCTAGAGGATTCAATAAGATCTATAGCGGAAGATCTTCTTATTCTAGAGGCCCGGTCTTTCATATATCAAGAACTGATGAACAGACATGTCTAGGCATCAAAATCGGTATATCTACTCCCTTTAAGCGGCATCATGGATCGGCTGGAAGTTCGGAGCACAATCCCGGACTAAAAGTGTTCCTGCTTCCTGATCCTCGCATGATCAACAGGACGCACCGAATCGTTGTTGTCAAGATGTCTTCAGTCTAACCCAAACCCCGGCTTTTTACCCATTTTGCCTAAATCCGGCTGTGACAGTAAGGCTATTTGTGGGGTCAAGGCATTCCGACACATTAGTGCGACTAGCATCGAATTTATTGGCAAGATTAATATTGGGCTTTAGGTATTTATCCTTTCCATATGTGTAATAGACTTAGCTACAGCCCTTAATCATTCCAAAGGTTACAGGGTGGCGGCTAAATTGAGACGAACGAGTATTTTTGCTTCTAATCTGCTGTAATATTTAAATCTTGACAAATACAAGCCCTCTAGCCAACCAGCACCCAATTCTGAAACCCACGACGGTGCCACTTTCATCGCGATGAAAAGCCACCGTCCAGTCACCAGGCGCTGGTGCGTCCAGGCCGCGGGCGCAGGTCAATGCCCAGACATCGCCGCCGAGATACTTCATTGGACTTGCTGGCCCACGACCCAGGAATCCATCAAAGGCACCATACAAGATCCCCGCTCCTCCAGAACAATGGAAGACCGAGTCGGCTTCGGCGCAATGGTAGTCTCCTTGGAAAGATGTGTCTTCAAAGATCCCTTCGCGAGGAACGATTCGTCTAGCCTCGAGCTTGCGATTATCCGCCATGCGATGAACCCTGAGGATGTTGCCGTTCACACTCGCAGATGTTGAGTTCGACATCGCTTCGTTTGAGCTTGTAAATTTCATAACTTCGGTCCTGGGGTGAAATGCATAGCTGATGCAAATCTCTCCCACCTGTGTCCCCTTGCTCACGGTAATAGCCATTTCTGAATCTTGATCAAGGAAAGTACCAATCCAATCAGGACTTGCATCGATATCCATGCCACTAGGCTTCAACAGGCCCAATATGCCTCGGAGGACGTCATCGACGGCGGCAGATGCGTCGGCCTCATGATTGAACAAGACCACAACGGAGAGGCGCTCACTTGGTACATGGCGTCGGTGAAGCCGATATCCACGCAAAGCACCGCCATGACCCACAGTATCTAAGCCGTTGATATCGACATGGCCTAGTCCGTAGTGATACCTGGCCGGGCTGCCATTACTGAAGGTCTGCGACTCGATCGCAGTTCGATACCAACTTTGTGGGTCGGGGTAGATGCGATCCAAGTACTTCTCATAGGCGATCATGTCTGTGAGCGAAGCTACCATGCCTGCATCACCGGACCATTCCATGCGGTTTACTGCTGCCCAGTAGCCGTTCTGTTCATTGCCTTCATATCCCACACACGGCCCAGGGTGCTGTGCAGTATCGGGGCAGAACAACGCAGTCCTCATTCCCGCCGGACCCAGCACTCGCTCAGCAAGGAGCTTTCCGAGGGGCTCTCCGGTAACCTGCTCGATTACCCTTGCCACGATATAAAAGTTGACATTGCAATACGAGTATTCCGTTCCGGGTTGGAAATGAAATGATCTTGTCCGGTCAATCGCGGCAGGGCCATCCCTTTCAACCAAGAATTGGCCGTCGGGCTTCGCGCCCCATAGAGTGGTCATCGCCCAGTAGTCCCGTATGCCAGATTGCATGTCACATAGATGTTGAAGCGTCAAACCGGTCGCTTCGGTTAATTCGGGGCGAAGCAATTGACGAAGCTTCTCTGTGAGTTGAGTTTGAATGTCTCCCTTGGAAGTAACTGATGGTGGTGGATTGCGCTCGATATTCATGAGTAGAGCACAGACGAACTGCTTCGTGATTGAACAAATGGGCATCTGAATCTCCGGCGTTAAAGGAACCCGCTGGTCAACGTCGGCATATCCCCAGATCCGTTGGCCAACGAGATCGCCATCCTTAACAACGGCAATAGCTCCACCTGGTCCTCGGTATTTACGAGCAACTGTGTCGAGCACATTCTCAATAGACTGCTGTATAGGCATCTTGCTTTATCTGGATTGCTGTGGCACCAAAAGAGCCATTTGAAGGGTACAGGATAGACCGGCCTGCCTTGTGAAAGTCCAGAGAAGTGATGTATATGAGATCAAATGATGGTCGTTGTGATGCCTAGAAACAGAGACCCTGGGTATACCGTAGGGTAGTGGACAAAGATTGCAGTGGAAGTCAGCCGCAGAAAGGCGGGGGAGGAGAGGCGGGTCGGCCCGCCTCTACCCGTTTGTAGGCTTCCGGATCGGGACCCCGTTCGTGCTTCTAGGGAGAAGAAATAACTTGTTAGAAAGACCCTGCAAGTCTTTTCTTTCTTTCTTTTTTTCCTTGCCTAGAATATGAAGGGCATTGAAACTGTGCAGTTCTGAGCTGTCATTTCTCTGATTTTTGAGTGGATCTTTTCGTCTATGTACATTCATAGCTTTTACTATAGTTGTGACAGACTCTCTTTATGAATATTCGAGAACATTATCAGGATATATTGTAGCTAGTGATCGGAGCTCACGAGATCTTTAAGAAGCCCAAGCATTTTTTCAACCACTTCTACCATTTTCTCTTGTGTGACCTCGATATCTTCCAGAATAGCGAACATTCGCTTTGGTTTCGGTGGAGCTGGGGGCGAGGTGACAACACCTGGCTGGTCAATATGTCCTGCCGGAGGTAGGAGGATGCCATATTCAGCATCTTTGCTACCCTTGTCTTCCTTCTCGATTGTTTCTGGGTCAAGAGGACTCGGGCCCGGCCAAGAGTTATGCAGCTTTCGAACTTTCTTTTCCTCTCCCATGCACCATTTATTCCATCCTTCTTGGAATTTCTGCATCCTTGGTGTAAATATCTTCTCGCCAACCAGATACTTTTCCCAGAGAGGAATAATTTCATTCAAACGGGTATCTGAGAGATAGCGATATCCCTGGTCATCTGTTGCCAAAGCGACGTGGTAGTGGGATGGAAGAACACGGCCAACAAAGATTCCGTTACCGTAAAACACATCGGTAACTCTATATCTCGCTTCCTTGGAAAGAGTTTTCATCATTTCTCTCTTTTCAGAGTCTGAGAAGACCCCTTTGGTGGATTGGGCCGGCACTGATTCATACTCGGATCTGTCGAGCTTTCCCTCTCGTTCCTCTGTATCGTCATTGTCGATGGTCTTGTATGGTATGTCACCTTCCCAATCGGAGAGTTCATCGGTTACCAGAGGCTTTTTAGGATCTTCTGGGTTGATAAGACAAGCCTGGATGGGAGATTTCAAAAGAACCAAGCAGCTTGGATTCGCCTTGGCCAAAACGCACCAGTTCACATATCCCTGTCTTTCAATCACATCTCGTAGCAAGGCTGCAACATTTTCCTCTGTTGAGCTGAAAGATTTCTCTTTCCTCTTTTTGGAAGAGTGATGGTGGCTATCACTATGAGGAGAGAGAACTGCGATCAAAAAGTTGCTTAGAGCAATTGAAAGGAGATTCTCGTGTTCGGTGGCTAGCTCCCAGGCCCGAAATGCGACCTGAACTTCAATCTGCGAAAACCACTTGCCATTTCTCTCGTAATGATGGATTGTTCCCTCGAGGAGATTTCGTTCCTCGTCATGGCTCGGCTCATCAGAAGCGCTTATATTTCCATATTGCAAACACAGTGGAGTGCGAGATTTCATAATTTGGTGCAGTATATTCTCTTCGTGCTCCCTATATCTGCCAATCGCATTCGCTTGTGGTCGAGATCTGGTTCGAAGGCCACTCCGTCCTCCAGGCGGCAATTTCATCCAAGGACGACCCCCACATGGGGCACAATCACAATCAGACGAATGCTTCATTTTCAAATATGAGGGCTTTGAGAAGGCAGCAAGTTAATCTTTTGAATTACGGAAAATAAGAAACGGTAGGAAACTGACTGATGAGCTGACAGGTTTCTGATCTTCGGGTGATCTTCGGATCAACGTATGTAATGTTGTGAGCTCGAATCCAACTACCACAGATCGGAGTTGATAAAAGGATAGAGGGGGTGGGAGATAAACCGCGTCAGATATTCTTGCCGATTCCACTCGGCGAGATCGAAGAAATTTAGGCTGCGACGACTGAGAGAGCAGAATAACATTTGAGAATAAAAGAAGGTTGATTGGTGGGAACCGGAACGCCCGTTGTCTCCCAGCCCTCACTGATTTGAAGTGTTCAAGGTGGTGGTTTATTCCATTACATTGCAATATCTCAACGTATTCTACGAAATATATTGAGAATATCGGCTGTGGGTGAATCGGAATGCCTCTGTATACTGAGCGAAACTTGAAGAGATCACTCGCCACGATATCTCTCACAATAACGTGGTTTCTTTTAACTGGGAGTATGCTCCTGGCGGAGATTTGCTCTATATACAGTGGCCCTTTGAAATATCACAATCTTCAATTTACCGCTCTATCATAACAAGAAGTTCAATTCAATTGGAGTCTTTGAGCGATAAAAAAAGGGCTCATTGCATATTGAAAACTATTATCAGATCAAATCGTAGAAGGATACTTGTTAAAATCTCGCAGAGCGTCAAGGATAAACGCGACAGTCTTGTTTGGTTTACTCAGGAAGGGACTATTTCCAGCAACCAAAGATCTCGTTATGAAGTTTGCTCCTCCCTTTCGTGCTGCTGCGACCATGGCTTCTTGCACTTGGGTGGGGATAGCTTAGTCGCGAGTGCACAATAGATACCAAACTGGGACATCAGCCCAGCCATCATAGACGTTTTCCTCATCCTTCAATGTAGCAGAGGAATACTTCACTTGTTGGTCTTTCCACATTTCAGCTTATTCGGATGAGATGTCGTTGTAAAATACGTTGGTTAGTTCACCGTTATCGATACACTCCCATACATCAGGGTCAGAGTGGGGAAGGATTTGTCAGGATCGACCATGTACAGCGATGTATGAGAGGGAGGCATAAAGGAGCAAATCTAGACTATTCCCACAAATTTCCCAGAACCGGCACGCAAATGGGATGGGTCTTTTTCAGAGAATCCCTTCACAGAGCTGCAGCCCACTGACCCACTGAAAGAGTGATTGGCAAGAATGACATTGTTCCCCAGTGCGGTCTCGGACGCTATTATATTTTGGACCTGGCCAATGCTTCCAGCCAGATATTGCACCGGCTGTTCGGTGTTGCAGAATTCAAGCTGTGGAGGAAGCATCGATAACCCTGTATTATGCCACATGGAGGATATCCATGGATAGTGAGAGGGAACAAGCCTATCAATTCACGAAGATACTAAATCGCTCAAGCCGAGTCTACTAGTAGTACTAACAGATGATACGTCAAGAGGCATATAGACGAATATAATATTATGCATGTTATTTACTATTTTTTTCGCTCTGTGATATGCTCCCATCATGCGCGTAATGTACATATATATGCAATGTCTGCACCCCGGCAGCCATCAAAATAAAACGTATAGATACAACCAGACAAACGCCAAATATAAATGTCCAAAGTGGAATTGGGATGGCGCCAACCAAATGCGTTCAAACGAAACTCCAAAGAGCAGAGCTTTCACGAGAAGAAATACTCGCTCTGGCGAATCCGCGACACGTCCCAGGTGCCCTTGGTAGGAACATCGCGGAATGACATCGGCAACCACATCCAAGTCACCTGACTTTTTGATGCTTTCTTGGGTTTCTCGGTTGGCTCATTACCATCTTCGGTATCAGCCAAGTTGCTAGGCTCCGAGTCCATGAGTTCTATGTCTTCGAAAAGGCTCTGGATAGCCGGGTCGCTGTTATCAATGACCTTTGCACCAGGTCGTCGTTCAGCGGCGGACATGTCCTCCGGGACATGGCCAACCTTAGTTTCACCCAAAGAGCCAGAAATTATAAGCTCATCTTGGGTTCCACCCATTTTCTCGAAAATACTTGCAGGAGTCACCATCGCATGGCCTTCGGCTTGCAGTGCTGGGTCATTGGACCGCAGAAGAGTTTGCCGACGGTGCTCGTCAAGCAATTCCACAATTTTCGAGTTTTTAGTCATGCCCTTACGGCGCTCTCGAAGAATCTTTCCAATCCTGCCGTGGGTCTTGACCTTGGCTAGGAATAAGTTCTTGCCAAAACGAACATTGAATTCTGCTGCAAGTCGCCCGATAATGTCATCCGAGTGCATTCTTACAAACGCATCGCGGAGGATTTGATTCATGCGGTCGATATCACAAGGGTGGGTCCAAAAGGAGTCATGAACAGCGGCAAACGTGAGGCCGGCTTCGTGGCATGCGTTGGCGGAAAGCATCATATGAGTGGCATCAAGAGAGTGAATGAAGTTGGGAGGGAATGCCTGAAGCTGCTTGCGCCTTGACACCACGTCATTTGAACTTGGATCCACGATGCTGAGGTCTTGCAAGGTGGTAGATACACGTCTCGCTTTGCGAGTACGATACGGTTGGACCACGGGGAGACCCAACGGAGTGGTCCAAATGACCGTCGAGCGGAATGCTCTGCTTGGGTCAAGACTTTTGGCATCGACATTTCCACCATTCTTAGGTAGCAAAGCCTTGTTTGCAAAAGCTTCAATCTCCTCGGGTGAAAGAGATTGGGTGATTCGGCTGGCGCAATCACCGAGCCAGTATTGAATATCGTGAGCTCCGTTAAACATCGTACCAAGAGCTTCGAAGATCTTCCGTGCAATGTACATGCCACCTGTCTTCTTGACTTCGTTTGAAAGCTCGGGATATTGGTCAATCAGCTGCTTGCGAACCTGCCGCATTGCACCCATAAACGTTACACCATAAACATTGGTCATCACGGTTTGCTTAACAAGTTTGCGAGAAACTTTTCCATCAAGAATCTTAGCAATCTCGATACCCTGGGCAGCATCCTCAGATACAGCCGTCTTGACAAATTCGGAAACACCAGTATAAACATCGGAAGGTCGATCAGAGGGCTCCAGATTGACCTGCTTCGCGCCAATAATATCACCACCAAGAGCAGCATAGTGCTGGAGACCGTTACAGGATCCATCCTGGTGGATTGGCAAACGGCACGGATATTCGGTTGGGTCGGAATAGCGTAAGGCGTTTCGGAGTTCAATGCAAGCAGCTAAGCACTGCCACGGGTCATCTGCTTTGAGCCACCAACGTTGGCCATGAAGACCGTTGTCGGCGGAGTCAATGATGGCGTCGATGTTGTCCATTGCGAACTGTTCGCGTTCCGACATGCTGGCTTTGTCAAAACCGGACAAATTTGCGATTTGAATCTTCAACCAGCGCAAACCGCTGACACCTAGTGGCTTAGCTTCACTGAACATAAGTAGGCCACGTGAGTTGTCGGCCCCCATTTGGTTAAGATAAGGGGGCAATGGGTACGCCCGGCCACGGAAATCCATGTTATGGGGGAGGTAGAAAGTCTCGTCACGGAAAGAGCGGGCCACCTCGAGCTGGAAGTTTTGGAAGCATCGCACCGAATGAAAGCCCGACCGGAGGTTCTCAATCTCACGCATCCGTAGTTGCCATTCCTTCTCCGCAGCAGCGTCGGCCCCAGCTTCAGGTTTTGGCGGAATAGGCAAATCGGGCTCCAGAGGTGCCAGCGTAGCAACCGCTTTGCCCGAGTTCCACGCTTCGAGCATAACGTTGAATACGTCACGATTGATCACCCAACCTGTACTGCCGAGAACATCGAGGCCTTTCCTGATATCCTTGAGACCAGTCCCCTTCAATGCTGCCTGAATATATTTTGGCTGCAGATTCTCACCCGGGGTGGAACGGATCAAATTGCTCTTATAGACCAAATATGCGCCTTCTTTCGCTCCGGTCCATGGTTTAGGCTTGCATACCATGGGAAGATGACGGCCTAGAAGATCGGCCGGTGGTTCTTGTACAATCATTTTTACAAGAGAAGGATGCATGTGAATCAGACCAGAGCGTTTTCCGAACGAAATTTGGTAGGAGTGGTTGAATGCTGGTTGCAATGTAGTCGTTGTTATGTTGGTGTCTGGGTCAGTGTTTCGGACAGGAACTTTGCTGGTCTCAAGAAGTAGACTCATCAAGACAGCTCCAATTCGAACCTGAACTCTAGGAGTCCAAGACAAGTCCTCGTTCTCTGTCAACATTCTTTCACTGACAGCCTTCCATCGCAATCGGCCATCTTTGCCTTTGCGGCCTGCGAGCATCTCCTTCAGCCTTTGCATGCGGTGGGGAGTTCCATCGGCCTGTGCTTTCAAAACGGCCTGAGCAATCAATTCATTTTGTGCTTCCTTGCCGATCGTGGAAGCGATTGAAGACAACTTGAGGCCCTTCTCCATCCCTCCACGAGTGAACGTAGACATGACAGCAAGAAGAGTCAAGGCAGCTAGGCGATCACTGCTCATTGATTGCAAGAACACGGAGTATTCGACACGTCGTTTTTGCTGCTCGGAACGGATCGGTTTTCCTTCCTCTTCCACGGCAAGTCTCAATTCATCCTCAATTTTGGTCACAAGATCAGTGTGCCATTGACTGATCACGGAATTAATGCTTTTCTTTCCAGCAGTAACGTCAACGCCGGATTGAGATCTTGCGTCAAATTCTGCTCGCCAGCGATCCAGCGATGACTTGATAGTATCGGTCTCGAGCTGTTGCTGGCGCATATAATTTTGCAAATCTTTTCTCTCCTGCTCCGTCCCTTCGAAGTCATGCGGGAAGGGATAACGGAGGCCATCTGTGAATAGAGACATTGATTCCTTCAAGGAAGACAAACCGAGACCCTTCTGCTCTGCGGCAAGCACTTCCGCAACATTATCGCTGGTCTCAGGAGTAAAGTCTTTAATTAAAGGACCGAGTGCAGGTTCGTACAAGTCGGAGAAACAAATCTATGATTGACCGTGTTAGTATTCAGCGAGCACGTTATTGAATAGCGATGGAATCATACCCTAGACAGTTCGCCCAGATCCAGATCTGTGAGAACCTCCACAGCCAAAAGATCCTCATGAAGGTCCACCTGTTTGGCAAAGTTCCAATACCGACGAACCGATCGCTCCCGTTTCGTTCCATCCAGCATCCGCAAAGCCATGCGAATCATGATTGCATATGTGGTAGCATTTGCCGTCACACCCTCCGCGGGCATATCGATTTCGAACCATTTTTGCACCGGTATGATCATCTGGTGTTGCCGACGTGCAATCATGTAAGATACCATTTCTTTCAGATAGCGGTTATGAAGTGAGAGATGCTCGGGAGAGCCGACGGGGTGATAGGACTTCAGGCGGGAGATCAAAGCACAAGCCCGATCAAACCGACCGACCCTTAGTGACATATCAAAGTTCGCCAGCATTTCATCCTCATCACCACCCAGACCCCGTATCTTCCGAAAAACCTTCGCTTCAGTTGGCGGCACTTGGTCAATGATGACCAAGGAAGAAGCGTCAGCTCCGGTCAGGCGATTCATGGTGGCATCGCTCAAGGGCATATAAGAGTGGTGGTCGAAGGCAGGTGAATCGGTAGCTGTGGCAAGACTGCGCTGAGACTGAAAAGAGGATCGTCGACGTCGCTCGGGTACCGAAGGGCTCTGTGATGTGATGACTGGGGTTGATCGAGACGAGTTTGAATGGAGACGCAGCGTTGACGACGCGCTCAATGTCCGGTAGGCATTGGCCCTCCGAAGGTGGAAGAGAGCATTCTTCTGGCGAGCGACTCGTGATAGCATGGCGGATCGAGTAGGTAATTAGGCAAGTCTTGATAAAGGTAACGGGGTAAAGGGTATTGAAAAGGATAGGGTATAGAATCGAATGAAAATGCAGAAATCGCAATGCAGTAGAAGCGCGGGTAAGGACGAAGCGAAGGAGGGCGGATAAGTCGAACTCTAAATTTCCAGATTCCTTCAACCGACCTGCAGCCCTCTCAACCCGAGCGAAAAAGGATCGATAAAGAAAGGAATGGGGAGGTTTGATGAAAAGGGATACGGGAAAAAAACCGACTCTGGCCCGGCCAGCGACGCGGAAGCGCACGTGACTATGCGTGCGGAGAACACGCGGGCGCTAATTGGCTGCCCGTCGGAATCTTCCAAAAAGGTTGCCACTTGAAGATCGCCGATTAAATCTGATCTGGTCTTGATCTATAGGAAGTGCGCAACAGCAAGTTAAGATATATGTGCCAGTGTCGAGTGCCAGTGCTAACCGAGATCATCCACTTGAAAGCCAACCCAATTTAGAGTTTCAGCATAACTAGATATATACTACTACTAGTGTATACAATTTAAAAGGCGGGAGGTATTTCCAACTTTGAAACATCGGGGAAAAGTTTTGAAATTAGGGTTTGATTAGCTTATTTTCTTCTAGAAAAAAATGTCATCCCTCATCCTCGCTATCCGAGGGACCCTCTCTTTGTTTCTGCCTATTTTGTTTCATAGCCCAGCCAGTCATCTCAGGCCGTGCAGGGTCAATCCGCGGAGCACTCATCCCATCTAGATAGGCTTCGCTGTCGAGAGTGGCTTCAAGCTGCGGCAGCTCTTCTGGGTTCTGGTGCATCATGTAGTTTTCGTAGGTATACCACGATTCTTCGGTCTGTAAGGTTTGAGCGTTAGAAGGGCGAAAACGAAACACAAAATGGTAAGAGTAGAGCAAAAGACCTACCTCGGCATCAACCCAGTCAAATGTTTTCCATTTCTCATCTTGCATCCTCTTCAAAAGGTCCAGGTTTCCGACAAGCATAGCACCACCATCCTCCGCGCCCTTAATCTTTACGTCAACGGCTCGTGCTTCTGCCTCAGCCGGGCGCTCTTCGTCGTCCTTCTTGCCCTTAGAGCCGCGCCCCTTCGGCATCTCATCCATCGCATCTAGGTGATGGAGCTGGGGGTGTAATTGGACAACCGCGGAAACCGGGGAGAGGTGTAGGTTTTCTAAACCAAATTGTTAGCGGTCAAGTTTCACAAAGCCATGGCGATCTCTGGACGGCATTTGCAGAATTTCCACTTACTCCCTTTGAATGCAGCCAGCATGTGGACAGGATCACCCTCCTCCTGGGGCTTGATACGCCCCCCAAGCGCTTGTGTCCGGACGAGTGAAGATGGGTCCACCATCTTCCGATTATCCAATACCTCGATATCACCGTTTGCCTCGGACTTGAGTCTACCACCTGTGCTTGCTGCTCCCCCGGAGCTGAAGCCACCGGCCATTCCAAATCCACCTCCATCTCGGGCGACGCGGCTCTTTTTCATCGCATCGCCATATTTCAGTCCTTTGCTCACATCGTATGTGGTCCGGGTAAAGATCGGGACATCTATTTCCACGAGACCGGTGTTTGGTTTCATGCGCAGAGCAGTAGGTTTCTGGCCCATTCGTTCATTGTAGGGGTGTTTTCCGGGTCGGTCGATATATTGGAAGACGTAGCGAGAGACTTCGGAGTCGGTAAGGAAGACATCGTACGAGGCGACAACCGGATCGTCCTCGGTGGAGCCCATGGCTGAGCGACGATACTAGCGTAGTCTTAGTGTAGTCCTCAATCCGAGCAGTGCCAGGAAGAAAGTAATCTTGGAAAGACCAGAGCTCCAGCGCCTTCGCACTCCCCTCTTTTTTTGCGGTTATCGGATTTGATAAGCAGAAACCGGCAGAATTTTGGTGGATCCCAAATGTTCACCGCCTAGGGTTCCATATCCAAAACAAACCTACAAGCTAACATTCTCCTTTGCTTTTCTTTTTTTCTTCGGTGACCTGAGAGTCATGCCGTGGGGAGTAACCGGTCCTCCCTCCCATTATTGCATGCTCTCCCGATGTCTATATCCATCGGACATCACCATTGGGTTTATCTCAATGCCTACCTAACGTAAGAGACACACCACCTACAGAAACCGGGATGACAGTCGAGGAACCTGAGGTCAATTGGCTGTTGGCCTCCCTGACGTTCACACTATGGCTAAATACTGCCGTGGACTCTCAGGAAACAAGCCCTTATGACCTGCAACATCTGCCTCTCAGGTGAAACAGAAACATATGAACAACAGGAAACACATCGCTGGCCAATACGACTGTGGTTTTGGTATATTCGTGGCAGGTCGAGAGAGGATTGGCTGGGCCTTGTCGGCCTCAATCAATAGAAATGGGTCGAGGTGAATGGGGTTTTAAATTAGGAACATTCAGATAATCGAACAGGTTCCGTGAACGAACCTTCAGCAACATAAATGACCCCTTTCCAGTAATCCTCTTTACTTAGAGCACTGCACTAATCATGGGAATCAATCTATGTATTCAATCAAATTCAGACACACATACATCCGTTATCAAAACAGGGAAATGGATGATATCAATGAACCCGCATGTTTTGCACGAGCGGAATCATCGTTCGCCAAGAAACAATGCATCTAGACGGGGAAAAGAAATGCACACAAATATTATCAACAGAAGATAATTAAAAACGAAAGAAAAATAAACAGGTTTTAGTTTTCCGTGGCGGTCATGACACGTTGGATATTTTCAAGGAATATGCTTCCAATGTTTACTCCTCATCCTCGTCCTCTTCGGCAACCTAAAAAAAAATTAGAATCGGGATTCAACGAAATGGCAGTAATGTTTCACTTACGTCTGCATGGAAGTTCTGTCCATCGGTCGTAGCCTTGATGATACCGGCGCGGATGCAGAAATCACCGAAGCGCTCGGGGGTCTCGCCGTCGGTGTTGCGCTCCTGAGCATAACGCTTGAGCAGGTCCTTCATGATCTCCAGGATCTCGTCTTCCTTGATGGAAGAGCGGAAGAGCTTATTCAAGCGCTGGCCGTGGTAGCCACCACCGAGGTACATGTTGTAGGCACCGTAGGCCTTGCCAACGAAAGCAACCTCGGCGAGCCACGGGCGAGCACAACCGTTGGGGCAACCAGTCATACGCATGACAATCGATTCCCGGGCCAGACCGTTCTCCTCAAGGGTAGACTCAAGCTTGGAGATGAGGACGGGCAAGTAGCGTTCAGACTCGGCCATGGCGAGACCGCAAGTCGGGAAGGCGACACAGGCAGAAGAGGACAGACGGAGGCCAGAAAAGGCGATGTTGTCCAACTTATATTTGGCCAAGAGCTCCTTGACGGTGGGGAGATCCTCATCGGTGATGTTGGAGATGATCAAATGTTGGTTACCAGTCAGACGGAACTCTCCCTTGCCAAGTTCGGCCAGTTCACGAAGACCAGTTCGCATGGAGAAGTCGGCAGTATCCTCAACACGGCCATTCTCAATGAAGAGGGTAAAGTGGTTGAGACCCTTCTCGTCCTTCAACCAGCCGAAGGTATCGACGTTGGAGGCGAACTTGAAGGGACGGGGCTCAGCGAAGCGCAGGCCATCTGGCATGCGCTTCTCGACCTCTGCCTTGTATACATCGACACCCATGTCGTCAATGGTGTACTTCATACGGGCGTGCTTGCGGTTCTTACGGTCACCGTTGTCACGCTGCACAAGCATGATCTTCTCACAGAAAATGTGGACCTGATCCTTCGGCACGAAACCAAACATGCGGCCAGTCTGGGGGTAGGTTTTCTTGTTGTTGTGAGTAGAGCCCATACCACCACCCGCGAGCAAGTTGAAACCTTCCAGGTGTCCATCGGCACCCTTGATAGCGATCAGGCCGATATCGTGGGCGTAGACGTCGGTGTCGTTGTGAGGAGGAATGCCGATTGTGATCTTGAACTTTCGGGGCAGATACGTAGCGCCGTAGAGGGGCTCGTGATCAACAACAGCATCTCCAGCGACTTGGATCTTTTTGTCGTTCTCGTCCTTCAACCAGATCTCATGGTAAGCAGTGGTAGAGGGAAGAAGGTGTTCACTGATTTTCTTAGAGAAGGCCCAGGTCTCGCGGTGGAACTCTGACAGCTCGGGAAGAGAACTGCACATGACGTTACGGTTCACATCACCGCACGCAGCAATGGTATCCATGAGAGACTGGTTGATAGCGCGCATAGCGCCACGGAGCTTCTTCTTGATGACACCATGGAACTGGAAAGTCTGACGGGTAGTGAGCTTCATAGTCTCATTGCCGTGGGAGCTACTGATAGCATCCATCTGCAGCCACTGCTTAGGAGTGGCAACACCACCAGGGAGACGGCAACGGATCATGAAGCTGTAGGCGGGCTCAAGACCCTGGGCCTTGCGCTCATCACGGATGTCACGGTCATCCTGCATGTAAGTACCGTGGAACTTGGTCAGTTGAGCGTCACTGGCCGAGATAGCACCCGTGCTTTCATCAACAAGGCCCTCCTCGATGGTACCACGGAGATAGTTTGACTGGATCTTGATGTCCTCGTTGGTCAGAGGGGCAGGTTCCTCGGGCAGACCTTCAACCTTGTCCACACCCAGAGCTTGCCACAGGCGGGGCTCCCACTCGGAGTAGCCAGTTTGGTAAGCATCGGGGTCTTGGTCATCACCAAGGCCAAGGTCGGTAAGCTTGCGACCGCCTAAGAAAGCAACACGAGCGTCAAGATCCTTGGCAGGCTTGTTGTAGTAAATCTTGTCCTCCTTGCGAGGCCAGTAGTGGCTGTCACCCAGACCAAAGACGGAGTAGTTGATGCTTGAGAGGTCCAGGTCGCCAGAGTTCTTGACATGCTCCCAAAAACCACGACCGTTCACAGGGAATTCACCCTGGCCAGCGGTACTCGTGATGAAAGCAACATTCTCCTCTGTGGACAAGTCCTCAATCGGGAAGTCGTCCATGGCCATGACGGTGGTCTTCAGACCACGAGCACGACCGCGGTTGCCCAGACGCTTGGCAATGTTCTCCGCGTTGCCACCATCAGAGGCAAACAGAATGGTCAGGGGAGCTCCGAAGAGACCCTCCAAAAGCTTCTCATAGGCATCCTTAGCCTGACGCTTCTGCAGAGCGCGAACCTCAGTTCCATACGAGGCAGATAGTGCAGCCGAGAACTCCGGGTGGCGGTTCATGAGCTGAGTGAGCTGGTTGTCCCGACGAAGGAACTCCTCCAGCTCACGCTTGATGCGCTCAGAGTCGAGGGCAAACTTGGGCTCACCCTTCTCCTCGTTATCGGGATTCCAGCGGTACAGAGGCCAGTAGCCGAGATCAACAGCCTTCTTTGTCTCCTGGAGAACATTAAGAGCCGAATCGTTCTCCTGGTGGTAAGGCAGGTAAGCAACAACGACCGATGGGCCCTTGAACTGCTCGGCCTCGGCCATAGCCTGGAGCACTTGAGTGTAAGAGCCATAGACAGCGGTGGACGCAACGTAAGCGTTGCCAAAGTTCATAGCATAGAGACCAATGTCCTTCTTGCGACGAGTGGGGTCCGCGGCAGTGCGCTCAGAGTAGGGCTGCGAGTCGATGATCAACATGTTGACATTGGCACCTGAGGCAAGAACGTGGTGGACACCGGAGTTGCCAATATCGTAGGCCCAAGCATCGGAGCCGACGAGCCACTGAGACTCCTCAAAGAAAAGCTTCTTGGAGGCCAGGAGCTGGCGCGATAGCTGGGAGCCATCGTTAGAAAGACGAGCAATGACATCCGGGGCGAGCTTGTTGGCCTTGGCGGCCTCCTTCGCACTCAGAGCCCACCGAGACAGCCAGGTCTTGGGGACGTCGGTGGCAAAGTTGGAGGACTTGGAAGCTTCTTCGACTTCACGAATGAAGCGCTCACGGTGTTCCTTGCGAGCAATCAAAGAACCGAAACCGTACTCTGGGCTGGCAGCGATAGTTGAGGAAATACCGGCATTCTTGGAGCCGAGTTGGTTGGCGATATAGAGGCGCTCACCGAAAAGCTGGTTGAGGATCTTGAGGTACGCATTCTCGATGAGGGGCTGCTCCAAAGCCTCCTCGGCAGCGGGAACGTGGGAGCTTCCGATATCAAGGTTCTGAATAGGGGAAGGAGCTTCCAAGTTCTGCAGGATTCCGCGAAGTGCCTGGACGGCCGTTGAAGGCTCAATATATCCGAGACGATATCCAACAACCTTTAGTGTCTGGCCGCGGACACTCGAGGGCGTCAAGCTGGAAAGCAAGTCCATGAAAGAGGGACCCCACTTGGTGGTCTTGCGAACTTGTTCCAAGACCGCAATCTTCTCCACCGAGTTAGGAATGGAGTTAACAATCTGGCCACCAACCCACGGACGATATAGACGGGCGGTGATGAGACCAATGTTCTCAAGCTCGTTAGCGCCAGAGTTTGACAGGGCATCGACGAAGACGCCGGTAGAACCAAAGACAAAAACAGCAGATTTGGCATCCGTTGGGCCGGTGTATTCAATTGCATTGTAAGTGCGGCCAACCTCCTTAGACAAGGCAGTCCAGATCTGAGAAGTCCACTCGAAGATGTCGCCAGCATTGACCGGGCGAACACTGGAGTTATCCACAGTGGTAGCGGTCGAGCTGGGTGCCTCGCTTCCAGCACTGCTATCACGTCGCGAGGATCCAACAGAGGAGTTATCAACACTAATATTGGATGGAGTCTGGCTCTGAGAAGGCACCGCCAAGCTGGCCGAGGCCTCTCCCTGACCAACGGAAGTTGCCTGCGATCCCTCGGCAGAAATAGTAGCCACACGGCCAGAGTCAGTGTACAAAGTCTCCGCACCACTAGTGTGGGAAGCGACATTTCCGGCCAGGTTCAGGATCTTCTTCACGACCTCGACATCCTCGGTGGCAACGGCGGGGTCCTTTGCGGAGTTGGTGGGGTCGAAGAAATGAATGACACCCTTTCCAGACTTCAGAGCCAGCGCGTGGGCAGTGAGGGCAATATCCTGGGCCTCCTGGACGGTCTCTGAGTGCAGGAATGTGAATCCGCATTGCCGGATGGAGCTAATCACGGAATAGTCGGGGGATTGGGACGGCTCCAAAGCAACGTGGAGAACCACGGGGAAGTTGGCAAGGCGGTACAGGTGAGGAACGGAGGAGATCAGGATTGAGGAGCCGGTGACAACAGAAACGGTCTCGCCTTTTTGAAGGGGGTAGAAGGTGGACAGAAGAGGGTCCTCGTTATAGCGCACAGCTTGCACCTGATAATTCTGTCAGCGATCTTCTTTCCGGGAGATGAACCTGTATTGACCATTTCCTCATACCTCGGTGGTGCCCCTTGACAATACGCTGGCGGTCTTACTCGCCTTGAGAGACTTCAGTGATTTCGAGAACAACGAGTCGCCCTGCAGGGAAGGCTGCACTGAGAGGACGAGGTCGCTAGCCAGGTAGGCAATTCTGGCCACTAATAGGAGCAGGGAATAGAATTAGCAATTGGCATTCATGAGGCTTGTATATAGATGACTTACCCGCGTCGCCCGCATTCTGAACTGATGCCATGGCTGGCAGGTGCTGCGAGGTCACAGCAGACGTGGGATGGGAGGGGAAATCAGACGCGATATTGGCTTATCGGCATGCAGCGATCTCCCACGCTCGATGCAGATCCACCACAGGAATGAAGGGTAGAGGAGGAATATGACACAATTGATGTCCCTTCGCACACTCTTTAAGATCTATCCAACAACAAGAAAAAAAAGTCGGCAAGTTTTCCTCCAACTAGTTCTCCGCCATCGGGGTTAGATCAGCAGGGCTTTTATTGGCGCACGATCACGACATCAATGCAAACACCGGTATCTTCGGATGCAAACATACCGCATTGGGCCATAGTGCGGGGAATCCTGTGACCACTCGAGCACGTCAGCGCAGGCGGCTTCTGCTTTTTGGCAAGAGCAACCTTCAATATGATTGATAATATTGTCCCTAGGATACGTTCCATGGTCTATATCGGGGTTTGTCTAATCTTTTAATTCCATACATACCTTTTCTATAATCTATACAATCCAAATAAAATATCCTATTCACTTAATTGTTTGTTCTCTTCCCTCCCGTCTCTAAGGTACCAATAGCATCACGGCAATTACCGATTCTCGGTCGAGAGCTTCTGCAACACCGAAATGGCCACCGGCAAATTTTGAGTCACCGCCAAATCCCTAAATGGCGTGATCACCAGAACCCGATCAGCACAGATTATGGACAAATGAGCCCTGTGGTATCTTGTTCTATAGGAACCATCAAAAAGCAATAGGTAGTGCAGTATGCATGAATCACTATGATCCGCAGAAAAATAAAATAAAAAAAGTTGAACTCAAGAAGCAAAACGTATGATCGACGCAGGGTTCGAACCTGCGATCTCCCGTGTGTAAGACGGGCGCCTTAACCACTGGGCCAGTCGATCTATCAGGGATGACTAACAAATGCTACAATATAAGAATTAGAGATTTCGTTCGGTCTAACCTTTTCGTAGTTCTTATCGTTCAAATTTATGTTATTTAATGGCTGAAGCTTTGAATAAACTTTGGGGTCGGTCGCCTAGTACTTTCTTTTCTTTCCATTCAAGTTCAGATGCTTTTTCTCTTTCCTCTCATCAGCCATGAGATTTCTAGTTCCTCTTTGAGTTAGAGTAGATGTCCAGAGATATATATATGTTGAAGGTGTCTTGAATTAATACGTGTAATCTTGTAAATGCCAGTGGACACCCCATCCTCGCCATACGGACGCCCACTGGCACCATTGAGATACAGCAAGGCCTTCTCACTGTATTACTTAGTCTTAACAGATAGATAGCTGTATACGCCATTGGATTCGCTGTAGCAGCTAGCTGCACCAACCTCGCCGCATATACTGTCGGGACCTGTTTTACTGCATTTGGAAAGTTGGGCTGGATCCTTTAGGCAACATTATTGTCGGCGACTTAACGACGCTACAATGGCGAGTCTTTTGGGGAGACATGCTAAGCACTCCATTCCTTGTGACCACACTCGTCAATGGCTTCATTGCCGTGTTTGCTATCATGGTGCCCATGTTACTTGCTCCGGCCATATGGAAACCATATGGCATGCAACGAAAGGCCGATAAGATTGGGACGGTGAGTATGGGGAGCAGCGGAAATGCTCGCAGAGAGGGCGAGATGGTGACTAAAATTTCGTCATATCTCAACCTTGTGTGGATCGGAATCATTGCGATTGACCTTGCTGGTTTAGTTCTACTCGACATGGTCTTTAACTCATTCTCTTGCCATTCATTCACATTGGTCACACCTGCGAAGGGAAGATGGAGCAATGCTAGTATGATTGCAATGCTTGTCACTGGGTTTGTCATTCTAGCCTTCTTCGTGGTCTTCAAAATATTCTTCGCACCCAAGCTAATCATGACCAGACGGACTCTGGTCAATAAGACATTCCTTGCAGCACTTGTGGTGGACCTATTCAACCAGATGGCGAGTGCAACCTGCAACAACAACTTTTCGTCGTACATATACATTATCAAACACTGGTCTAACTATGCCTGGACCGTCTTTCTGGGGTCACAACTCTATGTCTTTGTCTCTTCAGTCCCCCTTGGTAGACTGCTGCATGCAAAGACTCATCGCTACAAAACACTGATGGTCATTGGTGCCGTACTAAAGCTGGTAGGCTATGCAATTCTCATGGCCAGCCACAATCGCAGCACAGAGAGCACTGGAGCTCTTGTCGTTTCTCAGATTCTGCTTGGTACAGGATCCCTGGCCGTCATTGGTGCTTGAGTTGGCTCAGAAGAATCCGTCCCACATGAAGGTATGGCGACTGTCATTTCAAGTTTGTCATTGTAGAGTACTTTGGGCAGTTCAGTTGGATACGCCATTGCATCTGTGATCTGGACAGAGAAAAAGCTTCGTTATATGCGCGAAGAGTGCCCACCGGATACTCCGGACTCTACCCTGAAGAATATCTACCGATCTATCAAAGACCTTCGGAAAAGTACTCCTGGGGAAACGACCCAATTAGGCAAGGTGCCATTCGTGCCTATACTAGAACGAACGGCATAATTTTCATTGCTGCAGCTATTCTTGTGGTGATTCCAGTTATCTTCTCGTCGATGATGCCATGTGTGCGCACTATTTACCATTCATCAATATGAAGTATGGCTAATGTGGGTACAGATTACTATCTCGGAAAGCAGCAAAATGCAGTCACAAACACTGGCCTTGATGGAGAGCCTGTGCAAGTTCCACAGCGGAAGGATTCAGATTCCAAGTCTGGGGTTTGGAACTTTGCGATACGCGTCTATCGAAAGGAGCGATAGACTGGTATAAGATCGGAAGTGTTCTGCCAAGGGGTTGCATCCAAGCAAACTCCATCAAAAGGCTCTCGTCTTCAGGCGTCGCAGTATCATTCTCCAGATACCAACAAAGAAAGCCTCAACCACCATTCTCACAATCCAAGAAGTCTTAGGATCGGTCATTCCGCCATCCCAGTATAATTTTATTGTTTTCCCAAACCGAGAAGTCTCCAGTTCCTCCGGACAAATGCGGATGGACTCTAAGCCGTGACGTATTTCGTATAGCACTGGCCCAGAGTTATCGATCCATATTGCAGGTTGCGTGTCAACTGAACCTCCTGGTCGCTGCCATAACTGATGTCGAGCTCTGCCTAACACGCCCTTCAAGACCTTCCATGGTAGGCCGTACTCTAGGAGAGCGATGATACCGCCTTTGAAAGATATCATTTCCTCGAAGGAAACGTGGAACTGTTGGTTTCGGGTGCCGACCTTATAGATGCCAGCCGCGTCGAATTGAATAGCGAACATCTGGGAATTTCTTTAGTCAAGAAATCAAAAGTCCGAAACTAGGAAGCATACCGCGATTGGTTGATTGAGTACAAATATGAGTTGGCTCGCAATCGCCTTCCTCACCTGCGGCTCCCTCAACCCTCCGTATCGTACAGCCCCTTGCAAATTTCTAGGATCGTTAATGCCTAGAAATAGGAGAAATAAGTCACTGATGAATCGCTTACCAACAGTTCGAAAGTACTGATAGTATACAGTCATTGTGGTATAAGGGGCTGAAGCTCGGGATCAGGGGCTCCAGCTCGGATTATAGGGTTTATTATAGAGACAGATCTAGCACGATCCATACCCCCGGGAGGCTGCCAGGCGCTACGCCACCCGCCGAGAAAGACAAACTAGCGCTTTTATTTACCTTTGACACAGAGTTTCCTTCTCCAGGCTGGAAAGGTCCCAACCGGGCAATTTTCGGAGAAACAATTTCTGATATCGGGCATCCATTGGGCCTTCAGGCTCGAATTGTCCTATGCCATAGGTCAAAATATCACTCAAAAAGGGGGTGGGGTTCATCCATCAGCTTGTCACGCGGAGCTTATTTCAGCCTTCGATGCAGGCTGCACACGCGCGTCATTGACGTAGACCCCAACACTGACGAGCGATATGGATCCGGGCATAGAAATTGGACTAGCAACTTTGGAAGTGCCTACGCATGGAGACAATCAAATATAAATTTGCAAGTCAACAATCATCAAGTATGCATGTGTGGTATATAAGCAAGGATGTGTACGATGGCGGAGTATTTTGAACCCGTTGTCATGTCCGTCCCTAGGCGCCATAATAAAAAGATCCTAACCCCATATGGAAACCAATATACAAATCCTGGCGCCGGAAGAAAGCAAATGCACATGAGAGGCATTATGGCGGATTCGCCTATGGAGCCAGTCTCGTTTATACCAACGCCGCGATGGTTCTGGTCAGTGTGTATCGCAGAAGCATGATCGCTGATCGATGCACGTGACGAGGGGGTGCTGAACCTGATACTAGATCCCTGACTGTTGGGCCGCAAGAGACCCTTTATCCTCGGAGCATGACCTCGGGGATATAGCCGTCAGGAATACAAAGCTCACAGCGCTGATTCATCGCATTCCGGCCGTGGGGTAAAACGATGGAACGGACACAAGAGCCGTGATGGATTGTGTCCTTTGAGGGGTGGTGAAGCAGGTAGGTGCCATTCCTTGGGGGCGTCCGATTACGACTGCAAAAAAGCACCAGAGCGATTCTCTAGTCGAGAGAAAGAGAAAGTACGATATCCAGCACATCGTACTCTGAAACGAATGGTCCAATCAGTCATGGAGACGGCGCCTGGTGTGGAATGGTCACCGACACGCGCAAATCCGCAGATCAATGGTTTACCGAGTCTCGCCCCAGTCCTGCATCTTCACGTTCGTTCCCGGATGTTCGTGAATGGGTTGCTGAATGATACCAGAGCGAATGATCGATTGTGAGGGTTGCGGGGGGCCGGTGCCGGAGCGGCGTCTGCGCTCACGCTCGAGAGGCCCAGGCAGCTCGACATTGTTGCCGCGGCTGCGGAACTTGTGGTTGATGCCACTGAGCCAGTTGCCATCTTCTTCCTCACCCAGCCAATAGCTGTGACCGATGCCGACCATGATCCGACCAAGCTTTCCTTTCCAACCCTGTCCGTCGGGGCTGTGTGCAGAGAAGGGTTCACGATCGATGTCAGCCATGCTTGCGACCGAGACATTGCGGCTGTGGGTCGGGAGCGAAGTGTGCTTGGGAATGGCGACCCAAAGGCGGAGAGTCTGCCGGGCGAACGCAAGCATCACCAGGACGAAATAGACACGTATGGCCCAGAGAAGGGCGATGAAGATGATGCTCTGGAGGCTCTCTGCTTGGTAAACGGCGTTGCTGAGGTTTTCAGCACTGCGAGGAGGATGAGCGATGAACTCATTACCGTCACCGGTGTGCTGGATCTCGACGTAGGCCGCATCGTACTTGGGGCTCGTGAAACCGGCCGTTTGGGCGATGGTCTCGCTGCCTGGACCAGAGACCGCGCCATTATCGTAGTGTTGCGACACGACCAAAAACCAAGTGACACCGAAGGCGGCAGTGTAGGCAGCATTGATGAGGCTGTCGAGGAGATAGAGCCAGGCGAGACCAAGACACTCGAGAGGAGACTGTTTGCGGATGTGGGGGAAGAGCAAAGCGGCGAGGGCGAGGGCGATGAGGGAGTACAGGTACATAGACAGCTGTACGGGGGATAGGTGGTAGCCGGTAAGCAGGGCGAGTAGGCCATAAAGACCACTGATTTTGTTCAGTAGCAGCGAAAGAGTGATCAGGGATGCGCCTGTCTCTAGGCTCATCACATAGAGAAAGGTCTGCGAGTCACGAAACTGTCAGCGGGATGGATGGCTTTGGGCGGCGAAGAATCGGAGAGAGGGAGAAAGGTATGGAGTGGTGGCTGACCTCTGGCCGCGGAATGCGGAGGAAACGGGATGAGAATCCCATAATGAAGGAAGAATGTATGCTATATGAAGGGAGTACCACGCAGGATCCAGGTTGCGCGTTGCGGAAGAGAAAATGGCTGGGAGAGTCTTGGACGCCAAGTGCTCAAGTCGAGAGGTCAAGTGATCAAGTGATCCAGGGGCGCAGGCGGATCGCCCGGATGCTGCCGATCCCTGCCGGATTGGTATCCAGTCGTATACAAAATGTACGAAGTATACTTTTATACTTGGCACAAGTATACTCTGCACGGTATGCTTGGCACAGGACTTCTTGATTCCATTGATTCTGATTATCCGACTGGATGTACAAAAACCTAGTCAGGAGTACCCCGAATGCTGGCTACTCGCTACTTTCTTCCTCGCCCACGTCATCCACCTGCACTACCACTTCATCTCCAAATAACCGCGCAACTTCCTCAAGCGTCAATTTCTTAGTCTCAGGGAAGGTCAACCACATTACAGGAAGCTTCTTGATCACAATGTCGCACTTATGCCATTTAATTACCATTCACTTTGAACGGAAACGTTGATTGTGATTGAAAATTGTGCGAATAATTACTAGTCCTTGAAGGGCAGATCGAAACATGGTCCATTGTTTTCTCGACTCGTTGTAGTTTGATCGGTTCTTGGTCGCGAGACCTCCCGCCGTATGATCTCTCTCAGATCATCTTGATCCGGCAGAGTCGACACTGTCCTCGGTCTTTGCATAGCATCTCCAGCCTCTTCGTCGGGTTCTGACGTTTCGGTTTCCTGTCCTGGAATCGGCTCATCAATGGGAAATCGAGCCTGTCGCTCGGTGGTCGCTGCTTCAATACAATCCCGAGTAGTCTTTTCATCCATTTCCTTCTTAACCATGGCATAATGGGCACGTCGGTAAACGCCAATCGTGCTCAGTGTCAGGCCGACAATTTCATAGACGAAGAGAACGGGGAGGGCATAGTAGAGCTGTGGGTTACAGCCTCTAGACCAAATGTCGATAAAAGTATTGAAGACACTGTGTGCTGGCAGAGCGTAGCCCACACGGTAAAAGGCGGGTGAGAGCTCGAAGGGGATGAGAATGGATGTGACGTTCAGCACAATCCACGAGATCAATGCCATTGGCACATAGGGAGGTGGCAGCCAAATTGTGAAGACATCCAGGACAAGGAAATTCAAATGTGCGAAAAGCCATAAGGTCATCCACATTATGACAAATTGGTTGCCATTAACGTTCCAACCGTAACGGAATGCCCAGATTGCGCCGGTGGTACATAGAGAGCCAACGAATGTGTAAAGACCCGAGATGATCTGACGCACGACCGCAATTCGATGGGGGTTGACTGAGGCGTATAGTTGAAATTGCTGGTACAACCCATTCACATAGCCGAGATAGAAGAACTCCTGGATGAGGACAAGGATGATACCTAAGGTATTGTAGATTAAGCGCGATCCTTGCGAGGTTGGCTGAATATTCACCGAGGACAAAACCCAAGGATTCGAAAAAGCGGCGATGGCAGCCGGGTCGGAAGCATTCAGTGCCTGGATGGTTTGCTTGCCACCAGCTTTTGTATACGCGACTCGTGCAGCTTCCGTCAAGGCCTTCAAAGGATCGAAGATAGCGGAATCGACAACTGTGGGATAGCGTGCCTCGTTCCATACCATGGTGATCACATCACTCTTGTTGTATGAGGCGGCGGCTGATCCGCCTGCAACAGCAGCAGACAAATGATTTGAAGCATTGGGGGTGATATACAGAGCGCCCCAATAGTTGATATCGCAGACCTCTCCCTCAATATTGCTGGGATCCGGGTAAAAAAGTGCAGGTTTTTCGATCAGCGTCGGAAAGCTGTTGCTTTCCATCTGCTTGTATGCGGTGCGCACCGCATTGCCAATTGCACCACCATCATAGTCGACAAAGAGAATATTGATGTTGTGAACATGTTCGGTCTGCTGGAAAAGAGAACCGAATATGTAACAGAAAAGTCCCAGGAAGAGAAGTTGTAGCACGAGAAGATTTATGGTCGCGGCTTTCAGCACCGCGAGGCGACGCGGCCGAACGGCGGGATCATGGATGCTAGGTCGCCGCTGGCGGGCTTTGGGATAGAACTTCCTCGGAGCCATGTGGAAAGAAGACGTCAGCACCAACGACCCCGTCGAGATGAAGTGAAGGCAGTATGACGGAAGGGAGAAAGAATTCTCGAAGCGGTAAAGCCCGGACTTCAGATAAGACCAGAACGAATCCCGGCCACGGGGCTGCCAACCAAATCCCGGTCAAGGAGACGTTGAAATTGACGAAGACATCACAACATCGCCCCGAATGCTGTTCCCTCACGTCGATACGAATAGGCTTCGGCTGACGGCGGAGACGCAGACGGACGGGCGGCAAATCAGCTGCGGGCATTTCAAGCCTGGGTCATCTGGGCCTGTCCGAACCAACCCGGGGAAATCTTGGTTTATCCTGCCCGATTCGCGCGAAGACCAGCCACGGATGACATTTTTCTGCGGCTGCTGATAAACCGAGACTATCCATGAGGTATTCTGGTATTCTTTGGGCGAGACGTTAAGGTAGTCAACGGGCTTCAATTATGGATATGACATTCTGTACACATATTGGAAAAAAGACCTATCTATACATATCTCTTGATTCTTGATTCTATGGGACTAAACAAGCTTGTAACTAAAAATCCATAGAGCAACCAGCCAGACCAGACAAAGAGAGATAGCGAGATAAACCATAGATGATGTCGATCGAGGGACAGCATCTACTTAATGAGAATGGACTTGGGTTCGGTGAATGCTCGAAAAGCCTATGCAGTTGTTAGCTAGACCGTTCACTTGCCAAAAGAGCATGTATTCACTCACATATTCCCCAAATTCTCCACCGATTCCAGAAGCTTTCTTCCCACCAAAAGGCGCTTGAATGTTCATCTGAGCAGTTAGCAAAAATGGTAGTTCACAGGCGTCGAAAATGCGACATACCACACGAAGGCAATTGATTCCGACAACCCCAGAGTCGATCTTAGACGATACTCTCATAGCGCGATTGATATCCCGTGTGAACACATCGGCCATCAATCCATATTCTGTGTCATTTGCCAACCCGATCACTTCGTCTTCGCTGTCAAAAGTTTTCACGACAGAAACTGGTCCAAAGACATCACATTTGTAAATTTCCGCACTGGGATTAGGATTCAAGAACACCGTTGGTTCAATCAAGCACCCCTGGTCTCTGATCCTGTTTCCACCTACAACAAGTTCGGCTTCCTCTTTACCATGCGCGATCATTGCACAAACCTTTTCAAAGGCTGCGGGATTGGCGAGGGATCAGAATTTGGTTTCTGCCTGTCTTGCGACTTTCATACGCTCACAATAAAGGTTGATGAAGTTGGAAGCAATTGAACGATGAATATAAATGCGCGAGGCAGCAACGCAGACTTGGCCAGTGCGAGCCAATATTCCATTCGCAGTCCTAGTTTTGTTAGATTACACGTGAAAAGGTTGACAGGGGTGAGCATACCAAGTGACTGCGTTGTCTAGATTGGAATCCTCTAAAATAACTGCAGGACTTTTGCCGCCTGGATTCTGTCTCAGTCATTGTCAACCTTTTAGAGTATGAAAAGTGACGAACCCAATGCCAGTGTAACGCGCTTGAGATTTATTTGCGCCGCGGCAACTTGAATCTTCTTTCCAGTAGCTATACTGCCGGTGAAACTAATCTTGAAAGTTGTCAGATATTACCGGCGACTTTGTAGAATTTTAGAGCTTTTACCTTTCTCACTCGCTTATGATTGGACGGGACGATGTCCAAACGAGGGTTCTGGAAGCAGCCGAAAATAGAGGGGCCGACTGTGTTATTGAGGTTGTTGCGAACACAGCAGCATCGAGATCGGCCTTTGATCTATCGCGACATGTGGAGTTTATCCTCTGTAGGATTTCACCAAGAAGAACTGCCATTTTTTGGTCTCGAGTTCTATCAAAAGAACATAGGGTATTCACACTTTCGCCCAGAGAAACTATACCGATCCTGAACAAAAAAAAATTGTGACAACTTTGGACGCGCTCCGGTCCGAACTGTATTTTACGATGTATTGGAATGCCTGAAAGAAAACCAAGAAAAGCTATACAGCTACGTGACGCATTAGTTTAGTTGGCCGATGCTGCTCAGGGATTCGAGATGTTTGAGTAAAGGAAGCGAGAAAAGTATTACTGAAGATCTCTGAATAGAGAGATACTTGATCACCATGTGCCGATCCCCGAGTGAAAAGATTGTTTTATACTAAGCTTGGGCCTATCACAATGTCAAATAACTATTTAGTGGGACCTGTTTAGATTCATGCCCAACAATTAGACCTATCATGGTAGAGAAATCGAGTGCATCCGAGTCTCATCTAGGCCGCTTAAGATATCCGGACCGAGATAGCCGGTGTTTGGACCCAAGATTCCTCAAGATTCCGTCAATGCTTGTCTCGATGTCTGTACCCACCGGTTCCTCTGTTCCTCTCCATGAATGCACAGGCACCGTTGCGACCGGAAGGGAGGGTCGGGACTCGCACTTTAAGTACTCCGAGCTTCGCATTACGGAGTTCCAGATGTTTGACCGCGGTCCCTGAGATGGCTAGAGTCGGCATTGCCACCGGCCTCGGGCTCGCGCCAGGAAAATTATAAAATTATTAATAGTTCTCCACCGGGGGGCCACTGATTCATGACACCCAATGGATGACATCAGCTCTTCCTCTGCACATATTTTCCCACTAGTCGGACCCACCGCGAGAATCATGGTCTTGCATGGTTGCAGCCCGGAATTTACCCACGATCGCATGACTTGCATCAGTAGATGGCCGTCGGCGTAGCTATGCGAAGTCGCTGGAACAAACCCAAAATCTGAAAATCTGAAAATCATTCGTCTCAACTCTCAGGATCGAGCAGGAGAGCTCTGACACTCCTTTAAAAGCTCCTGAAGCTCGGCACTTGCAACCACCAGGCGAAGCCGTCGGGTGGTGGGTCTGGGCGGTTAAGTCGGATCCTGTGCCTTTCTAGCCCCGTTTTCACTTTTAATGGCCACCCTACAAGGCAGCTTCTGTTTATATTGGCGATTCGCCGCTCCTTGCCAAAACTCTTCTCTCTCCTTCTCGTTCAGACCCTTCTGCAATCAGTGCGGCCGGGATATTCGCTTCTCACCACGGCCCCGGGGCCAATAATAGTCTATACCTCTAGACGTTGAGCAGACCTGTCGTCGGCCACCATGAACAGAACCGACCAGGAGATCCAACAGGCCGAGGCCGATGTTTCCAAATGGGGCGAGGAAAAGCCCAGAGCCTCGGCGGAGGCAGATCGACCAACGACATCAGGCACGACCGGTTCATCGTCCGGCTCAAGTAGCTCGATTGATTACGATCCATATGTCCACAGACTGCAATCGCGCAACACAGAAGTTGATCTAGAACGCCGACGATCAACAACTTCCCAGGCACTCAGCAGAATCGAGACCCAGCGGCTTCAGCATCAGCTCACCGTTGGTGAAAGCGTGAAGTCGCGACCTTCCAAGGCCCGTTTACCGGCCTTCGGTGCCGGCAAGCCCTATCCTCCACAGTTACCAAATCGCGACGACTATGTCGTGGAATTCGACGGCCCGGATGATCCTCTGTATCCGCAGAACTGGCCGCTCTGGACAAAGTAAGTCATGCCATGTCGTCAGTCAGAAATTGTGATCTAACCGTTTCTCCTAGGGTGTACATTGGCGCCATGCTCGCTTTTACCAGTATCTGCTCAACTTTCGATTCTGCCGTTTTTAGCGCTTCATCTCAAAATGTCTCTAAGCAATTTGATGTTGGTCTTGAAGTCTCTGTTCTGTCTAGCTCACTGTACATCGTCGGCTACGCATCCGGGCCACTCATTTGGGCACCATTGTCTGAGCTCAAAGGCCGTCGTCCAGGCATCGTCATTGCTATGCTTGGATTTGGAATTTTCAACACCGCTGTTGCAGTCTCGAAAGATCTGCAGACTCTCATGATTTGCCGCTTCTTTTGTGGTATCTTCGGTAGTTCCCCACTGGCTGTGGTGGCAGCTGTCTTCTCCGACATTTTCAACAACCGTACTCGTGGTATTGCGATTGCTTGTTTCTCTGGCACGGTTTTCCTGGGCCCTCTCATTGCTCCTTTCATTGGTGGTTTCATCAATATGTCTTACCTGGGTTGGCGCTGGACCGCCTACATCCCCGCCTTCATGGGCTACGCTGCATTTGTGATGAACCTTTTCTTCCTGAAGGAGTCTTATCCGCCTGTGGTTCTTGTTGACAAGGCCTCAGAACTACGTCGCCGCACCAAAAATTGGGGAATTCACGCCAAGCAAGAGGAAATCGAGGTTGATTTCAGAGAGCTGATCATCAACAACTTCTCTCGCCCACTTAAGCTACTTATCTACGAGCCCCTGATCCTGGCAGTAACGGTGTACCTTAGCTTCATTTATGGGCTACTCTACTGCTTTTTGACAGCCTACACCCTCGTTTTCCAACAAGTGTATGGCATGAACGCCGGTGTTGGTGGCCTGCCCTTATTTGGAATGGTTGTCGGTCTGTTCATCGCCGCTGCATACATCATCCTAACCGCCCCTTCTTATGTCAAGAAACTGGAAAAGAATGGAGGTGTGCCTGTTCCTGAATGGCGTCTCCCGCCAGTGATGGTTGCCGGTGCTCTATTCGCCGCCGGACTTTTCTGGTTCGGCTGGACAGGATTTAACGGCACAATTCACTGGATTGTGCCCACACTGAGTGGTCTGTTTACTGGTTTCGGCCTTTTGATAATCTTTATTCAACTCTTCAACTACCTGATTGATACTTACCTTATGTTGTAAGTTGTCCCTCCATCTGATCTCCGGCAATCTTGCTTCGAACCCAATCTAACCCCTCAAATAGTGCCGCATCTGCTATCGCAGCCAATACATTCTGTCGTTCAATGGTGGCGGCAGCTTTCCCTCTCTTCTCGCGCCAAATGTTCGAGGGTATGGGTATCCAATATGCATCCACACTGCTTGGTTGTGTCGCTGCTGTTCTGGTCCCGATTCCAATCGGATTCTACTTCTTTGGTAAAAGACTGAGAATGAAGAGCAAGTTCGCTCCGTTTTTCGAACCTGCTCAGGAATCCTTCGCTGCGGAGCCTGAAGAGGAATTGGAAGAAAATAGAGCTGCCTAGGCTTCCTAACGGACGCCCCCCAAAACTGTACATAATTCTATCCTCGCTGAGGAGATCAAAACATTACCCGAATAATACAAATCAGAACTTCCCGAAGTCAACATCATTATGATATGCTACTATTGATTATGTCATATTCTTCTTAGTCGAATCAGAATTCTTTATGTACAATACTGGTGCGCTATTTATCCGGCCCCGTTATGAGGATGCCCTAATCCAGATCCAGCTAGTCACGCAGCGAACTCCGCAGCCCCTTGGAGATTTTTGGCGAGCAGCCTGGACGAGAAGCAAAATTCTCGGATTCAATTGATTAAACGATTTTCCTTCTCTCGAAATCCAAGCAGGCTTACGCTTTCAATCAACACTGCTGAGTCAGCCGGTTTCGCAGAGCCTCAGACCATCCAGTCGCCCACACTCATCCCGAGTTACCTTCATATTCTCTCTGCCACCACCTTGCGATTCGTTCTCTCTGGCTGCCAGATTATCTCTTACACTACGAACCAGCCTACGCCAGTAAGTACCCTCCTGCTTGTTGTGGCCGAATCAAAAGAAAAGAAAAGGTTGCCCGAGGAACGACAATCATGGCACAACTCTCGGACCTTCCCAACGAGGTGATTCTCATCATCATTGAGTACCTACAAATAAAGAACAACGGTGTCAACTTGAAATTTTACGAGCTTGGAGCTGCACACGACTATGCTTTCAAACATGACCAGTCGCCAATAGTAAAGAATCTACACTCTCTTCAACTTACTTCGCGTCGTTGGAACCGTCTCCTCAACCCAATCATTTATCGCGACATTTTCGTACGTGACTACAATCACTACGGTGAGAAGCGACCATTTGATCAGTTCAAATGGAGCCTGGAGAACAATCCAAGCCTCAAGGAACATGTTCTCTCGGTGATGATTCCCTGTGGCATATCCTGGGATAAACGCTCTATTTATGAGGTCTTTCATCTCTTTTGGCTTACCAGCCTGAAGAGCCTTACCATTTACGATTTCAAAGACTGGGAGCAACTGCATTTTGAAGACAGCTCACACATCGGGACCTCGCCCGTGAAATGTCTGAGACTGATCGAGTGTGGAGCCCACGAAGAGGCTCTGGCGGCTGTTCTAAGTTGGCCAGAGGCTTTGAAAATACTTCACTACGACGCCGATCAAGGCCAGTGGTCTGGTCATTATGATGATGAGACTTATGAAGAATGGACATGCGAAGCTTTCGTTCGCACACTGCAGCCACAAAAGGACTCACTGGAAGAACTGATAATGACGAGACCACCACTGGATCACGAAGGGCTTTTCAATGGACCACGAATCAACTTGAGAGATTTCCAAGCCTTGAAAACTCTGCGTCTATACCATGTTTTTATGTGTGGCTACGATCATCCATCTGGACTCTCAAAGTGCTTACCTCCCAACCTTGAAGTTTTGGAGGTATACTATGATGATACCGACCTCGCCACATTTTTCTGGGAAGATGACGGTCAACCCTATGACACTTTTATTCATGAGTTGATGAGAAACAAGAGGGCAGATCTCCCACATTTGCATACAGTGACCATTTACACCCCTGAATGCATATATGATGAACAGGAGGGGGAAATTTTGGAGGTGGGATTGTGGGGACTGCAAGAACCGCTCGCACATGATGCCGACGAACTTGGCATAGATGTCAATGTGTGGATTGGGATTGGGCATAAGGACAAACCGACATTTGAGAAAATGGACGTTCTAAGCTCTCTACAAATTAGCCAAAGCGGCCATTTTAGTCATTATCACACAGATAGAGGAGCACCGGGACCAAATTCTAACCCGCCAGAACGTGTTTCTCGGGCTAGTTCAGAAGGAAAGACCAGATTCTTCGGACCATATGCCGAATTACAGTTTCCGAGTTGAGAGGAATTCCAGTTCTAGTCTATACATTACGAGGTACCTAGCAATGGGTTTTCATCTAATGTACGAGCTCTAATTTGAAAGCTTTAGAATGTCTTTTACCAATTGGGTACCCCAGTACCTACATCAGTAGCTACCCCTACTATGTACGCTAGTATTCGAACAGCTCTAAGTATTATCTAAAATCTTAGTAGGAAAGCCATTTAGATAAGAGTGAAAAAGTAGAATTTTCATACAGACTAAGTAATACAGTGACAACCATTAACTATACTATACGGAAGAGAGATGTCGATGGACCGAAAATGGGATGTCCATTTAGATCGACTCCATGATAGCACCCGTGAACTTAACATCATGTGGCAGTAATTGGCGATTTATGAGGGGTTAATAACTGTTCATGGGCCACGGGATGTTAGGCGAGGGATACTCTTGTCAGTGGATCTATTGGCCGACAGCAGCACTTCTGGCGTCCATGATTGTGACGTGGAGATGCTGGAGCCACATGATCTCGATGAAAGTTTCAAAGCGAACCTGAGATTCATTAGCCATCCACGTCTTCACCATCTGTATCTCGCGTGCCATTGGTCGAGAATAGGCCGAAAATCGAGCACGCACTTGCATGGTAGGCCTAACATCTCTTCAGGAGTTTTGGCCCGTCCAATTTCTTCGACCTCCTGAGAGTTCCTGGATGGGATGAAATTGATGCAGGATTTGGGCTTGAAAATGAATAGTCGAAGAATGTTCTTTATACAATATCAGATAAGATGAGATGATATTGACCCGTGGGGAGGACCAAGGTAGATGTATACGATGGTATTGATAGTACCATGGCAGTACCGTACGGGAGGTAAGATGGACTTAAGGTCGAGTGATGTTTATGACATGGTCCTTCCCGAACACCCCGGACTGCCCGGATCTCCCACTGAAGGGCTCTTCTCTCGCTGGACTCACATTAAGCCCAGTTGGATTATTTCTGTTTCATGCTTCTTTCCTTGTGCCTGGCTGACCAATCCTCCTCAGCGGGGGCCTAGGTTGCCAGGGGAGCTCGGGGTGGTAGAGCTGGAGACAGACACAACTTTCGAAGAAGAACTGAGGATGGGCCAAGGGAGTCATGAGGTGGAGCTTCTATTTTGTTTAAAAGTGAGGGTTGATTATGGTATCTTTTGCGAACTCAAGCTGACTTGGAGAGGTTGGCAGGTTCCCTCAGCTGGTGAATACATCGTCCCTACTGACAAGAAAACACTCACTGCCTCAGATTTGTCCTTCGGCTTTCAACGTCTCTCCTTCCTTTTCTTTACCATTCTTTCACACTCTGCATGCTGCGAACTTATGCATCATGTTGGGCAATGACCTCTTCGCGCTCTTTCGTTACCGTTGCTTCTACCTCATCGCGACCCTCTACATCGTCGGTCTCTTCTATGTTGCGCTGAACACCCAGCTCGTCTTCGAAGACGGAGAGGTCCAGTATGTGATATTTCTCATCATTTGATATTCGTGATTGATGGCTGACTTCTCTCAGAAGAAAAGGGCAGGGCACATCTCAGGCTCTCCGCTCTTCCTCCCTCCCTGACCTCTGCGACATTCATCGCCAGCCCATAACGGCAACAGCTCTTACTTTACTATCCGGAGAGACATTTCTGCTTCCATATGCCAATTTGCCGGATGGTTACCGGTTCAAAACTTCTCTGGGGAAAAAGATCCTGGTGCTTGATGTCGACACGCGCCTTCTGGACAAGTCCGGGGAGCTTTTTAACTCGACATGGTCTCAAGACACGGACAAATCATGGGCTACAGCAGGGCGACTAAGTCATTTCCTCTTTGGTGAGAGTTTCATCCATTGCCATGTGCTTCTCACTAACATTCTCAGCACAACTGCATGGGTATGACTACAAATTTGTGCAGATGACCAACATTCCTGGGTTATTCGGGACATGGTCGAAAGTCTCAGCCATCAAAGAACAACTCCATCATTATGAATTTGTGGTGTTCATGGACGCAGACACAATATTTCCTCATCCGCACGTACCCTTGGAGTGGCTTTTTAACTATTGGGACATTGTCCCCGGGAACCTTGTCGCCATGGCCATTGATCCTTCGAATCCGATCAACGAGGACTCTTGTGGCCGGACGATGTTGAACACCGGTTTCGTCATTGCACAAAAAAGCGCTCGAACACATGAATTATTTGAAGCGTGGGAGTCTTGCCCCAATGAGAAGCGATACCCCGGTTGCTCCCACTTCAGCCATGATTGGCCACACGAGCAAGGCGCCTTTGGGAACTTTCTTCGATATGACTTTAACCAGTCTGAAGATGTGAAGCTACTTTCCTGTATGGAAGCGAATGGATGTCCTGAGGTCGCACATCTAAATTGCGCCGGTAAATTGGTACGTCACTACTGGGGATCCAAGGCCTCGGTTCCCTCTGCTGTACATGAGTCGATCATGCAGTATTTGCTGTCGTCTCTCCACGGGCAGTTCCACCAGCACTACAACCAAACCGTCTCAACCGCTATGACAAAAGGTATCGTTCCTGGAAATCAAACCCTCCCTGTGACGCTCGAAGATAACTCTCCGCCGAATACCTCACAGGTCCTCGAGACCGAACCCCCGTCGACCAATTCAGAGGATCTTGGAAACGAATCCCCACTACCTAATCCAGAGGAAGAGGAGAGTAAAATCTTATTTACTATCGAGGATCTCGTCGGAACGCTCGAAGAACCTCCCGCTTGAAACCTTGATGATGGAAGACAGCCCTGCAAAGTGGTAGATTCTAATGATAATTGTTAATAAGCAGACAGATGCCTAGTGATAGCTCTGGCTACGTCGCATGATCACTACTATCACTACTGTGCTGCGTAGCGCCATATGGTACAGCTTCATAAATTATAGCATATCCAACATACCAGCCTATCAGACCACATGGGCAACAAATGACATCCAGTCGAGGAATTGGAAAGAAGAGAGACCCCCAGTAGGACGAGAAAAGAAGATATAATGCGAGAGGAGAGGAAATTGTAATGCCAGCTTTTTCCTGGCAACAGCTCACAAAGCAACTGGACGCAACCACATTTAGCACTGAAGATCTAAACACACGCTATTCATCCGACGAGCAACCAGAAAGTGAGAGGAAACATGTACATCTTAAAAAGGGAAATGGTGCAATATCATGGACGTATGCGAGCATCATCATCGGTCAAAGGCGTGTAAAAGGAAAGAGGAGAGGAGTGCGGTTAACAGGCACAGCCGTCGTTGTTGGTGGTCTCTTTGGGGTGGATATTGACATCGATCACTGCGAAGGGAGTGTGGTGTTAGTGTTATGGTCAACGATTCAGCACCAACTCCGATAAACTCACTCTGACTCTCGCCCTGCTTAGCTTCACCTTCCATACCGGGCAACGCTTGGGCAATCCGCCGGAACAGTTGCTTCACGTTGTGTCCGACCTTAGCGCTGGTCTCAATGAACATAAGGCCGTTCTTCTTCGCCTCCTCTTCGCCTTGCGCCGTGGTGACCTCCCGTTTATCATTCAAATCGGTCTTGTTGCCCACCAGGACAATAATCACGTCGTTTCCACGCTCTCCGCGCACATCGTCGATCCATTTTCGAGTGTTCTGGAAGGATTTGGCATTGGAGATATCATAGACGACCACGGCGACGCTTGAGTCTCGGATGTAGGAAGGAATCAGGGAACGGAAACGTTCTTGGCCCGCAGTATCCCAAAGCTGGAGGCGAACAGTTCGGTCTTCAAGGTACATCGTCTAATGGAAGGATGATCAGTCCTGCTGTTGTCACGGGTGTATCTTGGGGGTTTGGAGGGGGCCTCGGCAGAGTGACATACCTTGGACAAGAAGTCGATGCCGATGGTGGCCTGGTATGTGTTGTCGAAGGAGTCGTACATGAATCGGGTAATCAGAGAGGTTTTTCCAACTAGAATAATTGTCAGAATCATGTTTCCAGCTTTCTTCGCCTCTCCCCTCATTGCTGTGTATAGGACGCGAAGTTCGAGGATACCGTACCACTTTGTTCACCCAAGAATACCAACCTATGTATCGCGTTAGAAGCAGCACGGATTTGATGGTCAAACTCAGGCAGCATTGGGACTCACTTGAACTTCTTCAACGGGTTCGAATACGACCCTACCCCAGAGGCGGAGGCCATGGTGCTGGTGTGATGTCGAGAGGGGGAGACTCAGGGGCCGAAATGCGCCGCAGAACCCGAACAGAGTCGGCAGGCAGCAGAGAAAGCACACACAGAAGAGGCACGAGTGATGACACGAAACGCCCGAGAAACAATGGCCCCGCTGGATCAATGACAGTCGAACGATCCGTGGATCTGGGGAACCACCACGACGACCCTCGCCGTCCACCGCCTCCACCGCCTCCAGCGGATCAGTTAATCCGCTCCGACCACCGAGTCCGTTCCTCCCTCAACGACAAGCTGCCAACAATTCCCCCCCTCGTCGGCGGCGTTTTCCCACTGGCCTTTTCATTCATTCGTCTTCAGGTTGTCCAAGGTCGCCATGGCTCTCGGGTATATGCTTGGTGTTTCCACGACCGCCCTTGTGGTGGTCGGACTGTGTACGTGGAGCTTGTGAACTCCCCCGGAGCTGGAATGCCTCATAGCTAACCCGGATTTCTTGCATACAGATATGCTCTTTCAGGGCGAGGGTGAAGCATTCAATGTATGATGACATTTATATATCGAACACCGATCGAAGCTTCTTGCGCGCCTTTTATTAACATGACACGTTCCAGGTCGGCCGCTTCCTTGAGGAGGTATCTCCCTACGCCTTTGCGAACATCGGTATTGCGTTATGTATTGGTTGCTCGGTCGTTGGAGCTGCATGGTATGCAAAAGTGATCTGTCATCCGCCTCGTATAGGCTTTAGACGTGCTTCATGCTAACCTGGTGGTACCTTTCTTGCAGGGGTATCTTCCTCACAGGCTCCTCGATCGTTGGTGGTGGTGTTCGAGCACCCCGAATCCGAACCAAGAACTTGATTTCCATCATTTTCTGCGAAGTCGTGGCTATTTACGGCGTCATTATGGCGATCGTCTACTCCGCGAAGCTCAACGCGGTCCCCGAGGGCGAGATCTACACCCAAAGCAACTTCTATACGGGGTATGCACTTTTCTGGGGTGGCATCACTGTGGGATTCTGCAATTTGATTTGCGGTATCTCCGTGGGTATCAACGGTAGTGGCGCTGCTCTCGCCGACGCTGCCGATCCCAGCCTGTAAGTTTTTACCCCGGACTGTTTGTCTGTGCCCACCCAAGGGTACTAGGCCCTTGGGACCGGCACCTGAGTTAGCTTCGGGATACTTACCATTTCTCTGCATTCTAGGTTTGTCAAGATCCTTGTCATTGAGATTTTCAGTTCCGTCTTGGGACTATTCGGTCTTATTACTGGTCTGCTGGTGGGCGGCAAAGCCTTGGACATCGGCACGGCCTAGAGTCCGACCCTCCGCACGAAGCATCTAACCAGAAATGGGAGGATGGCTATGCTTGCCCCATCTGGGTTGGCTACCTAACCACCACACCACTTGGCTCGGCACGGCCGGCCGCATATGATCTCGGAACACTATTTGACTCTTTTTCGTTTGGCAAAACTTTCGTCATGTCCTCTATTTTCTTCATTGTTATTTTGATACACCGCATCGGGGCGTCTGGATTCGATAGCGTAGAAGGGGGAGATCATCGGGAGATCATGGATGTGTACAGTACTTGAGTAGCAAATGGAACCAAAGCCTCCAAGCCTCCACCTCCACCCCCGCAACAAACCGTATGTACAGTACTTCTAGTAATTGTGGATTCAATGCAATCCAATCGTGAATCATTTTATCATCGAGCCAGCACGGACCGGCCACTAGCGAAGGGGTTGCAATATGGCGCACCCGAGGTTTCGCGATACGCCGGCTTTCATCATTCCTCGTTTCCTCTGCTGCGTTGGCTTAAAACCGCGCAGCCACCCCACTTCCTCCATTCGCACCCACCCATCATCCACCATCCATCATTCCGCATCCCGCATCATGGACAAACTGAAGGCAGCCATCCTGATCGTCTCCGACACGGCTTCGCAGGACCCCGCTTCGGACAAGACAGCCAATGCCCTGGCCCCCATCCTCGCGGCAGAGGGCAAGTGGGAACCCCCCGCAATCAAGATCGTGCCCGACAATGTGTTCCAGATCCAACAGGCCGTTTGCGAGTGGAGCGATAGCGCCAATTGGTATAACCTGATTCTGCTCAGCGGAGGAACCGGCTTTGCTATCAAAGATAATACACCGGAGGTGAGGTTTATTTTGCATATGCCGGTTTTCCCTATCCAAAAATCCCGCGCTAATGACATCACAGGCCGTCTCTCCCCTGATTCATCGCCATGCCCCGGGCCTCGTGTAAGTCTGCCATGGCGTTTTTTTGCGTCCCGAAGGTTGGCGCTAGAGCATGAACTAATTTTCCAAGCCATGGCATGATCTCCGCCTCGTTGAAAGTAACCCCATGTGAGATGACATCACCCTGCCCTCCTTGGCAACTGGGTTGCGATATCCCATACCCTTGGAGGACTATGCCGAGTAGTATAAACATCCCGCTAACCCCCCCTCCTTCTCCAGTTGCGATGATGTCCAGACCGGTTGCCGGAGTTCGAGACAAATCATTGATCATCACTTTACCAGGATCTCCCAAAGGAGCTATAGAAAATCTTGAAGCCGTTGTCAAACTTCTACCACACGCTTGTTTACAATCAGCCGGAGCCAATTCACGCAACATGCATGCCGCCGGTGTCAAGAGCCTTGAGGCTGAGGCCGGTGTGAGTTCCGGTGCGCCTCTACAGAAGCAGCAAAGCCACTGCAGCCATCACCACGGCCCTGGGCACGTAGCTCCCAAGGCTCATACCTCATCAAACCGTCAACAACAGTCCAATGACCCTTCTGCGGGTCCTAATCGGAGGTACCGCTCTTCACCTTACCCGATGCTTTCTGTAGAGGAAGCCCTCCTCAAGATCAGCGAGCACACCCCAGAACCCATTATCGTCGACGCCCCAGTGAACACCACCATCGTGGGATCTGTCGTGGCCGAAGACGTCATTGCCGCCGAATCAGTCCCAGCATACAAAGCCAGTATCGTCGATGGCTACGCCGTCATTGCCCCAGACTCAACGAACGGTGCCCCGAGTACAAAAGGCGTGTTCCCTGTAGCATCGATCAACCATGCCAACGTCGGTGGATCCCTAAAGCCCCTTCAGCCAGGTACCATCGCTAGAATTACCACCGGCGCCCCTCTCCCTCCGAACGCGAACGCCGTAGTCATGGTCGAAGACACTGACCTGGTCTCATCTACTCCCGATGGAACCGAAGAAGCCACCGTCGAGATCCTGACCGGAGATATCAAACCCGGCGAGAACGTCCGCGAACCCGGTAGTGATGTCCGACTCGGCGAGAAGATCCTCGCTCGCGGAGACATCATCTCTCCCGTCGGCGGCGAAGTAGGCTTACTAGCTTCAACCGGTATCAGGACAGTCAAGGTCTTCAGAAAGCCCCGAGTAGGCGTACTGAGCACAGGTGACGAGCTCGTGGAACACGACGACCCTCGCACTCTTACCGGTGGCCAGATCCGCGACTCCAACCGACCCTCACTCCTCTCTTGCCTCAATTCCTGGGGTTTCCCAACAGTGGACCTAGGCATCGCCCGCGACACACCAGCCAGCGAGCTCGAGCATGCACTACGAGACTCCCTCCGCGGCGTCGGCCGCGCCTCTTCCAGCGTGGACGTGATCGTAACCACCGGCGGCGTCTCAATGGGCGAGCTGGACCTCCTAAAACCAACCATCGAACGCACCCTCGGCGGCACAATCCACTTCGGCCGCGTTTCCATGAAACCCGGCAAGCCGACAACATTCGCTACAGTCCCCTTCAAAGAAGCAGGCGACGGAAACACACAGCAAGAACGCAAATCAAAACTCATCTTCTCCCTCCCCGGCAACCCGGCCTCTGCCCTGGTTACTCTGAATCTATTCGTTCTACCCTCGCTGCACAAACTCAGTGGCCTGGGCGAGAGCTCACGAGCTCTCAGTTCCAAGCCCTGGATGGCGCCGCAACTCGGCTTGCCTCGTGTGGCTGTCGTCTTGACGCATCACTTCCCGCTTGACCCTAAGCGCACTGAGTATCACCGTGCTGTGGTGACGGCTTCGCGCTCGGACGGTCGACTTTATGCTACCAGCACCGGTGTCGAGGGCGTTGGACAACGCAGTTCCCGCGTCGGTAGTCTCGCTAGCGCAAATGCACTGGTTGTCCTGCGTCCCGGTCGTGGAGTTGGTATCAAGGGCGAGATCGTGGAGGCACTAATGATGGACGGTGTTTATGGCTCGGATACTCGACTCATTTGCTAAAGAAAGTGCCACGGCTAGAACGATAAAGTGGGGGGCTGGAACTCCTAGATTTATTTGGTTTACCTTCTAAATGGTTGCTTTGCGATTTTATTTTCTTCATTGTCCTTTTTCTCTCTTTACCCTTTGGGTATTTTATGTGCTTATCTCTCTCCTCTTGGTTTTCTTTGGGTGATCTATGAGCTATGATAGTACCGAGACTGCCAGTATACTTATCAACGAGCAAATGAGAATATGATACAATCAAATATCTTAACCCCAACCCGAGATGTAATGCAAGTATCCCAGCTACCGAGACCCAATCCTTCTTCACACAGAACTTGGAACTCATGACGACTATGTGAAGTTAGCCCCGTGAGTACTTCCAGCCTTTCTTCTTCTCCGCTCTAAACGCAAGCAACGTGCCATCACGTCCCTGCTTCCGTGCAATCTCAACCACAAAAAATCTCACGAAATCGGTCAATGTCCAGTAGCTGCTATGCGCACTGAGCATATTAAGGTACTGGATATTGAGCGGGCCGCCGCCACCGGATAGGTAATAGTCAATTTGACCATTGTCGTTCAGTAGGAGCATACGCTTCTCGGCGATTTCTTCGCGAGTGAAGTCATGAGTCTCCATTTCAACCGTGGAAGGTAGCTTTGTGACTGCTGCCGGACGAACGGGGGCTGTAGAGGGCATGAAGGCAGGTGCTGAGCTCCATTTGAAAACGCTACCAAATGATGACCAGAAAGAAGAGGTGGCGCTGGGGATTGAGGCGGTCTTGAGAGAGTTGGAAAGCCCGGTGTCGACTGCAGCGTTGACGCGGTATGCGATTGCTAGGGATGTTAATTTTAGAAGAAAAAACATAAAGTTAGGGCACTCACGATCGGTAGTGTGCATGATGTTGTAAAAGTTGTCTACAGCAAGACAGCCGTAGGTACCAGGTTCACCGGCGACACCCCGTACTAAATCCTCACCCTCACTTCCGGGTTTATCTCTGCCCTTTCGGGGAAGAAGGCTTGCTGGAATACAGTTAGAATCCATAGAAAGCCAAAATTGTGTCACCGAAGCATACCCTTGTTCAAGAGGAGAAAGAACCCGACAGGGCTGCCGCACAGAAACAGAATGCGGGTATCAAATTCGAAGATGTCGCTGTGCAAAGGTGTATTATGAAAATCAAAATGAGGAACATGTGTTGGTTGGTTGCTTAGGATATCGAGAGCCATAACACTCCCAAGAGAGTGAGCGAGGAGATGGACTCGACCGTTCTCTTGGAACCCAGGATTATTCTTGCACCAGAGTCGGTAGATACGATTAGCCTCTCTGACAACAGCCCTGATCATTTTTGGTTTGTGGTGAGACAGGTAATATGGGATATCGAGCATCACATCGCTGATCAAAGAGCGCACAGCGGGAAGTGTCTGGGGCGTTATGTCGTCAAGCGAAAAATTGTTGGCGGTGGGATCGTCGGAGTCTGTTGATTCCAGGGACGGATCTTCCAAAGATAAAGTTGTTCGCCAATTCACAGGCAGAACCATGATGCCGCCATTATTCTGGTCAACATGAGGCCACACAGGCTCATTGTTCAACTCCACATTTACTTGGCGTCGGAAAGCATTCATCGCATGAGTGAAGTGGAAGCTCTCCATCCGCTCGGATAGCTTCTGTCCAATACCATGGATTACAAGTACCAGGTCTGTAGGGCTTGGTCGTAATTCTTCCATTTTGCAGGAATAGCAAACTTGCTCACCCGGAGCAGGAGCTGGTTCTTGAGTTTGGTTCCTTCGAATGTATTGCCGTACATCGACAGGATTAGCCTTGGCGGGGTGGATTTTGTCCCATAGACTCCGACTGAAGCCACGCACCACTGGTATACCAATCTGTCGTCCCTTGCGAATTGCGCTCAGCGGTCGTCTTCCACGTGAAGCTGATGGTAGCAGGTTTGGCCGGAGAATTTGAGCATTCCTTGCGTCCACGTAAACTGCACTGGAAAAGAGATAGGGCTTAACAGCGTCTGAGTGGGCCGCTGTGCCGCCAGCTGCCTGGTTGAGATCGGAGGAGGGACCTTCAGGTATATCATCATTTGCGGAGGCGGTGGTATCCATTCCCTGATCTTGGGCCGTTCCGGGCGGATTGGTAGATCCTGCTTCCCCTTTCGGCCAGAGGCGATGAACAATTTTTATCTCTGCATCAGCTCCATTTTCCACACAGCTGTTCAACTCATCTTGCCATGTATCGGTCCATGGTTTCAAGTACGTGTAGCCTTCTTCCAATTTGTTCGCCAATGCAGTCTCCACAGGGAACATGGTATTCTTGTAGAACCATGTAGCTCGGACGACAACTGATACATCGTGGAGAGGACTCCAGTAGATAGGTTTCATCTAATAGCAATGGTCAGCTTAGCGATTTCAAGCACCAAACGATGAAGAATACCTTCAAATTTGGAAGCTCGACCAGGTGAAGCCGCGAGGCACCAACAGGAATCTTTGCCTTAACCTCGTCGTGCTGCTTCTTTGGAATTCCTTGATCTCGATCCTGTTCGGGAGTGTCTTGGGCCATCTCATCCAAGCTAACAGTGGCTCGAAGACCTGAGCGCTTCGGAGCTCCACGGGTTGGAGCACTGCTTCGCACCTCACTCTGCCACTCGTGGGCTCCGTCCTTTGATGGCAATGACTCGACCGAGCTCCCAAATTGACTGTGGGCTTGGGAAACGGGCGCTCTGATGAAAGGCGATCCGCTGATACTCGCATCGCGGGATCGATTCGCACGGAGACTTCCAGCCTCGTCTTGGCCATCTTCCACGCCGTCGTCATCCCCAATTGTTGAATTGCTCCTTCTCTTGTTCGATGGCGCGTCTTTCAACGAAGAAGAACGTTCCCGCTTCCGATAATCGGGATGACTCCTAGGAGGGCCATCGACCAGGCCATCATCCAGGGACGATACCACATGCTTTCGTGTATAGGTCTCAGTTCGGATTTCAGAACTTGTGGGTAATCCAGATCGGCTTTTGAGATGTCTGCCAGGGGCTTCATCCGGAAATGATGGAGAGTTGCTGAAAGTGCTGCTGCTGCTGATGATGCCTGTGTCATCTCTATTGTTTGCTATCTTGCGGCGGCGTCCCGCCTCCAGCTCTAATCCCTGACCCGGGACAGCTATGCTGGACAGCGTTTGTGACGTCTCCGGTCGAATTCCAATCTTACTCGCATTCTTAGCCTGATGAGCTTTGCCCAGCTTCTGCCACGACGTCTCCAAGGCGAGATTGTCCCTGGCCGAAAATGGCTTTGGTGGAGCTCTTTCATTTCCAGAACCTTGCCCACTTGCAGGGGGGAGAGGAGCCAGTGGATCGTCAATTGGCAAAGATGAGATGTAAAAGAACTGAGAGCGGATCTCAGGCGGGGTCAGACGAGAATACAAGCTTGATAGCTCCGGCTCCTCGTCTGCCAGCAGGCAGGTCGAGCCGTAGGTATGGAGAGGGCCCGTCATGGTAAAGGACGCGGTTCCACTTTTCCAGGGTCCAGCAATCTGCGCGAGATCAAAACACCGATCGCCAGATGGTCATCGCCAAGCACCGTGACTGGTCGCCCTAGGCCGATCGGAAACAGCCGACCGGGACAGAAGGGGTGGTCTGTTGCATCGGGGAGTGTAGCAACGAGGAAGACTTTTCGTCTACGTTGTTGTCAAACCTGACAGCTGCCTGGCCGATGAAGATGACGTCGCGGCACGTGCCGCCCTTCGCTTTCGCCTGAAAAGCAAGGATGTGCGTCCTTGCTAGCAGCATCCTTGCCTTTTTTTTATTATCTCTTTTTCATATTATGTATTTGTTCTCTAGTGGGAATTGACTTGAATAAAGTAAGTTCGTGAAATGTCATTAAATTGTCTGAAATTGGACAGAAACGGTCGCGCCTTACACCTGTTCACCACCGCTTGATTCTCACAAAAAGCACTTGAAGTAAACACCATCGCTAAATCACATTTCTGAAAGAACTCGACAACCCCCACCCCCCTACCCCATTTGAAATCGTATTATCACTTCTGCGATCCATTTATCCCCTCAACTATCCTGACAGCGAGAGCGAGACCTTGCTTCCAGAGACCGTGCGAGGACGTCGCTTGATGTATTCATCCATCATTTCGTCCTGAGCCTGGACGTTGACATCGCGGAGTTGCTGGAGTATTACAAGCGAAGCGTTAAGCATGTCTAGGATATTGCGCGTATCGTGGAGGTGCTTGCGGATCACGCTATCCGGCAGACAGAAAGTGCGGACGTTCATCTCTTGTGCCATGATTCTCCAGTTAGAGAGGTTGGACTCCAGCATGATCGGATTGGTGGAGCTTTCTCCGGTAAATCTGAGGCTGCGGCGGTTTGCCATGATCAAGTCTCGCTGGGTAGCTTGATCAAATCGAAATTCGGTGACTTGTGGTCGGTTTTTCGAGGTCCAAAACTCCTGGACCTTTTCAATGGAGTGCTGAGAGATTCGGCCGTCGTAGTACTGATTCAGAATGAACTCGTTAGCAGTGGTGCATATCATAACCTCTAGGTCAGCATAAAGCTTTGACTGCTGCGAGGAGGTTAGAGAGACCGGGGCCCATGAGCTGGGCGAGACCGTCGGCGAGCTTCTCGGACTGCTTTTCGGACTGTCACCGGTCTATAAAAGGTATATGTGAGTTTTAGAAACCTGGCTCTCAATTGAAGAGGGAAAACTTACCAGCTGCTTCAGTTTCTTTCCAAACTCTCGCATCACACTCGATCTCCGCCTCGGTGTCCGTGGCGACTTGGGATCATCGAGCCAACCGTTGTCTCCGAACAGCTTCTTGTGAACACGCCCGCTATGGACTGTCGACTTTCGTTTCAAGCCCGCACTGCTATCCGTGCTACCCTCCTCCTCAATGGTTCCCAGTGAACGAGTTGGAGACCGATTCGAGGATCGGGTTGGGGATTGACTAGGCGATCTGACCAGTCTAGGAGTCATGGAAAGAGGAAACTTGACTTCGTACACCGAAGCAACATGGCTAATTGGTCGGAATCTCTCGGTGGTCGTCACATGTGGCAGAAATCCATGTCCGTCGGTTTTGACGGACAAGTTTAGTCCTGTTGGGATCAAAGCCCGGAGGGCCTCATTGCGAGGGATTGTCGATACCCCAAGTAGACTCGGGGTGTCTGCCCGCACCATAGTGCGTATCTGCTGAGACCTTGCCAATTCAGACGGATGGTTCGTTTCTCCGAGGCATAGAGAGGGCTCATTGCATAGGATGGCGACCTGGTCATTGGCATCGCTGTAGGGATTGTCTTCCACGATACTCTCATACTCCCTGGATTGAATCTTAAATTGGTTTCAAATAATGACTTAATTGAAGATCTTACCCTGGGGCGACAGCGTAAACACTGGTTGGAGACTCTGGGTCCAGCTGGCCCGCAAAAGCATCCGCTCGATGCAGCATGAACGGAACATATTGGCTTGAATGCTGCATTTCCATGGAGGTTTCATCCAAACTTGGAGCCATCGTGTCGACCATCTCTGGGCTGTCTGGCTGGCACATCTTCTTTGGGGTGTTGTCGGTGACGCTGTGCTCTCCAGATAAAGCCGTGGCGGGAAGTTGAGCAAACGGGGTATCAGACGAGAATCTGTAGAAGGGAGAATCTGGGCTGCAAAATCCACACGGTAAAGTGACAATGGTCAGCAAACTGTAAAGCATTCACTTGGGGCGGTGGTTGTTATGATCCGGTGTGGCTCAATAAGTAGGTAGCAAGCCTGCGGGAACACCCATTCACGTACCCCAAAAAGCTAACAGGCTGATTTTCCTCGCGTATCTTTCGATTGGGAGTGACATAGGCCTTGGAAGGCAGTGTCTCGTAGTAAAAATCTTCGTCCATCTTTATGAGCTCAGATGTTTGGTGACACACGATTCTTGAGATTGAAGGAAAGTACGAGCATACTACAACAACAACAACATAAACGAACCATAGTCTGGATTGAGGCCGTTGCCGGAAGCCGAAGTCCGAAAAACAACATCCGTACCCTAAGAATACACTGCAACAATACAATAAATGATTCTGGCCATTTATTTCAATCTTGTTTACCAGAAACAATCTTGAAACTTGCTTCCTACAAGTCTATTGTTCGGTGCTGTATAGAGGAAGCTAGAGTTGGGAGATAAGGGCTAGACTCTTCCGGAGACAGAGTGTCAGAGTTTTGGTGCCAGAATTACAGACCGACTGGGAAGTTGAGAAGGAAAAAAGATGAAAGGTTCGGTGATTTTTTTGCAAGTATGGGGTGAAGAAATTTTGCCTCAGGCATAAAGCAGGCAGAAATTCTGGCCTGAGGCTGAACTCATTGGTCTGCGGCCATAGTTGCAATCTGCATTCTGCATGAATACTCACGATCGATTTCCATCGAGTTTAATAAATATGTCTTATCGCTGACAGATTTGTGAAATAAAAATAGCTTAGGCCTAATCTGAGTAGATCGTGAGGCTGTTTGCAATACCCAACATTTGGGAAGTGGACACGCCCGCCAAGTTGAGCCGCAGCCGGGATTCTTGCCGATCTTCCCGCTGCACTGGCCGGAATTCCCGAACCACTCCGACTAATATACCGTCCACTAGTAGCATAAAAGGGAGAGGCGACATATCAGGCCCGAGGTTAGATGTCGGAAATCCCCCGGCTAGTTGCTCGGGATGAAATCATCGGTGAGATCATCAAGTAGTCGCAGAAATACTATAGTACAGTGCTGTATACTTGAGGACTGGAAAATCGGTAGCAGGAAGTAACTAAATAACATTGGCATATATCTGGTTAAATATATACTAGTACAGTACACTGCCCGTATGGGTCGTCTCGCTACGAAATATCTCTGCACTTCAGGTTTTAGCGCCCATCGCTTCCACTGGATAGCGGCGATGGTGGACAACCACCGAAGCATTTGCCATACATCCCGAAAATATGCCAATGAAGAGAGCCAGGCTCTTGGTAGACCAACAAGGGATGATATGTTAGTACCCCGACATGACCCTGGCACTACACACCGGGTTTCCCTCAGCGAACTGCCTGTCGAAACTGCCACGCCAGCCGTGGGACCGGTGGATAGGGCGGCACGATGGTCTTCTAGAGAGTCGACTAGACAGGAACAAGGTGAAGTAGCTCAGCCAATGGAGAGCACGAGAAATAGACACAGTTATTACCAAGACTAGCATCAACCAAGCTCTATAACCAAGTCAAGTCCCGGAGTAGCAACCGAGTTCCACTTGCCGACTCGAGCAGCCGAGCTGTAGTGGGGGAAAGGCCCAACTCCACTCGCCCACCTCCACCACTCGCCAACACCTTCACCCATGACCATCCACCATCCACGGTCGTCCACCACGCTGGGCCCTGCAGCCCGGGATCAACGACGGCAACTCGGTCACAGCGCTGGGTGCAGGCGGTACCCACACGCTTGTGCACGTATAAATCACTCTACACCGCCGCTGATTGGCTACCCCCAGCTCGCTCCCACCAGCTCCCCACGATACAACCGATCCCCAATGCCGTGGCTGTTCTCCGTCATCTCGAATGTGGCCTGGTTTGCCCGCTTACCCCGGCTTGCTTGGAGTATTTATGAGCCCGTCATGGCCCTCGACCACATCTTCTTTCGTTTCGCGATTGTACAGAGTATACTTCCCAGGCATCTTGGTTGATTTCCCGCCGCAGTCCATATACACCCTAATCCCCCACCACTTCTACCTTCCACCGCGACATTCCTTCCCCGCCAGCGAACATGGTGCAAGAGACGTATGACATTGTCATCGTCGGCGCCGGCCCTGTGGGCCTGCTGCTGTCCCTCTGTATGTCCCGCTGGGGCTACAAGGTCAAGCACATCGACAACCGTCCGGTGCCGACCGCCACTGGCCGCGCTGACGGAATTCAACCGCGCTCCACCGAGATTCTGCGCAACCTCGGCCTGAAGCGCTCAATCATGGCCTACGAGCCCGCTAAGGTGTACGACGTTGCCTTCTGGGACCCCAAGGGCGATGGATCTGGCATCGGCCGCACTGGTAGCTGGCCCAGCTGCCCTCGCTTCATCGACACCCGCTACCCTTTCACCACCCTTGTCCACCAGGGTAAGATCGAGCGCGTTTTCCTCGATGAGATTGAGAAGGCCGGTACCCATGTCGAGCGTCCATGGACCATTCACGGTTTCAAGAATGACGGTGCCAATGCCGATTACCCGGTGGAGGTGCAGCTGAAGAGTCTCGACACCAACGTTATCGAGACTATGCGCACCAAGTACCTGTTCAGTGGGGAGGGTGCCCGCAGCTTCGTTCGTGAGCAACTTGGCATTCAGATCCGCCACAAGGACCCCATCGCTTATGTTTGGGGTGTGATGGACGGTGTTGTCCGCACCAACTTCCCTGATATCGAGGTGAGCAAGACATTAGATAGTTCCTGTGTCGGTTCATAAAACTAACCTTTCTACAGACGAAATGCACAATCCACTCTGACGCCGGTTCGATCATGGTTATTCCCCGCGAGGACAACATGGTCCGCTTGTATGTTCAGATCGCCTCATCGACCGATCCCGACTGGAACCCCCGCAAGACCGCTTCCGCCGAGGAGGTTCAGCAGACTGCGAAGAACATCTTGAAGCCATACTGGATTGAGTGGGATCGTGTCGAGTGGTACTCCGTTTACCCTATTGGACAAGGTATCGCCGAGAAATACACCCTGGATGAGCGTGTGTTCATGGGCGGTGATGCCTGCCACACCCACAGCCCCAAGGCCGGTCAGGGTATGAACACTGCCTTCCACGATGCTCTCAACATGGCCTGGAAGATCCACGCTGTGGAGACTGGCTTTGCCAACCGTTCAATTCTGAGCACTTACGAGAGCGAGCGCAAGGATATAGCTGAGACTCTGCTCAACTTCGATGCCAAATACGCTGCTCTGTTCTCCAAGCGCCGCCCTAGTGCCGGTGAGGTTTCAGCCAGCAAGGCTGTTGCTGCCTCCGACGTTGAAGAGGATGAGTTTGTCAAGACCTTCAAGTCCTCTTGCGAGTTCACCAGCGGATACGGAGTTGCCTACAAGCCCAACGTCTTCAACTGGGATGCCAGCCACCCCGCCAAGTCGGCCCTATTCAACATTCCCAATGTCCGCCTGACTGCTGGCCGCGCTTTCACCCCGACTATGGTCACCCGTCTTGCCGATTCCAACTTCGTCGAGCTTGAGCAGGAGATTCCCGCTAACGGTTCCTTCCGCATTTTCATCTTCGCCGGTAACCAGAACAAGACGCAGAAGGCCATCGCTGATCTCGCTGCCAATCTGGAGAAGGAGCGCTCATTCCTCTCTGTCTACCGCCGATCTGATATCGCCGATGTCTCTTTCTTCGAGCGTCACAACCCCCACTCCAAGCTCTTCACGCTCTCTCTCATCTATGCTGCCTCCAAGAACGAGCTCGATGTGGACTCCATCCCCCAGGTCCTGCGCGACTACCACCACCACTTGTACTCCGATGATATCCCTGACGTCAGGGTCCCCAGCGCCAAGTTTGCAGCCCACGAGAAGCTCGGCCTTGACGCTGAGAAGGGTGGTGTCATTGTCACCCGCCCCGATAGCCACGTCGCTTGCACCATCCAGCTGGTTGAGGGCAGCGGCACCGTTGATGCCCTCAACGAGTACTTCGGTTCATTCGCGACGAAGTCTCTGGGACAGGACTCCCAGCAGAGCCGTCTGTAAAATCCCAGTGATGAGCTTTGTATGATTTTTGTAAATTTTGGTTGTAAATAGCTTGTTTATATCGTTCATTTGGAGCGAGTGCTTGAGCATTATTGGCGTTTTATTTACCCGATATGATTATGAATAGAATTCTATAAGTTTCAAAATGATTTTCTTCTCTTTTCTCTTTCAACTTTTAGTTATTCGCGCGGAAGAAGACCATGCTGCAAGCTGAGTGGTCACATGCCAAGACTCGATCTATTTTCTGTCTCCACCCCGCATCACGGCATCCCTTCCACCCTCACCTTCAAGAAGCCTGAAGACGCAAGCCACGCCAACTCCAAAAATACCAAAGAGAGATCCAAAATGCTCTCTCTAGTCCTCGCTGCCGAGCTGGAAGGGTGAGTCCACTGCATCACATTCGCACCGAGTCTTACTTCCCTCTCGATTCCCCGCATCCGGCAATAAATTTTGAATGTAGGCTACGTGGGAGCATCGAGTACTCCTGTAGCCTAGACAATTGTTGATGCGATACATTATCTGACTCGTCTTATAGTGTCACTTCTCTCCAGCCGACTGATACCGAGGAGAACCCGTATTTCTACACCTTCAGGGTGAAATGCACATCTTGCCATGAGACTCACCCCAACTGGGTGAGCTTCAACCGCTTCGTGCGTAAATCCAGTGCATCAACCTCTCGCCATGGAGAATATGCTAATTCTTCTCCTTCAGGAGCAACATGAGATCCCTGGCAGCCGGGGTGAGGCAAACTTTGTCTGGAAATGCCGTCTCTGCACCGTAGGTGGCCCTATCCAACCAGCAATTTCAAATCACCCAGGTCACTCTTTCGTTGGCAAAGTTGGGATTGTTCATTTTGAAAGCTTGCTTTCATCTTTTACTTTTGATGTGACAGTGCGCGGAAAGCTGACGTTGTGGTCCAGAAAACCCACTCTGCTTCCATCATTTCCGGTCCCAAAACCTACGAGCTCCAGGAAAAGAAGACCGGTCAGAAGATTCTGGAGATGGACTGCCGTGGTCTGGAGTTCGTTGATTTCAAGCCCGACGTAAGTGAACCTCTCTAACCGACGCTGATCAAAATTCTCACATTCATCCAGGGTGACTGGGAAGCCAAGGGCGTTGAGACCCCCACCACATTCTCTGGAATTGATCTCTCCGAGGGTGAATGGTACGACTACGACGAGAAGTCCAGCGAGGAAGTCAGCATTAAGGAGGTTACCTGGTCGATTGCTCGGGCATAAATGTATAAGTCTCTCGCTGTGTAGGCGACTGCTCAGTGCGGACAATCATGCGCGCAGAGGGATAGACCTTTTCGGTATCTCTCCTCGAAAAAATCTTTCAATTCTTCGCTTTTCATGATCTGTTCGCTGTATTATTACCAGTGCTGATGAGCCGGGCGTGTGGTGTGGAGTTGTTGCGCTGTGGGTTAAGCGATATGATAATTACGAAGCCATACAAAATACAACGTGAGTATACAAAACAAGATTTTATATGTACATTTATAATTCCCCGTAAAAAATCCCCAAACGAATACAATTGTGCTTGTCAGATCTCATCGCTAATTCATACCGAGGCGGTGAAAATCCCTCCCTCCTGATTGGTCCGAAGACCATCCCGACCAGCTCACATTTTCGCGGTGCTACCGACTCCGCCAACCTCCAGTTCACGCGCGCCCACCATTTCCAAAGGAAGAGAAGCTGTATCGCCGAGCTCCTCTCCTCACCATATCTCCCTTCCGCCTTCTGTCTGTGCAACCGGCACAAGACCACCAACACACCCCATCACAATGAGCGTACGTCTTCCAAGCCACGCCGACTCGAGCTCCGCGATGCGCTCGTTCAAAGCGATCAAGATCTGCATCTGGAGCATTGGTTAGGAATCCAGCTGACATTTTCTTCTACAGTTCCAACCCGTCAACCCTCGGCCATTCCTGCAGGCTAGGTGCGCAATTCCCATCCCAGTCCCATGCCACAGCCCGATATCACCAACCCCCCTCCCCAAATTGAACAACCCAGCACAGATATACTCTACCGTCTAGCCCTCCGTCCATTATCTGACACACGTACTAACTATAATATCGATGCAGAGTCGGCACTGAGCTTGTCATTCGCCTGAAGTGGGGTCAGACTGAGTACAAGGGTACCCTGGAGAGTATCGATTCCTACATGAACGTTCTGCTGCGGGATACGGAGGAGCACATTGATGGAAAGCACACTGGTTCTTTGGGCTTGGTTCTGATCCGGTATGTGGATATCCCCGTAATGAGTGATATGGTTATCATGTGTTATGGCTGGGGATCCTCGAGTGAAGGGTGCTGACTGTGACTTGCAGGTGTAACAACATCCTCTGGATGGGCTCGGCCGCAGACGTGGAAATGACGGATCTCGGATTAAAATAATGGGTTCAGCGAGTGAAAGTTACCGACCGATGCACAGTTCTCGGCGAGATTCGGCCGCGCTTGCGAAGGTAGTCTTGTATTACCCGGGTCTTGATCTCGGCATGGTCAAGTAACTCGGCATCAGGGAATTGCAGAGTTACAGCCCGCTAAGGGGCTTAGAGACTGAGATACGAGGAATTGAGGGAAGCTGTCAGGACCAGGACCAAGGTCATCAGGCCAGTGGGCGGGTTCTTGTTGCTGTCCTTGTCGATGCGATTGCTTTTTTGATTCATGAGGCGTTTTGATGGTTCTTCCAGTGCGATTTATTGCATGGCTACTGGCCAAAAATCAATACACAATTTCGACTCCCAAACCGCTAACGTAGACCGCCGCGTCATGAACCCCATTGATGGCTACCGTAGGTCCTCCCTTCACGGCAACCTACACTGCTTGCAACCCGGGAGTATGTCTCTGGCGAATCCTGCTACCGTTTGTGCTACGACATGCGGGTGATGAATAGAACTCAACGCGCACGGCGGCTATGTGGCGAGAGTAAACTGAAGAAGGCAGGATTTGTTCCCTCCGAGAACTACTACCTGGCTATCTACAAAGCATGCGTTAATCGCGGGCTTCTCGCCCAAGCCAATCCAAACCCACCGCTCGAACCAGCATCTAATCCTTCACGGAAATGCTTAGAGCGGAAATCCGGCATTACCGATCGGCTGATCGTCCTGGGCATTCATGCTGGAAGGCCGTGCAGCAAATCCATGTAGGGAGGCGAATGGCTCCGCAGGGCTAGCAGGGCGTATCAATGGAGGTTTATGTCCACTCGAACCCCGCACCCTGTTGGATGATTCAATGTGGTTTAATCGTGTGGATATCCTGGGTAACTGTCTTCTTTTTATAGCTGTGTGAGGGGTAAGGAGGGTTGATCGACGTGGAGCTTCCAGTGTAGTAACCAACACCGATCGGATTCAACGTCATGGCCCCAGGATGGGTGGGGGACAAGCTCCAAGCTCCAGGTGGGGGTTTTTTACCTATCTATGACCTTCACCGAGCTCCGTGACGGGATGAGGAATTATGTTCAAATAATCGTACTACGTACATGGTGAGAGTGCGTGTTGAGGAATTGTCAGTCGCCTAGAAGGTTACATGTAGTCTGGCGTATTGATGCATCGTATCTCATATGCGGGATTCCACACGCCTAGATTACGCTGGCAGCTGGATAGAAATACTAGTAGTGTGGTAGTATAATTAATATTAGAGCTCCAGTGGGTTCTCTATGGTAACCGCTTCAAGTTGATTCGTTTCTAATGTAAGATGTCTCCAGTTAATTAGTTAGTAGTTATACTTTGCTGTTGTATATCCGTCCCCGCGAAATCGGAGACTTGGTTCAACTTGGGTGGCCACGATAGTTCGGAGTTCGGCCATAGCGCACGCCTTGTGTGATACATATTTCCACAGTTTTTCTCATTGGTCCAAATCGGGCAAATCATGATCGTGGATATCTGATGTGAGCGGCAGCCTCGGCGAAAGTGAGGAGGTGGGAAGTGTATGGTGCGCAAAGCTCACTGGCAGTGAGCCCGGACTATACAACGTGATCGAACAGTCTCGGGTCATTCAAAGTCATCATCGATAAGTGAAGAACATTCATTTGTAGCGGCCTAGGAGGCTGTCACTTTGTGATTGTGAATCAATCCTCGTCAATGGCGATGTTGGGCGGGCTGAGCCCCCACGACTCGTCTCCTCAAGGGCCATTTCGGATATATCGGCCACTGTATCGATTGAGGAGAATTGTTGCCTATCAGCTCACATTTAATATACTTTTTATTATTCGACTCCTCGACTTGTCATCGGTCATGGTCAGCCCAGTGGCAGTGCCATCCGGGGGCAAATCTGACTACGTAGGCTGACGGGGTTCGTGTCTATCGCTGCGCGGCGGTGGGATGAGTCTCCACGGAGGAGGGGCACGGGGTTCTTGTATGGCGAATGCCCGTAGACACTGGAATGAGCATTTTCTTTTTATAGCGAGGCAATGGCAGAAGTACATACAGATGGAGACGGTCTACCCTAGAGTAGCGTATGGCTGATAAGATTGGAGCCCCCGACGTCATCGTGAAAACCCTACCCTATTCCCTAGTATCCCCAACTATCCCCTCTGGAAGGGCTCTCTATAAAGGGCCTTGCAAGCGGGCCATCGTGCGCTAGGCCAAACACTAGTCGAACCCCTTCCAGGAAAGTAAGTGCTCGAGGGCCAGAATCAACTAGTGCCCTCCGCAGGGTTGGCCGGGCCCCTCCGTGCAGAAGTTGTGTGTGTCTGTGTGTCTGTGTCTGTGTGCGTTCAACGCACACAGAAAAACAATGCGAAACTCTGCTCATGCTCAGTTGACCAAGGCCACGCAAGTGCCCCTCTCAGAGGATCCATGCCGATCGGACGAACCATGACTTGCTCGCGGGTTCAGCATCTCCAACGGTCAGTGGCCAGAACTCAGACGCCACCGCACCGCTCGAGTGGAGGGTCCACGCTGATCCTGGCCCCTTTGCGCCGGCCACCACCCACCACCCACCACCACCGCGCCCATCAGCAGGCCTGCAAGTGCCAAATGAGGGAATCCAGCGTGCGCCTGCGTGGTGGAGACATCCTTCTTGTGCATGATACGTCCGTCTGAGCTATCGGGGGATTGGGGGAATTCAGTATTCAAGTGTTGGAGATGTAGCATGTTGCACGGGCAGATATTTAGGCGTCCGCTGGGCGAGGATAAGATGCAGGAGTACGGCAGCACAGAGTAGAGGTACGAGATGTATGTGCCACTGGGTAAGTACACACTGTACATACTCCGTACATGCTGAAGAAATAAAAAAAGAAAAAAGTCCCCTGATCTGCAGTCTCCACTTCCTCATGGAAACGAAAACCGTGGACTTACCCGCATTTCCCCAAACTCGGGACTAATCTCCTAGAACCTTTTTCCATTTGTTCTATTTATTTTGAAGAGATCTCCTCCTCCTTTCCTCCCACCAAACCCATCCTCTCGCTTGCCCCCCACCCAGAGCGAAACGCGCTGCAAAGTTCCGCGCTTATCTGCGACATTCGTTGTCTCATCCCGCTTCTATATACACACCTATACATATACTAGGTGTGCAGACTCTCGCCTCATTACCTCTTGACCGCTTCTACACTCGTTCACAATGCGCGATACTCCCTCCAAGTTCATCGAGATCCTTGATCCCAAGGATTCGGACCTGCGCATGTCTGACTCGGATGTCCGCCTAGAGGACGTCCTTGCCGACCATGAGGCCACCATCAGCCGCCCTCGCTCCTCAACCCAATCCTCCAAGCCCATGGACAAAGCACAACTGGGTCGGGACAACTCGACCTCGCCGACACAGCGGTGGAAGAGGTTCAGCAATATGCTCGCACAGCCGCGCCGGAACTCTTAACCCTTCCTCCTTCTCCACGACATATACCTAAACATCTACATGTCTTCACCACTCTCCTCCCTCTCCTCTTCTCTCCTCTCCACTCCATCCACCACGGAGGAGTGTATACGAATGTCACGATTACGGCTATTCATGACCCTGCGATACTTTTTTACGAAAGAATACAGGAACAAAACGAATCAACGGAGCAAGGAATCATGCGCATGCGGTGCACATGGACAGTAAACGGGACCCCATTTACCACCATTGGACTCGGGTGGAAAGGTCCAGATGCAATGGGTCAGAGGGGCTAGTTGCGCCCTCGACCGGTTTGACGACGCTAGCCGTGTTGGCAAGAACATGCTGTATTTGCGCCGGGCGCAGGAGATTTGCTTCTCTCCCCTCCCTCCAATGGGAATCCGCTGGGAATAACGATGTGATGAGACTTATTATATCTATCTTTCTTTTCTTGGGCATACGGGTTTACAGGAATGGAATGGATGGAGGGATTCCATATCCCACATTATTATAATAATGATTGTTGTGATAAGGATCCTAGTCTCTCAGATCTCTCTCCCAAACTTTGCATAGAATATTGCATCGAGTGGACCAGACACGGTTGCTTCAAAGTCTTCACATGAACACTAAGCGATGCAATCTCCACTTCTCGCCCCCAGGTAGCATTTCGCTTCTCGCATCTCCCCGTTAAGCGACCAAAACTCGCCCTCGTAGGACACAGTGAGGTACCTCGCGACGGGTTGTTTGTGTCTCGCGAGAGCCCCTCCGTACCTGGTGGATCTGAAACCCGGCCCTGGGCTGGGCCTTCAGGCGTTGGATCTCGAATTTGACGGTCCATGGACCGGGGGTGCCCTCCTCAGGTACCAGTGGACCCTGGCGAGTCCCTCGGGCCAGTCGACGCCAGTCGTGGACTTGTGCGACCAGCAGGTCTCCGCCCTCGCGAACCGGTCTTTGGGTTGGATGGAGACACTAGCGACACTATGTCAACGGGGACTGGCCAGACCGGTCCGTTCGGATCTGGTGGGAATTGTCCCTGAGTCCGAAATTAAGGCGTTCTAGGAGCTGCGTCAACTGTCACGCTTATTCTATTCTTATTTGATGGGTTTTGGATGGGTGAGGGGTTGCCCTCCCACTACCCCCATCTAGTTATAAGCACGCCTCAACAGATATCTTAGCGCAGTAGGTCGTGAGATCCTCGGCTAGTAGGAAGATGATCTTGTCCTCTATCTCGTTCTGGAATTTTTCCTCCGCAAGCGATCTATACGCTGCGTCTAGACCCAAAATACACCGCACCACGGCATCTTTATAGTTGGGACTGCCGATCATTTCGCCCGAAAGTCGGCGTGCAGCCATGGAATCTGAGAATTCGCCTGGCTATGCAACCCCCGTTATGAGTGTGCTTCCTTAGGAAATGAGAGTAGGACATGGAAATAAAGGGTTTCACGGGGTGGGTGAGGAGGCGGAAGAGAAAGACTGGACTGCACATACCATACTCCGTTCCACCACACTTTTCAGATCTTCAAATAACCGCCGATATTTTAATTCGAGAATTACAATTCCAAACGAGAGGAGACACGAAATCGATTCATGTGGAGTAGGTCGTGGTAATGTTTCAGATACGCAGTTCAAGTCGTACTTACGCGCCCCGAAAGTCCGTCCAATCAATGGATCATCGAAATCAATAACTCCATGCGACGACTACATAAAGGAAATATCAGATTTGCTCCAGAAATCCGATAATCATTCCGTCGTATAGAGCTGCATCACCGACGATGCCAGTTTCAATGCGAGACGTACCCGTTGCTCTTCGCGGAATCGCGGGTCGTTGAGGACCTGGGCCAGGGACACGAGTTGGATCTTGTCAAACACGGGTAATGTTAGTTCGCTGGCCATCTAATGTCCGAATGCGGTGGTGCTGTTGTCCCTGCCTATTGGCAATGTATCCCAGCTACTCTTTCGGTGCAGGTCCTGTTATGGCCGCGCACATGTCTAGAATTTCGGCCACATCCATTCGAGGGATGTGGAGGTGAAGAGGGGAAAGTGGCTCGATCGAGAATCGTGCTTTGGCATGGTCGCTGTATCGGCAGGGGTTGTCGTTCTCTTGTGCTCCCCAGGGCTGGGTTTCGATTTCTCTCCAATTGAAGGAAGTGTTGTAAGTAGTCTCGGATGTGAAGATGGCGCGGAAGTATAGCCCCTTCTCAGTGAGCTGGGCACTGCGAAATTCTAGTTTGATATTCACATGGCGTGGGTCAAGTGCGCTTTGATATGTAGGCGAGGATGGAATCGAGTGTCGAAGATGTTGTACAGGTCGATTGCATGGGAGCGGATTTGATATACCCCATTCAAGTTGACGACATTAGCCTGTTCTCCCAAATGACGGCAAACATCTCCACGAAATGGACGCAGGACACCACAGCTTCAACAATCCACCAGCAAGACGCTGGTACTGCATCTGACTCAGGGAAAACTAGATTCTCCTCGACTACTTCGACCATGGATAATCATTATCGGGCCACGATTCCCCCGCCACCACACTCATCAACATCCTGGCCAATCGATCCCTTCTCATGTCCATATTGTCGGCAAATGGTCCGATTGGAGAATGAAAGTGACGGGGTCTACCACGTGCACAGCGATTTAAGACCTTACATTTGTATATTTGGAGATTGCACCAAGGCCAATCAGTTATATGACGGTTACACGGAATGGAGCGCCCATGAACGTTGGCAGACAGCACTGCAATCCTTTGGTCCAGATCATCTTTAGACAAAGTAAGCTTTGAAATTGTTAAATGAATGGGAAGAAGAAGTTTGATGTCTCGGAAGTGCTGTTCTTCAAGGCATGGCCGTTGTTTCTAGAATAATTCTGAAAGGTGAGACTTTACAGTATGTCAGCTAAATTATCACTTACATCACCGCATGATCAAAGATCACAGTGGTTCCATCTTCGAATGTCTGTTTGTAGTTGGTTTACATGTATCAATAGAGCTTGTTGGTTGTTGCGAGCTTCGCTAAGGTATTCAAGCCAACCCCTTTACATAGATTGATTGTGTGTTCCTCGGGTTTTTTCAATTTACTACCTCAATGGCAATACAAAGATTCGCAAAGTGATTGCTACAATGCATGGTGGCCTCCCAGGGCTGCTGTGAACGCGCCGATGAACGCGTCGCCAATCGGGTCTCTTATCAAATGCGCAATGCCCCACCCCGTGGACCACAACTTCACCCCAAAACACTCCAGCAGAGACAGCTCCTAGCAAGACACAGCAGCTGTAGTGCGAGCATCACCGAAAACCGACACCACACAACGCATCCTCGACCCGCAACCTCGGCTTCAGTCACGTTTGGGAGCCCCATTTCGCCATCGCACACTCCAACCGGCCCCTCACACCACCGACGGAACGCATCAACACTCTCCCCTCTCGCGTTGAACGGCCTGTTGTGATCTTTCAAAGCCCCTTGCGAACTCACCCGCATTCATCCACTGTCAAATATCTTGTTGAGGCTGCACCATGGCCTGGATCTCCGAAACACCCGGCTCTGGTAGACGCGCTGCGTCCCCCACCGTCTTCGAGCAACAGCGCGAGGAATTGGTTCGGGAAATTGCAGTGGTGAGTAGAGCTCTTCTCTGGAGGTGCCGTCTTTTCTCTATCTCTTGCTTTGGGTCTAATATCGGGGCAGGGTATGGAGCAGGTTCTCCAGAACATGAACCGTTTGAACCGAAACATCGAGAGCGTCATCACAGTACGTCTATCGCCTCACATTCGCCATGGAAAGCCTACATTGATATCAGAGGCTAATTATACTAGGTCGGGAATGAGCTCAGCTCTGTAGAAGCCCTTTGGTCGCAATTCGAGAACTTTATGGGCCGGCCTGAAGAAGAGCTCCAGGAAGCCGCTCAAGGAAAGCGCAAGGTCAGCGGGGAGAGTGAAGGACACGGCAATTCTGGAGGACAGCATAAAAATGAAGAGGAAGGAGAGTCGATGGCCAGCCAGTGACCTGTTCAGTGAACATGACCCGATCTGGCCGATTTTTGGCGTTGGTGTTGATTGATTTCCTTTTGAGATACCATTTTATACAGCGTTACTTCTATCAAAAGAGCAAACATGATAATTTTACGTTTGATACGCGTCTATGAGAAGTGGCTGTGTATAAATGCAAAGGCTGTATTGCTAAATTCGTATCAGGTAACATAAGCGAGAACACCAGTCCCATGCATGCCAACAAAGGGCAAAGACCCAGGTCATGAGAGCCAACAGGAGAAAAACAAGGAAGGGTCATGAGGTGAAAATACACAGAATGAAAAGACAAACAATCAACGGGCCGAAGGGCAAAAATAGAAAATTCAGAAGACCGCCTCCAAAGAACAATTCGGTCGACAGCCGCACAGCGACCCCCGACACCAAGGGAAAATTTTGCAGTTCATGTCCAGTATTGTCCGGCTTGCGGCGACAAGGCACATACAGAGCAGGCAAGCACGCCGATGAAGCAACCAGGCTTGTGATCGGACCAGGGGTGAGAGTGAGAAGGGAAGGGAAGAAGGTTGGGCCGAGAAGAGAAATGAGAAAAAAGGCCCACGTGGTTTACAAGATCTTGCAGCTTCGCTTCTTGATCTTCTTTCCTGGTCGTCCCCCGCCGGCGGAAGGTTTGCTATTTGTGCGGTTATGCGATTGTTTCTGGGTCATATAGCCTTGCTCCTCGATAGAGATGACGGTATCCACTGCCTTGCCAAATACTTCGTCGACGCCGCGCATTTCCTTGCTACTGCACTCCACATAGGTTGCGCCCATCCGCTGGGCCACTCCGCTACCCTGCTCCGGGGTAATGGGGGTCAAGCCTTGCGTCTTGAGAAGTTCAATGCAGGTTCGCTTGCTGCGGAGATCTGACTTGAGGCCGACGAGAATGATAGGGGTTGTCGGGCAGAAATGCAAAACCTCGGGGTACCACTAATTGAATTGTCAGAACATTAAGACGAAAAAAAAAAAGGATAATAGAGGTATTGCTGATGACTTACCTTGTCTACAACGTTTTCCAATGAAGCCGGGCAGTCAATGGCAAAGCACACGAAGAGGAGATCTGTTTCGGGGTACGACAGCGGACGAAGACGGTCATACTCCTCCTGGCCAGCGGTATCCCACAGCGCTAACTCGACAGTCTTGCCGGACTGTCGGTGGGCGGTCTGGGTGATATAGTTTTCGAAGACAGTGGGGACATATTTCTGTACTAGGCTTAGTATTGGCCCCGCGTCTCAACCATTGCTCCAACATGGAGTATATAGAAGATGAAGAAGAATAATAAAAATCACATACCTCTGGGAAGTAGCCTTGCGAGTAACTGATCAACAGGCAGGTCTTGCCGCATCCGCCATCACCGACCACAACGAACTTTTTTGAGTAGGAAGGCGGCTGGGTAATATTCGTAGCCTCGGACATTTGCGCACTGGAGAAGCTGGTGTTGGTGCTGGCGGTGCCGTTGCTCACTCGCACGCTGTGGCTGCGGGTGCGGCTGTGACGGGGGGACATGGATGGAGGAGGAGTTGCAAGAGAACGGCGGCGCGAAGCCGCATAGTACTGGTCGTCATACATCTGGCTCATGGTGGGTAGGTTGGAATGGAACCCCCTTGTTGGAGATGCCGGTTGTGGAGTATGACGGCTAGCGGCTGGTGTTGTTGAGTTGATTGTTCTTGCTTAACAGGGATGCTGCTCGGGGGGTGGTTGAGCTGAGATGGTTGAGAAGAGGGTGAGAAGAAAGAAGAGCAGGAGCAAGGAGCACCGAATTTAGATCTTGATCGACATCGAGCTGGGAGGGTCAAATCGTCCGGGCGAGACCCGTGTTTACCTGGGAAGTCGCGCGGCTGCCATAGCAACGGCCGTCCCTCGATGACGCCAGGGCGGAGCAGGTCTCGATTCGCCAGGCTTGTGCCTGTCAGTTTCAACTTGATTCGATCTCTCCTCGATCTGGTTTCTTTTTCCGTCAGGCCTCCACTAAATGCCCCTCTTCAGCATCCCCACCGTTCAGCTCTCCAACCTGGATCATTGTCGGGGCCGCCGTGTCATGCGACTTATAGAGATGAAGCAGATTGGGCTTGATTACTATCAATGATGAGTATCCATTGGATGACTACTTTCCAAGATTAAGTAGGTCAGTGTGATGTTTTGTCGAGATGTTCTGTTGAGGAAACCATTAGAAGCGCCCTTGTGGCAAACGATGCAAGTCAAGGCACACCCATGTAGTCTCTAGTGCCTCCTAGGTACACTGTTTACGCAATGTGTGCAAGGTACCACACGCTTACCGCTCGCTGTTGGACATTATAATTCGCATTTAACCCGGTTTTAGGATCCTTTGCACGTCGAGTTGCGCGGCTAGACAACTAGAGATGGGCATGGACCTCGGGATATACTTCGGAGTTGCGTAGTATGTCGATCGCCTCAATATATATTGTGGACTGTCGATTCTCACACAATTTCAACAAGAACTGTGATCAGCATTGATACGCCTGTTCATTATTTGTGTTTTATTCTTGACTAGATTAATAAATAATAGAATAAATCATACTTAACAACCAACTCCTCCACTGGCAGTCCCCCTCGTGTTCTCTCGTACCATCTGAAGCATGACTAAGCCCACACATGGCCCGTCAGGGGAGAACCTCCTCGCTGAGCCGCGGCCGCGAGCATCTGCGATCTCCGATCTTTTCGACGACTCGGAGTCTTCCGTCTTTGACGACACCCTAACTTCTCTCCTGCCTATATTCTTTTTGCAATCCAACTTTCATCCGCTCCTTATGTCCTTCTGTTAAGTTTCGATCTTCTGAATCAAGCGGCAGGCAACTGGCCTGTCCATATATGGAGGTCCCTCCAATCGCACCCCGGATCGACACACGATGGGCAACCCCGTGAAGGACCAGCCTGATGCCGGGCTTAAAAGCCTTAATCACTGTATGTCTTCTCAACTGTCTCGCGCGCATTTCAAGTTCCCCTGGCTCCTGGCCTCTAACTTCCCCCCCACCGTCGCGATCATCGCTAATCTCAGCTCCGCTTGCGGCTCGCGATAGATTCAACCCGTCTACCCCTCTGGCGCTACTGGCCCCGACAGAAGCTCCTACCGTTGATCCGATATGAGACCCCTTATCTTGCCTGGGTGCAGGAGAAAGTCCGCACGCCAACGCTAGACTCGTACTTTGCGTTCACCGCGAACCTCGGTACCCACACGTTCTTCATGGTCTTCTTGCCGTTCCTCTTCTGGTGTGGCCATACTAGTTTGGGTCGTGGGTAGGTTGTCACAGAGGGTCATTGAGCATATAAAAATGGTCGATCACAGTTTACTGATGGGCATGCGCGCAGACTTGTACACATCCTGGCCGCAGGTGTTTTCTTCAGCGGCTTCATCAAGGACTTGCTCTGTCTTCCACGACCACTCTCCCCGCCCCTCCAGCGCATCACCCACTCTGGATCTGCAGCTCTCGAATACGGATTCCCCTCAACACACTCTACCAATGCTGTCTCGGTCGCTATCTACGCTATCTTGGTCCTCAATTCCCCCGACTCGACTGTCAGCCCGCAAACAAGCCTGGCCATCCAGACTGTCACATACCTCTACGTCACATCGATCGTTTTGGGCCGGTTATATTGCGGTATGCACGGAATGTTGGATGTTGTGGTTGGCTGCGCTCTGGGTGTATTGATCGGCTTCGCGCAGTTCAGCTTGGGCCCCGCATTCGATGACTATATCCTCACGGCAAACATGAAGGAGATTCTCGTGATCCCGCTGGTTATTCTGATTCTTGTTCGCATACACCCGGAGCCGGCGGACGATTGTCCTTGCTTTGATGATAGCGTCGCTTTTGCGGGAGTAACGCTCGGCGTGGACGTGGGTTCCTGGTATTTCACCGGATCTAGCCTCGCCTGGGATGCACCTCTTCCTGGTACTATCCCTTACGATTACGAGAGCATTGGCATTGCTAAAACAGCCCTTCGCCTTGTGGTTGGTGTTTTGTGTGTTTTTGCTTGGAGAGAGTTCACAAAGCCTACGCTGCTCCGCATCCTACCACCTATCTTCCGCAGCCTAGAGAAACTCGGTCTTCTCCTGCCTCGGCGGTTTTTTACTACTGCCTCGTAAGCATCCCGACAATAGCCGGCTATACAGGTGGATTCTAACTCAAGTTCGCAGCCGTTATACAACAGTCCCGTCTAACTTGAAAGACACTGAAGTCTTTCCCAACTTCTCCGATATCCCATCCATTATCACCACTATTCGACATCCTCGACGTCGCGCCATCTCCATTGGTCCACAGTCCGAAGCCGATGCATATGAGACGTTGGCATACCGGGAGAAGCGCCGACGTGAAAGCTTGTCCGGGGGTAGCCGCGAATCTTCTGCGGATTCAGATGTCAAATCCAACGGAACTCCTCACCTACCCAGGAAGACTTCCAAGCTGGATCAGTATGAGGGTATGATGGGTAAGGGTAGCCCGAATTCGGCCTCCATCGCGGAGGATGCCAATATCCCCCGATCCTCGCCCCTCCCACCCCCCGAGCATAATACATCCCGAACAGATGAGAAGGAGGTGTTTTCTCAGATCAAGAAGCCTCGCGTACGATATGACGTGGAGGTTGTAACCAAGCTGGTTGTATATGCAGGTATGTGCTTCTGCTATTACTGTTCATTTTCACGCGCTCACTACTTATGTAGGAATTCCCTGGATCGTGGTCAACGGCGCTCCCCCAGTATTTGAGTTGCTTGGGCTCGGGGTCCCCAACTAATCGCATAGCGTGGACCATTATCCTTTTCCTCACCCGGCCTTTAGCTTGCCGGGCCCGTTCCAGTCCAGCAGGCTGTGCTGGAAGAGCGCCTTTCGGAGCCAGATGTAGTTCGAACGGACGCATGTACATACGTGACCGTGATCTTGTATCCTTATGCCTTCATGGCTGTATTGCAACTAGTGGATGAATTTGGGACAAGAGAATCCTGTAAAATGTTCCAATATCGAAGTAAGCCAATTCCATATTACGCATTGTGCTGTCAAACATCTCTTTTTGTTCTTTTCACTTTTCTCTACTTATGTACTTCTTTTATCTACCAAACGCCCGTGGGATGGATCGCTGCAGCCTCGGGTGCAGACCACCGCTTACTCAGCGTGCATGATGGTATGAGAGTCGCGCTCCGTCGCTCTTTCACTTCCGCGACAAGGACCAACTCACTGAGCTGTCCCTCTCAATGATGGACGCTGGTGCTTGTTTCTTCCTCTTATTCTCTTCTCGCGATTCTCTCACCCATTCGACCTATTCGTCTTAACCACCTCCACCCCCCAGCCACCAGCGCGTCTTATTCATCGACCCGGGAACTTCGTTCATTGAATCGACCGACCCTGGTCGACGGAATACGCAAAATGGGATTCCTTTCATGGTGTCAAAGCAAGCTGGGGCCTATGACACCAAAGGATACTGAATTTCCACCAAGAATACCTGGTCCTAGTGGAGGGACTAGCTCACAACGGCTAGCCGAAGATCCTAGAGGTATCGACAAGAACGCCCGCGAGGAATAGCTTGCTTCACGAATACTTACTGATTCACTAGATGCGCAAAATGTTGCAGAGCCCAGGATACCAATGCCGGGGGCATTCCCTCCATCGCCACCGCTATCCCCTCCACAACGGCCGAGCGAGCCTCAGCCCTCAGACGATGAAGTCCCAACAGCCCAGTTGGAACATCTGGAAATAGAACCCTCGACATTGCCAGTACTTCACACGGAATTAGGATCGCATCTGCATCCCAGGCGGCCGCAGATCTATACGCCATCGCCTAAGCGTGTCATTCCCCCTTCCACCGCCCCAGCAAAACGCATCCCCAAACCGGCTCTACAAGATGACGTGGATATCGAGGACCCCTGGATGCGACGGTCGATGGCATATGAGAGACTACCGTTTGGACGACCGGTCTCTGCAGTACAATTATTTACACAAGAGAAGAGACCGTTACCATCCAACCGCGTCGCCTCGATCTTTGCGCCCGCGTGGGAAGAGCGCGAAAAGGAAAGAAAAGCCTTAGAGCGAGATCAATTCCGACCAATTCGAATAACGCCACAAGGACCTGCTGTGCGACAGCTTTCGTTTGCGTGGATGAATAAAGTCTCCGAAGCTATGAGAAGCTCGCAGGGCTGCGCGATTGCGAGGACTCCATCCGGAGACGACCTTTACCCCAGAGATATTGCAACCTGCCTAAAGACGCTATCATGGCTCAACGACGAGATTATCAACTCGTACCTGACAGTCCTTGTTCAGTACCTCCGCCAATCGACTGGGAACACTGGGAACGAACGACCGCGCTTCCACGCCTTTACCACATTCTTCTATACCACATTACGAGATAAAGGGTATCAGGGTGTACGTCGCTGGGCAAATCGAGCCAAAATTGGCGGTGAGGGGCTATTAGATGTCGATACTGTGTTTATTCCGGTTCACGAATCGTCACATTGGACTCTATTGGTAGTGCGGCCGGCAGACCGTACGATCGAATATTTTGACTCACTCGATATGATGGGTAAGAAAGGCGCGAGGCAGGTCAAAAATATCAAGGAATGGTTGCGCGGCGAGCTCGGCGCGAAATACGACGACGATGAATGGAACATCCTTCCGGCCCTTTCTTCCCAGCAAGATAATGGTAGCGACTGCGGTGTATTCCTCCTAACAAATGCAAAGGCTATCGCTCTGGGGATCGAGCCGACTTCCTTCGGACCTCGCGATACGCAAACGCTACGGAGGAAAATCGTCGCAGAGCTAATGAATGGTGGTCTCCATGGAGAATTCAGCCCTATCGATCAGAGGGGTGACATATTACTGTGAACACTTGAACCAATGCGGTTGTTCCTCTCATCGTATTTACCGCAGCGGAATACCTTCGGTTAAAATCCGTCGGGCTTCTCTGTCATACTTCATCAAGACCTCGTGTCTGGCGTTTGTGGCTTACACTAAAACATTTTTTAACGGCGTACAATGGCGAACTAGAAAAGACTGGATCGGACGGTCATGGGCTGAGGTTCGGCTGTTACTTTTCCTTTACTTTGGTTTACCCTTTCTCATTGACTTTGATGTCTTGAATGAATTTACATGATACCCTATCTTGTTGACGGCTCCAGAGGTGCAAACAGTGCCTTTATGTCTTTTTAATAATCGATCTTGCTGCAAGGTTTCTTGCCAAATTTTTTTTTCTCTCCTTTTCTTCTGTTGTCCCTCTTTATCTATATCCAGATTCTTCTTAGTAGTCGGGTGCAAATGCCGCACAAGCTACAGGATTTCAGAGAGAACTGCAAGACAATTGAAAGAATTGTGGACTCGACTGGAATTACCAACGCTCAACCGGTCTATAAGAATATAACCTCCAACCCACCAGCGTATCTCAATACAGAGAGAAGATTGGTGAAGATAAATACCTCAACCCAACACTTCACGCCAGAAGTCCTCGCCATCAACATAGCAAGCCCGCCGACAAGCCGGCTCCAGCGGTTCATGATGCGGTTCCTTGGGCGGCTCTTTGTGCGGCTTCGTATGCTTATGCTTATTCTTCTTTCTGCATTTATTTCCCTTCCGACCTTTCTTGCACTTGCGATGTCCCTTCTTCTTTTTCCCGGCCCCAGTGACCATATCCGTATCCGGCTTCCACGATTCTTCTTGCATCTCCTCGATATCTGCGATGGAAACTTTATCGTTCGGCCGCTGATGTCCACCATGTTGTTGCGATGGAGGAATTTCAGCTCCTCTAGACCCATCCGATGACCGATTATAGGCGAGTTCGATATACTCAATCCCGAGGAAAATGCTATTACCCAGTGCCATGTCGCCCGTCCAGACACCGCCGTCACTCCAGAGGTTGATGACTAGTCTACTTTGGAGATTGGGAACGCGGTATGTTTTTGCGTCTTGGATGGTGTCATCTACCCACCAGCGGGAGGCTTCTGCGAGCCAGTCTAATCGATGGGTGGACCAGCCAGTCCATGCAACTGGTAGATCTGCGACTGTACTTGCGCCGGGAATCATTTTGTCGGTGACAGGATCGTAATCGGGCTGATTTGCGTAGCGGACTCGATCAGAGGGATCGCTGGTCAGGATCTCGATGTCAGATTCACAGTTCTGAGCATGGTACGTGAAGATCCCGACGCAGGCACCGGGATGGGGTCTACCTCCTGCCAGGCCAGTGTTACTTGTACCATTTCCTAGGATATTGTTTAGGGCTGGGATGGCATGTTGCCATGGTTGTCGCAGTGGATCGTCATTTGTTTCATTCGATGGTGATGACACGGAGACACTGGCTGGCAAGATGCGAAGCCTCACACGGAAGGAGCAGCGGTAGATATTGCGAACCCGGGTCTCAATTTCTGCAGTGGAAGTAAAGTCCTTGTGCCGGGTGGTGCGGAGAACGAGGTATGTTGCATGAGGATCCTCAACTTCGGGGTCTTTGGTGAAAAAGACATTTCGCTTGGAGTTGACCATGTCCACTGGAGCCTGAGAGTTGCCTGATCGGTGCCATTGCTGGCTCATCCAATCCTTGTCAAAGGCTGTTTCGAAGAACCACATCGCGTTGGGCGTGGAGTGGTTACCTCCATCGAGGCTGTATTCCTCGACGTCATCTTCGAAATATTCGCCATCGTCGGAGTCATCCTGCGAGTCAATCCAATCATCTTCTAGGTCGTCATTGAGCTCTGGCAAAATCGGGTCGATTTGCCTCTCGAGAGGGACGGCACGAAAGTCCCAAAGCTTATAGTGTTGATAATAGCCTGGATCTGGGCCGGAGACGGTGAAGCAATCGCAATCAGGAAATGCTATGCTGGAAGGTTGATCGGCTGTGACGTTGATAGGAGAATCTGGATTGGATACGACTAGTGCGCTGGTCAAAAGTGAGGCGAATGACACGATGCCTAATGACAGAGCACCCGACTTCATGATGCTTAATTAGTTGGGGCCCAAAAACGGGGCACGGGGCACGAAGGGGGAACAAATGAAGAGAAGAACCTTTGGAACATTTGGAGTCGTTCTGGGGGGAAAACCCCCCATTGAGTCAGGGCAGTTGCAGTGGACGAGGAAGTCGCGATCTCGAGTTAGGGCATCACTCTTTCCTAATCGGGTCGCTATACAATCAGATCCCGTGACTCCCGCGACTCCCGTGACTTCTGCATGAGTCAGGACTACCTAGGGTATAATAATGATATTGCTGGCTTCATTTGATTTGTTTGATTCGTTTGATTTGATTTGACTTATCTCATTTTCTTCTTCTTTATTTTCCCATTATCATGCTAGGGCAATTATGAGTGGTGTCTATTTTTATCAAGTCTGCCTCATCCAGAGATGGCCAGTGTAATACCAATACTGGCGTGGCATCATCACGCCGGATGCGCCCGGCCCTCGCCTTTCAGAGTTCAGCGATGCAGACTGCAGGTGGCTGTGAGCCAATCGGTCGGCGGTGGCGATAATCTAATCACCAATGAATTCGCAGGAAATCCCCAGGCGCCCCACCGCGGCAGCCCATTTCGGGCGATGCGTCGCACTGCTGCACGCCAAGCCCTGCGCAGGGCTGCACCATATTGCTGTATCCGTCTGGTCACACCCTGTACTTTATCGTAATTCTGGTTTTCTGCCTTCAATAGAGTCGAAGAAATTCAGGAAAATTGCATAGAATGGACTCTGATTATGACTCAAGGTAATAGAATAGTAAATCACTCTGATTAGCCACTGGGCGGGCCAGTGGTGGGTGAGTAAGGATGCGTCGACCTGGCAATCCGACCCGTCCGGCTGACGGTGCGACCCCTTCTCTTTGTCGCCCGCCCTTTTCTACTCCTCGCCCCCCCAGAATTATCCACTCACCACACCTGCCCCAGCACAATGGACGATTGCATGGTCTAGAGATTCGCTCTTCGCGACACCACCATTTGGAACACCACGATACCATGTTAATATAGACCACGTCCACCTCCACATTCTGCCGATTCTCAACATGTCCTCCATGACCACGCTGGAAAGGAGTCACTCCTGTACCTCCACCACCTCTCTCTCCATGTCCAGTCCCCGTCTATCTGTCCGCCGTGAGACCACACCGCCTGGCTCCGAATTATCCCTCACCCAGCTCCATGATCGCATGAATCAACTGGACTCACGTGTCCTCGAGCTGCGCTCTACCGTTCTCACCAAAGACGGCTACGTCGACCGCCGCAACCGCGAGGATGAGCATATTCGCCGCGAGTTCGAGGCCCATCGCTCCTATCTTCACCGTATCGAAACGAATGTTTTGGCTGTACGCTCGGACGTCGATCAGGTCAAGACCAGCATCTTCCAACTCAAATCTAGTATCGGCCAGTCCGGTACCGAGACTGGGTTCTTGCGTGGAGATGTTGATCGGCTGCAGAAGAGTGTGGAACAGCTTCAGACCGATACAGAGCAGATAAGAGCCGAAGTTTGTGCTTCACGGATCGATATTAGCAAGCTGCAGTCAACTACAAATCAGCTTCGAACCGACCTTCTTACTCTCGAGCATAAACTATCACGCCAGATGCACGCGATGGAAACGAATCTCAACATGCGGATAGATTCAATTGAATCGCGGATGAGGCATTCGGAACGGGTCCGGTTCAACTCTCTCGCCCATACCATACATGCTCCTATCAACCCCGTCCCCGTCATTCTTGATGACGGTTCCATACAATGGCCCAAGTACTTCCCGCGTACCGTGTGGAGGTTCTGGTGCCTCAAGAAACGCAGTCGAGGTAAGCGTTTAAAGTAAAAGATATGTCGCCCTCCCATTCTAACAAAAATATCCTTAGTTCATCGATTGGTTGAACTGGCTGAATTCTACCAGCTGGGTGGTTACCAGGACTGGTCTCGGATGAATGCCACCGACCTCTTCGCCGATGATAGTGACTCCAGCAGCTCAAGCGACGGGTCAAACAACATGACTCGTGAGGAAGCTGTCCGTCACTTCCCCGAGGCTGCTCACCAAGCCCTGGCTGCCACTCTTGGTTTGATATATTATAAAATACGGAACGAGGTGGGCGATGGCCCTCATGGCCAAGCCCCCATTGCTCGTCCTCCGAAGCGTCATCAAGACGAAGTTGCCTCCACAAGCACGAGCAATAAATCCAAGCCGGTAAAGATCCCACGCCGCCCAAGCGTGTCGGACACCTTCCTCCACCGGCTGATTACCGGTCCATCCATTGCTTCGAAGTCTTCTACCTCCGGGGAAGAAATGGACAGGCTAGGATGGAACCCGTTTTCTGATGTTTCGGACGATGCCATGAGCAAACTCCGATCCATCGATCCCCATGACATCGGCCACGTTCTCCGTGCCTTAGAACAAGGCCGGCTGAAGATGAAGCCGAGTGGCTCGGAAAAGGAGAACATGTCGCCTACCGATTCCAAAGCCAGTCATCGAGTGGGCAAGACCAGTGTTCCGGAGGCAACCGTTCTGGATGTGCCTACTATCCCAAACACTGTGCCCACTCAGCCTATATCCTCATCTGAAGCTATGAGGGCTTCAATGAGGGCGTCGACGGCCGCAAAGGCCCCAGAAAGAGATATTCCGGAGGGTGCTTCCGATACTGGAAGCACCGCCTCTTCGGAATGATCGATTTCGTATACCCCCCATCCCCAGCCGAACTTTTTCTTTGAAACCTCTTCCTACTTCTGGAATTGCCTTTCATCGCCAAAAGGATTTGTTCCTTGGGCAGTGTTGTACTGGCATCCAGCGCGGACACTTTGTCCGCCAGGGTTGGAAGACCCTCGGCTGTTTCGTGAAACAGCCAGCCCATGAGGGCTCTCATATCCTGCGCTTGTGCAGGATATGTTGCATTCGCACAGGCGATTGCTCATTTTAGGCTTGTGTCTTGTTTTGCAAGACCCATACCTTGGTAAATAGCAAGGGCAACCTTGCTGAGTAACATCTTGCATTTGATCATTGCATATGTTTTGGAGTTGTCATTTTGATCTGATACGCCTATTTTGATCTGCATAGCGACATTTGCATACCCCTGGTGTTATATTGGGATTTATTTTTCTGGTTTTTTATTTTGAATTTTGTGATTTAGTGAAATACCCCTGGGCATCTTTCTCCCGTTTTGGGTGCAGGTGTTTCGGCGTTTGTTTATCTGATCGTTGTGATCAATGTGATTAACTCCTCGATGGTACAGGCTGTACCCTCGACCGAGTGAACTTGAAACCGTCTAACATTCTTTCGCACTGTATGCCTACCGGGCCGCACTTCGTCTCGCTCTGACCGACTAGCCGTTGGCTATGCGACTTCGAGACGTTATCCTGTACGCTTCTTAGATTGCCGACGAGTCGCAGCCCTGCCACTTGGAAAACCTGCCGTCCCAGCCGAGGCAGTCGGTGGTAAATGGGAGACTCGCAGACGCAAACGACCAACTAATTAATTCTTTGGATGGCTAAATCACGGATAATATTGCCCATAGTATTGTTTTCGCCCTTGTATGTGCATGACTGACGAAATCAACGCCGAATTTAGTATAATGTACACTGGAAATTCCTTCTACCAATCGTATCATCGCCTCGCTGGGGGAGATTAGTTGAAACATTCAATCTTCGACTGTAATTATGATGTCTCCCCTTCAGGGATCGGTTCATAAAGATCCTGCTTCAGAACCTCCATCACCTTATTCTCATCTAGATTCTGCAAATCCGATGCCGCATCATCCTCACCTCCTGTACTCCCCTGCTCCTGCTCCTGCTCCAGAGCCTCGTCGCCGACCTCTGCGGGATCTGCTGTTCGTAGATACTCCTCTTCCAGGATGAACTGACAATCTTCGTTTTCAGCGAGTAATTTTTCTGCCGCATCTGGTAGCGCGTAGATGGTAGGGAACTCTAGAACTGTACGCCCACGTAGTACCGACCCGAGCGTTGCTGATGGTGGTAAGGGAGACAGGACTGGTTTCTTGGTTGTTGTTCGTGGACGGTGGAGGTAGAAGTAGACGTCACGATGCGGGGAAATTGGTAGCTCTGGTTTCTTCTCTTGTGATCCCTCTGCCGTTGCTTCGATTGAGTCTGAGGTTGACGACTGGGCGGGCTGTTCCTTCGAGAGATCGGTGGTGGGAATTGTTTCAGATGATACATTTGACGTATCCTGGCTCGCAGGGGCGCGTTCCTTTTGCTCTCCCTTATCATCTTTCAATATAGTCGAATTGGGTCTGTCCTCCTTTGGTAGTGGAAAAGCACGATTATAAGCCTCAGAGAGAATGCCAGTCTCGAGACAATTCCTAACAAGTTTCTCCCCAGACGCCGAAATCCACTCGACAGACCAACTCAAACACTTATGCCTAGCACAGCAACCATAAATTAGCCCCTAATCCATAACACCAAAACGGTGGCAGATATAACTTACTTAGGATGCCACCTCGACCCATTATCTTTATTCCTTGACATTCCCCTCGGCGCCCTAACAACCCTCACACCCCCAGCCTCAGCACCACGCAAGAAGCCCGCTTCACCCTTCACCAAGCCCTGACCGGGATGTTTCCTCTTCTGACCAGCGGCAGGGTTCTGCACCTGTTCCCCTGTAGCATCACCGGTAGCAGCAGGTCCCCCAGATGCGGGCGCAAGCTCGATACCGCGATTCTCGGCATCGCGCTCGGCGCGCTCGAGCGAGCGCTCAATGCCCGAAATGAAATTAAAGTCACGGTCGAAGGCGGCTGGAGTGGCTAGTTCGCTGCGTTTGAGATATGCGCCTGGGTCGCGGACGCCGGAGCACTGGGACCAGAGCTTGTGCCGTCTTGTGCAGGGCAAGGAGCAGGTTCGGGTTGAGCAGCGTGGACAGCGGTATTTGGGGGGATTGATGTGGCTGTTGACGGGTGGTTTGTTAGAAACTAGAGTTGATAGGAAGGAGGGTGGTGAGGAGGAGGTACCATATGGAGCAGAGCTCGCTTAGTAGAGGGTCTGGATTGTCCATTGTCTGGTGTCCGGATGTTCTGTTTGAATGTGACGGACTTCGAAGTTCCAATCTCAGGAAGGTTGAAGCTGGAAAATTCCGGGCTTATCGCTGATAGCGGCCTTGGCACTCACGAGGTCCACTCTATACTCTACCATTATTAGTACTAGGTATCCTGGACCGCGTCGGACCTGAAATATTCCAAGAATATGTATAAATGGTGTCATACAAGAAACCCCGGCTGATGTTATCATCAATATTCCATGGTTATAGCGTGATGCCAGTCCCGTCCTCGGCGGATGATATCATCACCGAGGGTGATGATCAATCCCCGCCGCATTTCTAAGCGTCGGGGACACCACCCGAGCTGGACTATTTATGCCCCAGTTTCCTCGTGGCAAACGCTTATTCCAAGGAAATCTTTTGAAAATCGGTATAATTAGGATTTAACATGGTATCAAAGGCACTTGCAGTTATCGCTGGCGTCGGTCCAGGCACGGTATGCATTCATGAGTTCCCTTCCAAGCTTACCCGATCGCCCGCAGTCCAGTCCTCCATCTAATACCCATACAGGGTGCGTCTATCGCCCGACGCTTCGCCAAATCATATTCAGTTGTGCTTCTGGCTCGGAACCCCGACAATTTCGACCCTGTTGTGCAGGAGATCAACTCCAGCGGTGGACAAGCTATCGGTATCAGCACCGACGTCGCGGACGCCAATAGTGTCAATTCCGCATTCGATGAGATTGCGAAAAAGTTTCCAGACTCCCCTCTGGCTGCGACTATTTTCAATTCCGGTGGTGGATTTGCGAGAAAGCCGTTTTTGGAACTGACAGAAGACGAGTTCTCTCTGGGATTTGAGGCGCAGGCGTGAGTATCATCCGGCTAATTCATTCACTCGACAATCAAAACATCAGTGGTAATCACTGCTGACCACCCATTCAGAAAGGGCGCATTCTATATCGCAAAACGATCCCTCCCTCTCTTCCTCGAAGCCAAAGACAAGCTATCCTACCCACCAACTCTCATCTTCACCGGCGCCACTGCCAGCGTAAAGGGATCAGCTAATTTCGCAGCCTTTGCTAGTGGCAAGTTTGCTCTTCGTGCACTGGCCCAGTCACTTGCGCGGGAATTTGGACCACAGGGCGTCCATGTCGCGCATGCTATTATTGATGGTGTCATTGATATCCCGCGGACCAAAGCATGGGTTTTCCCGCATGAGGATGCCAAACTGGACCCTGAAGCTGTAAGTTGTGATTCCAAACCCAGGGACCAAGTTGGGGTTTCCTGCTTTGGGTATATACTGATTAATCTAGATTGCGGAGTCCTATTGGCATTTGCATACTCAGCCGCGGACGACGTTTGCATTTGAGTTGGATCTGCGCCCTTATATTGAAAAGTGGTAGATGTAATTTAGGGTATGCTACATGTGGCAGACTGCCATCTGAATATGACAATAGCACGAACCCCAGGCTCGCGCATACGTTATAGTATTTCCCGCCCTTCCCTGGTACATTATTGCAGAGTATAGCGGATTCTTAATTCAAAATCTCGCAATGTATTCCTCTGCTCAACAGCATACAGTTGAATAACAGTGGTTTCGATGGTGTAATACTTACTTCCTATTCATACACTTGCACCAGTTTCCCCATCATGGATCCTCGGATTATCCACTGGATGAACTAGACTTGGAATATTTCCAGAGACAGGTAAATTTGTAATCAAACTCGACTTCTCCAGCTATTCTCACCTTTCTGCCGCATATGTAGAAGTAAATTGTGAAAATGTATATAATGTTTGGCCCATTACATTCTGACTAAGTATCTGCTGACTCATCACATAACGTCACTTCGGAGAGCTTCAGACCTTCTCCGCCGAGCTTCACCATCCCTCCAATCGACATTCCCCCCGAACTTACCGTCATGGCCCTCGACGATGCTTCGCCCCAGGGAAGCGGAAATCCTAGCGCCAATGCCTCAACAGAACCATCTCAAAGGAGCTATAACCCCACTATGCCCTTCCCTGTGCAGATCCGACCAGAGCTTATCGTGAAGCCCGATGCCTTGACACTCTATTTCGGCTTTTTCGGTGCTAGCAATTGGAAACGGAATGTTGCTGATATCCTGACTCGACGCGCGGGGGACACATGGGTCCTTACGGGCCGCTCCCCGACACAAGACGAACTGGATGCGATGACCACGTTATCGAGTCGTTCGCTTTACCACAAACGAGCGGGCCTGCCAATTTCTTATTTTGTCGGCACAGGGTGGCTGTACTATCAAGCCCGCCGATCGCCCATATTCCCCAAGAACCCCACGCCTGCCAACCTTCTCGCTGCGTTGCATAAATTCCGCATCGAGGACCGCGCCGGTTTCATGGCCATGCTCGGTCGAACGGCTTTCAGGATGCTTTTCCTCACATCGTCAATCATGATGGTTGCAAACTTCACTGCGCTTTGGGGGGAAGCGCGTAATTCATTGTCAGACCCGCGAATGCAAGACTTTATCGACGCCGTCCACAATGCGAAGCCGGAAGATGTGAACAGGAGAAAGCTTGCGATTGCCAATGAACGGTATAGACGTACGAAAGCCAACGAGAAGAACATCGTCTCTCAAATCGAGGGAAATACGGGTCTATCCGGTTCTTATGACCAAGGAGAGCAGGCCCAATACGGGTATGATAATGCTTCGCCGGCAGCGGTCTCATCTGAGAGTGACATGGCCTACGGTACAAGTCAGGTAAATGCTCAAAGTGCCCCCGCTCAACAGACCTACTCGGCACCCGCTCCGCGCGAGCAGCAAGCGTACGGCCGGTATGGTCCAGCGCAGGGCACAGGCAACCGACCTTCCGAAGCAGACTCTGGGTCGGATTTCTTCTTCGGCTCTAGCGATGACGATGCAAGCCCCACTGCACCGGAATACCGGAACACCAACATGGATGGGAGGCCAGCGGGCAGCGCTTGGGAGCGTATTCGACAGCAGAGATCATCACAGGGGTCCCGGCCAGCAGCACCTGGTCAAGTTTCTATGCAATGGGGTCAAGCGCAAGCACAGAGCAGGCCCGAAGCCGCCAATGATTCTCTTCCAAGTGATCAGGATAAATATGACTATGATCGAAGACGCGAGAAAGAACAGGCCCAGGCTGACTTTAACAAGATGATGGAGGCTGAGCGAAACGCATCTAGCGATGGACCGCCTCGCAACCGCAATTGGTGATAGCAGGCATCTTCGTGCAGATCTGTACAATACCATAGATCTTCCCATATTTTTTTAGCAATTCAGCGCATTGAACTCATTGCTGTCAATATCATAGGTTGTAGGGTGATCTATACACTTGGAAATCGCACGGCACAGATTGGATACCCCGGTCCTCCCTGATGTCCCCACCGCCTGCCCAAAGTGGATCCCGCACACCGCGGGGCAGATGACATAAAGCAGAAGCGAGCTCGGAGGGCGGCCATATATTGGTGGGGTCGATGACTCCGAGCTGCTCTTTTGCTTCATCCTCCACCTCCGATCCCGGATTTCAAGCCATATACTCTCAATTGAACCAATATCCTCACAATGGTTGCCCAGAAGTACGTTCTGGTTGTTCCACGCATCGACGAACCTTGTTAACGACTTGTATAGGGTATTGATGCTCGGCGCAGGGTTCGTCACTCGACCCACGCTCGATATTCTCTCTGAGTCCGGCATTGCCGTGACTGTCGGTATGCATCTATCATGACCCTCGACTGTCTATCCTCTGTCCAATGCGCTGACAATTCGCTAGCCTGCAGAACCCTTGAGTCCGCCAAGGCCCTCTCCGCTGGCGTGAAGAGTGCCACCCCCATCTCCCTCGATGTCAACGATGACAAGGCCCTCGATGCTGAACTCGCCAAGCACGACCTCGTCATTTCCCTGATTCCCTACAGTGTGTCTTCCAGCAATCAATAACCAGCCCTCTCAGATCGAACTAACAATCTACTCAGCTTTCCATGCCGTGGTTATCAAGTCCGCCATCCGCACCAAGAAGCACGTTGTCACGACCAGCTATGTCAGCCCCGCCATGATGGAGCTTGATGAGGAGTGCAAGAAGGCCGGTATCACCGTCATGAACGAGATTGGTCTGGACCCAGGTATTGACCACCTCTGTAAGTACTCGAGCCCGACATGAACCGACTGTACCGATAGCACAATACTAATGATATCCAAGACGCCGTCAAGACTATCGAGGAGGTTCACCAGCAGGGCGGAAAGATCAACTCCTTCCTGTCATACTGTGGCGGTCTGCCCGCCCCCGAGAGCTCTGGCAACCCCCTGGGATACAAGTTCTCCTGGTAATAAGCAGACGGGAGCTTGGCGTCGAGATCTGAGGCTAACACTATGGATCCAGGTCTCCCCGTGGTGTCCTTCTCGCCCTGAGAAACGCTGCTCGTTTCTACCAGGACGGCAAGATCGTCGATGTCGCTGGCCCCGGTAAGATGCCGCCATGATTCACCTTCTGAGAAACCTATACACTAATACTATTCATAGATCTGATGGCTACCGCTAAGCCCTACCATATCTACCCCGGATTCGCCACTGTCGCATACCCCAACAGAGACTCCACCCCTTACAAGGAGCGCTACAGCATTCCTGAGGCCCAGACCATCGTCCGGTACTTTCTACATTGCTTGATTTACTTATAACATGAATCTAACATGCACCCAGTGGTACTCTCCGTTACGCCGGTTTCCCCGAGTTCGTCAAGGTCCTTGTCGACATTGGCTTCCTCTCGGACGTTGAGCAGCCTATCTTCAAGGAGGCTAGCGCCTGGAAGGATGTCCTGCAGAAGATCCTTGGTGCCCCCTCATCGGATGAGGACACCCTGATCAAGGCCATCTCTGCCAAGACCGCCTTCAAGGATGAGACCCAGAAGCAGCACATCGTGAGCGGCATGCGCTGGCTCGGCATGTTCTCGGATGCGAAGGTAAGCACTGAATACCCCAATATGTCTGATGGAGTCCTTTCGGGGATGCAAATTCTTTGTCGTAGCATTGGGCCTGAAATTTATCTGAGAATCATGCTAATGGTGCCTTCCAAAGATCACTCCCCGTGGCAACCCCCTGGACACCATCTGCGCCACTCTTGAGCAGAAGATGCAGTACGGCGAGGGAGAGCGGGATATCGTCATGTAAGTCCACAAGCTCCTACACTGCAAGAAGTAATGCTAACAGCGCTTTTCAGCCTGCAACACAAGTTCGAGGTTGAGCTGAAGGATGGCTCCAAGGAGACCCGTCTGTCTACTCTCGTCGAGTACGGCAGCTCGGACCCCAACGGCTACTCCGCCATGGCTAAGCTCGGTAAGTGATAACAGTCGGAGTCGTTGAATATCAGCTAATCATATACAGTCGGTGTTCCCTGCGCGGTTGCTGTCAAGCAGGTCCTGAATGGCACCCTCTCCGAGAAGGGAGTTCTTGCCCCCATGAACGGCAAGATCAACAACCCTCTCATCAAGGAGCTCAAGGTAAGCTAGCTATTTATCCCACTCGAAAGATAGCCGAAGACTAGTTTGCTAATCGCATTCTTTTAGGAGAAATACGGCATCGCCTGCAAGGAGACTGTCGCTTAAGCAACGAAAAATAGATGACCTTGAAGAATTTACGGAACACAAAATTGGTAATAGGAAGGAGGACGGAAAGAAATACAATTGTTTGGTCCTGGACTACTTTTATTACCACTCGTAGATATATGATATCTGGTTCCAAATTCTAGACGCCGGAATCCATAGCCTGCCATTCCTCCAAGACTCAACATCTGCCAGCGTCGCCATTTAGTAACTTGCGTTGTCCCTCTATTTAGAGTCCCTGTCGTTTATCTGTTGTGATTGTGATTCCTCTTGTTCCACCGCCAAGTTAATTAATGATTGCTTCGAATGAGCAATCCGGAATGACCCCTGTGTCTCGACCTTTCTGGTTGTTTGCATCTTCCATCCGGCTTGTAGACCGTTAGAAGCACTCGTTCAGTTAAAACGAGCTTTCTATGAAGACCCTGAGCATGATCCAACGAGCCGCAATGATGATAAGAAAGGTTCGAAAAGGTATAAAGACCCTATAAGGGTATACCATAGGATGATCCGAAAAACTGAAAAACAATTTGTTTGATGAAAACTTGAAGGAAATAAATAACAAAATGACTAGATAGCGAGGGTGGGTATAGATGACCAAGAGGAGAATGATGAAAACATAATGGTGTAACGCTCGTCGGCCAGAAAAAAAGCAAATGTAAGTGTTCAAATCATAAAGTAAATAAATCAAAAAACATTAGAATGGAATCAAATCATCAAAGGGAGAGAGGGTGTCGATCAATCAGATGCCGTAGCTCTGTCCAGGTGCCAGGGTGTGTGATTGCACACTTTCATACGGCACCTCGGTCTCGTGGTGGATTGTCCACGGTTCCACGCTGCGGCTGTTACTGCGCATGCGGGTAAGACTGCGCAACTTGTTGGTGAAGCTTTCGTTGGAGCTGCGATTACGTCGATGATCGAATGACATGCGCCGGCCGATGCTTTGACGAGCGTCGTTTGCATTCAGTGTTGGGGCGGCGGTCATTGCACGAGGGAGTAGGTGGCCCATGTCGACATCGTCGATGGCAACATCGATGGTAGCGGAGGACTCGCGGGGAGAGACAGCCTCATGGGAGCCGGGGATCGGAGGTGGAGGAGGGGGTGTGTTCAGGTGCTGAAGTTCTGGGAGGATCGGTGGTGGGGGTGGAGGAGGGATGCTTTCGACATAAGGTGCGGAAGGCCTTCTCGAATGCATTGCGTTCTCGATTGTCTCCTCGATGCTCACGGTGACGTTTGGCGATGTACCAGAGATATATCCACCCGAACTTGTGCGCCGATGGCCCATGTTGCGGCTACGGCTGTTTGAGCGGCTTCGAGGAAGATTGGGGTTGAACCGAGGGTGCATGGGGATGTCCGATGGCATCGGTGCAGGGCTTGTGTTTGCGAATTGACCTTCTGGCATGGGGACCGACATTGACCGTCCGATTCTTTCTGCTTCGCCTTGATATTTGGCATCAGAGAGAAGAACTGCACCATAGCTATCCGTTGGAAGTACAGGCACAGAAGGTGGACGCTCTTGGTCGAGACCATTGCCATACTTGGGGTGCCGCATTGCTCGCGGTGTTGCTGGTAGTCCAAGAGGGCCAGAGCGGCCAGAGCGACCAGAGCTAGAATCTGATCCGCTTTGATATTCCGGAGAGTTTTTGCTCGGGGGGATATTGTTTCGGGATGGGACTCGAGGGGGGAAGTAAGAATTGCCCGAAAATAAGGGAGGGCTTTCCACGGGACTTCGAACAGAAACAGGGCTCCTCGAAGACTGCAGATCACCTGGGAAGGGGATATTGGGCGCAGAAGGGTTGCGCGCAAGCGAAAGTCGGCGTGCTTCTAGCTCTGCTGCAGCCAGCTCTCTCCTCTTTCTCTCGGCAAGACTAACAAATGGGGTCGTGGGGGAGACAATGGGAGATACCACATCCTGGGCCTCATACGCAGCAGCAGCGGCGGCGGCGTCGGCATCATGTGTGTCCTGACTGTTACTATTGACGAGATTGTCTTCCTGCCCAAATGCCTTGCTGCTCAGTAACTCAAGTCCCGCGGGTTGGGCAGGGGTTTCTAGCTCCCGGGTTGGTAGAATCTCTGGTTGGCTGTAGGAAGGTCGATGTTTAGACGCTGGGGACCCATCTCTTCTAGAGCTTGTTCCTCTCTCTGCACGACGGCGACTGGCACTTCGGTGTTGTGAGCGAAGTCGTTTCTGGTTCCCAGCAACAATGCGGAGTGGGTCATCTGTCTCGTTCGATCTGGGTGCCTCATGGTCGGGAAGTGTCATAGGCAGCGACATGGGAAGCGGCGAAGATGGTGAACGGACAGCAGATCCTGAGCGATCGACACTACGGCCGCGTGATGAAGCGTCTTGCCCCATGCGACTGGCCGTGTGTCGGCTAGAAGAGCGTTGGCGACTCCGCGATCCTGCCTTCGCCATCTTGCTTGAACTCCTAGCACGAGAATGCGATTTCTTTCGTGGCTCCTCGAGTTTCTCAGGTGGCGCGGTGTTGTACTGGGCCAGTTCTTCGGGGGACATTGGAACTGGCGATGAAGGCGATCGCTTGGCTGGCTGGATATATCTACGCTCGTTCCGGCCCCTAGTTTCCTGAGAAGCCTCGCGAGAGTGATGGATGCGTGAGCTTTGGCTGGCAGTTTCGTCTGTATTTCTTCTCCCACGGCCATTTGAGCGATGACCACGATGCTGTTTTGCGTGGAAGTTTGCCTCGTCCAGACTGCTGATATATTGATCAATGCTTCGACCGCTTACGCTAGGACTCTTGGTCGTCGAAGCGTAGCTGTGGGCACTCCTTGCACTGTGAAGTAAATCCATGCGAGCATTGCTGTCTGACTGGCATTCTTCTGCTTGTACAAGGTCAATTTGGAGGCCATCTGGCTTTCGATCACGGGAGCCATTTCGAAGATCAGAGTGATCCTTCCAAGCCTCAAAAACACCAGGCGCAGGAGACGGAAGGCCCTTGATGGATGCAAACTTGTCTGGTGCTTGCACTGCAGTCTGAGGGCTTGGCTTCAATGAGTCCTGCCCAGGGTTGTATACAGTGGCTGAAAGTGTCAGCAGACCACTGTCTCCTTGCTCATCTTGACTATGTTCATGGCCACTTGTCTCCTCATTCTCTGACGTTGAGCCGTAACCACTACCATTGTTGTAAGAGCCTGATCGGGAAAATGACGGAGGGTGGACATCCACTGGGGTCTCTCCAATTGAAGGTAGGCGGCGGCGGTTGAAAGAAGGGGTATTTGTTCGTGAAGTCATGGCTTGGTTTAGACTCTGGATATTGTTGAGCTTGTAAGACCCGAGGCCGCCAGGAGACAGTGCCGAGTCAGCCACAGCGGATTCCGCAATTGGGGTGACGCCAGGTGCATTTGTCGGTGTTCGATCATCTGACTTCAATCCCGGGAACTTGAACCGATTGTTTGGCTGTCCGTCAAATGAAGTGATCAACTTGAGCGAAGGTCCTTTTCCAGCATGGCGTTGCTGGTTGGAAGCTGATCTCGGACGACCTGGGGGAGGCATGAGGAGGTCTGCGCTCTGAGGTTGTGAGAGTTCGGGGGAGGCAAGCGGTGGCTGTCCACTGATAATTTCTGCAAATGAAGCAGCCTGTTGAGCAGCCGGAGACGTCCAGGGCTCAGTGGGTTCGACGCCAGTACACATGAAACATCGAATGGCGAGCTGTTGCTGGGAATGGGATACCACATATTCTCCCCAGCGGCGAACAAGATAGGACTGGCGCTGCCAATCCGACGGCAGCATTAGACACGTCAACAGGATTGCTTCCATGAAATGATTTTGAGACACATAGACCTCAATCGCATCATTGATGTCACCAAGACCTAAGAGGATAGAAGCCGCAGTGTGGATATCTCCAATTTCCAGCAGCTTTTGCACGAAAGCCTGGCCAACCTTGTTTGCTTGCGCCTGGCGACTCATTTGACTGAGAGCCAGGACCATCCAGTCGAAAGCGGTTACTTGACCTGGTACAATCATGCTGGCCATTTGATCTGTGTCAGTCTCACCAAGCCACTGTGCCAAAAGAACAGCGCTTTGGCTTCCCTGTGGGTGACGAGCCACTAAATATGTTTCGTTAGTAGGTAGGTCGGGGATCCCCGTTGTGGCAAAGAGACATACACTCATCTCTGATAAGGCCTTGGGTATCTCCCTCCCAGCCAAAAACAACACTCAACATTTGCTGTTGCAGATCCTCAGGCGTCAAATGATTCTCGTCTATGGGTGGCTGTGATTTATAAGGCACATCGTTAAGTCGTGCTCGAATGAAAGGAAATAGGTCAATGGAATTCTTATCCGCGGGACTCATTTGGACTTCGTTTTTGAGTCGAGATCCCACCCGAGAACTCTTCATCGAGGACATCGAAACGGACGAGGCATATGGGTAAGTGGCGGACGGTTGCGGAGTATCGCGATCAGTGGATGTCATCGAAAAGGTGGTACCGCTCTGAGCAGATCGACTAGGTGGTGAAAAGGGCCGCTCGACTTTATACCTTCCAGACGAGGCTTTTGAGCTGACAGATTCCGTTCGGCTTCTTGACGAAGCAGGACTCATCATATCCGATCTTTGCTGCTTCGCGCTGTCGATCCCATTTGTATCAAACGGCGTTCGTTTCCCGGATCCTCGTTCCCGAATGTCCGGCGCATCTTGCAGACGCCTCGGAGACATTGTTCGTGACCGGCTTTTTTCTGATGCTGATGATCGAGCAACGACTGGAAGATGCTGTACGTTTGCGACCATCGCTGGGTTATCCAAATCATACTGCTGTACAGTTTCCTGGGGGCCAATGGTGAAGAGTGTGGCAGTAGGGCCATGGCATGCAAGACCTCGTACTCCATCTACTGTTGGAATTGGCTCATAGGTGACATGCTTGGTTCGAACATCCCATGACCATGTTTCACTATGAATAGAAGCCCCTGAATCAGCATTTCAAAAATTCACCGAAGAGCTGCAGTGTTGAAGAGACTCGTTACTCACCCCTCAAGATATTGAACGATTCGTCCATTCTTCGACCATGACATCCATTTGGGATCCGTGGAGTTCGAATCGGACCGTTTCAACACCCGAATGACTCTAGGTGACTCTTTCCCCGGAGGTTTAGCCACACTCCAGACCCTCAAGTCGCCATTTGACGCCTGTGTTGCTAGCATGTCCGATTTCTGCTTCGACGAAGAGGCATGCCAGGCAAGTGAGATAATTGGAGATGGTCCACGTGAAGTAGTTAGCGTGTGTAGAATAGTAAATTGGGGGAGGAGATTGGCAATCAATATTGATCCATTTTGGTAGCTGATGAGATTGGTTAGTCGTCATGGGCACGGAAGCGACTGGCGAGTTAACATACCCAATCGCATAAGTACGGCAATCAGTAGATGGGGCAAGTGATGTGATAGGATCGAAGATGGTGCGCGCAGAGATGTGTTCCGAAGTAGGGGGCTCGAAGAGAATGACTTCGCCTTTCCCGTTACCTGCATTCCACCTACATCAGCAATTGATCCAAGTTCAGACCGGCGCAGAAACCCATACCAAATGCTACATTCCCGTTGCGCATCCACGATGCGACTCGCAAATGTTCGAAAGAAGCAAATCGTGCGATCTCGGTTCCGGTGAAAATATCCCATACAATCGCCGTTTGGCCGACATCGTAGCTCACGACCAATCGTCCTGCGCCACGTTCGCTCACATTGTCCACCGAAATAAAATCGATGTTCTCTTGGTGACTGGTAAAGCGTCGTTCTATTGCTAGTGTATCATGGTGGAGGCATAGGATTGTCGAGCCTTGGGCATAGAGGAACAGCGACGCCGTCGAGGCGCAGGCCGCGAAGCGAGACTCGGTGGCTGGCTGTGGCGCCATTGCTTTCACGGTCTTCGAGGGTCGCGAGTCTGGTAGCAAGCTTCTATTCCATGTTAATTCGACCATTTTCCAGGTTTTTTTTTCTGTGTCAATGCCCGACATGCGGGCAGGAATTGGAGTCCGGCAGAGCGAGTTATCTCGGCAACGCTAGCTGCCTGAGGTTTCAAGCTCTAGGACCAGTGAATTTGAGAGAGAGAAGAAAAAAGGTAGGAAAAAGGGAAAAGATCACGAACCTGACCAGCTCCAGAGGGGCAGGTTACTAATCGGCCACGACCCTGTTGGCACCGCTCAAGGCAAAGAGACAGAGATGACTAGGGTAGCGCCAGGCATTTGGGATGAGAAACGCCTCGCGGATTTAGTGTCTGCAGTAGAAGCAAGTGGGCAAGCCGTAGCGATGATCCGGGCCCTAATAAGGTAAAAGCAAGCTCCGAAGGAATATGCGACCCAGGCGAGAACGGCGTAGCGAACAGCGGACAGGCCGGAGTAAATGTTGGGAGAGAGGTATCAGAGATAGAAAAGAAACAGGGATTATTTCTTTTTTTTACTTCCAACTTTTCACACCACGTTCATCACATTCCCAAATGTTTAGCGTCGAGGGGCTTAAGTTTGTGACAGGACTCAGGACGCGGGGTGGAGAGTTGGTGACCGGGGGTCCCTTCGCCCTAAGTATATGCGCTGTAAATCGACAAGGCGATATAAAAGAGCTGGCGCAACTTCCTGCGCGTGGAGCCAGGATGTGACCAGGGGGTATATTCTTGACAGCTGGTAGGACAGCAGCAAAGTTCTCCTAATTTTTTGTTCCAGGACAGAGACGATCAGAATCTCCAGCCATCGAGCAATCGGGGTTGGCGCTCGGGACGAAAGGCCAGGCGCTTCATTTCATGGCCGACCATACAGTGCGCGGGTTGGGAAGCGACCGAGCACTTCTAGCATCCACTCTAGCCCCCGTGTCCCAGGATCGAAGACTGCAGCATCACATCATTAGCGGAGACGGTGAGATCGAGCCCTGGGTGGCTGGGGCAGCGTGGCTCTGGTGCTGCGAGTGCGCACCAACGAGGGAGCAGAACGATGGAGGCAGAAGAAGTTACGGGTTTAGATCGATGCAGGAGGCTCCCGAATCACAAACGGGAACCCTCATCGTCGGGCGAGTGGGTCTGGCACGAGTCTGCACATCTGCACATCTGCACGTCTGCACGTCTGGAGAGTCGATCTTTAACTCGGGTGTGTTGCACGCGGTGGAAACCAACTTGGTACCCTTGGTCGATGGTTCCAAATCCATGAGGGGTTCTTCTCCCTGGTCTTTCTCCCCTTCCTGATGGCTGGAGAATTACTCGATATATCAAATGAATGCAGGAAACCGTGAATGTTCTGAGACACGCGATGTGACGAGGATCCGTGCAGTGGTTGACAAGCTGCACCTTCATCACCTCGCTCGCCCAATCACCTTCCGTCACTGCTGATCCTTTGGCGCCTACAGCACATCGGGCAGCCAATGTCTGGCGTCGGTTTGCCTTTGCTTTGAAAATGAGAGAGGCAAGGCTTGCCAAGCGCCCACTCCTGGAAAACACTAGGAAACTGCTGATGGAATTGGTGGAGCCCGTTGTTGCGGAGAATTCTGGCCGTTCCGTCTTGGTGTTTCACGCGATGATGTTGTGCCGATCCAAGTGTTTGCTTCTTTTGCACCAGTTCGATAGTTCAGTGCTCCTTTTTTGATGACCGGTCCGAAAGGATTGCTTGGAACCGTTCAGAGGATCCCTTGTGTGATGTGATTGTGCCTGGAGGAGCTTACTGGGGTCCTCCTGCACATCAGGCACATATCACTGCGCTGCTGTAGGAGCTTGGGCCTTTTGTGATAGTATTGACAGGCACGAGGAGTTCACAATTGAGCCTGGAAGTGGATATCGGGATGCAGGCTCTGCACGATGTGTGATCACCGCCATTCGAGTTGGGATGGAAATGGTGGAGGAGCAGAGGAGAGGCGAGGCGAGGAGAGGCCAGGATGAACAAGCCGAAACCAACTACAACCCACAGCGGCTCTGTTGTATGGCGGGTACACACGATAGCTTATATTTTGCATATTTGTATTTATGTTTTTATATAACAAAGTTCCATTCCCATCATTCCGGATGAACTGCAGGCCCACAACACGTCGCATCGGCTGCGCATCATCTGACAATGGCGGGGCTGGCATCTTCCCCGGATTCTCGTGACTCACGCGACTCCATCATTTTCAAAAGTTTGCCATTCCAGCACCAACGCCAACACTGACTTGAACTTCTCTCTCAGTGTGGCCAACACTCCGATTCGCCATATCTTACCTTCTATAAGACTCGTTGGATCCCACTGGAATCTTATGGTCAATCATGGCCAACCCGGAGACCATCGTTGTGATCGGGTCAGTCCATCCATATCAATGCAGCTATGCTTTCCCCAGCACCGGAGTTCTCAGCTGACACCCTTCCAGTGCGGGCGTTATCGGGCTATCAACGGCTCTCTGCATCCAACAACATCTCTCCACCTCTCAAGCTGTGCTTCTCGTAGCCAGAGACTTCCCCGCCAATGAATCAATCAATTACGCCTCACCCTGGGCCGGAGCACATTATCGTCCCGTGCCAGGCTCATCACCACAGGCGCTCCGAGAAGCAAATCAAGCACGACGAACATATGATTTCCTCAAACGGGTGGCGGCCGATGAGCCAGGCGCGGGAATCAAATTCATTCAAGGCGTGGAACACCTCGAGGCACCACCGGCCGAATACTTGGATGCCCAGAGTGTGCGCAATGCTCACGCCCACCTAGATGGGTTTCGACATTTGACGAAGGATGAGCTGCCTGCGGGTGTAAAAATGGGTGTGGAATACGGGACATACGCAATCAACCCCCCGGTATATTGCGCGCATATGCTGCGCAAATTTATTATCAAGGGTGGCCAGGCGAAGCAGCATACCCTCGCCAGTGCGAAGGAGGCCTTTTCCCTCGCATCGAATGTAAAAACGGTGGTGAATTGCTCGGGATTGGGTTTCGATGATCCCAAATCTTTTATTATCAGAGGTATGTCCCCAAGACTACAGACTATAAGCTATGTAGTGCACCAGCTAATACCGAACAGGCCAAACATGTCTAGTACGCAACCCAGTCTCCGCAACCATCACCCGTCAAAATGCCGACGGGTCCTGGTCCTTCTGCATCCCGCGCCCGCTGGACGGGGGGACCATCATTGGGGGAACCAAGCAGCCCCACGAGTGGGATCCCAATCCATCACCCGAGACCAGGGCTCAGCTTCTTGCCAATGCCACAAAATGGTTCCCTTTCACCCCGGAAAGCGGTGGCCAGTTCGACGTTATTCGGGACATAGTTGGACGTCGCCCTGCTCGCGAAGGCGGGGTGCGAATGGAGGTGGAGAAGCTGGCCGATGGCAAGAGTATAGTTCACTCATATGGAGCTGGTGGACGGGGCTATGAGATCTCTCGGGGTGTGGCGGAGGATACAACGGGGTTGATGATGGAGAATGCGCTACTCCCAGCCAAGGCAGCGTTATAGATTTCTTAGAACTTATTCCACTTTTGTACTAGATTCATAGATAGAACATTAGTTGCATACATTGTATTTTGTGACAATGGTTAAACTTTAGCAAAGCAAACTTCCAGGAGGATCGGGTCGCCATCATCACGACTATGCACAATATAGCGTCCATATTCAACAGCTGGGTAGTTGGATGAAGCCAAGAAGCTGAACAGACAGGCAGCATAAGCGGAAATGCTCAAAATACTAGTCATAGAGGCTCAAGAAAAGGCCTTGGGAGCCATTAATTACCAGTTGTCTTACCAGTTGTATTCTACATGAAGGTTCGATCGCCAAGAAGCTCGATATAGGTGAAGAGACATGGGAAGCACGAAGATGTTTGGATTGGACTACTTCACACATGTGAACCTTGAAAATTGGTTCTAAGCCATTTTTCTTCCTCCTTTGTGAATCGGAGTACTCGGAGTACTAAATACCAGATAATTTAATCGCCATTGAAGCCCGTAGCGCAGGACTTTGCAGGTCACTTTTATACTTCAGTTCAATCCCAATGGGAAGGAAATCATAGCATTGAATTCGTGCAAATACTGAAAATGAACGGACTTTTTGCTACCAAAGCACAAGCTGTCATATAAAGATATCAGTTTGATGATTCTTCCGTCACATGAAACACAGAATATGAGTTCTCTGCCCCTCGTGGCCAACCGGAACCAATCTGCCTCGCGATGCTAAGGATATGGGGTATCTTATATCTCAAGAGAGAGTAGACAATGCGGATGACCGGGTCTCTAGAGATATGACAAGACCATCCAACGCCAATGCTATATGCACCAGGTCAAACAGGCGATTGCGCGATTACTTGCCACCGAAATCTGAGTCCACAAGAAAGAACCGGACTGATAAAGTCGATTTCCGGGGTCCAGCCGGGAAGAGACCCTGGCCCACGATAGTAGTCTCGTGAGAAGGCGAAGAAGATCAACCCGTAACCTCCTGTGCAAGCGCATTCCCGTCGACCGCCGGCGGGAGCTCCTGACCAGTCCTCTCTTCAAACTCCCTCCTTTTCTCTTCCTCTTTCTCGAGCGTAGTTTGCTTGAACTGCTCCACCAGATTGCCAAAGCCATCGTCGTCCTCCTCGTCACTGCTCTCATCCTCTTCCTTCCAGGCACCATCCTCGAACATAGCGCGACCAGTGGCATCCTTGGCGTTCTGGGCTTCCTGCTCAGCAGCCTTCTTGGAGACACGCTCCTTCTTCCACTTGGCGAAGGACTCGGGGGTGACCGGTGTGAGAGTACCAGTCAACCTATGGCGCTCAGACTCTAGCCAGTCTTCCAGGGTAAGAGTATTGAGTGGCGATTTATCCATCAAGGCCTTCTCAGCCGCCTTCTGCTCCTTGGTCTTCAGCACGAATCTGTTGGAGAATGTTAGTGTCCGCTAGATTTGAGCTAAAAACCGAATTGACGTACCCTGGCGGCAAGCTGTGCTTGTACATGCATTTATCACCTCCATTCGGGCAAGTCCAGAACCAGCCATACTTCTGGTTCTCCACAGCCTCGATAAAGAACTTGCAGACCTTCTCGGTGGTCGTACGGGGGTTGCCGTGCTTGCTGAGCACAACGCTGCGCAACTTCTCCTCGTCCCAGTCTTCCATCTTGTCGGCCTTCTTCGTCTCCTCCGGTGACTGCTCATTATCACGCGAATCGGTGTACAGATCCTTCTTGGCGGCCTTGCGCTCGATATTCAGGTCATGACTGAACTTGCACTTGCGGCCCTTCTCGCAGCCACCCTTCTTGTGGAAGAGACACAGCACGGTCTTCGGATCGACACCGAAGGGCACTTTTTGTACCTGTACAGGCTTGTACAGTTCTGCAGCCTCCCTCTTGGCGTCCTCGGCGGCCTTCTTCTCGGCCTCGCGTTGGAGCTTCTCAGCAGCTTTCCGCTTGTCATCGGGGGTTTTGTTGGAGGCCGATTGCGCTTGGAGCTGTTGAATCTGTTTCTTGGCGGCACCACCTTTTTTCTGTGGGAGGGTTAGTAAAAGTCGTCATTGAAGCGGGAGTTATCGTTTGCGCGAGAGGAGGTCGATCGGGATTTTTGACGTACGTTTTTCATGCCAAATGTCTGACGTAGGTATTTGGGTTAGCAGACATGTCTTACGTGTGAAAATGGTGGGAGATGAGGAACTCACCTTGTCATCGACGGTCTTCGGCTTCTTCTTAGGCTGGTCGGCCTTCTTGGGGGGCATGGTGACTAGTTTGCCTGGTAAGGCGTGTAAACTTTGGATGGGATAAAAATGTGAGATAGGTCCGGTCGGCGAGTCGCTTAGTCGCCAGATGAAAGAAAACGCTGATATGCAACCCCCAAAATAAAAGACAAGGGCAGGCTGAGAGGCGAATAAGGTGGTGGTGAGTAGGTTGAAAAGTGAGGGTTGAGATTGAAGGAGCCTCCACAAATCCGAGGGGTGAGTGTGGCGGCCACAATCGGGCACTGACCAATGACGGCGGGCGCCCTCCGAGTATATCCCTGGTTTTGCACGACGGTAGGTCTTGAGTATAGTGAGAAGAAATCGTGAATTGGATGTAATAGTAGTTAGTGGATTGTAGTTACTTTGTAATTTATGGCATACTAGAATGTTGTTGCCCAAAGATCTGTCGCCCATCTCCGCATCTCGTGGTGACTTTGCGCTCTCGGCTGGGCGACCCTTTGCGTCATCGCCCCAGCGGAGGGGTCAGCGCACAGTGCGCAGTGGACTCGAGAACCCTAACTCTCGAGACCAGGTCGGTTTATATACTATAGATAGATCGTAGGATGTTTCTATTGATATTTATATACGCAAAAAAAAAATTTACCATCTTAACAAATCTACTTCATAATATATCTTTACTGGCAGATATCGTCTACTGAAGCCGTCATGGGCGACGAAAAAAAATCTGAAACATAGGCGCCGCATTCATTCATCAGGAAGGTTCCTAAAGATCATGATCTACCCATGTATAAGGCCAAGCAATTGCTAGTGGAAAAACTTGAGCCTGGTCGCTGTGCTCTACAAATAATCGTGGAAATTCCAAGGAAACCAAAATCTCCGGCACAGCATCCCACTGGCGCCTCAAAAGCACCCATATTTTTCATTTCTGGTCGTCATAGCTTCTGTAGAGAGAGGGTTACGTATCAGAGTATTTAAGAGACCTCCTGGATCTTAGTCGACTTTTGGTCAGCCTCCTCCAGCTCAGGGAGGTCCTCCTGTTCGTACCGTTAGCTACCACTGTCGCAATACATATTACGCGAGATTTCAAGATCGGAGTTATCACTCACATCGTCCTCCTCCTCGCCATCATCTCCAGCTCCAGCACCGCCAGCAGCACCAGCCAGAGCGCTCAGGTCGGGCATGCCACCGGCACCGCCCATGCCACCGAGCTTGGAGAAGTCAATGTTGCTGAGACCTCCCTCGTCGCCGCCACCCATGCCACCGAAGTTGTTGGCGTAGTCATCATCAGCAGCCTCGTCCTGTTCGTCCTCATCCACCCACTGAGTTTGGTTAGCCAATCGTCAATTGCCATTTTACCCCGCTTCCCACGATGCAGGCCATACCTTGTCGAAATCGGTCTTGAGGAAGTGGACCTTCTTGGCCTCCTTAAGGAGACGAGGCCAGTACTCCAGCTTCAGCTCCTTCTTGCGCAGAACGAGCTCAACCTCACGGTCGGTGTGGTTCGATTTGCTGTTCTCAGGGTCGATCTCGCCGTACAGATCGAGGGAGACGGAGTATGTGACGCCCTTGCCGGAGGGACCAGTGAAAGAGACATTGTTGGGGGTGATGCTCAACTTGGCAGCATCCTTGGGGACATCGGGGGTCTTCAGGTTCACGTAGAGGTAGTTTCTCTCGGGCTCCGAGTCGGAGGAGCGTTGGGCCCAGGTAACTGAAGCGACGAAGTCAGCTTAATCACTCATTTCAATTAATGAGATTCATCATTTAGAGCTGTCATATGTTACAACGCGGCCCAAGCAATCCGATAACGTCATCGGGGTGATCGCGCAAAATGGGCAGGGTCGATTTGTTTGCAGCGGGGAAGTCGAGCTGTCATAACTTACCTTCAGGGTGGACGGTGGTAGCCATGGTGGTAGGATGTGAGAGAAGGATAAAATCCGAGAAGTAAGTGAGAGATGGAGGAGAGGAAAGAACTTCAAAAAGAGATGGGGGGAAGTGTGTGTGGTTGGGGAAGGAGAGCAGCTCACTCAAAGCGCATGTACCGCATTCACAGGTTGCTAGAATGTACTGGAAGCACGCTGTTTGCTTGGTTTGTCTTTATGCCTGAGGCTAGAAATTATGACTCAGCATAGACCCCCTCCACGCAGGCATCCAAATCGCCGAACTGATAAGATGCAACCGAAAGGGTCGAGCAGCCTGGTGGACCGTCTGGCCTTGCTGAAGCTCATACTTAGAACGCTGCGGTGACCTTGTCGTCCTGATCTCTAGTACCAGAGAGGATCAGGCACCTGGGTGCATCCCTCATCTCCCCACGCCGTTGAATCCACAGCCAGCACGTTGATCGCTATCGGCCTCTTGCAGACGCCGATTGACCGTGTATCTTTCGCAGCGCATAATAAGCCGCAAGTTCCACGGCCATGGAGACCCTGAAGGCTGTTTTCTTCGGACCTGACCCCCAGGTCCAGGTAAGTCACTCATCTGTGGCGAATCTTCTACATTCTACCAACCTGCTGACCATGACTCGCACGGCCAGATGAGAAAATGCAATGCTCTTATCCGCGCAAACACCAGGCAACTTGACCGTGATCTTGCCCATCTCAAAACCCTCGATAGCAAAACCCGTCAACACATCATCAATTCGTCCAAACGAGCCCAACGAAACCCGTCGCAAGCCAAGCAGGCAACAAGCGAAACCAAGACCTTTGCGCGAGAGCTTATGCGGATTCGGAAACAGACCACCCGTTTGAATACAAGCCGAGCCCAGTTGCAGAGCGTCGGTATGCAGGTGAACGAAGCCTTCTCCGTGCGCAAGATCCAGGGCAGCCTTCAGAAGTCGACCGGGATTATGAAAGACGTCAACACCTTGGTGCGGTTACCGGAGTTGTCGTCTACAATGCATCAACTGTCAACAGAGTTGGTCCGGGCCGGTATCATTGAAGAAGTCATCGACGATGCACTTCCCAACAATGAACTGCTGGAGGACGAGGAAGAAGAGGCAGAAGAGGAGGTGGACAAGATCTTACAGGAGATTTTGCAGGGCAAACTCTCCCAAGCACCAGCCAAGCCCTCCGAACCAATTGCAGAGGAAACTCCGGTCGCCGAGGAGCCCGAATTCGAAGATCAAGAGAAGACCCTCGACGAAATGCGAGGTCGATTGGAGGCTCTCAAGAGCTGATATGCTTCTCTGTAGCTATTGGGGCATGATCTATGCTGTATCACCTACCCCTGCTTTCCAGGGTATTCTTGTTTTACTTTTGCGCTTCCCATTGGCAGGAGTTTGGCGGGTGTTCTTATCTAGTGGTTTGTTCGCGGGCCGGACCTCATATAGAATGAAACGAAGTAATTCTACCATTCAGCCCGATGGCCATGTTTGCATTTCACGGCTACCCACATGGCTTCTCTTACAGTAAAATGTACATTGGGCTACATGCGTAGTGGAGGTGGCTCTGCTTGCTATGTACTACTAGTACTAGTATATTTACCCATGTTGCCTATTCAGTGAATACCCTCGTATGTAGTATATACTAGACTTACACAAGTTAGGCTAGGAAAACTTTCAAAAATATCATTCAGACACGCAAAGTTTCTTTGGCAGCACATAGATCCCTAGAAAACATGCCTGTGGCCACCCACCAGCATTAATGACAGGATGGTGGAATAACAACTCCGCCCGTCAGCTCAGCCTCGATGCAAACAGTCAAAACGCTGCCCGACGCCCAAAGCGGGCTAGTCTCATTGCCGCCTCTCTCCCTCCCCTGGGCCCTTTCCATTCTCTTCCACCCCCATCATCTGTCACCCATCCTCACCCATCTCTCCATCTTGCCTTCCAGCTTTTCCCCTGGTTATCCAAAGGAAAAGGCCTAAATCACTTGTGACTCATCTGTCGCACATACCCTCTCCGAACGCTGATATCTAAGCGGCGCATCCAACTTCGACGACGCGTCCGTATCGCGACTTTCCTTGTCCTTGCAAATCGCCAGTTTACCATCTCTCTTCTCCCCACAAGATACTCGAAATGTCTGCCAATCTGGACAAATCTCTCGACGACCTCGTCGGCAATCGTCGCCAGACTGCTCGCCGTCGCGGAAACCGCCGTGCCGCTGCTAAGGCCCCTACGGTCGGAGGAGTCACGAAGTCCTCCAGGGCCCCCAAGGCTCCTGCGAAGGTGATTCACTCGACTCCGTCAATCCCGACCGCTTCTAGCAAGATCATCGTGAGCGGACTGGTAAGTTTCATTCCAACCATTCCATTCGATGGCGACCCCTTTACTAACTTTCTCCAGCCGTCCGATGTGTCAGAGAGCAATATCAAGGTATGTTGATCTAAAGGCCTTCGCCTTGGCTTTGATCGCCATCTTGCTTTCGAACTCTTCGAGGTGCAAACGACTTCGACTCGCATGTCCGACTTGTCACTGTCACGTTCCTTTATACCCCCTTAGTGGTAGCCGCTTAATGCGCGCCCGGCACAGACAGACGCTCCTTCCACATGTTTCTGCGAACAAAGATTTCACTTTATCTTCTGGCTGGCATAATCCGAGACAGGAAGTTGAAGCGCTGTCATTACGGTGACCAGATTTACACTGCTCGCGTCGATCCCTACCCAGAGGAGATCCGCCTGCTTTGCCATCTGAGTCCCGTGCCGTGGATTGGAGATGAAATATTCCCATCCTACAGTTCTTTTCGATCCCGCATATACTATTCCTATCTCGTGTTGTGAGCTTTGGAGAGGGCATCAGCGAGGGCATCGGTGACACAGCGGACATTCTTTTCGTGAAACAAATTCGGGCGCCCTAAACAGTGGGTTATTTTGAGCCTTCCTCTTGGAGTTACTCTGTTTATGGGGTGAATCCCATTGCCGTGAACATCGAGGGAAGGCTTATACAGCAATGGATCTTGCGATGATGTTTGTCAATCGAGAGCGATCATGAGAACGCGGGTGAAACACCTTGCTATGCGATGCAACGACGTGGGCGTGCATTTTAAATAGCACCGTGGAATCACTATATGTCGTTCGAAGACTTATCGTGCTTGGTTGGTGAAATTATTGGGGGCGCCATGTCATGTTGAAGGAGGAATAATACGATGTCTGTGACTGGAAACACTGTCAATAATGAGAGGTCTTGTCCCTATGAGAACCCCAATGGGGGATGTGATTTTGCGGTTTTAGGCACCGAATATTCGACCAATTGCTGCTGTGTGCTCGCTGATGCTCTTTCATCCGTCGGACTTGCAGTCCTCTTCGTTTGCGCCGTCGCCGTCGTTTTTCGTTCGAGATCCGACAGCCGTTTTTCAACTGAAACAATCAGGCGAAGCATACTGATCGTCTGCACTATAGGAATACTTCGCTATGTCTGCAGGACCCGTCAAGAAGGTGATGCTCACATACAACCAGAACGGAACCAGCCGTGGAATTGCATCTATCATCTTTAGCAAAGCCGACACTGCTGCCAAGGCCGCCAAGGAGCTTAATGGTCTCAATGTCGATGGCCGTCCCATGAAGGTGAGAACCATTATCTTCTATGCTATGGCCAAACGGGTTATTAACAGTTCACTAGATCGAGGTTGTTTTCGACGCCTCCCACGCCCCCACTCCTCCCGCCCCTAAGTCGCTTACCGAACGCATCGCGTAAGTCTTCATATTCCCTCAATGAACTGGCATCTTGCTAAATACCCAATAGTCATAAGCCTCAGCCTAAGCCTGCAACTGGTCGCAAGGCTGGCAAGGGCGCTGGTAACAAGGACAACAACGCTAACGCCCGAACAAAGGGCCAGAGCCAGGCCAGCGGCGCCAAAGGTGGTCGCAAGGGCCGCAACCCTGGCCGTGGCAAGCCCAAGACCGTCGAGCAGCTCGATGCCGAAATGGTTGACTACTTCGCCGGTGGTAACGAGAATGCTCCCGCCCAGGGCAACGCTCCCGTTAACGGTACTGCTCCGCAGGCCAACGCGGGCGAGGACCTCGGCATGGCTGAGATCTCGTAAACGTCTCCCACTCACAACGTCGTCTCCGCTCTTTTTTGCTATTGCTGGTGGATACCGACATGAGCCGTGGTCGTCTTTTCTCGGAGGAATTTGATAGTTGATGCGCGGGTCATATCTTCTGCTGTCCTCTTTTTCTTTGCTTCTTCATGGATGTGTTCTTCAGGCTTCTTTTTCTTCTTTTTCTTTTCGATATCGGACTTTATTTGTTTTAAATTGCAATTGCGGTTGACTGGGTTGCAGGAATCGGGATGTATCTACAATAACAAAGGCCATCAAATCAAGGATGATGAACAGACCAGAATCCTTCCCATTATATTCACCCGTAACCTCGCATGTGGAAGAAGCAGACAGCTCTAGGATACCCCAGAGTAACACGCAGTACTTGCTGAGGCGGGTAATGAGCAATAAATAACGAATTGTCAAAATGTATGTTCAACGCTATGCAATCAAAACGCCCCAAACGCCATGCCAACCATACCCCCAGGACCGATATGTCCGCCTCGCAAAGAAACACGATAAGAAGCAGTACAAAAAGCCTGCGCATAATCCCAGAGCCTGGCCCCAAGTCGGGGGAAGATTTAAAAGACGCCGGCGCGCGTCATAACATCATGAAACTGTTCCAAAGTAACGCCGGCACTAACCCCCGCACCTCCATTTGCTTCAAGAATCATATCCTTCAACAACTCATCATCAACCGAGTCCTCCTTGAGGTCGCGCACAATGCGCCGCAAATGACCCAGCGAGATGGGCCCGTTCGACCCGCGCGTGAAGAGCTGATACGCATCGTCCACCTCGGCGACCAAGGCATCGTCGTCACGGGAGCGCAGTTTCGCCGCGGCGACGGAGACGAATGGGCTGTAGGGGACGTATCCGATTGAGGTTGGGTCGAGGGCGGAGAGGATGTCGGAGAGTTCGGTTGAGTCTGAGGGAGGAAGGCCGAGGGCTCTAGAAGTTACAAGCAATTTGTCAGTCTGTGGAGGGAATGCGCAGTGGGGATTCCAATCTCCCATCCGGTCGGTGCGGAGTAGGAGAGGAGGGGAGCTGACGTACACCAATGCCTTGCGCACATCTTCGCGGGGAATGACACCTTCTTTCTCGTTGGGGAAATATTCGTGCGAGTCGGCAAAGAGCTGGAAAACCTCCTTTATTTCGTTCTCCTCTTCAGCGGAAATGTTGTTCTCCTTGGCGAGTTTGGATTGGCGCGCGCGCTTTGGAGCTGCGGAGGAGCTGGCGGGAGCTCCGCGCCTCTTGGGAGGCTGTTCAACAGAGGGTTAAAATACGCAGGCTTGGGATAAACAACTAGGGCGGAGCGCAATATTTTCATACCATCTCTTTGACTGCGAATCTCGTAGCGGTTGTTGGCGATCGAGAAGGTGAGATCTGATCTGGGAAATGCGAGGTGATCGCGATGACGCTTAGGTGGGGAGGACCACCAAGATCACGTGATACAATGGGTATATAACACACTTTTGGGTTTTTCCAGTGTCCTTCGGGACATTTGGTCAAATGAAAATATACAGAGAAGATTAGCATGGCCCCTGCACTAAGGATGACACGCTCAATCAAAGAGAAGCTACCAGTTTTTTTTTCCCTTACAGATGCTTCGTTGAGGTAGGAGACCTGATTGAAGTTTGCATGACTCCGTTCGAAGCGGGTAGAAAGCGAATTTCTTTTTCTTTTTTTTTATGGTGGGATGGCCGCGGACAGAGTACCCTAGGGTACGCGGCATCCTCACCTCACCCCGACAACTCTGTTTATTTGGCTTGGTAATTAATTTTGGGATTGGCCTTTGAAAGAAAATAATACTCGAAAGTTTTTTTTTGGCATAAAAACCATGTCCATGCCCTGTCTATGCTAGTAAAGAAAATGATCGAAGCCACCGGAATGAGTGCTGACGTTATCCGATCGGTGCCTTCCCTGGCCGGTGCATATCAAGGAGATTCGACCCAGGATCAAGTCTTCATAACAAAGATCATAGATCATTTCCCCCATGGACGTCCAGCTCTATGTTTATGACCTCTCCAAGGTATGTGCTCATCCGTTCTCGACATTGGACTTGCAGACTGACTCCCCTCGCAGGGTCTTGCGCGCATGGTATGTACAACTCCAGCATCAACAATACTAGCAAGACTCCGACCTGACAAGATACATTAGTACTCGCAACAATTGACTGGAACACAAATAGATGCAATCTACCACACATCGCTCGTGCTCAACGGTGTCGAGTACTTTTTTGGTCAGGGCATTCAGACCGCCAATCCTGGCAGCACTCATCATGGCCAGCCCATGGAAAAGGTGCATATGGGACAGACAGAGCTCCCAAACGAAGTAATCGAGGAATACCTCGGATCGTTGGCTACGATATATACACCAGAGGTTGGTGATCCAAGAAAGCTCACATTGCTCGCAGTCTAAAAAGTCGCAGTCCTATGATCTCTTTCTCCATAATTGCAACAACTTCACCCAGGATTTCGCTATGTTCCTCGTTGGGAAGAGCATTCCTGAGAATATCCGCAATCTACCCCGCACGTTCCTGGATACTCCATTCGGACAGATGCTGAGGCCACAGATCGAGAACGCCCTGCAGGGCGTCACGCAGGGCAGTGGCTCCGGCCCAGGGCCCGTTCCTGGGGGCAGTTTTCAGCCACCAGCAGCACAACAGCCAAGAGCTGCACACCATCCAGTACCTGCCACAGTCCGCAATGTAAGCAACTTATCCCAGCTGGAGAGTGAATTGGCCGCGGCATCGAACTCGTGCGCCGTGATCTTCTTTACATCCTCGACATGTCCGCCATGCAAGGTCGTCTATCCGGTCTATGATGAGCTAGCAGAGGAGGCTGGGGATCGAGCTAGACTCATCAAAGTTGATATCGGCTCGGCCTACGACGTGAGCATGAAGTACAGTGTTCGCGCCACGCCGACATTTATGTCGTTCCTGAAAGGTCAGAAACTTGACGAGTGGAGCGGTGCCAACCCAGGTCAGCTCTCAGGGAATGTACGCATGCTCTTGGAGATGGCGCATCCAGCCCACCCTCATCGCCAGCTACGATTGCCCAGCTTGCAGCGACCCATCTCCAACTTTGTCATGTATAAGAAGGTTCCGCCGCTGGACAAGCTTCTGCAGAAGCTCCCGGCTTCATTCAAAGAGACACCCAGCATCGCATCGATCACCGAATTTGTCAAGCAGCGTCATAGCAATGGCAATACCCCAGCTGCGGATACCAGAGTACCTGATCTTCACGCTTTCGCTTCGTCATTGCAATCGACCTACACCACTCTCCCCAGCGAATGCCACTTTGCAGTCGTCGATCTAGTCCGCCTCCTCTTCCTCGACCCTCGTGTCAGCGGATACTTCGCCGAAGAATCCCAGCACAAGACCCTCCTCACACTACTATCACCTCTATCGACGAAGGACCTCTCCAACTGCCCTTACAACCTGCGCATCGTTGCACTCCAGCTAGCCTGCAACCTCTTCAGTACAGCTTTATACCCAGATCAACTAACCTCTCCGACCTCTCCACTTCGTGAAACATGTCTTCGCCTAGCAATCAACTCCCTCTTAGACTCGCACTCCAACCTGCGTGTCGTGGCAGCCTCCTTCGCCTACAATCTCGCGGCCTACAACCATAACGCCCGCTTTGATGGAAAGCCCGATTCTCTCGCGGAGGAAGATCAGGTCGAGCTCACGGCATCATTGCTCGAGGCCGTTTCCCGGGAGGAAGAAAGTACAGAAGCTCTACACGGGCTTCTCTTTGCACTGGGTCTATTTGTCTACGAAGCTCCGCTGGACGGGGCACTGATCGAACTTTGCCGAGCGATGGGTGTCGCCGAGAACGTGCAAGCCAAGTCCCAAATTGCGGCTGTTCAGAAGGAACCGCTTTTGAAAGAGATTGGGGTTGAATTATTTGGCAAGGGCCTGTAGTTCAATCCGATCTAGATCATCCCTCTGTTCTTTGATGCGCCCTCGGATAAATTCTCGGATATGTCGGCTTTTGGCTAGACCCAGACCCTGGAAACTTCTGGGATCAGGCTATTTGATATCGGATCGTGTTCTGACTCACAGCGTGTTCTTGTCTATGATTAGAAATACTCTTTTCTTCCGTCCAAGTCCCAAGTCCAAACCTTGGGAAGTACCCAGTACATACCAGGATCGTAAGAAGTAAATGCATGTCAGAGATAATAATAAGATTAGAAATCAAAGACAATACCTACCTACCTACCTAGGGTAAACAACCCTTCTACCCGATCGAGTAACAGAAGGGAGAACCTTACCCCAGAGTCAAACCCGACCCGGAGTCCGCGCCCGCACCCATCACCACCTCCATCCCCAGAGGTCCCATGGGCCATCACCATGTATCAACCAGAAGAAGAAAGCGTAGACAAGAAACAGGCCTCGTGTCGCGCCCCCACTCGCACAAAGCCCAATCTCACTGTTGCATGCTATCTGCAGGGCCGCCCGCTGCAACTCACAGCCCCCTGAAGAAGGTAGAACTCCGGTCATTTGCACGGGCAAGCCGAGCCATACAGTACACGACAGCACGACACGAGGCGAGCAGGGCTGAACGAGCCGCTGGCCTTAGGCGCGACTGCGACTGCGACTGCGACCGGCTGACGGGGGTCCATTTTTAGACTCGTTCCGGTGCGACGACGTGTTACGCTGGCATCGCGTCGCGTCGCATCACATCGCATCACTTCAGAGATGGCAAGTCGGTCAGAGCGGGAACTACAAAGTACGTACGAGCAGATACGGGTAGATAATCACTACCAAAAATAAAGAATAAAAAAAAAGATTGTAGATCAGGCGGGTTGGATTGTTCCTAACTAAAGTACCGATTGCGTGCCCGACCTTGGGAGAAGTTCGCGCCAACACACACCGACAACTCGTGAGGTGATGGTGGCTTGATGTGGCGCGCCGCTCAGGCGTCAAAGTCCAGATAGCGCGGAGCGCGGGATCGGGTGAAAATGGGAAAATCAAACGGTTACCCTGGAAGGGTAAAAAAAGAAAAGGCAAAAAAAGAGGAAGGGAAGGGCAGAGGAAATATCCGGGGAAAAAGAAAAGAAGACGGAAAATGGGATGGGATGGGCGGCGGATATCGGGACGAAAATGGATAGGAAAAAAGGATACAAGATGGGGTATTCGGAAGATGGGGGTATCTGGGAAAATTCAGGCGCTAGAACGGGCAGAAGGAAATGAAATGGAGAATGAAGAACACCGGGTCCGCTTCGGGATGCAATCAGAAGACCGTGAGAAATCATTGAACAAAGAGGGGAAAAAACGAGGCAGAAGGAAAACCCTCGCAGATGCAGATGCGACAACGGAGGAAATGCAGAGTATGAGTCAAGGCGAAGCGGCGGTGTGGGGGTACATTGATACAATGGGGTGGAGGTGGAGGGGCGGAAGATACTTCCAATGTTATTCTGGAAGCGCCGACAGCGATGAATTAGGTAAGCGCGGGGTTGTGGAGATCGGAGGAGAGCAGAGTATCAGAGTATCAGTATCAGTATCGGTGAGGGTTGACCACTGAAGTCCAGCGCTGAGCACTGCTGAGGATTGAGGACGCTGCTGCTGCTGCTCTGTTTGTTGGCGTCATCGGCGCGCCGCGAAAAATTTGTACCCCCCGGTGCGCCTTGGTGTGATCGGCACTGCTGACAGCGATCTCGCTCGCAGCTGCCTGAGCTCCATCATCTGATTCGTCTGACGGGCGCGGGTATCACGGGTGATTGAGAAATATTATGGGCTCCAACCAGATGCAGATGCACGATTGGAGTCGGTGGAGTAGTGGTGGAAAGTTGTTGGTGGAAGAAGACATGAGACTATTGCGAATAGCATAGCGAAGATAAGAGTTGTTGTGATATACCATATGGTACCACAGGTACTTTGATATGGTGTGGTATTGTTGAAGCGCCCGCGCTGCAACCGGTGAATGAGCTCGGGGAGCAGATCAGATGCCCATTACCTTGGCTGATGACGAGTGGGCGCGACGCTTGGGGGTCATGACGGGACGACGCTTCTTTCGCTTGGTCGTAGTGGTTGTAGTGGTGGATTCAGGCTCGGAGATTCGAACTAGCTTTGCTTGTCGCACGGCTTGAGTGGCTCGGGCATGGGCCTCGACTTTAGCCATGAAGCGGGCGCGGTCATCTTCCTCAGCGGCAGCACGAATGAGCTTGAGCTGTTGCTCCATGGTGAGAGAGGAGAAGAGTTCGGGGTGTTGCTCCTTTTGAACTGGTACTTCGCAGGCCTCGGCGATGGCGGCGTTCTCTGGCATCCAGAGGAGATCCTCATCGGTGAGGTAGGCGTTGTTCACGTAGGAGTCGCTGGAGTCGACGCTGTGCAGAGATGGCCTGTTTGGCCAGGATGGGAAGGCGCAGGCAGCCCCCATCCCATATTCACTGGAGAAGGAAGACTTGCGAGGGTGAATGTCGGTTAAACTGTCCGCGGGGGTGGGTGGAGGAGCGGATGGAGAAGAGAGAGGAGAGCATTCAAATGAGCTGCCGCTGTAGCTGAAGCTGAACTCGGCAGGATCGGTGCTGGCGACGGGAGCCAGAGCGGCCGATTTGGCCAGTGCCATATCGCGAAGACGCGACTGGATGGGAATCACCATGGTGGTGGTGTTGGTGTTGATGTGGAAGTATGCAGTGGAGAGATGTAGCGAGGTATTGTTGATAGTGTAGAGTCGAGGAGGGAGTGGTGGATGGTGGATGGTGGAAGAGTGGAGAAAGTTAGATGAAAGGTGAGAGAGGAAAAGGTGACGGGGAGATATATGAACGAAAAGTGAAAAGTGGACGGTTCAGAGTGAATGTTTATGAGAGACGGTGTGAGGGTGAAGGGGCTAGAGCAAAGCCGGGGAAGGCTTCTAGACTTGCCGCGGCACCCTTGCAGCTCCGAGACAAATTCGAAAATAAATGGATTTTCCGGCCCAAAATGGGGCTGTCTCTTTTTTCCCTTTTATTTTCTTTTTTTTATTTCCACTTTTTCCCACTATTTCCTAGCGGATGCAGCTTCCGGGACGATCAATCAGGCGCAGATCCGCCAGATCGGGCAACTCCTTCTTTTGGGATTTTCTTTTCTTTTTTAATTCTTCCTCTTCCATTGGGCGCATCACTTCCGGGGAAGGTCGGATCGGATGTGTCTGTACTTGACAGAGTAGAAAGTACTTGACGGAGTAGAAAGTACTAGACAGAGTATTATTGAATTGACAGCAGGCGGCACTGGTCGACCAAGTCAAGGATGGCGGAAATGATACGTTGCGGTGTATGAAGTACCGCGCCGATGTTAACTGCGGGATTCCGGGAAATGCTAGTAGATGTACATATGTGCTGTACTGTACTTTGCTGTAGATTATCTCGATGTTTGACGTTTGGCGGTCAACGGTCGAGAGCACACGTCAACACCGTTCTTTGTTGGTCAGGGATGAATGGATGTCGAGTAATAGAATATTCCCGGACAGGATACATCGAAAAGAACCGAGGATAATAAGGAAGAAGGGCGAACGGGTATGGAATCAGGAAGCCGGCGAGTTCCTCCGTTACTCCTCCGGTGGTCCCCCCACGGGCGGGTCCGGGGCTAATTCTTTCCCAAGCGGGCAGTCCTTTCTTTAACGGGTGTCCCAGTGCCCGTGCCGCGCCTGTGCTTAACGGGAACCGTTAAGCCGAGGTTCACCACTACATATGCCTGGTCTTGAGTATGTGTTGATTGTAGATATACTATTCACTATATTATATATGCTATACATACTATTCATACTATTCATACTATACATACATCACTCTCTACAGTCAACCAGTACCCTGGAGTGTACCCGAGGGAAGACTGTAGGCAACGGACGAACTCCGCCAATTTTCGCGCGAATCAGCGGCCCCCCAATTAACCGTTCCTTCTTCTTTGTCTTCGGGCCCAGACCGAGTATCGCCACTCCTCCACTCCTCCACTCCCCAATTTTGGTTCCCTTTGGTTCGCGTTGAGATCGACCGAGCATACACACCATCTTTCCACTTCCACTTCCACTGACCCCTGCCAATTGCAAACTGCCAATTGCTGGCCAATATGTACATATGTACTGTATCAACTCGACTCTACGAAGATCGCGGATCCCACAACTCTTCCCCCGGCGCACTAAAGTGGATCAAACCGCCCCCTTGGGCCCCTTTCTCAAGATGATCATCGACAGGTCAAATTCACCTCCCTCGTCCTCCTCGACCCGCCCGCCAGGAAACATCTCCAGATTCCGGACTTCCGCGCTGCCCGGGGAATAAAGGGGGCGGCCGGCCCGTCCACTTGACATCAGATACATCACCACGCTGCCCCCAGCTCCACAGCCACCGACTTATGGCGTTTGACAGGTTCCGCCTGTACCTTTGTCTGAAGACGATCACTCGAGCTGTTCCACCGAGTCTGACTCGATCTGCTCTGAGTCTGGAGTCTGTTCGAGCTCAAGTCTGGTTCTTGGGACGGCCCGCAGTGCATATGTTGATCGGCGAGCTTCACCATCGTGCTCTTCCCCCTTTCCCAGGCCGTCGGTGTTTCATCACTCTTCCGCCCGTTCCTGCTACCAGTCTCCTGGGTATCGCTTGTGTCTTTCCATATTCCATAGTGGAGATTATGACACACTACTGACCCGACGGGGCTGGTCCTACTTCCTAGTCCTACTCCTACTCCCACTCCTAGGCCTGAAAGGGGCTCGAAGAGGCAGGTCAATCAATCAACTGTTGCCTGACTACGTACCCGATTGCTTGCCCAACTGCTAGCCTCTCGTTGCCGGGCAAGTGCAAAAGTCCCAGCTCAAAGAGGCCAGAGGTGAGAGGCGAGAACGAATAGACATGTCATGTCTACTGCGGTGACATTCTTTGTTTGTCGACGAGTGCGAGCGGATGGCTGCGGTAGCGTATTTTCCAGCGACTATTGGTTGCCATGAGCTCCTATTGAGCAAAGCGACCGGCAAATCAGATGGCGGAGGCCACTTACATTTTCCTGCCTCCGCTCTCCTATCAATGGTCCCAGCTGGCGTATCAATTGGTCCTACCCACCTCCACCCATTCCAGCCTTCCCTGCAGCTGCAGCTACCGCTGCAGTGCATATGCAAGATCTCCAAACCAAATCGACAAATCGTGAAAGCAAAGTGGCGCTCGGTCCCTTCTCTTTCTGCTTTATTGCTGGAGGCTGTCGATTCCAAATAATCAAGTGCTAGAGGATGGATGTTGGAATTCGAAATCCAACAGGTCCAGACTTTTCCTCTGTGGTGGTACTATGTAGGGTTGTATACAGATTTGCCGTGGCAGGGGCGGTTGCGACCAGGAATAGGTTAGGACAGGACGCATGAAGAGCCACCGCCACCCGATGATTGTAGCTACCATCGTAGTCGCCTGCGAGTATCCCGATCTGGTTGACTACTGATTCGCGAACTGGTAAACATCGAGCAAGCAGAGGAAGAAGTCATCCATCCGCAATGTGCAATATGCAATAAGCATACTTCGGACCGCGGGAGGCGGGACACCCACCCCCGAACCATGGAACCCGCTCAAACCCCATGGGGGGAGGGCCCGGGAACACATGTACGCACCTACATACACACTCTGTCGATCCGATCGTATCTGCGAGGGATAGCATTCCATCTGGATTGAAGCTGGAGGTACTTCTGCAGACGCTCTGTCCTTTGGTCTTTGCAGTGTGAGTAACCCAATCCGCCGGAAGCGCATCCGCCGCACGGGCTTGCAGTGATCATCCTCTACAGCCTACAGTGATGGGCGCGACCCTTCACCGCGAATCCGAGACATGTCGCGGGGGTCAGTTCGGTGCCACCGACTAAAAGGCGTTGTTGTGGAAAGCGAGAAAAGGCGAGAAAAAGCCCTTGACTCATACTCATAGCATAGCAGTCGGGATGTGGTTGGTGCGATGCGATGCGATGCGATGCGGTCTGTAGAACCACAGGAATGCGGAGATGAGACGAGATCACACTGTAGCAATCTGATCTGACCTCAGACACCATACGAACTTGACTTTGACTCGATTCGATCCATACGCTCTTCGCAGATGAGATGAAACCTAGAGCTGAGCTGCTCCGTTGATGTGATTTGAGTTGATTTGATTCGCTCTGTTCTTTTCCAATGATTGATTCCCCCCTTCTCAACCGGGTAATATCCGTTACCACCGGACGCGTCCCCGAAACAAAGAGAGTCGAAGTCCGATGGGGCCAGACTAGTCTAGCCAGGTGATGGGCTGGGCTCGCAACCGCGACCCCCCTAGAACGGCTTTTCTCTCCATCCAGTGACGGACAACTCCCGCGCCCGTTCGAGAACGCTTCGACGGGCGCATTCGGCACGCTCCCGACTGTGACAGGCCGACTTGGACTTCGAAATTCATATTGCGACGGACGGTGCGTCTTCGCGACGCTTCTTCGCCTTTCCGCTTGGGTAGAATGCACTCCCGCCTTCTCATCCATCTATTTGAGATTAAAACGGCCCGAGGCCACTGGCACTAGCTTCTAGGCGCCACCGCGGAGCGGACTGCCTTGCGTATCGGGCAGATACCTTTGCATTCGCCGGGTAGAGTGCAGTGCCCCTACATATTTTCATGTAGAGAATGTCAAGAATTGCAATTAGGACTGTCGGACGGAACTGAACTGTCTCTAGTGAGGGGGGGAGAGGAGAGGCGTCAAGTCAGGCACTCGGGGGTACAAAATGAGTAGTTCCGTTCCGACCATGCATGAAATTAAGGGACGGGGAGGGGGGGGGGAGGGCAAGGAATCAGACAAGGATTAAGTGGCAAGCTAACTGGCGGTGAATCTTCCATTTCAGGGTATTCCTGATGGGAACATGCTTCTCGCAAACATTCTGGAAGCGTCAGGTGCCGTGCTGTATGTCGGGCGGGGTTACCCTAGTTGATGCCCTAAGTGAAGACAAGACTAGTCGCCCGATGGTTGATCCGGCAATCTCTTTCATCCTGGTATACCCTCTTTAGCCCTTGGTTTGATTGCCACGGTCTTATCTTGCTATCTTGCGTCGGCAAACACCGTTCCATGACCTGCGCTAGTGTTTAGTGTCTAGGGCAGTCTATGCACATAGTGTTCCATCTTCAATCTCGATGTACCCTAGGTACATACTCAAGCGGCGTCGCTGACAGTCAGTATACTCTTCCAACAACGAGATGCTTCCCCTCTTTGGCCACGACTTCAACATCGGCATTTGTAAATAGAATCTGCCATGTCTAATCCCAACTTGACAATCCCACACCCGCTGATAGGACAACGGGGCGGGGTTCGACAAGCTATCTCGAGCTAAGCTCACGCCACTGCCTATCTTGAACAACTCCACTTTCTGAAATCAACCGTCCCATCCTACGGGTCTTTAAGCCTTATCTCGATACTTCCCCGCGTTCCAATGGTTGCACTAAACCCCCGAAGTCCAAGGTCATGGCGAAAGTCGGGATAAATGTGCGTGTCGGCGCAATTGCGCGGCCTTTTGAGTTGGTCGATTCCTCACACCTTTCCTTGCGCGTGAGCTCGTCAACTTCTCCATCATGGCTAGTACCATGGAATCTAAGGAGTTTGAGATCGAGATGGTCAAACCTACTCTCAAACGTGAAGAGGAAGGAGGTGAAGAGAATCTTGACTTGATGGAGCCAGAGGAGATTAATGAGAATGTCGAGTATAGCTATGAGTCGCACCGGTCTCCGTTTCCTGAGGGTGAGTGTCTATTTACTATATATTGAAGAACTGCGAGTACTTACAATGGCTCTAGTCAGGGCCGTTGTCCCCGAGACAGATGATCCCAGCATGCCCATCAACACTGTGCGTATGTGGCTTTTGGGAGTAATGTTCACGATTCTCGGTTCCGGGATCAATCAATTCTTCTCGCTCCGATATCCATCGGTACATATTGTTGCCCTAGTCGCCGAACTACTCGCCTACCCGCTGGGCGTCTTCCTAGCAAAGACACTGCCTCTAGCTACCATTTCTCTCGGATCTCTGGGCTCCTTCACGCTCAATCCGGACCGCAAATTCAATATCAAAGAGCATGCACTGATTGTAATAATGAGTAATGTTTCCTTCGGATATCCATCCGCCGACTCCACAAATATCATCCAAGCCGCAAGCGCATCGTTCTACAACTTCAAGTTGAAAACAGGCTTCTACGTCTTAATCGTGCTCTGCGCACAACTTCTCGGTTTCGGCGTCGCGGGCCTCACGGCTCCATGGCTGGTTGAACCTGCCCGCATCATCTGGCCGGGTGTCTTGTCCAACTGCGCCATGCTTGAAACCCTGCATTCGCGCGCCAACTCAATCGCAGACGGATGGCGTATCTCTCGTCTGCGCTTCTTCCTCTACGTGACAGCCGGTGGCTTCCTCTGGTACTTCTTCCCCGGCCTAATCTTCACAGCATTGTCCTATTTCACATGGGTTTGCTGGATCGCGCCCAAGAATGTCATTGTCAACCATCTATTCGGCATGCAAACCGGTCTAGGATTGAGTCCGATCACTTTCGACTGGAGCCAGATCGCGTATAACACCAACCCGCTCTTGTCTCCGTCGTGGGCGGCGATCAATGTCTTTGCCGGATTTGCTTTCTTCTTCTGGATCATCGTACCAATCCTCTACTACACCAATACCTGGTTCACGGCTTACCTCCCCTTGATGACCAGTGATGTCTACGATCGCACTGGCGCGGTGTATGATACTGTACGAGTCATTGCAGCGGATAATAGCCTCGATGAAACTGCCTACCGCAATTACTCCCCACCCTACCTCGGCGCAACCTTTGCCTTTGTTTATGGACCCTCGTTCGCCTCTATCACGGCTGTGCTCTCGCATATCGGCGTCTGGCACGCTCGCGATCTTTGGGCCGCGCTGAAAGGGCGGAACAAGCTCGATATTCATGCACGACTCATTCGCGCTTCTTACAGACAAACACCGTGGTACTGGTACGCTGGTATTATCGTAATCGTCACATCCATTTCGATTGCCATGGTGGAAGTCTACGAGACAAAGCTCCCCGTCTACGGCGTCTTCTTAGGCCTGATCATCCCAGCTCTATATATGATTCCGTGCGGGATTGTCCAGGGAATTACGAACGTCGACGCAAACCAGCTCAACGTGCTGTCCGAATTTATCGGCGGGTACATGTTTGAAGGGCGCCCGTTGGCAAATATGATTTTCAAGATCCTATCCACGGATGTGGTGGGACAGGGCGTCTATTTTGCCATGGACATGAAGTTAGCGCATTATCTCAAGGTGCCCCCTCGTACGACCTTCGTGGCACAGGGCGTTGCTACGATTCTGGGGGCGCTGACCCAGGCTGGTGTTACGCTTTGGATGTTGGGCCATATCGATGGAATTTGCGAGTCGGACCAGTCGGATAATTTCACTTGTCCGAATGGGCGGACGGTATATTCTTCCTCGGTGATTTGGGGCCTTGTTGGGCCGCGCCGTCTCTATTCTGCTGGACGCATTTATTCGGGTCTACTTCATTTCTTCTGGATTGGTGCTATTGCGCCTATCGTGACGTGGTTGCTGTACCGTTATACCAAACAGCGGTTCTGGAAGATGATTAATTGGCCTCTTATCTTCGTCGGCACCTACAATGTTCCACCTGGTATGTGTTTCCCCCGGTTTTCTGATATGCTTTGCGGATAATTACTAACATGTCTGTCAGCGACTGGAATCAACTACTCCAGTTGGGCCCTGGTCAATTTCATCTTCAATAATGTCCTGCGTCGCAAGTACTTTTCCTGGTGGACAAAGTATAACTATATCTTGGCCGCCGCTCTAGATACGGGCCTTGCTCTTAGCGGGATCTTTATATTCTTCTGCATCTCCTACCCCGGTGCCGTTTTCCCGGATTGGTGGGGAAACACAGTCTACCTGAATACCGCAGATGGACAGGGAGTACCGTATAAGGCTATGCCAGACGTTGGGTACTTCGGTCCTGCTAATGGAACCTGGGCTTGATCTTGATGATTATTATGGTTGAATTTGAGATGATTTATTATTTAGTGCACTTATCAGCATTGTACAGATGGCTGTTGAACGAGTACTGTCAATATGAAATGCAAAGTGCATGTAAGAAATATGTTGCACTGTTCACGAATTCATTCTATTAGAGGACAGTCATTACATCTCTCTCCGTAGCAGTATCCAAAAGAAAGTACAAAGATCTACTCCCCAAGCTCAACCCCATTCGAGTCCACGGGTCCCGCTCAAGGCCAAGAGACTGGCATATCAAGGGTGCCGATGTAATTACAGGTAAGCTTGACACCATCGCGAGGGTTATCCACGCAAGACCAGCTGGTACCCTCGCTCGAGTCCAGCAAGACTTCACCCTTCTGTCCAGCGGGGTCAGGGTCATTCGCATCACGAAGAAGACCAAGGGTGAACTTGTGCAGGTCCTTGACGCCATTGGGGAATTGAATGTGGTATTTGCCATTATTGCAGCGGGCCCTTTCCTCAGGAGAGTTTCCGTAAGTCCTAGGCGGTCATTAGCTTGCGCTTCCGAGATATATATATGTACTACGGGGCTCTGAATCGGAGTGATCGGCAGCGGCAACACTTACCAGATTAGGTTGCAATCAGTAGGAGTATCATCTGGGTGGTTGACATCGGTCACGACAAAGTGCATGGTTGCATCTAAGCCCACATTGGCCCAAAGCTCGGTGATTTGAAGCGAGCTGCCATCGCGCTTGGCCGGGGCGGGAGCGGCGAAGGCTGAGCTGGCTGCCAGGAGAACAGAGGCGATGGTAAACTTCATTTTGAATGGATTGGTTTTCTAAGATGTTGGAATTGAGAGACAGAAGGCTTTCGATCGAGAATTCTTGTGATGCTGTTTGGTGGAGAGAGAACTGTCGGGGTAGGTGGAGCTTCTTATACCTCTTTCATTTTGTGCTTCTTTCTATATTCTTGTACAGCCAAGAGTTACCTCTGACGCGAATGAGACATTTACATGAAAATTACTAAAATACCTAAGCCTAACAGCTCTGTCTATTTCCAGTCTACAGTCGACAAGTCGAGAGAGGTCTGGGGCTGAGCATGTATAGAGTACAGCGGTAAACTGGGACGCCTTCCCAGCATCTCCACAGCCAGACAAGCGTCTCAGAGAAGAGATGCAACGACTTAGTATGAGCCTGCACTCCGCAAAATGAGTGGTATCGTCCAATGATTCATTCTCGAACTCGGCATCTGCCGACGCCACGTACTGCGTAAGGCCCCCAACCCGCACGAAACTAGCCAGGAACCCGCTGCCCGAACCCGGAGATCAACACTTTAAATAGTTCATTCTGTCTTAGCCAAGCCCCGACTCAGCCCTAGATTTGATTTCTGGCGTTTATTGTGCTCTTGGCTGCGCGATGGACCAGTGCATTCCCGCAGACATCCAGAGCTCGTATGAGCTTCCAATAGGCTGGAGAGGATATACGGTTCCAGCCACAGGGAAGAGAGTTTGGCTTATTATAGATTGGTTTGAAGACTTGGTAGTGAGACTTGAGTTAGAATGTAATGAAATATCGGGACGGTTGTCTTTGGCCCAGACGAAGTATGAACATGCACATCAGCAATAAATCTCGTCACATTCGAAAATTCCGACCATGAGTCTCCGTAGACAGAAACAAAACCAGCGAAGGCAACCAAGTAGTTAATACAATCATTCGTTCAAGACTTGGGCGCCTGAACGCCATGTCTCGATAATATTGGCACCAGGTGGTCATCCATGCCCACTGAGGCCATCCATCAAGGATTAGGATTTACGGCTTGAGCCACAGCGCCGTATAGTTCCTTAATTGGCCTAATACTCAGCCAGAACCTAGGTATACGAACTTGAAGAAAACAGGATATTCAAGAATTATACATTCATGCTCAAGAACGATAAATTGCAAGAACGGATATCATCACTCGTGACCCCTATGCTCCATTTATTCCACCCTGAAAATGCTAAACATTGACCAATCCCGGAAACAGACAAAACCCAAGCTCAGAAAACACGCGGTGTGGCATTACATCTCCTCATACGCAACGTTAGGATGCATCACGTAGAGAACCTTATCTTCGGCAGTCTGCTGGGTACTGCCGTCATCCTCCATAAGGTCTGATGCGATACGCAGCAGGACGTGGTCCTTGACCATGCGCTTCAAAACCTTCTTGGCAAGGTCACGCTCCCGCTCCATGTCTTCTTGAGTATTAAGCTCGCCTTCGATCTGTTCGAGATACCAGAGGATCAGGTCTTCCTGCTCGACACCCTCGCCCTGGTTTACCTCGTCCTCGCGGATGCGTCGCACGATCAGGTTCAGGATCTTGGAGAACTTGTCGTATGTGATCTTTGTTTTGTTGCGTTCCTGCTGTTGTGCCGTTTCGGCGTCCTCGCGCATAGGGCTGTCACCCTCGCGGTCACGGTCGGCCATATCCTGGTCCTCCTCGCCGTTCTGGGCGGGGACTTCATCGTCATCCATTTCGACGTCATCCTTCTCGACGGTCACGATACTCTGGCGCAGGAGATCGTAGGCCTCAATGACAAACTTGGGGATAACCTCCTCAACACAGTTGGCCTTGGCTACAGCCTCGGACAAACGGATGAGAGACTCGAGTTGACGCACTGTGATGCGGTATGAAGAGCGACCCATACCACCCTGGGCGTCGTTGGCACGGAGCTCTTTGTACTTCTCGACAAGAAGAGCCTTGGCCTCGTCAGTGAAGACAGGACGGAAGGTCCGCGCGAACTGAATATAGCGCTGCAGCTGTTCAGTGCTCAGCTCAGGCTCGACAGCCGCATCGCGGTTCATGTGTACGTTGACAATGTGTTCAGCCAAGTTGCGGTCTACGTTCTCCTTGGGGTCGTCACGAATGACAAAGAACACATCGAATCGACTCATGATGGGTGCGCTGAAATTCAGGTTCTGGCGGAGAGTGACTTTCTGGTTATACCGACCGCCGATGGGGTTGGCGGCGGCGAGAATGGAAGCACGGGCATTGAGGGTGGTGTGAATACCGGCCTTGGCGATAGAGATGGTTTGCTGTTCCATTGCTTCGTGGATAGCGACCTGGTCGGCAATGTCCATCTTGTCGAATTCGTCAATTGCGCAGATACCACCTCCGTTCTATGGCAATGTTAGTGGAAGACTCCAAACAAACGGATTGGGGGATCGGAAACATACAGCCAGCATCAGGGCACCAGCCTCGATGGTAAATTCGCCCGTCTCGGCATCCTTCACCACGGATGCTGTCAGACCAGCTGCCGACGAGGCTTTACCACTAGTGTAGACTGCACGAGGGTGCAGGGAACAGATGTACCTGGATTGTGATGTTAGCAAATCGAAACTGGAAGCGGGCTTTTAGGGTATAACTCACTTCAAGAACTGACTCTTACTTGTGGATGGATCGCCGACAATGCAAATGTTGATATCACCACGCAGCTGCAAGCTCTCCTGCTGGGTTCTCTTGCCGACACCACCGATCAATTGCAAGAGAAGGCCCTTCTTGATCTGACGGTGACCCCAGATCATCGGTGCGATCGAGTCGACCAATCGCGAGTAGATGTACTCCGAATGCACTAACCTTTTCAGGTCCTGCACTTCGGTGGGAGTCAGACTCTGGAGGAAAGCCTCTTGAGCCTTATCGTCGTTCATATCGGGGTCCTGGTTCTGGTTCAAAGAGGCCAGGATATTGTTCGACTGGCCACTGAGCTGCTGCTCGGGCTTCTGGCCGGGGGTAGTGGTATCCGGGGTCACCATACAGGCAAGGAAAGCGAGGCGGTAGGTCAGGTCACGAACACCCAGGGCCTTCAGCCCGGAGACTCCACCGCCACCGACCTCGTTGCCGCGGAAAGAGTTGTTATCCCGAACCGCCTCCGGGCGCACACCAGGAAGACCCAGCTGGCTGACATCGGGAACGACAATCAAGGTACCCGTGAAAATGCAACGTTCCCCAGCCTTGGCACGATCAACCATCTCACCTCGCAAGATAACATCCATAGTGCGGGGCATGCTTCCAGTAGGGATCTCATGCGAAGACTCCTGGAGCTTGACTTTTTGCCAATCAACGAATGTACTCTTGCCAATATCCAGACGCCAGCCACTGCGGTTACCACAGGTTCCATTTGGACATTCGGTGGGCTCGGTGTATTTGAAGGTCTGCTCCACATTGTTCACCACAGTCTTACAGCCTTCGCAGATGAATGTACCCAGTGACAATTCCGGGCGGATCTCCGAGGTTCGTGTGACCGTTCCGGAGATTGAGAGGAGCTTTCCAATTTGCGAGGTGCGAAGTTGGCGGAGTCGCGAAACTAGCGGCAGGTTGTAGAATGCAAGGGCAAACAGCTTGTCCGTCTGTTGGTGACGGGTCTTTTCGCGAATTTGGCGCTCGAGGTCGGGGTTGTCGGTGACGCTGGAGTAGGCGGAGGCGATGGATGTGCTGGGTTGCGAGTTGGCGCTTGAGGCCAAGCGATGCGACACAAAGTAGTCACCCTCATATTTGGCAACAAGGTTGTGAAGGGCCTTAGTGAGGAAAGGGAGAAAGCGATAGTATTGGCTAGCGATGGCATCGGCCAGAATGGGGTTTTCTAGGGAAGTCAAGTGGGTGAAGTCCACGTAGAGAGTCGACAATTCGAATTTCTTCATGCCGCGAATCTGCGCAATGTAGTATTTATCGCTCAGGATCTCTCCTGACGAGGGAGGCGCGGAAGAGGAGGGCTCCTCCATGAAAGTCTCGAGCAATTCCTCAAAGGCCTGTTGCACTTTTTCTCCGGCCTCATCGATGACCGGTGGGGGGCCGGCGGCATATGGGTTTCGTAACCGACTGACGGCTGAAGTGCTGGCTCCGACGACCCGATCATCGGGGAAGGCGTTCATATCACTCATAGGACCATTGCTCTCGGAGCGTCGAGAGCTGGGCAGATGGTCGGACTGCAAATTATTCTCACGGGGGCCCGACCCCGAGCCCAACTCGGACTGGAGGACGGCATCGAAAAGGGAAGACATGGCAGAGAGCAGTGACGATTGATGCTCTTGCGCGGACACCGAAGAGGGAGGATTGGTGTTGAGGGTGAGGGGAGGGGGGTGGATGGTATGTGTCGACGGTGGTGACCTTCCACCTGTTGGAGCTGTGAACTTTTGACCCCAGGGGGGCTTTTTTCGCCGACGCGAGACGCGCGACGCGTGCTTCGGGGGCAGGAGATACTGATAGTCCGACCACGCGTTAAGTGGTTTCTGGTTTCCGTATTCGGCAGGAGCGCTAGTCCGGATCGGGCCAGTCCATTGAGTTGTCCCTCGCACCTTCCCGAACGAATGCCGGCGCCAGGCCGCCTTCGGGCAGAATCCCCGTCGTCGTTCATCTCCAGCCAATCACAGCTCACCACTGTCCACCACAGCTGCTCTCTCCGTCCCCCCGTCCGCCAATCATCTTCCATTCTACACTTTCTCCTTTGGCCTATCCCATACCCATCCATACCCATCCAATCCCATACTCAATAGGATGTTGAGAGACCTTCGGGAATCCCTCATGAGTTACTCGACCCCACTTTCTTCGAAACCCCGGCCGACAAGCCACTACATCAGGAAGTAGCCAAATGCTCCCTCTAACCCAACTCGGTCAATGGAGGTGCACACTCTTCTACCCCCTCGTTCGTGTTGCTTGTCGACCTCGTGTGTTACCAGTGCACTACTCTGAAAGAGTATTACCTTCGCCCCCCCCCTCCCCCAATTCTTCCATGGTGATCACCTATTCACCTTGCGTTACCGATCTCGACTACATTTTGTTATCCACCTCGATCCGGCTCTAGTGTCGCCCTCCTACGCTCCTACCCTTTAGTGAACCCGTCCCGCCCTTTTTTTTTTGCTTGGTTCGCCCCTCGAGGGAGGCTGCGATGCTTCCCCCCAAATCCCGACCAGGTTGGAGGAATTTCGGTACTGGTGATCGTCGCTTCGGCATGCTGTTGTAGCCGGTGCTTCATTGCGTCGACAACTACGACTACCCTCTACCGCGAGATGTCCGGCAACACCTCACAGCTGGGAGATTCGACACCGGCTTCTGCTGCCCCGGGTCCGTCTGATCCGCCGGCCTCGGATCCCTCCGGTAAGTTGCCGCTTGGAGTATATGTATGGTCCTGATCCTCCATTGCTAATGTGGATATGTTTTCGTAGGACCGGCCGGCGAGACGACTCAGACGGACAAATCGAGACGGCGGCGGCGTCCTGCCGATTCGGGGGCGCAGCCGAAGAACCAATTCTACTTTGTGGACTCGTCCTCATCATCGAAGGAGAAGCGTGCTCATGTCATGCGCCACCATGTCCAGGAAAAGCGAAAGCAGCGCAAGTTATCTCATGGTTCCCTACCGGCGGATCAGATTCGAGAATCACTATCATGGCGGACGAGGAAGGACTCGGGATATGATACGGATACGCAAATGGAGGTAGCGATGTCTACTACCCAGGGCCCTCCGCCCGATCCAGATACTTCGGTATGGAAAGCAACCCTGCCCCTCGATTCAACTTCATCTACATGTTCTCTGCGAGCTGTAGGCATGATACCGTCTAAACCTATGCTAATATTACTCCGAATGTACAGTTACAAGTCAGATTCTCAACCGCGAACCCGTATACCCAGCGGGCCATCCCATTGCCACTCGGCTCGCCCATGACGATTCTTGACGCATCGCGAAGGGATCCATTTTCCAGCCTACCAATCACCCAGGACGATGAGAGTTTGGAATTGGTCGACTATTGGACCACCAAGTTGACCTACTGGTCCGGGCAGAATCCTTACGTGAAGAATCAGATCTTCCGAACAGCTATGGAACATCCAGTCGCTTTCCAAGCCGTCATCCTAACCTATTGTGCTCGATGGAAAGCCCAGATATATGGAATTACTCACAGCCCGGAGGTCGCTCGGCATCTCGGCGAGGCGCGAAAGAACATCGACGATGGTATTAGAGGAATAACGCAGGTTCCTCCCGATCAATTGGCCATGGCTCTGTCTGGAATGGCACTTGGAGAGGAACGGTTCGGCGATAGAAAAGAGGGCCAACGATATCTGAACCAGGCCGTTCAACTCATGCGACCGCGTCCTGGCTTCAATCCAGCGGTGGATGTCTTCCTCCACTACGTTCGATTTATTATGTTACCACAAAATACAGCGGTTGATCCAGCAAACCAGAGATGGTTGGTCTCCTTTCTTTGGGGAGCAGAAGAAGTGATGCGGAGGCACAGTTCCCCGGAATATCTCGCTCATACACCCCAGAGACGTGATGCGTTCCAAATGGAGAGTCCATTGTTCTCTCTCTTGTCGAGTGGACCGCGACCCTCCCAGGTCCCGCAGGCGGATCGCATGTATGTGGTCCGCGCGGGAGAGACGCAAGAAATTAGTCGGACGGCAGCGTTGATTTACATTACTGCCGCTCTTTGGGAATTTAAAGATTCACCCAGCGAGGTCGGCCGCTTTATGAGATACCTGTGTGCGATGGTTGCGGAGCACCAGCTCGACCGACAGCCCGCCTGCGAGACCCTTCTGTGGTTACTCCTTGAGCAGGGTTGCGACCCTGACTTGCAGGTCCATGAACGTGCCTGGTCGACAGGAGAGCTAATTATGACGCACAAACAGCTTCGACCCGATCAACAATTTCATTTCAACGAAATGTTAATGAGCTTTTTGACCCTACGGCCTCCAATCCGAGGCATCGGCATATTCGAGAAGGAACTACTACAGGCGGACTTTAGTAGCACGCCCAGCCAATGAAGATGTTTATCATTTTTTTATTTATATCAATAGTATACTATCTTATATTATCTACGTGGATGATCCTTTGGCACGGAGAATTGATGGACCATACAGGATGATACAGGATTATACTGAATTCGGCGCTGCAACCATACCAGGCACGAGGGTTCGCAAGGCTTGGCAGGACCTGACAACCGGGATGGGAAGTGTAAGCGTCATACAGTGGAGGCACCAGGGCCCGTAACCTCAGCCTCAACCTCGGCTCCCAAGGCAGCTAGCTTATTTGATATCAGAAACAAATGGATGACTTGTCGATGTCGATCGTGGTTCCCGCTGAACGCAGCGGTGCGGTGGGGACGGAGCGGATTCCCGAAACAAGGTTCTCCGAGGTCACTTTCCACATCAACCCACGGCGGAGAGTACCTGGAGGTACACGTACCTAGGGTACCGAGTACCCAGGAACGAGATCGCATTTACGTGACTGTTTGAGCAAAGGATCGTCGATCGCTATGCGTCTGTGTCAACACCGATGACGGTATCATCCCTATGTACATGTACATGTACAGCTGGTCCACGGAAGGCCACATTCCCGTGGCCCTGTGAAAGGCTGAAATGCAATTCAATCCGGGGTGCGTCAGAAGCCAGATGACATTTCAACAAAGGAAATGTCACGATAGGATGATCAGGAGGTCCAATTCGCGTCGAGCAGGGTGGACTTGCAAATTTTGATAGTTCACAGGCGGCCCATGGGTAACCAAATACTAGGCAATAGCGCAGCCCACTAGCAACCACTAGCGTGCCTCGGCCGTCCGATCCATTGGATCCAGCTCAGCAGCGCACCCTTGTCAACACATCGAGGCCCCTGTTGGCGATCATGAGAGGTGTACAGAGTACGAAGTACATCATCACAGTTGAATCCCGAGATCAACACACCGCAAGAGGCCCAAAGAGCCAGAGCCAGAGCCAGAGCCAGTTCGGCAAATAATTCCCCACGAATGGTCTGCGCTCTGCCTGTACCTGAGCTTCAAATGGAGTGGACAACAGTAATAGCCCCTGGATTCCCGCTGTTCCAGTGTGTGACCTGATGTTGCCGTCGCGCATACTGTGAGTCCAAGGAGATTTCGAATTGGACGAGATTGGTGATGCATATTTTGTTTTGAAGATCGACATCGACATCCCTTGGTCTAGCTTGGGCCCCCTCTGCCCAGAGCTCATACGACTGAGATTTAATTTGTCTGACGCACGATGTGGCTTGACGTGGCTGGGCGCGGCCTTCGCCGAGTTTCCCTTGCCGCCTGCAGAGCAAAAACACCCGAAGACCATGTAATGATCTATCTCTGCGATGGATCGATACATAGATAGACAAACCACTGATCAATGCGGTCAAATCTCATGGAGTCATCGATTCCAAATCGCGCCGAGGTATCCAAGGAACCGGACGATCATAGCGAGAAACCATTGCGGGTGCAAGTCTGGATCGATCGCTCACTCGCCACGACCAAGTGGAGTCAACAGGGGGTAAAGGAGACGCTATTTACCAATTGGCACGTTTCACTTTTCGAGCTCTGCAAACCCCTGCTAGACATGACCAAAAAAAAAAAAAAAAAAGAAGAGAAAAGAAAAAAGATGCTCCTATTACGTAGCCTAAGATCGCAGATCGCAGCACCCAGATGCCCCTCCCTTTTGTAAAGCTTAAACCCGCCCTACATTTTCTATTTCTTCCCTTTCTTCCTCCTTTTCCTTTCCCCCATCTCCCATATACGCTGGGTACGACACATCGTGCCCCTTCACACGTGCCGACCTCGACCTCTACACGCCTGAGGTTTCCGATCTCGACTCGGCTATCTATTCCATCATGGCCGATCACGTCGGTGCCACGCACCGGCTGTTCAGCCGTGCGGTATGTGCTGTCGTTCACCACGACGCGACGGCCTTGCTAATTTGCTCCAGAGTAACGATCCCGGCGGCGCATCGAATTCCCTGTCCGGTTTCTTGACCACTTTGGTCGTCAACATCGTCATCTTCTCGGTGATGGTGCTCATCTTCATCATTCTCCGCAAGAGCCAACGCCGCCAGTACATGCCCCGTACCTATATTGGTTACTTGAAGCCATGGCAGCGCACCCCGGAATCCCCCACCGGCCTGTGGAGCTGGATTACAGCTATGTACAAGCTTCCCGATACCTACGTCCTCCAGCACCACTCGCTGGATGCTTATCTCCTGCTGCGATTCCTCAAGCTGGCGACCACTATCATGTTCGTCGGTTGCTGCATCACCTGGCCCATCCTTTTCCCGGTCAATGCCACCGGTGGTAATGGTAATCAGCAATTGGATATTCTGAGCTTTTCCAATGTCTCGTCGGATGGCTACGGCCGCTACTTTGCCCACGCCTTCCTCGCGTGGATCTTCATTGGTATGAGCGCTGTTTCCTGCATTCCCACGAGGCCTTGTATTGACTCTCTATTAGGTTTCATCTTCTTCTTGATCACTCGCGAGCACATCTTCTACATCAACCTGCGCCAGGCATATGCCTTCTCGCCGGCATATGCCAACCGCATTTCCTCGCGCACGGTCCTCTTCAGCGCCGTGAGCCAGAACTACCTGAACAAGGACAAGATTCGTGCCATGTTTGGCGCCGAGAAGGTCAAGAATGTCTGGATCGCTACCGACACTAAGGAGCTGGAGGAGAAGGTCAAGGACCGCGATTCCGCCGCCATGAAACTCGAGGGGGCCGAGACCAAGCTTATCATCATGGCTAATAAGGCTCGCGCCAAGGCTCTGAAGAAGAAGGGCTCCGTGGAAGAGGGATCCGAAGAGAATGCCGCTGTGGGCCAATTCGATGACGAGTCTGGCTCTGTCGCCGCTCGCTGGGTCCAGGCCAAGGACCGTCCGACTCACCGTCTCAAGATGCTCATTGGCAAGAAGGTCGACACGATCAACTGGGCTCGCTCCGAGATCGAGCGTCTGAGCCCGGAGATCGAAGAGCTGCAGGCGAAGCACCGTGCCGGTGACGCCAAGCTTGTCTCGTCCGTCTTCGTTGAATTCTATCAGCAAGCCGATGCCCAGTCTGCCTACCAGTCCGTCACTCACAACCTGCCCCTGCACATGGCTCCTCGCTACATCGGGTTGGACCCTACCCAGGTTATCTGGTCTAATCTTCGCATTAAGTGGTGGGAGCGCATAATCCGACACACTGTTACTGTTGCCTTCATTGTTGCACTCATCATCTTCTGGGCGATTCCGACGGCAGTCGTTGGTGCCATCTCCAACATCAACTACTTGATTGATAAGGTTCCCTTCCTGGAGTTCATCCTGAACTGCCCTCCGGTCATTCTTGGTCTCATCACCGGTCTTCTGCCCTCCATCTTGATGGCAGTTCTCATGGCGCTGGTGCCCATCGTTATGCGACGTATGTAGCCCGTCACTCCGAGTTTTCTATGATTACATGCTGATTGAAATTTTAGTCTGCGCCAAATGGGGCGGCGATCCCAGTTTGGCTTCCATCGAGCTGACTACTCAGAACTTCTTCTTTGCCTTCCAGGTTATCCAGGTCTTCCTGGTCGTTACTCTGGCATCTGCTGCCACCAGTGTGGTCACTAGCATCATTTCTGACCCCACTAGCGCCGCTAGCTTGCTCGCCAGCAACATTCCCAAGGCCTCTAACTTCTACATCTCGTACATCATCTTGCAGGGATTGTCCTTCAGTGCTGGTGCGCTTCTTCAGATCGCCGGCCTGATCGTTGGCAAGATCCTGGGCAAATTCCTGGACAACACCCCTCGCAAGATGTACAACCGTTGGTCTAGCCTGGCTGGTCTCGGATGGGGTACCGTGTATCCTATCTTCACTCTATTGACTGTCATTGGTATGTGACATCTATATTGGAACACCACCGAGTCGTATCTCTAACTGAATTGGCAGGTATCATCTACTCTTGCATTGCCCCGCTTGTCATGGGTTTCGCTACCATTGGTCTGTACCTGTTCTACTTCGCCTACCGGTACAACCTGCTATACGTCTCGAACGCCGACATCGACACCCAGGGTCGTGCCTACACCCGTGCTCTTCAGCACCTGACTGTCGGCTGCTACCTGCTCATTGTGTGTCTCATCGGTCTATTCGCCATGGCCTCCGGCGATAACCAGATTGCCGTGGGTCCCTTGATCCTGATGGTCATTTTCCTGGTCTTCACTGTTCTGTACCACATTTCCCTGAACAACGCCATGGAGCCGCTCTTGAACTTCCTGCCGAAGAACATGGAGCATGAGGAGGAGTCCCTCCTGGCTTCGGAGCGCACCAAGGTCAGCAATGTCGACAGTGGCGTCGGTGCCGTCGACTCCGCCGACGCGGAGAAGGGTCTCGACCAGACTTCGCAGCCGCCGTCGCAACAGAAGCCGAACTTCTTCACCAAGTTCCTGCGCCCGGATATCTATGCCGACTACGCCACCCTGCGTCGTCTGGTTCCCAGCTCGGACGACACCCCTCCCTACCCCGAGGAGGCCGAGCGCAACGCCTACTTTAACCCGGCCATCAACTCGCAGGCTCCTCTTCTCTGGATTCCCCGCGACCCTCTCGGCATCAGTCGGCAGGAGGTTGCCCACTCTTCGCGCGTCATCCCCATCACCGACGAGGACGCCTGGGTGGACGACAATGCCAAGATCTCCTGGGACGAGGACAAGGGCCAGCCCCCAGTCTACGAGGAGAAGATTGCCTGGTAAACAACCCGCTGCGCCGCTGTTCATGTCGCTCACGGTTCCTGTTCATGGTAATCTTGATGTAAAACTGCAGTTGTTCCTGGCTTTGGTTCTTTTGGTCTACTTTGATACCCAGCCAACCAGATCCTGCCGGCCTTTGGCACCTGGTTTTGATCCTGGTCGGCTCCGATTGGACCGTTGTTGTTGGTGTTTTTTTTGAGTGTCTGAGATGACTCCTCGCTTGGCGTATTTTCCAGGTGTGAGATCTTGGATCAACTCGTTTCCTATATCTACTCTATGTTATATTCGTAATTGCGGCTGATGTATATGCGTCATGTCATATAATGTTTTGAGAATGTTGCCATGAGACTGGGATTGATATATACCTCGGTAAATTTATGAAGTCGAGTTATGGCAAATGTACTATATTTCCTTGTTCAATTCGTCTGTAGTCGTACTAGTATCTTGTTTGATCTGTAGTTTGTTGATGTCTCAGACCACGAACTTGAAGCCGCCGACCGCATCGGAGATCTGAGATATACCTGGGTACATAGATGGGCTGGGAACCACAAAATCAAAAGGACCTGTCTAATTCTAAGCTGAAATGACCTTCAAGCTTGTAGATCGAAATTTGCTTGACGAGTTTCAAGGCTGATCTCCGGAGCTACTCGGTGGTGCTTTTGCTGTGAGACTCGCAATGCATACCAGGCTCGGTCTCGCTCCCCAATTCGGATAGCTCAAGGAACCCCGGTCGCTTTTTCGATTCAAGTACTGTCAGGACAAGTCAACATTTATACACAACAGTAAATATTAGTAACACGGATCCTCACTCGCCGCACCACGGATTCTATTATGAGGGTAACCCTGACTTCAAATTGACCTGCATCCCGTGCCGCTTGCAAATGCAAGTATTACTTGACACGCAAGCATCTCGCCACGCGAACCCCATCTTCATCCGCCATGCAATAAGTAATTTCGAGACAAAAAAAGAAAAAAAAGGGAGATAATGCAGCCCATGTCCCAGAATCCAATCCAGACGAGTACAGACTGTAGCAAACGGACACCAGCCAAGATCATTAACGAGACAGGGATAGGCCCCCCTCCTGCCTATGTTGGGAGAGCTGTCATGCATTTTCCCAGCCCTGTCTGCAGCTTGGCTTAAATATGAAATAAGAGGAAATGAAATGAAATGCCCGACGCGATCCTGGATCCCCGAAGCCACAAGCCACTGCTATCATGGAATCCCTTGTGGCGACGCATAATTGGTTGGTTTGTTGACAGGGCCGACCGGTTGCCCTTGACACTACTCTATAGTTAAACTAGACAGACCCTGGCGTCTTGACAGTACAGTATTATACAGTGGTCAGTACTGTCAGTATCAATGATGCTGTACGATACAGAGGTGCATACACAGTTACAACATCAGTATCCATTGGATGCCTGCTAGTCTTTTATTTACTTTCCCTCGCCAACCTACTGGAATACCTATCTTATGACCTCGCAACATCCCCACCCACCAAGATGCACAAAAAGAGAAAAGGAGAGAACGATTGCCTACTGTAAACCCATCCCCCAATCACCCCTTTTCTATGTACGAGTCGAGAAGAGTTCTCCATGCTGTGCGCTGTGTGGTGTGTGCCACTTAGTCCACCACGACCCCTCTCTTCCTGCTGCATGGTGCTTCTGTCGCCCGTCCATCGCGGTTGGAATACATTTCGGGATTCCCCAAAAGGGCATCGAATGGCGATTCCACTATTTTGAACCAATCAGCGTGAGAATTCAGTTCCGGGGGTACGGCAGCGCGGGGCTGGACTGGTTAGTTGTATTGTCGTATTGACGGTATACAGGACAGGACACTGAGGATCGGATCCTGTGTATGTACGTACATATGTATAGTTACATTCTGTAGTTATTACTTGGTCTCTTACAGTTCAATTGATATACTCACACTCGAACCAACAGAAACTAGAACTAGAACTATGTAGCAATGGCACCTCGCACTGCCTTTTCCATGCAGGATGTTACTTGGCTTAACCCGACTCCACTCGACACAAACGCAGCCACCGACGGGAAGTAATCTTCAATGACTCTGCTCTTTGTCCTGACAGGCCCGGAAATGAAACGAGCTTCCACCATGATCGACACGACAGAAGGTACCATCAGCCGTGTCTAGACCCGCCATCGCGACCTGCAGAGGCTGCCTCGTGGCCATTTTAATTGCCCATGGTTTGCACGGACTGTGTTGGACATATCGATGGGTAAAATTCCCATCTATTGAAGTATCCACCGAAATATCTAAACATACGGTTTCTTCCAAGCGTCTACAAGCGCGACAAGGGCACTAGGAAGTTCGAAAAGTAGATTAAATGGACCCCTGCTATTTCCATTTCCATTTCCATTTTTTACTTATTTCTTTGCTAGCTCGCTACGATGTAATCATCCCTCTTGCTCCACTTTGACGCACAGCTAGCGCAGAGACACGTACCTCGCCTGTCATTCTCATTTTTACCTTACCCCAGATGCCTTTTACAGGTTCTATACTATATCGACCGGCCAGTTTCACGTTTGTTAGGAGTGGCGGGTTAGAGATGGCCGGATGTAACGCGGAGCCCCTGACATCGAACTTTGCAACGAGACACCCTGCAACTTGAACGAGAGATGGTTGAGTTCTCCAAGCTAGGGAGGGCCATTGCCCTAGTACGGAAAGAATCCAATCCCTCGCCCCGTCCGCCTCACCGTCTCCGTCCGTCCCCGTTGCTTTCGCGGTGATCTTTTGCCCTCGCACCCGCCAATTCAAGAGACACATGGGTACCAAGCACGCTAGCAACGCTCGTTGCATCGGTCCATTGGCTCTGGCTTCTCTCGTCCTTGCTCGGCGGGCAAACCATGACGCTTGGGTCCCAGGAGACGGTGATAACGTTCGTGCAGCTCAAGCCGCACGCGCAAGGAATTTAATGACGCCGCTACTACTGCTATGGGGGCCCAGGCACCAATGAGAATATACATTCTTTCAATTTCCATTCCCCATCACGGGGTAAATTATGGTAATATTGTACATGACGGGGAGCGGGGAGGCGGGTCTGGCTTGGACTGCCCGAGGAGGATGTCATACATATTGTGCGTTGTCCTTTTTTGTGGGTTGCATGAGCCTCTACAGAGACGTATTCAACACATCCAATGGAACAGAACTCAAATTTCACCCCAAGAGAGAACGGAATAGATACTGGATGGGTTGGTCAATGAACAGACCATTGGGAATGTCCGAGGTAGACAAATCATATCCAGATAAACACAGAACAGAAAACAGATCAAAACGCCGTTGCCGTTACCAACGCCATGCTCGCCGGGCAGATGAGGTACTCGTGAACCGATGCAAAATGATAGTAGATGGAAAGAGGTCAAGCCCGGTGTCAAAAAATATGCCTCCAAAAGAAAAATAAGAGTTGGAAAAATGATAGTCGGAATGGAAAGTCGATCAAAGAGAGACGGATTGGTATAATATGGGGGCACGCGCCTGAGTGTCCGCAAACGAGGACTGAAATCAATGTGCAGAAGACCAAGATAGAAGAAGATCTTAACTTTAGAAGAAATCGAAAAGGTACCACGGTTATCAACCAGTGGCAATGCTTTTGCTGGAAATGGCTTCACACACACACGCTAAATCGCAAAGAGATGGTCGAGAGCGGCCTCGACAAGGAGATCCCTGGAACATTCCTATCTTACCAACCCTACACTCGGATACGCGATGATCGGAATGCAGAGAGGTCAATGGACTCGGCCGATATGGAAGATGTATCGTCGACTTCAATCGTACCTGGGGAATCCGAGGCATTGGGCTTGTTCGCGCTCGCGGAGATAGCAGCGATTCTGGCAAGACGAGCAGCGGCCGGGTTGGGAGGTGGCTTGGGACCAGTTTCTTCGGTCGACTCAGGTTGAGATTGCGATTGCGCCCGTTCTTCTTGATTCTGTTTCTCTTCTTGTTTCTGTTTCTCTTCCTTGAGACGTTCCACTTCTTTGGCAGCCATTTCCAAAAGCATCTTGAATTTCTCCTCCACGGCATCAAGCTCTGTGCCGCAGTCACCCGATCGCAGGACCTGGTACGCGGCTGTTTCGCAAAGCCCGTGTACCAACTCCAGCTGCTTATCGGTATAATCGAAGGGCGACTCCTTCCGGATTCCAGAGGTCGATCCTGTCACGCCGACCACACCAGCGCCGGTGCGGGTGCTGCGTACACAGGAGAGTGAAGACAGCGCCGATGGCTCACCACCCCCTTCGGCATTACCCGTGATGGCTGCGCTGCGGTTGAGGAGGCCCGCGCGGAGGCCTGTTCGCGGCATCAGGGCCATCTTCCCGCGTCGGATGTTGTTCCTGGCGATGCCGATGTCCTTGACGATGTCCTCCAGCGCCTTTTGCGTGTGGCCGTCGTATTCAATGATCACATTGTGGCGGGTGCTGACGAAGGTGTGTCGGTCGCTTGAGTCGATGGAGGGGGCTTCGTCGGTGCCGCGTTTGCGACCGGCCTGTTGATTCGGCGTGGGCGTGTCTCGGGTTTCTTTCTCTGGAGCTGTCTCCTCTACGGCTTTTTCCGCTTTGGGGTCATCTCTCTGGGCGAGTGGGACGAAGTCATCGGTATGAATTGAGCAGACGGAACTATTCTTTCGGCGACGAGGTTTGTACGAGGCGTGTCGGCGGTAGGCTTCGGTGTATTCGGCATGCCTGGCGGCGGCATGATCGGCCAGTTGTGAGACACGGGTGATCCAGGCTGGTAAGTTGGTTTCCAGGTGGGTGAAAGCTCCCAGCGCATCCATCGACGATGCCATAGCAATGCCCGGGCGCGGAGCTTCTCAGTTCAGTCCAGGAGGGGATTCAGCAGAGGCCCAACGGATCGCAAAGATTGTCCGGTGGGCTTCCAAGCGTAGGAGGGAGGGGTTGGCGATATGTGATCCTCGGTGTTGGTGGAAGAGGGGACCTTTCTTTTCCTCGGTCTCTTTTGTTTTCGTGGCGTCGTTTCGTCGTGAGTGTCCGGGGACCAAGGAAGAAGGAAATCTGGTCGGAGCGGAGGGGAATCCGCGGCGGCAAGAGGATTATAATATAATGCGATTCGGGGTATCAGTAGGATGCGCAATAGACGGTGTAGGCCGGGTTGAGGGGTTGCGAAGAAGAGGATGGGGACGAAGGATCGAGAAAAGAGCAGCACAGCGCAGCGCAACGCATGATGGAGGGTGGCCCTGTGCACGGGTACCGTATAAGTTACGGGTATGGTACGGTACCATAATACATACATGTACATATGTATGTATGTACGTATGTATGTATTATGTACAGGGGTACTTTTGGCTGGCTTGGCTTAGTTGAGTACGGAAACACAGCCCATCGTTGTGATGGAAACAACCATAATATCAAGGCCAACTGCATCGCGATGGTCCTACGCGATTGTACTACTTGTCCTACTTGTACGACTGTAGCAGAGTGTTTGGGCTCGACTATCAACTGTCCTGAGTTACGTCGCAAGGAGCGGTGAAGAGCATCATGCATGGCCCCCTCTTCCCACGCCAGAAGCGAAGTATGTCATTGATCCTTGTGGTGAAGAAGGGATATCTCCGAGACGAAGACTCATGCAGTCCATGCAAGAAGCATGTATGCTGTCAATGTACCTCGAGAAGTCCGGTGGCAGAGACCCATTCATGGGTCCTGGAGCTTTGGCAATGACAAATAGGAGGAGCAGCGAGGCTTGGGAGTGGAGGAAGAATGAAAAAGAGCAGGGAAGAAGAGCAGGGAAGAAGAGCAGGGAAGAAGAGCAGGGAAGAAGACCAGGGGGGCGGGCACCTTTCCCAAGAGAGACATGACACGTAACGGTCTGGTCGAACACATTCGCTTATGGTGTACTAGTTGTGTATACTAGTAACTAAGTAACGACCGAACTAGTGTTGTAACTAGTAACTACAGCATTTAGTTACACTGTAGTTGCAGTGTACAGTTATACGGTATACAGAATAATGTAATAATATACTAAAGTGTGTCCAGCGGCAGCCGGGACTGCCCGCAGAGGCCCGGGGAAGCTGGCGGGTGGCTCCGTAGCGATCGCAGCCCGTCATTGGCCCATCGCCGCCATCTCGCGCTGCTGGTGCGCCTTGGTCGCGTATCCTCGTATGTGTGTCCTGTACACATTCCACTGGTGTCTATTATATACATTTTTATTGTATCGTAGCCACCGATCGACCATATCGAACACGCCCGAGCTTGATGATCCGACAAGCAGACCACCGCAGATTTGAAACCGGTGAAACACAGCCTTGGCCTGCATTGGTCCGGCAGGTGTGCTTCCACGTGATGACTCGTGCCCTCAGAAAGTGAACCATCCAAGAGATTGCGAGGGGTTTCATACTGGACTGGTCGAGGCCAATATGTCAAGATTGACAAAATTATTATAGCGCCGATAACATGGTCCGAAGTGGTCTACCGTTGTGATCGGGTGATGCCCTCTCCACCCCGTACCATCCCTACATCAACAGCAAGCCGACAGTGTCCAAAGACAGGCGGAGATATAAAGTGGATTGTCACTGAATCAGACTATAATTGTGCACAACAATAATCTTATCCGAATCGGCGGAGGAAGGAGTTGTGTAATGACAGAATGGAAGATGAACTGAGCTATGACCTCAAAGAACAACCCAGGCCGGAGCCATTCTTAGGGTGGTGGTCCGGTTCTGAGAAGTCGATTGGCAGCCTCTTCTATGTGCTAATGTCTCAGTCATACTCATATCTTTCTGTCTTCTGTCAAGTTCCTGTCGGCCCTCTTATGGTTACTACATTCACAAATTTAGTCCCGAATTTCTTTTCCGAAGACGTAGAAATGAGTGCATACAGCTACTGACATATATGCAATGCCAATGGAAGGTGAAGTGAGATATAGCTATGAGCGTGTATCATATACCTAGATAACGCAGAGCAAAGCGTCTTTGTTTAAGAGTGGAATTTGCGGGAAAGAACTCTAATAAGGCTTCGATTCGGTAAACAGGAGATATATATAGTGTAATAGTTATACTATATTGCGGAAAATATCCCTTGAAAACTCATGCAAAGTCAACGCTTGGTATAGTACTAGTAAAATATAAATACAGTTAGGAAAACCCAAAATGAAAAGGTACTAGCAGCAGGAAACAGCATCTCTTTGACTGTCCCTGTCTAATTCTTATCCCAAAACTCGGTTGTCTGTTGAATATAGCTTGTTTCCTCAAGTATCGGTTCCCACTCAGGACGGTGGCTTTCAGCAATCTCGAGGTATGGCGTGAGTGTCTTGTTCAAATTCCCCCTTTGAGTTCCTAGGAAATGAACAAGAAGATCTCCGGGATGTACCTGGAGATGCGCCGGTGAGTCCTCGTTTGGCTTTAAGCCGTCAGGCGATCTCATATAAGCATTGAACCACCGAAGCGGACAATATACGGTAGATTCTTTAAAATAAGAATGGTCGTCCAGAAGGTTGCTAAGCGCGGACTGGTCGGGCCAGAAAAGAGGGACATCTGGGTGCACCATTGGGTAGGACATCGCCGCGGAAAGCAATGCAACGGACCATCTATGCACCCGTATAAAAAACACACCATTATTCATCCCATTCCAATCTTTCGAAAGTAGTAGGTGAATATTCGAATGATGTGATGGAGGAAGAAAGACCTCAAGAGGCATGTTAGGATTCATAAGGACAGTATCGCTGTCAAACCACCTAAGAAACCATAGCCTGTCAATTAAATGATTTAGTTGTCTATCTAAGTTGTTAGACTCACAAAAACCACTGTATCCTCTCCTCAAGGGGCTTCTCTAGCTCCAAAAGAACTTTGGAAAGAAGGGCTGCATATTTATTGAATGTACCGTCTAGGATGGGAGTTCGCAAAACGGTGAGGGGATAATCAAATCTGTTGCTGTGCTCTTGGTGGGTTTTCAAAGCCCTTTCATAAGTTGTGTCATTTCCGTATATCATGGTCACTTTCCCGACTATTGGTGGTGGTGGTGGTAGTTGTGGTGTAGGTAGATCCGATACTATGGAAATAGTTAGGCTACGCGGATGACTTCGAAGTATCGGGCAGACACACAGTAGAAGGTGGCGAGTTTGAAGAGCCCAAATACCCCGAGGAGACTGATGATCACTTGCTGGATAGCCCTTGATCTCATACTGTGTCTTCTAGATGGTGATTTGGCCATTTCGAAATCCAGGTATCCGAGTCTGCAGTTTCCCTAAAGCCAGCCTCGAATTTCGAGAGAGATGCAGGGGTGAGCAACGTAGAAATTGTCAGCTTCGATTACATTCATTAAATCGCTTTTGTTTTGCAAAGAAAGCGAATGGGGGGCCAGAGGGCCAGAGGGGCTGAGGGGCCGGCCCCCTTTAGCGCTCTCTGTTAGGAACCAGCAGAAGAATCTTTGTTGTGGGTTCTAGTTCTAGTTGGGGGCCAATGGGTCTGTGTAGAGTCGCAAATAAAGGGCCGAGACGGAGCTCCAATGGTTGGCCCTTTCTGATGTTGGGATCCACTTGGTCGTCTCCCGCTAGGCCTTATTTTAAACTCAGATTCTTTGCGTAAACTTAAACGAGCGATATGAATGGCGGCTCTTTGACGCCATTACCGGGGTTCACTAAGCTCCTGCAGGTCAGGTCACAGGTGATTAAGGGCAACGCATTCACATCTGCTAAGATCTCCATCTCCCAGACCATCTAAACTTGATCTTATTCTGCCATTTATCTTTCAGATAGATATAGTTCTCAAAGAGAAAATGACAAGTGGTCCCATGTGTGTTTTTTGCTTGAAAAAAAATTATCATGTCAAAGGAAAGAAATGGCAAAAATTTGGAAGTATCACGACCCAGATTTTCTCTAAACAACTTGATCAAATACACCTATTAGTTACCTACAAACAAACGCAAACCTCGCGACCGAAAGGAAAACACTAAATACACTTGCTGAAAACATGCAACGTGTGCTCCCAAATCTGAGGACCCACCTTGCTCTGCCGGTATTCTTGCAACTCAACGTTCACAGTGCAAAACTCGGACTTGCTGTTCAGCCGTTGCACATGGCGTTCTGAAGCTTTTGAGTTCACAGACGAATAGTCCTTACTCAAGGCAGCGTAAAGATGTCTCTGACCACTCTCTCGCAAGGGTGTCGTCAAGAAAGGTGCTAAGAGAACGAGGAAAGCACCACTAATGAAACCGATAACAGGGCCAAGCCCCTGGGTGATGTTGGTACGAACAACACCAGGGGACGTGTGGATGAAGGTAATATCCGGATGAGCTAGCGCAAGGTGGTCGAATGCTAACGTGGTCATTGTGGTAACCTGAGTAGCACAGTTTTTCAAACTAAAGTGATTCTCCAGTGGAAGATCATCCAAAAATATTCTCCCCTCCTTGCCAGCGTCGAGAGCCGAATGCACTCGAGCGGGTTCGCCTGCGGCGGACGCAGCGGCAAGATTAGGCAGCATATTGACGACTAGCCGCATCCTTGAATAATACTGGATAGCCATCATACGGTCCAGTCCCTCCGATGTTTCTGTTTTGAAGATAGTTTGTTAGCGAGGAACCGCCTCCGATGGATGACAGTCAAACAAACCTTGCCTCTTCATACTCAGGAAGCCCGCGCTCATGAAGAGCAAGTTGATCAAATTCTCTTTCTTTTTGATTTCGTTGCAAATTTGATCCACATTGCGGAGCAAAGTCAGGTCGCACTCGAGGAAGTGTATTTCGGCCTCGGAGTTGATCTCCTTTAACTCCTGCATTATTCTTGCTGCTTCTATCTTGTTCCGACCGATTATATATGCTCTCGGACAGACGGTATTGCGAATAAATTCCTTGCAAGTGCTTTCGCCGATTCCACTAGTCCCACCCGCTAGTCAGGCTGCCGTTAGTGCCACACAATGGTTCAGCCAATGCTGGGTACCTTACCAAAAACTGCGACCAATCCTGGTTTGGCATTTTTCAGTTTCAGATTCGCATCCTTTACCTGCTGGAGAGACGGCATGATCATAAAAGGAGACTGTGTGTTTTGTGATTTCGTGATTCGAATAAAGCACCTTTTTTATAGAGGCCTGCGTTGAATGGCTGTCACGGAATTTTACTTCCTTTATATAGGTTGTCCCGAAATCGCACAGTTTGGTCGTGCCGCGGTTCCTTTGCCGTGTCTGGACAGCTATAAAGAAGAACCATGGATTAAATACAGCATTGCCACTTCGCCGGTAAATCCCTCGCTAAGTGGTCATTATCAATTTTTCCGTCTTGGTACTCATTATATGGTTTCTATTGGGGGGAATTAATGGCCGACCCTGGTCCCCGAGTAGCTTAATACTACCAGGTGGGGAGCTCGCGCATACAAACAGTCAAGCTATCGAACACGTCAATTGTGGTATTAAGTAATGCTCAAGACCTACACACTTATCAAATGAACTACTCGGACGCAGTAATTGCTTATCACAATACATGCCATGCTCGGCTTCATGTACAGGGGCATCAATAATAGCATAACTGATGCCTCGGTTAGACGGATACGGAATTCACTGATGTCCGTGGCGCTAGTGAGAACTCGTTCATGTTTTGGTGGATATGTACCGTTTGTTCCCGTGACTCACCTTGATCCACTTGTCAAAACTGTTTGAACTCTCGTAGTCCTGACCTTCCCTGGCTCGTTTCTTGGATTCTGTTACCTGATTAAAAATGGCCTGGCGCTGAATAATTCTGGCTGATTTTATCCCGTTTGTTCTCAAGGATACATTATAGTTAATATCGTATCGGCTCCAGGGAGCTTGGCTCTTTTACTTTTCAGTGCCTTTGTAAATTTGTCGGCATATCCATATTTATTAATCTAAAGAAATGTTCTCTATGCAGACATTGGGATCATCACAAGTACATGAGAACGGTCTATCGCTGTTCAGTTGGAAATTCTGGTCCAACTCCGTATCAGAGCTCTAGGGGTGTTGTACCGTCCTTGAGATAACATTGAGTAATCCTTTGATGGCAATATAGGTATGGCAGTCCTCGAAATGAGCCTGGCGTCTTTGGAAGAAATCCTCGACGCGTCGTATCAATTCAAGGTCAAACATCACCGAAGGAGCCTTGCACTGGAGGATATTAATGCAAAGAAGATCAATTCCCCAGGAAACATGGTGTAGTAAATAACTGACAGAAAGTTTGTGAGCATCTGGGTTCAACGGCGTAAGAAAATATCATACTTGGAGAACGGATGACCATTGTCATGGTAATCCAAAAGTGCCACAAGAGCTCGTGCAGCATTAACACAGTATTGAACGCCCCTCGAGGTGCTCTCCTGGCACTCGGCGCCTATAAACCTCAGCAGAGGTGAGTGGATGGCAATAACGAGTTGAAAATACGTGTAATGAAGTGCAGTCACACATATCAACTGATTGTAGTCAAGACAGAGCAGAGGTTCTTGCGGTCTTATCTGTTGAGGGAGTCCCTCGGTCCAGTCTTGTAGGAGTGAGGCTAACTTTTCGATCTTCTCATTCAGCTGTGACTGAGACATATCACCCGACTTTTGTGAGCTCAAATCCCAGTACAGCGAGTCTTGAATTTGAGCCAGTCGTACTTGCTCCCTGAAGTAGTTTACCTGACTTCCCCCTGGGAGAAAGTAGATACTATAACCATCTATGGGAGTCTCCTCCGGTAATCCAACACAGCCGTCCACTATTAACGGGGGTATGTGTAGCCGCATTGAAAGATCACGATCAAAGACATAAGCCTTTAAGAATAAACGCCGGGTATGGAGGGATTCAATTCCAGTAGCTTGATTTGGACCGGAATTGGTGCGATAACCGAGCTGGTTCAGAGAGCGGACGGCTATAGCAAGCAAACTGGCAGCTGGCTGGGTTTCCCCAAGGAACATGCAAAAGAGAACCTATGCTACATCAGTACCGGAATAAGTTGCAGAAGATAGGGTTCTAAAGAAACGTTACCATTGCCATGAGCGAGCTCGTCCCTAGCGAGGTTGCTCTGCTCATTATGAGTCTAGGAATATGCTCTAACGCCCCCTTGAAGTATCTCTTATACTCGACAACATTCCGACAACCAGACTGATTTCGAACACAATGAGCCAGCATGACGCTACATGCCATATTCCAGTCGGGATGTTGGTCCATGTTCTTCTGGAGGTAATTCTGCAGTGGTTCTCTCACGTCGGTTTCCGAAAACAGGCGTATTTCCCGATTGAGTTCCATGAGAAAATCTTGTTTAAATGCATAATCAGAGGATGTTCAATGATGGAGATGCTTCGAAGTACCGTTTATGGATTTTTGAATTGCCGAGACAGGTGGTAGAGGCTGACTCGTGTAGGAATTAATGGAGTCGTCTCCCTTTCTTTCCAGTGCCCCCTCAACCTCATCAATTATGGCACGGAGGACGCCTTCTCCTAGGAGTTTTTCAAGGGTCTCAATATTTGCAGCGGAGAAAACAGAAAATGAACCTAGAAAAGAGATTAGAGCTCTGGTAGATAAGGAAAATTCACAGGAGAGTAAACCTGTACGGAAAGTGCCGTCCAAATGCCAGCTAATCCGACCGAGCGCGCTGGGTCCACTAACCCATTTGTATTGGTCGACTTCACAGGGGACAGATGGGAACTGGAAATTAAAATTCTGGGAGACAGTGTCTGTGGCATTGACTGAATCGTTCGATGAGCAGGGAGAAGGCGAAACTGCTGGTAATGGTGTTTGAGAGCTCAGACGATACAATTGACCCTCTAATTTGGACAGACGTTCCAGCAAGTGCTCTTGGTTTCTAGAAAACAAAAAGTATATTGAGCAACAGTGAGGAGGGGCTGCTGAAAAGAACACTGATCATACATTTTACGCCCGTGTCTTGTAGACTTCCGACGTTCCGGCCAAGAGCATGCTTGTTTATACTTCAGACAATTTGAGCATGCAGGGATGCGAAAGTCACATTTTATCTGCTTTTTTATGAGATCAATGTCATAAAGGGAGATGAAGAATCAGACCCACTTTGCGTTTTCGACAGGAGGTGCAGGAAAGCGGTCTCTTCGTTGCCACTGGCCTCGCTGCTTCATTTGCCTTGAGCTGCATGGGGTTGAGGCTGGTACTCATCACGGATTCTCAATACCAAGATACCAATTCAATGTTGGACTGAGGTGGCTCTGATGAGCCGAAGACTGAAAGTCCGTCCGCCACTTCGTTCAATTGGCCCGTCTCGGAGACGGACATTCGCAGTTGTCCGCCTCGGCAACGGAGAAATGATGACGCCACTAGGGTGAGTCTACGCGGTCCAGGCTCGCCGTATTTGATGGTACTCTCAGTCAGAATCCCCCTTTAGTTCAATCAATAGCCGCATGATCTAGATTGTTGGGTCACAGGATACCAGTATAGCTAAGTACGAAGGAATCACCCTTGAGACAATTGACTAATTGGAGAACTATATATAGCTCACTTTGGGAAACGTTCCGTAGTCGGAGAAGGCAGTAGTATTAATATGTTTATATATGAGTTCAATATTTCGAGAAGGAGAATAGGTGTACTTCGGTGCTAAATCCGCTTGCCGTTAGCGATAAAATACGTCCCTCAGTCGGTGTTCATGGAAAATGTAACTGATCGCCTTTGCCGCGTCGGGGACGGAGTTCCACCATTTGTCCGTCCACATCAGCGATGCTTGGAACGGAATGCCCAACCGTGGTCACTCTTCGAAGAGTATATGGAATCACGTCCACCGTCACTTATAAAATCTCTCCCAATATCCTTCATGTTGTCACTTATCACTCTCGTGAAACCATTTCGTTCCTTGATTCAGATCCAGACTTGAAGACTCTACTGAAGATGTTCACTGGTCACTGTTATTGCGGCAAGGCTTCCGTCGAGCTCAACTGTGAGCCGGTCGCGGTGGTAAGTAATACATTTGCAATTATTCCCGCGCCGCTTGTCTATGATTGGTTTGATGAATTAACTCAAATACTACTCATGTAGGGTCTTTGTCATTGTCATGACTGCCGAAAAATTTCGGGCAGCACAAATGCTTTGAACTGGTTTATTCCCTCGGAGCAAATGCGATCTTCCGGTCCATTGAAGACGGTGTCTAAGACACTGGGGAGCGGCAACACTGTTGTCAACACATTCTGCAATGAATGTGGTACAACCCTATTTCGGGAGGGCGAAGGCATGCCAGGTACCCGCTTCGTCAAAGCAGGGATCTTGGACGACGCCACCTCTCTGAATAAATTCAAGCCCCAGGGAGAAATTTTTGTTTCCCGACGCGTTGAGTGGCTTACTCCTGTCTCTGGCGCTTCCCAGAAGAATGAGCTTTTTGCTTAAATTATAACAAATTACTTGGTTCTGTTCTGATTCTCTGTTTAATCGTCAGTCTTCCTTGGGGTCCCAAAAGACCGTTACTGGTCATAAATCTGATTGCTGCCCGCATTCTGACAGGAGCTATTACTAGTAGTAGTAGCAGTAGTAGTAGAAGAAGAATACTAGAGTGATACTTCGCGGCCGGCCACCTTTATTAGGTGGAGCTTTGACGGGGCAAGATTGGGCGCCCTGCTGGTACAACCACTTATGATTTCCCTCGAAAGCTTGTCTACAGGGAAAAGTTTCCATAGTGGGATATTTCGGGTGTCGGGTGTACTAATGTTACAAGAGATTATGTTTAATACCGCCGTATGGTATGCTATGTGAGAAACAATATGAGTCCCATTGACAAAGGTACCCCAGAAAATGTCTCAAAATGTATTAGCGCCGCCTAGTCAATAGTGTTTGAAAATTAATTAAAGAGTGTAACTATAAATGGCCGCGCCAGTTTCGAGACGCACTGTGCCAGTAACAGCCCTGGTTACGTGATCATTGCTGCCCTGTTACCTTTTGCTAGATTGCTGAGATCTGGACTGGTGCAATCTATAATTTCTTAAATAGGAATTTCTTAGATGCCTCTGTGGTGTTTTCAATGTAAAAAAATATAGAATGGTCACGATAGTTTCGTTTGAATGCTGAAGCAGAAGGTATGTTCATGATATGCTAGTATTCTATTCAAGGCCACAATTCCGTTTCAAGCCAATCAGACTGATCTCCTTTGTCCCTGCTGCTGCTCCGGGTCCATTTCCACCTCCGCATATCTTCCTGATTCGAAAGATCTAGTCGCTCGACTTCCTCGGGTTGAATGACAACAACCCTGAAGTTTCCTCGGGCCACTGGATCATGTAGATCCGTCACTATCTGACCCAGCCGCAGAGCTGGATCTCCAGGTGGTTGAGATCTAGGCAGGCCTGGGGGTGGATTTTTGAATGATCCTGGGTTAGGGTTAGAAGCAGGTCACAAAAGACGCCCAGGGGAGAAAGGCGTGCAAGTAGGAGAGAAGGAGAGAAGGAGAGAAGGAGAGAAGGAGAGAAGGAGAGAAGGAGAGAAGGAGAGAAGGAGAGAAGGAGAGAAGGAGAGAAGGAGAGAAGGAGAGAAGGAGGAAAAAACATACCTCGCGCAATGGGCGAATGGTTGGCAAAATACTTCGTGACGGCCCTCTCCCAGGTCCAATCCCCGATGGAGCCATCATGGTTCTCTTTTACTCTCAAGGACCGGCTCAGCTCTGTGCGGGCGACTTTCTCTTCTTTAGCACTTTCTCCTCTCGGATCTCCAATTGCAAAGGCTTTCCCCTTGATTCGCCATTGCGTCATTAAATCCTTCAGCCAGAAGATAGCTTCAACGGTGTGCCCAGAAGCCTCGAGCTGGCCTAACTTTTGCATACGAATATCAGTGGTAAAGCACAGCATGTCGCTCTCGTATATGGTAGGGTTACCGCCGTCTTTAACCTGCTGCTTCATGTCTTCTTGCGATTTCGGGTGAATATCTAATTCCGGGAAGAAGCCGCGACAACCGCAGGTGCGGGCACGAGGCACTGGTTGGTGTTGCTCGTCATATCCCACGGTCGCGATAGTAAATTCGTAGCCTGGCGTTTGCTCCATATGGGAGTTGAGCAGATCGCGCCATGGCGCTCGCGGCTTGTTAGTCGAGAGGGTCATTGTCAATGCGGTTGAGATATGGTGTATTTGTTTAGTTTGAGGATAGACTCCTGTTGAGGGACGTGCCAGGATTGTACTGAGGTGGCGAGAGGTATCTTGGAGTCTGCTGAAGGCCTTGGATAACGTGGGCGTTGATGTCATTCAGATGATGCGGGTTGCGCTAGGATTTATTTCGAAGCAGGGCAAAAGGCTTCCCGATGCAGTGGACCGGAAAATTCAAATGAGTCGGTGGTGAACACCGAGGTTTTGAGGATGCGAATTCTATACACTCAAGAAAAATGGAGCAGTGATGTGAGATTGAAGTGTTGACTTGTTGAGGCTGGGTTAGCAGGTGACATCAGCCCAAAGGCGGTCTGCCGCGGCGGCTTTCAATCTTTGGCTGTCAGGGGATTTCGCCGCAGCCTGCTGTCGATGGTCAATTGAAGCATCGGAAAAATTCCGGATTTCTTCAATTAGAAAGTTTCGATTTGAGAATTCATTGGAGAGAGCGACACTAAACGTTGAGCCAAGAGAGTGCCTGAATTCCCAGGCCATGAGGTTATCTCAAAGGGTATTTGCTCAGCGCATTTTCAGCAGGGGTATACCTGCTCCCAGAAAAGATATTTATGGCCCGAAAACACGTTTCCCCTTTGCAAATCCAACCATAAATTTTCGGAAGTACTCCACAGCTCCAGATGGCTCGAGACACTGGCCCACTGAGTTCGCTCCAACTCGCCTGGAATTGAAATCGCACCCACTAGGATGGGAGGCCATACAGGGACGAATCGAGCCGTTTTTTGAACAGAACTGGGAATTTACAAGTGACAGAGAGAAAAAAGGCTTCTTAGCCATGGGTTTATCCCGTGCTTTTAGCGAGTGGTATCCGCTTATCCTGGATGATCGAGTCGAATTAACAGGGAAAATGCACTACCTGGTTTTATTAATTGACGGTGAGAACTTGAAAAGTCTACCATGTCTTGATACTCTCTGACAGCAATATAGACCAACTGGACAATATGGATATGTTAGACATCTTGCAGTACCGAAAGCGAGTAATGGGAATAGCGCGCGGCAAAGCATCTCCCGATAGAGATTCTTGTCTGGAATGGATGCTCTATGATACACTGCATTCGATGAGAAGCGTCGACGAGATGCTGACGAATGATATTGTCGAAGGCTTCTGCACCCTGCTCCAAGGCCAGACAGCCGAGAACCGCTTGACAGTGAAACATCTGGGTCCATATCTTGAACAAAGAGAGGTCGATGTTGGAATATCGTGAGTCAATGCGGACTCAAAAAATGGTGACGTGCATAATAATTAACTTTTGGCAATATAAAGCTTTTATACGACACTTATTCGATTCGGTGCAAACCTGCACTTGACTCCGGCAGAACTTGAGCAGACTGCTGTACTCGAGAGCTGTGCTTTTAGATTCATTGGTGTCTTGAATGATATCTACAGCTGGGAAAAAGAATGGAAGGCTTACCGAGAGAACAGAACGGATGGGGCGCATCCCTTCTCTGCCATCTTTATACTGGCACAAGAGACGGGTCTATCATACCCAGCTTGCAAGAGAATGATGCAGGTTTATTGCCGCGAATTGGAACTAGCCTTCAAACAGTCCGAAGAGGAAGTACGACAGAAAAGCCGCGTATGCTTGCGACCAGAGGTGTCCAAATACATGAGAAGTCTGGAGTATTTCATGAGTGGAGTTGAGTCGTGGACGAAATGGACACCCCGGTATCGAACATGACATTATGTATGAATATTCAAATTTTGGATATTGCAAAAAACTATGTGCACATAATTACAAAGGGAGGAAAACAAATATCAAATATCACTAGACGCCGAGCCCTCGTTCTGCGCTGCAGTCTCTTGCTTCTTGGACTGGATGCCGGTAGCGCCGTACACGGAGATAAAGGCCATGCCAAGGAACGCAGACACGCACGAAAACACCATCGCCACGATACCCTTGGTGGTAAATCCACTCGGAAGCCAGTCCACCTGCTTATTCTGACCTGTCAGATCCAGCCAATCCTCGGTATTAGCCGCGGCATTTCCCTCGTAGGCCATGCCACTCGCTCGGCAATTGTCATAAGCCTGTGGTGAGACCTGCTCTTGGTCTTGGAGTTGCTCCGGTGCTTCGACGAGGATCATGGCTAGACCTTGTGACAAATGCCAATCTATGTGGCAATGGAAGAACCATACACCCGGATTATCGGCCACGAAACGGACCACGAAGTAGCCCTGAGGCGGGAGGATAATGGTATCACGGCGCGAGGGGTACTGAGGGAAGGCCACGTGGTTGGAAGAATCGTATGCCACCGGGTCACCGTTGAGATAGTCATAGAAGTGCTCGCCATATGCGGGGGCACGACTGATGAGCTGTAAATTGTGGCCGTGCAAGTGGAACGGATGGGAGCCAGAATCGCCGTTATTCAGGACAATCTCAACCACTTGGTTCTTCTTTAGGACAGTCGGGTGGGTATATTCGCCGTAAATTTCGGTGTCCGCCGAGTAATTACCCGAAGAAAGCACCGAGTAGAGTGACGGGACCTTGGGCTTGGTGTAGGATATGTTGTTAAGGAAGGCGTATCCGGCACCGTCGGCAAGGTCTTGCATGATGACTGTCACATCGATGGTGATATCGGGATCGGGCAGAAGCTCCATGCGATCGTGGGGCACGAGAGTCATATCATCGATGGGATCCAGTTCGGAGGAGGTATCCACTTGCATGACTGCCTGAGGGTGGTCGGCATCTGCGTTGTACTCCAGCCAACTGGTGCTGTTGAGCTGCAGGTCAGATGGAATGACATCGAGAAGCTCGGAATCGGCGACCATGACAATAGGATAGTTCTTGTCCGTGGAGTTCTTGGCTTCTACCAGAATGGAATAACGCTGTGCAACAGCGATGTATAGCATGTCGGTTTCGGTAGGGTCGGTGTACACGCCGTCAATTTCGACAACCTTGAAAGTGTGGTCCTCGATGTAGAAGTACTGTGCCACAAAGGCACCGACGTTGATCAATCGCAGAAGATATGACTCGCCCGGTTTCACTGGGAGATTTGTGGACGTCGTATCATTCATGAGGAAAGCCTGGGGAACGGGTTCTGCGCCAGTGGGATTGGACAGAGTAATCCACTTGATGTCTTCAATGAGTTCATGATACCAGTCACTCATAGTCAGAGTGTACTCCTTGTCGTACATGTCGTTGAAGTATGCACCCTTATCGTGCACGATCAAGGCTTGGCGATAGCCGTCGGGATAGCAGTTGTTCGTATGACAATGGTACCAGTATGTACCATTCTGATTGATAGTGAAGTTGTAGGTAAAGGAGTGACCCGGCGGAACAGGACACTGGGTCACCATGGACGCGCCATCCATCCCATTAGTACCATTTTGGAACATGCCATGCCAGTGAATGGAGGTATCCTTATCGCCGAGACCATTGTACATGTTCACCACGAGGCGGTCGCCTTTGTCCACCTCGACCACAGGCAGGGGCCACTGCCCATTGATGCCGATGACCTTGCGATCCATTAGGCCATCCGGGTTGGCAGTGACCCAGGTGACATTCCAATCATAACTAACAGTTTTCGCCTGGACGCACTGGAAGAAACAAAATAGCGCCGCAAAGCGAAGTAGCAAGCCCGCCAACAAAGTCGCCATTGCCATAAGAATGCTTCTTGTTTGGCAGGCGGGAAGAGGGTAAGAGGGAGAGAGAGAAAAGGAAGAAGAACCAACACAACACACCAGGAAACGGAAAGAAAAAAAAGATCAAATAAAATCACCCGTCCAAAGAAAAAGGACCTAGCATTCCGGGTGAACGTCGATAAGATTATCGATCTTACCGTCGCGCCACATTTCCAATTAGTTGCCTTTCAACCTTTGGACAAGTGGGGCAGAACAGGAACTGAAAATTACAAGAGGAACAAGCAAAACCAAGGGCTCAGGCCGTCAGACCCAAGCGACAGTGGTGGGCCCACGGGATATCATACCGGAGAGACGCAGATCGGTGTGGGCGGTCGTGGACGTGCATACATTCCATAAGTGCCGAGGAGGATCCCGGCGCGACAGGGGGGAACCTCTGCATGATTGAGAGGCATCATGATTGAGATCAACAGCAGACGGGACGAGGTGGATGAGAAGGGCGGAACGAGAAACGAGTCTGGTTGGAGAGGATTTAACTGTTTAACCAGGGAAAGGGGGGTCGGACCCTCAAGGGGGGCCATGCCGCTAAGCTTTGCTAAGCCTCTTCAAGTTCGTACGCTAATCACCTGCCTTTTTCGGTAGTAAAAATTACGTGTTGCATGTTTTTGCAATTCGCACAGATTAATCTAAATGTACATTGGGTACCTCAGGTAGGAGTTTTGGTCTAATCAGATTTCTGGATTTCTGCTTGGATTTTGGCGACGATGTTTCGTCTGATCTGCTACCTAATTCTAATTATAACCCTCCATCCAAACACATACACCCATACACCTGCTCTGCACGTCTTTTCGCAATGACCCTTCAAGCCTCTGCTTGCTTTACAGTGGTAGACACCTCTGCGGCAGAGTTTTTCTCCTGGCTAATAACGTTGTGCTCGACAGCACCGCTGGAAACCGCAGGCCCGGCATTTTCCTCGTAAGGACGTCGTAGCATAAATGCCTTGCCTCGGGCCTTGAAGTCTGCAACCTTTTGCATGGCAGGGTCGATGTATGGAAGGTGTCCACGGCGCTCGCGATACAGCATGCATGAGTAGGCAACCATCACACAAATCCAGTACAGATTGTACGAGATCACCGATCCGTAGGTAGCCGAATTGGTCCATCCTAACAAGGCATTGAAGATACCCCATCCGCCACCACCACCCAGCAGGGGGTTGCAGCAGTTAACGTGCCAGACGCTTTGGTCGATGTTGTAGGACCCTGGACCAGAGCCCGTCTCGGAGGCATCACCACCAATCACCTTATTCCAGGTGTTATTCTCAAAGTACCAAACACCTCGCGAGAACAGACCGGCGGCAACGAGATACAGGAAGCAAGTTGAAATGATCAGGAAGATTTGCATGGATGTCTCTCGCCCACCCCTAGAAGAATGATTAGCACGTTTCCTCTTAGTTCACTCGAGCCTTTTACCTGTAGATCAGATAGCCGACTAAGATACCGGCCGCGAGACCACACACCACAGCCAGTGGGAAGGAAGAGGCTGGGAGTCCCAGGCCTACACCTCCAACATAGACAACGGCTTCCAGACCTTCGCGCAGCACGGTGATAAAAGGGAGCGTAAACATAGCGTACTTCTCGAGCCATCGCTTGAAACGACCTTTGCGCGACTCATCGGGGTTATTGTCGTGCGCGAGAGCTTTCTCAAGCTTGACGCGCCATTTGTCCTGCAGCTTAGAAACGCGCAGCAAAGCCGCCCCCATGATGGTGATAATCAGGGAAGCAAGAATTCCCAGGACGCCCTCCCAGATATCTTCTGTGCTGGAAAAAGTGTCGGTCCCAAGACCATAGAAGGCACCGATCATACCGCAGCCGACGGCCAGACAGATGAATAGACCTAAGCCACATCCTAGCCAGACTTGTTTGACAAGTCTTTTATAGGTGGTTTGGTCCTCGCTGCCTCCCAGAGATTGCTTCAAGAAGGCCAACAGGACCGACACAACGACGGTGGTCTCTAGACATTCTCGGAAGCAAATGAAGAAGACTGCGCGATCGCTTGAAGTCAGCCAACATACATCCCTTGATAACAAGGTACAGCCTATGCATCAAAGATCTCACCAGTAACCGCGAAAACCGAATTGTTACCCATTCTGACCGAGTTACACCGTCGTGCTCTGAAATACTTGAACAAGGATAGAACAAGGAGCACGCGAGAAAAAAAATGGCGCGAGGGGAACTGATTGATAAGGCCCGTGTCTGCCCGATTGGAAAGTAAACTTCCCCAAGTTGAAAATTACGAAAATTACAAGCGCGGCCCGCCGGTATCTGATCAAAATCCGACGATCGCTTCGTGTTTTCTCGCCTGGCAAACTTAATCTACCGGATGTGCCCTCTACCGCACAGGGAATCTTGCCTCTTGCTACTACAGTGTCTGCCTTCAGGAACTTCGAGTGTCGCTTGTGGCGATGAAGGACGGGTAAAAGAAAAAGTGAACGGGGTGAACACCACTTAAATCGCGATCTACATACGAGCATTGGAGTGGCAGACGGGGATGCGCGCTGGGACCAGTAAAAAGCTTTTTTTCCCTTCTTTTTTCCCTCTCTTTTCGCTGTCCCCGCAACTGCCGCAGGTGATGGACCCATGGCACGTCACCAATCCCGACTTTGCAGTCCGCACGTGTTGAAGGATGTAATGACCTTCGGGTTCTGGTTGGTGTGGAGAGTGGCGCTGGCCTAGATGGTTCCGTCGCTCGACCTTTTTTGCGTTTTCCCCTGCGTCGAACGGTTCTGCGCTGGGAGTATTTCTTCTGATGAAATATGGCCAGGTTAGCGCGGCATCGTATGATTATCTGATCGATAAGTCGCAGGGTCCCAAGGTAGGGGTGGCCCGAGTCCCCGGCCGAGGGAGCCTAAACCGAGGTTGGTCAAAGTATAAACATGCGGTGACAATGTGACGGATCTAAAACCTGGGAGTATTGGCAAATTCTTTTGCGGTCATTTTATTTAATAAATTACCATGTCTGAAATGACTATTTGACTGCAACTTGAGTTGGTTCCATGACACATGGTCAATTTCCCTCTTGGGACAGTCGCATTTGATTAGTGAATGTATCCAATAGGATATGAACTTGAAGGTAGTCTAGGTTATAATACATATGCAGGCAAACTTCCCGAGCAGACAAAGGGTCATTGCTCAGACGAGAGTGTTCCGTCCGAATCCTCTCCCCCTCCATCTTGCTTTAACCTTCTTTCTTCCCAGTAGCATTTGGTTGTGAAGATCAAGCTGAGAAGGATGCCTAACCCTCCAAGTGCTGTCGAAAAGTACAGTGCTCCACGATACCCTTTCAGGATATCTTCTGGCGTGGTCCCCCCGTTGTTGACGTGTGTTTCCACAGTGCCCGCAAACCCAAGGCTCAGTGAAATACTGTAGTTGACAACGGTCGTCACCAGAGACGCAGCGATACCCTGGTGCTTCCTTTCCACAGAATTGGATAGCATCAAAGTGGCCGCAGGGAATGACATGTCCATGCCCCAGGGGATAACTAACAAACACACAAATGTCAAAGCCCAGTATGTCTGGTTTACTGGCGCGATAGCCGTGAGAATATTCCCCAGAGTGAATGCAGTCATCGACATGATCATAATCCACCCCGGTCGCAATCGAGCAATCAACAATCCTGTTACAAAGCAGGCGATTATTCCCATCGGGGCGACTGGAATGAACTCCGCAGACGCTAGGAGTGGGCTTTTGTCGCGAAACTGCATCTCAAATCGCCAGAAATACCATATCCAGGTGCCAAACGCGCCCCAGCCACAGGCGACACAGCCCAGCACGAATGAAACATCGCGACTGAAAGCGTGAAACGGAATAAGAGGGTGTTCTGCAAACCGGAACTCGACGATAAAGAATGCTGTAATTAGCAGGACTCCAAGGATGAGAAGCACATAGACATATGGTGTGCTCCAACCGGCAACGGGCGCTTGATTCCAGGCGATATTAACCATAACTAGCCCACCTATCCCACAGGCTGCTCCGAGAGCATCAAGAGCCTTGAGGAGATCCATAAAAGAATTAACTTTGTTCGGGTCCTTATGATGGATCGAGGGAACCACGATGAATCCCAGAATGGCGCAAACAATCGAAACAATGGTCTGGGTCCAGAAAGTCCATGGCCACCATGCAAGTTGTGAGAAGACTGCTCCAAATACGGCCCCAAGAAGGGCGCTATTCGGAGCGACGGCACCGAATAGGGCGAAAATCATGGCCTTTTTCTTTCCGGGTGGATAAGTGGCACCCAGAATGGCCAGTCCATTGGGCAATAGCATCGCGCTGCCGATACCCTGTAGCACACGTGCGATAATAAACAGCACATGGTTTGAATAAACACTGACTCCAGCGACCAGCGACCAGACCGCGAGCCATATGAAACCCATGAGGAACATTCGTCGATACCCGAAAAGATCGCCACATCGTCCAAAGATGACGATGAAAGTCCCGACAGTCAACGAGTAACCTGCCAGGAACCAACTGAGAATCCCCGGATTATCGATTCCAAAGCTTTCTCCCAGAATATCAAGGCTGGGAAGACAGACTCCAACATTGGTTTGTGTCATGAACTGTGCCATGCAAACCAGGGTGATAAACAGCGCCTCACGAAGGGGCGAAAAGCTTTCTGCAACTGATGGTGTCGACTGCACCGGCTTCAGATCGTTATCTTCAAAACCCATGGCCGGGAGTGTGGTCGACCCTTCCCGCCGACTGGTGTGTACAAGTGGTGGTTGAAGTCTACGAAAGATTTACTATGGGCAGCCGGCAGCCAAATCGGCACATCAGCGCGGAGGCAGTAGCCGATGGGTAAAAAATCATGTTATCAGACCCAGAAACGGACTCGGATTGGTATTATCAATCATTAATCAAATTCTTTTATCCCGTTGGCAGAGCCTTTCGGAGGAAGATGTGGGTCGGGATTAAACCGGTCCACTTTCCTACTGTCTTGACATTTCGGCTCGGCCCAGGATCGGGATGTATGTAGCGTGAAACCGCGAATGTTTGAAAATTCATATACGACGTAGTAGAGCATCTAAGTGGATATTTCGTGTATCAAAATAAATCGTCATATGGGATTTACAGGGTACAAATGTGAGAGTCGTAGTTGGATCTTTCAACGCGAACCTTCAAGACCAGATTATATCCGATTGGATAACCCGATCTCGAGAAAGGGCGTGAGATAGCTTCAATATCTCTCATAATTATACCGTGTTAGGACAGGAAGAGTCAATAATGAGGCTTGCTTCAGCGACCGATACCATGCTTCCACCAAAATTTCCAAGGCTATTATTTTTCGGTGTTACGGCCGAGTATGCTCAGCATAACCTCCCGCAATTTAATTGTGCACTGGGCCTCATCGCCGAGCACCTCATTGCATCGCCAGGAAACGAATCGATCGGGACGAGAAAGAACGCACCCTGTTTCCTCAACCCCGCGAACACGAGCCCAGTCAAAGTAGACATCCTCATAATCCTGCCTGAATCCAATCGAATAGGAATTGATAGTGACGCCTAGCTCGTAGCCCACCTTGCTTGCTGCTAATTTCCAAGCTTCGCCTCCAATACCAGTATAGATTGTGTATGCTCCATGGCCGGCTAAGTCAATACTGGAAATGCGTTGGATTGGAGTGGCATTATTGAGCCAAACATGGGGGAGACGGCTTCCAGGATAAGTGCTCCGAGTCAGAACTAAGTCGGGATCCCGTGCGACCACTTCAGGAGAAAAGAAAGAACCCTTTTCATCTGTTGCATTTACCGCAATGCTTTGATAGAATTGTCCCATCTCAGTTCCAAGAGCGTGGTACTCGTGCTCGGTTTCTTCAATGGCTGCCTGCAAAGCAGCTCGACGAGCGCGGCCTTCTGGTGTTGCGTGTGTCAATTCATCAAGCGCCTTTTTACGCTCTTCACAAGCTGGTAGTGAAACCCCGAGAGCTTCCCATACTGGGCCATGATGACGGAAAGATTGATTCGCACGCGTAACAACTCCACGGCCGACAGGCTGGCGCTCCGTGGAGTATGTTTCAAGAAGAGATGGGGATGCCTGACCTATTTAATCAGAGTCAGAGTGACAGCTGATAGTCTTGAGAATTAAGATGCACAAACCTTTTAGGACATAAGCAACCTTCCAAGCAAGGTTGTAAGCATCCTGTATGCAAGTATTCGAGCCCAGTCCGTTGGAAGGTGGGTGCCGGTGCACTGAGTCGCCGAGGCAGAACCTGACGAGAAATTAGTGACTGGAAAAGAGACAAAATGAATCAAACATACACTCTGCCTTTAGAAAATTTCCCTGCCACCACATCATTAATGCGCCACTTGGAGACACCCAGGATTTTTGTAGGGATGGAGTCATCACCAATGAATTCTTTCATTCGAGAGAGCCACTCCTCATTTGTAGGGTTGCACTCTAACTCTTTTCCTCGTTCTGGAAGAACAATGAACAGCCATTCATCCCATGGCTTTACCATTCTCGCGATGCATGCCCACCCAAATAGGGGATGCTCCTTATCAGGCTGAAGAAGCCAATGCAGATTTCCAGTCCGGTACTGCATGTATCTCGACAGATCTGCCTTCAGGTGAACATTGAAGGCAAGTCCTTGATCTGGTCGGATGTCTAGAGGAAGCTCGGCCTGCCGAAACACTTCACTCCGAGCCCCATCCGCACCAAACAAATACTTCGAGCGAATCTTGTATTCCACCCCAGTGATATTGTCACGCAGTGTTGATGTTGCACCGTCTTGATCTTGGACAAACTCAACGAAGGTGGTGTCAAACCGGCAGTTAAAGCCGTTGAGGGTGGCGTATCGAACTAAGATGGGCTCCAAGAGTGTTTGGGGGATATCGACCGGATCGCAGGGACTGGCGGTTTCGTAGTCACCCTAAGGCAGATGCAAATTAGCATTTTGGTCTCGCGTGTGACTTCTTCGCCTGCAGGTACCTTGCGCTTCGGGTCATGGCCCCAAGAGTGAATACGCGCGAATTCCTCCCCTGCCATGCTGTACGCCCACCGCGTGTGCATCATATTCATTCCATTTGTCGCAAGACGATTGCACTCAACATCGAGACCAATATCCCGAAGGCACTCTGAAAAGAAATATTGAGCGTGTGAACCTTTTCGGTGAGACTGCTAACTTACCCATGGCAGCCATGTTGGTGATGTGTGCCCTTGGAGTATCGGCGTTGGTGGAGCAAGAGCTAACCATCATTCCTCGAATCCCTGCATAATAATCAGAATTGCCTCTCATGTGTTCAAAGAAACAGACTGAATAGCTCACCATATGAGGCTAGAAAGCACGCTAAAGAGGCGCCAGCTGGCCCGGCACCGATAATAAGGACATCTGTTGTTGTAACAAACGCTGGTTTGGCCTGAGTGCCATCACTGTTGCTCAAGTTCACGATGGTCATTTTAGTGAACAGTGTGCTGTATATGGAGACCCGGGAGGAGGAAAAAGCTCAACAGCACAACAGAAATACTGCAGAGGAGAGGGAGAACAAATTAACTGGCCAAGCCCCAGAGCTTATATTTATTACGTGAAACGGCAGACTGTATAGCTACATTTATTTGATAACCAAGGCAACCGAGCTTGGGTCTGAAACATGTCACCTTGGGTAATTTTGAATATAATACACGAGTCTAAACCGATCAAGACTTGTTCCATTCAGACAGCTATACCCGAAGAAGTAGTGATCATCGAGACTGCTTGATTAAGATTTTCTTCGGCGGCAGAGTGTTGATCACCCATCTTATCAGATGGCATGATCAAGGACGGGAAGGCAGTCGGCAATTTTCGTCAATGAATGTCCGATTTCCATCGTCGGCAGTTCCTTGATGATCCCTGCGATCTACATCCTATGCTTATACCACAAGCCGTGTTGCGTGCAGTAGCGTCTCCGCATGATGATGTAGTTTGGGTGGAAGTGCCTGTGAATGAGTTGTTGGGCAATACCTGTTCTCAGTTTTGCAAATATGAGATACAAAAAGCGTGCGTAGTGCGATCTAGCAAGATAATAAAAGAGCTAAATTCCATCATCGAAGTGAAGTTTACATCTAAGGGTACATGGGTCATTGCCGTTTTGCGTGACTTGATATTCAGCAAAATGTTTGACACGAAAATTGGACTTCTAATTGCCCACCGGTCGGCCTCTGAAAAGGTATCTTCGTCTGCGGTATGTCAAAAGTCTCCCTAGATACGAGAAAATATGTTTATCACTGATGGGTTACAGAAATCATCTCCAAACGCGTCTTCGGAGGCTAAGACAATGCCTCTCCCACACTTCAATATCCCCTTTCTTCATCACTTAAGAGATGACAACATTACGACACCGGAAATTTTATCGATGAGAGGTGCAAAGAGTAGTCAGCCTCATGGCCACAAGATTGACGGAATGCCTAAAAGCTGGAGAGGCTCAAGCTGAGCGTCTCAGTGAATATTTATTTTATAAGATCGATCCCTCATGCTTTCAGATTACGAGGTTTAACATGAAATGTTGACTTGAAAGACATCAAAAACACATTGTTTGATCCACGAAGAGAATCATTTATGAAGGCTAAGAAGGGCATGTGCGACATGAACATGTATATACACGCATCAACGTACTAGTATGATCGGAGGGTTGAATTTTAGTCTTCTCTTGGCAAGTGCTTATGTTCAAACTAAAGTTAAGATTTCAATAACTTGAACTAAAGTAATCCACATAGTCACTGAATTACAATGACGGACCACCACTCTCCAGAGGCAGGACGTTAGAATATCCTATTCGAGCCGACTTTCTGTGTGACAAGATCAGCGTCAGAGTCTCCGAGATCGTCGTTTCAAGCCCGTCTTGAATGAGACAGCTTCTCCGTAAGGTAAGATTTGTGGTGCAAGTCCGTTTTGTGAGGGGCGAGTTCTCCACTGTCAAGCCGCAGAATGAATACGCTACGAGATACGTCTCCACACACACATGAGACCACTCGGAAACATGGATTCTAGAAAGACTTCCTAGCTTGAAGCTTAATCTGTGGCCCTTAATTTCCCGCGGTAGCAATCTTATCAGATCCTAAACCGAATCCTGCCGTTTTTATTCCTACCTGGTTTTCTTTTGCTGCTGCTAGGCAATTTTGTTTCCTAGCAAACCATTTCCTTCGAGCATAGCGTTTGTATTTGCTTACATTGTGTTTATGTTAGATGTTTCAGCTTTAGTGATTACTTGGCAGGAGACATGTATGGGCATCGACCCCTTTCCAGATCACGGTGAAATAACCGAAATAACTCCGGGCGTTTCTCCACACACATGCAGCTACGCCGACCGGAAAAATCTGACGCACACCGACGCATACCGACCCTTCTTCGTGCTGATCATTTATCGGCCTAGTTTCCAGTGCGGTGTTTATCGGGGTAGCCATGCTTCCCGAACAGCGTGGCGAAGGGTCTAAACACTATACATGGACTTGAGTTGAAATAATGTTGATCATACGTAACTTCGGTTAGCCTTTCGGAAATGTAGTGGGTTGCAATTTTTTCAATTTTTTCAATTTTCTTTTGAAAAAAATCTTTTTTTAAAAAAAGGAAATAGTTGTGAAGCTTGTGGGCCCTGCTAGCGCATTAGTTGGCGTGAGGTTGGCGTGAGGTCGGAAATAATCAGTTTAGCCACTCAAAGCGTACTATAACTGGAAAATAGACTGCTTGGCTTAGAATGCTCTATCGTCTTGATTTGTACCCATGCGATATCGGGTGCTTCTCAAGATGGTCCCTGTCGATCACATCATGTAAGATATGGACTTCGGAACTAAAAGTGGATCCTAGAGTTGAGCGAATTGCCTAAAATGATCATTAACATGCTCAGCCATGTTTGATAATGATTTGTGATGCTCTGTGGAGCCTTTTTGTCATCAGTAGATTACTGTATCACCATGATCCCGTGCAGTCCGAAGCCAAATAGGTATAAATAAGCCGCGGTTGGCTCGGAGGTAGCCTTCAATAGAAAGTAGTTCCATTAAGTTATTTCTACTATTCGATATTCATCATGCGCAGCCTCGCAGGCCTTGCGTTGCTTCCTCTGGCAGTTGCTGTCCCCCACTTTTCTCGAGCATCCGCACCTGACTACGACTACATCATCGTCGGAGGTGGTACCAGTGGACTGGTTGTCGCAAATCGCCTTTCTGAGCTCGAAAACACCAACGTTCTTGTCATCGAGGCGGGAGGCTCCGCATACAACAACCCAAATGTGACTGACACTGCGGGATACGGCAACGCGTTCGGTACAGACATTGATTGGGCATACGAAACCACAAATCAAGAATATGGAGGCGGAACCCCTCAGACGGTGCGAGCTGGTAAGGCGCTAGGCGGAACCTCTCTCATCAACGGCATGGTATACCTTCGCGCTCAGAGTGCCCAGATAGATGCCTGGGAGACCGTTGGCAACAAAGGTTGGAACTGGAAAACGCTTTTCCCCTACTATAAGAAGGGTGAAGACTTCCAGGTTCCCAAAGATTACAAATTTTTGGAGGGCTCTGGTGTTGCCTACGATCCTGCCGACCATGGCTATAGTGGACCTCTCAAGGTAGGCTGGTCCGAGGACCAGCTGAACGACGGCCTGGCCCAAACGTTGAACACCACCTATCAAAACATGGCTGTCCCCGTTCCCTACAACAAAGACCCCAATGGTGGCCAGATGGTTGGATATACTCTATACCCTAAGACTGTCGATTCCAAATTGAACATTCGGGAAGATGCTGCTCGTGCCTACTACTATCCTTACCGGTCTCGAAGCAACCTTCACGTGTGGCTAAACACCAATGTCAACAAACTCACTTGGAGGGACAGTGATGAAGTCACTGCTGATGGAGTCGAGGTTACTTTGGCAAACGGGACCACTACTATTGTTACGGCCTCCCGTGAGGTTATACTTGCGGCCGGTGCTTTGAAGTCTCCGGCCTTGCTCGAGCTGTCTGGTGTTGGAAATCCGGAGTAAGTCAACCCATTTTCTCAATTACCTTGGAGTTGAGCTAATTTAAATAGCATCTTGTCCAAGCATGGCATTGAGACCAAGGTCGACCTGCCGACCGTCGGCGAGAACCTTCAGGATCAGATGAACAACGGCCTCGCCTATGACTCAAAGACAAGCTACTCCAAGTCACCGGACTATGTTGCCTACCCGTCTGCTAAGCAACTGTTTTCTAATGCCACGACTATCGGTAGCAAGCTTCTTGGCAAGCTCCCAGAATACGCAGCTCAAGTTGCTTCAGCCAATGGCAACATCACCAAGGCGAAGGATATTGAGCGTTTCTTCAAGATTCAGTGGGATCTTATCTTTAAATCCCATATTCCCGTCGCCGAGATTCTAATGGAGCCATCGGGATCTACTTACGATACTGAATATTGGGGCTCTGTTCCTTTCTCGCGTGGTAACGTGCATATCTCCTCCGCTGATCCGACTGCCCCTGCCTCCATCGACCCCAAATATTTCATGCTGGATTTCGATCTTCATGCTCAAATTGAAGCTGCACGTTTTATCCGCCAGTTCTTCAAAACCGAACCTTTTGCCAGCATGGCAGGTTCCGAGACTAGTCCCGGTCTATCCTCTGTCGCTGCAGATGCGAATGATCAAGATTGGGCTTCCTTTATCAAGAACAACTGTATGATTTCCATAATGAGATGAAAGTGATAGAACACGTGACACTGACATGTGGACAGACCGATCCAATTTCCATCCTATTAGTACGACTGCTATGATGCCAAAGGAACTCGGCGGAGTCGTCGACACCTCTCTGAAGGTATATGGTGTATCAAACGTTCGCGTGGTGGATGCGTCCATCATGCCTTTCCAAGTCTGCGGGCATCTGCAGAGTACTGTGTATGCTGTCGCTGAGCGCGCAGCTGATATTATCAAGGCAGAGATATAGATACCACAAGATTCATACAGCTTACGGTATATATAAATAAATGGACTTATGTTCCTTGGAGAGATAACTCACGGGCCTGCCAGTGGGACGACGACGAAAATGACGAGATGACAGGATGGTAGATAAAACATTACAATATAGCGTATCGCGAGTAATTCTTCATTGCAGGTTTTAAAATGCACCGTTGATTGGGAAACTTTCAGCGATCAGCGGAATAGTTCAATCAATCAATCTGAGGTTTAATTGAACAGGAGGGCTTCAAATTATCGCTATTGTTCCAAAAGTTTCTACCCAGTCCGCATCCCTTAGTCGACGATGCTAGATATATCTACCAGAGGACGAAAGATAGCAGCAACAATTTATAACATAATGGGGTATCTATTTTCACAATATGACAGCAATGTCATTGCCTTCATTCGAAGTAATTGTATTTTCACCCCCAAGCACCAGCAATTACCGAGTGGTTGGCCCCCTGTTCCTCACAGCTATGTGCGCAACCAACCTCCGATCGATCTTGAAACCTATTCATAGAATTGCAGAGCCCAAGATAGTTACAAAATGAGAACATAGAATTTTTAGGTTTCAACACATTGACAAGTTGAACTTTGAATACGTTCACCAGGAGAACACTTCCTCCTTCAGACCAGGATTAGCACCTTCTTCGTTATATCTTATCTTAATATGCCGTTCATTTTCAAACTGGGGTGACAAGAACCTGACTCTGTAGACTGATGCAATATCAGTAGGTGTGTAGTCAAACCCTGGTGGAATTCGAGCCGCTGATTCTTCAATCGTTACCATCCGCTGGGCAATACGAGCTGCTAGATCGGAATCCCATAATCCTTCGCGACGTTGGCAATATGACAGGAGTCTGATAGAATGATAACGAACTGAGGAATCTCGACAACGTGTGGCGCACAGATACAGAGGAGTGACAATACCGAGAGACAGTGCAAACATGGAAGTCTTCGAGCCTAAAGGTTTCGAACGCAGAGCAGGCAGTGAATATGCCTTGACAGTCGTCTCCGATTGTTTGAATTCTTGTATTGGAGTGTTTGGTGAAGAATGGCGGGACAACATAGGGGTTGTTGCGGCTCCAATCAAATCAGCAACTAGGGAATTGACTGCAGAAAAGTCGTCGGTGAATTGATCCCACGCAGTTTCTGAGATTGGAATTGGTAATTGAATAAAAATCCTAATAATCAATTTCCAGACTTTGAGAATCATAACTGGGTCACTGTCGTTGCCGCGTGATGAAGGCTGCTCAAGCCAATTGTCAAAAATAGAGATCCAAGTCTCTATGTCTGTCCGGAGCCGGCTATATTCGACATTTATGTACTGGATCCTTGCTAAGAACTCGAATGATTGTATATCCGGTGGTTCTTCTAGTAGCTCGCAAATGGCCCCAAAGCGTGTGAAATGATTATAGAGAAATTGAAATGAAACAAAGATTCCATCAATCTCCGTTAGCTGGGGCAAATAATCTGCTGTGAGTTGCAGGAATGACAAAGAGGTTGTCGGTCGCAATTCAGATGCAAGGCTTTCTTCCCCTTCTATCTCCAGAATCTGATTTTCCAAGATGGAGAAAAGAAGTGTCATCTTTTCGAAGGGAATATATGCCGAAATACCGGAGACATTCGACAGCAATTGCTCTTGCTTGATAATCTTAAGTCCAGATCTGGCATGCTGAAAAGCAGACTTATAATGGCCTTGGAGACATTCAAAGCAGAAAAAAAGATGCATGCAATAAGGAATGTGTCGTTCGTCCGAGGGGTTATTTTGGGGCGAATGGAGACTAGTTGTCGGATAGCTTTGTTATAATAAAAAAGTGTAAATTGAGTCTCTTCTAGAGTTACCGAGTTGCCATTTTGGCCATTTTGGCCATGGACGAAGGACCGATGTAGAGATCCGAGTGCGACAGCAATCGTTCTGAGAACCGGTTCATGGTAGACGGCCTGGAGAAGAAATGCGCCAATGCCAGAACCAAAACATAACGTAGTATGGATTTGGAAAAATTCAAGTGGGCGATATTCTACCTCGAGAAGTATATCCGCTGATTGTGGGATCTGCCACATGCGAGTTGGTTGCGAAATGCCCGGGACATGTTGCTGGATGCGGAGACCACCCGTGGCGGCAACGCCAATCGCAGCATCCCGAGGGACTCCGTAGCCGTTGCATGTTCTTCCAGTAGATACACACTTCTGGCAAGCGGGCTTCTGTTCGTCACATTTTACACGGCGAATTCTGCATTTGGCATTAGTTAGCGTGGACAGTTAACACTCGTACTCTATCACCAAGGGTGCTCATATTAGCGGATACTTACTTGCAAGTAATGCATCCATTGCGGGACCTACCCTTAGATACTCGACGATTGGGTGCAATCATGCTGAATATGGCATATGCGAGCTGGTCTCTTGTCCGCGCCAACTGAGAATTCCTGGTGGTACTGAATCTGAATCTTTTTGTCTGTCAGATTCCGCCCCCAGTAAGAGCCGAGACACAGCCACTTCTGAAATAGGAGCCACAAAAAAGAGCTAGACCATTTTAGACTAACCCGAGCGCTAGTTATTGAATGGTCTATGATCTAGGTCGCTACTAGAGCTGAAGAAGACTAACTGAGTTTAATTCTTAGCCGCATTCAAAATGCGGCTGAATCCGCGGCTACTAAGATGCTGAATTTATGATTCCTCTCATGTTGGGAGATAAAGGATACCGAATCATCACTAATAATTGTGGAAGCACCTGACCGATAGAAAATGCTCAATTGTTCTTTGAGTCTCCAGGGGGCCAATAAAAGCCGACAGCCAGGCACTGGAGCTGACGGCAAAACCTGTCAAGCGGATGGAGAAGAGCCAGTTCGTTGCGACAGAACACACAAACACCCGCAAAAGATGCGGAGGGTGCTGGCCAGTGACAAGGTACTAATATTGTGGCATCAGGACAGAAAATCAGACGAATCTTGGTCCGGACGAAGAATCAAAATCTTTATGCCAATTTTGACGAATGATGGTGAAAGAAATTCAATTACTGGTATGAATGCTGACCATCGTCCAACAGATGGAATATATGAGATGAGACATCTATAAAGCATAGCGAAATTCCCTATCTTCTTTATCGGTGAAGTCGTTCCTTGGCAGTCCATTTTCATCTAGCTCAACTTGCCTATCAGTTGCTTCAATAGTGGCGCTCATCTGTGATCCACGTTTTTTGTTGTCGGATGAACATAAGAAACGATAGATAATTACCGCCACAAAAAGAAGACACCACGTTACGATAGACGTAATAACGCCCTCGGTATAACGAGGGTTCTTAGTCCACAATTGTGGTGAACCTATACAGCCCGCACAATATCCGATGAAGAACATGGTGTTCACGATTGCGCGTTTCGTATTACCCTTCACATTGGATGCTGAGAGGGATAGAAGTATAGACATAGTTGCAGTGATGCAAGATGCCTTTATCTGTAGCGTTAGTTCTCGATACCAGGTAAAGCTTCATCTCTAGAAGACTCACCACCCAAGAAGCAACGATGAGACCCCACTCGGCAGTCACATCAAGTTTCATCAAGAATACAGTACCGATGAATGGAGGAATGATAAGAGCAAGAATAACCAAGGTTCGTTGACGTGGGAACAAATAAACCAGCGCAGTGCCAATCCATAGCAATGTGATTTGTACAGCTCCTGATGGTGCTGTGTATAACATGGTATCCAGCTTGCTATAACCGATAGATTCGATGACAAGAGACGCAAATGTTAGAACTGGTGACTGCATAGTTACCAGGACACCAAACCAGAAAACTGCCCAGGCCTTGGGGTCCAACATCGTCTCCTTCAGCTGAGGGATAGAGAAGGAAGTTTTATCGCCACCCTCGCGATCCTCGGCCATGCGCAAGGACAAGACTTCCTTGTCGCGTGTATTCAGGAACCAGGCATTCTTGGGGCCACTGGGCATAAGTATGAAAAACGCAATACCAGCAGCAACGGTGAGCGCGCCGCAGATGATAAAAAGTACTCGCCAAGGGGCGATCGCTAAAGGGGTATGCTTCCCCAGGCCGTACATGAGAATACAGCCGATAATTTGAGCAAGACCATTCATCGTGATCCAGAGAGCAGTTCGCACTGTGTGCTCCTTTTTGCGGTACCATATCCCTGTGATTGTAACGAAGGCAGGCGAAACGGCGCCCTCGCTGAATCCAAGGAGAAAACGAACGGTCGCAAATCCAGCAAAGTTACTTGGCGCAGCCAGACACATGCAGATAACCCCCCACACGATGCTTCAAGAAAGATCACTCAGCTGGGTTGTCCTCTTTTCCGATTCGGCTGGGGGAAGAATAACATACACAGTTACGCCAACGAATTTGGTCAATGGAAGCCGGCTCATTAGATAAATGAAGGGGTATTCCGAGACAAGCTGGCCAACATAGAAGATAGAACTAGACCACGAGTACTGGGAATTGGTTAAGTTCAGATCATCAATGAGACCAAAAACCGCCGCATAGCTAAGGCTCTGCTTGTCAATATATTGTAGGAAGAAGACGAAGCACATCTGCAACGCCAACAATTAGTACCCTCCTCAAAATCACAGGATTATGTATGGAAACTCACGAACGGCAAAATCACCATGTCAATTTTTCGCAACACTGCCTTTTCCTCTTCAGCGGTATAGCCACATGAGATCGCCACGATATCGCTACTCCTGCGAGGGCTATCACCTTTCTTCTCCGAGTCGTCCATTGCAAGGTGAAGCTGAAAGGCAGTTAGAATTGCCTCGGGCGGAACAGAAGCTGCAGTAGAAAATGAATATCTTCCAATGGTTTGGAATATAATCAACGTTGAGCATCTGGGCTGTGATGGACCTGAAACTCGAAAGAGTATCAGCAAGGGATGATTGATATATGCCTAGCTGCCGACCCCAGATTTCCCGGCCATCTGAAGACTCCTATCTTTATCGAATTCGGAAGGGATCAACTGGCGGTTTTGATAAACTGGACGAATGATGATTACGAGGCCATCGGATCGATGGCCGATCGGCAACCTGCACGGCCAACGTCCCGACCAAGTCGATCTGCGGTGTAACGTGCAACCATTATTCCGCCACCAGCGCCGCTTCGCCTTTCTATTTGAACCAATCCATCCTTGAAGGGCTCTTTGAAGTGGTTGTCATTCTTGACGGTTTGATCTTTTCCACTGGTCATTATTCACCATTATGCCTGACCACCCACCCGTCCCAGGCTCTGACATCAGGCCTTGGGCACGACCGGCACCGCGGGGATATCTCTTTCTGAATGCCAATATCGTCGACGTACAAGAGGGAACCATTCTGGAAAATGCTACTCTCATCACTCGCCAAGGCAAAATTGAATCCGTCTCACCATCTTCGCCAGAATCTCCCCCGCCGGACTTGGCGGTTGTGGACTGTGAAGGTCGTTATTTATGTCCAGGTCTTTTCGATGCTCACGTGCACCTCTGCGCAGTGCCTGGATATAAAGATCTCTCGAAAGCATTCGGAAACTCCGATCATTCATCTTTATTAAGGCAGCCATTTGTGGCTGCCCAAATGCTTCATCGTGGATTTACCAGTGTCCGTGACTGCGGTGGCGCACAGCTTCCTCTAAAGGAGGCAATTGATGATGTGTTTCCAGGACCTCGTCTCTTCATTTCCGGCCATGCCCTTTCGCAGTTTGGTGGGCACGGTGACCTTCGAGGATCCCACGACCAGGCTGAATGCTGTGGGGGCCTTCATAGCAATAACCACCTAGGTCGGCTTTGTAACGGCGTACCGGAATGTATGGCAGCCGTTCGTGAAGAAATAAGATGTGGTGCCGATTTCATCAAGATAATGGGATCAGGTGGAGTGGCATCGCCAACAGACAAGCTGGAACATCTACAATTCACAAAGGGGGAGCTCCAAGCGATGGTGGAATGCGCCGAGAATGCCGGAACCTTTGTGACTGCTCATGCCTATACCGTGAAGGCTATTCGACACTGTATCGATAACGGTGTAAAGGGAATTGAGCATGGGAATTTTGTTGATCCACCGACCGCGAAACTGATGGCGGAAAAAGGTGTCTACCTGACCCCGACATTGATCGCGTATGCTCAAATGGCATCTGATCAGTGGAAAGGCTATTTACCTCCAGAGTCACAGGAAAAGAACTCCCAGGTCCTCAAGTCAGGTCTTCACGCATTGAAAATTGCATCTGAAGCGGGTGTTAAGATGTGTTATGGTTCTGATTTACTTGGGCCATTAGGATCAGCCCAAACCCATGAGTTCGCCCTGCGCTCTCAGGTTCTCTCGGCACTGGAGATTCTTCGTAGTGCGACCATCAACCCGGCTAAAATGATGGGCTGGGAAGACTCAATTGGCCAGATAAAAGATGGATTCCAGGCAGATATCGTTTTCTTGAATAAAAATCCTCTGGAAGATGTGACTATCTTTGATCGACCCGAAGAGCATGTCCTTGGTGTTATGAAAGACGGCCGTGTATGCAAGAGCCGATGGATGACACTAGGAGAAGATTCTGAAATCCCTGTGAGAGTCAAGTATAATTGAAAGTCATCAGGTGGCACGTTCTGGGGTTGCATTTCTGGTTCGTTGACGGTGTGAGAGGGCGTTCGACCGTGGCAGTTCTATGAGCGAGCATTTTGAAGAGCGAATATGATAATTCTATGGATGTAAATCTCTGATGTCATGTTTCTGGGAAATTATTTTTTGATTATGTTCATCCATCCCGAAGGTCTGAGGGATCCCATTATCATTCCAGTTGGACTGTGAGGCCCGAGAAATCCAAAACATCCAAGCCGGTCAGCCCCATTAAGAACGACTGTTCATCATTGTCCAGCGTCGAAAGGAAGTCGTATTCTAACGGTCGCAAAGGCTGCACAGAGCCGTCCAGATAATTGTGCGGATAAGAGGGCGTGGCTGGTGTATCATGCTCCACTTGTGTTTGCCAGGTAGATGCGGCCCTAGGGGTGGACTGTTCGACCAACCAGGGATCCGAGTCTTGGTCCCTGTTCTCCCTGATTTGAGGAATTCCTTCTTGTGGCGAAAGTACATACTCATGTCTTTGAGAGTTTTCTTGTACTGTTAGCCATTCAACCCACTGGTCGTAATCGGAATGCACAGCCAAATTCGAAGCTTCCTCCGAGAAAGTGTTGCGTTGCAGCTTACTCGCTGCTTCATTTGTGATAGATTGAACTGCTTCAACAAATCTAACTCCCAATTTGGCAGTCATATTTCCTGTTGCCATCCTCCGCAAGCAACTCAAGCCAAATTCCACTCGAGTATCGTACCCAGAGTCTCGTTCCAATACCCCAGAGACCAAAGTGACTATAGTTGCAATGCTGCAGCCTTGGAAATCGGTAAACGAGAATCTGGTAATCTTTTGGTTTCTGGTCAAGTTCTCAAACAGTCGAAGTGTCTTCCTTGCCGCTTTCATACACCAATTAGCCAATGCTTTCACCGTCTCACTGACATCTGGTGTTTCACATTCGGCCTGTTTTAATCTTGTTCTGGCAACAGTCACTAGTGCAACTTTTCCTATCGTGATCCATGCATAGTAGTAATTCAGATAAAGATGAGATACGGCTCGGTATTTCACATCGTTCGGCTGCATGTGGTCGAATTTGAGAGGTGCGAGTAGGGACCCCTTCCATGCTTTAAGATCGGTTTCCCATTTTGACTGAGATAGGCCTCCTAGCTCTGGCAATTCATCTCTTAAAAAGCTTGTCAGTGTAGACCTGGCTTCATCAATGGCATATCACATACACGAGACCAGCTATTTCGTCGAGTATTCTTATTAATTGAATATATGCCACCTGACACTGAAGGTTTTCGAAGGGCTGAACTCGATCAAGGGTTGCGCATTGGGATGGCAATGGCACTGTGATAATATGAGGATCAATAGAACGAGGTCGGTTTAATTTGACGGTAGTACAGCTTGAATAAGGTCAGCAAAGCGCTCGACAGATAGGCCCGCGACAGCTTTTACCCACCGTTCAAGCGAATAAATGGACCACCAGAGACGGCATCGCACTTCCCTCTCGCGCTTGGTCATGGCCTGGTCTTCTGAATTAAGATGAAGATCGGACGCTAGAGCCTTCCGCAATGCAAGTCCTAAATAGACATATGAGGTGCCAATTGCGCTTGCAGGCATGAAATAAACCCCTAGGACAAAAGGAGCCTGAGTGGATCTCAAGCATGACCGTTCGATAATATCAGGTATGAGAGCCTTTGCGTGAGATGAAAATACACGCCCAATATCAACATGCTCCTTTTGTTGACTAGACTCCGACCCTGCAGGCCGCTCCAGAGGTGTCCACTGACTTCCGAGCGCGAAGGTAGCCAACGCAAGACAGATAAAGGCCGAATCATGTCTCAAGGCCGAAGAAGAATCCGTATAAAATTCATTAATATCAGCAAGAATTTGAGATTGGTCGAAGTAGAAAAATACATCGGTCGCGTGCTTCATGAAAACGAAGAGCAGAAAATCGGCGACTGGACGTGGGGGGAAGGCATCAATGGCTGCATGCAATCTTGATATCTCGGAAGGATGTAGCCCTCTTGGGCGGATCATGCGCTTTGTAAAGTCAGCTCAAGTTTCGCCATTTCGTATTTCGAAGCAGATGGGCCGTACTGCTTGCATGGCAACCATGTCCCGTTCTTCCGGCACTGGATGGGGTTCAAGAGAGAAAGCTTCTCGGAGCCGAGATAGAATATTCGGCCATAGAACTCGTTTTGATTGATCGGCAATGACATGTTGAGATAGCCCTTGCGATAAAACAGATGCTGGAGATGGCAGTTCGGGGTCATCAACAACCACACGATTGGAAACCCCACTGGCGGTATCGCTAGGTACAGTAATAAATGATTGTTGCTCAATTTGCGAAAGTGGTTGAGACGAGTCTTCACTTTCCAACGGTTTCTCTCTAGATTTGTATGAGCCACAGCTCTTAGTGGGAAGCAGATTGGGGCTATACTTTTCGAAGTTGCAATCCAAATTTCCAACCGAACACCGCTGGCACTTGTTGAACGCGTCTATCCGCCTACCCCTTGCTGGCATACATTTGCTTTTTCTCCTTTTACAGAGAATACACCTATCGGATCTGTCAGCATCCGTCCGATTGCACATAAGCATATGTAAAGGCTGCTATCATACGCTCGAGGTGCCCTCTTGCGATCCACATCTGCCACGCGCCGCCGCCTTTTCCGCCTCTCCGCAGTTGTCAGATCCATGACCCCAAAGGTCTCAAACTGTAATAGGCGAAAATTTGACCCTCACGCGACAATTGGAATCAGGTTATCGGGTTTCTTTGCTGGTGTTGTCCGTGATGAGGAGGAAGCCATTTTGCCGAAGAGTCGGCAATCTGTCCCTGACAGACATCCGATCTCGCATCTCCGCTATCTTCCCCGCATTCCAATATGCCGACCCCGGGCCGAAACAAGTTGAAATCTGACCATTTGGTTGGTTGCTGATGATAGTGGAGAGATAACCCGCGATTACTTGTTCTCCAAGAAGTATCTGGCATTTCTTGAGCTAAAAGAAAAGTGTTGGGTTTTGTAGGCGGGAACGGGAAGTCTTCCTTTTTCAATGCGAAGGCCACAGCCTCAACATCCTAGAGAAGAACAATCCTTTAGGTGTCTTCGCTGACTACCAGCTCCTTGACCCAATCCAGACACCATTTCCGCAGGAACCAAGCTGTCGCTTTCCAGCTCCTTTGATCCCATGATTGATATGCCCCATTGGGTCCATGAGACTGATAAACTAGCGCATGTTGTACGTAGATATCTAGCTTCAAGTCCCAGAGATCAAAGATTTGCGGCATGGCAAAAGACATCATGATAACCCGATCTCGAAGAAGAGGTAGCGGTATCAGATCAAGACTTGCGTGGTGTGGAACTAGAATCTGGGCCATTGTCGGTTGCAAGTGGACTGGAATGGTGGAGTCAAATGTGGACGCGACGAGATCTTGAGGCTCATCATGTGCTGTGATCGATCTGAAGAACGGCGATATGTAGGTTTGGCGACAATCTGCTAGTCGGCTTAGATCGAACCCAAGACAGATGGCGTTGTTCAGGACTGCCTCCCAGATAGTGTCTCGCATGGTTCGCAAAGTGTTCATCTTCGGATCGGCCAGGGGTATCCGGGTCGACCTTTGAGAGAGTGTCTGATCCGATGTGGCTAGCGATGATCCTGGGGATGTTGCAGACTCGAGACTGGAAGCAGGAGAGCTCTCCTCTGTTGCTGGCGGTCGAGGGGCCAATTGCTTGGTCACTCCTCGCTGCGAGATAGCGCGAGCTTTATGCTCTCTTTGTCGCTCCCCTGTAAAATATTAGGCTTTCGATGTATATCTGGATGGATCCAGTGTAACATACGATAGGCTTGCTGTGCGGCTCTGTTTTGCGCTTTGCGGGCGGGCGTGATGACCCGCTTCTTCGGCGCGTTGGACGAACGACTGGCGCTGTGGATATTCTTGGGTATTGAGGTGGCCATCTTCGAATTCTTTGTTGGTTGGCCAGTCTGGCAACCGCACACTTGACAGTGAATAAGAGGTCAAAGGTGAAATGCAAGACTCGTAGTGGCAAGGCCTGCCCGCTTAACCCCGAACTCCACGCTGGCTGATGCTGGCTTACGCAAATGGGCCAATCAGTGTCCAGGAACTATGCCTTCCAGATCTGTCCGAGTTGTTCACTCCACAGCCCTCTTTTCATATAAAAGAGACCCTAGTTCTGGAAGAAAAAGAGTAGAATACCCCTCACGATCATTGACTCCTCGATTCTCAAGTTAAATTCTGGTGTGCATACACGAACACACACCCAACTATCAATATATACCCAGGTATCTCAATGAGACCCTGGGCTCAAGTTTCAGTCGCGAATCCAAACATGAAGAGAACAATCACTGTGGTTGGTGCAACTGGCACTCAAGGTGCTTCTGTCGCACGCACTTTTCTGAGCCTCCCCAACTGGAACGTTCGCTGCTTGACTCGCCAGCCAACGTCGGACAAGGCCGTGGAGCTTGAGAAGCTAGGCGCCGAACTGGTCCAAGGCAATCTCGAAGATGAAGCCTCCCTTCAAAAGGCCTTTCACAACGTTCATGCAATCTTCGCCAATACAGATTTTTGGATTCCATTCCGCAAGCTTGTGGCCTCCGGAAAAGATTCGGTTGCCAGTGCCCAACAGGCCTACGAGATCGAGGTGACCCATGGGAAGAATGTGGCCAAGGTCGCAGCGAGCATTCCAACCCTGGAGCGATTCATATACTCGGCGCTGGGACCTATGAAAGATGCATCCAACGGAAAGTACTCGGTTTCTTACCACTGGGAGACAAAAGCGAGCATCGTTGAATACATTGAGAAGCAGCACCTCGATTTAGCACAGAAATCTTCTTATATTTACGTCGGCGCCTATATAACCAACCAATTTCTCTACCCTCAGTTCAACCAAGAGACTGAGAGCTACGTTTCTCTACTACCAACCGCGAAAGAAACGCGCCTGCCCATCCTCAATGTCCCTCGTACTACCGGGCCCTTTGTGAGAGCCTTGGTGGAGGACGAAGAACCAGGCACAAGGCTTCTTGCATATGACGATTATCTGTCGGTAGAAGAGGTCGGGGCCATATGGGCCAAGGCTCTTGGAAAGGAGGTAAAGCTGATCCAAATGACGATGCAAGCCATGAGCGAGAAAACCGGCATACCGGTGGAAATTCTTTCGGGGGCAGCGTATCTAGGCGAGTATAGCTACTGCGCAGGAGTCTCGAATGTCATTGAGCCTGCTCAGCTAAAGAATCGGGTTAAGACTCAGAGCTTTGAAGACTGGCTCACAGGCCATGATGCGATGGAACTGCTGGGGCTAAAAAAGTAGATGTGGTGGATCTGCTTGTCACACTCCCGTCATGTCTGTCATAGAAATTGATAAGGGCCTCGACCGTTACCTGAAACTGGATTCATTGTGACTCTTCTATGTCACTAGATTCCGACCTATTAAAGCACCGATGTATCTGAATTTGTCTTTATTGATGGAACTAGCGGTAATTACAGCATATCTATACATTTATTTCTGCGGCTCGGTTCCGTTAAAGAAGATAATGATGGGAGCATCCGCGATTTAAGAGGATTTTCTAGTCCGAAGATACCACAATTTTGGGTGGTGCATCTTGACCGCTTGGCGTGAGTGTTGTAGGACTGATTTCAAATACAGACGATGCTCTGCTTGCATGAGCCTGGCTGGCGACTGTTCCTGTGGAGACGCTTCTGTGTCGAGTTGACGGAGAATTATAAAAATTGCCATCATCAGGTCCTTCAGAAACTGCACATGAGCTACCTCTTGATGGCAAAGTATGGGCATGCCTTGGCCGGGTTATTAACCGTGCAGAGGATGGCCCTGGTAATGATAGATGCCGTGCAACATCCACCGGGACTCGTGAGCTGCCTTCTCCATTAGATGACTCAGACCCGATAAAGCTGCTGGCCCTGGAACGAGGAATCGGAGAACTGCTATAGGCTTTTTGAAACTCAGGTAGATCTTTGTTTCGAAATGTCTCTCCTGGTACTTCGGGAAAATTCGACCGCTCTTTGGCGTGGAATCCCGAATCTTGAAATTGGGTATGTGCCTTCGCGGCGAGCTGCATACTCGCTAGATTTAACCATCGTGTCACCTTCCGTCTTCCGCCCGGATCAACGGGATTTTCGCTTTGGTTGGTGGTTGTGTGTAGAATTTTTGGGATTGTAGGAACCCGCGTGATTGTTCTCGCTATTTCTGCAGAGTGGCGTCCTTCAATGACCTGGGAGCTGCGTCGTGGACCTGTACTCGGTTCTGAGCTGTCTTCTTCACCTGCATTTTGACAATATTCTGGATCTTGTTCGTTAACTTCAAGAATTCCTTGATCGCTTCCCTCGTTCTGATCAGCCTCCATATTAGCTGCGAAAATAAGATACAAAGATCCGATTGCCGCCAGTCCAGTACCGACGATAGGGGCCCATTGACCTAGATGAAGGGGAGTTCGATTAGCAATCTTGCCATATACCCGTTTTAATGGCTTTGCAATACTCACCGATGCTAGTGATTGGCTCAGTCTGATACATTACTGGCTTGCTGAAAAAGTTCATTTCTCCCTTGACCAAAATGGCTAGGACTGCGGCAACAAAGACGGGAATTTCAATAAGAGTCAACCAACCTCTTATCCTATCGGCGATTCCATTCATTTGTTTAGGGGTGGCTCCATTTGTCCCTTTGATCGGTTGTTCATCGGGTTTTTCGGTTGGATTATACCGCGAGGAGATTTTCTCCCAGTTGATCTCGAGGATTTTGATCCACGTTGAAACCAAGGATAAGATCGCTGGGACGCAACAAGCAGCAGCAATAAGAGTAGCAGTATTGAATGTTAGCTGTTGAGGTACAGGTATCACGTAAATATTGTCAGCTGCACCCTGTCGCAAAGGGGAGTAAGGGCCATCTTCTCCACAAACCATGCCACATTTGCTGTTGTAGGAGAAAGTACCATTCTTCACCCATTGTATGGTTGTCGGATCATCAATGGGACATGGTGTAGGCTCCACCCGAATGAATTCTACCGTCAAGCTCAGGAGGCCCGCAAGAAGCAGTCCAGTCCAGAGAAAGATGATATTGCGGCCTGGATTATTGAAGTAGGTTTTTGACAGTTTCACTGTTGCCGGAGCAGTCAAAATACCAATAGAGCATAACTGAAATGCTCCATAGATATCCATATCAACAGCCCCTGAATTGGTTAGATTCTGATGCTGTCAAATGAGGTGCATTGAATCCTCCTTATCTGCAATGATGGGCTTACCTTCTCGGTGCAAGGCCGCCAGGACAATCCCGTGGAGAGCCGCGACGGCAGGGAAAAGTAGTACAGCTGCCAGACAAGCATTTCTGATCCATTCTGCCCTGCGAGCTACTACACAAGCAGCCACCAAAACATAGTATCTGAATTCGGTGTTAGTTGTCATGGAACTTGCTCAGGGGTGTGTTCCTTCGAGAGTCTTACAGAACTCGGGTCCCCGGACCGTATTGTCCGGACACAGGCCAAGCACAAACAACATCTAGACCTGGATCCGATGCATTGTGAACAGATAGTATATCTGTACTGCGTTGCACAAACTGGCTCTCTGACAGGTCTGCAGGGAAGAAAATCGCTGGCATTGCTAGTCTTCCATTCCCCGGAGGATTGAAGTATTGGATAACACGATTAAAGGTGCATATATTGAACCTGCCGACTCCAGTTCTATCTGTTGCATAGTTGCACTTGCCTTGATGATATCCCGGGCAGGAGTGGAAGAGATAAAGGGTGAAGAAAATCCACGAGTTCGTGATGGAACGGGCGTCCACCCGGGTTTAGGATCATCGAGAAGCGAGCCAAGCACATACCACCCTGCATATAGATTCGTCAGCACGAGCCTCATACGCAAAAATGCAATGGACTTCGTTCATCGTTCTGAGGCGATTGGTGTCCGTGGGAAGCCGGTCTCACGGCGCCCAGTCGCTCAAACCAGGCAAGTGGCCTCGTGATGGGCAACCCGGGCGTCCGCAGCAATCGGGGCGCTGAATACGAGACGGGGCACTAGCGGGTTGCACTGGTTGGTCCATCGGGCACTCCTCTGCATTTCACATCTTTTTCTTGATGATTGCGCGGTGAGCGACTCTGAGAAAGCAAGAATTGTTTACGAGGGAGGCAAATGGCTGACTGATATTCAGCTTTGTCGAGAGCTGGAGCAGATTCGGTAGTTTAGTGAGTATAAGCACCTTCGAAGCTTCCACGCTGTTAGTTGTTTCGCTTCTTCCAGACTCGCCGATGGATGAAGACGTGCATGCGGGCGGGGTCGGGCAGCCAAGTCCCCCCCGACTTGCCCTCTCAATCTTTCTCTGGTAGTCTGATCGAATGCCAGTCCTGGGAGGCTTAGACCAACGCAAACTAAACTAATCAGGACTGCTGTCTTCAGCCCGTGCCATCGGCGCTTTTCCTGATTGCTACTCGTCTCTGCGGCTTAGACGTTGAAAATCTGTGCTAGTCCTTCATTCCCTGCCAGCCCAGCGCAAGCTCAGAACAGCCGATATCCTCTTCAAGTTCCGCACAGCCCTAGGCGAAAAATAAATATCCTCGAAGCCTCGACCTCTAAACAGCCTTCAGGCGCATGTGGACTACTGGCCAGGTTCTCTCCGTCGAAATGGTCATGTTAGGAATCTCGTCATAGTCCCCTTCATTCCTCAAAACGACACGGCCCTGAGCAGCCCCCTCCGTGTGGGTGGCGCTGTCGCAGAATCCCCTCGAAACGAAGTTTAAATTCTGAATGTAGGAGATTTTTTTTGGTTCTTTACATTCCAGATTTAACAACATGCCATTCAGCCGCACAATCAAAAACTGACGGAGCGCCTGCTCCTCGATAGGCGGGCATTTCCACCACGCATGTCTCATTTCCCAACTTGAACTGAACCTCTCACGCGACAAACTTCTTTTTCCGATTTCCCGCCCACGGGCGCGAGAGTGTAAGCTCTGATCATGGCGGAGAATCTGGATACCAGCCAGATAAAAGACTGGCGATCAATTATTACTCTAATTATCTTTGTTATAACCAGTAAGTGGACCCAAACCATCGCGAATCTGCTTCTTGACTGGCACTACTAATGGGCTTTTTATCTTTCGCTCTCATATAGATATCGTCGTGCTTTTCCCTTTCCACGTCCCATTCTACGTTCCCCGATGGCTTTACAATGCAGTCCTGGATGGATTAGCGGCATCACGAATTATACCTCACCGCGATATTTCCTCCCAAGAGCATACAAAGCCCAGTCTTTGGGTGCGGCTGAACCTGCCTCTCAACTTTGTCACGGCCCCATTAATAGCGGACCTTTTTCTCCTCGCGATTCTGGCTATTGGACGACAGGAAGTACATGACGGAACCGTTGGAGCTGACGGAATCTCCCCAATCGATATTCTGGTATTCTTTCTCACACTGGCGTACATCGCTATTTCAATTGACGCTTCTGGCCTTATTCGGTATTTGGCCTTCAAGGTGCTGCAAAAAGGCGACGGGGTGGGTCATCGATTATTCTTTTACCTTTACACATTTTTCTTCGCACTGGGCAGCTTTATCGGAAATGACCCTATTATCTTGTCCGGCACGGCCTTCCTCGCCTACATGACACGAGTGTCCAGCAACATTGTTCATCCTCGAGCGTGGATACATAGCCAATTTGCCATCGCCAACATCGCATCCGCCATCTTGGTGTCCTCGAATCCGACGAACCTAGTCTTGGCAGGCGCTTTCAACATCAAGTTTCTGGTCTACACAGTAAACATGATTGTACCGGTAGTGGTGACGGCCATTGTTGTTTTCCCATTCTTGTTATACATCATCTTTGCCGATGTCTCTCTAATTCCGGTGTCCATCGAAATGCATGAACTGTCAGATGAAGCCAAGGCCAAGAAGCCAGTGAACCCGAATATCCCCCATGCTAGGGGAGGTGCTGAAGAGGAGGAAGAGGAAGTTAATGACGAAACTGGGAAGCTGCTCTCACTAGAGGAGATCATGAACCCGTTTTTGGACAAAGGAGGCGCCGCTTTTGGTGCCGTCATCATGGCTGCGACACTCATCACCATCCTTGCACTCAACGCCGCTAGCAATTCCGGACATGAACGTCCCGTGTTCTGGGTCACTTTACCAGCCGCTTTTGTGATGTTTTGCTGGGATCTTGGGACGGGTTGGATTCATCGACACGAAACACGCGAAATCGCTGCAAAGGGCCGTCAGCAGCAGGGGGCCGTTCGAGCCGAGCGAGAACGCCAGGAGTCAATCCGAAATTCCCCTGATCAGATTGTCCAGGATAGCCCAGAACATCAGCGACAAGATTTCTGTTCGGATAGTACGGACATTAGCCACGGGTCCGATGCGCTTATCTCTCGCAATGCTGCCAAGATGAATATAGGCATAAGAATGCCTCATGACTTTGATGAGACATCTCTTCCGGCACCGATATTAGACGACAAAGAGCCATTCCCTGAAATTCGATCTCCGAGTTCAATTTCGAAAGATGATGGAGAATTAATTCCCACATCATCACCCGAAAAAGTCCGCACACAAATAACAAATAGCGCAGATGAAGAAAAGCGGGCAGGCGAATATCAAACGGAATCGAATAAACCAGCAACCCTACTGTCACTCTGTGGAGATGTGTATTCCTGGCTGCAAGAGACATTCCCAACCGTCACAGTCGTCCTTTCACACCTTCCCTTTCCACTGGTTCCATTTGCGCTAGCCATGTTTGTACTCGTCCAAGCGTTGGTTACTAAAGGATGGGTCCCAGTATTCGCCTATGGATGGGATCATTGGGTTGAAAAGACCGGCACAGTAGGGGCAGTTGGTGGCATGGGATTTCTATCTGTCATCCTCTGCAACGTGAGTATTCTATGGGTCGAACTATCATCTGCGGATATACTAACAACTCGATTTATTAGTTTGCCGGTACCAATATTGGCACTACAATCCTACTTTCTCGTGTGATTCAAGCTTGGCAAGAAATTCATCGTGCCAACGGAATTCCAATCAGCGATCGTACCTTCTGGGCCACAGTTTATAGTATGGCAATTGGGGTAAACTACGGCGCGTTCAGCACGGCGTTCAGTGCCTCCCTAGCCGGTCTTTTGTGGCGGGATATTCTGGCAAGAAAATACATCCGTGTGGGTAGCATCGAGTTTGCGCGTGTCAACCTTCCCATTATCGCGATTTCCATGGCGGTCGGGTGTACTGTTTTGATCGGAGAGGTTTACATAATGAGAAAAACGACGCCATATGATGCTTGACATGACGATTTTGGTTGGAGATACCGCTCAATTAATATATGATAGATTTGAAACATGAATTGAAAAATCGCCTTGCTTATATGTACTCGATATAGAAGCACAAACGCTCTAGAGAAGTCTCCATACGCATCCTGAGGCCGCAATAAGACCGCGTAGTAAATATAGACATGATGAAAGTGGGATATTATGGACAATTTTCCCGAAACCATGTCGGAGACATAGCCTTGATATGATTAATTTCGCCAGAAGCCCGGTTGCATCGTCTCGTCAGAGAAATACTCAATCATCTGAGGAGGCCGAAGATATTCATCATGCCATAAAGCCATATGAGTCCACGCAAACCGGTCATACGTTGAAACGTAGTCCGCGACAGACATGTACATCCAGCCAACATCCTCCTGCTCCTCATCCGTTGTCCCATCATGCCACTCGGGATTAATTTCGTAGTTTCTCTCCTCGGGGCTCAAATCCCCCCATTGCTTATACATAATCTTCACAACAGGATCGTCCATGTGGTCCAAAGACTCCAAGCAGATATCATCAACAAAAAGAGCCAAGTTGAACCGTGCTCCAAAACCGTATTCAGGCCCAGGAAGCTCTCTTTTCTTCTCTGAATACGATTCAAGAATCCGCTGTAGTGTTTCAGGCGTGTCAACCACTTTTGGTAGTTGTTCTGCCACCCAGCCATGGAAATGATCGCGCACCTCATGTGAAGTCGCGCCGTTGAAATTCGTCTCATCATGGATGACGAGATCGTGGGCCTCTAGGAGCTCGGTTCTTTCCTCTCCAGGTGGCATGGAACGTTCGATGGATTTCTGCACGCGTTGCTGAATGAGCTGGAGCATTTTGTGCCACGCAGCATTGTCTTTGAATGAGCATCGATAAATGCAAAAGCCCCATGGAAGATTTGGTTTTCTCTGAAAATCCGATCGTGTCGTTTTGATCCCCTCGAATGGGATCTCTCCCCCTGGTATTGGGCCTGTAGTTGACATTTGGCAGATGATTTGATGAAAAGGCTGGCGGAACGAATTAATAACTCGCGGTCTGAAGAGCAGCATTGCAATGCCAATGGGCAGTCATGCCAGGAAGACTATCTCGCTAACTGGAAGACTTGGACGAATTTGATATTTTTGGCAGACAAGTGAATGAGGCGGGGAGTAGAAAAGAGGAAGAAGAGGAACAGAAGTATAGGCCACATTACATGACTAGGAATTACCCCCTTAAAAAGCCCTGGAGCCCTTGACCTTGTTTTTTATTTTTTTATTTTTTTTGAAAATTTTAAATATAAAAGCATTAAGCGCTGCAGTAAAGCAACAGCAAGATGCAGAAGGGAGAAGTTGACACTTTGCCAGTTCAGATGTTACTTTGTTTGCGGTGTTTGTTACGTTTGTTTAGAATCCTCTAGAACACTCAAGGCTTCTAATTTCAGGCCTTTGTATCTGTCTTACAATCTATAAAAAGGAACTGGGATTATTACTGCTATGTACAGAACATGTTATTTATCTGTATCATGTGATTAGGGTTTGAAAGAACAGCTCTATGTTCGCGACATGGAAACCGATGTCGATCGACTGCTTCTGTAAGATTTAGCACTACTAGTGCGATTGTGGCAAAGCCAAAAGCCAAAAGAGGGAAAAGAAGGAAGTAGCAACAAAGTATTGCTAACTCATTGAGTGAGGTGAATACTTACTATTTCCTCCGGTCAAACCTCGGCAATAATGACAATTCCATGAGCAGAATGCTTTATCCCAGCCAAGGGCTGCCTTGGCTCAGCCAGAGAATCATCTACAAAAGTAGTAATTACCTTGTAGGATCTAAAGGAATTTACCCGGGAGATAGCTTATTGGTGGAAAATAGCGTTATAGGGTTCGTTCATGGGGATCTTTGTGCGGGGAAGACCACATATTGTAGCGGGGGAAGAACCGAGTCTCAAAAACATCTTTTCATGTATTAAGGCAGACTTTTGTTCGAGGACGAGAGAAGAAACAGCTATAGATATATTTTAAACCATTGAGCTTGACGCAGCATCTCTTTCAACCCGCCGTTTCCAATATAAGCTCCTGTGGAGCTATTTATCTACAATCATGCCGGGTATTGATCCAGAACCTGACTCCATCGTGCCAATTGACGAAGAATCTCGACGTCCTCAACCGTCTGCTGGTGAACAGGTTGCTCAGTTCCTGGCCAGCGTAGATAATGGCGACGACAACCGCGACTTTACGTTTGAAGAGGAAAAGCAAGTTTTACGACGCATCGACATGCGTGTCTTACCGTTACTACTAGGTGCCTACTTCTTTCAACAACTTGATAAATCGTCACTTTCGTATGTTTCAATTTTCGGACTTGTGGAGGACACACATCTTGTCGGCCAGCAGTACTCATGGCTGGGTTCGATTCTCTATCTCGCCCAACTGGTTATGCAGCCCCTGGCTGCTGTTTTGCTCGTTAAAGCGCCAACAGGCAAAGTAATTGGCACAGCTGTGTTTCTATGGGGAAGTACTCTTGCCATTACGGCAGCATGTAAGGATTTCAAAAGCTTACTTGCAATGCGTTTTGTGCTTGGGGCATTCGAGTCCATGATTGGTAAGTATTCATTCCAAGAACTTCTGGTTCAAGGCAAGGAGTATTGAACCTAGTAACATGCTAATTATACCCCTCCCGATAGCACCTTCTTGTATTGCTGTTACGCAGATGTGGTGGCGCCGGAGTGAGCAGACACTTCGTGCCGCATTGTGGAACGGTATGAATGGCGTGACGTTCATAGTAAGTCCATGCTATAGCTATCTCGAGTTTTTGTTTTTCTTCGCCTAGACTGACCTACCAAAGGTTGGAAGCCTGTTTACGTATGGTCTTGGTCATATCCAGAGCGAAAGCCTTTACTCGTACCAGATAATCTTCCTATTTTGCGGCCTATTAACGGTTTTCTATTCCATTTTTGTCTTGACATTAATGCCTGATTCCCCAATGGAGGCCAAATGTCTCAATGACCGTGAGAAATTCATTGCCGTCCAACGACTACGCGCCAACCAAATGGGCATTGTCTCGCGGCAATGGCGTTGGGATCATGTATGGGAAACCTTCTATGACTTGAAGACCTGGGGCTGGTTTTTCCTCATTGTATCCATATCGTAAGTGGCTTCCTGTTCACTAATGATGCACCGGACTGACAGATTTATTCAAGAATCCCAAGTGGTGGTATTAGCAGCTTTGGAAGCCTCATCATCAAATCTTTTGGCTACACCAGCTTTCAGTCAATACTATTCAACCTTCCATTCGGAGCCATCCAGATTGTTGCAATCATTGGAGGCGGGTGGTTAGCCACGCGCTTCAAGACGAAAGGGTTGGTCATTGTCTTTTTCGCGGCTCTCTCGTCTATTGGTACAATTATAATGCTTGCCGTCCCGCGGGAACTTAAGGGCGTCCTTTTGTTTGGTTACTACCTGGTGAGATAGCAGCTCTATCGTCGGATTATGTGCACTATATGCTGACGATCCATAGGTCTCCACTATGGCTGCTATCACGCCTTTGATCTATACTTGGGAGGCACAAAATACCGCCGGTGATACCAAGCGAAAGTGTACATCGGCGGTTGTACTCGTGGGAATGTGCACTGGAAATGTGATTACCAAAAATGTCACCCTTGACTTGTGTGATACTAAGCATCGGTGTATTAGGTCATTGGCCCTCAGCTCTACTCTCCTTCACAGGCTCCAGAGTATCGCCCCGGCTTAATTTCAAACGTTACAATGTTTGTCCTGGTGGCTATTTTCGCCATGTAAGTCTGTCCCAGCTGAGTGACGTATAGAATGAGGTGATCTAATCTCCCTTTTTTTTCTATAGTCTCATCGATCTTTATTTGGTCTTTCTCAATAAGAAACATGCCCGACAAAGGGAAGCACTCGGAAAGTCTGCAGACGCTATTGATGAGTCCATGATGGCCAAAGACAAGATAAAGACCAGCAAAGCCGTTGAGCTTGAGGATATCAATGAAACACATAATCAGAACGTGGTAGATAACGGCTTCTTGGATATGCCAGACCTTCAGAACGAGGACTTCATCTATGTTTACTGAACAGACTTAATGGATAGTCATTGAAATAACAATTTGGTATCAATGAGGATCACTTGGTGCTAAAAAAATTCCATAATCCGTGGTATACCTGCGACTGATCTCGATCGTTATCAAAAGCTGTCGGCCCAAATATATTACGTAGAAGAAGACAGGATCCATTTGCGGAAGACGGTTGCTTGTTGAATGCCCATACCATGTGAGATGATATCAAAACATTGGAAAATAAACTCGGAGATACGAGAAGAGGGCTGGTCTGCAAGTGCTGCGACCATTAGAGGCCAGAGAAGAACAAACCCACCGTAGGAACTTTTCACCGTTGGTTGGGGTTTGTCGCGCCGCTCTTGGGTGAGTAGCCCGAGAACGTCTGGAACACTGCAAGATATTTCTTCTGAAACCTGTCGCATTTGTCTTCGAATCTGTGAGCATTGCTTCCGAGCAGCTCCAGCAACCCCGGAGTCGTCAAGAACCGTTGCTCGAGGGCGCAAGTGCGTCAGAACCATGTGGTAAACCTGATATTTTGTAGTACGAAATTCATTCCACATATTAGCAGCCCAGAATTTGGCATATTTCTGAGAAGATGCTTTATATGGGGTTAGTTTGAAACCCGGAGAGAAATGAAATGGCTCTGGCGTTGAAACAACGTCGTAGGAACAGCTCGGGGAAATATTGCCCGCCCACTCTTCGAGTTCAGACTCGATTGTATCAAGCTCATTTAGAATATGCCGTGTGTCATAAATTTCCCCAACATCAATTTTGTAGCGAAGGTTTGCTACATTGGCCATGATTTGTGTGAGGTCACGCAATGCGGCACTGAGGGGATCGCGTGTCGTTGATGCCACCTGGTTGGAAAGACTTATTATGATCGAAGGCACAGGTATTTTGCGACATATACAGCAAATAATCTGATGTAGGTATGAACTTCAAGATTACTAATATGGGATTGAACGTATCCCTTACCATTGCATTTCTCCAGCAGTAAAACATCTCAGGGGAAGATGTTTTTGAAAGAGTGTCTCGGCCCGTGAATCGAGTAGTTTAATAGCCCCAATGACATGGTTCATCCAGTTGTCAATAGACTTCATTTCTTGGCTGACAATTATCTGCGTCGGTTTGTTAGTCTCGGCGTAAGTGTTCATTGTTAGCCTGATACAGTCATTCTCGAAATCGCCTTGACCAATTTACACTGAGAAACTCTTTCCTGGCCCCACCGTCAAGGCCTTAGCGCAGATCAATTGTTGAGCAAGCCGCATTACATTGGGGGACTGGGTAAAACAGCTATGTATGTTGCAGTACCTAACGACGTAAATTACATGATGCCAATGAGCGTAGAATTCCATAGAACCCTGTAGTGCATCCTGCAAATCATGCGCGTAAGGTAGCGTTCCTGGCCGGACAATCTGCCAGTTGGCTTCTACTTTCCTTGCCAAGCTGCATACAAGTGTCGATCTTTCGCATACACGCTGGAGCCTTTGCACATGATTCTGAACACAACGGGCGGGCAAAAGCCCTGTATAACTCTGCAAATGGCCTAATTTGTCTCCAATTGACAATATCCCCATGTTCTGTACTACACACATCATTCTATCGATCACTTGTCAACTTAAAGTCGACCTCCGATATCAAAATCAATTAGGTATATACTCATGTCATGTATGTTTATATATTAAACTTTCAGATTGTTCTGTTTTTCTCTTAGTTCAACCTTATACCGTACCTCGTACAGCCAGCCCATCGGATCCTTCGGTTTCTTGCCTGTCTTCCTACGACGAATTAGCCGTGGTCTCAACGCATTTGTCACTATGATCAGATTGACTAACGCTTTCGGATCGCCTCCAAGGGGCATATATGTGGTCGCAAAATCTCTTAACCACCGCCACCACCAGCGAGCTCCCAGCCCTAGCTGACCTGTCCAATAACTCTGCTTGGTCATGCTCTTCGACCTTGGAACCCTAGCTTGGGCATACGCCTCAATCGCTCTAGAGAAATCTAAGCTACCATTCTCTAACGAGGGCGGGTTATTCAGTAGTTCATTAGCCAAAACAGTGGCGTCTTCGATGGCGAATCCCGCTCCTGTGAATGTGTTAATGACTATCACTCTCCTCTTCAAAGACGAAACTTGGTGAAAGCGAAAATAAGGTAAGACAAACCTTGGCCGCTCGTCGGCAGCATCAATCGTGAAGCGTCTCCGATCACAACGATGTTCTTCCCACCAATCTCACTCTCCTCCCAAGCATGATACCACAGAGGGGCTCTAACAATCCTCTCACTCCTCTTATACAACTCCTCAAAGTTCCCCGCAATAGGATGAAAGGCATTCTCGTGCCTCTTCAGAATCCCCCGCGTCTCTTGCAGGTCATATCCACCTAGTATTAAGTCCGCACCATAGGGCTTATCCACTTTCTGTTTCTGCAGGTGCTCAGCAGCTGTCATCCTCTTAGGAGGAAGGTTGGAAGGGAAAGAAATAGACCAGAACTGCCTGCCGCCAGGCAGAGCCCATGTTGATGCGGTGCCTGAGTCGAGGAGAACCCAATGAGTGTCTCCGTCTTGCATATCTTCTTCACATTTAGTCGAGCGGGCCCTGTCCATGGGTTTGGAAACACCGTAAATCCCATCCGCGTATGCAAACTCGGGCTTCCATCTATCAGCACCATGCCCGCCGTCTGCTGCTGCTGCTGTCGCCATAATATGCCTTCTCACAACCGACCATCCCCCATCCGCACCAACAACAAGATTCGCTTCGACCTGCGTCCCTCCCTCAAAGCACACCTTAACACCCCCTCCAGTGACACTCTTCACATCAGTAACCTTCCTCTCCCAAATCACTTCCCCGCCTAACTCCTGCACCCTATCAAGAACCACGCGCTGTAGCCCCGCCCTCTCTACAACCCGGAGGTTCGTCCCCAAGTCCTCCTGCCAGTTCGGATTGTTCAACTGCTGGCAGTACTTATGCTTCCCGGTGTCCCAGGCGCGCCATATCTTGATTCGTGCCGTTTCAGAGCTAATAGAGTCCAGCGAGTCCCGCAGCCCCAGGGTATACAGAGGGTAGAGGGCGTTGGAGGTCAGGGCAACAGCGGCGCCAGCTGTATACGTCGCAGCGCTAGGAGCGTGGGTGGATTCATTTTCTCCGTGAATTTTTGATTCAGGGAATGCGCTTGGTTTGGGGCGCGCAAAGCGCTCGTATATCACGGGTTTGTAGCGCTCCTTGAGGACGGGGTTAGAGAGTATTGTCAGGGCGAGGACGGGACCCGCGACGCCACCGCCGATGATGGCTATGGTATACGGAGCTGGTCTGTCGGCCATGGGTTGATACTTAAAAATCAAAAAAATCACATCAATTTAGATCGAAGAATTATTTGACCCCGTATAAATATTTTCTCCCAAGGTACGTAATTTGCTGCATTTATTAAGGTTTGGGACGGCACAGAACGTTGGTTGCCTATGGTAGTCACGTGATCACCACGTGATCACCCCGAAACCCCATGCCTACCGAACCAACTACATTAGATGCTTCCGCAAGAACAATTAGACCAAGATACAGTACCCTACACGGCGTATATTACGGTGTTCCTCAATTTAATGCCAGCCGCTCAATGATTGATCTGCACTAAGGCCCTGGCGGTGGGGCTGGAAAAGAGTGATTAAGTGTTGTTGGTCAAGGCGATTTCGAGAATGACTGTAACCAAGCTCACCTCAAAAATGGAAAGCAAGAAAATGGCTATCCATGTGGCATCTTCATTTAATTATCCATTGTCACCGAGTGCCGTGTTGACGAGGTCGAGTGTTGCAACATAGTCATCACTTGCCGACTCTCTCAGGGTGTTGGACTGCTGAAGATTGGCGAGGCAGGCCTTTCCGACGGCGGTGGTCCCAGCCAGCAAGGCTTGCTCACCCAATGGTGCATTTGATGAATCCCTTTGATATTCAAACGATCCTTCGACCAAGGTTGAAGCACCGACCCAGTCAAATACTTCAAAAAAGTAACATGTTGCTCTGTCTTGGACGTTCACCACGAACAAGTCAATGGGTAACAAGAATAATTCACCTCGTTGGGCAAGCTCGCTTGATGCTATAGTCTTCTCAAAAGCTTCCTCCATAAGTGACCTTTGTGTTCGACGGCCGACGGATTGCGAAGAGTGTGCAATGGCTTTGGTTCGCTGGGCGACACTCTGGCTTTCATCTCGAAACAAAAGAGCCAGCTGGTCTCGATATCCAGGGCATTGGCGGCCAGATTTGATGCATCGGGCACAAGAAGGCTGTCGCAGACCGCACTATTTGAACAATTAGTTCGATTCACAATATTGATTGATGCTTGTGGGAAGAGACGAACCCTGATTTTCCTTGCGCGGCATTCCCCGCATGCCTGGCTGAAAACCTTGGGGAAGACATTTCGAACGGACGATGTCCTGAGATGATCCCACGCTTGAGTATTTCTGATCTGAAGGAGCAAAGAAAAGGTATATATACCGAATCCATCCTGGCAGGCCGAGATCTTCATAGCCCCAGGGCAGATTTGACATTTTCCTGTTCAGTCCCCACACACATGGATTGAATTCAAGTCATAGCCGGGGCTGAAGAATTATCACTAGAATATCGAGTTACGATTGACAATAACCCTGCGGAAAGACCCCAGGAACTGAAAATAAACGAGGCTACGAGTAATGATGAACTCGGCATGGGCTTAGGCTGGGAACGAGGCTGGAGCTGGGCAGAGGGGCTGGCGGATTTGCTGGATCAAATCATTCTGGTCATTGGTTAGTGTGGTTAATGAAGGCCACATTTTATTGAGGTCAATGCCCATGATAGCTGTAGGGCTGGCGAATAAAATGAGTGAAACACTAGGGACAATTCTGCTTCCTTTCCCCGGGGTGGTCGGACATAGCCGGTGCACCCAACCAGGCACACACACTTCATGTTTTCAATTGTTTGTACCTGTCGATCATTCCCTGATCGTGTACAAAATCACAGCCTCAGCTGCTTGAGATCTACTGTTAGCCCCTCCCCTCCTTGTCTACGTCACCCTTCAGCCCGGTTGCTTAGAAGTAACTATTGGATATGGCCTCTTCTCTAACAATGTTCGCCAGTCCCTCCATCACCACCATTGACCTCCCGATTACACGAAATACTCACATGGAAAGATACGTCCCTGCGGTATATTCAACTTCTAATTTCCATTCTGCGATTGAGAGTAATCATTAATTATTCCAGAGCCTTGTTCTTGCCAAAAATAGCTTTGGACTGTGCCGAGAACCATGTGGGACGACCTCCGCCGTTTGGGGTCCAAACCTTCAACTTCCGCATCCATTTGTTGATGATTTTCTTAACTTCGCACTATCGTTGTGGCGCTGAGGATTGGTGTGGCTCTTGGATTAATTTCCTGAAATATCCTCATTCCGCTCTAGTATAAATCGTGGCTCGTGCGCCACACTATTATAACCATGTAAATGTGCCTTGGCTGTGCAGCATCGCGTGGCTGTACGGATCCAGCCCACCTTTTATGTTCATCTAAATAATCCGACTGCGTGTATGGATGCAAGACAAGGCGAGTCTGTTACCCACCCCAATTGCAGATTGATATCTCATGCGAAAAGAAGAAAAGAAGGCCAGGTTAATGTGTTAGCCATCTATCGATTGTGTCACAAATTACCTACTTGCGCCATGTTACTTCATTTGGCCAAGGAAATGATTGAACGTTTATTGCACATTCATGGCGTGGACGAGTACGACGAAGGTACGATAAAAGGTTTCTCAACGCTTTTTAGGGTATTGAAATCTAGCCCAATAATGCTAGTACTCGAAATTTGACGGGGGAAAAAGACCACACAAGCACCCATGGCAAGAAAGGAAAGCTCCCAAATGACACATAAAACCCAGATTTAAGCTCGGTATAATGAGCATCCCAACGACCATGACGGAAAGGAAAGGCTTAGCCAAGCCCAGTGCAGCCAGGAACACAAAAAGAGAAGTGATATGTTCAGAAGATGCAAATTCGCAACATTACATTTGCATCTGCTTGTCCCCATCAGCATCCTGGCCAGCGCCGAGGGCTCCGCCAGGTATCCGTCCCTCATTCAACTCCTTCTCCAGTCGTGTGATCTCTTGTAAGCTCTTGGCATTGCGAATCATTTCTTCCACACGCTTCCTCTCCGCGTCGGTGAGTTTTACGCGAATGGCTTTGTCGGCCGGTGCCCGGTCCGTGGCCGCAGTGGTGGAAGCGTCGAAAGTTCGAGATTTAGTACCAATAATCTTTGAAGCAAGTTCAGTCGGTTCTTCGGTGGTTCCGAACAGCTGCTTTGCCTTTTCGCGCTCGATGTCCTTCACTTTTTGGTAGTCCAGGAACCGTACGGAAGGGATTCGCCAGATGATCCAATATCGGTAGTGCTAAGAATTCAAGTTAGAAAAGCGCTATTAATTGATTCCATGCAGAGTTATAAAAGGTCACATACCTCCTTGCGCGTGACGGGGTTTTCCATCAGAGACAGATGTGTCAGGCGTGTCATATTCTTTAGAGGGTCAATGTCCGCGAGTTCGGAGATGTTGTTCGCTGTTAGGACAAGGGTTTGTAGAGTTGGGATCGACTGCCCAATGGTCGATTGGATGTGATTGATTCTGTTGCGTGCAAGAAGAAGGGTATGGAGGCGAGGGAAGAAGGGAAAGTTTCCAAGGGAAGAGAGGTCGTTATCCGTAAGATCAATTGCATCTTGGTCCTACAGATTATTAGCTTATGATGATGCGCTTGAAGAAGAACGGTCTATTGATAGCTCCAAGCAAAGTATGGCGATATCCAAAGCTTGCAGACGGTGGAGAAGAATTACTCACTTTGGCGATACCCAGATTTTCGATTGCGGGGATCTTGTGACCTACACGACTCGCAACGGCTTGTTTAATCCAGCTCCTTGGATAGAAGTATAGTACCTGTTCTTTTCAGGCAGGTGTGTAAAAGTCAAACGCACCTCGGAGATCCAGCTCCCGATCTTTGAGCGGATTAATGTATGAGAGGGAATTCTGAATGAGCTCGACGGTCAAGCGCATGGCGGCGGTGCCTCGCAGCGAGGTTTAACAAGGAATAGGGTTGAGACAATTGGTTTCTATCGGGCGAACATAAGTCGAGAGATTTCCTGGGACAATGCAATGGGCACGCGAAGGAGGACAGGTGCAATGAACGAGAGGAGCTGTCGCAGTTCTCCAATCGACTCGACTTTCCGCAGCCCTTTTTGCCCGGCGGTGAAGGTTGCTCACCACGTGATATGGCACTGGCTCAGGCAGAAAGGCAGCAAGGTGTCGATGTATCTTGAATCCAGAACGCAGCTCAGTGAGCGCCTAATAAGGTGCTAACACGCTTAAATGGGCGATATTTCGCAGTAGACGAGCAGACTGTCACATCATCATCATCTACATATGTTCGCTTTTGAGTCGTTCCCATGGGTCAGAATCCAGCCAAATTTCTCTAGTCGACAAATCTCGGTCACAATATGGGATCCCATGCATGATCTTACTGATCGGAAACCCCCATTCCGTCAAGCTACGCACTTAATTGAACTCTTTTGGTTACTATCCTGAGCTCACTAGGTGCAATCTCTATACGAACGCTCAAAGAAACATCTCAAATAATGCTCAAGAATTTAAGCAATGTATTATTCTATATTCATTAAGCTGGTAAAGGACGTTAATGGTACACTGCCATTACATCAAAATCACCCGGATCAGATCAAATGCACCGAAACCAAGAAATACTCCAGAGTACAGAGACAAATATGATACCAAGAATCGAAAGCATCAGTTTCCCATGCAGCAACTCCCGAGAACGGAGCCACGGAGACGGGGCAGAGAGCGAGCAGGGCCACATATATGGGTACCTGCGCCAAAAGAACAACGCCAAGTGAAAATGCCATGCAATAGGTCAAAGAAGGCGGTACGTAAAGGTTGGAATAAGCATAAATCGGTTCAAGTTGCATCGGGAACGTTAATCATCGGCGAGGGGAGTCATGCTTGGCGATTTTTGATGATGAGAGCGCGTGGGACTGCCAGCTCTAGACCGACGTCCATTGGTGGTTGGCCCCAGCGCGATGGGAGCCAGATGATCCCGGCTCTCAGTCCTAACCACCAGCCCTGCACGATCCATGGCGGCACCCGAGCCACCACTTATGCCCAGGCCAATCGTTCCAGACGAACTATTGTCCAGAGTATATTTTAAGCTGGGGGTGTTGCTACCACTGCCCCAGCTGGAAGCTCGCTCGGGAGGTCGCAAATTGGCCGAACCAGCATCAGAGGGACGACCGCCATCCGCATCGCTAGAGTCAGAGTCCGTTGCACCCAAGTCAAACTCTTCAGCGCCATCCTCCAAAACGCGCTCATAGGACGTACTACTTCGGTTCAAAAAAGGTAGCATACCACCGAAGGGCTTCCGTTTCTTAGGGTGATTAGGGTGAGAAGGTCCACCACGGCGGAGCACATTGTTGACCCGATGATAGACGCGCAAGCGACGGCTGCGTCCGCACAAGAAGAAGCTCGCCAGCACAACGATGAACAAGAACAAAAGGAATCCAGGGATCCGACGAGGCGAGTCTCCATCGAAAAGGGCATCATGCCAGTGCTCACTGTGGAAACTGTCCGAATCAGGGAGCAGGGCCACGCTGGGGTACTGGAAATCGGTAGGCACACCCGGAAGATTGCTACCGAAGCCAACAGGCATTGCTGCTTCATCCTCCTCGGTGGGAACTTGGGACGAGGCGTACAAGACGATTTTGCCCAAGGTCCAGCTCACTTCTGTGGAGTCAATTTTATTGACTGCCTGGAAGGCGTCGAGGTAACCCTTCTGCTCACTGTGAGATAGGACTTCCTTAGTCCCGTTGTGCTGAGAGCCCGAAGTATCCTCTAAACCAACCCGAGGGACACCGATGCCATCATGCAGCATGTTGATTATCCATGACGCTTTGAAGCAAACTTCGTATGCCTTTTGGCGGTCAACTTTCTTCCCCCATTTGTGCCCTTCGATGCCTTGCTCAATGGCACCCCAGTCCTGCGAGCAAAACGCTTTGACGCGCTCTTGGTAGGTATTAAAGTCATATGCCTTGTCCTTGTATCCCATTTCAAAGATTTCGTGTGTCGTATGCCAATACTCGCTAATTCCGATGAAATGGTTCACATCGAAATCGATGGCTGGAACGTGAGTGCCATGGAGAAGACACGGATGATCCGCACAGGGCGCATCCTTATCCAACAACGGGAAGGTTTGGCGAAGACATCCGTCAAATTGACCGGTGCCCAGCAAAGAAAGGCCTGTGTGTTCTGCCGGGACATCCTTTCCATCCAAGGTGGTCCTCAAACCACTAGGCAGACAGGGATCCGGCAATTCGTGGGTTTCCGTGGGCATTGACGTCTGCAAATACTCCACGAAACGTCGCCGGGCTTCGTTCACACCGAATTCCAGCCACGAAGTAACGAACACTTGATGTTCCTGGACTGAACCGTCGATGTTTCGCATGCGGAGGAGCGTGAGATCCTCTCCATGTTTTGCCGTTTCAGTCGTATTTGGTGCGAACGCAATCTGAGCCGAGGCGCCTCCCATATCGAGAAAACCGTACGTGTGATGTCCTTTTCCATGGTCATGTTTCTCAGGTGCGTCAAATGTGCCCATGAGATAGTTTGTCGCAATCCACCCATATAATCCTTCGGTCTTGCCAGGAATCACTTGGATGTGAACCTCGCAGTCGGGTAGCAGGAATTCGCTATTATCACGGGCGTAAGAACAAATCTGGTCGAGCAGGAGTTGTCGGTCCAGATTTCCAAGCAAGCGCATGCCGGCGGTGGCTAGCAGGAATATCGGGGTATCCTTGGCTTCCTCCTTGGGGATGATGCTTTTCGCGTGTTCCAGTAATTCCGCAAGATGCTCCGGTCCGATAGATTCGGGTCGATCGGCGAAGGACGAGACACCTGGCGCAAGTAAAGAAGTCAGTGGTCACGACCTTGACGAGCATGATCTATGATCGGTGCTTACCGGGATGAATCTTCTTTACCCAGTGCGCCTTGGTTTTAATTTCCGGGAGTGATTTGAGTCCATCTGCATTGGCACCTTCGCGCGCAACGACATTGCGCAGCCATCGATAAACATGGACACGGGTCCCCTGCACGATTGCAAGGTTAGTTCACAGATCTCGCAAGGCGGATGTTTGCGGAGTTAGTATCAGATCGACATACAGACGAACCAGCGTCCAGGACGATGCCATAACGCCCTATTTATCAAGAGTTAGCGAATTCGGGTAAGATGATGTGGCACGGGATTGGATAGACAGCCAACATACATTTGCCCATTTGGACTCGAGCCTAATCGCAGAGCATGACCAGGTAAAGCGAGTGGAAGGGAGCAACGAGAGGGAACGCCCCAGAGTGGTTTGAACGAGTGAAGAGGGGGGGAGAAAGGCGAAGTAGAGAAGGAGAGAACGAGAGAAGGAAGTGACGAGATAAGGAGATTGCTTAAAGCGGCCGCCAGGGCCTCCAGAGGCGAATCGGCGCCGACCGCAGCGTAATTTTTAGTCTACGCTAGCCTCTTTGGGGTTAGCGGAGGCGGACCTGGTGGCCTCGACACCTTGATACCTTGGCGTGACGTGCTCTTCTCGCCTCATCTCCCTCATTTCACCCTCACTCCATTTCAATTCCTCAACCCCAGGCCCAACTCAAACCCTACCGGAACTCTATTCCATGTATTCGTCACCACGGCATTCTTCGCGATGTCGCACCTCCAATGCAATCGCAGCTCATCCCTACCACTCGCTGATCTCGCCCTTCCACAGGGACGCCCCAACCCGCACTAGCCCGGTCTAGCAGGGATTTGGGACCGGCTTGGTGCGTGGGCATACGTCAGCTCATTCCTCCCCCGGGGAGATGGGGCCGACCACCCTGGCCAATGCTGTTTCGTGATACGTTGAGCCCCTAACGCCATCCTCTTGGCGACCTCCGCATCTATATCGCGGGGCCATTCGCCCTGTCTCGGCCTACTTTGTCCAACCTCTTCATCAGAGAGTCAGCAGGGGAAATGGACAGCCTAGCAGTCCACACAAACACCCAAGGGCTGATTGCTCTCTTCCCTGTGCGTGTCTACGCGGCTGGGAAGGTCAGACTCCCCTGCCTATCTATGTACGACCCGCGGAGCCCTTTGACCATGTTTTATTTTTATTGCGCTCGCGTCATTCAGGGTCCTCCCGCCCCCCGAGGATCTGCGGTCGCCATGCATACACCCCACCTTTCAGCCTCTGGATCGATTCGTCGTCAGCACAGTCGAATTGTTGGATTGTCATGATCTATCTTCGTTTTTACTTTTTCTAGTAAATGACACCCCCCACCGCGTAATCCACCCTGGCCAGACCCTAGACCCTTCGCAAATTATCGTCTACGACTTGAGCATCGTGGAACCCGCCACCAACCCTGGAGCTTCGTTCACCACACTTGCAGCTGCGGGTGACGACGCCGCGAAAAGATCATCCAGTATGCCGCGTTCGCCTATCTGCTCGTCCATAAATTGCGTTCGGTCTAAGCCAACCATTTCTGCCTCCTCGTGTACCCGCAAGTTCATGCATGGAATAGGTATCCATCTCATAACCACCAAAAGACAGACCGACACTGTAAAAGAATAAGCAGAGATCGCACAAATCTCCGCGAGTTGTTTCGCAACCTGCAATCCGTTACCATCAATTCCACCGGTCGCCTCTGTCGCTCCATCTAGCGCCGCGATTGATTGCGACGCGAAGATACCCGTCAGGAATGCCCCGACCATCCCACCAATGCCATGAAGCTTAAACACGTCCATGCCTTCATCAATACTTAGCCACTTATTAATATCCTGCAGCAGTGCACACACAATACTGGTCAGAAATCCAATTGCGGCTGCCAGCCAGACCGAGACGAATCCTGCGGCTGGAGTGATGCCAACAAGGCCGGCGATGGCACCCTCGCATGCTCCCACCACGGAGAATTTCCCGCGGTTTCTAATAGAATCTACTAGAACCCATCCCAGTACACCCGTGCAGGCGGCGGTGTTCGTGTTGAACGCCGCCAACATGGCCCTCACGCTCGCATTGAGGGCAGAACCACCCTAAAAAATACATGGTTAGCGAAAAGGAAGCCGGGCCTTGCAAGATGACATACGTTGAAACCAAACCACCCGAACCAGATCAATGTTGTTCCCAGGAAGACCAATGTCGTGTTGTGTGGTTTTCCATGTGACGTTTCATCGAAATGCTTTCTTTTACCCAGAACCAGGGCATATGCAAGGGCGGACCAGCCCGATGCGATATGCACGGGGCCGCCTCCTGCAAAATCCAGGGACGGTAGGTTGTAAAGCCAGCCATTGCTGTTCCAGGTCCAATAGGCGACCGGACAGTATACAACAGTGGCCCAGCAGAAGCTGAAAACCAGCGATGGAAGCATGTTGCCTCGTTCAAATGCACCGCCAACCACGATCATCACCTGGAGTAGTCAATAATCAGCCTAGCCATGGATTTATAGCCAATAACAATCCATACCGTGCATGCGCAAAACAATAGTTGGTAAAAGCAAAATACAATCTCTGGGAGAATATCAGATCCCGGAGACGGCGCTGCCATTACATTCTTTAAGCCAAAGTTCTTCAGGTTCCCAATGAAGGGTCCACCATCCCGGGCATAGGTCAAGGAATAGCCCCAAAACATCCATTGAAAAGTGGTACTGCCTTCTGGTGAGTACAATGTCCCAGCATTGGAGAGAACAAACATACACTGCAACAATCATAAACGATTGGAAAAGTAACGCCAGGGCAGATTTCCTTCGTGCCAGACCACTGTAAAGTAGACCGATGCCGGGGATGATCAGCCATACAATGAAGCCGCAGAAGACGATGTAGGTATAGTTCCATTCGAAGCCTGCATATTGAGCATTCACGTCGATCTTGAGAGGATCTCCCCCTGAAGGGGCAGAGGTATTGTAAACAGGCTGTACCGGGTGTGTTAGACGAGAAATGAATCAAATACAAGTGTAAATAGGGGAACAAACTGAATCAGCCATGCTCAGGGCTAAGCAAATTATTCGGGGTTCCAATATCGAGCAGTAAAGTAGCACAGTCTGAGTATGCTGCTAGTAGTACTACTTTCAGTATGGACTCGGAGTGAGATGCTCCACGAAGATATATTTTATAAATCGCAAGATGAAGCAAGTTGCTAGTGGCATTTGACTCAGAGCCACAATAGAAATATATTTCGCCGACTTCAAGTTGAATTCTTTGTTATGCCAGTGACACTAACTACTAGATCTCTTTATTCTTATCTTTGCACTGATGGCCAAGAAATAGAATTCGTATCCGCAATTTGACACCTTGACTGTCAGTGCCGATTGAAGGCTGTAAAACGAGAATGTGTCATGGATTTCTCTCAGTATTCTCCGTTTATGGCGATAAAGAAGGCGAGGTCTGATAAGAATGCGAGTCCAGCGATCCGTCAGCTGTCGCAAGATAACGTCGTCCAACCAGATCCACGCGTGCTGACGACCCCGGATCTGAGAACCGTCTGGGGTTAGGGCCGCGTTATCGATGCGAATCTTATCAGCAGCGGAATTCTTGGCAATGGAATTAGGAGACTGTGGGTTACTCTGGTATATTACTACTGGCATTGATCTTTAATGAAAGGGCCCTTATGGCGATTTGTCCTTCGGGGCCTCAAATGCATTCATCCGGATGGATACAAAATGGCGGGCTTCGAAATTGAATTTCTACCACTTTGATGTTGCTAGTGGAATTACAAAGGAATCACGAGTTTGAGATCAAATTGAATTGTAGTGGGAAAATTGATGATAGAAGCCACAGATTCATTATTACATCTGGGAAGCAAGACAATTCTCGCTCAGTCATTCTTGACCGAATCTGATCAAAAGCTAAACGATCTGATAGGATAATTACACGTATTGTGACGATCAATCATGAAGAGGCTGTGACTCAACTGGATTTTGAGATCAGAGGGGAAGATAGCCTTTGGGCAATGAAATCCTATGAACAATTTCCCAGCTAGCATTGAGAAAGGAAGATGATTTGAGAGGAAAGGTCGTGGGAGAAAGAAACGTTCCTCGGAGTAGTAGTTATTCAATTAGAATGCTTCAGTGGTAAATTATCAATTAACAACCTTGGCCGACTTTGACAGAATCAGATCTAGTTCCATCCCCGACACCACCAATTGCTTCCACGGTAATCTCATCACCATCGGCAAGACCGTCAACTTGAATTGTAGTTTCAAATCCATTGCGCAATGCGGTTTGCTTGGCCTCAGAGCCCGAATAAACTTTCCATGACATGACATCTGTCGCACCGTTCCAACTCACATGAACTGCGGTCTTGTTGTTCGAGACGCAAGCAGCGACATCTGGTTTGGTCGATGGATGCCCAATCCAGGGATATCGATAAACACGGTATGTTTGCATGGTATTGTCGAAGCCAAAGCGTGCGCGCATAACGATAGTCCCATTTTCATCATACTCCTCGATCTTCGGGGTGGCTCCATGGTCTTGCAGGACGTGTCCATTACTCAGAGACTGATAGCTTCCTTGAGAATTAGCGTACACTGGTTCGTCGGCATCCCATGTGCGTCGCTTCAGAGTCACTTGTTTTGAGCCTTGCAACTCAACTTCCAAGAGCAAACCGGTGGTAAGAGACGTGTGAGCCGAAAAATCGGCGTTGTCGTTATTGTGCAATGCCAAGGTCACGCGTTCAGGACTTTGTGATTCAAAGCGTGCATCGTGTTGATAGCAGAAACTGGTTCCCAGCCCAAGTTCAAAGTCACCACCCGTTCGACCCTGTAGTTCCATCAATATGAATTCGTAGTAGTTGATAGGTAGAGTTTAAGCTGAGATACATACGTGTAGATGCCAGGTAACATTACCGTTTGAGTCGATAAAGAAAATGCTGCACATATAACGCGAAGAGAACAGGTAGTGGTCCCCGTATTTATAAACGGCATTTAGGTGGGGATATCCATATGGATCAGTTTTGTTGACACCCGAGCCCTCAAGTGGAGCGCGCACATCACTGAGTTTCACCTGGTCAATATGCTCGTGTGCACTCCAACGGAATAGAATCTCGTTGGTCATAATGTCGATCTCATAAATCAGTCCATCTTGGATCCAGCCATCCTTGGGCCCGCCGACAGAGCTGAGATCCGCTTGCGTGACATTGACAGCCGTCACTAGAATTGTGCCATTATCAGTGAATTGACTTTCGTGGATATCGATACAAGAGTCGAATTCTATCGAGTCAAAGACAGTCACAAAGTTTTCAGACTTGCAGTCAAGTGTGACTCGATGAATCTCGTCGTATGAGCTGTTGAGAATGCTGATATGTCCGAATCCGAAGCCTTGTCCATCATATCCGGTCCAGTAGGCAATAACTGGCTCGCCATTCAGCATTTGTGGCTGCAAAGCGGAGTAATTCCCACCAACCCCTTGCCACACAAGCTGGCCATCATCTGAATAAATTGTTGGGTGCCCTTCGCCGCGAACAATATCTTGAGGAGTGAAGAAAAGATACCCGGGCTCGGTCTGACCCATCTTTGTGACATTTAAATATGGAGTCTTGATCGATGAGCTCTTGTATGTTTGTAGAGGCCATAGTGCTTCGTCCGAAGATGCAGCAGCAACATCCAGTATGCCAGAAAATACTGCGAGCACCAAGGAAAGGTGAGCTAGGATGGACACTCCCATTTTATCCAAAGAATTCGCGCTCAGGTTGACCAGCTTGAAATCCTTCGTCTGGGTCCTGCAGTTCTCAACCGACTCTGAATCAATTTATAACTTTCACTCCTGATTCCTCTGGCCGCTAGAACCCTAGTAGCCCTCTATATCCCCGCATTATGATCTCCGGATGGAGGGAGTGGATTCCCTCGGTAATGACAATATTGTCCACAAGCCGGCCCTACGTACGATCCAAAGAGAGAGATTCTTGGATGCGGAAAAGATCCGATGATTTTCTCCACATTATGATAAAAAAGAGGCATTAAGTAGCTCGACTCTTGGATGGCTAGACTCAATTTGGCTAGGTGGCTAGGGAAATCCGAAAGATTGCAGTGTAACCGGAGCATGCAAGTATTGCCTTCGAGGGCTTATATTGATTATGCTTTCCTCTGAATATGCGCCAAAGGATACGAAGCCCTCATGCTTGAATTACGCTCTAAGCAGAAATTTGTTAACACCGTATATAACGCAAATGAAATTTGCGAAGGCTGTCTAAACGGTCCATCTTTATCGGTAGAAAGATGGGCCAAGAGGAGGCGCTGAAAAGTGCCGAGCAAGTAAGGCTAATTCGGATCGGATACAAACAGCCAAGAGAAGGTCTAAGCGAAGAGCAGATCTCGGGCTACGTGCTGTCGGATACGCTTGTGATGTCATCTAACCATATTCAAGAAAAGCATCACCGACTAATGCGGAAATCTTCCATGCTCAGCTACGGAATTTGAAGCATTTCCATACTTCATTTGCTCAACCGGAAGATAAACAACTCCGACTCATTCGAAAAGCTTCAGGGGGAAAGTTTGACGTCGGGAATGTCAAAGCTCTAAGGCTAATGTGGGGGAAATGGGAGGGGGGTCGGATGCACCCCGGCTTTTCCAGGAAACCATCCTTGCGCCAGTCTCTGCTCCGAGAAGAGAGCGGGTGGAAAGAAAAGTTACAAAACAGGGACGTAATGAGTCACTAGAATGGATAAGCGACGGCTCTCAGGGTTCTCAGACACCTTGGCATCACTACTGGATTTTGCTATTCGTTGGAGACAAATTGAACGATTTCAAGGCACATCCCTGAAGCTTGGACAGCATAACAGCTCCGCAAACCACGCTAGGAATAAACATACCCACAGGCCATAGACCTATCCCTCGGACAGCCAAGCAATAACAGTTGCCGGGATTGGTTAATGAAATATTTGGGGGTATCGGCAATGCCATCGGCAATTATGAGCTGGGGAAAGACACTAACAACGTTGCTTCTGGGAATTTACTTTTGCCGACGGCGTGGCGTGGAAGGTATTGCTGTAGACCCTGCCTCAAAGACTAGTGGGGAAAGCATTTCAGTGAAGTCGTGTTAATCTTCTCCAGCCACTAGAAATCGCCCTCTTGTTCTAGGAACTATGCGGAGAAAGAAGAAAAAGGTTCGCCCCTCTACGAGGCTCGACCACCAGGTGCGGAATAACACCGTGTATGTCATGCCGCTTGAAGGTATGGAATCCGACTGGGGATTCCCGGAATAACTCCAAGAGCATAAATGCCATGAAAAGCACTCATCTCGTGCGAGATTTTATGATTGCTTCCCTATAATGAGAGACAATATGACCAAGCGAAATTTAGATCGGAGTAGGTTTGAGGCAGAAATAAGAAATAGTGGGGGTTTTTTTTTAAAAAAAAGAATGCAGGTGTATGGCGTGTATGTACGGATGTTAACACTAGAATATTCGACTAAATCACGCCAGGGTATTGAATGTATGGGTTATATATACATTGGTCCAGGGAATATAAAAAAAAGCTTCGGGGAGCTTATCGCGAACACAAGCACTAGAGCTTGGAGTCGGTTGCAATTGCTTTGCGGCGCATCTGGCGAGAAGAGACACCAGCGGGAGCTGGAGCCGCGGCGTTGTAGAATAGCTGACGACCAACGATATCCGACATCGTCAACACACGCGAGGAGACTGTAGCACCATCACGACGATTTTTACTAGACATGAGGATTAGTATCATTGCGGCTGCTTTGAGTAGAAATGACTCACCCTTCACGGCGGGATTGCGCGATCAGTTCAGTAAAATCCCAAAGTCGTCCGCGATCGAGGACTCTCCCAGTGGTGGGATCTCTTTCGGGTGTCCATTCCGGTGCGAGTTTCAGTGAAGGACCAGCGCGGGACTCCTTGTCTTTGGCAACAAGGATGATACCCTCTTCCTCAAAGCGTTGGTATGAGTTTTTGAGGGTTTCCTTGTTCACAGCCTCAAAGTAGGAAAGATCTCCTTGGTGGTATAGTGTTTTTCCGAGCTGAAAATTGTTAGCCATGTTACATTGGAATTGAAGCGAGGGAAACTCACAAGCTGCGCGCTATCTTGAGATTTCTTCATATCAATCCAGGTATCTTGCCCGCCATCGAGAGGTGGTGTCAGCCCCAGGAGAGACACTGCACCAAGCCAAGATGCTTCAATGAAAGGCCAGATCAGGAAACAGTAGAAGTCGTAATTCTCGCGACCACAATGACGCTCAGTATCGCTGAGCTCGACATACTGCGGGGTGCCAGAGTTGTCACGAGTGATCTTAATCACATCATCCGACTCCAAGCCGCGCAAGGTGTTTTCCATGTTCGATGCGAGACCCTCCGGTGGGAAAATGAATTCGCCGCGGAAAAGCTATCGGTTGTTAGAAACCTAACTGTAAAACATAAGGGACGGGGCGGCATACCTGAGACAGGAAGGAGACCTGATGCCTCAACGCTTCGTATGTTATGCGCTGATTAGTAGGACCACCACCTTGCTTTATCTTGGTGTACATAGCAACAGAGACCAGCGCTTCGGTGATGAAAAGATGAATGAGCATGTTGCGGTAGAAGGAGAGTTGGAAACGGTCGACGGCATAATAGGTGGGCTCCGCTAAGCCAGAAATGACGCCTACCAACTTTGGACCCAGTACATCCAGAGCACGCTCAACGACCAAATCAGTGGGCGAGCGGTAGAAATGAGCGACCCGACCACCCTTCGCCCGGACTCGCTCACAAAGCCAGTCGAGCCGTCTAACTAGTTCACCCTTTCCAACACCACGGCCACGCAATGTCAACAGGACGGTCCCAACGAGGGCAGGTGGCATCATAACAGAGACATCATTGATCTCAGATAGTACTCGATATCCCAGGGTTCTGAGGATTCGGCCCTTTTCGGTCTGGGCAAGTTTCTGACCAACTCCCAAGTTAGATTGGCTAAGTCGTGAAAGCTGCTGGTTGAGGAACTCGCGTAAGCTCCAAGGTTCGTGGAACCGAACATCAACCCGTCCCAATTTGAGCGACAACACCGAGGATGATGAAAGTAGATCAGACAGATTTTCCTTCTGCTTGGGTTGCCCCAAAAGCTCACTGATATAGGATCTATAGCAATGTTAGCATATGATCAAAGCTAAAAAGGATATCGGATGGCTTACTCTGTCTCTATGACCTTGTCATATTGCGTACTGACTGGGCAAATAATTGTGTCTTCAGTGCGACCGGAAAGCACGCTGTCGACGATGAAGTTCAGGATTCCAAACTTGGGAGATAGCAGCTTTCCTGTCCTGGACCGACCGCCTTCGATGAAACATTCGAAATTAAAGCCCTGCTGAAGAATGGTATCGATATAAGCTTGTACAACAGTATGATATAGCGGATCGTTTCCGAAGCTGCGTCGAATCCACATTGCGCCTACTCATGTTAGCATCCTTGTGAAAAATTCAGAAGGGACATGTATACTAACCTGCATGTTGCAGGAAGGGGCCGAGCAACGGGATGTTGAGGTTGTCGCCTGCGACAACGACGGGCAGCCCGATTCCCAGCCGGTAACAGATCAGCTGCAGCGAGACGTAGTCCACATGCGACTTGTGACAAGGGAGAAAGACAATGGACTGTTTCTTCTTGGCGGCTTCTTGGGCCACTGATCGCAAACGTAGAACCTCCTCACTGGAGACATGGATACCTTGATGGTAGGCACGGGTCAGGAGCTGCGTGCACATGTAGTATGCGCCTCGGATGAAAGTCTTATTTTCCATCTTGCAGATCATGTTGTCCATCATGCCATTCACCACCTCTTCAAGGTTGCTCTCGATTTCGTGTCGCCGGCGAGATCGCTTCTCATCCAATGTGGCACCATCTCTGGTTGTCAGTATGCCCTCCTTCTCTTCAACCGTGAGGCGAGTCCTGGCAAGCTCCCTTACTTTTTCCTGGAGCATCGGGCTTTTGAGGATGGAGGATTTCATATTTTCGGAGAACCCCGAGTAGAAAACCGGTTGACCGATCACATTGTCGTATGCGCGCCAGCCAGTGCCGGACATGTACAGGGTAACCTCTCGGAGGAAGTCGAGGGGGTTCTCGCGGAACCGGGCCATATGGTGGACGAGGTTGCGCTCAGTAATGGGGTCATCATGAGTCCCAGGGCCACCGGTGAATCCCGACGGATGAATCGTCAACTGCTTGCCCACGATCTCCAGATCCGGAGCGGAGTGGTCGTCACTGATGGCCGATTTAGGGGGCGACATGGCGACGACAGGGCGAGAGGGCAAGCTAGCAGTAACTAGCAGGTCATCGACGAGGAGAGAACGAGGGGAAGAGCAATAACGGGCAGATCCACTTGGCGCGAACCAGGGCCATCGATAGGCCGAAGGTAGCTATGGTCTGCTAGCTTCTAAATTCCCAACAAAACCCCAGATTGCGGGTGGTGGTTCGCTTTCACGCGGATTTCCCCAGACGCAGCCGAGGTACGTCCCTTGCCAAGGATGAGTCATCCATTCAAGCTCAGCTGACTAGCCCACAGAGCTACTGACTACTAACTACTAGTAGTTATAGTTAACTAAACTCCATCACCATGTCTCGCTTGGTCAGTGGCATGAGGTCGTTCTCTAGTGAGTACGGATCACATTGACTGCACAACCTCGAGCTCACCTCTTCCCAGCAACGGCTTCAACCTTGCTTGCCGACGCCACCGCAGCTTCGCGGCCCTCTTCGTTCCAGGTCTTTCGCGACGTCCCTTCGCTCCGCCAGTTGCGCCGTCAGCTGCTGAAAAATGAACGCACCGTTGGATTCGTTCCTACCATGGGGGCGCTCCACGAAGGACATCTCTCCTTGATTCGAGAAGCCGCCCGCGAAAATACCGACATCTTCGTCAGCATCTACGTCAACCCCACCCAGTTCGGCGTCAATGAAGACCTGTCAAGCTACCCTCGCACATGGGATAGTGATGTGGAGAAGCTGGAGAAGCTCAACGACGAGCTGGGCCGCGCGGGTGGTCCAGGATCAGGACAGATCACTGCCATCTTTGCCCCGACATCCAAGGTCATGTACCCCACTCTACCACCGTCCTCGGAGATTGATGGCCAGGGATCCTTTGTCACGATAACCCCCCTCTCCTCAAAGCTAGAGGGAGGCTCGCGCCCCGTCTTCTTTCGTGGTGTCGCAACCGTCTGCATGAAGCTCTTCAATGCCACCACCCCCGATCGGGTATACTTCGGACAGAAAGATGTGCAACAAACTGTGATTATAAAACGAATGGTTCAGGACTTCCTAATTGGGACGGAGGTTCGGGTTATCAGCACCTCCCGCGAGGCGGACGGGCTGGCGCTCAGCTCTCGCAATGTCTACTTAGGCAACCGGAGACGCGCCGTGGGACTCACAATTTACAAGGCCCTCAAGGCTGCCGAGGACGCATACCAGTCGGGCAAACTCTCTCGGGTCGAAATTCTGGGAGCTGCTCGGAGCATCACAGATCGAGTGCTTTCTGAGCAGCAAGCACTTGCGCCCTCTGAGAGAGCCCTCTTTGAAGTGGATTATATATCCCTAGCCGACCCCGATACTCTCGACGAGCTGGATCTCGTTGACCCAATCAAGGGAGGTGTCTTGAGCGCCGCCCTGAAGATGGCGCCCCTGGAGGAAAACAAGCCTGGGGAGGATTGCGGATTGGGAGACGGTAAAGTCCCGGTACGACTCATCGACAACCTGATCCTTCAGCCCCGGGCTTAATGCCTCTCGAATCAAAACGCGTCGTGTACATAAAAACCTCACTGGTCTGTAAAGACCATCAAAATAGTATGAATCAAATAGATTATAGACCATAGACTCGATCGCCGACTGCATATTCTTCAAACGGCAAATAGGGCAGGCTACTAGGGCTCGGGCCGAAAATGTTCCTTTGCGGGTCTTGGCGGGAAAAAAAGTCTCGATGGCAACGCGCCGTTTACGCCAGACGACCTTTGCACCAATTTTTCCCCGGCTGCCGGGTTTTGACGATTTTTATCATGGCTGACGATGGCATGCTTTTGAACTTCGCTATCGGCGACAGTGTCATCAAACCCGAGGCGAAGTACAAGGGAGGAACATGGCGGGACCGCCTCTCTGCGAAAAAGCGCTCTCAACACCGACCTCAACCAGACGGCGAAGGCAGCAAACGACCCGGTCAACCCAAGAACCCGAATCAGACACAGCTTGGCCCGAGATCTGCGAAGCGACAAAAGACCAGCGATTCAAGCGAAGCAAAGGGTGGAGAATCTGGTCACCGATCGCGACCGCAACACCAACCGGCACGCCGACACCCCGGCCAGTTTGCGTCTTCCCTATTTACTAGTAACCCCGAATCGACATATGTGGAAGAACCGAAGCCTGAGGAGCCGACAGAGGAGGCGAAACCGACCAATGCGCCGCTCATAGATGGACTGGATACCTTTACCAACTTGGGCTTGTCGCCAATTCTGGCTGCGCATCTCCTCACTAAGCTCGAGTTGAAAGCGCCTACTGCAATCCAAAAGGCTTCTATTTCACAGCTGCTCAAGGAAGAGAGCGATGCGTTTATCCAAGCCGAGACTGGCTCCGGCAAAACTCTGGCTTATCTTCTCCCGCTAGTGCAACGGATAATGGCTCTTTCAAAGACCACAAAGGAGGACGGTGTGCATCGTGACAGTGGACTCTTTGCTATCGTTCTTGCCCCGACTCGTGAATTGTGCAAGCAAATTTCAGTTGTTTTGGAAAACCTTCTACGATGCGCCCACTGGATTGTCTGTGGCACGGTTATTGGTGGAGAAAAGAAGAAGTCCGAGAAAGCACGCCTGAGGAAAGGACTCAATATCTTGGTCGCTACGCCTGGTCGCTTAGCGGACCACCTGGAAAATACGCAGGTATTGGATGTCAGTAATGTGCGGTGGTTGGTTCTCGACGAGGGTGATCGTTTGATGGATTTAGGCTTCGAAGAGGAACTTCAGGGAATTGTCCAGAAATTGGACGCGAGACAACGACCTAGCCGCACTCCCGGTGTGCCTACACGCAGAACCACCATTCTCTGTTCTGCTACCCTGAAAATGAATGTGCAACGACTTGGCGAGATCAGTTTGAAGGATGCAGTTCATATCAAGGCCAACCCCGACGATGAGGATGAGCAGATTGCCGGTCAAAAAGGCGAGGAAGACTCCTTCCGTGTACCTGCGCAGCTGAAACAGTCATACGCGGTTGTGCCGTCCAAACTACGCCTAGTATCATTGACTGCATTCCTTAAACGGACATTCGTTCGCAAAGGCTCGGTAAGGAAGGCTATTGTATTCGTCACCTGTGCCGACTCGGTAGATTTCCTTTTCGAGGTTTTCTCAAGAGATTACGGCAAGAGAAAGGGAAAGAAAAACAAGGATGGTAGCGACAGCGATGATGACGAAGAAAACGATGAAGAGAAGACCAAAAGTGAACGGGAAAAGATGTCCCCTCACGGCACTATCGCACCCGCTACGGCATTCTCCAACTCGTCAAATGCCGTGACACTCCATCGACTCCACGGTTCCCTCCCTCAGCACGTTCGAACCGCGACTCTCAACTCATTCTCCCGTAGCGACGATCCATCAGTCCTGGTCTGTACCGATGTCGCTGCTCGTGGTCTGGACCTGCCCAACGTCGAACTGGTCATTGAGTATGATCCGGCCTTCAGCGCAGACGATCACACTCACCGAATCGGTCGTACCGCACGTCTAGGTCGAGATGGTCGTGCCTGTATTTTCCTCCAGCCCGGATGTGAGGAAAATTACGTGGAAGTCTTAAAGCGTGGCTACCGTGATGGCGGCAAGGCGCTCACCCGCACTGATGCGACGGAAATCCTCAAGCGTGGCTTTGGTGCCACTGTGGACTCGACCAGTAAGAACTGGGAGGAGAAGGCGACAGATTGGCAGATGGACGTGGAGCGATGGGCTTTGGACAACCCTCAGTATCTGGAGATGGCGCGTCGCGCATTCCAGTCGCATATCCGCGCTTATGCAACCCATATTGCTGCTGAGCGTAGCATGTTCAACATCAAGGAACTTCACTTGGGTCATTTAGCTAAGAGTTTTGCTCTACGCGACCGGCCTGGCAAGATTAATGTTCCTGGCCTACGTCAAGGCAAAGAGGAAACGAAGAAGGACTTCAAGGCTTCACGGAGTGGCTCGGTCGGCCAGAAGAGGAAGGCTGACGGCGCAGCTGATGATAACCCGGTTGCCTCCAGCACCGACGATGCGGCTCGGAGAATGCGGGCTAAGATGCGGGAGCAAATGGCCGGAGCCAGCGAGTTCAATCTTGCTTAAAATTATTTCGTTTTGTTCCTCCACGCTGCGATTTATGTGGCGATGCATTATTGTACAAGAGCATTAGCATTTGTTTCAGTAGATATCCCATAATGAAACCTTTCCATCCTTGGAACCGACTGCCAGCCAGTGTGTTTGTTGTACTTTTTGATTCCGTTGGCTATGAACAGTAGCCAAGGAGAAATCTTGTCCTTGAGTCGCCTGTTGGCGATTATGCGGCTCTTCTGATTTCCCAGTAGGCATTGGCTGAGAAATAGGGCCAACTTCCCCGAAGGCCACAGCATAACAACCATCCCTGTGCCACTTGAGAACAGCAAGTTCTTTCATGGTTTTTCCAGAGTATACTCTCACCCTGCTGTCCCATCCAGCAGTCGCGAAGATTTTCCCATCGCCGCGCATGCGTAGTCCTTGCTGACCACAGTGTTTAGTGTTGATGGTTTTCTGCGGCAGATCATCTCCGCTATTGCCGATGAAGCCATGACTGGGTATTGGGTGTTTGATGATCAGTGCATCGGCGGAGGAAGAGATAAAGTAATCACGCGAGGGGGAGACGTCGATGGAGAGAACAGGCTGGCTATGAGGGCGGCTGCCGTATAACTTTTCCCATTCCCAAGGGTTGGAGGAAATATTGTCGACATTAAAGCTTGCCGGGTCGAGGGGACCTCTTCGGACAAAGGCCATGACATGCCCGTCTTCGTAAGCAGATGTCACATAGAGATCGCCTGATGGGGAGAGAAAAATGACCACACCCATGACCATTCCGGTTTTAATGGCAGGGTCGGACCGGATGGTGGTGAGCCGAAGTTCAGATGGAAGGTGGAAGATATCGACTCCTCCGGAGTCTAGAGCATTAGGTACTGCAAAGAGTGTGTCATGTTTCCCTGTATCGTGTGAATGTTGGTCGTTATTGGTGGCTTTTGCAAGGGGCGTATCGATAAATGTCATAGAAAAAGCACAGAAGTTGAGTGCGTTGACAGGCAGGGAGTGCAGCAGCCATGGCTGAGTTCCTTTTCCCTCTTGATTTAAAGAGGCTGCATCAACAGGAAGTGTCTTGTCAAGGAAGTTCTCATCCTCTTTTCGAAGCTTCCAAACACATAACTTGTGGTCGCGGCCATGTCTATCCCAAGTATTCAGCAGAGTTCTATGAGATATCTCATATTGTGCAACTACTCACGTGTATATCTCCGACGCGCCACCGCCAACAGAGAATCCCTTTACCTCAAGGACAGCACCTTCGTGTGCCTTCCATACTGTCACCGGTCGTTTGGTGACGAGGTCCCACACGACAACCCAGCCATCGGCATCCCCGGACACAAGCCGCAGGTTATGGGAGAAGATGTACAGAGCATGTATGGGGGTCGCGTGCCCGCGAAGAATGTAGGTCGGGGTAGCTGCAGACTGGTGAGACTGATTTGATGCTTCAGCCATCCCCTGTTGGTCTGCCATTCATCGAATGGTTATTGTCTCGGGCAGAGTTCCGCCAGGCGATCGCGTCTCCTGCGGTGGATCAAGTCACCGCTTTTGATCCCCGCCCAAAGTAGAACTTGAAGTATAGCCATGCATCAACAATACTGACCTCGTCTGCTTAGACTCCAGATTGAAAAATTGGAAATAGTAATATGGAAATCATGGAAATGATGAAAATGATGACTGGCATACAAATAGTCGGCATAGACACTTCTACCAGACTTAGTCCTAATAGTCCTAAACGAATGGGGAACCCCAAATTGAACAGATTCCAGCCATTCAGGTATTACTTTTGTTGAATTTTTCCATGATTCCACCTGAGCACTGGTCGTCAATTTCAATAATGCTTCTGGTAAAGCCAGATCCACCCATCTCAGGTTAGGCTCGGATTGTCTCCATCATAGCCGCTGCTCCATTAGCCCAGAATTTCATGATGTTTTGACATTCTCGATGGGATAGGACAAGTACGAAATCTACTAGAAAATTTTGCTAATGAAACATTTGGAACTTAAAAGATAAAAGGAAATGATTTGATCTTACCTCCTGTCATTAAGTTTCACTACACATGAATATAATATGGACCAGCTAGTGAATCGAGACACTGGATCCATGCTCTTCTCAAACCTTTGGACCTTGAACTCCCATCTTTTTAGAAGTTTCTTTTTCTCTGCATCTGCATTAATCTGAACCGTGGTAGCTGCTTCTTCCTTGACAGATGGCTTTTCGGGTACGCGTTGAGGCTTGTCTTTAGGTCTCAACTGTGTATTTCCTTTCACACCTGAGGTCTTTTGCTGTGGATTACTGGGTGATCCAACAACGATAGTCTCTGGTTTGAATATCCCACTTGGCCCGACCAGGCTTCCTGTATATCGGTGCATTTCTCTCATGTAGAAGTTGTTGCGTCTTTGAGATCGAAGGAATTCCAGCGGCAACATAGTTGGTTTCTTCGATTCAAGAGGTCGGCGGTTATGCCAATGAGTTATTTCGGTGAAAAGGATCGGACGTCTGGATGATTTTACCCAGCTCAGCAGCAGCTTATCATTAAGTATGGTGGCTAGAAGTATTCCGAGGCTGAATTGTCTGGTCCGAGAATTACCTATCGGCAGATAGTGGGAAAGTGAAGTGGGTGGGAGTGAAGTAGGAAGGGGAAAGAGCCAACGCGGCGAATTCGAGGCGGGATGCCAACGCATGCAGAGCAATGATAGTGACAAACAAACAAATGTACACCCTAGAGGCAATCTCATGCTGCTTCAATCTTCCCTTTCCTCGCAGTCCAACCATTCAAATGGTTCTAGTCATCTTTACCCGGCTAGACAGGGTTGCATATTTATATGTCAAGTAAGAAATCAGGGTCATCAGGCATTTCGCTATTTATTTGCATGTTAGGGGTATTGCTCAACTATTCAAGGCAGCAGTATACAAATTCCACAAAATTCGTTCCAAAATAAGTCAAAGAAGATAGTGTCCGTACTGGTATTGGCCCAGAGTATGGTTTGGGGTAATATAAAACCCTTGATAAGGATGTTTCTCCGCCGAAAAGTCACCCATGCCCAAAAGAGGATTTGAAAATTGCCGAGAGATCCCAGGGCCTTTGGAGATGGACAATTGGTCGTTCACCTCATAGTAGTGGTTGTTGTGCATCTGTGTCGGATCCACCGTGTCAGGATGCAGAGGCGGCCAGTTCCAATGGCGTTGCAGGTCATTCTCTATGTTTTCAGCTTGCCAAATGGTATCTTTGGCTATTGAATTCAGAATGCGAAGCGCCTCTTCCTGGGCTTCTCGGGACTCGAGACATATCGATGCAATTGCAAGACAACGGATTGATATATTAGCAAGGCCACGGTCCTTAGTATTGGCGGCAAGACCGCAGATATCATGAGCATGAGCTTGTTGCATCTCCTTCATCTCCATATGGAAGTCAGACTCCATGGGATGAGTTCTAGCCAAGAGGATCCGAGCAGTATGATAAAAAAATTGGGCAATGATCGCGGGTCGCTTGATCAACCTTCATATCATGGTAAGCGAACGGAAGTTGAAATTCGAAAGGCACGGAACATACCAAATTGTCGGAAACACAGACTTCGTGTTTCTCAGCCACGGCTGAACATGACCGAGAGGTTGCATCGACGGCGGGGAATTTTTAGCCCATTGATCACACAAACTATTGTAGTGTCCCCATTCTTGCAATCGCTGGCTAAGTTGGCCAATATGAGCATCCACCCCATCTGAAGAATGCAGAAGCTGAGTTTCCGCTCGGAAGTTTGCAACCTTCCCGCATATATAAAGAATTCGATGGAGCCATAGGTCCTCCGCTTTTGCGAAATGATGCACTTGGTCCATATTCATGTCGACTCCCCAGGTGTCTGGGTCCCAGGAAAGGGGCCAACCATGATGCAAGCAGGTCAATAGCTCCATGCTAATACTAATCCAAAAGCAAGCACCCCCAAGGCCAGGTGACTTGGCGTTCCAGCCGCATTCGCGTATTAAGGCCCTTGATCCTGTCGTGTGGTTTGTGATGGGCGATGGCAGAGAGAAAATTGACTCATAGATGCTGAGGGCCAGTGCAGTCGTCGTGCAGAGAACTGAATCGCGGTTGGGGTCTTGCATCAATCCCATAAGATCTTGTGTTGCCATCTCGTAATAGTGAGTTGCTTTTTCTTCCCCGTAAGACGGATTAGTCACTGAAAGATGCCGAGCACCACAGGCCAAGAAGGCCCTGAGCAACATAGGTTCATTGACAATATGATGCGGCAAAACTTGCGTGAACTGTATCATGATTAGAATAATCCATGGAGGGAGCTTATTTGGAAATGGTTATGGGGACATACATGTCGGGCTGAGTCCACGGACTCCACCCAAGGCCCGACCTCTTCAACAAAGGCTTGAAAGAAGAATATTTGCTCAGGGTCACTAAGCGAAGAAGGACTATACTGCTTAGTTGCTAGCTTCCGTGCAAAATTTGACGTTCCATGGGGGAGTAGCTCATCGCCAGGCACGATATGAGGCTCATGCCATGTATCAGGCCCAATCATAAAGTCATGCGGGACGTCGAATCCGGTCGGATCGAACGAGTGGGCTACCGATTGAAACAAACTTGTCAAATAGTCCGCACCCATAGCATTGAACGCATCATGGTGCAGGTGTTGCCGATCCTGAACGGGGCTCTCTGGTTGGGGCGGGGGATATCTTTCGAAGCCGCCGACATACTCGGATGCGATGAAGCGCGAATCGTCCCTGAATGTCACTTTAGCACCCTTGGGCCGATCGATAATATGTGGCGGTGCGACTGTCTGTATGTCGATAAAGTTCAGGCGAATGCCACGCCTGCATATCCTGTCTGACTTGCGACAGTTCAAGCACCGTCCTAAGGCTTCATCGCACTTGAGATGTCTTTCCCGGCAAGTGAGACAACCAGTTCGAACCCTCTTCGCTTTTGTATCTACCAAGTCAGACTTTTTGCGATTGGTACCGGGAGCGCGAGGGGAATTGCCCTTCTGGCTTTTCGGGGTCGACGTCCTCGAGTCCACTCTTGGTGACTGCGATTTGGACTCGGCGCGTGTGGTGAGATTCATTTTGCCCGCTCCGAACTTCAGTGGCCCTCTTTGCGTTCTAGTCGCCAGCGCCAACCGGGGCAGACAACCGCCGGTCTGATCGAGGGTTTCCGAATTCACAAAATCTTGTTGGCGACTGTGCTCGAATTGCCATGTTCGCTGCCGGGGCGTGGGTGGTGGATTGAGATGCGACAGTTAAAAAATCGACTAGCTCCTAGCTCGAAAGGGTGGAGTGATTGCGAAGTCTTTTGACAAATACTCTTTGTATAACCGTGACAGAGGGGTGGGCAACGTTGCGGGAGGGGCAAGGCAAGGAGTCGGAGGTCTTGTGCGCCGTAATGTCAGCTCAGAACCAATCAGACAAGCGAATCGCACTTGCCATTGCCTTGCGATCACAGCCAGATAGGACGTGGCTGAGGCCTCTCTCAGGCTGCTGCGCTCGAATGCAAGGTAGATGTCAAAAGAGGATCCGCCTCGCAATTCAACGCGGAGGTTCTCGATGGAAAAGTGGGTCCGGCGGGCGACCGATCCCCCGTACAGTGTATTCCTGCTAGTAGTACTACATTGTTAAGGGTTTCAAAAAGAAGATGCAAGCACTACTAGAAGAGTAGTACTCCGAGTCTGATATATTGTATCTTTTCGGCCTACCAGCCTGGAGGGAAGTAATCTATCGTGACTCAATCTAGTACCTTGAATGCACATCTCCAACGGCTCGAGCACCAAAACTAGACTATTAGAGAAGCCTGCATACTAGGCCAAGCCCTGGAGGGCCACTAAGCTGGAACTGAATATTTGTCATGTATAATATGAAACTGATGACACCACCAAGAGTCTAAATCTATGATGTATCTACTATATGAGCCTGAGGCTGTCCACCCCATAAATGCGGTGGTAGCCCAGAGAGGCAGTCATCGCCCGGGAGATATTATCCTGTACGTTAATTGTTTAGACAGATCTACATTTCAGGTCTTGCTTCCGAGTCGGGGTAGTCGGAGGCGAGAATGTAGCAACAGCATGAGAGCACCCCAAATGGCTGCTGACAAAAAGGTTGCACGAAGGGCACCAGCATATGACCCGATCACTACTCGGCTATTAGCGGACAGACCACAGGGGAATATATAAATGGTAGAGTACAAACCTTGATGTTGGTGCAATGGGTCGAGGTCAGCTATGGCTCGGATCGACTTGCGGACGAGAGCAATGGTGTGGCCCTTCTGTACGCCAGTCACTTTACGTTCAAGTTCATAGTAGAGGACGTTTTGGAAGATCCAGCTACTGATAGACACGCCCATCACAGATCCCAGATTGCGTGCGAGACCGAGTGTAGTTGTTGCAACAGCTTGGTCGTCTTGCTCGCTCGTAGCTAGAACGGAGACCATCACCGATGGAAATGAAAAGCCTTGTCCAAGGCTGGAGAAGGAAACACAGATCATGGCTAGAGCATAAGATGTGTTCGTAGTGAGAGATCCTGCGGTACAACCACCTAGAAGCATGCAGCAGCCACCAAGGATAATGGTCGGTTTCATCCGCTTTGACCAGGTGATCAAGAACCCAGTTCCGACACTTGAAGCGGTGATAGCAATAGATGCGGCCACTAGACGTAACCCGGAATCCGTAGGGCTAGCCAGTTTGACGGCCTGGAAATAGAGAGGGGCATTGAACATGACAGTATTGACTGAAATAGCTCCAAAGAAGTTGCCGATAATAAGGCTAGCCCGGGGGTTTTTCGAGAGAAGTTCAATCGGGAGCACCGCGCGTGGTATTCCACGCTCATAATTCACAAGAATGACGGCCAAGACAAGGGCTGATACTAGAGAGCAGATGACCAGAGGATGTCCCCAAGGGAACACATTTCCACCCAGATTCAAACCCATGATCAGAGCCGTCACCGCCACAGCCAAGATAAATGCACCAGTCAGGTCGATGCTGCGAACCAATTGCATCACACTCATTCGCTCCGAGCCCATACGTTTGACGCCGAGTTCCGCCGGGATGGTACAGGCCGCAGTGATGAAGTAGACAAAGATGAAGGGCAGTTGGACGAAGAATGCACCGCGCCAACCGATGTGATCACAGAGGAAACCGCCAAATGCAAGTCCCAAGCAGCTGCCGGTACCATAACAGAGGTTAATGTAAGATTGGTAGACACCGCGATATTCGATGCGGACCAGATCGCTGGATATGATTTGCCCCATGGAGAACACACCACCAGCGCCAAGACCACAGAGGGCTCGAGCAGCTATGAAGCTGCCGATACTTTGTGCCAACCCACACCAGGCCGTCGTCAAGAAGAACATGGAGATGGAGAAGAGATATACGGGTTTCCGGCCGAAGGCATCGGAGATGCGTCCGAAGAGGGGCAGGAAGGCAGTGGAGGTGAGCAAAAAGGCAGTTGATAGCCATGAAGCAGTATTTGCAGCGTGGAAATAGGAGGTGATGACTGGATGGCTGGACGCCATTAGAGTCGAGTCGAAGAAGCCAATCAGGTATCCGATGAGGACACCGACAAAAATCAGCCAGAATCGAGTTGGTGACACATCTATGAACCGAGAAGCATAGCTATTAGGGTCTTCAGCTTCTTCTGTGGCTTCCGCATCGCCGTTAGAGGTATTGCTCCTTTTCACGGCTGTTGAACCACGCGAGGAGAATCGTTCCAAATCAGGTTCGATGTCCAGCCCTTCTGCAGATGTCACCTGGACCAGACCGAGGGCATTGATTTGGTCTTGTGTCTCGGTGTTTAAATAGTTGCCTTCAGAATTTTCGCTGCGATTGGTCACACTGCGATACTGTGTGGTTTGGTGGGTTGACTCCTCTCGCAATAGCGGAGTGGCCTCCGACGAGCCTCCTCCCCAATCCGCGTTGGCCATTGTCCGAGGCGTTGAGTCCATGATACTCCTTGTTGACAGAGTAAAAGAACAAATAAGGGACAGGCCAGGGGCGGTACTGCAATTGTTGACTTTGGCCTCCAATGAATAATGTTGCACGAAGGAGAAAATGGAAGAGCGGGGGATGCAAGTGGAGGTGGATTTTTATAGCAGCCACACGAGCAAGTTGCATGAACCCCCCAGGTCGATCGCACTAGGTCCGCGGACAAATTAGCGATTAGGACAATGCATGCAGAATTCTAGCAGATCTCCTGCCTTGACATGCGGCGTAGACTTTGAGCATCGTCTTACCTAGCGTACCTTGGGTAGAAGTGGCGAGGGCTGAGCGATAAGAAAGGTGGAGGGCGGAATTGGAGATTCCCAAGGTTGGAGTCACTCGTCACTCGTCACTGCCTTCCTCTCGCTGGCAACTCAACAACCTACAACCTCCTCGTCTTGTCGTGACATTCGGACACGGCTCTACATATCTCAATCCCGATTTAGCAGAAGCTCAAAAGGACCGAAACAATGCGCGCCCCTCTTCGGATTGCCGTGCTGGAATGCGACACCCCACTACCCCCCATCGACGCCCGCTACGATGGCTACACAGGCGTCTTCAGAACCCTCCTAACAGCCAGTGCAAAAGCCCTCAATAAGCCCGATCAAATTGAACCGGAGAACGGATTGATTATTTCCAAGTGGGATATCGTCAACGGCGTGGAATACCCGAAGCTAGAGGATGTCGATGCCGTGCTTTTAACCGGGTCAAGTAGGTCTTCCTTGCCAATAAAACCGCGCAATGCAGCATTATTGCTTGACAAAGGGACCGATGGGCTGATAACTGACTCGGAATTCACCAGAACATAACTCCTTCGAAGATATCCCCTGGATCAACCGCCTAGTCGAATTCACCCAGCAAGTTCTCGCGCAAGACCGAGTGCGCATTCTCGGAATCTGCTTCGGACACCAAATCATAGGTCGTGCGATGGGCGCCAAGGTCGGACGAAGCGATCAGGGCTGGGAAATTGCCGTCTGCGATATGGACTTGACCGAGAAAGGAAAGGAACTGTTCGGACTGAAGAAGATCGTACGTTTGCTCTTCCAGCGACTGCAGAAGATAAACCCGTGTCAAGTGCAAATGAGCATAGCTGACCGACTGACTTTTTTTCAAAAATGATAGCGCATTCATCAAATGCATCAAGATATCGTCTTCGATTTACCCCAAGGCGTCACCCTACTCGGCCACTCACCTCGATGTGCAATTCAAGGAATGTACTCCCCACGCCGTTTCGTCAGTGTTCAGGGACACCCAGAATTCACTGAGTGGATGGAGACGGAAATCATTAAGACCCGGGCTAAGGGGGGCATTTTCAGTGAGGACCAAGCACGGGACGGTCTCAGCAGAGTTGGCAATGAGCACGATGGTGTTGCGATCGGAACGACCTTCCTGAAGTTCCTATTGGAGGGATAATCTTTGCATATCTTTGCATGATCTTTGCATGGACATTGAGATACAACTACATTGGAAGGGTGCATGTACATACTATATCCCACTACATACTAGATTAGATGCCAAGGATGTAGATAGATATTAGTCGGTGGAGTGTAATATTATGACCATAGACGAACAGCCCTATAAACTTACGAATATACCGGACTGGAGGTAATTTTGTAGTGTTGCAGTGCTTAAATAGGGTTGTTCCGATCAGGTTACGCAAATGCATCGTGCCGAAATCATGCGGTGTGGTGGGACAGTCGGGGAAAAGAAAGGAAATATACGAGATGGAAGAGAAAAAAAGCAAAAAGACTTAGCAATCCGGCTAATTTGATGCCAGGAAAATATCGGATTAAATTGTGTGAAGATGCTCGCGCAATCCTCAACACCAGCAAGCCGTCTAAGCCAAAGTTTTTCTCAAGTCTCGCTGAGAATGCATGTTCGTGAGCCATCGAGGAGAATGCGCCAGGCACTTCCTCTTCCATGCAAGTAAAAAGCAAAACGCCACCGCAGCCAACTAGGCTGTGTTCCATATGGCCATGCATGTATGCCGAAAAAAAAAAGAGATCCAAGGTGGTAGCAAGATGCTTTCAATGCCAACGCCGTCACAATGCAAGTAGATCGCTGCAAATAAAGATGGGAATCTAGGGACGCAGGGAAATGGGAGTGAAAAGGGCAGGCGAGCTGCGAATCAGGGAACTGCTTCCCGTTGCAGTTACGCAGGTCGAGATTTCGAAAGACGACCGCTCCGACGGGGACCCCTTGAGGCTGACTCGGATGATTCAGAGCCACTTTCGTCCAATGCGGAGTCTGTCTCTTTCACTTTCTCGGCATCTGCCTTCATCTGGAGGGTTGGTTCAGCGGATGCCCGGTCACGGTCGATGTTCTGGCGGAGTGGACTAACCCGAAGATTCAAAGAGACGACCTCATTTTGGTCGTCTCGAAAAGATATGCCAACGCCCAAGGTCAAGTTAGACACCATGCGTTTCCTGGGTCGCCCTCTACGGATGGCTGGACGTGGTTCTTCAGAGTCATCGCCGCTGTCTTCAGCAGACCGTTTGCTGCCGGTGCTGAAGGGGGAAGACTCTCGCGACATCTGGACACTCGAGTTGAAACTCTGAGTAGGTGCCACTTTCTTGTCCGTGGTGTCCTTTTCCCCAAGGAGAGCTGTAAATGCCCGGTCAATGTCACCGCGGCATTTTTGAAGCATATCTACAATGGTGTCACGGTCATATCGGCCTCCCAGGCCGTCTTGAATAGATTGGATATCCCAAGGGGGAAAGACCTCAACGGCCAAACCGGGGTCATTGGTAGGGCCAGTAGGTGCGGCATAGGAGTTGTTCGGAATGATAGTGTCTTTGATGAGAGCTCCGTCTTCTGAGTTGGGGGAGACGTTCTCTTTATAATCGTCAATAGGATGCTGGTGAGAGAGCATTTTGTGGGCCTGTAGGAATTTGGAGATCTGGAAGAGGCCATTGTGGGACCTATCTATTGGTCGCACCGAGGAATAGTGTTTGAAATCCTTGTTTGAAGTTAATAAAGAGCTGAAGAGCATTGGACGAAACCATTTTCTTACGTGAAACGCGACGTGGATAACATCACGATGTTCATCGGGAGAAGCATTGACGTCTCGGAATGCCTGCACACCGTCCATTGTGTAGACATTAATGTCCACCTGGTAAACCTGACAAAAAGCCTGGAGACTCTCCGAGCTTCCCCATTCACCATTCTTTCTGGTTGCAGCTACCATCTCCTCGAAACGACGCTCCATGTCCTCGTCAGACGGAGCAGCAACATCGGCGGAACGCGTAGCATATGCGGAAACGGCGGCTCGTTTGGGGCGACGGCGTTCACCACCCTCAGCCACCACGAATTGCATAAAGTATCTTTTGTGATTCGCAATGTGGTCGGCCAGCAGCTGGCGGATCTCGTCACCGTGGTCGAAGTTGCCGTAGAGTTGGTCGGAGAGCGAGTAGTAGAGGCAATTCCCTGCATTCGACGCGTTAGAAACCAATCATGCTGTGAGCTTGAAGCTAGCTTCTAGCTTCCAGCTGCTTGACCTATGAAGCTGATCTCGACATGGGATCTATGGGCACATCTTACCGTCTCCTTCTGTAGGTAAAGCGAATAAACCGCGTTCCTTCAAGCAAGGCATTTCCAAGGTTCCCAGGTCCACCGATTCCTGGTGGCGGATGGCTTGGGCATCATCTCGCTGGTCCAGCAGCGGGGTCTGGTTAATGGTCTGGGGAAGAGAGTAATGTGCTAGTTCCTCAGTACTTGTGGTGGAGTCCGGGTGATGTTGTTCGTGGCCCGCAAGTATGGGCACGATTCTGCCACCGTGTGCGAGAAGTGACATGGTGAACGACGCCCTTCCCGGGTCGAGTGCGGCATCTAGGGACTCTGGGAGAGCGGGCGAGTCGAGGAAATGAACCAGAAAAAGAAACAAAGCGCCTGCCGAGGAGAGAAACAAGAATAAGGAACCCGCAGAGTGGAGGAGCCCTGCGGGTGCCGATGGATAAAAAGGAAAACCGATGTTGCTACTAAGCCAGATTTGCGTGCCGAGAGTTGGGGCCGTTCAGCTCGCCGCCGACTCTGATTGGCTGCACGTGAGCCCTTGCCCACTATGACATCGCTCTGTCGGCGGAGTGTATTCACTATTCTATCCTTCAATGCTTCGGCCTTCTGTCGAGGAGTCCTGCTTTGTTCACCCAAAATCATTCACTGTGCTCTCCCAAATAACTCCCCCGATTCATCAGAGCAAAATGTGATCCGTTCATTTCTAGGGATACGGTGGAGCCCTACTGGACCCGCGGGTCATTACGGAGAGGCCCTTGCTGTCGAGGCGGTGGGCAAGTCTAGTAGATCTTGAATTTTCGATATGTAGATCGTGAATCAAAAATACCTAGAAGTAGTGAATGCATACTGCAAATGGACCAAACCATTGAGTACTTATGGTATTCTAGGTAGCTTCCCTTACACCTAATCCTTCCATTCACTAATCCGTCCGCGTTGCCAATGCGGAGGCGTATCGAGGTTTGTTTTGGTCTCGTACGACTCCGCGTCTCCACTGTGAAAAATTCGGCGCGTCAAGCCCGCTCAAGCTCGCTGATTGGCCACTAGACACACCGCCGCCACTGGAAATAGCAGTCGGTCCACCGGGTCGTACAAAATTGTAATTTTGTAATTTACCCCGACCCCACGAGCCCAATTTCTCTTATCAAACGACATGGTAGATAGCGGAGCTTGAGCCCTGGACTCGACTTGACTCCTCACCCCGCTCCGTTTCCTCCAATGCTTTGCCCTTGAGTCATTGGAATCCCGGTTACTTGCTGAGAAGACGTTACAGACACCACGCTTGAATTTATCTGCAGTCCAAATTAAAATCCTCGTCAAAAATGCCAAATATCGTTGTTTTGGGGTAAGCTGTCATGCCCTAGGGTCCCGCTTTGATGCAAGGCATCGTATGGATGGATTGTGTTGATCAGAACTGACGTTTCTCCAGTGCAGGTGTTTCGGGCCTAACAACCGCCTACCTTCTGTCCAAGGACCCGGCCAACAAGATCACTGTGCTGGCAAAGCATATGCCCGGTGACTATGACATTGAATATGCTTCCCCTTGGGCTGGAGCCAATTACATGCCGTATGATAAATCGCTGTTTCTCCCAAGGCCCTTGCTAACAGCTTATTTTCCAACAGAGTGGGGAAACAGGGGAGTGACCATGAACGATGGGAGCGAGAGACCTGGCCCTACCTGAAGGAGATCACAGAGAAGTATCCGGAAGCGGGCATTCACTTCCTCGGTATGTCAATACTGGGTATATCTCAATGGTGATACAGGTCTAATAAACATGCTAGACACCCTGATCTATAACCGGAGGAAGGACCAAGAGTCAGATACTGGCAAATGGTTCTCGGAATTGACTCAGCCCAACCCCTGGTATAAGGACGTGGTGATCGATGTATGCTAAACTCGGTGGAGAAATGACAGGTACAAGCTAACTATGCGCTTAGTTCAAACCGATTCCCGATGAGAAACTGGCTCCTGGAATTGATAATGCTCAGGAGTTCACTTCTGTGTGCATTAACACCGCTATATACCTGCCTTGGCTGGTTGGCCAGTGCATCAAAACCGGTGCGGTCTTCAAGCGGGCTGTGATCAAGCATATTGCCGATGCAGCCGAGCAGCACCATAGCGGCCAAAAGGCTGATTTGATTGTTAACTGCACTGGTCTATCATCCAAGACCCTGGGCGGCGTCAACGATAGCAAAATGCATCCCGCTCGTGGTCAGATCGTGGTGGTCCGCAACGACCCCGGCCCAATGGCGTCTGTGTCCGGGACGGACGATGGAGAAGATGAAGCACTGTACATCATGACCCGTGCTGCAGGTAAGACCGCTCAACTGTTCACCCCCTAGATCAAGGAACTAAACTTATATTTCCAGGCGGCGGTACTATTCTCGGCGGCTCTTATCAAAAGCATAACTGGGACGCACTGCCGGATCCCAACCTCGCCAATCGCATCATGAAGCGTGCTATCGCCCTTGCCCCTTCTCTAGTTAAGCCGGGTCAAGGTATCGAAGGCCTTGATATCATCCGTCATGGGGTCGGCTTGCGACCTCTGCGCGAGGGTGGCACTCGTATTGAAAAGGATGAGATCAATGGAGTGAAGGTCGTTCATAACTACGGACATGGTGGGTTTGGTTACCAGGCTTCGTTCGGTTGCTCGGTGGAGGCCGTCGCACTGGTCAAAGAGGCGCTGCGGAGCCTACCCCGAGCTAAGCTGTGAGCTGCTGGTAGACAACAGATATTAACCTTCATTAATCCTACACAATCTGCATGGCACATATTACATCCTACTCGGGTGCATTTATATGTTCATTACTGAAGATAGAATTCCGCTTCAAATGACATGTATTCCTAGTCAGTGTCCCTATTCCTTAGCAACAACCGAACCCATGGCAATGACCTTATCCGAGTCTCGAATCATTACACGGCTCATGTCTGGATAGTCAGAAGCATTGCTCTCCACTCAAATCGGACCAGCAGGAATGGATTTGATAATGGCGAATTCGTTTCTCTTGAGGCTTAACTGACGTTCATCGATGGTTTGACTAGTGCGACGATCAAACATTCGTAGGATCTCGGCCGTGCAATTAGTGCTGGCTGTATGGAGGTATATTATGTCCGAGTCACCATTGGCGAGCGGGCCCATCACGACTAGTCGCCTTCAAAAGAAGTGCAGCTCGTGGCAGGATCGTTCGCTGCATCACTGGCGATAGTTTCCGTCTGCACAAGGCCCATTGCGACAGTTCTGACACCATTGATATCATAAACTTTGTGAATAACTAGACGAAGGGGTTACCTTCCGAGCGAACACGAGCTTGCATACAGTCCATAGCAGCAACGATGTTACGGCCTTTCAAAAGTTCCTGCCCCAAGTTTCGATAGCGAATTCTGTGTACCAAAAAGGGTATTCACGCTTTGCTCCATAAAAAAGTCCAAGCGTACTGAGTACTGGCATTGTGCTATTGTAGGTGTCAGTGATCTCACAGGGTGGGCACGCAGCATGATATTGCTAGATCGTTACGTTTCATCTTCCTTCAAAACATTCGGATCAACGGAACCGGTCTTGGATAAAATGAGCCTATTTGTGTCCGACGTAAGCTTTTGCAAAGGAGTACCTGGCCTGATTAATTTGCCAGCCATATCTGACGTTCCCGAATCATTATGGCCAATTACGGTCAACATTGAGCGGCCTGTAACCCATTTTTCAGAGAAAGAAGCTAGATGCAGAAGTAGGTCTCAAAATCCTGTCTTGGACAACAAAGAGGTTTAAAGGATCACAAGATGTGAGAGGGGCCACTCTTAAAGCCACTCCAGATTAATTACCAAATACCAAATTCATCTTACCAGTCTTGTATGATGTGCGTGGCTCTCTGAAAATGAATTTACATTGCTGTATAGTTCGCCAATAGCAATAAAACGCTAGTCTGCGATGTGGACGAACTGTCGACCAATCGGCTTGATGGTCATTCACTGCCGTCTATTCTTCATGCGAGGGCTTTAGTTCTTTGAAAGCTCCCCACAACTTCCAATACGAGGGGCAAGCATACCTTAGGTATGCGGTGTGAGTTTGTATTGCAGGATAAACTGCCTGCCCCCACCCGTCGCCCTTACTGTCGGTAACCAGCCAGGAAAATCTATAGCAGCACCACTGCGGCCCACAAACCCAGAGATCGATCCTGTTGAGCATGTGGCTCTGAAGAATAATTACGATTTGATCCTACTAACTACCACCTCTTACTGTATGGTAGATATAACAAATTTGCGTCTTGCAAAGTGTGTTTCTTTCCTTCTTTTATAGCCAACGAGATAATAGAGAGACACGATTGTATGTGGAGCTGAATTTGCTATGAGCGATCAGGCAATTTGGCAATGTCTAAAAATTAGGCTATTGACTTTGAGACTAGATTGATGGGAAACCGTCTCATAAGCAGATCGTTATGGATAATCATGTTTCTTCAGAATACCGTCTTTATAAAATACCTATTCATGGCCGAGCAGACCATGATACCAGTGTAAGTTGCTAAAATCTGATAATGGAGTCTAGCCTTGAGCGATCCTACATACTCTACTACATTATATACTAGTATTACGTCGTCCCACTCCGGTGCCTTCATTACTCAAGGTGACGTCAGTCCGATATTATATGAGGACAAGGATATATTGACCTCACATAAATCGGACATACCTGGATGAGTCCTTTGGTTTTATTCTGCAGGTTTATCTCCCCAACCCTCGGTCTACACACGAATTTCGACATAACCGATCACACTATGCCACAAACGCGTTCAGATATGTCCTCTCGGATTCAACAGGTAATCAATGAATTCGGCAACAGGCCACTAGGAAGAACGCCACTTGCAAAGCAACCTTTGACAGCCGCACCGGAGACAATTCTTGCGATGGTAATGGATGCGATGGTCAAGTCGCGGCCTATTTCCCATGACATCTCGCAAAAGACCATCAATCATTTGATTGAGTCAGGCTACCATCACATCGACAAGCTATACAATAGCACCTGGGCAGAGCGAACAGAGGTTCTCCGAGAAGGAGGTTACAGTCGGTATCGAGAACAAGCTGCAACTTATTTGGGCAATCTTGGGGAATTCGTGGTGAATCATTACGGTATGTTCATTCCAGTCAATATTTGCAACACTGCGTCAAAGATTATGAACGATACCAATACTGATCGTTATTTGCGCAGATAGTGATCTCAATAATTTACTAAAAAGTGCCCAAGGACAGAGAGAGAAGACCCGAATTCTTATGCAAGAGATTAAAGGGATCGGTGAATTAGCGGTGGAAATCTTCTTCAACAATGTGCAGAGTGTTTGGCCTTCTATCGCTCCCTTCGTCGACTCGCGGAGCCTCAAGACGGCCGATGAGGTGGGGATTGGGACTGACATGGATGCGATTTATGCGGCACTGCATCAAGACGCCGAGCAGATGAGTTGGTTTGCCAACGGGCTGTCATCCGTGCGCCTGGAGAAAAGGCAATCATCCATAGAAAGCATGTAAACCAAGAGTCTGCGATGATGTGGCTGTGGCTGTCAGTCTGTGCGACGATGTTGATCTGGCTAAGAATAGTAATAGTATTCGTACATCACTCCCCTTTCGGTCTAGCCAGCACTATCACGTGATTTACAGCCACCTGGCTTGGCAGACCCGCCGCTTGCGACAGCCAGCTCTCGATCCCCCATCTCCTGTGCCCCTGTTCTTCATGCTTTATTGACAGCTGTTTTTGTTCTTGGCCTCATTTTTACCTTCTCGACACTAAATCCTTGGTCACTCCTTTGATCTCAGATAAGCACAGGTACGAACTCCTCTGCTCCGCCTGCTCGGGGGTGATTCCGCCGCGGACAACACCCAGCTGTGGCACTGTTTCAACCCCGAGCCTCCCCCCCCCCCTCCCATTTTCCGTCAGTGCCGACGAGACTAATGACTAAACTAGCGAAGTTACCGACCACTCTAATCGCTTCCACCTCATCTATCGCCTGTTCAACGACAGCCTAGCGACTCGACAGACGTTGACTTGAGAACGCGGACCACAGAGACCCTGACGATCCCTCGACACCAAGTGAAAACACTACACGAAATATCATCAAAATGGACTTCTCCAACATCTTGTATGTTTCATTCTCACAGATCACCTCAGAGTGCTCGCCGGAGATACAGTCCGAAGCTGGGGAGACAACACTAATCATGTCGACAGTCGACTCGTCAACATCGCGATCGGTGTGATCATGGTGCTGGGCGGTATCAGCCAGTTCTTCCCAGCCTCTATGAGCTCTATCATCGTGGGTATCTATGTGATTGCATTTGGTGTCGGTAAGTGATCTCGGGCCGTTCGCATTGTTTGTTGACAGCTACTAACGTTGCCGCAGTTGTCGCCGGTCTGGAGTTCCTGCCCAATGTCCCCGACTACGCCTACCGTTACGCCTCGTTCCTGTTCTCCTTCCTGGGCCGTGGTGTCTGTAAGTTGCTACCATCCATCCCAACTGTTTCGTTGAATCGCCGCTGATTGGCTTTCTCTCTAGTCTACATCTTCGTCGGCTGCATCCTTCTCCACGACCACATCCTCCGCGAGATCGCCGCCTCCATCGTCGGCATCACTGGTATCGGATACCTGGTGCTGGAGTTCATTCCTTCGATCGAGCCTCCCTCCAACATGCGCGAGTCTGACCAGGGCTGGGGTGCCGAACAGGTCTAAGCGTTTCCCGCGCAGCGATAGGCTCCCGCGAGCAACGGCTGCAGCCTTGGTGACGTGGGGTGAAGTGAGATTCCTGTGGCGCCAGTCTAATGCCTACATATTACCATGCGATATATGATGCTCGACGAGGGCAATGAGGGCAGGGGTATGTCATCACCAGTGGGTCCACTGGTGGATGGGTATGCCCAGTCGAGTTTTTGGAGATGAGGTTTCTGCGGTCAAAACAGATTCGAAGCCTCTTTCCCCCCTTTCCCCTTCCCTTTATTTTTTTTATGTCTTGTTTTGATACCTGAGGAAATACGGGGTCATGCCTAGAAAGACTTTCTGTACTATAACGAGGTGGTGGCCTGCAGTGAAGGAAGTGAAAGGCGCAGTGGAACAATCAAGTGGATAGAATGTTCGAGAGGACAAAGTACGAACGGGCCGGATGTAATCCGACTCGAGGCAATCTGATTCGGCGAAAATTCCCGTTTGACGCACTACCCTATGGTAGCCTTAGGAAAGGTTCGACTTTAATAATCGCATTCGCCTCTTTGGGTGAGACCTCCTCGGCACTTTGGCAGGGGCGACCATATTTTGCATCGTGGCCTGAGAAACTAGGTTTCCATGAGGGTTCCGCGGAGATGTCCAACCAATCAGCGGTTCAGGATTGCTGCTGACGCCACCTTGCGGCCAATCAGAGGCACGGGAAAGGCGATTGCCTGCGCATAGGCCCGCCGGCGACTCACTTGGGAAGGTGCGATGTCCACCGCGCCAACCCCCTAAACTTCATCAGGTGTCGGTGGAGTCCTTTGCGATCTGGGGGAGTGCGATTGCGATAGAGATGTGAAAAAAAAAGCAAAAAGTGAAGAAGTGTAGGTTAGAGGGGGAGGAGTAATTAACAGCCTGGTGTGAAATGGTGAGGGAGATTAGATGAGATAGCAGGCTCGGCAATGATGCGATTAGTCTGATAGATTGATTGATAGCTGGGCGATCCCCCTTCGTAGATCGATAACCTCTCCCCCGTCATTTGCTTGCGGTTCCATCTTCTTCTCCTGCCGATTCTTCTCTCGTCCTCTCCTGTCCCTCTTCACTACTCTTCTCTTCCCTCCTCATACACCATCTCTCCCTCTCATTCTACCTCCGCAATCTTCATCCTCTATCTCCACCTCCACCTCTTCATCCGCCTCCTCGCTCTCCTCGCCTCCCATCACACCGGTCCCTCAACGCAGTGTGATCACCCTCCTGCAGGCCCTAACGACCTGGTCCAATCCTAGTTTCGTTTAGCTCCTGCGTCGGCCAGCACCGAACACATCTCCCCACAGCGCCAAGTCAGACCGGGCGTCCCTGCTGTGCTGTCAGCTGTCGCAATCATCACCTGACCGTTCCGGCCTTCTGGCACGCCACACTCTTTGATATCGCAGCCTCTGCTTTTTGCCAATCTTGCCTGGCAACCCTTGCCATCCTGCCATCCTGCCTTTACCCCCGGCGTGCTGCCCCTCAGCGCCCCCTTTGAGTGTTTCACCATTCATCCCAGTCCTTCTGTGCTCTACCCCGGCCTGCTCTCTTACAGTACAAAGCATCGCTGCCCGCTGTCCACTGACCGACATTTGCCCTTCTTTGGCGACGGGATCGGTGTGCGTGCAGACAGACCTGCGTGATACGGTGAAATTTGGCTCTAGACTGTGGTGTGACATCCCCCTTCATCCCCCTCCCGCTATCCGGCATATCATCCTCTTCTCGCCGCCGTTTCGTTCCTAGATCCCGCTCTCCACAATCGGTTCGCCTTTCCTTCCTCCCGGGTCCCGTGCGAGAAAAGAAAAATACTGGCGGACGTCTCGGCCTTCCGGCAGCGAGGTGGTAATGTTAGCGTCCATCTCACAAATGGAAACGGTGCGCTCTTTCCCCGGAAATTCGGGTGGCGCCATGCGACAACCGTCCGCGGAGGATCTAGATGCTGCTCAGCAGCTAATCTCGTCTGCACAGGCGGGTCGTGAACATCTGGCTGAGCAGTATGGCGATGGTACCCCGATCATGGATTCTAGAAGTCCACCACCAAAGGCTCCACCGTCCGCATCTTCAGGACGTTCGGCCGACGGACGAGCAGACAGTCAACCACCGGGTAAAACGTCTCCCAGATCTCAAAAAGACACCAGTTTTCTCGGCCATTCCTGCAGGTACGTTTCCTCTCTGGCTGCCGCCTCAATCGATCAGAAGAACTTGCCAAGAATTGACATCTATACAGCAATTGCGGAACCAAAAGCACTCCACTCTGGCGCCGAGCCCCTACGGGAGCGATGATTTGTAACGCCTGTGGTCTCTATCTCAAGGCTCGCAATGTGGCTCGCCCGACAAAGCGAAATCGTGCTCAGCAAAATGCAGAATCCGATAAAACAAATACTCACATTCCTCCCGTCGATTCCACCGCACAATCAGAAGGCGGATGTAAGGGGTCATGTCCCGGTGGTGGAAGTTGCAATGGCACTGGAGGTGCAGAAGGGTGCGATGGCTGCCCCGCTTATAACAATCGTATCTATAAGTCCTCTCATCGAGGTGCTCCGGCCATCCAGCCTCAATGGGGCCGGGCTACCGCCCCAGAGGCAGAAGTTCTACCTGCACCCCCGCCAACAGAGGAAATTATCAGAATTCCTGCTGCTCCAGAGGCAAATTCTACCCTTGTTGCTTGTCAAAATTGTGGAACGACAGTCACGCCACTTTGGCGTCGGGATGAGCACGGCCATCCCATTTGCAATGCCTGCGGTGAGCATTTATCATACCCTCATCTTCAAACGAACTTATCTAACCTGCAGCAGGATTGTACTTCAAGCTCCATGGCTGCTATCGTCCAACGACAATGAAGAAGTCCATCATCAAGCGTCGGAAACGTGTTGTTCCAGCCCTGCGAGATCAGTCTCCCACTGCCGCTACTCAGTCCTCAAATGGATCATCAGCGTCCCCGGAGGCATCCCCCGCTGCTTTGGCCCACTCTCACGACGATCATTATCGCTACATGAGCAGTGAGCCTATGGATCACGTACCGCGACCCTTGCCGTTCGCTCCACCCCCGGTCGACTTTACTGGCTTCCACATCAGCTCCGCCCCCATGCAGCATCATCAACTCCCCAAACTGCTAGAACCGGAGCGACTTGGCCCCTCACCAGTCTCCTATGGACGACGATCTGCATCCCCCAATTCTATCAACCTCCCAAAGAAACGGACCCTGGCTGAAACCGCCTCTGAACCCCATCCTACGACACCTATGGAATCCAATCAGCTGCCTCCCATCATGTCTTCAGCCAACCCGTCGCCCCAAGGCCGCCTGAGCTCGATTTCATCCATCCTCAACCGTACCGACTCCCGTGAAGACTCACGCATGGGGCCGCATATGAGTCGACCCCAGGCACATCAACCTACAATGGGCCATGCTGGGAATCAGCATTCTCTGCCCGGCATCTCTTCCTTCGCGGAACCTTCGGTCGACCGACGCGCCCAGCTGGAGCGCGAGGCTGAATTTATGCGCGAGGCTCTCCGACAAAAAGAGCGAGAACTGGCTGCGATTGGCCGATAATCATCGAAACGAGCCCAAGCTATGATGAACGTAACGAGATTCAATTCGAAATAATTTGGTTCTGGCTGGAAATTTTGCCAAAGGATACACGGCGCAAATATGGGAGATTTGCGCAAGATACCACTCAACATATTTCTTTTTCTGGAATAGGCTCGGAGCCGTGCTGCTGTTTTCTGATTTACCAAAAGTGTTAGCAGGGAAAATGTATTCATATGGATTATTTCAGGGTATAGATTAATGTGCATTTCCAACTGATCAAAAGCCTATTCTATTCGTAATGCGTTCGTTGTTAGTCTCCAGTCTCCATTGGGAGAGGTCTGTCTCGTATCTCAGCCTATGCCGTCCTTCCCTCTTTCTTGGTTCGACCCGAAGAATACCGATGTCATCATGACTTGATTATTCAGACCTACCACGCTGATACTCGAGCTACGTGAAGAACATCCCCAGATCCCAAGAGAAAACGAATCCAAGCAGGGTGGCCACAATGACTACTATCCGAACTTTCACCCTAACCTTTGTCGGAGACGTAATGCTAGGCCGTCTCGTCGACCAACTCTTCCCCGAACACGTCAACAACCCACAAGATCAAGAAACCGCCGCAAGCTTTATTGGAAAATACCCATCGCTCTTGGACAAAGGGAACTACACGCCATCTTCACCGTGGGGCACAACGCTCCCTCTATTCCAAGATTCAGATCTAAACATCATCAATCTCGAAACAGCGGTAACAACATCCCCCGAACCCTGGCCATGTAAGAGATTCAATTTCCGCATGCACCCGGCCAATCTGGCACCCATCTTACACTCTGCGCGGGTGGATTTTGCCAATCTTGCGAATAATCATGTCTTGGATTTCAGCAGCGAGGGACTTGTTGAGACAGTTTGGACCTTGAAGAGCGCCAAGGTTTCCTTTTCCGGTGCAGGCGAGACGACAGATGAGGCGTTTAAACCTGCAAAGTTATCTCTACCCAGACAGGGAAAGGAACAAGGGCATGATGCGAGTGCGGAAAATCATGGAAAGAGTGGTGGCGGAAATGGGTATTCCGTGCATATATATTCGGCATCCGATCATCCTCAAGACTGGAGCTCCATCTCGACCTTCCATTTAATCGATTACTCGCCGAAAACCAGAATCCGATTGCGATCTTTGCTGTTATCAGGCGGAATGACGAACCATCCAGATGAACATGACTCGGAAAGTGATTTCTACCACCACACTGTACACCACCATCACGAATCAACCCGAGCGAGGAGTGCCCCGCCTGCGCTGAAGATATTCTCCGTCCACTGGGGTCCAAACTATGCTTGGGAGCCAGCTGGTAAAATCCGGTCTTTGGCGCACTTTTTGATCGACGAGTGTGGTGTTGATATTGTACATGGGCATTCTTCGCACCATGTTCAAGGCGTGGAGGTCTATCGAGGGAAACTGATTATCTTTGGGTGTGGAGATTTTGTGGATGATTATGTCTTGAACGAGGAGTTTCGGAATGACCTTGGTGCTGTGTGGAGAGTTATTGTAAGTGAGAAGGATGGGGGTCTTGGTGTTGGTCTTGTTCGGCTGGAGATATTTCCTACGCAGATTGATAAGTTTAGAGCTATGCTGCTTAGTGCTGGGGAAGCGGATCATAGTTGGGTGAAAGAAAGAATCACTTCACTTAGTAAAGATCTGGACACGCGAGTGCGAGACAAGCTTGGGGAGGAAGGGCAAATTATCATTGATATAGAAGGGTAAATAATGATTGAATATTAAATGTTCTGATTTGATAAAAGGAAGTTGTTGTCTCATGAATTAGAATAGATAGAAGATAATCGTAATGCAAAAGATTGAAAGGCCATTTAGCCGCCCAGAATAAGCCAACACCATAATATATACCAAGAATGAAAGATATAATATGCCGTCACAATACAGTCGTAAATGTAAAGAAAATCGAGTAGCCCGGTGAGAATATAGAAAATGGGCGTGAAAGAATGTTATGGTCGTGATGAGGGGGAAGGAGACTCGATCACTAGTCGCCGCTCGCTAATTGTATCGCCAGCTTTGCCTTCTTGCATGACAGACATCTCAGTGGTGACCTCAATACCGCCAAATGAACTGTGGCTTGAGCGGTCTCCAGGCTTGACATTGATGGAATACATGTCTAAGTCTTTATCCATATTTTGGCTGAACAGTTCAGTTCGTCTTTGTGAGCGAGATGCAGTGATGTTGCGAGTGTTGGTGCGTGGGTTGGAGGTGTATCGATTGTAGCTATTGGTCGAAAGCATCTTAGGGAAGATACGGCTGATGATAGGACGCAGGAATGGTAGACAGGCGCAGATAATTGCGACATTGCATTCCGCTGCGGTCCAGTAAGCGGCATCGACATTGCTGTCTATATGAAAATCGTCAGTTGTGTTCTTGGCAAGGGGGTATGGTTGATGGAAACATACAAGAAGTGTCGGTGCTTTGGGCAACGACCCGCAGACTGGAAAGACGCAAGATACTTGTCACGACGACACTATAGTTAATATGTTAGCAGTTTATCTAGAATTAATAGTAGAATGAGCACGTACAGAATACCAATGGCAAAAACGCCCATCAGTGCAATTTTTTGCATCTTTGGCAGCTGCAATTTCATAAGCAGTGGCATAGGAAGCACCAGTAGTGTCAAATCGGTTGCAATATTCATCGACGCATTGAAGAACCAAACAGCTTCAAAGCTCAGGCATTGACCAGGCAAGTCGTGATTCCAGAATTTGGCGACTGGCACGCAGTTCACATAGCCGCTAACGATGGCCCAAGTCGAGTATGTGGCAACAATTGCCATCACAACATAACATGCGAGACGAAAGGAGCGAGCGGGGAAAATGCGGATGTACTGGAAAAGAATGGAGAATTTGGTGAAGGCCAGACTGGCGTTGTACATGGGGATGGCGGCCCAGAGGCACTTGAGCTGCTTCTGCAGGGTTTCGGAAGACAACAATGACGAGTGTGTACCCATCTTATAATGGTATTCTGGACATATCTGTCAGTGACTAGGTTCATCGGTCATCTGGTATCGCAGAGTAGAAACGTACGGGCAGCGACTAGGGCAAGATATATGATAGAGAAGACCTAATGAAGCATCGAGCTGTTAGATTCTGACATCCTTTGCTAATCAGTTGGATCGACATACCAAGGCGATGAGGACACTCCAGTCTTCACGGCCGGTGGTTTTCATCAAACCGAGCCGTGCGAATAGTCGCATGCCGACAATAAGCGCAGCAATTCCGGTCAACACTGTCGTTACAACCAGCGCTTGCTGGCCGCGCCCATGGCCATCGTCATTGGCCCGAGGAAGAACTTCGTGCAATATACCTTCCATAGTGAAGGCGTGTATAGTAATGAATGAATAGGGTGGAGAGAATGGTGGTCAAATGAATGTCGTGGATGAGGTCGATCCTTCAGTACTCAGGAAATATCACCCGTCCAGTCCTCTGCTACAGCGAATTATCGCATCGAAATGACTGAGGTATTGGCCTTCGTTGTCCAGGCCTTAGTATCGAAATTTGCAATCAAAGATAGACTGAAGAGCGGGCAGACAAGCGGGGGGTGCCACTTATGAACTTGGCTCTTGGCTGGTGTGTTAGTTGTGGAGTCGATCGTGCAAGCGTTCATGCAAAGCATGATCACCACAAGAGCCTTGTGCGCTTGACTGGGATTTTCCGGAAAGTTTGCATAGTGTACTCAATAGTGCACGAATAGGTAGCAATCTCGAAAGGCAAACCAGATCCTCGGGACCGTCTTCCCGGGCAAGGCACCGGCTCGAGCGTGCGCCATGTGGTCCTGAATGGAGAATCTTGCCATAGAGAGAGCGTCTGAAATGCACAGAACCCTGCCATCGAAAGCTTTGGTGTTGCCTTGGTCGCCAATTCCCCACAGCAATCGTCAGCCGTAGTGGGCCCGACGCTGAAAGACCTGCATATTGCCTCTTGTCCTGTGGAAATCCGGCCAGGATTGGCGTATGGCTGCTCAGTATTCCTTGAATACACCAGCCCTGTCTCGTCAATATCCCCTGTCAAGCTATGTATCAGCATCGGAGAACAGTCGTGAACGGGCCTCGTGTTGTTGTTGACCCACCTTTGAGAACATGCTGTTGCACTCTCAGTGGCGCGCTTCCCCTATTGCGTGCCTGAGACAGACTCGCGCGAGGTCTATGGAGCTACATGCATGCATGATGCTGTATTCCGCTTACGCCGTGTCCGGGTTTGCTGTATATGCAATCCCGAAGCCTTGAGAAGTTCGATACATCACCGCTGTTTAGCGGACAAGATGGATGTGCATGGTTATGTTGGTGCTTCCAAATCCCCATGCAATGACACAGTCGGCCTGGATGTAACCTCCTGCAGTTTGACTTCGAGGGTCCCCGATGTCAAACCGATAGATGCCAATCCGTGATTTCCGCGTGGGTCTCGTTTGAAGTTACGGCCATGCACTCCCCTGAACCACCGCGATTCCCCCTTCATTTCTCCCCGTGATTTGCATTTGAATACTCCGGACTCCAGATTCCAGATTCCAGATTGACTATTGATCCTGTAGCGTGTCAAATGCGAGCTCCGTCCACCAGTTCCTAGCACTAACAGCAGAGATGGTGGAAGCACGAAAACAACCCCACAAAATTGCCACCGGCCTTCAATAATCCCCCTTCGCGTCTCCACAGCGGAGGTCCATAACTGCCGCGTCCGCGCATCTGAATCAAACTCACTCGACCATTTGGCGCGGCACGGTTGGATTGGCCATTGGTCAAGCAGTGAAGATCCTTTCCTCTCCATTTTTCGCGAGCGTTTACGGGGCTAAAACGTGAGCTATGTATGTACATGTATGTACCTCGGCCCCCTGACGCAGCGCCTTCGGCCTGGACCATCTCTTGCCGATTTCAATGATCGACATCTTCCCAGGGGCCGGTGCTGATCCCCTATTCCCTATTCTCTGCGCTTTTTCACTTTAGTCTAAGCGAGCACTACATTAGAGACTAGGATCGTGTGGCGTTCTTCATATCTCAAATCCCTTCGCCATCGTGTCATGGATCTTTTCTCACAGCATAATGTGCATGGATCCATTCGATCTGCACAAAGCGTTTGTTAAATTATTCTCAATTCTAGATGACCTCGTTGCTAATAATTATCTCGGATTCTTTCACTAATGAACCCAATGGTTTATCACTGGTTCGAAACCCCTTTTCGCATGAACTAGTTTTTCCACTGCCATTATAGAATAGCATTCTGGGGGCACTTTGCTTGCGCAGCGTGGAAAAATTCGGGCTCCATCAAAGATGTTAGTGTTTTATTGCTTCCATTGATTATCCACGAGACGTCATGCGCAAGCGCAATGTGGACACCAAAGTCTCGTTCCATCGACCGAAGTCGTGCGATGGTGTTCCTAGCAGCCGGTATATCCATATGCAGACATCCTCGACCTCCATCGGGGAGTGTAAATTCGGCGAAATCTTCTGTTCCATCCAGCAACAATCTAATTCAACAGGGAATCAGACACTCATCGCGACCATGGCAGCATCTCTTCGTCGGGGTAGGTCATACCTTGAATGACAGCAGTCTGATCCTAGGAGCACCCAATTCCCACTTTCGAGACGGGCGCATGCGCACAGATTACCAGGCATGTGGCCGGGCGCCTGGATAATCCAAAAGCTTCCATCACCGAAAAAGTCCATGGCGTTTTCGAAGGGTCCAAAAGGAACCCACGGTCCACGCTGTGTCTCCCAGCGTTCGGTGGACTGGATCGGATCGAAAAATCGTCCATCCCACTGAGACTTTGGATCTTTGAGGTGGCCTGGACTACAGAATTCCTTTGTTCCTGGCCCAAAGTAGCCCGTCGAATTAAGGAAAATATCACGGATCGGGTAACAGTGATCAAAATGGGCATGGCTTGCTCATGGGATCAGCCTTTCAGGTTGCCGTTGGCATAATATAGTACGGGGAAAGACCACACCTGAACACGACAGAATCAATATTTGAGGCCGATGTTCCGTGTCTTCTAAATATTTGTTCTGGGATAGACTCGCTTGGTGCTGTGATTTTGAGATAGTCCCAGTAAACATCGCCAACGAAAGGAGTGTAGTCACTTTTGTTCTAGCCATTGTCGTCAGTAAGGCTCAGGTCTTCTTCTCGTCCTCCAATTTTCCTACTGCTGCCATTCCAAGATCCCAAACCACATGCCTCTCTTTTTCTGGGCTGTGGATATAGAATGCCCAGTCATAAAGTCGAAATTGATCCGGTGGAGACCCAGCGTGCAACATGGCCATTGAACCTGTCATGCTCCCCCCATTTAGTAGCGACAAGTGGACATATTTATCCGTTTCTGGAAGACAAGATGTCATTTTGTATCATGAATAGCGTAATTGGGAATGTTTGAGGGCTTGACTAGAGTGAAAAAGGGTAGATCAGAAATATAACCCCGCTTTCACCCCGCCCTATTTAGTTTGGGGGCGGCGCCCTAACTATATCTGTGTTGAGTACCTTTTCTCTCCGCCTGTTTGATTTACTAGTACGGAGTACTAGTGTAGATTATCGAATGTTGCCGGTCTAAGCAGCTATAAATAATTGATGCATGGACTTTTCGCCCCACGATTAGCCTGCTTGGCATGTCCAGCAGCCAAGAATGGTCGGGTTCTACGCTTTGTTTTCCAGTAATAATTCCATCGGGTGAAATTGATAAACACGTGTTTGCTGATCCTCTCCAGCTACCCTTGGAATATTGATTAAAAAGGCCAAATCAGTTGTTCATTTGAAAGCATTACACTCCTGTCCCTCAAGTTGATCGTGATTCGTGACCCCTGATTCAGGTCTCCAACCAAATCATATTTCACCCCACTTGAAACATATGACTTATAGAGATGCCTATGTTATATATACCCAATCAACCTTTCAAGTTTCTGTTTTGTTCAGAACTCAAGCTCCTCCGGAACCGATTGAATAACTTGAAGTGCATTTTGCTTACTATCAGCAGTATAGGCTTCTACTAGTATCTTATATACTAGAATACTACTATGAGCTTCAATGGAGAACTTAAATATACGATACACACTCTTAACATATACCTAGTACTAGTAAGCTGGGTAAATTCTCGGGGTATTTTACTCCAACCAAGTGTCAATCGCTTTCTGCAACGTATTTTGCAACCACAGATCGTCCAACCGCGAATTGAGATCAAAGCCGTGCTCTCCCTCTTGCCCCACGAAAACAATATCATCATCAGAGGTCAGCTCTCGCGCACGCGCAACAAACTTCTCTGTCTCAGCCAACGGAATTACACTATCCTGACGACCCTGCATAATCACAACCCCACCACGGGGTATCTTCCCCCCGGATCTCTCGAGCCGGGCGATGTGATCAAGGACCTCGCGTGGGGTGTTTTCCGAGCCCCGTGAATAAAGTTTTCCGAGATGCCCATGCCCAATACAAGCAAGCATGAACGCTGATCTCTCTGGCGATAAGATCGATGAGACAGGCGCTCCTATCGTGGCGGTGCCCATAATATCATGGAACACCGACTCTGGGACATTCTGGCCCCAGATTGGCCCTGCACGCGGCTCCGTATACGCCGGTGATGTGAAATTCGTGATCGGGTACCCAGCAATCACGCTGCGTATCTTCGTTGGATGCGCTAGGGCCAGATAAAGGCTCAGGGTGCCACCGGCAGATCCACCAACGGTCATAATACGATCAAGATCTAGCTCTGCCGGAGTGGAGTGCCTTGCCAAAATATCTGCCAATGCCGGCGTATGGACCCAGGCCCAGAAATCTTCGACATCTTCATAGATCTCTGTGCTTGTTGCCTCGGGCATCAGGCGATAATTTGGGCTAATAATCACTGCTCCGTGTTTGAGGGCTACATCAGAGAGCCAGGCGGGCCAAATGAACATAAGGAGGGAGTCTCCCACTACCTAGTAAAAATATGAGTTTTGTCGGATACACTCGATCGCTTGTCTTTTTGGCGACCTGGATGGGGATCAATACCAGACCACCACCGTGGAAATTGACGATGACTGGTCTCTTTCCTTCATGGGTGTGTGTTTTTGGCACGAGAATATCACAGCGAATCCCATGGTCTTTGATTGTTTTATAAGAGGTCTGGAGAACGTCGAAATTCTCGATTTTCGGATCGGAGGGGATTGCCATTGTAACGAGAGAGGGTGAGGTTGAAGAAATATCGAGAAGGATGCAAGCTGGCGGGTGGTGTCGTTATGTTACTACTTGTATATATAAGCCGCCCCAACCTGTCGGAACAGGAACATTCAAAGCTAGTGAATCAGCCAACCATCCGAAAGAGCTTCTAGGCAGAAGCTCCACAGGGGCCAGTAGCTGCCTACTGATTAGCTTGCACGGCGGCCGCCCCCAAAGACCCAACATCCAGCTAAAACCTTGAAAGGTCAATTTGTCAGAAGCGTCTGATTAGCTAGCTATTCTACCGTTTCCATATTCGTCGCAAGGCTGTCGGAAGCCTCGACTATTACTCTAGAAAATAAGACAACACGAGATGCTATTTCACAGGGATAACATCACTCTCTATATTGGTAAGTCTCTTTTTTTTTTTAGTCTCATGTACAGCGAAACACAAATCAAGTGACATGTTCTTTCTCTTCCTCCTTGGGTATTCTCACCCATACAACAGTCACCAAGGCCGCCGTGAGCTGGGCTCCTAGTGCAAACCACCAGATAGCCCGCAGACCCTCGAGCCCTACTTCTCCATCAGGGCCTTGATCAACCCGCGTGCCGATCGCATCAGCGATACTGGTCATGATCGCGGAAGATAAGTTTTGATTGGTCACTAGTAGACTCCCTGCACTTCCTTGGTACGAGCGAGCGACATTGCTCGTAATAAAAATGGACGCAGCAGCAAAAGCCAAATCAGGACCGAACGTCACCAAGGCAACACCAGGAAGAGAAAGTGCCCAATAAGTTGTAGTCGCGGTTTGCGGCAGAAAGAAGGCAGGTCCTAGTGTGAATGCGAACATAGAGCAGGCATAAATGTAGTGACCGGGCACGATGTGGAGTGTACGGCTGACAACCCAGGTCGCGAGAACTCCGACGATAGCGTTAGGAATGTGATAGAGCGCTACAGCGATCGGAGTTGCATGCTGGATGCGTAACCAGAATTGGATAGCATAGAACTGCCAGGCCCCGAAAAATGACCCGAATCCAAGGAAGTAGGCGATCATCAATGGCGTAAACCCGGGCGTACTCCATAGACGGTTTGGTATAAGCGGTCTAAAGGCGGCACGTTCGGCGAAAAATAGACCAACCAAAAGAAGCAGACCGATGATGATAAGCACGTAGGTATAAGGGGACCAAGATGCCACAGGTCCTTGCGTAAGACCGAAAAGCAAGCAAACACATCCTCCAGCAGCGCAGGCACCCCCTATATAGTCGAACTGTCGCAAAGATGGAGCTTCGGTGCCAGCAACATCGGCCTGGGGCTGTAATGGCGGAATAGAAAAGTATGCGGCCACACAGCAGATTGCGCAAATAATGGCGTTGGTTCCAAAAATCCACGGGAGATGCTGGTACAATCCACCACCCTGTAATGCACCAAGGGAGAAACCGAATGGGGCCGTCGCAGCCATGGCCGAGAAAACACGATTCTTTCGAATCCCTGGCTTGTACACGCGACCGAGAATGCTCATACTGCCCGAGACAAGAACGCCAATTGCAAGGCCCTGCATGGCTCTCATCACAAAGAATAGGATATAACGAGATGGATGCAGAGAGAAAGCCCCAACAATGTTCCAGACCCCCAACCAGGCGAAAGCGCCAATCATGAGGATTTTCGGCGGTGCGAGATCTGAAAGAGATCCAGAAATGACGACGGATAGACCGTTGGCAGTATTAAAGGCACCCACGACCCATGGGAGTTGAGTGTTTGTGATACCGAGCGCCTCTTTCAATTGCTGCTGCGGGGCAAGCATATCCCCCAGAAGGAACGAGAAAAGCATCAATCCCGCTGAACAAACCATCACCATGGTAAGCTCTGCCGTGAAACTCGACAGCTCTGGCGGAATTCCCTGCTTCGTTCGGGTCGGCGATGCCGATTCATCGGCCTCCCGAGCTCGGGATATCGAGCGTCTTCGGTTGGTCAGGCGATGGCCGAGGGTTTCGAGCTCGTGGCCATCTTCAGGGCGTTGGCTGATATTGGTGATAGTATGCGACACCTTATCAAGCTCTTGCTTGTCAAATGGGTTCTTGTTGCCGAGCAAAGGATCTGGCGTGTGTGTGCCAGTCGCCGGCGTGGAATATCCTCTGCCATAAGAAAACGAGGAGCGGCCTGAGGCCGGGACAGACTCTCCTAGGTCTTGACGGGGTTCCCCAGTGCCCATATTATCGGGGATCCAGTCTGTTTGAATGTGCGGAGGGGCTTGTGGAGGACCCTCTTGACCCTCCGTGCTGTAATCTGGCTGCCCGACTGGCATTCTGGGCTCTAGAGCGACCGTGGAAGACGGCCAAGGGTGTCACAAAATACAGGTGGGAGAGAGGAACAAATATGGCAGGGCTCTCCCACTTCGAAAGGATTTATCGGAGAAGAGGGCACATCATTGTGGCGAAAAAGGACGAAATGCTAAGACGAGTGGAGTTTGGTGGAGCAGCCACGTTCATCACCAAAAAATAAAGCCGCAGTCGACGATAAGACAGACAGAGACAAGGCAGTCTACACAGCTGCAGGTACATTACCTCGCACGGCCACGTTGAGCATTGCACTGCATAGATAGATGTGAAGATCCCTTGCCGGCGCTTGCGTGTATTCTCAAACAGGTGGGCCCGTCAACTATCTAGATGTTTTGGAGGAAAGGTCATATCAAAGCACAATTCAATTCCTACCACATCTAGTGAAGTTAGGAATGCACGACTCTTGGAGAATTCTTCGTATCTCCGGGCACAAGTGTCAGAGTAGTCAATTTCCTAATGCCAACTTGAGAAGCTGGCGAATCCACCAAGTAGATTCGGGAACCGGTCTCCGAGAATACAAAAAGAAAATCAAGACAGTGGGCCCAGCAGTCCTGGAACCAACGCGATGCATGCTTGAATCCGTTACGAATTGTTCATGAAGATAGCCATCCCTGATCGACACGGCCCGACGCAATAGTCCCGGCGATGCCCTGCTCCGCCGACCTCACCCTGTGCATGGACATCTCATCCAATAGGAGGCCCGGCATCTCCGTCCTTATGGCAAGATCTAAATTTTGAGCGAAGGATGGAGCACGCATTTGTGTCACTCGTGCAGCTTATACGTATCAAGGGGCAGAGTGCCTACGCGTCATACCGAATGCCTTGAGATGTTCACATCACGAAGATCTTGTGTCGATCCCGAAGGGGGAGCGATCATAGTACTAAATCCCCTGTGCGATTCCGATACAGACATTCAAAATCAGAATTCAGGAGGCTTCGATTTATTGCACGATTCGCTATTGCTATTATGACACATCAGAAATATCATAAATGAAGATTTGCTAATTCTTTCACAATCGAGTCTTGATCAAGAGAATCAGAAACCCCTTTCCAACGCGTACCCACTGTCATTGTCTTCTGCCATGTATGACTCCGATCATAACAACTTTCGCCACCGCAAACACACTCCTGACAAATGTCGTAGTTATTATCGTCACAGATATTGCAGTGGTAGTGTATATCGTATGGAGAAATTGGTGTGCTACAAGCATCGCACGTTCCTTGAAAGTCTTCCCATTCCTCGGTTTTCGAGGTCACCTTCTCTTTATCAATTTCCACGTTGGATTCCTGCTGCAGTAAATTCCAGATCTGTTGTACACTCTCGCTCTTTTCCCCATGTTCTGTTTCCTTCTGTGCACTAGCGATCGATAACGGAGTGCGACCTGCACACGTTGCGCTTAGCTTCGCAGAACTTCCGTAATAGAGGAGTAGCTCAACGATATCCTTCTGCGCATAAAGAGTCGCAAGGAACAAGGGGGTGCGGCCCTTCTCATCGGGTGTATCGATAAACTGCTTATAGCCTGGGCCGGCTTCATCTTGTCGGGCGTACTCAATCAAAGCAGAAACACAGTCTGTGTATCCCTTTTGAACAGCATGGTGAAGAGGGGTGCGGCCGCGATCGTTTTTCATAGATGGGTTTGCATTGTGTTCCAGCAGAATTGGAATAGCTTCGGTAAAACCAAGCAGTGCAGCAAGATCCAATGGAGTGTCTCCAAATGTATTTTTAACTTCCACGTCAACGTTTTGTTGTAATAGGAGTTTGATGATTTCAGGACGCCGGTTGTACTCGCGGGCACAGCATGCCCATGCCAATGGTGTATATCCGAGAGAATCTGCTATGTGAGGATCGGCACCCTCTTCTAATAACATTGACACGATCCGCTCATTTCCACCTCTGATCGCCCAGTGCAATAAGGTTTTCCCATCCGAGTCGGTGAAATTAATGTTGGCTCCAGCACGTATGAGTCGGCGAAATATCCCTTCGTGGGAACGTTGTGCGGCCCATGCTAAAGGGGTTCCATTATCTGCGGAGTTGGTTCCTCGTTCATCAACATCGGCTTTGTTCGCTAGAAGAATCTCGACAATGTCCTCGTATCCTTTTTGAATGGCTATCAATAATGCTGGCTCTTCGTAGACCCGGAAGTTTATCGATGCCCCTTTTTCAAATAGCAGGTTGAGGAGGTCTGCATGTCCATTGAAAACTGCCGAGGACGCAACTGAATTTCCGAAACGTTCACTCGCGTTCACGTCTGCCCCAGCATCTATAAGTATTCTTGCATTTTCGGTGAGTCCAGCTGCAGCTGTTTCCACCAAGAGCGGCTCTTTGGCCCAGAACGAATCATTTGGGTCTAGGCCGGCATCCAGCATCTTCTTCAAGGTGGCTCCTCCACACAACCGGATAGCCCGTTCAACGGGACCGAGATGACGTCCTTTCGTTACAGCATATTGATAAAGTCGTTTATTGAGATTTTCGTAGGTGTAGTTGCAAGTTCGAGTCAACGCATTTTTTTCTGAGATTGTCGCTAGTGTGTCCCATATATCCAGGATTAATTCGAGGGGTAATGCGAGAAGTTCCATCTGGAGCCGGGCAGATGGTGCAACCACGAAGATGTTGTAGGCCGACAGCTACTCTTGAAAGCCGGAGTGCCAGAGAGACGAAGGGAAAGAATACAGGCGAATGAATGGTGTAGTATTGAGCGGGATGTGGGGAGAGAGAGCTATCTAGTGCATGGGTTTCGTGGTCCATGGGACTGGCTGGGGTGTCTGAGGCAGCAAGGCATCATTTGCTGACTCATATACAGGACCTGACTCCCTCCTATGCCCCTACACCTGGCTGTGAATAGACACCATCTGTAATCTGCTCGTCCCCCGACCCCGAGCCAATAATATTCAGTGAATTTTCATCACTATTGCACAACCCGCAATCTGATCAACTGGAGGGTAAAACTGAATAACTGTCTGGTGGCAAAGGATATGGAACAAGACCTTGGCTCTGCCACTTAGTTCTTACTGGGAGCGGATAAAGGATACGGCTGGAAATGTTATACGGAGAAGGATTGCCGGGAAATGTTCACCCCTTCCAGATTTGGCCCCAGTTAGAGCCACTATCTTCTGCGATCTACCTCCCTGTGTGTCCTTTAAAGCAGATAGGAAGTCTCTAGCAAGAATAGTTGAGGTCTTCTGCCTCGCACTGGGGCCAAAGGCTGTTCCGAAGCCGGATACCTTCCATATACTCACGACTCCTTGTATCATGCACATGACACGCAATTCCAGCCTCTCGACACCTCTGTTGTAGCCATTCAACTTTTACATCCTCCTCTGGACTACTGAATTCGTTGCAGGTCTCAATATGGAACGTGGTAATCTTAGAGAACTTCCTTGAGGTGGCTATCTCAGCCAAGTCATCCAGGACGTCACAAAAACCTTCCCACCTAATATCCAGGAACAATGTTTCCAGTGACGAGGGAATCACATCACTTATCTTTCGTGTGGGTGAGCCTTGTTCTTTGAGTCCTATGAGACTGTATAAACTGAGACGGAGAAATGTCAAGGCAGAAAAATCGATAAATGACCCCATCCACTCATTGTCATTATCGCCGTCTGACCAGTATTCGTCGTACTCAACCCAGATAGCCTCCAGTGTGGATTTGTGCAGTGAGAGTGAATTGTAGAGTTTGCGGGGCTGTAAATCATCGTATGAGATACTTGCTCCACCGTGGATGATCCGGAAGGACTTTAGCATTTTGCAGGCCTGGACCCATTCTCGCATTCCCTCTGCAGCATTGGTTTCCGAGAGATCAATATCCGTTATATTTGAGCATCGAGGTTGGAGGCTAACATGCTTGAGAATCTCAAGAGGGTCAGGAATCTCAGTAGGGTCGGGTTCGAAATCCTCCTCCTCCTCCTCCTCCTTAGCATTCTCCGCGACTTTCCACCCACTGACTTTGCGCACAGATGGAAATTTGAAGAACGGATGCATCTGATATGAGGCGACGGCATTTTCCGTATCATACCAACACATGTTAACTTCTTCAAGATGAGGGAAACAAGCGCCTCCATTTATGGCAGCTTTGTAGAGCATTTTGCTAACATGGGAGGAACCAAACGGCCATTCAAAGCCGATTTTCCGTAGACCGGTCAATCGGGGAATGAGCAATGCCAGCCAGGCATCGTCGTAAAACTCCTCGAGATCCTGTAGCCATATCGATTTCTCTTCTTCAGGGTAGTCGGTTGCTTCATCAACTAATTTCCGAATAAGATCACCGTCAAAATTAGGTCGTTCGATGGTTTTTTCGGGTTCTCGGTTGGTTTCCCAGTCTTGGTAGGTTTCCCAGGCCGCAAGTGCTAGAGACTGGACACAGCCAGCCAATTCCGGGTTCCGGGCCACAGTGTAGAGAAAACTCTGGGCTGTATTCGCGGTTTTTATTCCGAGGGTCACGTTCGTGTAGAGTTTTCGTTGAAACACGCTGTGCATTCGATGCGAGGTGGATATCAGGTTGCGTGTGTCCTTCTGATTGAGGTCACTTCCGATCAATTGGAGCAATTCCGGCGGGAGGTCAATTATAGACATTTTGATTGCGATATATACTCAAATTTTCATCTGCGGGATAATGCAGATTTATGAACCCATCATGATGGTCGGGTGGAGGTCGACTTGGCGGCTCTTAGCGTAGGCGGATGTGGGGGCCTAATCAACCTAGAGCTGGATGCCTAGTTTTTTGTCCAAGATCACACAGAACACTATCTAAATTCTGAGATAAGATGACAGTAATTATCGCGAAAATCACGGTTGCGCTCTTTCGCTTTCTATCGAGTGGTCTTTTTGGACCACCCTATACGATGTGGGGCATCGCTGATCGTGGACTTTGGTACGGATACTCAAATTCATCAAGAAAGAAGAGCTCCATCTTATCAAGATATAAATCTGGGTTTTCAAGTAAATGATCACATAGAGTTTCCAGCATAACGGAGTGATGCTCCGCGGCCATCTAGCTTTGATAGGAGGAGCTTTGACACTACCGAATAGTCACAGGTTAGGCTGAATCCTGGCAATAGCGCGTTCGCTGTAGCCTATAGCTGCCGCTATCTCCGAGCTACTTAGTTTATTGCTACTAATCATATCACGAATCAACACGAGCTTTGCTACGTTAGGAGCCATGATTCGATGCACCGCCCGTGGAAGTACCAACCAAGAAACCCAGGCGAGGACTGGGAAAGTTGACGTGTGTAATGATGGCCAGTTTGTTCAGAAAACAAGTGCATTCGAGACACGCGATACTAAGTCTGAAAAAGAAGAAGAAGAAACAAGAGGGAGGTGAGGCTTGGCAGATAGGCTGCTGCCAGCCGCGCTAGTCCCAAACAGGAAACGGATGCTGATCTCGATCATTACAACGTGAGGCACTTAGGTTGCAGATCGGGAAGGATTATCGGATGATTTTGAGTTCGTATATTAGAAATAATCTTGTGACCAGGCATAGTAGTATTATATCGTAACTGACTAGGTTTATTATGCAAAGTAACAGAAATAATCTAGACGGTGCGGGGTGAGGGTAGTGTTCAATATCTGATGTAGCCCGCTGACCGCTATCGTCTTTTGGGGATTCCCTGGCCTCACTGGTAGATTTGTTTGCCCCTATTGCACTTAGCTTTTTAATGTTAAATGCGTACTTGCCCACAAAGGACGACATCCTCCCCAAATGGATACCATTTGACATTTTTCAGCTGAGCGGCGGAAATCGCGTTACCTTCTCCATCATGGCGCCGAGCAGGCGACACAACAACTCCTCCTTGTCCTAGCCACGTTGGTGCTATGGTCACAATGACTCGATCGATTAAAGACATATACCTGGGCTCCAGCAGCGAATTGATCACTTGTGCGCCACCCTCGATCATAACGCTTTTAAGGCCATTGGCGCAGAGGGTTTTGAGCAGGTCGCTCCAATCGATTCGGTGCTGACCACCATCCAAAGTCACCATTTTTAGTTGAAAAAATTTCCCTCCATATTTCTCCAACATCTCTCGCTTGTTGGTGGGCGGTTCTGGAAGCGAAGTGACGATCCAAGGCGCTCGGCCACGACCTTGTCTGCAAAGCTGAAACAGCTTGCTTTCGTCGGAAAAGTCCCATCGAGCATTTGGGTCAATGACTATTGGCCTTGGTTGACCTTCCAGTCCCTTCGTTCCATAGCCTCCGACTCCAGCGATGCGACAATTGAGACCCGGGTCATCGGCGATAGCAGTTCCGACCCCAATCAGAATGCCATGATGCCGAGATCGTAGGTAATGAGTCATGGCTTTTGATTGAGGACCTGAGAGTGCGGTCCGTGTGCCTGGAGACAGGGCCAACGATGAGTCGAGAGATGTCGCAAATGTGAGGGTCGTAAAGGGCATATCCGGACGCCGAGTTGAGCCATCTTGTGGCGGCAGTTGAGGCTCGAGAAATCCTCTGTCCGATTCAGGGAATTCCAAAGCATCTCGCGAGGACAATGTCATCTTGTAGGTTCTGTATCTTTGGACAGCTTATTATCTTGGAAAAGTCGGGGAGTTTCGGGCCTGTTCGTGGTCGAAAGGTCGAAAGAAGAGGAAGGAAAGGAGCGTCGGCGGGAGTGAGGTTTTTGCCTGAGAAACGAGGCAAAACACGTAATACACACCAAGTTTCGTCAATTGCGGATTACAGAAAGGGGATTTGTAGATTGAACTTTGTGGTATTGAAGTCATTGAATTTATACAGTAATATTCGAAATCAGTTATACCTCCATAATCTAAGGATAAATCTATAGCCCTCAATATATTCTCGGAAGTAGATTCATGCTAAGTTCCGCTTCCGCTTAGTGATCGGGATGTGGAGTGGCGGATATAGGTAGTAGATGTATGGATTTACGGAAACAGACCATATACTTATTGAACTTGAACCCCCGCACTGGGAGACAATTCGTCAACTGAAGATAAATCATCAAAAATGTCTTTTCCTCCTTCAAAGATCACTTACAGACCCCTCCTCCACCCAGCTAAACATCCAGCATACCGTTACAATGGATTTCACCCCGGCCGAGTCACAACGCTCCGAAAGGGCCATGTAAAGCAGCCCGGTTTTCAGGCCTTTCCAGTCGACGTGACCTGGGAGCAAGATTCGGCGATTCCCATGCGCGATGGAATCAAACTGTATGCCGATATATTTAGACCAACCCACGGCGATAAGGTCCCAGCCATCATTCCCTATAGTCCCTATGGTAAGGTCGATTCGGGTGTGATGTCGTACGATGTGATGGGCCCTTACCGAATGGGCATCCCGTTCCAACGATTGAGCGGATACGAAACTTTTGAAGGGCCGAATCCCGCTGAATGGGCTGAGCGGGGATATGCTGTCGTTGATATCGATGCTCGTGGCTCGGGCCATTCTGAGGGCAATATTGCTTTCTGGGGTCAGCAGGAGGCGGAGGATATTTATGATTGCATTACGTGGGTTTCTCAGCAGCCGTGGTCTAATGGGTCGATTGTTCTAGCGTAAGTTGATTGGATACCTGTATTATTTACCTTGCTGACTAGAACAGCGGAAATTCCTGGCTTTCTATTGCGCAGACGAATTTCGTTTCTCGATTCACTCACCCAGCGCTCAAGGCAATTGCGCCATGGGAAGGCCTGTCGGATCCTTATACGCAGCAAACTTGTCGTGGTGGAATCCCCAATGCCCCTTTCATGGAAATGATTGTTGGTGGTCTTGGCGGTCTTGCAAATATCGAGGATCTAACAAGCATGCTCAGAGAACATCCTTTGTATGACGAATACTGGGAAAGCAAGAAAATCGACAATACGAAGATGGGCAATATCCCGGCTTACTTTACAGCTTCATACTCCACAGGACTCCACTCGGAGGGTTCCTTCGAGGGGTTTCGCACAGCATCTACATCCAAGAAATGGCTTCGAGTTCATAATTCGCAAGAGTGGCACGATCTCTATACCGTCGCAGCAAATGATGACCTACAGCGCTTCTTCGATTTCTACGCTAAAGGCATTCAGAACGGCTGGGAGGAGGATACTCCTCGGGTGAGGCTGACCTTACTGGGATTTGAAGACAGTCCTGCGAAGAGTATTATCGAGCGAGCGGAGGAGCAGTGGCCACCTGCACGTCTCCATACCGAGAAGTACTTCTTGGATGCCGCGACGAAGAGTTTGACTCTGTCCAGGCCACAGAATTCCTCGAAATCCGTCCATGAAGGACACTCTCTGACGGACTCTTCAGACTTCAAACTGGTCTTCCCGGAATATACCGAGTTGTGCGGGCGACCATTCGTCAAACTCTTCATGTCAGCTCCATCCCACAACGACCTAGATGTCGTCGTTCAGATTCGGAAATTATCTGCATCCGGTGATCTCCTTGAGTCGCTGAATTGGTCTCCTATGCCCCAGCCTGCGCCGCAGGTCCCCGATGTGAATGTTGCCAAGCATCTCGGTCCGCAGGGCATGCTGCGTGCTTCGCATCGTGTGAGCATAATGCCTGGATCTAGCGAGGATGACGTGACCTCCTATAATCACCGCAGCAAGCAACCTATATCACCGGGTGAGATTGTGGAGTTAATGATCCCGATTTGGCCTATTGGTGTCGTTTATGAGCCCGGTGAGGGTCTTCTGCTCAGGATCTCTGGCCATGATATGTCGCTGCCCGAGGTTGAGGCGCTGAGGCCCCATGAGCCTCGTGATGAGAATAGAGGACAGCATATTGTTTATACTGGTGGGGAGTATGGTAGCTATCTTGTTCTTCCGCGGATTGCGTAGGGCAATTGCTGTGAAGCGAATAGTCTAACTGCGGATTGAGCGAACAATCTTGTATCTTTTGTTTAGTACGTTATTAAGTTCGAATTGTATACACTTGAGTATGTAAGAGTGTGGAGATATAACTGATTTCGAATATTGCTCTATGGGAAACAATGAAAAAGAAATACACGTTCAAAGCACACTGATCACGCCGTTGGCGCAGCTAATGTCGGCAATATACATTGCACGGCCGTCATCAATATTCTGTCCATTCTTAAAAGCGTGAAACACAATCTTAGAGCCATCGGCATTGAAATCGGAGCCACCGGGGCCAGACAGCTCGCCAACATTGCTCGAGTCACCAGTGACCAACAGGGGAGCATCGGGATCCAGTGCCTTGGTATAGGGGCCCGTGATGGCAGTGGCAGTTGCGTAACTCACATCGTACTTAGTAGTATCATACATGTTAGAGGAGAAGGAGAGGTAGTATGTGCCATCCACATTTGCCAGACTGGGAGCCTCGATCAACGGGCCATCATTGTCATCGCGGTCGAGAAGCTGGGTCGGATCACCATTCGGAGTGATGGCATCGGAGTTGAGCCCTTGCAGCATCAGAGGAGTTGAATCGGAGCTGATGCTGTTGCCATCCACTTTGTAAAGAACATAGTAGGTATCACCGTCCTTGTAACCATCGGCATCGATTGCACCGCCCTGGTCAAGGGGACAGGCTAGAGGATTGTCCTCTGGCGTGTACGGCCCAGTGATGCTGGATGCAGTAGCTGCGCCAACACAGTGCTTGCTGTCATCGTCGGCCGATGAAGCGGAAAAGTACATGACAAAAGTACCATCATCCTAGGATAGATCAGCTTCGGGGTCCCAAGACACTGCATTTAGCCATCTCTACTTACCCTTTGTATCACATCCGGGGCCCAGATTGAAGGACTACCAGCGACCCAGCTAGGAAAGGGTCCTGGCAGAGCATCTTTGCCAGACATGAGTTCCCAAGATCCAAAGTCGGAGGAGGAAGCAACTTGGACATTCACTCCGTTCCCACCAGTTGCAAAAGCATAGTATCCATCGCCGGTCTGGATCACGCACGGATCTGCGAAATCGGTATCAAGAGCAAGTGTAGGTTGCGCGACGGCAAATCCATTCATGAAAAATGCAGAAGCGACAGTGAAAAGAAGTGTCGAGCTCATTGCGGCGAGTAATGGGGGCTGTTAGAACAGGGAGGGAGACAACGAGTCAAGGGGGTTTCTGCAGTCTTTAAATCTACCGCAGATTATGTAGATCCCCTACTCGCACTCCCCTCCCCGAATCAGGCAGTCCCAGAAAAATGTAGCTTTCTTCGCGCCCGCCGAGGTTCTGGCTGTGCTTCGGTCCACCGTCCGCAGCGCCTTGTGCAGCGTCTTCAGCGTTTCTCCACCCCTGAGCGATCGGCGCCAGCCACTAAGCCGAGGATGGAATATGGGCTTGGTTCCTTGCACAATTCGCCTATGGGCGACCACGATCGGATCTGAGGAATGATATCTGGAGGCCTCATCGCAGAAGAATTCCGCTTGTGGAAGTACTCATCATATCATAACACAGAGATGACATATTGACTGCAACGCATCCGAATTCTTTGTTCCACGATCTTGAAATAAACACTAGCTGGGTACAACATTTATCCCCTCAGATCTGCCAATTTGAATGAAACAAATCTAGTCGCTCTCGGTTCTCCGCAATAGATCAGGGTATGTAGTACTGTTCTCTTCGAGCCCCGCAAATTGCACTCACGATTCTGCCTTGCGTTTCAACAAGTGAATAACGTTACACTAGCATGAAGAAGGGCTTCGAGTTTCAGGCATCCAATGTGGCTGGAGTGGGGGCTGCCAACAACTTCAAGGTAAGACATTTCTAGACCCTGCTTCTGTTAGTTCTGATCGTGTGTACAGTTGCATGGGGCTACATCTTTTTGAGTCAATCAAGCTCGGACATTGTCAAACACGTTTTTCTCCTATTCTCCGTACGCTCTAAAGACTACAAATAGTCCGTGCCATTTAGGGCAACAGCGAAGCAGAATCATACTCTTGTCTATCACAACCAAATTTGTGGCAAAAAAGTAAGTATCCCGAAACTATAATAACGGCATCACAATTTAGACTCGTCCCAGCTTGTACCAGCGGATGCCAAATACTCCTGTCCCCGCTGCAGAACCTGACTGTTTTCCTTCCCCAGCCAGACAGGCTCAAGGCCTTGGATTCCATCCTCAATTTCATAGCTTTCACCACCCGCTACAAAAAGTATTTTCCCTGCAAAAGGCAGACGAGCACCACCATGCGTCTTTCCACTCTGACCTCGATTCGCTGTGGCACAAATCAAGATTGAACGAGCAACATCTTCCGGCTCGTTCTCGGGTAACCCTCGCTCAGACCAACCCTTTTCAATGCCACGAACAAGGCGCGTCTCTACACAAATTCATTATTAAGGGCCGGAAAATTCACCAGTCAGGCAAGGAAACACCTACTCGTCATCCAGGGACAAATCACATTGACCCTGATATTTTCCGGGGTGGCTGTGACATGGAGGCCCCGCATGATCCCCACGACGCCATGCTTGCTGGCTGTGTAGGCGACCAAGCCCCCACCCTCCTTAAATCCAGCAATGCTGCTGACGAGGACCAGATCCCCACCCCCACTGCATCGGAGGAAATGCATTCCAATCCGGGCACTGAACAGGCCTCCGATCGTGTTGACCTCTACCTCCTTCATGGAAGGTGCTTCGTTGATATCGGCAGTCGGATCGAAAGGGTCCTTATGGATGGCGACTCCTGCATTAGCAATGACTATATCCACTCGTCCGTATTTTTCAAACGCTGTCCTGAAGAGATTGAGTTGGTCGGAGTAACTCGAAGAATCACACTTGACGAATTGTGCATTCGGACTAAGTTTCGATTCAATTTCTCGGGATGGTGCTTCCACGACATCGCCAAAAACGACCTTTGCTCCATTTTCTATACACTCATTAGATTCTATCTGTGTCTGAGCTTGGTAGAGCTTACCGCAAAGCTGCTCAATGGCTGAACGGCCAATGCCAGTCGCACCGCCAGTTAACACAACGACCTTATTGGTCAGTGTTTGGAGTAGCGAGGAGTCGAAATGAATATGCGCCATTATTGCAAGTCGGAGTGCGAAGAAATTGCAAGAAATTAAACCAAATGAACCTCATCGGGTGATCACTTCTCTTTAAACAAATGCCGAAGTGGTGCACTACACTTGACCCCACATAGACCATACCACCCACCGACAAACAGTTTCTCTTAGTCTACTCTACAATCGCTTTGCCATTAATCAGGATCGTTTATTCTGCGGTTATGTTTGCTCAAATTCCTATAATAGCTTAGATGTAGCTGATTATTGTCGTTGGCATTTGTCAAGGTCAATGGAGAAACAATACCGATTAGAATCCTTCGTCATGCGGGGCCCCAGATTCTTTGAGGGGGTGGAATATGGGTGGATACTCTTGAGTCTTGTAAAGTGGATTCTCTCCAATCATGAAAATATTGAGTTTATTATCCTACAATTTTATTACTCGGGCTGCAATATCAATAATGGCGAAATCACTAGCCACATGCTCAGCCGTCGAGTGGTTGATGAGTTCATTACGCAAAGCTATGATTCCAAATTTCGATAATGGTTTCCTTTTTCTTTCTTTTTTCGCTTTTCATGAAAATTCACCTATCCTGGCATAAGACATATGAGCAAAAATGATCATCCGTGATAGTGGTTAGTGGTTAGTGGTCAGTCTATCCGCATCGAAGACATGACAGGACAGACTTTGATGCGTTTTGGATCGCATGCTTGACGCCTTGGCCACGTCTTTCGGGTTCTGGGGACGGGTATGAGTAGTACGTTTCGGTCTCCGTGGTTGTTTCCGAATCTTCATCACCTAGGATAGATCCGCATCGATCAACTCTGCTTAGGCTCTCTCCGTTATGGTTGAAATCTCTGCTCGGGTTATCCGCATGATGGAAGGGGACACTTTCCACCTCTACTGCCATAGATTGCCTCAGTGGAGAGGGCCTCGGTCGCCAAGTCAGTTTCTTGTATCCACGACCTCGTGCCGCTTCTTTTACTTCAGACGGTTTCCTACTGGAGTTAGCCTGCCATTGATCCCATGAGTTAATGTAGCTCCTGGTAACGAATCCGTTCCCAACTCCATGGTTGAGAACATAGTTAACTATGTTACCGTCATCAACGTCAATTCTGTCAGCCATTGGTCTTCCCTCCGACATCCACAATCCATGGGGCGTATAATACTTAACAACATTGCCTTTCATGACATGCGCGAGATTAGAACGTTCTAGAAGATGGTTAATGAGAACGTTAGGGTCGGGAACATCAAACTCAACGATAATAGGATCAAGGTATAGTTATGCTCGGTTCAAGATCGAAGTTATCCTGAGGTTATCAGTGGCCTCGGGAACCTTGGGATCCGACATAATGACTGCGAGAGAGTGTTCAGGAGAAGTCGAGCTGGAATGATAGATGCCCTTCCCGAACCAATTGTAATGGTGGATATCGCCGTCTACCTTTGCTAGCCATTCTCGTCGATTGAACTCGGCATCGATGGCATTCTTTTCTTCCTCGGTTATCGTTATCTGTGCCAACCTCTCAACTTCAAGGTCAAAGATCATCTGATCTAGGGGCTCCATCTCGCTGCGGGGTAAGTAGACTTGATGCTCGTCATCATCCGAAAAGGGGTCAGGAGAAGGTGTGTCCGATCGTTCGATCTCAAAGGGGTAAGCTCTGTCAATATCAAACTCAAGACCGAAAGCCGGACGGAAGTCGAAATCGAAATCACGATTTCGGTTAGCCATGGCCCTGTGCAGATGGCTGGAGCAAGCAGAGACGCCACAGGACAGGATATGGGCAAATCTGGCTCGTGGGAAGCAGCTCACATACGATGCGTATAAAGATGTCAGCAGAATGTTCAAGGCTTGAGAATCAAAGTTTGACTCTGGAGTGGTCTTTGCCTACAGTATTACGTCAATTCTCTAGGACAAGGGACTATGTCAATTATTATATCTTTTTACTTCGTGTTCGCCGAGTTTTTTATACAACAGAAATGTTATCTCATTGTTTAACAAAGAAAGTACCTCGTCCTTATGGGCTCTTTGTGTGATCTCAGCTGATCGGCTTCAATGAGGTGGTTTCGCATGTACCCAATAGGAAAGCGGCATTGTGCCAATAAACGAAGCACCTCATTGTTGAAATGGAGGCTGAAAGCGACTGCTCTTGAGGCCAAAAACGCACGCCAGCCCATAGGCGCACCACCCATTCCCCACCGGCTTTTCATCTCCGCTAGCGACACCAGGTGTCAGCTCGAAAAGTTCCAGGACAGAATATCCGTACTTCGACTGTTTCAGCCCGGCGTTGAAATACTCATTTCCAATCCCGAAGGGCTCAGTTGGCACGGAACCGGGTATGTAGCGGATGGAAGCTGGGATAACCGCAATATGTCTGGGATGTATTAGCATAAGCTCAAAGAGTGGAGAAGTAGAGAAAGACAGCAAGAGTATCAGATGAAAAGGTAAGAAGATTGATCAAAAGTAACATACGTGATAGATCCCCGACCCTGGCCGCCATCTGCTGTCTCATAGAACCACAATCGCGAGACTCCATCACGGAACCGGTACTTGCAGTACTAATGAAAGCAGCAAATAAGTTGATGTGATTAAATATTGTTCAATATAAAGGACAGAGGATCACTACATATACTGTGTTGTACTATACGTAGGTGAAGAAGAGCGTTTAGGAGGACATTTGAATATGTCGGAGAATACTCGGTAATCAAAAATGTACACATTACTAGAATTGAAAGCATTCCTCGTCAATTGTTGAGGCTAGTGCAGATTTTCTCTGTGTAGACGCTTTTTACAAGGTTGCTTCATGAAGCATCCGCATGCAGATCTCTTACTAATTCACCGTGCAGCGGGTTGGAAGCTGCAACTACGTGGGGCTATATGCTTGCTCCGCACGTTGTGCTACATTGCACACCAATAGCAGATATCAGATTACACAAGTCTTTGCAAGGCAAGCTGAAAAAATCGCTCTGCTCTACGTCGCTTGACTGCAGATTTAGTGCACTTACATTGCCACCTCAGCGGTTTCGTTTGTTCCCGCGTTGATTGAATGGCGATCCTTGCGTAGTAGCGTAACAATCGCCCATCCATGCCGTTATGGGATGCGATATGGAAGTCAGTAATCCCAGTCATCTCAATTTCAGTGGATTTTGCCCCTCAAAGCTAGCCTTCTGTTTTCGTCATCGTGATTTCTGTTTGAAGTTTATAAATAATCCATCAAGCCCACTGAAAAGAGTCTCTCATTAATCTCATCTTGGGCAAGCAAACTCTACTTTCAAGCCATAACTCTTTGATCTATCAGCATGGCAGACCCCCTTCATTTCGCTGACCCTTTCTGGGAAGATTCTTCTGAGTCTATCCCAAGTAATGATGCATCTGAAAGTTTGCCGTATCTCTCCAAACCGGCTGGGTCCATGCTGTCTTGGGAAGATCCTTCTAGCATGTCTACCATAAGTAATGCTGATAGAAGCATGCCGTATGACTCTAATACGGGCTGGTCCTTACCTGAAGAGTCCAAGTCGTTTAGTGTCAAGGAGCTCAAAGTCGTGGGCCAGGGAACCATCGCCGTGAAATCAACAGCTACTCAGAGCATCGAGTTTCTTGTTTCAAAAAGGTCAAATGATCAAGAGGATGGGTTTCCAAAGTTGAGCCTGAAGCTTACACAAACACAAGCCGTGTTTTCCAAGAAGACCCAGAAAGAGGAAACAGTTCTCTCGGGTAAAGACAACGTGAAGAGGCCAGAAGCTAGTCTTTACATACCAAGTACTTCCCCTCCTGGTGGAACGGTCTACTGGCTCTCTATTGATAGAAGCAACTGGATTTTACGTTATGGAAAATACTACACCTCCAATGCATTGACATTGATAGAGGTGAAGTTGGATGCCAATTCGGGCAAATGGTTTGAGGGGTTCAATATTGTGGATGTCAAGACGGACAATAACGTAGGCATCTCCAAACCCTACATAATGAAACGAGTCTGACATAAAGAAAGAACAAAAAAGTCACTACTTCCCGTCTTCCCGTTACGATGGACCTTCCGCCCCTTGTCGTGGCAAATGAGGCGGTATCGCTCCGAGACTTAGATCTCGCGAGAAAGACAACTTGGGCGAATCTCCCGGAAGCATGTCAAAGCTTATACCACAATATCGCCGCGAAAAACATTGGCCTGGATGCAGAATTGGGATTCAAAAACCTCGCCGACGCAATTCACAATAGTGTCACCGAGAAAGGATATTGGGCTTACAACAAATTGAGAGAGAAATGCAAACCGGATCCTGATCACCCATCTCCAAAAAAGTTCGAAAATCAATATCTCCGCATCACCATCGGATCCAACAAGGTGATTGATTACAATATTTGATCTACCTTCAAACATGGACTATCGCTGACGAGAATACCTTGGGCAGGGAAACTCACCGGGAATCCCATACGTGATGGAAGTTTGGCCTCCCGGTCACAAATCACCTATCCACGACCACGGTGACGCGTGTGCAATTATCCGCGTCCTCTCTGGAACAATCCAATGCAGCTACTATGACACTCTTGTCTCAAATGTTGAGCCAAAACTGCTGGGTCAGCCGATAGAGCTGGATAAAGATCAAATCACATGGTTAGGAGACAATCAGTATCAGATCCACGCTCTCGAAAACATCCGAAGTCGAACTTGTATCACGCTGCAGTGTTACCAGTTCCCGAAAAATAACGATCTACACGAGGAGAAGTTCCGATTCTTTGATGCATCTTCTAAGGAACAGACGGACTTCCATCCGGACAGCGACTGCACTTTTACGGATTTTTACAATATTATGAAAAGGGAGTGGGATACCAAGAAGCCTTACCCGGGCTAGTGGCAGAATCTCTCGAAATACGAGTAAAAAAAGTCAGTCGGAGAATCTCATACTTGATGAAGTATTGTCTGGTTAGCTGGTCATTACTTTGCATCTCTCGATGATGTTCTTTGCTCCCTAGCTTTATTGTTACTCCTACGACCCCTTTCGGATATTATCACTGTCAATTTCACACTCGTTTCTTTCAAAGATTCCGCGTATTTAGATGTCTACTAATCAACAGTCTTTTATATACATAAGGAGGTCTTTTATTTCCTCATTGCTGCGTTGGTAGTCTATTCAAATGTTGTCTCTATAGATAACGAACTAGCGGGTTTCTTGCCTGAACCGTAAGGCAACGATTTCTGGACAATTTAGAGATAGTAAATCAATGTATCGCTAGAGGTGAAGTTGAGCAAGCATCGTCGAGTACCGCGGCAATCCCATCTCAGCCTAGTTAATATATTCGAGTTGGCACAGGGACATGCAGCTTGACGACTCTCCAATGGATTTCAGTAGTTTATGTATAGCATAGAATCCTGAAGGATAACACTTAAAACTAGGATTTATAGTACTAGAAGAAACTTTACCTACTATTAGTAGTACACAGCGCTATTGGATATTAGGAAACAGTTCTGGTGGAAGGTTAAGTTATACTGCTACAGCCCTGGAGGCAAGCAGTCTATACTGTCCGGATTAGACTTCAGAATGGGATATATTTCCGATATCCAAAGGTCACATCAAGGTTGCCGAGAGCCATCGTCTACCAGATCAACTTGAACCACCTCCCAGGGTCTCAGACAACCAGATAACCTCACTCCTTTCAGAGTTGGTGGATCCATGACAGTCACATCATATATATTGTAGAGAGATACAACACTTTATTGATTATGCATTAGACTCGGCAATCATCGATCCAAGTCAGAGATATCAATTCTTCTTCTCGCCAAGTTACCAATATAAAGCTAAACGTGCCCCTTGAGGAACCCCCTGGTGCAATACATCGGGAGGAAAGCCGATGCCGCAACGATTAGCCGATTACATAACCGACATGACGCCAACCATCCCCGCACGCCATGAGGACCTTCTTTTGTTTTCTTTGCAATTCGCCTTACATAGAGACAGCTGTTCCCTCCATGAACCATCTGCGAGCTTGCGGTAGATCAATTCAACTTCTGCACCGATTCTCGACCCAACCCCGCCCCCTCCGCAACCCATTTACTCTTTCGCTCCAACCTACCTCCATCCGCACCATGGCCTCCGCAATGGCTAAGCGCCTCGAAGGCAAGACGATCTTGGTGACTGGTGCCTCGTCCGGTATCGGTGCGAGTACCGCTAAGGAATTTGCGCGCACTTCGCCTAAGAATCTCAAGCTTATCCTGACTGCGCGCCGCATTGATTCTCTCAAGCAGGTTGCTGCTGAGATTAAGGAGGAGGTTGGTGATGGGGTGCAAGTGCTCCCTGTTAAGCTGGATGTGAGCAATCCGGAAGATATTCGGAACTTTGTTCCCTCGTTGCCGGCGGAGTTCAAGGAGATTGATGTTCTGGTCAACAATGCGTGAGTTATGGAGTCCACACCCCGCATTCCCTCTTCTCCCCCCCCCCCCCCCTCAATTTGTCTGGCACAATACTAGATACTGATGGTAGTTATTCAGTGGTCTGGTTAAGGGAGTTGCCCAGGCTCCTAACATTGAGGCCGAGGATATGAAGGTCATGTTCGACACTAACGTGACCGGTCTGATCAACATGACCCAGGCTATCCTCCCGATCTTCAAGCAGCGCTCCGAGGGCGGCCGTGGCGACATCATCAACATCGGCAGTATCGCCGGCCGTGAGCCTTACCCCGGTGGTAGCATCTACTGCGCGACCAAGGCTGCCGTCAAGTCTTTCACCGAGTCCCTACGGAAGGAGCTGATTTCCACGAGAATCCGCATCATTGAGATCGACCCGGGCCAGGTTGAGACGGAGTTCTCTGTTGTGCGGTTCTACGGTGATAAGTCCAAGGCCGACGCCGTTTACAAGTGAGTAATCGATAACATTGAGCAACATTATTGCAACAGGGCTAATGGATGTTCTACAGGGGCTGCGAGCCGCTCACTGGTGATGACATTGCTGAGATCATTGTCTTTGCGGCTGGACGACGTGAGAATGTGGTTCTTGCTGATACGCTGGTCTTCCCCAGCCACCAGGTATGTGACCGGGCCTTTTCTTCTTTTCCCAAGCAATGCTCGATATACAGACTAACCATTGGATAGGCCGGAGCCACTTCCATGCACCGCAAGTCCTAGGTCTGCTGTATTAACCTGGATAGAGGGATTATAGATAGCGATTGTCGTACATTGACTGGTTTCACGATATACGAATGCAATTGATAGGTGGTTGTGTCACCCCTCATGCAGCGCAGTAGAATCATGTGAGTGGAGGTTGTACAGCCCCGACGGGAGGAGATTTAGACGTGGCTTGCCTGAATGTGCCCCAGATGGGTCGATCAGATGATGATCTTAAGCTACAAACATTTAAGGAGGTACAGAGAGGACAGGCAGTACAGACAGTACAGTGCATGGTACATGCATGTCTAGGAGAATAGTATCTTACATGTCAAATTCACCGCGGAGCCGCAAGATGATAACTCTGTGTGGGTCTGGTCTAAAAAGAAGCAGATGACCCACGATGTGACAGGCCACACAAAGAGGAAGCGCCAATTGGCCGGGGCTGTTTGTTGGCAGCAGCACTCATGGCGTGCAAATTCCCCCAGTCAAAGATCTCCTGCTGAAGCGCGGAGATATCACGACATTTGAAGATTCTCTCGCCCTCAATGGGATTCTGGAGCTGGGCAAGCACATTCAGGGCCCAGACTCGACAGGTCTGAGTGGGGTGATTGAGCCTTGCATCGAGGGAGCGAAAGGTGCGATCTAAGTGGGGGTGCCACTGAGTAGGTACATCAGCAATGCGAAAGAGCCCGACGAGCAGGAATTCCCTCATGACGGCGACAGTGACTCCATGATCGGGGATCCAACCGGGTCCGACAGTTTTGATGTGGTACTTGGTGCCGCCGGTGGTGGGATGTTGGTGGAGATAGAGTCCCCAGTGGAAGTCGTTTGCCTTGGGTGGGTCATTGCGGGTGAAGAGGAGGATATATAAACTCCCAATTTGGAGTTCTTGCAGTTCGAGTGGAGCCATGGCGATCCGATCTGTTCTGGTCTGCTGTTCAAAGAGGGAGAGTGGGATGGATGGGAGAGGCAGGTATATATTTGGGTATATTGGGGTATATTTAGGCAGCTTGTCAAACCGCCCAGCTGTGTGAGTTCATTCAGATGGCATGCATCTACACTGGGGACAAACGAACAAAGAAGGGTTGAAACAGAGTGTCCAGTCTACACCATCTGCCGGATTGCGACAGCTGCAGGTGTCGGGTAATTGATGAATCAGATGGGCCGCGTCGGGCATTTATTGGCTATTGGTTATTAGTGATGTACAGTCTAGTCTATGCTGGGATGTGAATCGCGAATACCTAGGGTGGTGTATCGTGGCTATACTAGACTGCTATAGAGATGTGACGGGTGACTACTAGTATAGACCGCTGTTTCTAGAACAGAACGAAATAGAAACAGAATAGTTAGACCCCACAGAAATACTAAAGTAAAAGTACCAGACAACACAAAACAAAACAAAGCAAACCCTCGTTAAACAGATCTGCATGCTCCAAGTGATGAGTCGCAGCAGATATGTCAGGACGCTTTCGATGATGCAATAGTCTGCAGGGCTATCCCATTCCTGCACAGGTTGGTGCCCAGCCTGAAAATAGGAAAGAAAATGTCACTAAAAGCTGCGATGGACTCACGCACAATTGGCCGGCTCAATTGCGCCCGTCACCGCATCACAGCGCTAGGCGTGAACTAACCCACCTCCCCACCGATCCACTTGAGAGGAAGATGATAGAGATTCGCAGTTGCAGGTCAATGGGGGGCGGTGGTGGTGGTGGTGGTGGTGGTGGTTACAATTGTATGTACTTTAGATCATTCAGCTAGAGTTAGGTATTCACTAAAAGCGAGTATAGGAGGAGCAGAGCTAGTACAGGCTGTAGTAATCGTGTTTCTCTACATACACACACTCTCTCTCTCTCTCTCTGCCTCCCCCGAACCCCGAACCGCCCAATCAAGCCAAAGAAAATAGATGAACTGCCCCTGAATTATCAGCATTATTCTCATTAATTCCTCTCTCCTTCCTCTATCTCGGTTCTCGTTCTCCCATCTCCTCTATTCTCCTCTATTCTCCTCCTCGCCCCACCCGAGCCAAACAGCGCTTCCCGCCTTGCGAACCTCCTGATTTGCATTTCCCCTGTCTCCCTCCGCTTCTCTGCTTCTCTGCTTCCTCTCCACCCCCCCTAGTACTCTTCCTCTCCTCCGAGTTTTCCTCGATTCTTCCCCGGCCCCCTTTCGCTGCTCGACATCACCTACGATTTGGCTTAATTCGATCGGTCCCTTTCGACCTTCCTTTCCCCCGATCCTCTTCCCCCTGTCGCCCATCCCGACTCGGTCAACCATAGATCTCCATCCAGAATGGCCTCCAAGGTGAGCTCGATCCCGCCTCCTACCTCGGCCCTGTCGATTCCATTCCTTCTTTCGACTCTCGCGAGCCACCCGGCCTGGCTGGGCAGCCGCGTAGCTGCTCTGCTCAGTCTCCTCGGCCCCAGCCCCGTCCCACGCAAACCCACGAGATTTCTCCCAATGGCTCATGGCTGACCGCACGCTTGTTTTCATCTACAGTTCCTACGAGAGTATAAGCTAGTTGTCGTCGGCGGTGGTGGCGTCGGTAAATCATGCTTGACCATTCAGCTGATTCAGAGCCACTTCGTGGACGAGTACGATCCGACAATTGAAGGTGAGCCACCGAGCCCAGCAGAAGCCAACAAGAAGTTCCAATTGCTCACCTTGGTATCAACCGCATAGATTCTTACCGCAAGCAATGTGTGATCGATGATGAGGTGGCCTTGTTGGACGTCCTCGACACGGCCGGTCAGGAGGAGTACTCGGCGATGCGGGAACAGTACATGCGGACCGGCGAGGGCTTCCTGCTCATTTACTCCATCACTTCGCGCCAATCATTCGAAGAAATCATGACCTTCCAACAGCAGATCCTGCGCGTCAAGGACAAAGATTATTTCCCCATCATTGTCGTCGCCAACAAGTGCGATTTGGAAAAGGAGCGTGTGGTCTCGGAACAAGGTGCGTCAATCCTCACAGCAAGGGTGGGTGAATGCGATAGCTAATTCACAGCAGAGGGTGAGGCTCTGGCCCGACAGTTCGACTGCAAGTTCATCGAAACCTCCGCCAAGTCCCGCATCAACGTCGAGAACGCCTTCTACGACCTCGTCCGTGAAATCCGCCGCTACAACAAGGATATGGCCTCCTACCCGTCCGGCTCGGGCGCCTTCGGTTCTCGCGCCCCTGAGGGCAAGATGGATGTTAGCGAGCCCGGTGAGAGTGCTGGTTGCTGCTCCAAGTGCGTCATTATGTAAATTCGACTCGACGCCATCGAAAGCAACAACTCCCTCCATACGATACGGCAGCCCATCAAAATGAGGGAACATACATCCAAACGAGTTACAAATGAACGGGTAATGGGATATTGTGGAATTGGACGTGTGAGATATGCGTGCGTGTGTGTACGTGTGTTCGTGATATAATGCATACAGATCAAGGGAGAAGCGCTGGGAGTCGGGGGAAGAAACTGGAATTTAAACGGCGCGAAATCACGGACCAGGAAGGGAAAGAATCCAACAGCAAACAACGAGCGAAAGAGGCCCGAACAGGAAAAAACAAAAAAAAAAAAAAAAACGAAGCCAACTCCCCCCCTCAAAAAAACAAGCTGGTGGTTCTCGTCGTTGCCGGATCTGTTTCTTGCGCGATGACGAGCCGACATTTTGACTTGACGCCAACCTCGTCTCACGAATTTTGATTCCCCTTTTGTTTTTGTTTTTGTTTTTATTTCCGTCTGCGGCTCGATTTTTTTAATTTTTCAAATGTCTTTTTTTTACTGTTCATCTTATGTTTGCGAAAGAATTGTGTCCAGGTCAACCCATTTGTCTATCATCTGTCTGTCTCGATTGCGAGACGGCATGGCTGTCAATATATTTTCCTCCGGGGTTCTTCCCACCGATGATTTTGATATGTGCAACGTGTTGGATTCATGTAGTTCCAGACTGCCCTGAGTCTCATATTTATTGCGGAGGAGGCTTGGGCGTTATGCATTCAGTCAGAAGCTACATTTTCAACAAATTCAGAGAGACCCTGCATACCCGTAGAACGAAGATCTTACAATGATAAATTGAAACAGTGAACCAGATCATGGTATCTTTCTGACAACTGCTCTTTCAAGTTGACCAGAGACGATGCATAAACATGCAGAGTGGTTTTCTGCCGCGGTCTTAAATACATACGTGCAGCAGGTCAAAGGAGAAGATTACGAGTTCTTAGCAAATACTACGAAAACATCAGAAAATTTACCATTTTAACCCTATTTTGAAAGGACTAAGTCCCTCCCGAACTATACTCGCTATGTCGGGCACTTATATCCCTTAGTCACTTCCGAGAACTACCTCAGTCAAGTGATGCCCAACATCATCAATTAGTTCTTTCAACATCGCAGTCTTTCTATCACGCTGGCTGGTATTTATAGCATGCGGATTTGGATAGAAGTGGGCAAGTTCCTCGCGCGGTCTTGTATATCTAGCGCGCCTAGCGCTCCTGCTCTTGTTACTAGTAGTAGAAAACTTCGTAGTGTAAATTCTTTTGGGGGACTAGAAAGGGCCATTTAACGCGAGTGAAACAACTGGGAAATAGCAATAGTTATCATTATAGAAATTAGAACTCACTTCAATGATCTTCTACCAGCTGGTCCCGGCTTCACCGACAAGCCTTCAAATTCGTTCTCGTGTTTGTTTTTCTCTCGTCTTTTCCAGGGTTTTCTTGCCCTAGAAAGGATAAATATAGTACAACATGAGGTTCTTCGAGTCACTGGCTGGGGGCCCGTGGCTCCTTACAATATGAGCAGTTTTGATATGTTTCCGTATGGCAGCCCCCTTCACGATTTCCTTTGAATGCTGCCACTAATATGGACATCTAATGGAGCATACTGGTATGGTCTATAAGTACTGTAGGTTATTATATCCTCCGAGTCGTTTCAACGAAGATAATACATACAATCTCGGCATGTTGCGTCGGCCATTGATTGAGTTCCTCATGTTCGTCACAATCGCAGACATATTTGATTTTGAGAGACAATCAAATATTGAAATATGATTACAATTCTTGAATTAATCATGGTCGAAGCAACTGCTGTAGTTTCTTTACGGGCCCTATAAGAACGAAGAGTGAACTTCGTCATGTTTGTGGTCCGAAAGAGTTTGACTGACTGCTTGCTTCTGCAGAGTAATTCCGTAGTCCCCAAGCCGAGACTTGAGAACCAACCTCTTTTACATGTAATGTATAGCATTTGTATAGCGTTGCTAATCTATCAAGGACTAATGCCATCCAGGGCCCCTAAAGCCTGGAATGATATGATACATGCATAAATGTCTACTGGCTATAAACACGATCCTCCTCATCCTTCGGATCCATCTCATCCTCCCGAGAAACACGCTTACCCTCCACGCCAGCCTCAACCTCAGAAACCAACGACTCCAGGAGCTCCTTGTCCGCACCAACAAGCGTGACAGTGTTGCGTTTCTTCCCCCAACGCGGGTAACTGCCAACCTTGATACCCTTAGGCTCGACCTTCGCCGCCAGCTCAGTCAAGAATGGCGCAACCGCGCTCTCGGGCAAAGGTGTGCTGAATAGGAAGCGGTGGGTACCCTTTCCTTCCGGGTCTGAGAGACGGTGGATAAGGTGCGGCTTGAGGTGATCTAGTAGTCGCTCGAAGAGACGAGGCACGCCGGGGAGGATGTGTACGTTGCCGTTCACGACGGAGATGGGTACCCACATGTCTTCGGCGACGAAGAGGGCTTGGTTCTCTGCGGGGACGTTTTCGTCAAAGGGCATTTCCACCATGCGAAGCTTGGCTGTCAGGCCTGGGGATGGGGTGTCCCAGTCGAAGTTGGGCTGCATGGGGTGCGGCTTGGATAGCTTCTTCATGCGTTCGAAGGCGGCTTGGTGTAATTGCAGCTTCAGGCCGAATGCCTTGGCAATTGCCGAGTAGGTAATGTCATCGTGTCTGTCGGAAGTATCAAGTCTTAGCAGGAGTGCAGAGCAATGGTCGCAATCGGGGCTTTTCAGGTTCAAGTGTTTGGAGCAGGCCGAGGTAGAAAAAGGCACTCACGTCGGTCCAATTCCTCCGCTGGTAACGACAAAATCATAACGGGCACTCATGCGTCGCACCGCCTCCATGATATCCTCCTCATCGTCAGGGATGACCTCCACCCTCTTCAGCTCGATGCCGAGACGGAAGCAGAACTTGGCCAGGAAGGGTGAGTTGGTATCGATTGTCTAGAGGTCGTGGTCAGCGCAATCCTCTTATAACATGCTGCAATATCTCTCACCTTTCCACCGAGCACCTCATCGCCAATAATGAGGCATGCAGCCGTGTGGATGGGCTTGGTGAAGTTCGCGGCGGCTGATGTCATCGCGGGCGGAGTTGAGTGTGGCGCGAGGGAGGAAGAGAGAGGCGAAGAGAGGGAGGCGGTTGGACGAGAGGGATTCAATGAAGGGAGGTGGCGTTTAAGTAGGCTCAACCGATTCAGCATGGGGAGTTCTTTGAAGCAAGCTGGTGCGTTTGAAGGGGTAAACGGGATGGAAATGGAGACGGAGACGAGATGAGGAGACGCGCAAGTGGGGGAGGGGAAGCCTGCCGCATTTTCAACGCCGCTCCCGCACTCTTCGTGCATCTATCTATCTTGTTGACTCGTGTGCCAGTTTGCTCTACGGGAATCATTTCAGAGCAGGACTCGTTGGTGTCGCAGACTCTATCAGATATTGTCACTGGCCCTCTTTTTGGCGCTTTCTCGATCAGATTTACAGCATGGTGAGACTTCCAGCCCCGCGCGCGCGTGGCATTTGATCAGGACTGGGCAAGCACCTAACATCTTCCAGACTGATGCTCGGTTATACTCCTTCTCTCCGGAGACGAAGGACAAGCTGCGCAAGTTCCGTCTCACCACCTCGCGCGCAAAGGACCCGCAAGCTATAATCTGTACGACCTCGTGATCGCCTTCCCTATCTACCTGCCCGCCCCTCGTCTATCTCAGACATCATATTCTTAGACATTGCCTGGGATATCTGCTGACGGTTTTGCAGATATCATTGATACGAAGAATCAGGAAATCCGCCCTCAGGATGATGAAGTCTACACCAAGATGGAGGATCTCGCCGACGACCTCCCTGAAACATCGCCGCGCTTCATTCTTCTCAGCCACCCCTTGACACTGGTGAGTTTATGATTGATATCTGGGATTTTAAAAAGCCAATACCAATGAAGGTCACTTATAGGGAGATGGTCGTCTCTCCGTCCCTTACGTCTTGCTTTACTATCTTCCTGAGAACTGCAACCCGATGCAGCGGATGATGTATGCCGGTGCCGTGGAATTGATGCGCAGTACTGCAGAGGTCAACCGGGTCATCGAAGTCCATGAGGAGGATGATCTTATTTCCATCAAGGCCAAACTAGGTGGCACCGACTAGATATATAAGATGCAAGGTGTTTATGCCCCGCCGAGACCGTTCCTCTGATCGGCCCTTGCCCGTGCCCATCAGGGAATGATACTGCGAGGATCGAGGTATTTTAAAGCTCGAGGTTATACGGGCTCTTTCTATCGGGAATAAGGATAATGGGATACGGCCTGGTATATGACATATCGACAGTGGAGACTTTGACTTTGACTTTGACTTGGAAATATTTGAAATCATCGCGGCGAAAGTGCGGAGAAAGGTCCGATTCCAGGAAATTTGCAACTGCCGTCAACGAGATCGGCTCATTCAAGTTCGGGCGTCGCCCGCGCGATCTATCACAATGATTTGCAACGGCGTCGCCTGCAGCTCCCCAGTACTATCGAGGCTAGCAAGGGATTTGACAGCCCCATTTTGGGGTCCAATTGCTTGAAAGGGTTCTCGCAGGATCATGATTCATGCACGATCATACTAGTTCACGAACACGATCACCGTGCTGGAATGAGTCCTCGTTATCCTCCGGGGCTCTTGCCCTATTCGACGCCACGTACTCCGTATATAGTCATTCGATGTAGCTCTCCTTCAAGTTTTCGAAGGTATCGGTTGGTCAACTCATCTAGCTGAACCCTTGAAAGTGTACTCCGTACAACCTGACTCAACGAATCGCACCTTGCTAAGTCCTGCATCCCTCCCATCGCCAGTCTGCAATTCTGCAATCCAACCGCAGTCCGGCTGATCGACCGTGCTTCCTTGCCCGGGCCCGGATTTGATATCTGGAAGCGCTCGTCGATCCTGGTAGGCGCCCTTGCCCAATTACGCCATGAGCGAGATGGTGAATGGACGACAGGCTGCACTTATTGGCTGTGGACGGGTCAGATCGCCAGCTACTCCCACCCACCCATCCTCCCAAACTTTGATCTCACTAGTTCTCCCCATTCTTTGGTCATAAGGTTCAGCTGTCTGTCTGTCTCTCTGCCTGCCTGCCTGCCTGTCTGCCTGCCTATCGCTGTCCGTTCTCATGTCCCCATTCGTGGGGTTTTAACGAGCAAGATACGCACACGGATTTCGCCGGAGACTAGGTGAAACTGGTGCTGACCACTGATAGGACATTACGATGCTTACTCCTCGTATGTGTTCGCATTTTCCTTTCTCGGGACGAAATCCCAGCAAATACAATGCAAGTGAGCACTATATTTGAATTGGGCAACAGCCAGCCCTGAACAGGGAGTGGCTTGGAAGCCATGTTCCAGCGCGATGGCTTGCAGAAGCCCCGACGTTGAGGGCTGAGCGCGTAGGTGGGAGAATGCTGGCGTTGTACACACACACTACAACATAACCGAAGTCTCAGACCTAGTACATACGGTCTCTTACTGGATGGAGTGTCCATACAGACGTACGTACAGCTGTGCTCAGAACCAGGTAGGGCTTTAGTACCGAGGGTTGGGGGCTAATTTTACAGAACAGCACAAGTGAACATACCAGGTGAGTACGCAGTGGAAGTACAGCGCACAGCAGATCCCAAGTCAGAATCCGCCGGCTGAAATTTCGTAAGGATCCAACGGAAACGGCAATTGAATTTCGGGCCTGGTAAGTACAGATGTATGAGGTTGGACTTGCGACGAAAATAGTCCCATCGGCAGCTCGGTTATACCCCGGGGCCATTAGTACCAGGATTCCAGGATTCAAGGAATTCCAGACTCGACGGACCGATCTGATCCTGCATAGTACGCAATACGCTTGGATTCAGTCATTAGCTCGAGATCGAATGTTGGATCGTACCGAATAGTTAGTGCGAACGGTTGACCCCAGGGAACTAACATCTCTGAGACCACAGTAAGTGTATACAAGTATGTACAGTACCAGCTGTACCACGCCGAACGCCCCCTTCTCCACTTCCACTCTCCACTCTCCACAGCATCCATCAGCGAAACTCTGCTCCCCGACCCTCCCCAGCTGGGCAATGAGCGACGGGCACGAGGCCCACCCGCGAGGCAGCTCAGAGCATCTGAGAGCATCAGACCCGGCGATCGGTGTCGAGACCAGGAAAGCCCGAGATTCAAGCCCCACCAGCTCAGGAGGCGAAACAATGAAGGGGGAATCCGACGGACTGGCGATAGCACAGCACTGACCAAGACCAGCCCACCCGAGAAACGAACCCTCCTGCCAAAGTGGCCTCTTTCATCTCTTCCATTTCCAGGGGCTTGGGTCAGCCTCGCGCTGTCGCATCTCGCATGGCGGTGTGCAGTGTGCAGAGTCGACCTCACCACTGGATCCCGCCCCCCCCTCGCCTCTCCAGGAATCCTCCGACCGACCCTACCCTGTCCTGTCCTGTACCTACAGAACGGGAAGTACGGGAAGTATATTGGACGTGATCCTGGGCGTTTCGCCACGCGCGAGCCCATCTCGGCCGTTTTCAACTGGAGAGAGGGGAAAGACCTAGACTACAGTACACTAAGGGAGAAGTACGACGCTGGACTCTGCAGGGTGTCCACTTTTTTTTCCCACCTTTTCACCCGGTCTTGGGGACAACGAGGCCAATCCCCGACAATCCCCCAATCCCCCAGTCAAAGCTTAGATTAGGGGGATGGAAAAGGGAATAGCAGGATGGAGCAGCAGCGGCAGGCCCGAGCAGGTCCGAACCATTCACAACCAGCACCTGGTGGAACCGTTGGGCAACGAGGGATGGAATCAATGTGGAATGATCATCGGCCGCGACTGGCGGAGGCGTTCTTAGTCTGCAGTAGTGCTGCCGTAGTACGACCAAGAGCGAAGCGATCGATCCTTCTCGTAAATGGGGATCGTGTCGGTGGTGGTGGTGGTGGTGGTGGTGGTGCTGCTGCTGCTACTGCTACCCATGCAGGGTTCTTTGGTACTTTCCGACTTCACCGCTAGGCCTCACTAGGTTTCGCGTGATCCGTGGACGAACTGTTCGTCTTCCGTGCATGATGCAGCCTCTTGAGTTGCGGGTTGGCCATCTCTTTCGCTGGGTACGAATGCGCACCCGTGGGAATGGTTCACTCTCCTAGTCCACGCACTGTCCTCGGCTGGTCTTCATGTCCTGCATGAATTACGCCATAACCGGTTTTGCGTGTGGGAGTGATGGAGTGATGGAGTGTGGGAGGGTGAGAGTGTGGTGGGAGTGCATGTGCCTATGCCTAGGTATATGCCTAGATCTTGGTAGGTCGATGGGTAAATATAGTTCGTGTCATTTGAAATGGTCGCAGGGCAGTTGGCACCGGGTACGTCAGGAAAGTTTGGAGAAAGTTAAAGGCGGGTCTCGGAGAATGGGATTGTTCGAATGAAAGGAGAGCAGATTGAATAAGAACTGGAAGTGGACTAAGATGAAAGGGGAAAAAATAATAAAAAAGATAAGGTCAATAAAAGAAAAGAAAAGAAACATAGATCGACGACAAGCCGGTGGACGCGGATGGGGAGGGAGGGGGATGGGATGGCCCATGAATACATAATGATAAGACCCGAATCTCCTTCAGCCAGGCCCAACAGCAGACTGAATCATGCAATTGTCAGGAGGTTAACTTGTTCAGGAAACGCAGCCGAGCGAGCGGGTACTTCCGTACTTCTGTTCAAGTGGTTCTGTACACTCACTGATAGTATATAGTATACACAGTATACCTATACTATATTATACGCTGTGATAACTACTATGCTATGCTATCCTATACTATACTATACTATACTATATACTATCATATCCTTATTATCTGTACTATCATTGTCCATAGTATAGACACATATACTATAACTATGCAGTGTACAGTGTACACTAATATAATACAATACACAAAGTCAAAGACCCACCGAGCCTGGCGCTCGGTACTCCCGTCCTGCCCGTACCGTACCGTACCCAGTACCACGATCATCTTCAAGTGTCGTCAAATTCAAATACAATTACACTTACCGTATTATTCCTTTTATTAGCCTGCCTCCCCCTCTCGTCTCTTAAGTTTAAGTCTTCAGGACCTGGCGTCCATCTTCGACACTCGACACTCGCCTTCGACACTCCCCGACAATACACTTCGACACTCGACTCGACACATCACGCCTGTTCCCTGCTGACCCTTTCCGTCGGGTCACCCAACTCTCTGGCGCCGGTTCCGCGACGACACCGCTTCAAGTTCCCACTCGTTCGCCTCAACTCAACTTATTCGCATTACTTTGCTCGCTCTGGGAATGAACTGATTGGCGAACTTTCCGATCTGCGACCGAGTATTCGCCTCTACATTCTTGCGCCCCTCTGATTTGCACGTCAACCGCACTCCCGCCATGGCTCCACAAGACCCCGGTCGCCCCGAGGACAAGCCCGAGGGCTTGTCCAAGTATATCAAACGCATGAAAACCGTCCTTCGCCCTCGCTCTGGTTCCAAGCGACAGTCTGTGGCCACTCTCCCTGATGTCGGAGAATCCAGCAAGTCCGCGTACGTTCCTCCAATCCAATTGCGACTATACCTCTTATCTACCTCCCCCCCCGGTCGCTATACTTCCAGCCACCATAGATCACATCGCTAACCAACCTTTCAACTATACAGTGCCCAAGCGACCGCCCCTGCTAGAAAATCGACGGGCGCACCCGAGCAACCCGCCATGCTCACCGACTACAGTGGCATGCAGCAGGAAAAGGCACGCGCCCTCTTCGCCAAGTACGGCCTGACCCTGGAACCCGGCGAGTGGAAGGCTCCCGCCGGCGACGTCGAGTTGACACGGGTAACCAAGCCCATTCGCATGCGAGTTCGCCGAACCTGCCACCGCTGCGAAACGACCTTTGGCCCGGAGAAGGTCTGCGTCAACTGCCAGCACCCGCGCTGCAAGAAATGTCCTCGCTTCCCACTCACCAAGGAGAAGGAGAAGAGCGAGCGCGAGCGCGACTCGACATCCAAGACCAAGATTGGCGAAATCCGCTCCCGTCACCGCGGCGCTATCCCTCTCTCGCCGCACCTCAAGTACACTGGTAATCCGGCGGCCCCGATTGCCATTCCCTCGCGCTCGGGTGGACAGGATCTCGTTCGGAAGGATGTGGTCCAACGAGTTCGTCGCATTTGCCATATATGTGAGACGGTTTTCGTCAAGGGCTCCAAGGAGTGTGCTTCTTGCCAGCATATCCGCTGCAAGAAATGTCCGCGCGAACCGCCTAAACCCGACAAATATCCGGACGGCTATCCTGGCGATGTTGATCCGCCCAAACTGATACCCGACCGGACTTTCAAGAAACCACGTCGTCGGGTGCATTACATATGTCACGTCTGTGAAACCCAGTATAACGAAGGAGCAAATTCTTGTTCGAAATGTGGACAGGCTAAATGTGCCGCCACTATACGAATTCCGTATGTCTTGACTCTTATCTCCACTGAAGGCCTATGCTAACCAACTCGCAGACCGAAGAAAGTCAAACGAGAACTTGACCCGGCAGTGGTAGCCAGTGTGGAGGCAAAATTAAAGGGTCTGGCCATCCACGATACCCAGGCCTAGCATACGACTGGCATCTGCGTGATAACCATTCTCTCTTGACCTGTTTCGTGTTTTCAGTATCGATCTCGATCGACCTCCGATCCTTTCGTTTCGCATGACCATAGCAGACAGACATAAATATGCAATTGCAACCCTCCATACCTACCCCATTTTGACTATACCATACTATTCTATACTATACATCCATACCTACATACATACAACGATACTCACCCGTCTCAAACGGAAGCCTCTTCCGAACGCACCGTCGCACGGCAGACGGCAGATGGATCTGCAGTGTTCTGTTCAAGTTCACGCCGTGCGATATCCAGCCCTGTCATACACGGTGAATATTCCCAACCGGGCGAACGGTCGTGTCAACCCATGTCCGAGATAGAGTGCTTCGGCCGGGAGAACCCAACCCACCACTAGCACCCACGTAGCCGTAGGAGCAGGAATGGGAGTAGTGTCGGAATGGGAGAGAAGGTCCAGAACCAGTTTAGACCATACTATTCATTCTCCACTTAGACCGAGACGGAATGGACCAAGACGGACGGAGTACTGTACTTTCTCCTATCTCCCGTCTCAGAGAACTAACTTGAACTCGTGCTGCTGTTAAATTAATTCCGCAGACTGTGGGGTTGCACCGGGTCTGTCAGTGGTTAAGCTTGTATTCGTACGGCAGAGATGTTAGTTAGTACGGACTGTACTTATATGTAGTGATACACTTGGTACACTCTGTATGGTATTGGTGCTATAGCGATGTGGAGTATTAGAATAATACATTCCCGCGGACTTTGTCAACATGTGAATATACTATGAATAAACCAATATACTAATGTATTAGTCGCGGTCATACACTTCCGAACCACCATGATTAATTCACCTGGCATGAGTGAAACCATTATCCTTCCTACACTCGACATCTACTCGACTCGACATCGACATCGACCTCCTCTGCACTCCCCAAGCGGGGAAAACAAAGTCCATCCAAGAGCGAAGCGGCGCTTGGGCCGTGGCTCTTTCCATCTGCGGTTTAGCGCCTTCATGTCCGGCGGAGTTTTGACATAAACTCTGCTGTGACTTTGGTTGAGCGCTTGACGAAACACTTGGGAGCATCCGGTATCCCATAGGTACTCCTCTCCTTCTACTTCTCTGGCGGACTGCAGCGTGTCGTCGGTGGCTCTCTCTTCTCTGCGCTGGCATGGCCTGTCCCCATCCGTACTTTGTGCGGTTGCGATGTCGACACTGCACTAATATTCCTTCCGATGCGACGTAACTACTGCATCCCATACATGGGTATGGAACGACTAGAAAAATACCCGGCGAGGGACTGACTACCCTAGGGAGGGGACTAAGGTTCGGTCGAAATAGCCATATTCTTCCGATTACTCCCAGCCACTGTGTACACGGCATACATGGCGTGCACTGTATGCGTACATTGTATCGCTCGAATAAAGTAGAATAGGCTCGGGCCACCTAGCAAGGGTGGTACAACGTCATTTACGCAGCAAGGGGCGTCGGGCCCGGGCCGTTGGGAATTTTAAAGACATCCGGTTGGTGCGGTGGGGGGGAATTGAATTGGAAGGTGGAATTGAGGCGGAATTGGAATTTGAATTGGGACTGGGCATGAAAATGGAATGGTTGGGGATGGAGGTGGATATGGAATAACGGTCGACTAACTGTTTCCAGGCACTCTCCACCGGTTGGTATATAATATAACAGTCAGCCCTCATCAAGGATACACATTGTAGAATACAGAATACAAAATGCAGAATGCAGGATACATTATTAGACATGAACTCGTGGTAAGTTTCCTGCAATGCACGTACTTCCCCATTGCTCTCTATTTCGCCGAGATGCGTCCGTAAACCCAAAGACCCGGATCAGGTGGCGGGATCCGATGCACGTCCTGTCATGCAACTAGCACCACCTAGCATCGACGGTAAGCAGTCTAGAAAATCGAAAATGACCGGGATTTGAACATTTGCGGGACCAGCGGGGGGGCTGGTCCCCCTGACGCCCACGCAGTCAACACTTGGCACGTCAAATCCCGGTCTGTCGGGATCCACTAGGATGGAGCATGGAATGGCTTTGTATGCTGTATGTACGTATCTGTAAAATGTTTGCTCATTTACAGTACTTAACTATCCTCTGCTTGCTGGTTTGCCCCCGGACTAGCACCTTGCAGGTTAGGGGCTTGACCAGATTGTCGGGGTCGGGGATTCGAAGCTATCAACTTTGTCGGCTTCAACTGTCAGTTCGCAGGAGATTATCCTTCATTTTGTTTAAGGTTTGGGGTTTGGACCCGAAGGAGGTGTCTGATGTCTTGTCTTTGTTGGTGAAGATGAGGAAGGCGGATAAAAATAACAATGGAACTAGCTAGCTAACGGCTGCTATTTTCGACGGCGATCACCACAGGGCACGGGCATGGGCATGATACTGGCATTTGGACCCGCATTTCTCAGGGGTTCTAGAAACCGTATGAATCACGTACTCCGTTGGTCTCTCCTTTAATTCCTTGCCCATGGACTGTTTGAATCATTCGATGTTGCGTATGGAATGAACTAGGCCACTCCTCCGTCGGGCAACATCCGTTCAATTGAAATTACAGGTATCACCAGGATCGTGATAGAACGGGGGAAGGCTTACGAGTTCTTGATCATTGCGGTAATAGAGCCGGAGTTGACAGCATCAGATTACTATCTGCACCAAGACCAAATCGAAGGCCTAAATTCGATACACGACGGAAGGAAAAGAACATATACACAAATCGCATCACATCAACATCATATCACATCAGACCTTAATCCTCCGACTCAACTGCTCTGTCCCCGCCGACTTCTCATAATCAATATCCCGAACCAAATCCACGCGTCGCCCCAGCGCCCGCCGAATAATCCAATCTTTACTATTAATCTCCTCCTCAACCTGCCCATCCCCAATCGGCGGAATGAGAGTCGATCCATCCAACCGTCGCAGCATAACACTATCCTCGGGCCGGGCAAAGTAAACAAGACTATACCGCGTCGAGTCTCCCTGAGCACCCGGCGGCGCAACAACCCGATGGATATTCGACCGGAACAAACCATTCGTGAACTTAACCATCGCGTCGCCGAGATTCACCACCGCATGACCAGGCAGTGGCCGCACGTATACCCATTCCGCGTCCTCGCCTGGCGGCAGTACTTGGAGTCCGCCGAGTCGATTGAAGAGGACGGTGACGCTGCCGAAATCGGTATGTTGGCCCAGTGCTGTGCGTCTGTCGTCCATTGGTTGGGGCGGGGCTTTGATGAAACGGACTTGGTCACCGCTGACCTCCTGTCGACGATGGAGATTGGCGAGGGTTTCCTTTGGTAGCGCCAGTTTGTCATTCAGGACTTGTAGGATGAGAGATACGATGGTATGTGAGCCTTTCATGAATGTGCTCAGTCTCTGTCTGTTGTTCTGCAAGACATCTGGTGCTGGGAGCTGCTCGGAAATGCCCATAATGTCGTCCTTGGATACCTGTTCACGTCAATGTGACTGTTCAAAGCATACTGCAAGGTATACTTCAAGGTATGGCATACATTGTAGAACTCATTTCGATCCAGGTTCCCATCCTTGTCGACTACCGCAACCCCTTGACCTTTGTATCCGAAGTATGAATTCTGGGCACTGAAATCGTATCCCTTTTTCTCATCCAGCGGTAACTCGAATAGTCGCTCTCCAATCTGGAAGAGATCATCTGCATTGCGGAGAAGCGATCTTCCATGTTCTGAATCTTGGAGATCCAGGTAGAAGAAGCCGATGTCTACGGATGCTTCGAAAAGACGCTCGTACTCTGCCGCGTCGCCAGCTAACAGCTTCCCCAGTGACAGTTGTAGAAGCGGCGCTGTGACGACGTCGTCCGGAAAAGGAGGTATGCCGGGGAAGTTGTCGAGGTTCAAGTTTTCAGTATTTATTACTTGAGTCATGATGGTCATTCAAAGTTTAGAATCTTCAAGGCAAATATACCGAGATATTTTTACTAGAACTTTGAATATACCGTGTTGGCGTGGTTCAAGTTCGCGGGAGATCCATGATGATATAACCATGCGGGGAAGCAGAATGAGCCGAGGGAGTGACTAACTATGCGAAGTTTATATTTTTGTGGTCGGACTCAAAGATCAATCCGAAGTGATTGTTTAACCGAAGACAGAAATGTCGCTTATGCCGTATTCTTTAGTCACAGCGTTGGGTTATCGTACTGAGCGGAAGCCTTGCCGCCACTGGCACAGGCCTGCTGTGCCTCGGGGACGAAGTGTTCGCATACAGATAATCTATCGGACAGGTCGTAACTATAGCACTCCATTGACATAAATCCTGCCATGCTTTGCCTACCAAGCAATGGCTAGTCCAGCCTCGGTGGAGATAATACCCCACGCTGAAGATAGCCAACACCCCGCATCTGCCACCAAATGCCAAATATTTCCTCCTACTGGTCTACGAGATAGCCTTCATTATGGCGGCGGACAAAATCCTATGCATTGCAGACCTTGAAAAGGCAGCTTCGCAGATTTTGCCAACCGCAACCCGAGGTAAGGAATGCCTCACCCCGAATCCAGGCACAATTGCTAATGAGGGGTACTTGTGAGCTAGATTTCTTCAACTCAGGAGCAACCAACCAAGTCACCGTGCGGGAGAACTCCTCGTCATATCAAAAATATCGCATCGTGCCCCGGGTCTTGAAAGATGTCTCCCGAGTCAACACCAAAGCCAACCTCTTCGACCGAGACATCGCCTTCCCACTTTGTGTCTCGCCTGCTGGACTCCAAGGCATGGCCCACGCAGAGGGCGAACTCGCGACTAGCAGGGCATGTGCCGGAGCAGGTATCAACATGGGCATCTCATCGTATGCCAATCACTCTGTAGAGGAGATCACCACTGCAGGAAAGGAAGTTGGACCGATCCACCACATCATGCAATTATATTCTATGACAGACCGTGAGAAAGAAGCCCGAATCGTCCGTCGCGCCGAAGCAGCCGGATGTAAAGCCATTTTCTTAACGGCCGACAGTCCAGTCCTCGGTGTGCGCTATAACGAATGGCGGAATGGGTTCCAGCCTCCTGCAGGTCTGCACTACCCAATGATCGAAAAGACGTCCGAGCAAATCCAGCAGGAATCGCATGACGAGGTATTCTCGTCCTTCAATTCGGCCTCGCATTCTTGGGCAAGGGAGATCCCTTGGTTACGCAGTATCACCAAGATGGAGATTTGGATCAAGGGTGTGCTCACCCCCGAGGACGTGGAGATGGCTATCGAGTATGGATGTGATGGAGTGGTAATCAGCAACCATGGTGGGCGGCAACTGGATGAAACGCCAGCGACGATTGACGTTCTGCCAGCCTGTGCGAAAGCTGCTCGAGGTCGCATCCGCATCCATATCGACGGTGGCATTCGGTCTGGTAGTGATATTTTCAAGGCGCTGGCGTTGGGGGCGGAGTGTTGCTGGGTTGGTCGTCCGATGCTTTGGGGTCTGGCGGTGAGTTTGAATTTTCTTTGCACGTGTGGAATACATGCTGATGTAGATTGAGCAGTATAATGGCCAGCAGGGAGTTGAGTTGATGCTCGATATCCTTTACCAGGACTTTAAACGGTGTATGCAGCTGGCGGGTTGCAAGTCAATCTCTGAGATTGGTACATCCAGCCTTGGGATTGTTCGTTCGGATGGGCCATTGGCAAGACTATAGAGTAGAGCTAGAGGGAAATATATATGTCATGTCAATGTATAGCCGTATTCTGCATTCTGACCACTCGGAGAGAATGGAGAGCAAGCCTGGTTACAAGTACAATCCACAGATTCCCACCGGGCCCTTCGGTACGAATAGTAGGGAGATTATTTGCCTAAAAGGTCATCGAATCCGGGAGAGAAAGCCATGACATGGTGGCTACATAAAGCCAGGCAAGAAGCATCAACGGGCGATAAATGGTGGGATATCATGAACACAAGCTCTGGTGGTAGGGCCCCCAGCACCCTTCGCGGCATTATTTGATCCATTGAGCAACCAGTACTGACATTGGGTAGGTTGTCCTGGCATTCAAAGGATTCTAGGTTGCTTCAAGTTCAGTCGTCGCGTTGTATTTAGTCACCTGACTCTCGGCGGAAGGGTTCCGTCGTGATGATTCGACATGGACAAGACGTTGATATGAAGGAGTCTTCGTGCATATTTCAGACGGATATCGTGGAGTTCTAGTTGATTTAAAGTGGTGGATCGTTTCGCTAGTAATAAAAAGGTCCGTGTCAATCCCGCATGGAGGCTTTCGATTTCCTTTTTTTTTTCCCCTTTTCCCCCTTCTATAGCTTACCGCAGCCAAGTCGTTTAAAACTCTGGGAAAGTCCCCTCCGCATAACTCTCTCTCGCTCCCATCCCACGCAGCCCTCGAGGCCAAAGCAACAAGCAAAAATGACAGACTCACCAGTCTCAAAACCCCACATCGCCCACACCCTCCTCTCTCGCGCACACTCCCCCGACACAGCAGCCCAACAATTCACCGAGCGCATCAAACAAAAACCGCTCTTCCTACGTCCAACATCCCCCTCCGCCTCTGACAACCGATCTCGCCGCCGTCTGCACCGACTGCGCAAGAAAGAATACTTCCGTCGCCACCAGCGCCCGCAGCCTTTATCCGCACGCGAAAAGCGGTCTTCCGGCCTGCACGACTTACCCAAGGCCGAATGCAAGTATGCCATCTTCAAGGGGTTGCATGCGCTTTGGATTGGGTACATGCAGGATATTCTCGACCTCAAGTCTGATGGGAAGAGTGGTGTGTTGACGCCTGCGTCGCATGGTGCTAAGCTTGTTAGTGCGGATTTCCATGGCGCCGAGGTGGAAGTTGTGAGGAGTCGGGCTTTTGGACGGGTGGGCATCAAAGGGATTGTGGTGAGGGATACGAAGTTTACGTTTGTCGTTGTTACTGCGACAGATGAGGTTAAGAGTGAGTTTGAGTTTCTGTTTTCGAATTGCGCTGTGGTTATCGGGGTTCGCAGCTGACGGTCTGAATATAGCTATCCCGAAGGAACATACGGTTTTTCGATTTACGGTGCCGTTACCGACGGGCGAAGAATCTGCCGACGATCAAGGGAGTAAGCAGGCAGCGGATACATCGCATTCGCTGAAACCGCTTGTCTTTGAGCTGCATGGAAGCCAGTTTGAGAATCGGCCTGTGGATCGGGCGAATAAGAAGTTTAAATGGAGGAATGTCGACTACCTATAGCTGGTCTATTTCTTCGACTGGAGATCCTACTGGACTTCTCAAGAGAAAAGTTTACGATTCATGCATGAGCGATGTATATACGCAAATTTAATTCTTTGTCTTGGTGATCATGATGTGTTCATTTTTACTATAATGGGTATCTTGAAAAGTCGTAAAGTCTTCACGTGGGTGGTGATTGGAATCGACTTTGGTCATACCAGTTGCAGTGAACTTGCTGGTTACAAGAAATCACCGCTAACTATTATCGAATTCTGATTCGATGATTCGATGATGCTGCTGCTTTGCTTCGGCGCTTGACTTGGTGTTGGTCCACTTTGATGGAGTATAGTGTCTCTATCATTTAGGATTTGTTCAAGTGCCTGCTCAAGTTCCTGTTGGTGATAAATCTCTTGGGATTACCTTTGGGGGCGTAGCATGGTCGCAGATATTCACTGGCCATCCACTCAGGAACCTGTGATATCCGAACGATTCTCCGACTGGAGAAAAGTCCAGAGGCAACCACGTAATGCACGGACCGAGTCACTTCTTCGTCATAATCGATCTCTGGCTGAAACCAGAGGCGAGGGACAAGGTAAGACGTCGTTTGTAAAGCAAAATGCATCTCACATGCCGGCCCACTCAATACTGAAAGTCCGTACACTTTCCACACGTTCAGCCTCATCTTCGGCTTCAGCCCGAGATTTTTGTGGTCCGCCCAAGAGAAATCCCTTCTTCACACCGGTTCCCAGTCTGCCTCCATTCACGATGGTCATCAGGTCGATCTCCTCGTCCCACTCTGCGGAGACACTGAGGAAGTGCGAGTGGAACCGTAATGGATCACCAGGGTACGCCACATATTGGCATCCGAATCGCAGCCCAGGCGAGAGGAAGTAGCCGCGCAGGGCAAGGTGGGCGAAGAGCGGGTAGGAGAGAGGCACCTCAGGCGGCGGGAGGTGTTGCGACGAGGTCGGCTGTGCCAATGGCGGGTAAGATGTCGGTGGTGTGATGCCCATAGCCAGTTGAGGACCGGATGTGCGGCTGGTAGAGGTAGATTTGCTGCTCGAGCGCGCTTCATCAGACACCGAAGGCGAGGGCGGAGCGGTACCCTCCTCCTTGGCCTTTAAAGCTTTCGCCTTGGCCTTCTCGTCTAGTTTCTTCAACACTTGTTCCCGCTGCTGGTCCTTGCGATCCGAGAGGAGGCGGGAGGCGTGGAGGCCCTGGGATTCTAGTTCGCGGAGGTACTGGCGGCGGTCTTCCTCGAGGAGAGATTTCATGCCATCGTGTGCCTTGGCTTCGTCTACGATGCAAGCTACACCCTTGTCCACCAACAGCCGCGCCTCCTCGGGCATCAGTTCGAGCGGCAGACCTAGGAACACATTCTGCTGAGGGATTTGAGGGAGAGTCCCGATCAGCACGCCGCAGATGTGATGTTCGCGTCGCAGATATGTGGCGGCGTCAATGGAGAACAACAGGTATCTACCAGATATGTATGAGATCGGAATTGGAAGGGTAGGGCTGTCCATTTTGTTTTCTTTGTTTTCTTCTTCGTTTTCTTCTTCTTCCTCTCTTTTTTCAAAAACGTAATTGATTCATAGGTTCTGTATCTGTAGCATATTTCTGATTAGCAGAAGCTCATCAAGAACGAATGCAAGTGAAACATGAAGATTCAAGGCGAGTCATTTTCAAATACGTTTCTCATTCACCGGTGCTCTTTTTTGAGCTTCAGGGGATTGACAGATTGTAGGTAGATAATCATGCAAGAAGGGGGAAGAAAAAAAAAAGCGTGACTTACCATTAGCGGGACGGGTCTGGGTTTTGACCAGCAAAAGCCAGACGAAGTGTGAGAGAAGAGAAAAAAGAAGCAGGCGGAACAAGAAAAGCAAGCGAGGAAAAAGTGGGTTACGTCAGCTCCCGCGCTTGACCTGTTTGGTCAACTCGCGCTCTCGTCACGAGCTCCGAGGACATCTCCCCCAACTTTCGAAGTTGGAATGCACCCGCCATGAACTTCCTGCTTTTGATGTTCCTGGTCTTCTTTGCCCCTCTGCTGCTGTTTGCCGGTTCGTCTCAGCTGTTCTTGAGTTACAGCGATATTTTCTGACACCCAACAGCATGGCTGGTAGCTTCATCCTGCCTGGGGAATCGCTTTCGCGCCCGTGCCGGAGGATTCTCGGTGCAGCCGGGAATGGGCTCGTACGGCCAGAGCTACCTGCGAACGATGGCTAATTCTAGCGCCGCGATGTCCGAGCAGATCGAGCTGGATGACATGCTAGCCGAGCCCGGAACCCATCGGCAGTTCGAGGAAGAGGATTGAACCCGCGAATACAACCAAACATCAGACGTTCTTTAGAACTCGAGATCCGATTTCTTGGGCATGCCGCCAGATCCCGACGTCTCTTGCGCCTCTGTATCGCCTTCGGCCGGCGGCAAGCTAAACGGCTTAATCTCGAACCTCCGTCGACTTAGAGTGAACGCCCAATCTTGTCCCACATTCTGATCGCTTCCACCACCGCGTTCGTGTAGTACTGGAAGCCGGTGAGTCTTAAGCATGCCTTGCGGAGGCTCCTCCTGTGACGTTGCAGCTCCCGAAGTCGTCAGGTTATCCGCGGAATGAGGGAATGGGCACAGTTCGATGACGCCGTCGCTGAGCAGCTCGATCCAGCGGACCAAGCCTGACGAACGAGGATACAGAGACAGGGGGAATGTGATCATTGCCGTCACGCGTGTGGGGTATGCGCTTAGGAGTGCTTTGAGCGAATGCAGAAATTGCAAAACGTATTCAGGTTGACAGGACTCAGGCGGGTACATGGTCGGATTGAGCAACGAGGGGATCACAATGCGATGGATGGTGTTCATACCACTCGAGGCAATGGTAGTCTGGAGTCGATTGATGATTGCCGGAAAAGGAGAGTCTTTTGTGGGCATGAAAGGAATGAATGTCATATTGGTGATGGAGGGATGGGCTAGTCGCTTCGTTAGGTCGAAAGCGTGGCAAAAGGCCCCCAGTTGCTTCGCATTTGGGTCCTGGTCGCCAGAAGAGGAAGGGGAAGGGGCAGGAGCTATATAAAAGTTAGTTTTTTGAAGCTATCCAAGCTCCTCGCGGGGGCTTGCTCACCACCTCGTGCACCTGCAACGCCCGCGCCAAACTCGCCCAATCGTTCATACCGCCAGGCAATCTTCATTTTCTCCTCTTTGCGCCTGTCAGATTTCTTCTCCAGGGACTCTGCGGTGCCAATAAGACCTGGTAGACTGCGACCCCATTGTTCAGGCATCGCAACCACATGGACCATCTGCTCTTGAACAACTCCTTCCGCCGCGTAGTACCGTAGCAATGCGCCCGCAAAATCGGTAGTTCCATTCTCCTCGATCAGAAGAGTTTTGCCCATCGGAAGGCCCGCATGGCCCGCTAGAAGGTTGTCAAGCGACGGCGTTCCTGTCGAAGTAGTTGGCCGTCCATCGTCGGGGGAGGGGCGAATGCCTGGCATCGCTTCAGGCGGGGCTGGTTGTGCGGCATTGGGTGCTGCAGAGCGATCGGCCCCTGCAGACAAGCCAATATTGCGCTTGCGAAAGGACATTCTGTCGCAAAAGAAAGACAAGAAGAAGGGTTGCGCTGCTCGGGTGTGCCAAATCCAGAGCCAGAGCCAGAGTCCAGTGGTTATCGGCGGGGAAGAGCCAAAGGCGGTCGAAAAAAAGAATTGGCAAGCTTCCGACTCCGACCATCTCCACCTGCTCATCCTACAACTTCCACTTCCACATCCACTTACACTTCCACGTCCTCGACCCGGTGAATTACTGAATACCACCAGAAGATACTCGCGCTCGGTCTCTGTGTTCCATTTCTCCCAAACCCCAACCTCAATTGTGCCATCGCATTGTCACCATGTCCGACCCTCTGCTCTTTGAAGATACCTTCACCATCACCTCGGTCAACGCCCAGAAGTACGACCGGGTCTCGCGTCTGACCTGCAACTCTACCGATGCCTCTCTTACTTTCACCCTCGATGTGAACTCGGAGCTCTACCCATGCGCCGTTGGCGAGACGCTGTCTCTAGCGCTGGCATCGACTTTGTCCCTCGACGGCAAGGAGGACACTCGCAATAGCTGGAGAGATGTCAGCAATGGCGAGCAGACCCTGGCCAACGACTATGACTATGTCTGCCACGGTAAGGTCTACCGATTTGAGGAGGGCGCAACAAAGGATACCATGTAAGTTCTTTTGCGGATAATTTGGATCCTTGCAGATCTTGTCGGGAAGTCTTTTTTTCTGACATGGACCTCTATAGGGCTGTGTTCGTTTCGTTCGGTGGTCTGCTACTCTACCTGGAGGGCCCGTATAAGAAGGTTGCCCCGTTGCGGATTGACTACGTCTACCTGCTCCTCAAGAAATAAACGAGTCGTGCTGTCTTCTCTTTGAATATGTGTGGTTTTTCATGAAGAGATCTGTGTTCAATATGAGTCAGGCTAAGACCCTCGAAAAAGTTAGAGGTGTATGTGATTCGGGCAGATGTTCATATCTCTTTTGTTGGTTGTGCAGCGTTGGCGTTTGCTTTGCATTTCGATTTGGGTATACCAATAGATGATCATCTATCAAAATCTTGATTCCGCTCATGCTATTGTTTGTCTCTGCAACACTATTCGCAGCATACCGTTCTAGATCCATTTGATACATGTTTTAGGTTGAGTAATTGTAGGTTCTGATGGGAAGAAAACCTGGAACAGGCATCAGAGGACGTTTCGCTTCAACCGCATTTTACTAGTAGTAGTATTTGAAATATTCAATCTAGTCGATCTGCAACAGGCTCGAATCGCAAGTATTAGATACTAGTAGCAAAGAAGTTATGTATAAGACATCGAGAGTGTTCTCACACATTCCTTTCAGCGTCTGAGGTCCAAAGCCTCCCACAGGCTGGATTACCTCAGGGCTCTCCCTTGTCCCCGATCCTATTCCTCTTCTTCAACGCAGACCTCGTACAGCGACAGATCGACAGCCAGGGAGGTGCGATTGCTTACCCTTACCTTTCCCCCATTTTATCTCTCACACGTCATCCGATCTCTCGATGGATTTTGTATCTTCTATATCTGATGTACTTGGGCTACCTTTCTTCCATGTAATCTTGTCGCTGCTTGTTTATCATTTTTCATTTTAATGGGCATGTCTCGTCTGTGAGGCGATGCCGCATTTACACACTTCCACAGATATCTGTATTTCGGCTGACATATGAGGGCCATGTGCTACTATTGAAGCTATATTGATTTGGTTTTGTTATTTGGTGTATTTGGACTGGGCTTGTTTTTGGGTAGTTGCGAGGAGTCTGGGTGTGTTTTGCACATTCCGCGCAGAGTCTTTTCTACTGATATGTTATTTCTTTTTCTTTGGTACTACCGGACTTGAATACGTTACAATTTTCACTTTTCATTTTGGTTTTGCATATTGAAAGTGTAGTCTTGAAAATGGTCTTAATATGAGTTGAAGCTTGGATATGTGTTGATAATGTGCGAGATCCTCAAGCGTATGAGCTATCATGTTCGTGTGTCGCTGGCAAAGAAACGAGACACCAACGGGCGAGATTATCAACCTATACTAGAATGCGCAAGGCGATATTGTTGGCTACACAACATTACTCCAAAAAACGGTTGCTCGTCCATATAATTTGACGGAAGTCATAGGATCTGATGGGGGAATTATTCAAATGTGAACTAATCTGGTTTGTATATTAAACATGTCAATGAATGCATCTTTGATTTTGATACTCTAACTTTTAGCAGCCAACGTAACTATAAACGAATTCATCTTATATACATACTATATGTCTATAAAATATTTACCTCTTACAGTGCGAGGCAGTTGGGTATTCCAAGCGACGATGCAACCGCGCCACAATATCCAGATAATCCGGCTCATTCTCCGCCGTCAGGATGCCGTGACGAATGAAGAAATCGATCATGATAATCGCGCAGTTAGGCTTGAACTCGCCGCGCGCCAGTGCATCTTGAACTTCTGCAACAGAAAGCAACTTAAATTCCTCGACCTCGTTATCTCCAGGTTCCGGGATCACGGACGGATCAAGCTTCAGATCATAGACGTACTCCACCTCCGGCTGCAGAAGGCCCGTCTCACCACCGGCACGTACATCACGGACGTGTGTATAGGTGACGCACCCTCTTGCAACGATCGAGGCAAGAACCACAGGCTCTGGGAGTGAGGCTTCCTCCATTGCCTCGCGAACGATACACTCGAATGGCTTTTCACCGGTACACATGCCGCCCGCGACAGTGTTGTCCAGCATACTGGGGTATGTCTGCTTGTTCTTGGCCCGTCGAGGTACCCATAACTTCACGCCCGTTGAGTCCTCGGTGTACCCGGTCATATGGGCTCCGTAGGTCACAACGCCAAACAGGCACGATGCACTCCGCTCGATTTCGAAGATGTACTCACCTCCGGGGGCAAAGACTGGGTAGTTCTCGTTGCGCCACCCCTTCAGAACCTCGAATGTCCCCTGCTTGACTGCCTCGCTGATGCTCTCCTGGATCAGCTTACTGCGGAGTGCGGGGTCCGCACCGGCGGGAGTAATGAGGGTGACGGTCTTCGCTTCAGAGTCGATCTTCCAGTATTCTTGCGGCCAGGGGAATCTCTCGACGACCGAGTTCAACATGTACCCCAGAGTGGCATCAAACCCAGAGACATTGAATGCATGGTACTTGTTGAGGTTCTCGGTGTAGGCGGCACGGTTATCCTCGTAGTAGGGGAAGCTGGGTCGGTGAGACGATGCAGTGGCCGACGGGACGGAGATCAGTACTTATCGCATTCGCGCACCAGATCCAAATTGGATTTGGCCATGTTGACTTGAGCAGATGGAGATGAAGTCAAGTCAAGTCAACAAGAACCCAAATGGCGGAGATTCGGGGTGTTGATCAAGCGCCAAGCCCTTATCGCCCGATAAGGGCAGCTCCCCGCCGCGCCTTCCCAATTGGACCTGGTTATGTCACCGGCGCAAACCTCAAAGAAACCGGACTTCAACCCCGGACTTCAACCCTATACTTCGCACCTTTGCCCCTCCTCCTCGAATCATTTCTTCTCTCCCCAATCACCTCCTGCCTTCTCCATCCGATGTTCTCCGTCATCATTCCAGGCCGCCCGTGCCTAACAGACATTGTCCCCGTGGGCGGCGAGGTCAACGGCCAACCCACCCAATTCGCCTTTACAATCCCATTCAACCCAGCTTTCACCGACATCGTTGTCTTCTTTCTTCCAGGCACTGTCCTCCCTCCAAACACCGGTGCCGCGATCTACGCTCAACTCCCCGATCCAAATACCGGCAACCCCACCGACTTCCGCTTCATCGGCGCATTAGCAAACGAGAAACCCTCGGGCATTTTCAACATCCGCAATCCTGCACAAAACAATGGCACCGGTCGCACAGAAGCCGAGGAGGAAGATGAGATGCTCGACGAGGGGTCCAGTAATCTTGCCTCAACCGCAACCAATGGAGTCGTAACCCTCGGCATCTCCATCGAACCTGCAGAGAACATTGCGCCTCAGCTCTCTGCGCTAGAGGCCGAGCGCGCGCAAAATGCATCCAACTCGACAGCACTAGTGCGCCAGTCCGACTCTGGTGCACAGAAAAACCCGATCTCCACCAAGGTGCTAGCCCAGCGGATTATTGGCAGCGCATTTAATTTCCTCGCCAGTTTTGCCGAGACCGACCCCTCCAATAAAGGCCACGAGGTCGTGCCTTTAAAGAGCTTCCGCGATTGGTGGACGAAGTTTGAGCGTCGAATTGAAATGGATCCGGAGTTCTTGGAGCGTGCGGATCCGAATGCCAATTAAGGGAATCTGTGTTGTTCCGTGGGTTTCTGCCCTCGACAAAAGCGGATTGGTTGGTTTTGTTCAGATGGTTTGGGGATGGGAATGAGCATGTGTTTGCCACACCCTGGAGTACTCTTATTTGCATTCATTGAGCGACTGACAATTCTTTGACGTGTCACGATACTAGTTCTCGTTCTGGTGTATAGCTGTCGAGATCATAATAAAAATCGGGCGTACTGTTGATTTCCGTTTTCGAGCAGCGTGTCTACTGATTACATATACTATTCGCAAGATTCTTCCTCTAGCAATGGTTCTTTTCAAAGTTCAATTCCAAAATAACTTTATTTTCAAGGGCAAAAATGGGTATTATATACAATCGTCCAAGGCTCGTAAGTACCTGGGCTCGGGTGATATCGAACATAAAATACAACAATCGTATAAGACCATTAAGCATTCGAGCATATCCTCCAGCGCCTATACAGAGAGAAAGAAAAAGGGATAAGAAACAAGATCATGACATATTGGATTTTCGTGATGCATGTAGTGTCGAATCCGGCCGAAGTCGAATTCCCGGTGCATAGCATAGACTGTACAGTTCGTCGACGTAGGTAGTAGGCGTGATAGCACCATCGCCAGCCGCGATGACCGCATCATGGGTTCCACGCGCATTTTGAACAGCGTTGTTCTCATTGAGCCGGGTGACATCCACCCGGACCTCTTTTTGAACAGTAATATCCCGGAGGACTGTAGCAGTGGGATCAAACAGTGATTCCTGCGAATGACCTGATGGTATTGAGTTTGTGTTTTTTCGTGATGGCCAAAGGCGGAGTATTGCAGAGCGCGTGGATGAGACCTTGTCCGATTCCGAGGCGGAGGATCCGGTCCGAACGTCTGTACAGAAAAGCTCTTGATTGAGCTCGCGGCTGAAGCCTTCGCGGTCAGCGATTGTGTCGTTGACTTGTTGCTGAACGCGGAAGAGGCGGAATGGTGTGAAGGTAAAGTCGGGGTTAGGGACTTGCGTGTCGAGGGTGCCGACGACGCAGAAGGTGAGGAGGGTGCATTGTTGGTGGGGTTGTTGTATCTCTTCTGATGAACGAGAGGCGCTGCGACAGGGTGCAACGAGCGGTCGTGCGGAAAATGTTGCTGCGGACCGCATGTCTTCAGGGAATGAACTAGCGAGTGAGGAGATTCCTCTCACTAAGTATTCGCGAAATTCATCCAGAGCTTTGTCACTCTGGGTGGCTGCATTGGACTGCAGATACTTGAGACAGATGTTCATGGACCATCCTTCCATGTGGGACAGAAGATCCAAATGTTGCACATTCAATCTCTTGATCGGCAAAGTAGAGGATGGGAGGGGATTACCAGTCCCTTTGGTGGTTAGGATCTCAAAATGATCTTGGACAGTAGGACGCATAACGAATGAGATGAGGTGGACGCCTTCAGAAAAGCCGCGGTTCGATGATGCGTAATCGCGCATATCACGAAGGTGCTCGAGAAGAGTCACTTCTGGCACATGAATACGGCGCGAGAGTGTTGATGTAACATGCTCAATGGTTGCGAATCGGAATCCAAGCGATGCTAGACGGTTCGCCTCCTGCTTTTGTAGCTGCCGAACGCTAAACATCAGTTGACCTTTGCCGGTACGCAAGGATGAACGTCCAATTGCTAGAGAGAGTCTGGAAACTGGGATTGCAGTTGCGAGGACGTCGTCGTATAGTGTTCCGAGGTCTTCTAGAGGCTGTCGCAATTCGTTCGAGAGCTCTTGAGCACTCACGCAAAAGAGCTGCTTGAATAATGTATCGAAGTCCGTCTGTAACTCCGTCTCCTTATCCATGACGACCCCCTTTGAAAGAACATGTTTCTGAATGGCTCGCTCTTCTGATTCGAGGCGGTTTCGCATGAACGGAATGAGGTCTTTCACGACACCCCAGTTTCGACTTGCTCTAAAGGCCCAGAGGAATGTGGGGTGGGTGCGGTTGAGATCGTCGTCTTTGAAAGTCTGCAAATGATATACTAGTTAGCTCACATATAGTTGACAAAAGCAGCCAAGGGAACAAACCCGTCCAATGTAGTGATCGACGATTTTCCGAGTTGGGAGAAGGGCTTGTGGTGTGACCATAACTCGTCCTGCTGGGTCGAAGTATGCACAGGCCAGAACAAGCTGGTGCGCGCGTGTCGTCGATCGTCTTCTATTTCCACCAGCGATAATAGCACAAGCAGACAGAATCACGCAGGAGACGCAGGCCTAATCATTGCGTTAGGCTCTCAAACAATCCGAACAGTAAATGGTATAAACTCACCAGGACAGCACAAATGATAACCACTTGGCTTCGAGATAACTGAGTCCCATGTTTGATAGACTTATCACGCTCTTTGTACTCCGTACCAACAGCAGCCGTCCAATGCATTCCAGAGACCGCAGCTGCAAGTAAGCAGGCACAGAGTCCTCGTCGCCACCAGCTATCGGTCCAACTTGCCCTCCATCGAAAGAAAATCCCAAGGGCCGTAGTGCTGGAGAAAACTGCGATTATGGCAGAACCGACGACATTCGCAACATGGTACGAGCACCTATAGTTTGAAATACCCAGTTGGCCGACGTAGTGCATTCCGCACACTGAGCTTCCCGTTAATAGTCCTCCGGTTAGAATGCGAAGATAGCCCGCCTTCTCTTCGACACCGACGGAGTAGAAAGCAACGAGTAATACGATCACGGGGAGAACAAAGGAGGTTCCGGTGAAGGCGACATTGTAGAGAATTTGTATATCTTGATCTCCGTTGCCGAGTACGATGGCACGGTTACCGATGAAGTGCATGCACCAGATTCCGATGCCACCCATTGTTATCGAGGATGTGAGTAGTAGATACCTTGAAAGACGCGAGGTTAGTCTGTCTGCCCAATGGGGGGTAAAGGCGGAACAACAGATCAATGGAAACGGCGTACCAATTGTAGAAACCAGATCTCGATGTCCTTCGGTGAAGCAGCTCTAATGTTGTCGCGCATCCCATCGAGCTGATCACGTAGGAAAGGAAGATGTAGCCAGCCAGGTAGGAGACATGGACAAGAGGCTCCGGGCCACCATGTGAAGCCCCATCCTGTGTGCTTGCACTAGGCATTTTGAGATATGAAGAGGGGATTCAGCTACTAGTACAGTAGCAGCATCTGCTGGGTGTGTATATCGCGTGGCTCGTGTCTCCGCAAATAGAAAAAGTGTGAGTGGCCGACTTAGAAAGAGAGGATATTAGATCAAGGTAGACATGAAGGGCATCGGTGGCCAAAAGAGAGTAGGATAGAAAAGAAAAGGAAGGACGATAATAAAATCCAAAGAAGTCAAGCCAAGTGGTGCGACCCAAGTGCCGTGGCAATGATATTCTTAAAACCCCAGATCAACACAGTGACCGGGGCATCTCGCATAATATACTAGCTGGAAGGGCCGGCATAATGATGCGTCCCAGTTCGCAGTCATCGGACAAATAACTCGACTCGTAGGGAAGCGATATGGATCCAGATCCGATCTAAGACGGAAGTTCTCCACCGAGAGCTGCGCATGGCCTGCGTCTATGCACGTACAGCATTCGCGTGGCAGTAGCTGGGGCCACAATGACTATTCGAGCCAATACCGAGCAAGAAAAAGCCAGCTGGAAAAAGTTTCAGATTAATCGAGGGAATCCAACGAGAGTACAGAGTCGAAAAAAGGCAAATGGGAGAGACCCGCCCTGGCGCGCACCTTTTCCGGTTTGGACTTTCGAAGCGAGGATGTTTGCCCTTGTCGACGGCTTCTATTCGACCATGCCCAATCTAGATCGGATTCAAGCGGGCAGAGAACGATGGGGTCGAGCCGGGATGTGAACGTATCAGAGTGCTCGCCGAGCATCGCTAGCGCAGCCCCGAAGCTCCATGCTCAATAGAATCTCAGACAAGGATCCTGCCCTTAACCCCGGGAGGTAAATTGGTCCCGCGCTACAGTACGAGAGAAAGCGATTGTTGCATTGGGCTTACAGGAAAACTCAAATAAAGGAGATTAGTTCCCTGGAACTTGCCCATTCTGAGTGATGGTCAAATTCTCCCACTGAACTGGCTGCCGAGGGGCATTGATTGGGGGCTGATTGGAAAGGTTGGAGGGGGCTTAAAGTAACAGTCGAGTTCAGCTGCGCCGTGTCGCCTGTCACGAATAAGGATAATGCATTGCGAGCCCCACGCCCACGCGTCTTGAGATGGGTCAACAGTCTCGTCGAAGAGGGTTTGTGCTGTATCGTTTGCGCCATGCTTCCGGATCTGCAGGTTCATGCTGTCGCGGGCGATCCATCACAAAAACGCATCCAAGCTCTGTTAGCGTAACCCGGAGTCTAAAAATGATGCTGATCAAGCCGACATCATGGCCATCTCCAACGCATCTGCCGCATCCATCGCATCCACCGTATCGCACCGGTGGGTTCAGGCTGTTCAGCTGCCGAGGGAGTGTGGCCCCAGAGCCGCACGGCACCCAGACGAGACGGGCATGCCTCGGGCCAGGCGAGAAAATATCGCAATTCAGATTAATTTATATTGTCGGCCCCATCACACTCTCGATCCCAGTTGTTCTGGCTTGATTGGGCGTGTGCTTGGTGGCGCAGGGTTTGTGAATTGCCCAGGCAGACCCGCCTCTGAGATCTCGATCTATCTCTCTAGCGCCGCCCAGCGCCGTGGTGATTGAGGTGGACTGTCTCGAGTCGCCCATGGCTGATTTCGTAGATAATCCGTATTTTGATCCAGATTCTAGTTTCTTGACAGATCGATCTGATCCATCGAAATAAGGAGCCAAGTTTGTTCATTCGGTAGCGAAGCCGAAGTGCAAACTCGCCGTAGCAAGTTGCAACTCGTCGTGGCCTGTCGGCTCGCCGGACACTTTTTGCATCCGCATGAATTCTCCGCTTCAACTGTGGGGCTTCTTCGGTGTAGAGCACCTGCAGATTCTTTTGGCAAGCTCTACAAACATTTATGCATGGAGGAATGAGGGAGGTGGAAGGTGGTAAGTGAAAAGTGGGCGTCGGTGATCTGTCGATAGCTCACCTGTCAATCGCATGGCCCGGTGGGTTGGTTCCACGATGTCCATCTATTCTCCGGTGGACACAGAGTTTTACTTTTACGTACTATTTTACATACTACTATCCAATTTTTACCATGCTTGCAGGGCTCCGGTGATTTCTTTCCGGAGCTACAGTGGAAAGTTCTGTCGTCAGCAGCTTAAAAACTATGCAGCCACGCAGCCACCGAGAGGGGTTCATCGTATCGAGATCGAGACTCAAGAACCAGTCTAGAATCGAACCCCTAATCGAGATATCACTAGCGAAAACTCTTGATTCTTGTCGAGGATGATTGTGCTTTGTAGACTTGTCGAATGTGTCTGAACAACCACAAACTTAACGGCAAACAAGAGAGCAGCAATCAACAAAACGGTGCCTTTATAGCCGACGGAAAAGGCAACAAACGAATACACGCAAAACCAAGCGGTGGTTGTTGAGCTGAATTTGGTGAAAACTTAGTGGACTCTTTCTTGCGTCGAGCGAAGCGACCCCTACAGCAATCCCACTGTCCTGAAACAAGGCTAGAAACTCTATAGAACAAAAGAATCACAGCCTTGCGCCCAGCAGTTGGAGAAAGTTCCATGGAACCACCATTGTGTCATGCTAGAGGATCTAACTTAAAGCTAGCGGAGACTGTCGAGATGTCGCTTAGGTAAAAGCCCACTCTACTAGCAGTGCTTGCTATATCCGAAGTGTGTATAGCCAGAAGCTGGGAACACCTCGAGATGGCCAAACAAACTCTCAACAGAGCCACATTTAGTCTAGCAATCTTGATTGTCATCATTAGAATATATCACTTTGCATTCAAATTTAGCTTCGAGGCAATCATATCTCCACCTACCCCGCGAGGTCGGTGTACACAACCTCGTGGGTTCTCCAACACATGCTCGCGGTCTCGGAATATTCCCGAAGATCCTGTCAACAGTTGATGCATAAACTGCTGCAGGACCCATGACGTTGACCTGTGACTTCCTGCATGCATGATGCAAAGATCGTCCGTGGAACATCGCCGAATCGAACGGGTATATCTTCAAAAGTTTGAACGGCGCACCGCTCAACCCACAGGTACCCGCGAAGCTCCCAATTGTCTTCAAATTCTCAACAAAGAAACCACAATAGTGAGACACTACGCACACTGCAACTTGGGCATGATTAAGGAAGTACAGAGCAAAGAACGGACGAACAATTGGGAATCAAAAAAGGATCCTCAGGCCCGTAGATCGAGAATCAAATTCCATAAATGATCATATCACTCTAAGAAACTAAAAACATAAAGACACATTTATTCAACCCTTACTGCAGCAGCTTCGCCAGGCCGGCCTGGATACCGGGGGGGTTGGCACCGCGGACGGTCTCGATCTTCTCGCCGCCGTTGAAGAAGAGGAAGGTGGGCATGGCGGAGACGCCGTTTTCGGCGGCGACTTCGGACAGCTTGTCGACATCAACCTGGTAGAACTTGACGTTTTGGTGCTCCACGCTGAGCTTCTCGATCACGGGGGAGATAGCCTTGCAAGGACCGCACCAGGTGGCGAAGAAATCGACGAGGATGGGATCGGTAGCGCTCTTGACCTTGTTGTCCCAGTCCTCCTTGCTGTGGATGTGTTAGCATTGAATGTTTCATTCTTATCTTGCTGCATATCCGGGATTCAAAATGTACCTAGTAATCTCAATAACGTTGCCGCCGGCCATTTTGGGGGTGGATTGTGAAAAGTGCGGGATCGGGGTGGAAGAGAAAGGTCGTAGAGAGGTCTGCGCTGGGATGCGAGGGATGGACGAGCGGAGCAACGAGGGAGTAGCTCTGCAGAGAGAAAGTCGCGAAAGACGGAAAGTGGAGGGTTTGAACTGAGGGGTGAGCTTTAGGAAATTCAAGAGAGGGGCACCACTGAGGGGCGCTTGGGTTTTATAGGGCGATGACGTTCCGAGCGCTGGGGGGGTGGGCTTAGGTAAGGGAGCGGCTGAATAATCCGCCTGGCAGCGACCAGGCGGTTCCCCAGAGGAGTCAGAGGCGGACTTACGGGACGCATGATCAGATTTGGAGGTTCAAGCTGCAGGAAATGGGCTTTGCGTGATCGTCAATCCAATTGTAGGCTGTTGCTGGGAGGTCGTGAGGAAAAGGAGTTGAGCGGTGGCAGAGGGCAGAATAGGATCTGGCGAGAAAGTCCGGATGACGTGATCGGCTGCTTACGAATTGGACCAGTCGGGCCGGAGTGTGTTGATGGAGTATGTATGCACATCCAATAGTTAGATGTATTCTTCAATGCATTTCGATTATCAATTACACGATTATTCATCTCCACATCTAGTCGAGAACCCTGTTCCAGCAGGAATTCTCTGCGTTCCACCACTTTCTGATATCAAAGCCCGAAGGCGGTTCAAACACCGAAGTGTTTTAAAGAGGTATACATGGCCACGGGTGGCAAGAGAAGTGGAAAGCTGGTTGTTAGCGGTTCATCTAGGCATTAGGCAAGCAAAGAAGAAAAGAAGTAAAGAAGAAGTAAGACGGGTCATTGTCCGGCGAGATCGCTCGAAGCATGTGTATTAGAGAAAACCCAGTCAACAAGGGGTATAAAACTCGAAAAGGGAAGTCTGTCCAATATCGACACCAAGGATGGGGTGATGTATTGACGAGAGTAAACAAATCTGAAGGGTTCACTGAAGGACCCGTGCTATTGAAACATGGAATAATGGAATTGATGCATCTTGAAAAACTCAAATCAAACATGGGGCGAGCTGGGGTATCAACGAATCGAAGGGGAAACACTTCGGGGAAAATGACAAGCTCAGCAGGTCAAACGGGGTGGACAAGGCAGTAGGGGGCGGGACAGGGGGAGGGGAGGGAAGGGGGAGGGGGTGGTAAGGGTTCAGATGTATGTATGCGGTGGAAGGGTAATGGTGCCTTGCATCACATCGTACACGAGAGGGTTGACTTCAAGAGATGATGCACATAGGAAAGTAACAAAAGAAACAGGAATATGTCTAAAGGAATGACAGGTTATGTACGGGGCGTGCTGAGCAGGTCTGGGCCCAGTACTCAAATTAAACAGCCCCAGGAGAAGGCATGGAAACTGTATGCGAACAAAGTCCAAGTTGGAAGGGATCACTCCTGTTCGATGTGGCCAATCTCACCATGCATGCTCGCGATACGTCGCACATCAACTGGAGGAGCGGTCTCCTCCTCGGAGCTTTGGCCATCCTCGGCAGAGATGGGTGACAGGGATGGAATGCGCTTGAGCAGCATGCCCTGGTTGGACTTGGGTCGAACAACTGGGTTGACAATCATGGGACGTCGTCCAACTTCATGGTGCCACATCTCGGAGGGTTTGCTGTTGTCGGCAGCTGCCGCTGCCGCATCGGACTCCAGCTCGGGCTCACCCATCACATTACTCATGGCGCCGCGAGAATCAACTGAGTCTCGCGCGTCGTCGTGAGCGTCGGCAGCGCCATCCGCTTGGGCGGCGCCGAAGGAGTTCATTTGAGTGCGAACAGGGCTGCCGGGCTTCTGCGACATGCGGCGGAAGAATTGGCCCGACATCCAGGAGCCTTCAGAGTCAATCGAAGCCAGTGACTGTGACAGTGGCACATTGTCGGATTCGGCGTCGATGTTCTCGTTCCAGGACTGGTGGCGGCGTTTATGCGGATTGATGATGTCCATGCCGGGGGTAGGTGTTGGGCCGTGCAAGGTGCCCTCGTTATCCATTGAAGACGCGGCTGCTTCTTCAGGGATATCTGGGGATTGCAGGCGGGAGTCGGGAGGTGACAAAGGAGTCTCATCGCCAAAGTGTTCGGTGAATTTAGATTGTGAGCGTTTCACAATACCGGTAGGCTGAACAAATGTTCGGGGAGGGATGACGGCAGATGTTTGAGGTGGTGATTGAGTCTGGATCTTGTAGAACGACTCATGGGATGCGTTGGAGACATCGGGGCTAGAGTCTTGGAAACGCTCACGGTAACGACGCTTGAGGCGAGAAGAGCCTCGTCGGAATAAGGATGTGATGGTATTTCCTCCGTTGCGGTGGCCGCTGGTGTCGGATGGCCGGCGGTCAGAGATATCGGATGTAGAGCCAACACCAAAGGTTTGCGAATGGCTGCTGTGGAGGCCATGACGAAGGGAGGAGTGGGAGGGCGAGAGTGTCGTTCGTGACATGCCCATCTCGTGCGAGGGAGCAAAGCTAGCCCGCGGGACCAGCTTCGGCTCACGGGTAGAGCTGTCGTCAACATTCCGAGTGACATTAGCACTTTCAAGTGATTCGCGTCGAGATTCGCCTGCAGCAGCATCGCCATCCTTGGATTCACCACGCAACCAAGACTCGGCTTGCTCTGCAGGTGGCGGAGAGGCGGCTTCTTCGGGTATCGTCTCCACGATATGCTCCCTGTATGTCTCCTCCGGAACTCCACCTGAAGGGACCTCGACTTGAGATTGAGGTTCCTCTGTTTCTTGAGCTTCGAGCTGTTCTGGCACTTGCACTTGCACTTGTTCTTGCTCCTCTTCGGCCTGCTGCGCATCAGCTCGTTCTTGCAGCTTGCGGCGTAGTTTCTCTTGGTCGTCAATTTGCTTCTTCTCGCGACGGCGGCGATCACGATCAAGCAACTCTCGTAGCGTACTTGCGTCCAGCGAATCAGCCAACTCGTTGACCCGCCGTCTAGAGTAGTAGAGATCTTCTTGCGACATAGTCGCTTGCATTTTGTTCTTATCTTGTCGGCCAGCAGTTGGGGGCTCGGTGTTACTCCTCACAGTGGCAGGTCGCGGCGCTTCAACGTATCGTACAACGGGGCGGGGGGTCAAGGCAGCGAAGGCGTTGACCTTGTAGGTATACGGGTCGGAGGCATCTGACAGAGAGGATGCGGCGGAATCGCGGATCGAAAGGCTAATATCGGAGAGGTAGCGGTCAGCGCGTCGACCATTCGCTTTGCGACGGCGGTGTTCTAACACATAATCACCAGCCAAGGCACTGGACCGGCGCGGAATATCGATCGGAGTGGACGATAACATCTTGATCTCTCGTTCTCGGATGGCCTCGTCGGTCCTGCGCTTGCTCTTGCGGAGCTTGTTTGGTCCGGGTTGTCCATTTTGGGGGTGTTTCCTCAGCAGCGATCCGGTTCGGGAGAGTGGTCGAGTAGCATCGGGCCTGGCACGATCCTCTGGTTCGGAGGTACGAGGATCCAGGGAGGAGATAGGGCGATGCGCCGACAGACGGGCAGAGCCAGGAAGACTCTCAGAGCCATCGGTGCGCGAAAGACGGTTGCCTTGACGGATGGATCGGCGGCGGGAGGGTTTGCGGGCCAACGTGGGCTCCGCAGGGGGTTCCTCACGTTCCAGCGAGGCCTGGAGGGCATCTGCTGCTTCGGCGCTCACTTGGATGGTGTGGCGCTTGTTTTTACGACCGAAGGGCCATATCGCCATGGCGTTGGTGGGTCGAGCCCCAGAACGAGGCAGTGGCCGTAGCCGTGGTCGAAGTCGCGGTCGCGGTCGCAGTCAACAGAGTCGTAAAAGGTGGGCGAGCAGTTGATGGGACTCATCGAGTGCAGAAAGGAAGGATTCAGAGTCGAGTCTTGGGCAGAGCCACCGGCGTCATAGGCTAAAGTTTGTGGTTGGGCGAGAACCGAGCAAAGCAGGAAGAAGGAAAGAGGGAAAGGAAGGGAAAACAAGACCCAAAATAGAAGCGATCGTGTGGGTCGGGCCAAAGGGGAGGATATCGAAATAGATCGAGGAAGGGAGAGAAGGGGAGGAGAGGAAAGGAGAAGAGAAAAGAGAAAAGAGAAGAAGAGGAAGAAGTAAGGACGGAGGAGAGAATCCAATCAATTCACCGTCAACAACCAAAGGAAGGCCAAAGGGAATCGGCCAGGCCAGGCCAGTCGGACTCTTTGACGACTCTGCTCTGCGAGTTCCCAAAATAAACCCACATTCCTCCTCTGCCTCTCTCATCTCCCCTTCCTCCTTTCTCTCCTCTCCTCTCCTTTCCCTCCTCCTGCTGTGAATGGCCCATCATTTCAATTATGTACTACTCCGTCGCATAGTGCCTGGGACCTGCTCCCCCGGTGCACAACACTTTGCAGCCGGGTATTCGATACTCTGTTCGCCTACGTCGCACGAGAGTCCTCAGGGGAGATCGGCATCAACATCGTCATTGGAAATTGCTGGCTCCATTTGTGGGGGATATCCACTTTCTACACGACACAGAAAAATATAACACAACAACTCTGCAGAACCCGGATCACAAAACCTAGACGCACCTCGATGCGTTCGTCGTTTGTCGTTCGTCGTTCGTCCTCGGATCCCTCCAAGGTGGGATGTACATATGGCCTTCGCCCTCTTTTCGCCCCCCCGGGCAGTGCTCATCCGGGACCGCGGCAAGAAGCGAACGAGCAAAAGGATCTCGTGCACTGTGCGCGTGCCTCTCCAGTCTCCAGGCCAAGGCCGCCCGTTGGACGCCCGGTGGGCCTGTCCTTCATCCGTCGGCGGTCCAGAAGCCCGAATTCCTTGGGTTGACACGCGGGAATGGAGTCGATCTTACGCACTTGCCCAAGGTGACTGGCTACCAACGCGGTTGAGTTGAGTTCCTGGCTCCATCCCTGCCCACGGATCGCACCCGTCGTCCTCTCGACGTTCATTGTTTGCATCGTGACCTTGACCCGATCGCTGCAGGTCACCTCTGCCTTTCCACAAAATCTCGCACTAGACACCATTTGGTCGTCGCGATGTGGACCCGATCAGCGAAAAATGGCCGATTTGGTCGGGGCTACGGTCGGGCTAGGGACGATGGTGTGTTCTTCCTCGCACTGGGGCCCTGCAGGAACTATGTGACGGCATCGACTCTGATCTGTCGCGGTGTGTATGTAATGTAGCAGATGGTGTATATGTATAGTGTACCCTTTACATAAATAGGTCACGAGGAACCCTCTCGGCTAAAGGGTGCGGTGTTTGCGTCGGACGAGTTGAGTAGCCTCGCCACAAAAATAATATATTGCAGCCCCATCATTGGACCAACGCCTTGCCGTCTCCAATCGCTTGAAGCCCGGCGATTGGGAATCAAACTGTCAAAGTGGCATCGGGCTGACCTGCGATCAATGGTCTGTCTCTGCCTGTCACGTTACGATTAAATTGCAGCCACCAGAGGTCGCCCACCTGGGGATTATCGCTCTTTTTTCCTTTTTTTACCTTTGCTAGCGCCGATGTCTATTTGCTCGGATCATCTTGCAGTAGTCAATTAATGTCGAGGAAAGTGGAAAATGAGTTCAATGTACAGTATACTCGCATGAAAGTCTCCATGATAATAATGCGACACCATGGTCGAGACCTTTTCACCACCTCCCTCCATCTTCCTCTTGCATGTCCCTCCAAGACGGCAGATATGAACCGGCATCTTGTCCGAGATAGGACTCAGTCCGAGGCCATCCAGTCCCCCGCCTTACACTGAGACATCAGACGTCTGAGTGAGAAATAGGCCTCGGCCCCCCATGGAGAGACACCCGTTGGATCTGTGATACTCACGACTCACAACTTCGTGTGGTTCCAGGCATTTTTACAAAATCAGTCAAAGCCAGCCCTGCAAGGGTTCCGAGAGACGAGACTCTGAGCATCTGCAATCAAAATTGCCTGTACCTTAGCCCCTTCGGTCCCCTGTCACTGGCGTCAATAGTGGCGGAGATGGGCCGACTTTATACCCCATTCAGCGTGGTCTAGCCCAATCCCGGGAGGGCGAGGGCAAAGTCACCACCACGCGCCTTGCCTTCTGACCGACTAAGGAGTTAACAGAAGCCATCGCGAGGTCGGCAATTCATTCTTCAATTGTGCTGGCACATTACAGTAACAAAGTAGAAGCAGACCACCTCAAGTCTAGACCCGCCAACGGCCCTGCTCTTGGCGTGAGGACGATTGTTTCAGAGTAAAGAGGCAGTGATAGTGATAGTGGTATAGTAGCCAGAGCCAAAGTGAGTATCCGGGCTACGTGAATCTCAAGTTCGACCCTCCCGAGCAGGGCCTCTATGTAAAACGCCAAAGATATGCAGACTTGACCTTGACCCCCGAGCCAAATTCCGACCGAAACAAGCAAAAATCAAAAGCCAAAAGCCAAAGCCAAAGCCAAAGCCAAAACAAAAACAGCAAAGGTTCAGCCGGGAGACCGCATCCCATTGTCTCTCGGCCATGTGCAAACTAAAACCACTCAGGCGAGACGCATTGCTGCCCCACCAGATCTCCTGGACTGGATACATACATACTGTATGTCGTCTGTTCCATCCAGGAGATCTAGTCTAGACCTGATACAGAAGCCCCCTTCCCCTTCTCGACACCCTGCCTTGCAAGTTGCCACCATCACTGACTGACACGTTTTCGCAGCCGATTCGGCTCACGCTCCAGAACCCGATACCGGCGACTACCGCGTCGACTAAGAAATCGCCGGATCGACCATGAGCCCGGGGTATGGTGGGCATCGGAGGACGGGGAGGCGGCGGTGTCGAGCGGTGTGTAGGGCGAACTGGATTCGGATTGGAGGTTGGTTAATTGTTGGGCATCCATCCTCCAGGAATCAATATGTGATGTGATGTGATGTATCGGGAATGTAGTGGAAGTAATGTAATGTGCTTGGCTGGGCCGAGCCTAGGCTAGGGCTGCGGGGAGAGGTGGGATGGGTCGGGGTGGGAGGAGAGTGTTTTCCTGCTCGCTCCTTTTTTTGCTGGGATCTTGTCTTGATGGATGTTGGAAGTTGGATGCTGGATGTTGATTCAGGAACTGGGGACTGGAGCGGGGTTGATGTGGTGGGGCCATGCTGGGGTCGCTCGGGCTGGGGTTGTGTTTTTTTATCTGATTCTACACACATCTACGTGGAAAGGTGGAGGATGAAGGGTCAGGCGGAGCGTATGGCCGACCATCGCCTTATCGCTCGTTTATATATTGTCTACACTGGGGTGTCCTGGTCATCCATCGCAGCAATACGAGGTCTTCCGAGCTGCCCACGCGACGATCAGATCGTTGTTGGGGCTGTGTATCACCATTTCGTCATTTCGAGGCTCGCAGATGTCCAAGCTTGCTCTTACATTATAGGTCATCACTTTACATAGCAAGTTATGTCAGATACGATAGGTCCATGTATATTATACTCACACTTCTCAACCTGCATACAAATACAGAAACCTTAGTTGGCATATGGGCACATACATTGGGGCTGATTCCTTCAAAGAAGGCCATCTAGCCCATCGGTTGTAGCTTTTGCTTCTCTTTTCTATAGCGTTCTCCCTATTACAGTTGCAAACCCATGTGTACTACAGTACCAGACGTACTGACTAGTGTACAAAGTGACACGACCTGCGATATTGGGATTTATAGATGACTTAGAGCAATACTTATCTAATACGATTGCCCGTAACTATGGCTAGTGGTGAGTTTACCTTTAACCCGCCCCAGACATGATTCTCGCTTGAGAGTCACTAAGACAGTAATCTCGTCACCCATCGCCGTAACTAATTCCTTCAAAGTGGGTTAAACACTCATATGCGAGAGTCCCCGCTTTCAAATCGAGGCGCGGGTCCATCTCTTTTTTGTTGGTTCTTTTTCCTACAAGTAATTATTCTTTTTCTACTGAGTTTTCCCCGCATGGGGTAGACTCCATAACGAGATTGATTCTGGCTGGTTTTCGGACAGTATGTAAGGTTAGTTAGTACCTGTAGATTCAACGTTGAGCATGATAATCATTCTAGAAAAAAGCCGATTCCAACAATCGTCATCGAGTACTTGAATTGCTCCTTCCGTGTTGAGGATTATACTATGTAGTATGCTCCTAGCTTAGAGTGGAGACCGACGGTCGACGGTCGACCACCATCGACGGTGCTTCGAAAGTCCCTTTCTATGCCTGCTGCCCTTCATATTCCTGCTAGTTTCAAGTTGATGATACCACAGACCCTGAATGACGAAAGTCTAATTGCTCTTCCCCACTTCCTCCAACTCGAGCAACTGGGCACAAGGACAAGCCGCGATCGCCAGGGCGATCCATGCCCGCTACGAGCTCACGAGCCCACCCACAAGGCTTCGCCTCCCTTAGACCCCATGCCCAAAAGAATCGGTCAGAGACCAGAAGACCCTTGACCATTCCCATGTGGAAGGGCGACGGGGCTTGCTGCGTCCGAGAACCCCGCATCGCCGCAGTGCAGTTGCATCGCTTGGGCTCGGAATGCACGCTTAATGGCTGAAAATCTAGTTCACCATCCATTCGTATTGGGTGGAAAGTTTCGGAGATGACCCTGTAAGGCCTACATGATCTTTTCGGCCTGGCTGGGTTTAAAACCCTACGATTGCTCATGGAGCATAGTGGGGGGCGAAGATTATTCCACCCTTTTCATCTTCAATCCTCTATCGAGAGGCCTTTATCTAGTACGACTTCGACTCTGGCAAGCTGGTATTGTCTCACCCCTTTCGGGGAGGATTTTATTACGGAAAATTCCTACCGATATAGCGCGGGTTCGGTCAATTTCCTCCGTGGTCTGCCCAATATCTCCCGTGCCGGCCACCAAAATCCACGAGCACAACTTCACCGACTTTTTTCTCCTCGGAAAATTTGGGAGCGTTTGGATCATGGCAGCATTGTGGATATTTGTGGCCCTCGGATACCTACTTCTTTACGCTTTTGCTGCGACGCAAACGCAAGAGTTGTACGCCTTTGTCTGGAACCGGATAACGACCTGACGCTGCTAGACTGTGCCTCGGGCTGGTCGGTTCAATGAAGGCCATGCTGCTTCAGGCTGAAGATAATACCCCTCCACTATATCATCAATTACCACGATCAATCAGCGACGACAAGAAACCCATCAATATCCTGACGCATTCACACGATCTACTACTTCAACACATTGTCACTATTCCTCTTCCGTGATATGACCTTTTGCGATTTCAACGATACCCGGACCGATGTACTGCTGTTCAAACGAAATGTTATATCAGGCGCTTTTTTAAATAATTGAAGGAAAGAGACGGGCTCATGTTGTCTGGCACAACGACACTCGTTTGATGATTAATGATTATGATGCCATGACCATGGGCAAGATTCCATGCTACAAAATCGTTTGTTTTTACTGGATATTACTGGCTAGAAAATACTTTTTCGAGATCTTGAACTTTTTCCTCTTCATTATTGAATCGACTTGATAAATATGTCATTTCGAAGGGGCTTCATAGTTGCAACTGGCGTTGTCCAAGAATAAGGTAGTGAAGGAAAGCGCAAGGGCAAATGGTGTCTCCAAGCCACGCTCATGTTGCTGAGGAGGAGAAATAATCGTCGTAGGACGTGAATCGGTGAACCCTCCTGGTCGGGAAATAGTCAAGGTTATAAAAGCAAAATATCCGCAATCCTTGGGGACGAGAAGAAGGACCAGAAGTCATTCAAAATAATGTCATCTATTTCGTAAAGTCTTTTTACTTCAATGGTACAAGAAGCATCAGAACCCAGATCTTCCGAATAAGAGAATAAACTAAACTCCTATAAAGATAGCAATCCAATACCCATGGACCTTTAGAACCAAATCTTGATCAGCTCCTCGCTGACTGCGCTAGGTGTCAGGACACCACTGTCGGTAATCAGAGCCGAGATAAGATGCGGAGGAGTGAAGTCCACTGAATCACAAAGCGGCAGCTCGATCGGGCGATCTGCGCTTGTGTCGGCCGGTTGCTTGCTTTGTTCGGCGATGTCTTCTTCGGACCTGAATTCGATAACATGTTGCTCGATCGGCAAGTCATATTGACCAAGCGGGTACAGACGAACGAACTTGTGGCTCTCGGCCACACAATAAAACGGCTTTCCAATGGCCTTGGCCAGAAGACCGATTTGGTAGGTGCCCATGCGGGATACGATGCCTCCGTTCTCCACAACGCCCTCAGCACCGACGATGACCATATCTGCCCTTCCGAGAGCGTAGGCCACTGCTGATTCTGGGATTGTCGACACCGGCACGCCCTTCGCCCGCAGGGCGCGCACTGTTTCCATACCCTCCGGCTCCCCAGATCGCTCCTCGATGTTCTTGCTGATTGACGACAGGACGTAGATAACCCGGAAGCGCACAGCAGAGGGGCCGCCTTCCTCATCAGCCGCCTTCTGTAACAAGGACGCCACAGCTCTGGATCCACCATTTGTGAGCACTGTGCAACCGTCGCGAATGAATCCTCGTCCAAAGGCCACAATCTTCTCTCGACTCTCCTTGGCACGCCGAATAAACAATCGCCCATTAGACAGAAGGTGTGTTCGGATAGCCTTGAAGTCACCGGCAGGGCCCAGCTGCCCAGGTCGTTGTAATGTGGTAATCAGATATCGCTGGAAAAGGTCGGTTCCGGCCGAGAGACCAATTGGGTTGGGAATGGCTTTTTTAAGGTGGGCGGTAGATTTCTCCAGTAAGTCAAGGGTTTCGGAAATCGTCGAAGACGGTTCATGTGTGAGAAGAAGCACAAGAGCTTCAATAGCCGCGATGGGCATGGTGAGATCGGGGTCGGAGCGTAGAAGCTCATTGTATGTCGCAACGATGCTGCAGGGAGGATGAGCGGTGCCCAAAAGCTCCATCAGAAAGGTAAGACTTACTCGAACGGTTTCGCACCGGCCGTAGCCGTGCTCTCGGTAGTTGCCGCCATGATGTCTACACGAAGGAGCTCACGATGCGAGGAAAGAGTCATGATTTCTTTGAGGAGTTTGTCATGTTTGCATTCTGCCCCTCGACGCTTGGCGCTAACCCAATGCGGGCGGGCGGGCGGGCGATTGTTTACTTGGGATGAGAAGCCCGCACATCACAACAACACTCCTCCTCGACCTTCCCCGCGACCATTCTCGTCTGGTTTTCGGACTGGGCTCAGACTGATCGCTAAATACATCTGACGCGATGGCTTACAACCATCGCATGAGTATGGCTGGCACCCAGCAGCCTCACAATCGGCGGAAGAAGGAAGACGATAATGACGCATTGATGCGCCTGGTCAGTTGCGCCGCTCAAACTCCGGATGAGGTAGACATCGAAGCTTGAGGGATCTTTATCTAACACTATAGCAGCCCGACAAGGAGATTGCAGGATGTATCAACGACATTGGGATTCCGTTCAGTCCCTCCGACCTCGCCAAACCCAATCCCCAGCAGATCCAGATGGTCTTCGAATGGTTTGCAGAACTTCTGATGAACACTACGCGCGAAACGGTGGAGCCTGCTATGCACGTTGCGGCAGAAGATATATGTGGTGACTACCCCGACATCGTACCCAATGACACACGAAACCTGATGGGCTTCTTTGTGAATGTCCGGAAACTTCTGGCTGAGGTATTTAGCCCCTGAGCTCCCCAATGACTGCGAAACGGTTGCATAGCGGATTCTAATTGCTACAAGTGTGGTGTGAACGACTTTACTTTCACCGACCTGACGAAACCGACCCACGACCGGCTGATCAAGATCTTCTCCTATCTCATCAATTTCGTCCGCTTCCGCGAATCTCAAGCTTCTGTTATTGACGAACACTTTAATAAAACTGAAAGGACCAAATCACGAATTGAGACCTTACATGTGGAGAACCAAGAAATGGAGCAGCGCCTAGCGGAGATGCGACGGGATCAACAAGCCAACGAGGCCCAGGTGCGCGATAAAGTAGCCCGAAATGATGAACTAAAAGCCCGTCTTTTGGAGCTCCGCCGTGAGCAGACCAGAGTGGCAGACCATCTTGAGCGAGTTAAATCAGAACGATCGCGTCGACAGCAGCAATTGGAGGAGAAGACTGAAAGGACCATGCGCAGTCGACAAGAAGCGGAGAAGCTTCGGCCATATGTTCTTGAATCTCCAGCGACATTACAATCTTCGCTGACAGAGTTGGCCGAGAACTTGATGCGCGAGAAGGCACAGATTGATGCGATGGAGAAACGAGCTAGGGCGCTCCAAACCTCCTCAGACACATTCACTGTGGTTTCGAATGATGTGCAAGCATGTGTGAAATTGCTCGATGACATTTCTATGGAGTTGCAGAAGGAAGAAGATGAGGAATCACATGCCGCTCGAAATAAAGAGGCAATTTCGGATAGAGGCAACAGCGTACGAGAGGTAGAACAGACTGAACACCTGCTCCAGCGACAACTCTCTCGTCTGAACGACCGCATCGAGCTCCTCCGCAAGAATGCTCAGGAAAAGGCTGAGGTTGCGCAGGCCCGCATGGAAGAGCTTCGCAATGTTCAAAAGCAGCTCCGGGAGGAGCGCGCAGACAAACAGCGCGATATGGAAAGGAGGCGCATTCGGATCGAGCAGACAGAGAAGAAGGTACGGTTTGACCATTGTCCCGTTAGAAAGAATATTTTGCTAACCCATCCTTTAGATGGCTGATCTCAAGGAGAACATTGAGAGTGAAATCCAATCAGCCCACGATCAATACCTCAAGCTGGAGTCACATATTAAACTCTATATCACAGAGATGGAGAAGTCATTGTGAAGAATCAAAACTTGTGACGTTTTCTTTGGAACAGGAGTTCAACGGTCGGCTCTAGGATACCCGGGCAGTACAAATTCATTTTATGGAGTTCCATCATAATGCGATGTCTTTTTTTGTTCGGGTTTTGGGGTCATCAATTCATTCATCCATTTCTTTTCATACATTGTCTTGGCCAAATTCGAACCAGCGTTCGGCAACTCGTTTTACGGGCACACCCCGTCCGCCCCAGGCTCCGTCTTCGCCTCGAATACGAAGTGAGCCATTCAGTAGAGGGACTTGCGCATCCCATAGCCTTGCACCCCAGTCAGGACTCGAAGGGTCTACTGCATTAGTGCATTCGCAGAGAACCAGGTCCAGTCCCGCACGGGATGCAGTCTCGATAGCAGTGGAAAGTGTTCTCGATAGTCCTTGCGCGGAGAACTCGGTCGTTGTCGCGTGTAAAGCCACGAGATCCAGAATTGCAAGAACCTGCGGGTATTCTGGACCATTGGCTTCCAGAGCAGTCTCATGATCTGAAGTCAAGACTGCAAGATATGCTCGAAGACTCTCCAGCGAGGGACAGAACGCTAGGTGAATTTTGCTCGAGTTGGCAAGCAGTCCGATAGTGTTTGTAAGTAGATCATGGCGGGTATCAGCATTCGGATCGCCACTTTGGGATCGAATCGCCGCGGAGAGTTGCACGAGAAATTCAGTCCTACTGCCGCAAACAACAAGGCGGGTGCCTTTGCAAGAGTTGAGGAGTTGCTGTAGCAGATCCGTGACGAAGTTGCAGAATGCGATGGTCCGCGTGGGACCCATAATGGCCATGAGGTATCAGCTTTGCCAGGACCGCTGTTTGCACCTTATCATTTGGCCCGATATCTGATAATTGGGACTTGAAATCATGGTTTAGGTGGCCGACATTGGGAGAATGGGGAAGAGTCGGCGACTATCTGGGAATCAAGTCTCGAAAGGTCAGAGAGCGCGGAAGATCGCCTCTCCCGCGGACGTCACGCTCCTCCGCCTTCGCTCCCCCCACTTGTCTTCCTCCCATCGCCCTCAGTCAATTCTCGGATTCTTTGGACTGGGCCCCTTGGAGGCTGGATTCAAGATGGAGACTATCTCAAGAATATCTTCGATGCTGGAGACAGGTAAGCCGATCTGCCGAGGCCGCAAGCGCTTCTGTTCGGTATGGAGCTGACCGTCGGACTCACTGTGCGCATAGCTCGAGAGCTCACCCTAGAGGCCGCCCAGTCCGCTGCGAGCAATCGAAGCTCGAAAACAGACTTTTCGTCACGTACATATAGCGTCCCGCATATCAAGAAGCTTCTGGATAGCCGCCATGAGAAGGAAACCCTGGATGGGCTGCGGAGGGTCATTTCGGTATGGCGGTGTCGTAATGGCTAACTGCAACTTGGACGAACGACCGCTAACACGATTTCGATTTCGTTCAGTTGATGTACCGTTCCGAACCGTCCCTTGAGTTCTTCTCAGCCATCGTCAAGAATGCAGCGAGCGCCAACCTTGAAATTAAGAAACTGGTCTATATTTACCTGGTTCGCCATGCAGAGGCCGAACCGGACCTGGCGCTTCTGTCCATCAACGCGATCCAAAAATCCCTGACCGATCAGAACCCACAGGTCCGCGTAATGGCATTGCGAACTATGTCTGGGATCCGCGTACCAGTGATCAGCCAGATTGTGTCATTGGCTATCAAGAGGGGTTGCGGTGATATGAGCCCTCATGTTCGCAAGGCCGCTGCCTTGGCTATTCCGAAGTGCTATCGTTTGGATCCGAATACGCTGCCGCAATTGACGGGGTATATTTCGACTCTTTTGGGTGATTCCCAATACTTTGTCGTTGGTCCGGCGGTTGCTGCGTTCCTGGAAGTTTGTCCGGAAGAGATTGGTCTGGTTCATAAGCACTATCGCAGCCTCGTTAAGAAGCTAGTTGATATGGATGAATGGGGTCAGCTGGCAACTCTCCGTCTGTTGACCTTCTATGCGCGACAATGTTTCCCCCGCCGAACTCAAAAGGTGAAACAGGCTGTATCGAAGCCTTTTTATGACGACGAACCGGAGAAGCAGGACGCTCAAGATGAGGGTGAGGAGGACTATGAGGTACCAGTGGTAGATCCTGACCTTGAAATATTTCTCCGGGCGTGCAAGTTGTTGCTTCAGAATCGCAACTCGGCCATCATTGTCAGTGTCGTTCGTTGTTTCCTCTACCTCGCGCCACGGGAGTACCTTGTCTCGGCTATCGGTCCACTGGTGGCTCTACTTCGATGTCCGCAGGATATGCAACTTATTGCCCTTTACAACATTGTTGCGGTTGCCCTGAGGGAACCCAAGCCGTTCACGAGATATATTGCCCACTTTCTGATTCACACTAACGATCCCCCGCATATCTGGCGCCTGAAGTTGGAGGTTATGACAATCATATTTCCTCACTGTGGAAAGCATTGGAAAAGCGTTGTCATCAGCGAGCTTGAGCACTTTTCCAAAGGCACCGAGCCGGAATTGGTTCGAGAGAGTGTACGAGCTATTGGTCGCTGTGCGCAAGGAGATACTACCACAGCAGCTTTGTGCCTACGAATTCTTCTAAGCCAGATTTCTAGTCTGGATGGAAACCTTGTTTCTGAGTCTCTCACCGTCATCCGCCACCTGATTCAACAGGACCCGGCCTCGCATAAACAAACCGTCATTCAACTCATCACATACCTTGGAACCACCACTAACCCGGACGCCCGGGCTACCATTATTTGGCTAGTTGGAGAATTTGCGGGCGCTGACCCAGGACACAACATTGCGCCTGATGTTCTCCGCATCTTGATCAAAAGCTTTGCCGATGAGCCGGAGGTTGTCAAGCAACAGATCGTGCTTCTTGGCGCAAAGGTATATCTTCACCATCTCCTGCAAAATCCATCTCAAGAGTCAACGGAAACTGGCTCTTCATCCGTCCCCGAACGTCCTAGTAGTCTCGAACAGGAAATTACCAACGAGTGGACTGAAGATCGAGGCGACGAAGAGAAACGTGGCAATGATGCCACCGAGGTACAGGAAAATGACAAAGGAGAGATCGAGGCTAAAGAAGATGGCGAAGATCGCATCACTCTGCTATGGCGCTACATTCTCCTCCTTGCTCGTTACGACACCTCATATGATCTCCGCGATCGTGCTCGTCTCTACAAGGCCCTCCTGGCCAGCCCGTCTTCCACCCAATTAGCGAACTTGCTGCTTTTGGCGCCCAAACCTGTCCCTCATGCTCCCAGTCCTTCGGAAACTCGCAAGGATCTGCTTATTGGAACTGCAACACTTGTTGTTGGCTCCGAGGCTGGCCACCTTGGTCTTCGGGGCTACACCAACCTCCCAGGCTGGGTTGAGTCAGGACAAGAGCCCGACCCAAGCCTCCGGACCGAAGAAATCAAGGCAGATGAACCGACACTTCAAGCTTCTCTCACCGCAGGTGAGCGTCTGGACAAAGCACTCCGCGAACACCAGCCCACTGTCCCGTCACGTCGGCATAATGGTTCGGCTGTACCCGTTGGAGCGGTTGGAAAGAAGAACCTGGACCAGTGGCTTGACGAAGAGGAGGAAGAGACGGAGACGGAGTCCGAAACGGAATCCGAAACTGAATCGGAAGGTGAGACTGAATCGGAAGAAGAAACTGATTCTGACGAGGATGAGGATGAAGATGAAACCGATTCCGAGAGTGAGGCTGTTCATAAAGAGGCGCAACAATTGCTCACACAGTCTAGCCCAAAGGCTTAAGGGCTGACTAGCTGTGTTGGATAAGATCCATAAACGGCAGGGTATTACATCTAGATTTTGATATGGTCACCTGGGCAGCATGTGAGAAAAATTTCGATACCAAGATATCATCAATTCTACAACAACCGTAGACAACATCAACTGAAGATACGATGGTATGCTCCGGGATATATATCCAAGCAGCGTAATATAACCAGTTATTCTCCTTCTAGAAATGCTGTTTATGGCTCAAAAATAGCTTTCTATCAAGGGGCTGGTTATATATGCGTTGAATGAGGCACAAATCCAAATAGTATAATATTGAATTGCTTGTGTTTTTGTGGGTAGGTGCCCCCGAAGGTCAGAAACGCCACTACTATCTATAGCTTAATAGATGTAGCGTCATCGTATCCTGAAGCATGCTTAACGGTCCCCTGAAGATCCCGTTCTGATGCACGCCAAGGACGCTAGAGATTGGTCTCTTTCCCAGGCAGGAATTGTGCTACACGATTGGAAAAGTCATGAATGCCGAGCCAGTTTCTCGCCCCCATAGCCGCTCAGGCCCCGCAAAATGGCCCCCAATTCTGCAGCCATCCCTCTTCAACCTGGGTGCTGTTTGCCCGGGCAAAGTCAGGGCCTGCCGCCCCACTGGTGTGTTGAAGCTCTGCCACGTTCAAAATTTACCGGGCAATTGTTCTTATTGTAGCTAACTCTATCTTGACGAGCTTATACATAAGCTAGCCAGTCCCTAATATATCTTGGCTGAAACTTCGTTCCCGTCATCGCATCCACCCAGGCCTTCTGGGTCAATCCTTCCATGACTATCCACCATGTGGAATAGGGGCTCACTCGACCGTGACACGGAATTAATACCGATTCCCTACAACCACCAAAGTGCAGATCGGCTGGTCCAAAATACGTCAGAGCGCGAGTCTGAAAGATACTCGGAGAGGGACACAGAAAGACTTTCCGTATACAATGAGGAGTCCAAGCCCAAACATAGTTGGCTCTTTCAAGGCGGAGACCGGTTCCAAGGCTGGAGGTTCACTATCTTTCTGGCTTTTATCACCAGCCTGATCGTCTTCCTTTTCAACCTCGGTTTTATGCTCTATACTATCTCTCATCACCGACAGGATGATACGAAGGGAGTCTTGTACCAGGGTGATTGCGAGAAAGTGCAGCATTTGGACATTGGCTTCCATCTGTTGATCAACATCTTTAGCACAGCTCTTTTGTCTGCTAGCAATTTTGGAATGGTAGTTAAGAATCAACATCCCAAATATGATTTTCAATCAACTAATAGCGATATCAGCAATGCCTCGCTGCACCGACAAGACAAAACATCGACCGAGCTCACCAAAAAGGGAAATGGCTCGACATTGGAGTGCCGAGTATCCGCAACCTGTTCCGCGTATCTAAAGGACGATCGCTCTTATGGATATGTCTGGCATTCTCCTCCCTCCCTTTCCATCTCATGTACGAGATTCCCTCGTCTAATTAAGCAACAACACCCCCGCTAACTAAAGTAAAAAGCTACAACTCAACAATATTCTCAACAACCTCCGTCACAGCCTATAATATTTTCCTAGGACAAGGAAATCTAGGCGAAATAGCTTCGCCAGACCTGGAAGTACCACTTCAAGACACGGACAAATGGTCCTCCTTCAACGGACTCTGGTGGTCCGCCAAAAACGGATCTCTGCAGCATCTCGATCCAAAAGAATGCATCGACAATTACGCGCAAACCTTCCAGACAACCTATGGCAATCTCCTTCTTGTCACCGAGCAAGTGCCAACAAATATTACGTACATTTACCTTACGACGCAGGATGTATTCAGTCCTCAGCGATACCTGGATCTCACGCCCCCGCAGGCAGATCCGTATGAGTGGCTTTGTCCAAATGATTGGCGCGATGACTGCGCTGCGTATTTGCCGACTATTCAGTCCCAAATCAATAAGGACAACTGGACCGTGGCAAGTACTAGTTCGTCGGGCGGTGGGTGGAAGGTTGATTACTGTCTCGCCGAAAAGGTGAGACAGTTTTGCAAATTACAGTACTCTTTCCCATTGACCATGGTCGTTATTGCATTCAATCTGGTCAAGGCCGCCGTATTGTGTTATATGTGGTTTGGTATGAGAGAAGCTCCTATCCTGACCATCGGTGATGCCATTGCCTCCTTCCTGCGTCGCCCCGATCCTCATACGAAGGGTGGATGTCTTCTTCTTAACCGAGAAGTGAAATCCATGCTTAGGCATTCATCAAAATCGATCAAAAAGTGGCCACTGCATGAACCGAGGAAATATGTGGGGAAACGAAGACGTTGGGGTAGTGCCGTTTCCCCCAGACGATGGGTATTCAGTATATCCTTGTAAGTTGTCCATCTACACCACCGTTCTCAAAGTTCTGAGACTATCAACTAATACCTCTGCAGCTGGCTCATAGCCATCCTTGCCTGTATCATCCTTCTCGTATACGGCCTCTCCCAAATAAATTCCGGCTCAACCGTCTGGAAAGATACCCTAGGCGAAATAAACGCAAGCACCCTAATCAAAGGCGACCACTGGCCCAACACTCTAATACCAATCGTGATAATTGCCAACATACCCCAACTCATCTTCTCCTTCCTCTACTTCGCCTTCAACAGCCTCCTAACGGCAATGAATATCGCCGCAGAATGGAGTGGTTATGCCGTCAATCGAAAAGGACTCCGAGTCTCAGGTACTCCATCCCTTTCGCAACGCAGTAACTATTTCCTCTCATTGCCATATCGCTACGCAATCCCACTCATAATCGTCTCTGCTCTTCTGCACTGGCTTATCTCACAGAGTCTATTTATGGTGGGCATTGAAGCGTACAGTCCAAATATGGAGAGGCAGCATGGTCATGATGTTCTTACATGTGGATACTCACCTGTTGCGATTGTCAGCTCTATTGCGGTTGGGAGCTTTATGTTTTTCTGTCTCGTTGGACTAAGTTTCAGGCTGTTTGAATCGGGCATGCCCGTTGTGGGAAGTTGCAGTTTTACCATTGCTGCAGCATGTCTCCCTGCTTTTGATCCGAACCTTGAAAGCAATGGGGAGATGGACGTAGGGGTGGAATGGGAAAACGAAGACGAGGATATGGCTCTATTACCCGTTCAATGGGGCTCGGTGCCGGTCGTGGGACCCGTGGGACATTGCAGCTTCACATCCGGGGATGTGGAAGAGCCTAACGGGGAGCAGAAATATCTATAGATGAGAGGTTACATGTATCAATACATCTATTTCATGCAAATTTCCGACCGAAGCAACGTAATTTCGTCAATTGCTTTTCTAGTATGTGCTTGCTATACTGGCCTGGCAGTAGATAACCGCCGAGGACCGATAGACAGGAAAATATAGACATAATAAAGGGACAAATTAGGAGCGCTCAGACAAAATACTTGGGTTCGCGGTCGAGCCCCGAGAAGCCGGCCCGAAGGATAGAGAATGTAGGCTTCAAACTAGTACTCATCATCAAAATACCTTTGTCCCACAGGAGAAAATAGCCTAGGTTCGATGCCATTGACTGTACATACCTGATGTATGCTGGATCAACAAAGCTTTTGGTACCTCAACCTCCTATCATCGTCAAATAATCATAGTCATCTTGAAAATTTACTAGTTGCAAATTGGAGTACGGCGCAGGTACAGATCTTGTCGTAGGCAGAGCATCAATCCAATGCCGCCTTTTATCGTGACATATTTGATCATCTAGGTGCGCTACTTTTGAAAGGACCTGAATATTGAAGGATCTCAAAGATACTAACACGGTATTACGAGGTACAGTAGACTTAGCACATATGATCTTTGTAGTTGGTGGTGTGCAAAATATGAATGAGGAAGTGATTGGATGATGGATCCTATCAAGTGGATTTGAGAGACTACCAAAACGGTTATAGGGATGAGTTGGAGAGGCGGTATGAAGAGTTTTGAGCTGAAACCTGTGCAAGAACATGATCTTCTCTCTATGTGATCATCACCCTAGCTCTTAATATCTAGGTAGTGACCTAGGTACTTGATACTGGCATAGATGATAGGTGTGGTGCCTCAAATGTGGTGCCTCAAACCGACCGGTCACGTGCAAGGTACGGTTCCCGGCGGTGTTGGATGGCAGAACGCGGCTCATGCCCAGCTAGACGGAGAACGGATCTCTCAGAGTTGGGAGCGCAATTGTTGCAGAGCAGATTTCCTTCATGCCATGATGCCCGCTGCTCATCAGCGGACCAAATCGATTCCTTGTTGAACCCCCCTCCGTATCCGATACTCTCTGTGCCGAGCCGTCACTCCCTCGGCATTCCACAGAGAACAGAACCCCTCTGCTCTCCGCATTCACAGCAGTCTTTCCCAGCAGCTCCATTTGCTCGTTTGCCTTTGTCGGAGACACAGCAGTGGTAAAAAATTCGTTCCTTTGCTTGGAAACAGCAACGGCCTGCTGGGTACCCCGTCACAATGCCGGGCCTTCCTAGTAAGCGGAATGAGCGCGGCCGTGTTGAATGCGGCTTGGCATTCTGGGATGGTATTGAAGGATTGTGCTGACGGTCTGGTAGGAACTATCGATCTGGATGAGTGTATCGAGCGACTCTACCGTAAAGAACTCCTGGCCGAATCGGTGATCGAGGCGATATGTGCGAAAGCCAAGGAATTGTTGATGAAGGAGAGCAATGTGGTTCATATCCAGGCACCCGTCACGGTTGTGGGGGATATACACGGTCAATTTTTCGATTTACTGGAGATCTTCCGCATTGGCGGATTTTGCCCGAATACGAATTATCTCTTCCTTGGTTAGTTCTATGCCGCAAATGTCATTGGATATATCTGGTCCACAGGCGGAATATCCTCTCGGTGCTGATCTGGAACGCAATTGCTGACTGTCAATAATGGCCAACAGGGGATTATGTAGACCGGGGTCTATTCAGCGTGGAAACGATCACCTTGCTCATCTGTCTCAAGTTACGATACCCTCAACGAGTTCACCTAATTCGCGGTAATCACGAGTCCCGCGGCGTTACACAGTCCTATGGATTTTATACCGAGTGTGCCCGCAAATACGGCAATGCCAACGTATGGCACTATTTTACAGACATGTTTGACTACCTGACGCTGAGCGTGGTCATTAATGACGAGATATTCTGCGTGCATGGCGGGCTTTCCCCTTCCATTCATTCCATTGATCAGATCAAGATCCTCGATCGATACCGCGAGATTCCACATGAGGGTCCCATGGCCGATTTGGTTTGGTCTGATCCTGATCCGGACCGCGACGAGTTCTCCCTTTCCCCTCGCGGAGCTGGTTATACATTTGGAGCGCAGGTGGTGCGGAAGTTCCTAGAGGTCAACAATATGTCCCATATTCTACGAGCCCACCAGCTCTGTAACGAAGGCTACCAAGTCCTGTTTGACGACCGACTGAGCACGGTCTGGAGTGCACCTAACTACTGTTATCGTTGTGGAAACCTTGCAAGTGTACTCGAGGTTGGGGACAAAATGCAGCGCTACTTCAACATTTTCGACGCAGCCCCCGAGAATGATGTCCACCGGAGCGAGCAACAGGCCCAACAGAACAGGGATTCTCAGCCGACGATTGACTATTTCTTGTGATACCCCTGGGTTTATTATCTCGCATTTTGTTTCATTTAGTTTGCAATTGCACCGTACAGGAGTTTGGGGAGGGTAGAAAATATGAATTGCACATTACATTCGACCGAGCAACGATGATATTTTGCACATCAATTGGAGAGAACAGGAGGTCATACAAAACAACAGCTTCTCCACAGGATAGAGATAATAGATAAGAGAGAAAATACAACAAAAACATAAAAATATACCCCTCAAAGTCCTCTCCGAACGCAGGGGGTGTGCGTGTTTGTCGAACTGTGCAGTACCTGGCCCACACTGGACCATCTCTACCAGACTTTTGGTATCAAGGAAATTCGTCACGCTTGGAAACAAGACGCCGCTCAATGAAGTCAACACAGGAAGTCCAAGAGTAATTTCTTGATTACCAGTCCTTGGTGATATCGAAAGCCCATTCGAACATCAGGAAAGTGTGGTCATCGTCATCAACGAAGCGGGAGACGGCGTTGTAGTGGCCGCGGGCGAGCATGCCGGATGGGGCCTCCTCCTCCTGGACTATTGGAGTGGTCAGTTTCGAAGGATCGTTGCAAAGGAATTACCACTAGGGCCAGGGGTAAGGTATACGTACACTCCTTCTCGTAGATAGGCTTGACGGTGGTGCTGGGTGCATAGCTACCCAGCATCTCCTCATCTTTGCTGACGCGGATGCCCTTACGCTTCACGGCGTGGACATACTTGAGACCGCTGAGAACCTCGTGATTGACTTGGAAGGCGACCTTGATGTGGAACTTGGCACCCTCCTTGATGGTGAAGGGCTTGGACTTGAGAGTGTCGACGGACTCCTTAGTGGACAGATCGATCACGACGTCGTCACGTCCGGAGACAACCAGAGCTAGCGACTTGATGACACACTTGGGGTCGCCGGGCTGGCCGATAGGTTCACCGGCGTTCAAGCCAAGGGAGGCTTTCCAGCGGTTCATGGCCTCATCGTCCTTGTCTGGTAGTTGGTTAACATGTTAGCCGTGAGGAGTGTAGCCGTGTGGAGTGAGGGGGGAGAGATAGAGGGGTTGGAGTTATAGTGATGGTGGTGGGTCGATTGCTCGATTGGAGTGTACTGTTGAGGATAGAGTGGAACTCACCAAGCTCCTGGTACTCCTGGAGAGTCTTCTTCTCACCTACCTTGAAGCCCTCGGTCTTGGAGGCGGCGAGATCGTCGTCGTGGTGGTCGGCCATTGTTGATAGCGGGGCACGGGGGGGGAAGGGGGAACCAGGGAATCGAGAGTGGATTGGGGGAGAGCAGACGGAGGTAAACAGAGAGGAAGTTGGGCACCAACAGGGGAAAGGTGAAATAATAAAGGAGCAAGACGGGAAGAGAAGAACGAGGAAGAGGAGCAACTCCTGTCTCTGGTGGGGTTGGAAAGGCGGTGGAGGAGGGGCGAGGCTATTCGGATCGTCTCTATCTACCCAGTAGTAACTCCATAGAACATTAGACCATGTACTGCAAGTCTAATCCCGCAGACCGCATGCGATGCGCAATGCGAGCTTATTTCAATTTCTACATCGACTGAGACGAGAGAGGGAGCATCGTAGTCCCTAGAACTACCCAATTATTTCATCCCTGGTCATACTGGACACCCACTGTACATGAGACAACTGCTTGTATTCGTAACTCTGTACTGATACATCATACACGTAGCACTCGTGCTCCAGACGATATAGACCCAATGATAGGCGACAATTGAACATGGTGACTGAGGTGCGGGTCCACTCGAGTGCAGGACATCATTGGGCTGGCTTGGATCAGTCCTTGCTGTTTATTAGTAGGTCGATCGAGAGAAGAGAAGAGATCCTATACCTAACCACTACATCTGTAACTATAATAGGTAGAGGAGGCTTTTGCTTGACTGGCGGAATGCGAGGTCACGGGGTGTTGGGGAGCGTTGGCCCCGTGACCGTATTTCACGTGCATTGACCAATCAGAAGTCCCAAATACGGAGGGCAGACAATACCAGACCGGACCAACCCGGAAGAGGACAAGCTTCGTACGGCAGCAAAGAACCCCCAGTTATTCCGTCGCGCGCCCTTCTCCCCTGATCTTTTGGGTCTTTCGATCTTCCAATCTCCCTGTCGCTTTGTGCTGTTTGACCCCTCCGTCGTTCGTGTCGTTTCTCACCGACTTCGCCCCAGTCGAGTCTCTCCTCGGTTGAAAAATCCGACCTGTGACCTCACCCGGCGACGCGCCTGCTACGTGGCCGCCGTTGGCGCATCTCATTTCCTTCGCATCGACATCCTCAGACATCTTCCCTGTCCCACCCCGTCGATACTGCCCGCCATGTCGCGATCTCTTCCGAAGCGAAACAATCCCCATGTCTTGGCCGATGCGTCTCCGTCCTGTAAGTGTCTCCTCGAAGACGCGTAGTCGCACAACCGCGCAATCGCGCATCCGACTTCTCTCCGCCCCCTCCTCTCCCAACATCTGTATCGAGAGAACCATCGCTAACCTGTGCCATCTTGCGCCTGCGATCTCCAGATGATGATCTTCTTTCGCGCCGCCGCCTTGGCAAGACCAACTTGTCCGTTAAGCCCGGCCAAATTGGTACTTCCAATGCGACCAAGCCCGAAAACCTGGGCCTCTTCGAATATGCCCATCTGCGGGCTCCCTTGCCAAAGGATCTGAAGGGCTCTGAGATCTTCCCATCCCACAACTCTGCTCAGCACCCCGAGACTTACTTCCTCATGGTAAGCTGCGCGTTTTCGCCCAGTCAAAGTCATCGAAGAACCAGTCGCTAATCGATCGTCTACCGTGAACAGCGGAGGAGCAAGGATGGCTTTGTGAGCGCAACCGGCATGTTCAAGATTGCTTTCCCGTGGGCCAAGACCGATGAAGAGAAGACGGAGCGAGAGTATCTGAAGTCGCGAGAGTATACTAGCCTGGAAGAAGTTGCTGGCAATGTGTGGATCTCCCCGCTGTTTGGTAAGTCGTCTCATCATGTAGCTCAATGTCAACGCATGCTGACCACGGCTATCTAGCCCTCGAGCTTTCCAGGGAATACAAGATGTACGACTGGGTTCGTGCTTTGTTGGATCCCACCGATATCGTGCAGAGCCCATCCAGTGCGAAGAAGCACATCACTCCGCCTCCCAAGTTCGAGCTGCCCGAGGAAGAGTCCACTCCTTCCCAGCACAGCCGCAGCCGTCGTTCCGTCTCCCCCAGCAAGAAGTCCACCTCTCCTCGCAAGTCTCGTCAAGCTCGCTCTACGAAGGACGTTTTGAGCACTCCTTCGACCGCCGCTGCGAACAACAGCCTTCAAGAGGCCTTGGATACCACTGTCTCTTTGGAGACTGATGGCCTAAATGGTGTCGTTGAAACTGTGGAACAGACAGAAACCAAGACGAGCGGATCTCCAGACAAGAAGACCCGGGGCCGCAAATCCAAGAAGGCTGCCGTCGAAGCTGCCGCCGAGCTCGAGGCCGCGGAAGAAGTGAAGGAGAAGGAAGCCAAGAAAGACGATAAGAAGTCCTCGAAGACAAAGAAGAAGGATACAAAGGAGAAGGAGACTGAGCTGGAGGTGACTGCTTCGGCCGAGGCCAAAGACCAAGCCACCGCAACTCAGACTACCGTCTCACTTGATGTGCCAATCACTCTTCCGGAGGTTCCATCTGCCGCCGAGACGCAAGAAATGATCGCCAAAGCTCAAGAGATGGTGGAGGATGCCGTCAAGGGCCAGGCTGCCGACGGTGCCACAGGATCATCAACCGCTAAAGTGACGAAGAAGCGCAAGCCCGCCGAAGAGGATGATGAGGAGACCGCCGCGGAGGCCGCTCAGCGATCAAAGAAGGCCAAGGTCCTAGAGGACAAGCTCAAGCGCGAGCGGGTCCGCAATCGTGCACTGTTTGGTGTCTCAGCAGCTTTTGCACTTGCGTAAGTTTTTCTTCTGTCTTGAATTTTCTGGAAATGTTCCGTGCTAATAAGTATCCAGTGCTTCCATTCCCTACTTCTTCTAGACTCGTCACCAGATCGAGCCTGGATAAGTTGAACTCAACACTTCATTCCTATTGGGATTGTTGTCTATTTTTCTTTTCTCTTTCTCTGCTTCACAAATATACCTGCACACCACCCCTTCGATACCGCCTCGCTACTGAATTCCCCAGATTGTTGCTCCAGGCAAAATGGCAGAGCTCCATTCATTTGCGATCCCTGATTTTTGATCCCGCCCCTCATTCCCCTTGTCGTTATGATAAAATATATTCCTCCCCGCCTACTCTTCATTGTGCTGTGTACTTGCCCCCAACACCAATTTTTTCTAATATCCTGTTTTTACACCCTCGCGCGCGAGACTTGATCGTCACCGCAACCCCCCCCCCCCCCAACTACTAAAGAGACCATGTTGAATCCATTCACTCCGGACCCTTCCGAATATTCTCCCGCCCTTCTCTCCCTGATACCAAATATTCAATTTTTTTGTCTTTGTTTTGTCTGACTTTCTTGGACAGCATGGAGTCAAAGAACGGTTAGCCTACTGATAGCTTCCAAAGTTTTTTCGAAAAGATCAAAGCTTTGTTCTTTAAACTGTAGGGTTTACAATGATGGCACATTAGTAGATGCGTATAAAAGACTCAACCCCCATCAAAGAGATGTGCACGTTTCGAAGTACACAGAGTGTTGCCCAGGCGGGATGCAAACAAGTAAAACAGACGTGGAAGCTCCGGCGCCGCGCAGCTTCGCCGCGGAGCATCTCAAACTTGAAGTCTCGCTGGAGTCGCTCCAACATCTTTGTTTCCGCTAGTTCGCCGTTGAACCCCGGAAACAAGATGTCTCTGCCAGGCCTAGAGCTTACGCAGCCATCTGAGGAGCGCCAAGGTGCTGTTGCCCCGCCGTCGCAAATCAGCCTGGCTCCAGGGTCGGAGTGGCGGTTCGAAGTCGCGTTTGGGCACAGCATTAAGGTGAAGGTATGCAATTCCCCTCGAAAACCTCCGTTTTATGGTTTCCTGAATGCCGCGAATGTCTTGTTGCCGAGTAAATCGAACCGTAGGGGGCTAATTCGTGACATCGCAGCTCCTCTCCGGCACCGCCGAGCTCTTTGGCACCGAACTCGCCGAGTCGCAGATATATACCTTCAGCGGCACCAAGGCTGCGATCTACACATGGCATGGCTGCGAACTGGAAGTAAGCGCAGGCGAAACGAACACAGCGACACTGGATGGAGTGACACCGACAGCTGGCCACGGCGCAGGAGGATGCCAGAGTGAATATGTCGCGGAGGAGACGCCGATGGTCGAGTATGCCAACATGCACTTTGCGCTCGAGACGATGCGCGAGGAAACGCAGGGCTCAGGTAAGGATGGCCCTCGGGTTCTCTTGCTAGGCCCCGACAATGCCGGCAAGACGAGCGTGGCCAAGATCCTCACGGCATACGCTACGAAGACCGGCCACCAACCCATCGTCGTGAACCTGGACCCGACCGAAGGCATGCTCAGCGTTCCTGGCACCCTCACAGCAACTGCGTTTCGAACAATGCTGGATATTGAAGAGAGTTGGGGAAGTTCCCCAATGTCCGGACCCAGCTCGGTGCCTGTGAAGCTGCCTCTCGTGTACAGCTATCCCCACCCCAGTCCCCTGGATGCGGATGGATCTGTATACCGACCGATCGTGTCGCGCCTGGCGTTGTCTGTTACTGGCAGGATGGCCGAAGACGAGGACTCTCGCGAGACTGGCATCATCGTTGATACACCGGGCATCCTCAGCTCCGGCAAGCCTGGCACCCTTGAACTCATCAACCACATTGTCACCGAATTCGCCATCACCACTATCGTTGTTCTGGGCTCCGAAAGACTATACAGTAACATGGTAAAACAATACGACAACAAGCCGAGCGCAAGTCCCTCGGCCGATGCGTTCGACGAACGCATCTCTGTTGTCAAGTTATCCAAGTCGGGTGGTTGCGTTGACCGCGATGCTGGATTCCTCAAAACTACTCGCGAATACCAGATCAAATCCTATTTTTTCGGTACCTCTGTCATATCTCCCTCTCCATCTGCAGTCACATTGTCACCGCACACATCACAGCTAGATTTCGCCGCGCTTTCGGTATACAATTACACGGTGACATCGGCAGATGATGAAGACGAGGACGAATACGATCCTTCCCAGCTCGGCATGGGCGACTCCTTCCTTCCTAGCAGCGGCGGAGGCAGCGAGGATTATGCCCCTGCTCAACCAGACCGTGCGGCGCCTCTTCCTGGTATCGTTGGCCTCTCGGTCGATCCCTCAACGCCAGCAGCGAACCATGCCGGCTTCAGCAATGTTCCGTTGAAAAAAGTACTCCCACCTGTTCCATCATCACTCGCCAATACCCTCCTGGCAATCACTCACGCGCCAACAACGGCGACCCCAGCTCAAGTCCGCGACGCGAGCATCCTCGGCTTCCTTTACGTTGCCAGCGTTGAAGCCGACAAGGGTAAAATCCATGTTCTAGCACCTGTTGGCGGGCGAGTACCCCAGCGAGCCATGATCTGGGCCAGGCGTTGGCCTGACGAGGTTATCGGGTTGGTGAACTAATGCTAAAATATGGCATTCACGCGGCTTGACATGCCCTTTTGCATTTCTTGTCCTTGGTCACTTCGGCTAGGTTCAATGACTGGAGTTCGGAGATTTTGTTCTTTCGTCGCTTTTCTATTTCTTTTTATTGGTGGGATTAGCATGCGAATGGTCCAATGTATACATCGACTCATTTAGAAAAATAAAAAGAAAAACACATTTTTGATCATATCCTTGATGCAGTCTATGCCAGAAACGGTCAACTCCCCACCAGCTTATGAGCTTATGTAGATGATGATTGTAGGCTAGAGTAAGTCAAGTCTTTAATTGACGCTTTATACCTAGATATATTCTAGAATACTTGATGAAGATAGAACCCACCGCTTTACTGTTGCGGTACCCTAGGTAACTGGGATTGATGATTCCGGGGATGCGCAGGCTCCAAACAGAATCGATGAAGTTTGCCACCGCCACCTCCAACCGTCGTCATCTTATGATGACTCTAAATGACCGACCCACAGCCTAGAAGTGCCCAGAAAGACAAGACTTCTTTAAAATTACAAGACCATCTGCACGACAACAACTATTATCTCAGGAAACTGCACCCCATTATGGCCCCCAAGATAACCCGCATACAGCGGCTAAGTGCTGTCATTGGGATCTCTTTCTGCTTCTTCATAGCTGAAATTTCCGGTAAGCTCCTATTTCAACTTCATGGAATGAAAGAACATCTCGAATCAGGTGGAACTGAACTGAAATCCTTGCGCAGTCGGCTTCTATACCCACTCTCTGGCGTTGGTTGCAGATGCGTTCCACTACGTATGTGCAAACTAGGAGCTGTCCCTGTCCCTTTCTTCTGCTCATCCATCACAGTTAAATGACATTGTCGGCTTTATTGTCGCTCTCGCCGCAGCAATCGTGAGAAATTCCCATACCATCAACTGTTTATAAATTATAGAGCCATATTCTAATTACCAACAGGTCGCAGAGAAACACTCACCCCCAAAGGCTCTAACATTCGGCTGGCAACGCGTGCAGTTGCTTGGTGCATTCTTTAACGGTGTTCTACTCTTTGGATTAGGCATTAGTGTGTTTCTACAATCGATCGAGCGTTTCATCTCGCTGCAAGGTTCGTGGTCCTAGACAGAGAACTCAGCACTCTGGCTCACATGCATGCTATTAGAGGTGGAAAATCCCAAACTTGTTCTGATCATGGGATGTGTTGGCTTTGGTCTTAACATTATAAGTATACTATTCTTACATGGTAAGAGGGTTGTATTCCATGTCGATGTTAATCTTCGGGTAACGCTAATGATTCAATAGATCATGACCATGATCACGACCACGGGCATGGTAATGAGCATGAAAATGATTCTGGCCATGAATCCAGTGGTAAAGATCATGCAGAAGAAGGTTCAAAGACGCAGAATCCTGCAACTATTGGCTTAGTGGACCAAAAGGTTTGTATTATTCCGTGGCACATTCGCGAAATCTTCTAAATCAATCTCAATAGCACTTTCGTCATAAACATAATTCTAAGGACTCCCAAACTTCGAAAAAGCCGCCTCGCGATCTGGCTATGATGGGGGTTTTGATCCATGTCATGGGCGACTGTGCCAACAATCTTGGGGTTATCATCGCGGCTGCAGTGATCTGGTTTGCCCACTATGGTGGAAGGTTTTACGCAGATCCGGCCGTTAGTATGGCAATTGCAATGATGATCTTTGCGTCCTCCATTCCTTTGAGTGAGTAGACTCTTCCATGCTTTAGCTCACCTGCTGACTTCATTACTGTCAAACAATCCGGTCTCATTCTCCTCCAAAGTGCACCGGAAGGAGTCGATCACGACGATGTGAAACATGACCTCGAACAAGTGAGCTATCTATATTTACCACATATAGACTTTGCATTGATTTCCGGTTACTGACTATTTTTTTTTTTTTTTTTTTTTAAAAAAAGATTCCCGGTATCCTCGCAATTCACGAGCTGCATATCTGGCGTTTGAACCAGACAAAGTCACTTGCCTCGGTGCATATTATTCTGGATGGAGAAGTGGTGCTCGACTTTGACGGGCTTTCTAACACAATAAGGGAGTGTTTCCATGCCTACGGCATCCACTCTGTGACAATACAACCAGAGGTACAATCGTTCCAGAAAATCCATGGCGGGGATCAATCGGGAAAGAGTAGTAGCACAAAGGACATAAATGAACCAGAGGGAAGCGGGAAGAAGCGATTGAGTCCCAATGATCTTCAGCAGTGCAAAACTGGCTGTGGAATGCTGTGTGTGGATCTCACTTGCTGCCGTTGAACAGGGATCTAAGGGCCGAGGCAAGATCTATATCTTCCCTACGGATATTAGCTAAAGAGGACCGAAATCTTGATGAAAATGATCGCTTATGTTGTTCTAATTGTTATTACCACAAACTCGAAGGAAACGTCAGAATTCAAACTGTAGTTGATTGAAAACAACTGAAGGGGTAGCAAAACGCTAGATTATGCCCTCAAGGCCAATCATGCCATCTGCGCCAGCTTCAAGCTCAAGGATCTCGATAAATTTCTTGCCACCATAAAACCCATATCGGACTTCCTCCCAAGGTACTGAAGCGCACAGATACAGAACTCGCAATTTTGTTTGAAAGAATCTGCCAGCGTTGTATATTCGTCGAACCCGCTCAAACTTTCTATAGAGATGTGAGCCGCCTTGGCGAACGAGTGGATCAGAACCACAGTCCAAGGCTCGACTAGGAACGCCACCTCGTTGAGCGAATCGTGAAAATTGCGGAACATGGAAGGATTTTGACCATGAAGTGAAGCGCGAGCAAGTGCACCAACGGCAAAAGCATGTTCTGTTCTCAGTGTCGAGACAAAATTTGTAGCTTGTCGGGCCTCGCGCTCACTCTCAGAGCCAAGCCTTCCACTGTCAATACCTTCTATAGTGTCTGCCAATAACATCGTCGCAAGATGCCAATGACCGTCGAGTATAACATACCACGATTGTATGCGAGAAGGTAGTAGCTCATGATTTTCAACGCAGTCGAGCATAAATCTCTGATATGTGTAGTTCCAGTGTTGGTAGACCAGAAGGGTCTTCTGGATGATCTCTTCTAGACTGTCACAGCTGGCCCCTCTATATACTAGAGTCTGTAGTTGTGTAATTCGACGGTAAAGTAAAACTTTGACGGGAGTTGCTTCCGAAAGGACGGCTGCGGCCTCTTCGTAGGAACATGGCCATCTATGTTGATCTTGACTTATTATGTTCCGATCAGCTGGAGCATGAAGGAAGAAATCGCCCCATACATCCTTCCTCTTGCGGAGTTCATTTCGTGGAATGCTTGTTAGACCGAGCTGCTCTTCAGTCTCAGACATTGAAGGCGAGGCCGATGCAATTTGGCTATCTTCATCTGACACCACGAGAGGCCGCTGGTACATTGCTGCACTCAATGTATCAAACATGACGCCAAGCCAGAACAAGAGGCCTAGTGTACTGCGATGGACCTGGCTAGCGAGGATCGGATCAAGCTGTGAAGATCTCGAAGAATTTAAAAATTCTGATTCGTCGGTCAAAGTTGACCCTGCTAATTCGCTCCAAACATCCGCAGATCTAGGAGGAGTTTCTCGAGTGAGTCTCACGAACTTGTGGCGAAAAGTAAAAAGCTGGCGATTGGCAGTCTCCAGAAATGTTGGGGCGCCATCATTTTCCAATAGTTGGCCTAGGCCCATGTCCTTTCCCTGATCCAGTGGGCTTTGAGTCAAAGAAAAAATGATGTTTGCGAATATGACACGGAAAGAAGGAATCCTCGTCGAGTGTTCGAGTCCGTGCCTTGCTTCGTTCCAAACGTACTCTCGAATCGATCTTTCGTCACGAGAGATGGGCTCTGGGACAGAGAGGCCGGTTCCCTTCTGTGCATGCTGAGTCCATTGCGAGGCGAATGCAATGATTGCAAGATGCAGAACTCGAGCCGCGGTTCTATCCTCTTCCGCACTTAATGCTCGGCCACGTACGGACGAAGATACACGATCTAGCTGACACACCCGGATGCACATCCTATTCGACCAATTTGGGCCCCATTCTTTCCTTTCGCCGGTGGGAAGAATAGTGCTAATCGAGTCGCTGTACGGACAATTATGCTCTGTCAACCAGCATGATAGCGCGTTCTCCATGCTGTCATGGTATATGCGAATCAAGTTCCGTGTCATTGTGGAGCGAGCATAATCATTTGCTGCTTTTTCAGAAGAAATGCAAAGGCCGGGCTGAAATCCTTGACTGGATCGATGGTTGAATTCGGGAGTCGATGAATATCTGAGACCAATCTGTTTGCATGCTGGGGTTGTGGAAGGAAAATGAAATGGGCTATTTTCATTTTCGACATGCCGGTCAGACTCGGACGGGCTGTCAAAGATGCTTGTCAGAGGGTCATAGAAAACTGCTTGGTCTTCAAATTCCCCGAACCCATATTCGGGGTTTTGACTCGCGTCGCCAGTTTGCCAGTTTACTGGGAAGTTCATATCGTGAGGAAGAAAACCAGACTGGTCACTGATTGAGTCTGTTCTGTCTGATCCGTCAAAAAAAGCGCCTTGGCTCTGAGATGAGAGAGAAAAAGCAAAATTTGAAATATCGCTAGAAGTGAGCGTGTCGTCGAGATCGACAGGACACCATTGAGGAGCTTGAGGAGCGTCGTCCAAGGCTTCAACGGGAGAAACATTGTTGTTTCGAGATCTGTCTGCCAAGGTGGCTTTTGCTTTATGTCGAATCCCAACGGGGTCTGCGCGCTTCGAAGAAAGCCAGTTGAACGTGCATTCCTTCTTCCATCGCTTACAGTTGGAGCATAGACTGAACCCGCTGTCCTTTCGATTTTTCTGAGCCTGAATGTCAGTCCACACTTATAATAAGCTCAAGCGACTAGCACAAACCGGCGCATCGCAACGCCTTTTGCCTTTGCGGCACGGGTCGCAACTATGGAGTTGGCGTCGGCGTGTGTCCTCCATGGCGGGAACAGGTTATGAAGTCCTTGAGGGATACCAGGCAGCTGCTTCAACGACAGGAGGATGCTACCTTTGTATATCATCTGCATTCAGACGGTGGCAGAATTACACCACCCCTGGCCGTGCGAGCTGAGATCCGGGGGAGCATCCTTCACTTTGCGGGGTAACTGTGGGGCAGGTAGAGCAGTCCAAAGCGACCACTACATATATTTAGACTTCGACTAGCAAAAATCTGAGGCCTTGTGGATTGGCACGTATACTTTCGGTCGAATGGGAGTAAATTTTCAGAATATAATCCACTTTGCAGCACTCAAATAATATATACGGGTGTGGATTCCTGTTTCCCCCTGCTTACTGGTATAAATTGTGTGGAAAGGCCAGAATAAAAAAGCAAAAGGAAAATACACCTGACCGCTGTATACAAAGGCATCGAAGCTCCAGATTGACGTGAGTACGCCCATAGTGGCCAGGGGGCATATCGGGAGCTGAAAATCCAATTTTATTTGATGGTTTAAAAGCAGCTATAATGAATTGTGTTGAAAATTTGTGTCGGCATCAAGCATATAGAAAACAGCAAGCCAAACAGAGGCTGCCCTAATAGTATTCCAGCGCTACTAATGACTGAACACGTCCCCTGAAACACCAATACTATTGACTGAAGATCGGCCAATTTGTCGTCAAGCAGTTGCAGCATTATAATCCCAACAATTTAGGAACTGCCCACGGAAGTGTAGAAAGAGTGTTTTGTGATCCCGTAAAGATGCGCTTTAAGAGTCACTACAATCGCCTCTGACAGCAGCATCTTCTACATCATAGCGGTCTTCGCTCCTTCATAATGGTTCAAGAAGTGTCAGAACAGACCGATAGCGAGACTTTGGAGAATGTGCTTACTTTTTCTTATATTGGGGCCAGAGTACTCCCAGGTCGCCAACAGGCAATTGGAATGGGAATCCCAAAGCCTCAAAAAGCTGAACAATCAGCAGATAAAAACCAAGTAGACTAGCTACAAAAAGTGAAGCTCCCGCACCCTGTAGAACGCGAATTGTTAGTACACATATTCTAGGCCTGCGAAACTCGATGATCGGCCAGGTAACTCACCTTGACACACCGGTCACCGACGGCGGCGTCGTTTTCAGCCAGTCGCCAGTAGGCTGAAGATAAGAGAAGGAAAACCAAAAGCAGCGACAAGAAGATGAGCGTATAAACTATGTTCGTGCGTGTCGCGCATATCATGAAGATCAACATCAGGACCGCCATAGTGATGAATAAGAAAGCTGGTATCACCTGTGAGGATTCTGTCTATTACCCCGAATGTCAATATTTACTAACCGTACGTAGTCATAAATCCAGGATCGGAGAGTCCAGCGACAGTATCAGTAGCCGATGAGGAGTAAGGCGCTATATACATGTGAGAACTTCGTTTTGGTAGGATTGGAAATTCCAGGCTAACTTACCGGCTGCGTTGAAGGAGGGAATCATAGAAGCTGCAAACGCAAACCAGAACCCTCCTATCGATTGATTTTAGTGATTCACCCAATGCATTCCGTGGAAATAATCAACTTCTCACCGATAGTACCAAATACAACGCATGGAAACGTGTTCCCCAGTATGAACTCAAGAATGCTTGTGATGACCAGCAAGAGCCCTCCCAGGAAGACGATAGGTCCGCTTTTCTTGTCCATTAGATAATTTTGATCAGAATTTTAGAGGTAGTTCTCTTACATAAATGCAATCCCGTTTCCGCTGGCTCCCCTCCAGGCCATCAAGCAACACGAAAGTGGGGTTGTCGTGATAACAAACCCTCCTAGGGCCCTAGGTTTTTCATTCAGAGTTATTCGAGATCCCATAAATGCAGTAAATGGAGACTTGAACTCACAGTGGTGTCGGATTTCCCACTTGCTTAGCAATTTTAGTTTGATGGCGAGTCATTGGGGTCAGGTATATCCTCTCGAATTGCTCAGCTGACAGGGTCACTGAGGTAGGGACCGTCGAAAGAAGATGCGTTTGATTCTCTCCATTTTGGATGCATGACTTTGCATCAATATTTTGGTTGCGATCACCGTTCATCTTGTTTTGCCAAGCTGCTTTGTGTCTGAAATTTTAAATCTCAAAGCCAGGTCAGAGAACAAGGATGGGATGACTGAATTTCCTGAAAAAGTGGCCTTGAATCTTCGTTTAAGGAGAAGTGTCTATTTTAATATATTTTTAAATGCCGACGTCTTCTTTCATAATTTATTGGGTTCGGCAAAAAGGAGGTCGAAATCAAGATCGAAGCCGCTCTGACTCCGTCTTCGGATGTCGTCGGAGAAAAGGAATGTAGCTGCATGCCAGCCGCCCCGTAAAAGTACAGCTTGAGCGTGGAGAAAGTTTGGTTATTGCGGTCCAGATTCAATAGACGAAGATTCTGGTTGATCTTGTCCGATTTATGAAAGTTGATAGGCATGTTTCTTCCCATTTGCGCGTACATCTGTACAGCTCCTCCTGGGATCTGGGGCCACACTTGGACTCGAACTCCGTCGGTCTCTTTTATTCCATATAAAAGATAAATTATTTATGCTGCGCCGACTAAGTAGATGACTTAGAAGTATTTATATCTGAATTGCCTTTTTCTCAAGGTTCATGGTATGTATTAGTAGTCAATATGAGGACAACTGGAATCGAAGGGTTTTCCCTTTCTTTTTTTGGGGGGGGGGGGGGGCATAAATCCCTAGATCATTTTCCTTTTTGATGTTGCTCGAGTTGATCTCCCGAAGGCCTATAGTCTACAGTCTGCATGCCAAGACTTGGCCGTTCGTAAATCTCGAGCGATGCGGAGATAGATCTCGTGCGGAGCCGCATGGCCGCATTGCCACGCTTTCCGGGGTGACGATCTTGTCAAAGTTTCAATAGCGAGACCACAGCTAAAACAAGTGGGGAAACAGCACTACGTATGGTGCATATATCTTCTGATACTTAGACTAAATCTGGCTACCTTCGAATCAAATTTTGGTGGTGGTGGTAAATTGCGGGCTACTGGAGATCATTTGGCTTGCGCATAAACGGAAAACATAGATGTCATAGCACAAAGATAAAAAACAAGGCAACATAAAAAAGAGCTGACGACTTTATTATTATTATTTCCTAACAGCAAAATTCAAGGCTTTCAGATATGAACGGCCAGCAGTTTGGATATTTTTCCATCCAGTGCGATCGGGAGTCGAAAGCTGAGATATTCTCCTCTCCGCTAGGATACTGTCAGGATAAGAGTGGCTTGAATGCCGGCAAGAAGATACAAAGCCGGAGAAAAGCAAGAAGATCTTGTGTAAATTGTCAAAAGTCACATAAAACATGTGGTAAGCTTCATCGAGTTTCTTGTGTTTTTTTGTCGTCTTAGTCGATTTTCTTACGAATAGTTTACTGATCATGGATGTCAGGAAATGAGCGGCCATGTGAACAATGTATAAAGCGTGGAATACCACTCAGCTGCGTCGATGGCGATCGAAAGCTCCCGAAATATCTCTACGACGCACCGACCGGAGCGATAAGTCAGGGTTTCGACCTATCTACTGATTCCTCTCGGACAATTCAGTTTCAAGAGAACCGCGCCTTGGATTTCAAAAATTGGTACGCCATCGTCAAGTAAACAATTAGTTAATCCATCATATTAAATTTGACTAGGAAGGAGTGTACCCAGTTTGAGCCTACCTGGCAAACATGCATATATGGACCCAGGAGAGACTCAATTGGAGGAGGCGCCGTGGGGTTCGTGAATCCTATGGTTCTTCAAAAGGATTTTACATACACGGAGCCTAACAGCCCTACAATTGCGGGGGATTTTCCAGAAGAAAGGGATATTGCACTCGCTTCCTCCAGAGAGCTGCAGCACCCATGGGTGGACATGAACACTAGTCAATTGCAGCCGACACAGAATAAGATGCCCCACAGTTCTCCCTGGGGCATCTCTCCAGGTACCAGGCAAGGAAATTTTACCGGCGAAGTAAGTTGCTCGCCAAACTTCCACGAAGATAACGCCGGCCCCGATCATGGTGGGTCGAGTCTCAGACCCGACGACAGTTCCCCGACGTTCGCGTTCTCAATTAGTAGTGGCTGGTCAAGCACATTTTTCGCCTAAGGCAATCCGAGAGAGTGAATGGCCAGAAGAAGAAGAAGATGGAGGAGGAGGAGGAGGAGGAGGAGGAGGAGGAGGAGCAGTAAGGACTACATAAAGGAGTAAGGTTGAGGTGTATGGGTTGCGTTGCCACCTTGGGAGGTGGACCTGAGACATGAGCACTATACCTAGAAGTATTTTAAGCAAATTGAACAACTACTCGCAATAAATATTAACTAGCAAATTTTTTTTTAAATAATTTTATTTATGAGCATTGTGGCCATTTTGGTTGCGGAACTCAAGAAGGAAAATTTCTTGATGCCAAATAAAGTAAGAGGGTTCCCAACTTCTAATACATGTCAAATGGTGCAAAGAGGGAATCCGATGAGAGACGAGTTGAACAGAAGAACAATAAAATTATTTATCAGGAATTTCCAATTCCAATTATAGCTTCAAAGCAAAGAACTTTTCTATATACTTCAATCGATATGGAAGATGTTGCGCGATAGGCAAAAGCGAATATCAGAATTATAGGTATTTTCCACTACTAAGATATCGAAATAAGCTTGGCCTTGACGGAGGAAAGGCCCAAAACATATCGCCACCCTCCACATCAGCAATCTGCGAGATAATCCTGTATGAAACAATAACAAGGGCGGCCGGATTCAGGCACCTCGTTGGCGGTTCATGCGGAGCCGCACAGGGACCGTGCGCCGGCCCCGCAAAACCTTCCCCGCATGAGATCAGACACGCAATGTGTAGGGAAGATCCCGAATCAATCATCTGCAAACGGCCTGGGAAACATGCGGCAGTCAATGATATCCCTGTACTATTCCGAGTTCCGGTTGCCCGAGCTAATTCGCCGAAATTATAGACAATGCATGAATGGAAGTGGGCGGCCCATGGCCGTTTCCACCGATGCCATTCTGGCACAGTAAGCCGACTATATAAGCCCTCACACAAAGCAAGAAACTCGAATTTTCTCAAGCATCAGTATCTCTTTCAATTAATCTCCGACTCATCTCATCCACAAACTCATCTTATCAACATATCATCATGTCTGTCCCTGAAATGCAGTGGGCACAAGTCGCCGAAAAGGTCGGAGGCCCGCTTGTGTACAAGCAAATTCCTGTTCCAAAGCCAGGCCCGGACCAAATTCTTGTGAAAATCCGCTATTCTGGCGTCTGTCACACGGATTTGCATGCTATGATGGGCCACTGGCCCATTCCTGTCAAGATGCCATTAGTAGGTGGGCATGAAGGTGCTGGAGTGGTTGTGGCCAAGGGCTCCCTGGTCAAAGAATTCGAAATTGGTGATCATGCAGGCATCAAATGGCTCAATGGTTCGTGCTCGGAGTGTGAATTTTGCAGACAATCAGACGACCCACTGTGTGCCGATGCACAGCTTTCTGGGTATACTGTGGATGGCACTTTCCAGCAGTATGCTGTTGGCAAGGCTACTCATGCCTCAAAGATTCCCGATAATGTGCCTCTTGATGCCACTGCTCCAGTTCTCTGTGCCGGTATCACCGTTTACAAGGGCCTGAAGGAGTCTGGAGTTCGTCCTGGCCAGACAGTTGCAATTGTTGGAGCAGGAGGTGGCCTTGGATCCCTTGCTCAACAATATGCGAAAGCGATGGGAATCAGGGTGGTGGCTGTAGATGGAGGCGACGAGAAGAAAGCCATGTGTGAGCAACTCGGCACTGAGGTAACTTGAAATCCCAAAACTCTAACACAAGGAGATACTAGTACTAACGGAGATTAGACATTCGTTGACTTCACGAAATCTAAAGACCTCATCGCCGACGTGAAAGCTGCAACACCCGATGGTCTTGGAGCTCATGCAGTCATTTTGCTGGCAGCTTCCGAGAAACCCTTCCAACAGGCCACTGAATATGTCCGCTCCCGAGGAACAATCATAGCCATTGGATTGCCACCAGATGCCTACCTGAAGGCCCCAGTTCTTAATACCGTGGTTCGTATGATCAGTATTAAAGGGAGCTACGTCGGGAATCGACAGGATGGCGTGGAGGCTCTCGATTTCTTCGCTAGAGGCCTTATCAAGGCTCCATTCAAGCTAGCCCCTCTGAAAGATCTCCCGAAAATCTTCGAGCTGATGGGTAAGAGGTTACAACCTTTCTTGTTGCCGCATCTGCTAACCAAGAATAGAGCAAGGCAAAATTGCCGGTCGATATGTGCTTGAAATGCCAGAGTAAGATGTCGAAGCTTTTCTTTGTTGGCTGCCTGTGGATTGCGTTTTATTTAGGAGCTCATTTTAGTGAAGAGACTGCACGTGTGGTGAATAAAGTTTCAAGACTCTTTAAGTAAATATTTCCGTAAAAATACTGCAAACATGCATCAATCATTGATATCATTCCAACAAGTTAGATCCCTCTTCAATTCATTCACTAATACAATCTACAGCACTGCGTATTTAAGAGTGATGACTACATCTTAATCAAATCACGATGGTATTTATAACAGAATACAAGTTGATACATCACGCTATGAGTAACCACACAATACAGGAGAAACAAAGTATGCGACCGCCAATCGAGATATACAAGATGCTACAATCTCCAGCTGAAGCCCTGAAGCCCTCTACTCCCATCTCCTCCACTCATCAACAGCCTTCTTCATCTCCACCTCACAATCATATCCCTTCTTCTCAGCAATAAGCAATTCCTCTCTCCGGTCTCTGAATCTTCGCTCGGCCTCAAACCTCCGAAGGGCCACGCTTTTCAGAACTGGGAAATCTTCCTTCGAAACTGCCTCCCGGAATTGTGCCCTCATACGCGACGAATACAATTGGCAACTCGCCTCGCGGCAGCGATTCGGTCCATCGCCGGGAAGTAAGCGCATAGATGTAGAGAACATGCGTGCGATAGCATGGTTATTCTTTGCGAGAGGCCAGACGACCTCGTCATAGCAATCTTCGCAAACACTAAGTTCTGGCAGAGCAGGGATGTAATGCCATGTACTCATTGTTGGGCGATCACGTTGACAGTCGCGCAGAACAACCTTGCGGCGCGCATATGTGAGAAATTCGCGTGGATCGGGACGGCGGGACGGATCGATTTCTGCCCGGGTAGCGGCGCTATCGAGGAGGTCGATGAATCGGACGAAGCGCGGGCTGTTCGTGACGAAGTCGCAGACTCGTTCTTGGGGCTCGGGACAGTGTTGGAAGGTGTCACGATGAGCTGGCATCAAGATGCGAACGTTGCGGACGCAGGTACCACAAACATGGAAACGCGGCAAGTAAAGACCGGTATCTGGGTCGACGACACGGTGCCAGGTTTGATCTGTGATTATTCGACCCGGGCATGAACGAGTTCCTGGGGGTGGCCGAGTCATCTGATAAAGCATTTCCAGACTATCGTGTTTCTTTTTGATCATTTGGGCCCAAGCCAAGCGGACCCAAGAGTTAGAGAAGGCACAACGAACCACTTGGTTCGAGGTCTTGGATAAGCTTGGAATGAAGAAGTCTCGGAAACGGGAGTGTGCGATCTGGTTCATGCAGGTTGGACAAATGTCCAAATGCGTCAGTCCTTTGAGGGTATACCAGTCCTGATTGCCAGCCATTGGATTAGAGCGAGGGCATGGAATGAGACACAGCCCAGCAGTAGTTGGAAGGTTTCGTGGCGGACTTGGTTGCCGGCTGGTTGCAGATTGGGATGGGCTGCGCTTTGGCATGGGCTGCTCCTGGAACTTGACGGAGGCTGGTGGCCGAGAAGACTTTCTAGGGCCCGGCCGAGCATCATCAGATGAAATTGACCTGGCCGTCGTGCGCGTCTTAGAAGCCGCTCGAGAAGGTGACGGGGCAACTGAAGACACCGAGGTTGTTCGTAAACGTGTGACTGGTGGTCGCTCAATTGGACGGAAGTTTGAGGCACGATCAGGCTCGCGAAACGGCGGGATGGGCATAGGCGCCGCGACCGAAGGAGCTCCGGCAGACACGATAGGCTTCACTCTAGACACTGTGGAGCGTGTTTCTGTGTCCGACAAGGATCCCGCTTCGCCACGCTCTTGATGCCGCTCTCTCATTTCCTGACGAAGCCGAAGCTTTTCTTCGAGTCTCTCCGCAACAGAAAGACCGCCAATCTGCCCACTCAACGGCTTCGTCTGTGTGGTAGATGCAGACGAAGATGAGTTTCTGCTGCGTACCGTGGCCGAGTCAGATAGATATCCGGAGCTTTCACGTTGGCGTTGACTCGGCCCAGGTCGAGGTGCTGAACCTCCATATCGTGCACTCTTGGACCTGCCAATTGATGATTTTCCGGATCGCACGGGCTTTTCGTAAACTGGGCCCCGAGATCGTGATCGAGGCCGCTCCGGTCTATCCCTTCGTGATGTGTGAGGAGCAATGAATACCTGTGTCTCTTCCCTGAGGGTGCTGGGGTCTTGTGGGATAAACGGAGGGCGAGACTGGCGGGATGGGTGCAAGCTAGGTTCTAGGATAGGTTGTTGATGAACTTGGGTTTGTGATCGGCCACGAGATTTGCTGGACGCGGATGAGGCTGACGATGGTGGTAGTCTAGACCGAGAACTTGATTGAGAGCGGGATCCGGGGGCTGTACGAGACGGCGGCTCTGGGGCTCTAGGTGGAGGTGTCACCGGCCCAGTGCTGTCATCCGAAGAAACATTCCCCAGGCCCGGCACATTGGGAACGCTAGGTGGGGATACCGATGCAGGAGGAGTGTTCAATCCTAAGATGATGGGATACTGGTCAACAGTGCCTCTTGCGCGGGTACCCTCGACACCAGGCATCTCGCCGAGTTTCGAAAGTCCATGGAGTTCTCTGGCGAGAGAAGCTGGCTCTTCCTCGGCACATGGTGGCGGAGGCCACTGGAGGGGCACGCTGCCTCGAATAGAAGGAGCGCTGCTTCGAGCAGATGGCACACTGCTGCGAGAAGGCGGCATTGTATCGTCGGAGAAGTTGGATCATACAAAAGTAAGTCGATTTTTGATTAAAGATGCTAGCCGGGTACAATGAGGTCTGGTGAAGCCTGTCGAAAAGAATGGCTCATAGTCTTAAGTAGCAAAGAGTTGGGCAGTAAAAGAGACAAAAGCAGAAGGACAGTGAGGTTCAGGCGGGAGTGAAAAAATTTTTTCTCGAGTCAACAAAGCTAGAGGTGGGTGTGCGTTCTTAAAGTGGCCGGGGGATATAAATTGTTGGTCAAATAGTATCGGGCACCATGCTGGGCCGGAGATCGCTGATAGGGCCGCAGTGGCGATTGGGCGAGAGTGGACGAATCACCCGATATAGTATCAGGCTGAAGCAAAGCGAGCATGCGGAGCGTGATGCAGAGCGGTCATTGTAAACAAGAGGCATCACAAAGGTGAGTGGTCCAAACAAAATGATGACGGTCGTGGCTACTGCAGGCCTTGCCAGCTATTGGGCACAAAGACCATGCGGGGGCCGCCTCGTCGAGGTTTCAATGATTTTCCTTTCAGTTTTATCGCCCAAGTTTAACTGCGCCGCGATCATCAGAGGATTTAAAAATACTTGCATCTCGCGCCAGGGGTCTTGGTGTTTGAGCACATCCAGGCAACGGCCTGATCAGAGGTTGAGTGCAAGTCTCATTCTGTGTCACCTGCCGCTTTGCATCAACGCGGGATAGCTATATCTCTTGATATTAAGAGCGTCAAAATTAGTTGCCATGGATGGCGCCACTTTCTCTTAGCCAACATTTGGCTGTCAGTCCGGCGCGCAGGGCTGCAAAAACATCGGCATATGTCAGAGGTGGCTCAGCCCCATCTAGCAGGGAGTGGCTTGCATTGCCTTGACATGGGTTGTCGAAGAGACGAAAAATGCAAATTAGAATGGGAGTTCCAGTTAGGTTGGACTCCGAGGCATCCAAAGAAGTGATCATGCCACCACTCCATTGTACATGCTCGTTGTTCCCGTCTGAGAATGCCGACGGCGGCTAGAATGGCTGGCGGGCGATCATCTGTCACCGAAATTGGAGGTGTAGTATAGCGTGCGATACGCCCATTAATCCAACGCAATCGAACGATGTCTCGTCAAGCGCCAACACTAAGTAGTAAGTGCCATTGGATCCGACGGTCCTAACTTCTGCAGCCCCGACGGAACGACGTCAAGCCCCCACATCGGATGCTCCGAGACTCGGCACGGCATCCGTGAGGACCAATTGCACAGAGTGGATGAAGCTCCGCGCAAATAGCAATGGCATTGGCGATGAGATCAGTAGGCAGAAAACAGCGGCAAGAGATCGGCCATGGAGGTCGTCATGCCGGTTCAGGAGGTTGGGCGAGGTTGGACGAGGGCAAATAGCCAATTCCGTCGGGGTTGTGGAAAATGCGGGGAGGTGATGACAAATGGAGGTTGATGCAATCTACTTCAACATTCATGTTTCTCCCACTTGTCATTCCCATGTCTTTCACTACTCTTTCTCGAAGCAGTATTCGTCTCGCAGCTCTTCATAATCAATTCTCTTCTTCAATCCGGCCATTCGCCTCCAGTCGCAACATGTCCGTCCCTGCCACCATGAAGGCCATCGTGGTCGAAAAGACCGGCGGCCCCGAGGTCCTCGAATTGAGAACTTCTCACCCAGTGCCCACGCCGCAGGATGGCCAGCTTCTGGTGAAGAACAATATCTCCGGTGTCAACTTTATCGACACGTATTTCCGCACAGGTCTCTACGCCTCTGCCAAGCCGGAGATTCTAGGCCGTGAGGGCGCCGGCACCGTCGCAGCCCTGGGTCCTAATACATCCGGCTTTAAGATCGGCGACCGTGTTGCTTGGATGGCTACCCAGGGCTATGCCGAATATACTGCTGCGCCAGCAGCTAAGGCCGTGAAAATCCCCGACGGGCTAAGTGACGAGGATGTCATGGCTTCGTTCCTGAGCGGATTGACCGTCCTATCTTTCGTCAAGGAGACTTATGCGGTCCAAAAGGGGGATTGGGTGCTCGTGCACGCTGCAGCTGGTGGTGCTGGCTTCCTAATGACCCAGATCCTCAAGACGATCGGCGCCAAGGTCATTGGTACTGCCGGTGGCCCTGAGAAATGCGCGCTGGTCAAGTCCCTGGGTGCGGATGTGGTAATTGACTACCGCAGTGAGGAGGGCAAGGACTGGGTTAAGAAGGTTAAGGAGGCTACGGGTGGTAAGGGTGTGGATGTCGTGTACGACTCCGTTGGGAAGGACACTTGGGAAGGTAGCTTGGAGGCTGTCAAGCGCAAGGGCACTATTGTCTGGTTCGGCAATGCCAGTGGTCCTGTTCCTCCTATTCCTCTACCGTAAGTGCTGTTTACTCTCCGAATTTCTGGACATGGCAATACTGAGATTATATGCAGGAAACTCTCGCCGAAGTGCGTGAAGATTGCTCGTCCTACTCTCTTCGGTTACATTGAGACCCGTGAGGAGTTCGAGTATTACACCAACGAGCTCTTCGGTATGCTCAGCTCGGGTCAGCTCAAGACCAAGATTCACAAGATCTATCCGCTCGAGGATATCGCCCAAGTTCACAATGTGAGTACTAGTAATATTCAATTTTTCCTGAATGCCTTTATTGACAGTCTTCAAACAGGATTTGGAAGGAAGAAAGACCACAGGCAAGCCTCTTTTGAAGCCTTGATTTCTACATAATAGCCAATTACGGGCAATTCGACGGTAATCTACTGAAAATCATGATTGTATTGTTATCTGAGAATATTCCCTTGAACCTCGAAATGCAGCTTCATAAAATCATGATTCCTTGATAAGCCCCCCCCAGATAACGCCGCAATAAAAATTGAGATTCCATTGGAAAAGGAATAATATCAGTCACCGAAAATTGGAGGACATTTCCAAGCTACTAGAGTTCGAGCTTCTCGTCACTCTCTAAGCCAGAATCCTCCGGCCTTATCCCTGTCTTCCCGACTATTTCCATCTTCTTCGTATCCACCAAAGTGAGATTCGGCAGGCCAGTGGCTTCCTGGCACATTTTCAGAATCTCACGAGTCTTCTCCATCCCTACGATAGCGTTATCGTTGGGATCTTTTGAGTCCATGTCTTGCAGAAATAATTTCTCTGGCTCTGAGCGAGGAGAATAATCGGAGAGATCCTGCTGTTTGTCATCTTTCCTTGTCAAATCCTTCGGCCATCTCCAGTTCAGCATCAGGTCGTTCGCGATCACGGTATAGAATGAGGGGTATGTCGACATAATCTCGTCAAGGTAGTAAACCCCACAATTAAGTTCCCAGACACTGGTTATGACCTTCAGTCCAGGATAGCAGAAGTCAAGAAGGTCGGGTTCAAGAAAGAACTCGAAATCATAAGCGGGACCGTTACCCTTGTCCCACTCTGCACGCTCCTCTGGGAACATATCGATGTCGGCATTCGAAGGGTCCCGGTATGACTTGGCACGAATCTTGCCCACAGGAATCAGATCCGGCGCATATTCACGGTAGAAGTCACGGGTGGCGTTGTCAGACTCCATCACTTCGATAATTTCAAATCCGTCAATGTCCTCAACCTTCATGCTGGAGAGACTGTCCTGGTTGGCCAGATCCTTGAATCGGCTAGCTTGCTTGTTCGAACCTGCGCCTGCAATGGCATACTTCACGACTTTGCGGGCAATTTGGTGGACTGCTTCACTTTCCTTGCTATCTTCGGTGCCTTTCCAGGCAGAACCAAAATGGTATCCACCGAACAATGCCGAACAGGATCGATTGAAGGCACCTGGAGCGTTGTGCACGAGCTGCATATTCTTCCACAGCTCTTCGGTAGCAAGATCACAGGAGTTCCTTGCTTCCTTGATGTCATCGTTGTATTCAGGACATACATCATGGTAGAGAAGATAGGTGTAAAAATTTTTGATCGTGACCGTTGCCAGTTCGATGCTCGCTCGGCTATCCGGGTTGAAGTGGCCAACATAGTACGAGCTACTGTGTGGAGTTAGTCCCTGGTACAGGTAAAGCAGAATGGTATCACTTACAGGAAACCCTTGACAACTTCGCTGAAACTAATTTCCAGGTTCTTTCGGGAATTCTCAACTGCCGTCTGGGTTCGAGCTTGCATAGCTTGGTCCGTGGTCATCCCTTTCACCTCTTTGGCGGTTACTCCGGTGCCATAGTTGGGTCCAATGCTAACGCCGCCATACTGCAAGTATTTGTGGAAGACGTGCAGTCGATCGGGCAGGATGCGACGCTTGTGCTGGAACCGCATCAGGGCATCTTCAAATCGACTATTCCGAAAGGTCAGCGTTTGAAAAATCTCCCAGTCAATGGAGGCACTAACTCTATAAATGCGCGAGATCTGAAGGCTAAATTAGTCTTCATCTTCAACGGGAAGCTTGTGATTCTTACGGGTTGTACAGCTTGCACATCTCCGCATGCTCCGCCGGGGTGAGCGGGCCATCAGCATGGTATTCCTCGAAGCCAGTGGGTTTGCCCTGTTGGAGAGATCAATCAGCTGGTATTCCCATGAACTGTGGTTCTCTGATGCTAACCAGTCCTCTCTGGCTCTTGGGCCGTTTGTTTCCCATGTTGAGTTAAAGGAATAGTGAGAGGTGATAATGTTAATGAGGAAGGGGAGAAGATGAAGAAAGAAGAACAAAGGGAAATGAGGAAGAGGGATAAATGGAAGGGAAGGGAAGGTGTGTGAGGCAGGAGCAAACCGCGTACATGCTTTATCACTTGAAGATACAATAAAAGAAAAAAGATATAAATATATTATCATTATTCTTAGAAAGATAAATTATATCTAGCTATTTAAAAACCTTTTTCTTCTTTTATATTTCTAACATTTACTACTATATTCACTAGTATTCACTGGGGTTACCTAGAGTACATTGTATCCAAACCAACTTGAATTGGAGTGCACTAAGCATCCCATGGTAGCGACTCTACTACTGCATACTGCACGGACACGCTGGCAGCGCAGGCAGCATCTGACGTTTTGCTTTCATCTCTGGCCCCGTCGATCATCATACCATCCTGGCGCTAGGACTAAGGACTACTACTTGGAGGGGACACTTTTATATCTAAATCCCCGTTTAAATCGCCGTGGCCCCATCAAACTTCCCCCAACCCTGGAAACGGCCTGTTTGCTGTTGAGTCATCCCGAATGCGATGAACCACACCCGAATCCCCTTTGCTTGCCTTTCCCATCACCATGCCCGCTTCGAAATCCGACAGTCGAAAGACACCACAGCTGGGCAGCGATGACTTGGTCCCATTCGACCATGTCGCTGCGGGCCAGTAAGTTTCGCCTTCCTCCCGACTGTTCCTGTTCCGCTGCCCACGCGACCGCCCCGAAAGCTTGCCAACCTACGCGGATCGTCAATCGGGAGGGGAACAGAATATTCCTTCCATGAGGATGACGATGACGGTGGCTTGGAAGATTCATGCTAACCGTGGTCCCTTCATTCTAGTGATGGTGTCCGCTGCACCCATTCCGGCTCCCTGATCACCAAACCTTGCACCAAACAGGAGGTGGAGTTCTACGAATCGAGTGCCCTCCACGAGGCCTTCCAGGAGTTTATGCCCCTCTTCCTCGGCACCCTCTCGTCCGCCGATCAGCAGCAGCCGCTGGCGATTGCTGCTGCCCAGGACTCTGGCGCCGTCTTTCTTCCTGTCTCCGGCGACGCACCAACTGCTCCCGCCCAAGCAGACGACTCGGGACACCAACCCGGTGCGGACTCAAGCGCCGGGAAATCCCACCACCACGCCCTGGAACAACACTGGATCCCGTCGGGAGGTAAGAAGCTGGAGACGGGTCTGTCGATTGTGCTGGAGAATATCGCAAGTGGATTTCGCCGCCCAAACGTGCTGGACGTGAAGCTTGGAGCAAGACTTTGGGCGGACGATGCACCGCCGGCGAAACGCAACAAGTTGGATGCGGTGTCCAAGGAAACAACTAGCTCAGTATTGGGATATCGCATTGCTGGGATGAAAGTGTGGACTGGCGAGAATGGCGAGACCGATGAGGGTTCTCACACCGATCCATATGCCACGAAATACGAGGGTGCCGAGGGCGCAAAGGGAGAAGTCATTGAGAAAGATGGATTCCGTCGCTACGACAAGTGGTACGGACGTTCCTTCAATGAAGGAAACGTTAAGCAGGGCTTTGAGACCTTCCTTGCTGGCGCCAAAGCTGGCAAGGTGGATCGCTCTAAACTGATCGCTGAGCGACTGGCCAAAGAGTTGAAAAATATCCAAGAGGTGCTCGAGGCCGAAGAGAGCCGGATGTATTCTGCCAGTGTATTGGTGGTGTATGAAGGCGACCCAGAGGCGATGGAACATGCGTTAGAAGAGGAGAAGAAGATCCCCAATCCAAGGAATGAGGAAGACGAGGAAGACGAGGACGATGAGGATATCGGCTTTGAAGTCTCCGAAGAGGCCATGGAGCTGGTCGATGTCAAGTTAGGCAATGGAATGCCGCAAAAGGCCATCAATATCAGCATTGATCCTCAAACAGCGCAGATGCCAACTATAGTCGATGATGACGATGAAGAAGACCCACCGAAGGTTCACGACCTCCGTGTGATCGACTTTGCGCATGCCAAATGGACTCCTGGAGAAGGGCCGGACGAAAATATGTTGATGGGCATCCGGAGCTTGGTCCAGGTCTTCAAGGAACTTGCCATGTGAACGCTTCCTTGGATAGTGCATGAATCCAGCTGGTTGCTGGCAACAGCTGGTGTGCGTTGATATTTGGCAAGCTAGCCGACCCTCATCTATATTCATTATTTAGCCAACATAATGCATTTCAAGCGACCATGCTACCACTCAATTCAAATGAGAAGTCATATTTTGAACACATATTAGACTGTATTGGAAAATGCGCTATGGCAAGCTCTGCAATGCAAGCTCAGGCCAATGTCCCGTCGCATCACATAGATCTGGCCATCTCGTCCATTCCGCCTCTGGCACGCCACTCTCAGGCACCGGTCCCAACACTTCAAGGGGGAACAGCCAAAATCCAATAGCCGGCTTGACGGCCTTTTCAAGATTTTCATTCCGATACTTCTCATGTAAGGCGCCAACTTGGCATTTGGAAAAGCGGTCGGTAAATTCCCAATACCGCAAAGCCCAGTTCCCATTCTCCAGTCTCTCGTCAAGTCGCCATTGACCTGTCCATTCATCATCTTCGCGTTTCAACCATTCCATTGCACTCTTTCGATCGAATATATTGTTCGTTCCCGGCGGTTTAAATCCCAAGAGTAATCGATATTGAATTTGGGACGGGGAGGCACCCCAATTATGCAAGACCTCTTGCCAGATGCAAACCATGCGGCGTGGATCAGATCCCATATATAAATGTGCTAGATCATCCCTGATAGATCTTGGGTCTTGTGATAAGATATCAAAGGCTGGCGTCGTTGCCATGACAGGGAACGATCGATTGAATATAGTGTCAGGTGTCATAATCCCGCTCGAATACCCGTAGACCTGGCGCCCAGTCGTAACGCTATCAACAAAATATACTTCTCGAAGCTGATTTAGCGTTTCCAAAAATGACATTCCACAACAAGGACTCAGTTCAGATGGTTCTAGCATCCTCAGATCATTGAGGTTTAAATCATTGATATCTAGTGCCAACCTGAGAAGACCCACTCGGTGCGGGTCAAAGGTGTGCTTGAGATGGTACGAGAAGTCAATGATGGTATGCTCGGACCAGTATACCGGCAAAATATGCAGGATGTCATATTCCGGGTTGAAATAGAAGGTATCGCGCGTGAACTTGTCTTCGGTGAGGTTGACCTCCCTTTGAAGAACACAGGGGATATGCACCCGATAGAATGACAGCGCAGCTTGTCTAGATTCGCTGTTCACCCGGAGTAATTTGCTTAGGGCTTGGTAGCCATTCACAAAGGCACAAAATCGTTCGCCATGGGGACCGAATTGATCCTCGTTGCCCGATAGTTGCGGTCGGCGTCGTTGTCGACTCTCCAGCCTGAGCTGAATAATGCGTCGTCGGCGCATGGAGTGTTGCCATATCAACAAGCGGATTTCAGGTGGTAATTTGGGGAATGGCGAGAATTCTGTTTCTCCTGGTGGGGGGAGCCGCACATCGTTGAAGGTTTGTAAATGAGGTTGTCGTGGCATGACAGGATCTCGTGCGATCACTGGAGATAAAGCTGTTGCGGTCAACCGAACGACGGAGAAGTATATACAAGATAAGTATTGAAGACGGTAAAAAGACTGAGGATCAGATGGCTTTTTGAATTGCCGGATAAAGCATTCTATCTTTTGATCTAAGGTATGAGTCGCTTCAAGTTGAGACAGGAGAAATATGTTGCAAAAGGTCAAGGTTGCTGGCGGGCCTTCTTCCGCTGACATAGACTAACGAGTGCAATAAGTTATTGCTCCCAGGTGATGCGTTGAAGAGAAAAATGAATAGGAAGCTCTTGATGAGTTTTCAAAAATAAATCCAACGTCTTCTATAGTATTTATTAATCGTGCAGCGCTCGCGAAAAGCGTTAATCCGTAAACTGCGCCGCTGTAGTCCTGGCCTAGCAAACCCGCTGACGTAATCTATCAAATCTCCAAAAGGTTTGACTTCGCCGGATCACGGCCTCGGAGAATCACACGCCAACATGTTTCCCACGCGTGCCCTGCTAGGCCGCTCGGTCTGGAAAGGTATGTTCGACTGATCCAGTCCGAGATTTATACTCGGCCAGTCTAGAAAGATCCCACTGCTAATACGCTCAACAGGCCCGAACATTGTCCCGTACGTCGAAGTCACCAACTCAACCGCATCCCCCTCCACCAGTGTGCTTCACACAATGATACCGGAGAACGGATGAAATGACAGCTAGAGTGAAATACTGACTTTCACTCATACAGTCTCGCCCTCCCGCGCACCCTGCCACCTCCGCCAAACACTCCCCCGATCCGCACGCAAAAGCGCGCCGCAACCATCCTCCCTAACTTCGTCGGCTTGCGCTTCGCTATTCATAACGGAAAGTCCTACCAGGAGGTCCAGATTACGGAGGAGATGGTTGGCCGTAAGCTCGGAGAATATGTTGCGTATGTTTGATCAACTATGGCTGGTGATCGCCAGGCAGTGGTACCTTATAGACAGAATTGGTACTGACGGGAGATAATTCTAGGACCCGGAAGCGCTTCACCTATAAGCAGTCCAAGAACAAATAAGTGGCTCGCATGAACGCCATTTGCTTCAGTTCGGGGGACTGAGCTCTCCAAATCAACACCGAGCGTCGATCTAGCTTCGTTTCGTTTTCTCGCCGACGATCGCCTTCTTCGCCAAGTTGCTTGAGACTGAATTCTGCAAATAAGAATACAGCCTCAAGCAACATTTATACCCTGCGGAAGAGGCTGGTTTACGCTGGAAAATGGTCGCATGTGTCGTTGAAAGCATGTTTTTTTATTTTTTTATTTGGCCGGAGGACCGTGTACAGATAGTTATGTCAGTGGTATCCCTTGTGACATTACCTACTTCGTGGGATGGAGTTCAACCGTGGAAAATGCATTTACCATGTTTTATATCTGATTCAAGTGGTATACAATCGATCGGATAACCAAACAAGCCGGTCCCGATGACAGACAACAGACTAAAGAAGCAAAAGACAACACCATTTCCAGAGGGAAAGCTCCCTCTCAACCAAAAATTCCCGGGGCCGAATCCGGGATAAATGAAACCATCAGCAGCCTGCTTGACCGATTTGTACGCCAGCACCGAAACCCATCGTAGATAGTAGACAGAAGAAAGGAAAAGGTAAAAATAGACGAAAAGGAAATAACGCCGGACGAAAAGCGAACTGGATAAGCCCGCAAATCATCTCTCCAGTTCACCTCAGCGGTAGAACTCGCCGCGCTTGACAGTAACACCATATTCTGAAACAGCCATACCCAGATCCTCCATAGTAAGCACTGTACGGCCCTGTCCCGTCCCCCCGGAACCACCACCACCAAATCCAGCCCGCTGAATACCAAGATGCGTATTGCCCTTGCTCCCCTTGCCACCATCACCGCCAGCAATGCCGCCAGGTGCCGGGCCCGCGGGCCCGCCTAGCCCAGACGCGGCTGTCAGACTGCCCATGGGGTTGTTGGCGGAGGAGCTGTTGGAGGCGCGGATGCGAGCGAACTGGTAGGAGTCGGCTGCAAGGTCGGAGACGAATTTCTGCGTCGCGAGCGCGAGGAGACGGGCGAGGTGTGGTGGGGTTTGGTTCGGTCCTGTGCCTGGGGGTGGGAGGCCGGCTAGAGTAAGGTAGTGCGCTGTTACTGCGTCGGGGATCTGGAAGGTGGGTAGGAGGTTAGCTATCTTGATTCTCTTGTCGGGTCGTATTTTGCCTGGATGCTTATTCGCGAGGTCATGCCAGTGAAGAGGGTGAGTTTGGGAGAGGTCGCGCGTAGCTTGACTGGGTGCTGACAGCCCAACGCGAACTATGGAAAGGAAGAATAGTAAGATATCACGTACTATCGGCGCATAATCGTCCATCTTGCCTAGGAACTCGCGCAAGCTGGTCTCCTTCTTAGATGGCGGCGGCGCGGCGGCCATAGGATCGACATCCGCGGGGAGGGGGGCGTTGTCGCCGGAGGGTTGGGTCTGGTCCGCGTTCATCTCGATATCCTTTTCGATGGAAGCGTCGATATCGGGTTCGGGCTTCACGACCGAATCGGGGCCTGTCTCGGCAGGTGCAGGTGTAGATGACGGTGGGATAGAGTGCTCTTGTGACCCGTTTGGCGGTTGGGGGGTTTGAGAATGGTGTTCGGTCATGATGGGCAGATCATGGATGTTGTCACTTCCCTATAGGCCTATGGGATCGGACAATGGGCTGCAGGGACCAGGTGTGACAAGGCCAATCAATGCGGTGGTGAGCTGGGGTGGTTGGATATTCCTCCTAGGATTATGCATTGGGCGTCGCAGAGCCAGTCTAACGCGGGCGGAGGGAGGTGCACGGCCCACATCGGCGGTGGAGCCAGCGATGTATGTACATATTCTCTAGGTGATTGATATTGAAGATGATGAAGATACCTAATGGATTACAGGGAATGGAAAGGTGTTATTGAATTGCTTTGATTTGCAAGGACAAGCTATATGTACTGGTACAATCAGGCCGCGCCGTGTTTTTCGTACTTCGTAACGCGCGCAGAATTCAGAGCAAATTCGATAGTACAATCCCTCAACTCCAGGCAAATGGACAGCAAAAAAAAGGCATCAAAACAGCATATTTAGGAATACAGTCCTGGCTAAACTCCGCTGGGAAATGCTCGAGAAACAAGGGGGCGCAGAACATCGCTTATTGTCCCAATTGCATGTGAGGATCAATGTGGTCGGGGGTTGCCGCGTGGTGTTGAGGATACTGGCTGCCATGAACTTCTTGGCTGAGGGTCTGCATCAAATTCTGTTCCGCAGTCTGGTCAAACACGGATTGGCTGTTGGCGTCTGGGGGAAGACTGGGCGAGGCAGACATTTCGTGGCCGGGCACGGGCGATGCGTGTGCCCCCGCCAAGGCCATCATGCCCTTAATGCCCTCCACATGCGCCTTGTCTTCTTCGCCTTGCTTCTTTTGTCGCTCGCGGGCCTCTCTCTTGGCGGCCTGGGCAGGCGCGCGAGTCTTCAGTTCACCAGTGACGAATTTCAGGTAGTAGGGTACTTCGATCCCACTCTTGAGGAAGAACAGCTTCAGGTTGCGGGCCTTGTCCTTGAGCTGAACCTGATTACGATCCTTCAAAGCTTCACTGATGGTTCCACCGGGGCCGAACATTGCCAGAATCTGGCTCCAATGTGGCCCTTTCACTCGATCAAGACCAGCCATCAGAGCATTTTCCTCCTCAGTCGTCCAAGGCCTCCGCTGGCTGGGAAGGCCAGATTTGCGACTGGTTGGTGAAGATTTCGCTGAAGCGGCCATCCGAGCTCTCTCATAGAGGACCTGAGTCGGTTGTGATTGAGAATAATGGGGGATACCGGGAAGATAGCCCTGCTGCTGAGAGGACATCCCATTGGATCGAGCCTGCATGGCCTGCGCCGCATTGGGATTATACTGCTGGAAGTTGGCTTGCAGGGGGCTTTGCTGAAAGGTCAAACCGCCAGGCTGTTGTTGGTGATATCCACTAGGAGGGGTGGGACTGTGGTGGAACTGTTGAGTAGGTTGCTGCTGAGTAGGCTGCTGTTGAGTAGGCTGTCCGGGCTGTTGAGCAGCAGTGTAACCGTGAAGATATTGGTTGTCGGATTGATTGGGCTGTTGGTGCGGTGGTTGTTGCTGTGGTGGTGGTGGTTGTTGTTGTTGTTGTGGCTGTTGCTGCTGCTGCGGTTGTTGTTGTTGATGTTGTTGTTGCGGTGGTTGTTGTTGCGGCGTTTGAGCATGATGCTGAGAAGGGGATTGACTGGCCTGAGACGGAGCTTGTGGCTGCTGGTATTGATGTTGTTGCTGAGATTGTTGTTGAGAGCGTCGGAGGCCATGGCCCTGTAAAGCAATCTGCGCGGCACGAGCAGCACGGGCAACAAGATCACCGTGCATGTTGCGGTCGACCGGAACCTCCACTGGCTGGCTCACAGAGAACTGTCCTTGATGGGTGGTACTGGGTGATTCTTGGGCGTCGCCATTAGAGCTCGATGGCTGGCGCCCTTTGACTGGTTTCTTTGCCTAGTGTGAGCATTAACACAAATTAGATGGTTAGGGGCAGTCGAAACACACCTGTTGAGCGTTGATCGCATCGAAATTCTTCGCAATGTAAGAGCTCAGATCCCGTAGGAAATGTTCCCAGTGGTACTTGTCTGGCAAGGCTTTAAGTGCCTCCTCGTTATTGATATCGTTGAGAAGAATGTCACGACGAGAGGACAGTCGATTGACAAAATCTGTTTCACTAGGAGCCAGTTGCTTGGTGCCTGGGCGTCTTCCTAGCAATCGGTGTTCCATGTCATCAGGGAAGAGCTCACACAACAGCTGTGTCCGTGTACGAGACTTGCTGTTCATAGCTGCAATGAAGGCTTGGGTCTTGAGTTCCAGATACAAAGCACCTTGGACCTTCAGCAAGCGACCACCTTCGGGCACGAACACATCCAAAAAGTGCTCATTCAATTCGGCGAACCCGATTTCCTGAGAGCCGAAGATGCTGGAAACGAACGAGGCTAGATTGGCCTTACGGATGATGTCGACTTGAGAGGAATCGGTGATTTCAAGATCGGAAGTTTGCAGGAAGGAGTGTTTGACAGTGTAGACCCTCTTAGTGTGATCGAATAGCGAGCGCATGGTTGCGTATGCCTGGCCATTCTCGGATTCCGGCTCGGATACCATGGCAGTAAGATCCTGGTAACTGTTCTTGGAGAGGAAGGAGAGAATTTGGGTCGACTGTCTTATATCAGTATCTCTTGAGGACGCCAGGAGGTAGAAGACAAGCTTACCAAGTTGTCCAAGATGGGTAAACTTTGGATTTTCAAATGCGAGTTGGCTTTGAGAAATGCGAATCCCCGCGCGCCAGGAAACTCGCCCACCGGGGAGACCTCCTGTGGGCCCATGGCTACCGTGTGCTCTTGACGCTCTGTATGGTCCATGATTTCCGAGATAATGGTTGCGACGTCGGCGTTAACGTTAGGGTTCTCATTCTGGCCCAGAGTTGCGTCAGGTTGGGTTTGGTCACAGTCACCCGCAGGAGGATCGGCCGGCTCGAGGGAGTCCACGACGCCTTCGCCGAGGGCTGTCGCAAGCTCTTCTTCGATCTTGTGACCGGGGCCGTGTTGGTCTAGACTATCGAACGATTGCTGAAATGAGGGCTCTTCGTCCGGGCCGGTGTCGGTACGGCGCTTTTTGGCGGCGGGCGGAGTGGTGTGATCCTCATCCTCGAGGAGGTGAGAGGGTTTCTGATCTGTTGCAAAAAATGGGATCGGGGTCAGCCAAAGAAGTGAAGGAAGGAGGTTTACATGAGGAAGGCTGTTGGGGCCATTTGCGCGGCTACGAATAAGAAGCAAAGGCCAGAGGGAGTACTCACCCAGGTCGCCATCGTCGGGAAAAGAGGGGAGATCAGAATCGGCATCGAACGATGGCCGATTACCTCGAGTCTCGACCATCTGGGTGCTATAAGTATATAGGGTTGGGCTGTCAACTTCCAAGAGCAGAAATGAGGGCTTAGGGGTAGGGCGCAGCTGTAGGGCTTCCAGGAGGTCAGGTTTTTGCCCCGAGGCGCAGGGTTTTTCTGCCGATGGTCAGTGGGGCCTATTATTGGTGGAAGAGGTTGACCGCCTCTAAATGCGGAGGGGCAGCAGCCTAAGCAGTGATTCAATTAGTTAGAGGGCTATGATTCGATAGTATGTATTCACTACATTCATTTCATTCACTGCGATTGATTTGCCAATTACTAGTTTTAGCCCAGTTATATGTTGGCTATCGAGTCAAAAGTACGGATGCCGTAGATCTCAGGTCAGGCCACCATCACATCAGATAGCACAGAAGTAGAAGGGCTCTAGCTGTACTATGCCCTGGACCATCCCATGTCTATCATTATTCTTGGTTGGCGTGTAATCGATTCATTTTCATAAATATGATCTCCACACCCATATTGTGGATCATCATCTCACCTGGCAGTGATCTACAGTTCCGGTCCCTGGTGATCCGCCTCAACGTCTATTGTGCGCGTCATCGATGGGTGCAACTGGCCGGTTCTTCACGCTAGTCCTGTAACCCTCTAACCACAGGCAGCGCCTTTTCTAACCCTTCCTTCTCGGACCTAGGATCTGTTTAAGAGAAACTTGACAGACAATATATATATATACAAATATAAAATGCAAAGATAGGCATGATGCTGACAAAATATCGCATCATACTCTTGCCTTTTGGCTTACTATCAGACGCTCACTGCAGCTGAGAGGATTAGAATAGCTAGGATACCCACTGGCACTCTAGTATTCTCTCATTCCGTGGAACCATCGGCCTGGGAGCTTGAAAGCTTTCTCTAGACTACTACGGTGTGGCGATCCACCCGGTACTCCCGAAACCTCATAGCCAGGAGCTGAAGGGCAGTTGCTTTCTAGCTCAGAGGTTCCGGCATTAACTGGCACGATGAGTTTCCGAAAGCGGCGCTCTTATGGTACTGATTTCTTGATATCCTCGAATTCATTGAATATGGCCCAAGGGTCTAGCCCATCCATCCTACCGTAGCCCCTACAGCTGCCCATTCTTATTCAAAACAGGTCCCGCAGTCCCCCTACCCCCACCAAGGCCTATTCTTAATCGATATTTCTAGCGACAGTTCAAGAAATTGGCTTGGCCCATCCTCATCGGCTTGAAGCTAATACCCGCTTCGATTGCAATATGTTCACAAGCTACCATTCCCTCGCGATTGTGCTAGCTCTCCAGGCGTCTGCCATGGCTACGGCCAAGGAGTATACAGAGACCGTTTGGGGTGTCTTTGCATATACTACCTACGGAGATACTATCCCCAACGTGATGTCGGACGTGAGAACCAGGGCATTGACTGAGTATGGAGCCAGCCAGCTCGAAGCTGCAGGGGCGGCCTTCCGTGATCGATATGTTAAGACAGGAGGAAATGTCAACATCACAGGATCCACGATTAAGGATTTGAATCCATTTTATCTTGACTCGAATGACGTGAGCATTCTCACAACGACCGATCAATATGTCATTGCCTCTGCACAAGCCTTTATGCAAGGTCTATACCCCCCGTTGAACCAATCCCATGTGCAAGATTCCGACTCAACGCCAAATGGTACTTTCTACAGCTACCCACTCGGTGGATATCAGTATCCTAAGATTGTGAGTCTTGGAAGAGCCGACCCGCAGTCTATTATGGTAGCAGGCCAAACACAGTGTACGATGCATCAAGTCGCGGTGGACGAGTATCGGGACAGCAGCATGGCCCAAGAGATCACGCAGGAGAACGCAGCCTTCTATTCGCATCTTTGGGAGGAAGTGCTGTCCGGAGCCTATGATGAATCACAAGCAAACTACCTAAACGCCGTCGATATTGCCGATTACCTGGACTACGAGATTCTGCATAACACCCAGGCGCTGACGAACATCGGCGATTACGACCTGCGACGTGTACGATGGCTTGCAGATCAGTATACATATGCTACAAATGGACAGAGTGACTCTCGCACCACCAGCGGCCTCCTCAATCCCGTTGCCGGACAGACCTTGGCATCGAGTATTCTCCACGCATTCGAGATGAATGTTGCATCAACTGGAATGCGGGAAAGAATGACATTGCTATTTGGCAGTGACGAGCCTGCTGTGGCTCTGACTTCTCTTCTGGGCCTGGCAAAAGAGCAACAGGCCAACTTCTATTCTAGACTTGTTCGTGGTGGGTCGCTCATCTTCGAACTTTATAGTTTCGAGACCGACGAGGTGCATACTACATATCCGGGTGCCGAAAACCTATTTGTGAGGTTTTATTTGCACAATGGCACCGATTCGTCCACCTTCACGCCATATCCCCTTTTCGGATTCGGCCCAAGCCAGGAATATATTCCGTATAGCGAGTTCCAAAGCGAAATTGAAACTTTCGCGATGCAGTCCACAAACGAGTGGTGTACCCGTTGCGAGGCGGATTCCATCTTCTGCCCCAGATTGATGGGAGACGGCAGTTCCCCAGAGCGAAAGAAGCAGATGGCCCCGGCGGTGGCCGGAGTTATTGGAGCCCTTGTAACCTTGGGCGTTGGGGCATTGATCGTGATGGCTCATTTCTTCCTATGTGGGATGCGCAAGCATGGAGGCCACAAGGCCAGCGTGGGGGGGTTCAAAGGCAACAAAAAGAACGCCAGTGACGCCGATCTCTCGTTCCGAAGGCCGATTTGGGGCAGCACTTCCAAGCCAACTGATGTTGGAGACCAGAACGATCCATCCACCGAGGGCATAGTTGTTCACGGGCACGAGCGACTTGGGAGCTGGGAAATGGGTCAGCAAAGAAAGGAAATTGAGAATATATCATCTCCAACTCACGATGGCACACCTCATGTCTCGCCATTTGACGAGGAGAATGAGGAGGAGTGGAGGACACACAGTGGGCTACAGCCGGTTAGAGTGCGGGAAAGCGTGTAGGAGCTTGGTCACAGGTTAGGGTTACGGATTCGTTGTTAGAAAAGTCGAGATATGATCCACCATTACAGGGGAGTATTGAGTCTTCTCGATTTCATGAATAAAATGTTTGTCTTTTTTATTTCTCCTCTATTCTCTCCTCTCCTCTCCTCTCCTCCTATCGATGTAGTCCCTCCCATCGCTCTTTCTGTTGAACTTCTTCGCCGCGTGCCTTCCTCCGACCACCTCTAGTCCGCCCAGCGACTTCCAAGATTCTCCCCACCCAAGTTCCATCTTCATATTCAGCTTCAGGTATGACTCGCCATTGTCCCGATCAAAATGAAGTACAACATACCCACACTTATGGCGCTATACCAGGATACAGACATTGCCTGTAGCTGGACTGGCCACGTCAAAGATTGTCAGTTTCTCAACTTTCCCAGTCTGCAGCATATTCCGAGGCACTCTATTCCAAGAAGATATCCCATATGGCCATGGCTAACAAGTCTCACAGGTAAACTACTACGACCAGGTTGCAGCCAAAAGCCAACCCTCCGAAAACCATCCCGAAAAAAGGCTGCTTCAAAGTCAGCGAAAGCTTCACGGCATATTCAGCTATTGGCATCCACTTCCAAGCTGCATCATCGGTCGACGACCAGCAAAAGAAAGGCATCACCAAACCCTGTAACAGCAACAGATGCAGGGTTCGCCCGTTTTCTGAAAGAGCATTCTTCTCCAAAGCATCAGCGTGTGACTGCCGGAGGCCGAATCGTTCCCATGGACACCACAGACAATGCAATTCCAGGAGAGAAAGATTCTGAAAACTGGAAACTGTTGTCTCAAGGCCAGCATAGCCCAACCTTCCAACCTTCCCCTGCAAGTGCGATCAGCGGTAATTGCCCTCGAATCGGTGCGACCCTTGTACAAAATCCAGTTTCTCTCGTTTTTGAAGACCATCTGCAACAAGGCGGCCTACGCCAAATTCCAGTGGCCACATGTCAGATCCCGGTCACGATCCCAATGTCCGTTCAGTCCTATCTGTCACCTGTATGCAAACCGCAGCCAATGGGGATATACCAGGGGGACATTGTACGCCAGGGAATGGAGGGGGACTACTTTCACGCTTTGAATCGGAACCCGGAGCTCAACTTCCAACCAGACGGGATCTTCAGGTCGAAACTAGATCAACTGCACAATATCCTCAATGGAATCGAAAACACAACTCTAATTGAGTTCAAAACCACTCTGCGCTTCCTGCTCGACCTTGTTGGGAGACCGATAGACTCTCTTGGGGTTGAATATTTGATCTATCTCCATCAACAAATGGAAATTGCCTTGGACTCCGCGGGTAGGCATCTTCAGTTGGTGGATGCTGAGATTGCCATTCACCCTGCAAGCAATCCATCCCACGTGGGACTGCGGATCAAGTGGAAGCGGATCAGGTCGGAGGTGTTTGACAAGTTGGAGGAAATCAAATTGGGCTTGGGTGAAGCACTAGATCGATTTGACGGCGTCCCAAGCATTACCTGTGCGATAATAAAGACTTTATTCCCAGAGGGTGCGGCAGCTGAGCCGCCGATTGTATCTTGTGAGCTAGATACTTCTTATGAGTCCATATCCCGTCTCGAGGAATCTTTTCAGCAGGCCAAGAGTGACCTCCAGGGTTGCATCATTGGCCAACACGACCACAAAGCGGGCATGGATGTTGTGGCTGATGCCTCCACTTTCAATTCTGCCTTTGATCTCCAGCAACTCGAGACATATGAGGCTATCGAGCACCCTGAACCTGAACGAGCCGGTCGATTTGATGACATGGAATCTGATTTGTACGGCGATGGGGATGACAGTGGAAGCGACGCAGGTACCAGAATTCTATATGTTGGCGACGAACACAACGACAAGGCCAGCATTTACAATAATAGCCCCGGCTACAATGGAAACGGGTTGCCCAGCATCCTACAGCATTCAGGCAGCGAGGATTCTTCTAGCTTCCTCTCAGGTTCGGCCTGTTTTGAGGTTTCACAGAACGTCGGCAAGGTGGAAAACGGCTTGCATAACTCTTGCGTCTCTGACCAGACTGATGGAGTTGCAGATAGCCGCACACCCCGTTTCCTACCACAACACATGCATCGCCGTGACAGTCAGACTCTCCCGCGCAACTTCCCACGTCGATTCAGTAGTTCCAGCCCCCTTGCAGCCGAGCGCCGCCCTATCCACTTCAATTGGCGGACTATGGGCTCGGAAACGGGTTCTGAATCATTCTTTGACCCGCAACTTGAGAGTTTTGTGGATAGGCAGCGGATCATCACCAGGAAGCGCGACTATTTTGAGGTTGCGGCTGTTGCTTTGCCGGACCAGGCAAGATGCCTAAATCTCTCCAGCGATCACAGATCAGATCAAAGGTGAGTGGCAAGACCATTGATTGCACTGGCTCTACCAGATAACTAATACAGGTTCGAATTCCAGTGACCCGCGTACAGGAGAGGCCGACTACGACGTCGATAGCGAGCTACCACAGGGCCAGTGCCATTTGACGGTATATGCGGCCTACGAGAAGGAACGAAAGAAGGCTGTCCAGGCTGAGCTTCGCGCGATGCAGGGGATTGGTCAACATCGACTACCAACCGGGCGCCCGACGGTCAAAACATTCACTATCACTGCTCTCGGACTCCCCGGTCGTTTCGAGTTTGAGTCGGGGTGGATGGCGTTGGCCCTGAAGAACCTGATTCTATGAGTCAGTCGCCTCTGACATCTGGGGATGTGGAGTACAAGGAAGAGGATAGAGGAAAGTGGATGGAACAGGAACACCCGAATCGAGTCTGGACCACACATTCGTCTATCATCACGTGGCCTGGAGGGATTCCAACCTTAAGGATTAAGTCGCCACCGGAGGTTTGCTTCATCCTCTCATTTTCTACGGCTTCAGTCTTTTTTTGGCAGTTTGGTTCCCTTAGAGGGCTGTTGTTGATGTAGAATCCTAAACCACTCGTTTCAATCAGATAATATTCTTCCTGTGGTTTTGCCCATCCATACAACACCATAGAATTAGCCACGAGAATACCTCCCTTGCGATCGGGGCTCCTGACTAATGGCCTCCGCGTCCTTCTCCACTTGCCTTCCCACTCCCCTTCCCTCTTCGCCTTCTCCAATCTACCCTACCTGCCCTGCCTTTCTTTTCGTTGGAACCTAGGATGCAGCCTCATGAGTGAGCCCTGTTGCCGTGGTCCTTGTCCTTCCCTTCTTTAAGGTGGTTTGCCCTCGTTTCAACGACTTGGCCTATTGAAATCCCCCTCCCGGCGGTTGTATCCCCATCCCGGCTCTTGCACGTCCCTCCCCGCCTTTCCCTTCTTTTCGCGCAACTTTCCTTTGAGACCAATCTTTGCTCTCTGGGAGGCTGTCTCTCGATTATAGCCCCTGCTCGCTCCTCAAATCCGCAATGACGCAGCTCTTCGCATCCAACCCGTCGACCATGACGAACGAAAAGCGCGGGAATTTCCCCGGCCTCCGAAAACACTCCAACGAATCAGGCCACCTGCCCACCAAGATCAAGAACTTTTTCCGGATCAACAGCTCAAGCAGTCATTCCTCTCATGGAAGCACTCCGACCAGCCACGAACGTGAGCGCGAGAAGGAGTCACCGGCAAAGAATGAGAAGGAAAAGTCCACCTTCAGACAGTCCCGGTTCCTCCCCACTATCGGTCGCAATCGTTCCACTACCGTCGCCAGTGAGGGTAACCCCCTCGACGATGGAGTCTCACCAACGGCTACTGCGAATCCCTATTTTGCCCACCAAGGCCAGCCTGCATTGCGGCATAGGAATGACGGATCCGCTCCCTCCTCACCCCCCGATACCCCCGAGTTGCAGGTCACCGGGGTCTCCGCAGTGGAGCAGGCAACGACTGCCAATAAGGAGGAATTAGCACGAAAACTCCGCCGTGTGGCATCTGCTCCCAATGCCCAGGGTCTGTTCAATAGCCAAGGTGACGAGCGTCCCCAGACGGCCGAAATTGGCAAGGAACCTCTTGTTGAAGCTACTGGTACCGATGGCACCGTGGGCTTGACTGATGGAAACGGAGTCCTGGCTGTTCCTCCGATAGGCGTTGATAGCAAGATTTCCGGCGGCGATGATGCTCCCTTCCGCCGGACCTACAGCTCGAACTCTATCAAGATCCGGAATGTCGAGGTTGGACCCGCAAGTTTCGACAAGATCAAATTGATTGGAAAGGGCGACGTGGGCAAAGTCTATCTGGTTCGCGAGAAGAAGACAAGTCGCCTCTACGCCATGAAGGGTGAGTTCGGGTTTTGTTTTACTATGCATACACATCGCAAATACTGACCCATCGTTAGTGCTGAGCAAGAAGGAAATGATCAAGCGCAACAAAATCAAGCGCGCTCTTGCCGAGCAAGAAATTCTGGCGACGAGTAACCATCCGTTTATTGTCACCCTGTATCACTCCTTCCAGTCTGAGGATTACTTATATCTTTGTATGGAGTACTGCAGCGGTGGCGAGTTTTTCAGAAGTACGTATCCTGTCTTTGAATTTGGAAGGTAGCCCATGCTAACCATGGCCGTGATTCAGCCCTTCAAACTCGCCCTGGAAAATGCATTTCAGAGGATGCTGCCAGATTCTATGCGGCCGAAGTCACTGCTGCATTAGAGTACCTCCATCTCATGGGATTCATCTACCGAGATCTCAAGCCAGAAAGTAAGTAGTCCTTTAGAATGAAAGTTCTAGCCTTGCAGATTTATATACTAACATGCGCTTCAACAGATATTCTTCTCCATCAATCCGGTCATATTATGCTTTCAGATTTCGATCTGTCTAAACAGTCCGGGCCTGGAGGTGCTCCCACCATGATTCCTGGTCGAAGTGGGGGTAATTCCTCTGCTTCGCTGCCCACCATCGATACCAAGTCATGCATTGCTGATTTCCGTACGAATTCTTTTGTCGGTACCGAAGAGTATATCGCACCCGAGGTTATCAAGGGCTGTGGTCACACTAGTGCAGTTGACTGGTGGACTCTAGGCATCCTCGTCTACGAGATGCTGTATGGCACTACCCCGTTCAAGGGCAAGAACCGAAACGCGACCTTTGCCAGCATCTTGCGAGATGAAGTGAACTTCCCCGAAGGTTCAGGCACGCAGCAGACCTCCACATTATGCAAATCTCTAATCCGCAAGCTGCTGATCAAGGACGAGACCAAGCGTCTTGGTGCTCGTGCCGGTGCATCTGATGTCAAAACGCACCCCTTCTTCCGCTCGACCCAGTGGGCTCTTATTCGCCATATGAAGCCGCCTATGATTCCGCACCAGGGCCGCGCCGGTACCGACACAGTGAACTTCCGCAATGTCAAGGAGAGCGCCAGTGTAGATATTGGCGGCCCCCACCCTGCCAAGCTGCAAGGTGTCCCCATGGACTCTGGCCTCGCAACTCCCAACGCCGAGTTGAGTGACCCCTTCGAGGAGTTTAACAGTGTCACACTCCACCATGAGGGGGATCATTAAGCACTAGAACCATTTTCTAGCACTCACGGCCCACTTTGTATTTTTTTTTTTTCTTTTCTTTTCGTCTCCCGGTCCCAAGAAGGGGGTCGGGGGCAGCCGCCTGGGCATCGGCTCGATGACGACCATGATGCATTGACGACTGCATTTAAACTGTTACACTCCATTGCAACTTTTCCCGGATGTCTTCTGTGTCTTAGGGCCTCATGGAATCGATCTATGTACGCTTCCTGCTACTCTTTGCTCTTTGTTTTGGCCATCTCGCACTTGCATATTGCATATCCTGATTACCAAAGGCCTTGGACGACTTCCGATATCCTTATGCGATTTCATTCTTCTCACTCCTTCTGTCACGATTCCATGTTCATTTTTCTCTTCTGCTGAAAGCTGCGCTATACATGTTTTTCTCTGCAGCGGGCGGCGTTTTGGTTTTTGGTCTTCTGGCACTCGTGACACTCGTCAATTTCGTTGTTTATCCTGCTTGTTCTCCCCGATTTGCTCATTGTTTCCCTCGAATTCTGGCGCGATACTCTCTATCAACGAAGCTCGGTTCAATCTCTGTGTTTTCAAATTGGTTTGTTTTGGATGTGTTGGCACCTTGTCTTGTCTTAGGGTTACTGTCAGCTTAAAATATAAACAGAGTAATATGGTTGCACTAATTTTACCGTAACACTTGTAGATCTACTCATTTCACTGTCTAGCTGGGTGGAGGTTGTAACTGGAACAGTAGAGTGAAGACTCGGACATGATCTAGATGCAATTTGTTTCTCTTAACCATGCTGCTATGTGGTTATTCCAAGACACGTTTATTCAATGCGAGAGAAAGGGCATCCTATAGCCTGCAATAACTATGGGCTCTCGCATTGAGTTTCTACCTTTATGAATAGGTTTTAGCTTGGTGAGATACGACACATCCGTACCCTCTCTACGTATAGGATAAACTTGCCGCCCGATTAGCGGGTCATCTACAAACTCCCCGCACCCTTCGTCATCCTCTCTCCTTTCCCACCGAGTTGACTACACACTTCCAGGAACTTATACCATGTCAGCGTTCGCCCAATCTGACGAGCTCGATACCCAGGATGACTCTTATGTCTCCCCCGACCCGGCAACCACGACCCCTCCCATCGCCCCGGAGCAATCAACAAGCTCCGACGCAGAAGCTTCCCACAGCCGCAATCGCTCAAACAACCCCCTACTAGGCAATGACCCTGGACTTGTCTCGGAGCTGGAACAAGAAGTGCTAGACGAGTACTCCCGCCTCCTGCGGAATGTGAATCAGGTACGCAGACGACCCCAGCCTGGGATCGACGCGTCGAGTCTCGGTCACGAACAAACCCTGTCCACTGTGGACACGCGGGTCCTTGGTTAGATCCAGCTTTGACTGACTTGATTTTTCTCACGTCTAGCTTTCAGAAAAGGTTGGCGATCTCGCTGGCTCCCCGGCCTCCATGACCCTAGACGGACTGCGGCTTCTTGAGCGCAAGACGGCGACGGTTTGCACCTTGCTTAAGGCTAGTGTCTACAGCATTGTCCTGCAGCAACAGATCTGGAATGAGAATGAGGAACAACAGCAACATCAGGAGGGACAAGATCAGCACTTCCAGGATCAGGAATATCAACATGGGGGATACGAAAGTGACGGAGATGTTACGTTCCAGTGATTTTCTCGAGTTCTCCTGCATTTGTGTGGGAATTCCTTCTTGTGACGATATGTTGCCTTGTAAGAGGCTAGCTCTTTATTGCGTATACCCTGGATTATTATTTGCGGAATTGGCGCATTACTTGGATATGGTCGGTGTTGTTACCGGCAATACAGAAGAAAAAAGGGACAAGGATATCCGGATATGCGGAGTCCAATCGCACAGGTTTATGATTTCGACGAAGGACTATGCGAATTTCCATTGACGAATTTAAATTCCTTTTGAACATATGACCAACGAGTTACAAGTACATGCAAAAGACAAGGAGAAGAGAAATAGAAGAACATTATATACACGCCGAGGAACAATGCACGCCCTGACCGCTCGTCAGAACGCGATGCCTAGACCTTCCCCGCGTAGTACACCTTGCGCACATCGACAATCTTCTTGCCACGGGCTCGTGCAACTTCCTCCGGGTCGCGTTGGCTCATAAGTGCTTCGTAGGCGGCCTTGACTGTGTTCATCTTATTCCGGGATCGGTTAACCTTTGCGGCGAGGTCATGAATACCGGCGGCACGGCACATTTCATAGATCAGGTGCTGAGTACGGAGACCAAATCCTAGGAGATGTTAACAGGGAAACTTGGTGGAAGGGGGTGACGTGATAGACCTACCAGGAGGACGGTGCATCAACTGCAGCTCCACGGCTCCAACCTTGCCGGTGACATCGCCGAAGATGGTACGGTTCTCGTAGCGAGGAACAGGCTGCATGTTGCGGATGGCACGGTATTGCGATTGGATCTTCGCATCAGCCGCCTCCTCGGACTTGCCCTCACCAATACCCAACAAACCGTTTCCATTACCAGCAACGGATAGACGGTAAGCACGGCGGATCTTACCCAGACGGGTCTGGTTCGTGACGCTGTGGGAAACCAAAGTCTTGGTGCGGAGTTCTCGAACTTGACGCTCGGTATAGCCGGTAGCCAGAAGGAGGCTCTTTAGGGCATCAGTCAGCTCCTCGGCCTCGAGCGAGCGCTCCTTCTCACCCTTCTCCGCAGCCGATTTTCGCTCCTCCACACGAGGCTCATCAATAGTCTCGCCGGGGCCGAAGAGATCAGGGACCAAAGCGCTGTGGGGGTTCAGCTCATTCTCCTCCTTGCCTTCCGTCAATCGCAGAGACTCGGCAAATCGCACAAAATCAGCTGGCCTGATGTCTTCTTTTGACTCCGCGAAGAAGCGGCCAAAGTCCTCGATGAATTGGTCCTCGGTCTTCAGCTTAAAGTTGTAATCCGAGTTCGATTCGGGAGCGCGAACGTGGCGGTCGATACCAGGCTCAATCACAGAAAAGTCGTCAAGATACTTGAATCGGTATGGGTCAGTACGACGGATAGACTGCTCGGACAGATCCTTGGGGTCGATGGCTGCCTCGCCGGCCTGGATGGCTTCCATTTGAGCGGCCGAGTACTCCGTGGCCAGGTGGGCCTTCTCCTCCTCCGTGTAAGACTTGAAGTCTTCCGGTTTCCGAGGTGAGGATCCATTCTGGTTTTCTGGACTCTTAATATTGGGGAATTTGGGCTTTCGATTCGACAATGGCGCTGGGGTCGGGTGGAATTGGCGACGAGGGACTCGCGTGACGGGGTTCGCAGTTCGGGAGAAGCTGCAGAACAGACATCTTGCCGGCCGGGCAAGGCTCATGGTGAAAGAATAAAAACGACTCGTCGGCCAGCAGCGCGCCAACCACGAGCTCTGCAACAAAAAGGATTAAAGAGCGAAGGCAATTGGCAACACGCAAAACAGCTACCGGAAGAGCAGCGACGGGAGGAATTTCTTGCTCGCGGGCGGTGAGTCTCCGTCCAATGAGCGACAAGGGAGATATGTTGCTAAGCCCAATTTTATAATTTTATGGAAATCCGCTTTTCTTTTTGCGCTCCTCCGTCATACATGTTTGCTGCGCGATCATCTCTCTGGCGAGTGCCTTCTATCGGCTCGCATCAATTACGTTCATCTGTTCGAATCCAGCAAAACTCTAACTACGCCTATAACTTTCCTCAGAGACGCCCTCCTCCACCACCTTACTATCCTCCTCGATCACCTGACGCTGCGCGCCCGCTCATGATGGATAACCCGAAGAGACCGTGGGAAAACAAAAGGCGGAAGAAGGCCAAGGTTGAGCGCAACAAGGGTAGCGGCCACGATGATGTGTTGCAGGCGGATGTCGACTCACTTCTGCAGTCCAAATCTGTCAACGATCAAACTAATGGCGAGAAGCCCATGGCTCCTCTTCCCGAGAGATTCACAGAGATGGATGTGACAATCTCCATGCTCTCTTCGACCGGTGATGGTCTTGCATATGACCAAGACCTGAACCATGTTTTCGTGGTGCCGTTCACAGTCCCCGGCGACAAGGCACGGGTCAAGGTGGTACGACATGAAGAGGATGGCCACTATACCTTGACTGATTTCCTCAGTGTGATTGAGCCTGGCCCGACAAGAGATGATTCCCTCATCAAATGTGGCTATTTCAGCAAATGTTCTGGCTGTCAATTGCAAATGATGTCCTACGAGGACCAGCTCGCGCATAAGCGACGTATCGTCGAGAAAGCATACGCCAACTTTTCTGGACTGGTTCCTCATCTAGTCCCTACTATTGAGGAGACATTCCCGTCTCCTCTGCAGTTTGGGTACCGCACGAAGCTCACGCCCCATTTTGCGTATGGCGGCAAGCCGAAGTTTGACGACCAGGGGCACCGACTTCCCAGAGAGGTGCCTCCCATTGGCTTCACGTACAAGAACCGGAAAACGGATATGGATATTGAGGACTGCCCGTTGGGAACTGATATTGTACGACGTGGCCTGAAGAGCGAGAGAAAGCGTGTGGCGGAAAATATCAACTCCTACAAGAAGGGCGCCACCCTATTAATGCGTGAATCGACTACTCGTATCGCCAAGGATACACCAGGTGCCAAATCGAAAGTCAAATATATTCCCGGACTGGCCCCAGTCAAGGGTACCGATTCTGGCGACCTGATCAAAATCGAGGAAGAGGACTATACAGTGGAAAAGCGCTGCATCACCGATAACAACGCCACTTCTGTTGAGTACATCGATGACTATATTTTTACCAACAAGGCCGGTGGCTTCTTCCAGAACAACAATTCCATTCTCTCCGGATTCACCGAGTACATCCGCTCAAAGGTTTTCCCTCCCGGTAACGACCAGGATGCCCAGCCCATCAAGTACCTCCTTGATGCATACTCAGGCTCCGGCCTCTTTACCATCACTCTTTCCCCTCTCTTCAAGTCAAGTCTCGGCGTCGATGTCGCAGGTGATTCTATCGTCTGTGCTCGCGACAATGCTCGTGCCAACACTCTGCCTAATACCGGTTTCGCTGCTGCCGATGCTGCCGTTCTCTTCAAGGATGTTCCCTATCCGCCTGACCAAACATTACTCGTCATTGACCCGCCTCGCAAGGGCTGCTCCGACGACTTCCTCCAACAGCTTCTGGACTACGGCCCGCGTCGCGTTGTGTACGTGAGCTGTAACGTGCACACCCAGGCTCGCGATGTTGCTGTCATGGTGCAAGGCGACGAGAAGCGGAACATTCGGTATGAAATTGAGAGCATTCGCGGCTTCGATTTTTTCCCTCAGACTGGACATGTTGAGGGTTGTGCGATCCTCAACCGGGCTACATTCCCAGCAAAGTCTGAGTAAAGATCGGTTTTTGAACTTCAACCTTGATTGATCTTCTGGTGTAATATTGAACTATATTTGCGCTGGCTATATTGCATATTTTTGGCGTTGTATATTTGCAGACAATACAAAAAAAAGGGAACGCAAGGACAAGGAGAAATTTTTGCATTTTCAAGACGCTTCTGAACGATAATAAAATAAGGCTGGGAACCTATCTCCCTCTATCTACTCGGGAACCAGATGTAGCAGACTGAGAACACAGCGCCGTGCCGCCCGCTTTGGACAATAAGAGAAAAACAAGGGAAAAGGAGGAATGGTGTGACGATCGGTCAAAAAGAAAAAAGGGATGAACTAGTGGACTATGAACAAAAGCGTCCAGCTACACCTGCCTGGCAAGACACGATAATAAGAGACAAACCACTTTAAGAGCTTCCTGGGCCACCAAGCAGAGCGAACCTCCGCACGATGCTGGGGCCAATCTCGTCATACTCAGCCTTGGTGTGGCAGTAGCTTCGGAACTCAGGCGTCTGACCCAGCAGGCTGCCTCCGAACCAGGGACCGTGCCGCTGGCGCTTGTGAGTGACGACTGCCACGTCCAGGCCACCACTCCGAGCACCGCCGCTGCGGGCCTCGGAGGCGCGGATGCGGTCATCGACCAGGTGGCGGATATCACGCTGTAGACGACGGCCGAAGTCCTTGTACAAGGTAGAACCACCGGACAGGACAATGTTCTTATAGAGGCCTCGTCGAACATCAATGGGCGAGGATTGAATGACGCCGTCAACGACATTAGGGAGCGGGGTTAAGAAGTCGGACGAGTAGATTTCGGGATTGAAGAAGATTTCCGGTGCGAGGAAACGCTCGTAGCCAATGTCGATGGACACGCTACGTCCGTTGGGCGAGTTCACAGTGTGCTTCAGGAGACGATCGGGCTCGCGGTCGTAGCGGGCAAATTCCTTGACGATATCCGGGCTCACGTAGCAGTACTCCTCCTTTACCTTCTCGGCCGTCTTCAAGCTGCTGTCCGGCTCACCGCGGTCTCGCAGCAAGCTTTGTACAAAGTATGTAATGTCTCGACCGGCAATAGGGATGCTCTTAATAGAGGATCCAATAACATATCCCTCGGCCACGGGAATAACGTGGGTAACACCGTCACCCGAATCAATCACAGTTCCAGTGAGAGATCGGTCAGTCACCTTCGAGGAAGTCCAGGACGCGGCGAGGGCGAGCACGGCTTGGACGGCGATATAGAGACCAGCACAGTTGAACGATTCGAACATAATCTCGGCGGTATTTTCACGGTTCTCGGGAGGGTTCAGTGGCTAATACCAGGCTCCAATGTTAGTCTTCCATGTCCTAGCATTTCTGCTGCGGGGTGCTGTATGGCTTCCTTACGGGTTCGGTGAGGAGGAAGTAGTGGTCTTCGGGCTCGACACGGAGGTACTTGAAGATCGAATTCGACCAGAATCGTTCCATGTAGTCCCAGTTCTCGATCTGGCCGTGTCGGATGGGGTAATTGACGCCGTAACCGGGGCCATTACCAGCGGCTAGAGCCTCATCGCCAATGAAGAAATCCAGGTCCTCGGTGCCGCGCTTCGCGGAAAGGTGTGAGCTACCGCCGCCGCCGCCGGACATGAAAGAAGGCTTGTTTGCGACGGGAGGTCGAGCACCGGAGCTTCCAGCGCTCCCAGCCCCAGCCTTGGTTGCAATGGCGGTTGGAAAGACGAAGGAAGGAGAATCGTTACCGGCAAAACCTATAAGTCGCAGTGGTCAGTCCGATGCTCCAGCGAGGCATCGCGATCTTAATGCCTTCATTCTAGGCATCCAGCACATACCGAGCTTGGAGTAACCAGTACCGCTAGAGAGTCGTGTCAGCATGAGATCACTTCCGGTGCGGCCGAGTGGGAACTTACTTGTCCATGACAACGGCTGGTGTTTGGGAGGCCATGACGGATGGTAGTTCTGCAGGCCAATCCGAATACAAAATGAGAATTGGAGGTCCGTAGCAGGGGGGATGAAGTCAACCGTGGCGGAGCTCAGGCAGACAAGGCGGGGAGGGGTATGACTAAGACAGCCCACGTCATGTGCCTGGAACAATGTACCATCACGATCAATTTTTACAATATTTGAGATTTGATTTGAACTGATACATCCAATTGAGATTGAAATTGGCTGATTTTGCGCCAGTTGATAGTGATCCGGAGGAGTCCAGCCCGCAAACAGACACGCTACTAAGCCTCAGTTCTCGAATTCTTATATAGGGCTAAGGTCTTTGTGTTTTTGCCATCACCACCACATACAGCAGATGGGAAGGAGCGAACCGCAACGATGCCGGGGTGTGCAGGACTGTTGTTGACTTGATCCTCATGCTTGCACTCAACCCATTCTCACCATCACCCCTACTGCATACGCTACGCCAGTCAGGCTCGACCTATCTTTCTCTCTTATCTCTTATGAGCAGTCTTCTGCGTGTCACAACGACTTTATTCTTGCTCTCCTTGGATTTACCCTACTACAACACGGGCAGCCGCCGTGTTTCACTCGCTTCGCCATCAATTCGCGTGACCGCGGCCGCGTTGGGATTAGATACGAATCCCTCGGTTCCGGCGGTCCTTGATCTGAACGTGTTCTCTTTCAACAACTAGGTCAAGCCTGAATCATTCTCTTTTCAACTGCCGCTGGCAGCCAGCTCACTAGTTTACTCACCGCTATAACCTGCTTTGAGCTTCCCCGCATGTAATATCGAAGAGATCAATATGGCCAGCTCAAAGCAGACAGAAGACCTGTGCGCGATCTTCGTTCACGCCGGTGCAGGATTTCATTCTCTCGAGAACGAGGCAAAACATCTCTTAGCCTGCAAGCAGTGAGTGACTCTTCCCCCGAGTAAGAAAGTTTGAGCAGGTTACATGCTGATTTGAGCTCCTGCTAGTGCTGTTAGAGCCGGCATGGTCTTCTTGCGCAATGGCGGAACTGCCGTTGATGCCGTTGAAATAGCCATCGCGTCCCTCGAAGATGCTCCGATAACCAATTCTGGTTACGGCAGCAACCTGACAGCCAAGGGAGTGGTCGAGGGTGATGCTTCAATTGTTGATCATTTTGGTCGCAGCGGCGCCGTTGGAGCAGTGCCAAGTAAGATCAATCATGACTATTTGATAGACATCGAAGCTAACCGTTGCGGTGTATAGACGTGAAGAACCCTATCATGCTCGCTCGCAAGATCTACGATAAGGCACCCAAGCTCCCAGGTCTGGCGCGAGTTCCGCCTAATCTTCTTGTGGGAGAAGGAGCAACAGATTTTGCTTGGAATAACGGGGTCGTTATTGTGCCGGACGAGGTCTTGATTACTCCTTCTGCGAGAGAACGCTGGAGGACTTGGAAACAAGAGATCTCGGATTGGGAATCCAAGAACCCGCAAGACAACAATCAAGGTGACGAGAGATATGACCCCTGGACACGCCGCTGTGATGATCCCATGCAAACTCGCGTCATGCGTACCTTCTGCGGCCATGATGCTCAGGATAAAGTGCAGACTGAGCTTGCCTCCATGCATAAGGCCGTCGAGACTTCCGAGCCAGGCAATTTGAAAGAATTTACCCCAGGCGCTCAATCATGCAACGGGGGGCCATACCAAGCCACCTGTGAGACTCTCCCTTCGAATGAGGATTCGCAGCTAAGAGATGGCCACGACGTTCATTCCTGCCAAGAGCCCAGATCCTCCGGGTGTATCAGTGGAGGTGACGCAATAACAGACACCGTTGGGGCGATTGCGGTTGATCGATACGGGAATATTGCCGCAGGTTCCTCTTCAGGGGGTATCGGTATGAAGCATCGCGGTAGAGTTGGGCCTGCAGCGCTGGTTGGCATCGGTACCCATGTCATCCCTGTTGATCCTGCTGATCACGATCAGACTTCTGTTGCCTCTGTGACTTCGGGCACAGGTGAGCATATTGCATCAACATTGGCAGCCAGTACGAGCGCATACCGGATCTACTTCAGCCAGAAGATGTTAGGCAATGGCATGTTCGAGTCAGTCTCCGAGGATGAGGCGTTGCACGCCATGATTGTCAACGAATTCAGCGGTATTTCACTCCATTTTTGTTCAAGTCGTTCAGGAACTGACGGTCTTCCAGGTCATACTGCGCTGCAGAACAGCGAGATAAAAGGCTCGGTTGGCATCATGGCGGTCAAAAAGACGAACGACGGCATTGCACTTTATTTCGCTCACAATACCGACTCATTCGTAAGTTTTTATTCGGTTCATGTGAATGGCATATTTGCTAAAACTTCTTGATCACAGGCTCTTGCGTCCATGTCGAGCAATGACAAATTGCCTGCTGCCGTGATCTCGCGCAACTCTAGAAGAGGTTATCAGGCGACATCTCAAGTTGCGCAGGGTGGTCTGATGATTCGACCGCGTCAGTATATTCGAGCAGCGTAAGATCACCCCAGGGCCCGTCTCCGTCTTCTGTTTATATTGAACCGTTATCAATCTAACTTCCCACAGTTTCTCGGCCATGCCGAAAGAGAAGAAAGTGAAGAAGAAGAAGATATTCCACTCCAGTCAAGGTTCCTAAACGGCGCTCAACTTCCATCCCTATATGGCAAGGTTCAAAGTTCGACCCCCTGGCGGTTCTTTCATCTTTTCCAACAGTCCGTCTTGAATTGACATGTTTCGGCCCCTCGAAGTTTTAGCCTCGCGTTTTGCATAGCGACCAGGTGCCTCGTTTTGTTTCCTGCGGTCTCTCGCATCCCCCCGGTTTGGAGTTGGTCTTACAATGCATAAATGGCAACCGTCAGCCAAGTTCTACTGTGGGAAAAGATTACATTGTTTTACATGCTTCTCCAGATTCCCTGTTAATTCCCTACGTATCCCAGATTCTTTGCCTGTCGTTTCAAATGATTTCCAACTCAGATTGTCACATAGGTATTTATTTCTTATTTTAATAGTAAACTCGATTCTTTGAATCCAGCGAAAAGGAGCATCCATGGGATCCCATCCTTTAGGCTAAATTTGATCTAAAAAAAAGGGCTATCAAGGACCAGGCGTAGGCGTTGACATGGGCGTCCCAGCCGCTGAAGCCCCATTGGCACGTTTCTTTTTCTTCTTCTTTCTCGGAATAAGCGCAGGTTTACTGTTATTATCTCCAGGATCCAACGAGGTCCCACAAGTCAAGCATTCGTTGCCAGGAGGTGGCTCGCAAAAGATACTTAGACAGATGGAACAAACGTACCCGATATCCACGATCCGCCGATGACAGAAGCAAGCGGCGCGGAAATCAACATCAACACGCGTGGGAAGCACTAGATGTCTCCGCGAGCGCTGGTCAGGCAAAAATGCCATCATCAAGTACTGCAGCAAACCCCGCGGCTCGGAGAGGGCCATGTACACGCCCTTGGTTGCATCGCAGGCTTGCTGGAGGAAGACCGCATCACCGCTGAGTTTGCAAACGTCGATGGGGATCTGCAGCCGCTGGCAGGCGAAGATACTGTTCATGACGGGTATATACTGGTGTGCGGAATCACTGGATCCACTGACGGAAACGATCAAGATCCGACTCTGGAGCCGTTCATCCTCGTTGGCAGTAGAGTGTCGACCTGATCCGGCTCCTCCGCCTGCGCCTCCGCTACCTTCTGCCGCGGCATCTTCGAGATCTGCGCCGCCGTGTTCCTCTGCCCAGGCGATTGTGCGCCGGTTGATGTGGCTAAGGGCGAGTGTGAGAGCGCCGGCTAGCATGGTTGATGTATTTCCTCGGAGATCGTCACTACTCGTCGAGTCCATTAAGTCCTTGAGGTTCTTTGTGACTTGTTCCTCGACGACGCGGAAGGGGCGGTATTTATTCGTTTGGGCTGGGGCGGAGCCGTTCATTGTTACGTCGCCGTCGCGATCGGTCGAGGTGGAGGGCGTGGCATGTTGGGAGGGGTAGAGCCATGCAGCTTTTTGGCTGTGTGATGCGACGACTGCGACCTCGTTTGTGTAGTTACAGGCGAGGTGGGCGTTGATGAAGACGAGAATGTTCGCGACGGCTTTGGAGAGCGGGAGGGATTCCTCTAGCGCGGCCCAGGCATGGGGGTTTGTGTCGAAGACGACGGTGAGAAGGGATGGTGCGAGATCTGGAGATTTTCCGGGTGTCAGTGTTTGTGTGGAGGTATCATTATTACTGCTGCAGGACAGAACAGACCGGTAGTTCCAAGTTCATAATGCTCAGAGGCATCGACGGAATTCATGCTGGCACTGGTCGATGGGGGCGGAGGTTCATGATGAGGCTCAGGGCGAGGGTACCTCCGGTGGAATCCAAGCACAGGTACCTAGGTAAGGGCTTGGTCTTGTCGTGTGAGCCCTCCGATGGATCCTGGGAATATTGGGAATTCCATCCGAGGTTCTCCAATATCTTCGAGTTGGAAAGACGCAGTTCGGTGATAAGCCCCGTCACGGGTGATAAGGCGTTTCTGCCGTGGTGGCCTTGAAATGCAGGCCGCCATGGTATTTCCCCTCATTCAATGTTGACACGAAGCTACTCTCACCCACTGCCAGTGTACTAATAAGATTAGTCTACAATCTACCTATCGAACCTTCTACTAGTACTTAGGGTAGGTCATCATTCAGTTATTAGGAGTTAGCCATCATAGATCATACACTAGCATTACATGGTACTGGTGGCCACTTGAAAGCTACCCTACCCCCCACGGAAATATATTTCCATTATATTCCCACTACTATAGACCCCCTAACCCCTACTATCAAGCTACTCCCTTCAACCAGCAAATCCCTGAATCGGAAGGGTTGAGGAGCCCACACGACTCCTTACATGCCAACAATTTGCTACCCTCTTGGATGCATCGAAAGGGTTATGGCGTGTGTCAGACTAGGCGAACCGCGGGAGTCATGACTGCTTGTACTGGGTATGCTGAGGACTGGAAATAAGGATAGCGCTATTACCTTAGGTACGCGCATGGATCCTCGAATGAGAGGCCCACATGCTCGGTCCAATGTACCGCGTTGAGCTCATCCTAGGTGGTCCATGAGGCCGTGTCTAAGACGGAGACGGAGGTAGTGGAAGTGAAACGGAAGGGAGAGAATGTAAATACAAAAGTGAAAGCAAACGTGAACGCAAAAGCAAGTAGAATGCCTATGCAATTGGAACGTGATAGAAAGGCCAGCTGTGGTTGGTCTTATCAGGGTGATTGATAATGAGGGAGACTGATGCGAAATCCGCTCGTAATTGGAACGATACGCGGGGGAGTACCTCCGTAGGATAGCGGTGGTGCTGTTGGTGGTAATACGGTATCAGCTGCACGCTGCACACTATTGATTACTTCCGAGTATCAGCCTCCACCGTTGCTTTGCTTTTTCTTCCTTCCCCTTGATCACCTTTCAAGTTTCTGCTGACGTGGTGAATGTTAATCTGATTCTGGAATTCCCTCCGCTCCATATCTCCGCCTCTCCGCCTTTCCGCCTTTTCCCCTCCTCACCCCCGAAATTTTTGAAAAACCACCCGCGCTTTTCTTTCTTTCCCCTTCCAATCTTCGCAAAACCTAAGTCTCGATCTTCGGAATTTGTTCGCCGCAGCGTGCTGCTCCTCAGCAACCCTGCAATGGTCCAAGCAACTGGCGAAGAGCGCGCTGTACACCTGGCACGGGAGGCTGTTGAGTTGGTCGATGCTGGCCACCGAGAGGTACGGAAATGAATCCTTCTTCATAACCCCCCTTCTTCTTCCCCAAGATTACTGACGATGGGATGTCTTCTCTAGGCGGCCTCACGAAACCTCCGAGAAGCCCTTTCCATTGCTCCCGAAAACCCCGAAGTCAAATCCGCTTTCCTCAAAATTCAGCAAGAAGAGGGAAATGGCCATCAGCTGCTAGACCTCTGTCGTCGTTACACCACCCGTCAAGATGACTCTGCCGGACAGGATGCTGCCGCTTATCTTCGCACGGACGGCCTGAACCCCCCCGAGAATGTGGCGCTGGAGTCGCTAAAGCTGCTGTTGGGCGAGCCGGCACATTCCCTTACGGAGATGCAGGATGAGATCATCTCCGGGCTCGTGCGACAGAGTGCTAGCGTTCGACAATACTTTTCTACCCAGCTTCAAATTTCTGTGACCACCTTTTTTGATGAGATCTACGACCGAGGAGACGGCGCGGCGGTATGTTTGGACACCGTGGTGCTGGATCCCACCGTGTGGCCGTCCGAGACCACGCGGTCCCACTGTGAGGATGAGCTGTTCCTGCTCTTCCTGGCCAAATTGATGGAGTCGGGCCACGACTTGGACGGTCGTTCTTTGAAGGGAATTACAAGATTGCTCGCGGTTGACGCGGAGCGTCTTCAAAACCTGATCGATGACGAGGGGTTCGAGGTGATCTTGACTTCATTGGACAACCGATTGCCCCTGGATGTGCGCAGTCAAGCAACTCTGGCGACTGCAAAGTACTTGGAGGTCTCCAAGGATGCGGGTGCAAAGAAATTCTCTACCTTGATTGCGGCTATGGTCGCGAAGGGTCGCTTGGACAATCTCATCATTGCTTTTTCGGCCGTCGCCGCAGTATTCCCCGTGGCACCAGCCGTGGCAGCCAGCGTCTTCTTGTCGGATGAGCTTATGAATGCCCTGACACCACTGGCGACCAGAGATGCGAATCGAAGAAAAGTTGAGGCCTCCATACTGGAGCTCTTGAATGCGGCATGCATCAATCGCCCTTGCCGCGAGGCAATTTCCAAGAACTTTTCCGAGTGGCTTTCCCACACCCTGACAAACGGCAGCGACGAAGGTTCCGAATTGGCAGCTGTGGTTTTGGCGAAGATCCGGGCCTCCGAGACCACGAAGCCTGAAGAGAACGGTAAGATCCAGGAGGAAGACAGTGTCTCTGAGTTGGTGGAACGATTCAAGGGACTGATGTCTGAATCCAAGGTCGAAAATATCTCACATGCCATTGAGGGACTGGCGTATTCCTCCGTCAAGCCCTTCGTCAAGGAGCAACTCGCCAAGGATCCGACATTTATGCGAGACTTGGTCGCAGTGCTGAAGAAGCACACCACGGATTCTTCTTTGCTCTACGGTGGCCTAATGATCATTCTCAATCTCACGAAATTTCTCCCCAACCTATCCGACGAACAAAAGAAAATGGGCCAATTGAAGGACTATGCAGATGCCTCGACGGGCAAGACTAAAGCCAAGGCTAGCCCGGACCCTCTAGACCAGGATGAGGCGGTGCTTACTCGCTGTGGTTTAGTTATGGATGCCGGGACTATGTCTCTTCTGGTGGAATGCGGCCGACTTGCTATGCCTTCCGTTCACGATCTCACAGCCAAAATCATCCTGGCTCTGGCACGGAACCAGAAGTCACGAGGAACTCTCGCTCAACAGGGCGCAGTCAAGTTGTTGCTCAGCCTGGCGATCCCGAAACAAGGTAGTCCCGCTCTCGCAACCGAGACAACTCAAAATGCGTCGCATGCATTAGCCCGAATTCTTATCTCTGTCGATCCTTCGCACGTCTTCCCATCGTCTGGCTTCCCCCAGGTCACATCTGCCGTACGACCGTTGCTTTCCCTTTTGTCTTCTTCCGAGACGGCTAGTTTCTCGGTAGACCAGCCCCGTGATCTACTCCCGGTCTTTGAGAGCTTACTCGCTCTGACCAACCTTGCCTCCTACCCACATGACGGATCACCCGCCGAACTCACTATTCGGGAAGGCTGGCCCGCGGTGGAGGATCTCCTCTTGTCCAGTAACCCTCGTGTGCAGCGGGCTGCGTGCGAATTGATTTGCAACTTGATGACCTGTGAATATGGCATTATCAAATTCGCCGACGGCTCGAAGCGTGCTGCGCAGCGACTCCACATTCTCCTGGCTCTGACGGACGCAGATGACTTCCCGACTCGACGAGCCGCTGGTGGCGCGATTGCTATGCTGACGGAATACGACGCGGCAGTGGCGGCAGTTCTGGACCGACAACGGGGCGTCGATCTCTTGCTGGGATTGTGTCAGGAGGATGACGATTCGCTCATCCATCGCGGTGTTGTTTGTGTGCGCAATCTGACCTTTGCGGCGTCCGGTGACATTGGTACTCGTGCCAAGGCGGCCGTCCGGGCAGCCGGCGGGATCGATATCCTAACCGCGTGCCTCAAGAAAACCAAGAACCCGGCGGTGCTACAAGCTGGTGTGGAGGCATTGAAGCCGCTTGTTCAAGATCAGTAGTAACACGGGGATTTACCCCCACGCGCATGAGTTGCCTTCTTACAATCGTCTCACTTTCAGTTGCATGCCAACCCCGGGGGGTTCACCGCTGGAGTTTACTTTTTTGATATTTACTTTTTCTGATGACCCCCAACCTTGATCATGAGAACATCATTCGGTTTAGCGATTTCCTGATTTGTTTCCTTTGTTTTTCTTCTTCCTCCATTGAACCATTTCTGTCTTGCTGTTTCGGGGAACTCGGATTCGGGGCGTTCTTTACTTGTTTGCTTGAGCTGGCGTACTGATTCCACCCTAGCATTAGGATCTATGATTGTAGCTGTGATAGAAAGTATGAGCAACGAGCTTTTCAATTTATTTATTCAAAATAAACTTTCCCGGAAGGGTGTAAGGGTGTAGTATATATGTATGTATGTACTTGTGATAGTTAGGGTAGATTACATCATCGCGCTGTCTAGGCGCTTGGGTATATACTTGCACTTGGGCAGAAAAGTCAGGCGATGGATGTGCTAGTACTTCAAGTTGTACTTCTGCTGTCTCCTTGCGGGGATACTCTTCTTTTCTTCTCCCTCCCTCCTCTTCCCTCTCCCCTCTTCACATATCTTCTTCATACACTCTACTACCTCTTCTACCTCTTCTACCCACCAAGACATCTGCGTAACAACCGGAAGTCATCAAGCCGCGGGAATCGACAGATAATAGGAGTCTCGGCACTTATAGTATCATTCTAGTCTGGAGACTGCCCGGGGTCTTACTACAGAAACAAGCCCCAGGAACACTAACTGGGCCAGCGCGCATCACGAGGCCTTTTAGCCAACCGCTGAGTGGTCCCCCGCAACCTATCGCCCAGCTATTTGCTAAGTGGCATTTGCAAATGCAAAGGTATTCAAGCGTATCCCGGTCTATAGGATTATGTATCCTACTATATGCCAGCACGACAATATGCAGCTTGCCCTAACTGGGCCCCCTAGGGCCTGCCTAAGGTCTCCATGTGCACATGAACCATGGAACCCCCCGAAAGGCCATGGGAGCCCCGCGGATCGACAAATCACCGCGGGCCACCGACGCACACCTTCTTTCCTCCTCCACCGTCCAGCTTCACGTGGTCCTTTCTTTTCTCTCCATTCCACTCCACTCCACTTCCCTCGTCTCGTCTCGTTTATTCTCGTCTCATTGACGATCCATCATTTGTCGCACTCTGTCGCACCTAGTCCGTCCTTTCACCGCTTCATTCCCTCCCCCACTTAAGCAGGTACAGTCGGTCTTTGAGCTCCTGATCTTTTCTTCCTTCAACCTCTTCTACTCCCCTTCCCCCCATGGCGCCATTAATCCCCTGCGTGCGTCCGCTCACCTGATCACTCTTTGTGACTCTCAGGCTGGACGTTTTCTTCTTTTCTTCGGCCTTCGGGTTCGCACCGTGCTCGGGACCAAACGCAAAGAAGCGGTGGGATTGAAACCACACCGACATCATTGTGCAGGAGGTCCGGCTTGAAGCTGTACTCCCGTCATCATGAAGTTCGGTCGCAATCTGTCCCAATTCACTGTGCCCGAGTGGAGCGCCCACTATATCAAATACAAGGCCCTGAAGAAACTCATCAAATCGGCCGCGGAACAAACAAAGGCGGGCCAAGAGGCGGATCTGGCCGGTAAGCGCGATGCTTTGTCGATTGCGAAGCTCCCTTGCAACTCTCGAGCACCTTCTAACCAAGATGCCCCGTTTCTTCGGCCTGTTCGTTCGGTATAGGTTTTTTCTACTCTCTCGATCGAAATGTCGAGGACGTCGATTACTTCTACAACAAGAAATATGCCGAATACGCCCGCCGCTTGAAGCTGTTGGAGGACCGGTATGGATATTCGATGGAGGGCAATCACCCATTGGAGCCTGAGGAGAGCCATGACCTACGCGAAGCCCTGCTGGACCTGCGCTATCACCTACGCCGTTTACAGTGGTATGGCGAGGTCAATCGTCGGGGCTTCGTTAAGATCACCAAAAAGCTCGACAAGAAGGTTGGTGCTCAGGCGCAAAAGCGCTATCTCGAGACCAAGGTGGACCCCACTCCCTTTGCCTCGAATGCGCGTGCTGTCAAGTCCCAGGAACGCATCAATGCGTGGATGGCTATCATCACTGATAATGCTAAGACGGAGGAGAAGCTGTTCGATGATGCCAGCTCGACTCACTCTTCTCTGTCGCTGAAGCGTGGTCCTGCGCGTCCCTACTTGAACCTGCCCTCCAGCGTGTTGACTGCGGTGGATGACGCCTTGAGAAAGGATGACACCCATGTCCTCCTGGAGCTACTTGAAACGCTGAAGAATGCCGCCGATGAGGCAGGCGAGGGAGTCTTTACCAAGGTTCTCAAGACCCTCATCCAGCGTGCTATTCTTCACCGTGCCAAGGCTTGCCTGACTGCTCTGCTGAGCCGCGTTGACACGCTCGACGAGGACGACGATATTAATCGTCGTAATTGTCTGCACCGTCTCGTCATTTCGGTGGGCCGTGAACAGTCAACTAGTGACTCCGAGCCTGCTGCCGCCATGGTGCTTGACTTCCCCCCGGAAACATCTCGTTATATTACCCCTGCTGCGCCGCCGACCTTGCAACCCCCTCGGTCTGTGGTCAAAGAAGAGCACATGCCCCAGCAGCTCTCCCGTGATGATTCGGCGGTCGCTATTTTACAGCACCTCTTGGACAATTTGCGCCCGGACCAGAGAGTGTCGTTAATGACCAAGGATCTCTCTGGGCGTACCCCGTTGCACTACGCTGCCCAGTATGGATTCAAGGTGGTTTGTGAAGTCATCATTGAGCACCTGCAAGCATGGGACATGTTCGATGTCAGCGCAGGCATCGATGGTCCTTTGTGGCAGGACGAAGACGGCTGGGCGCCCCTTCACCTGAGTGTGGTTGGCGGCCACCCGAAGACCACCCGGTGCCTGCTGGATTTTGAAAACTGGAGAGAGACGCACGGACATTCCGATCAGGTTAGGAAGCAGGTCTTTAAGTCCAGTGCGGTTCTTGCGCTTGCAACCAAGGCAAACTTTGTCGACATTGTCCAGCTGCTGGTGGATGCTGGTATCGATATCAACTATCAGGATGAACAGGGCGAGACAGCTCTGCATGTCGCGGCTCGCTTTGGCCATGACGACTGTGCACGAATTATCCTCGGTGGCTCCGACTACCAAAAGGCTAACACAGAGTTGCCTGAGAATACCTATGGCTGGACGCCTCTGTTTATTGCTTGTGTCGATGGCACCCTGAGCGTCGCCAAGCTGCTTGTTGATGCCGGAGCAGATCTGGAGCGCTTCGATTCATCTGGCTGGACGGCCAAGGAACATGCGGCGCTGCGAGGCCATCTTGAGATCGCGCGGTGTCTAGCTGAAGTCAGCCCTGGTCCCCCAGCTACCGAACCTGAGCCCTCGCTCTCAGTTCCTAGCAACAGCCCTTCCCCGTCAGGCTCTCCACCCTCTCAGTCTTCTCTGACCGATCGAAGATCCAATGCTCCCGCTCCTACATCTGCCGGGAGTTCTGGCCTACGCAATGCTGAGCCTATTAAGACATTTGGACACCGGTATCTCACCGATGAGACCATGATTCTGGTCAGCCTGGGAACAATGGACATGCGAAAGCCCTTGGAAACCGTCAGCCTGGATCGAATCCCTATGGAGCATGCACACGCGACTCAGCTAGACACGGCGCTGTCTTTGGTGGTTACCGCCAGTGGTGCCCATGGCGAACCTGAGGTGATTGATCTACCTGTGCAGGACAACATTTCTACCGAGCCAATCGTTTTCCACTCGACCGATGCGAGCAAAGTGCGTCTGCTTTTTGACCTTGTACCCACTTACTCTGGATCAAAGGAGAAGGTTGTCGGCCGTGGTGTTGCACTACTTTCCAGCATCAAGCCCACCGTGGGATCGCAGCGTATCAACCTCAAGGGAGACTCTACGGTTCCTATTGTGGCGGCAAACACCTTGGAAGTGATTGGATCGGTTACCTTCAACTTCTTGGTCATTACCCCTTTCAAGCATCCCAACATGTCTATCACGGGAAACCAGACCTACTGGCGATCCGTGAGCTCGACGATGGTGATCGGTCACCGTGGTCTGGGTAAGAACATGGCCAGTCGCAATTCACTTCAGCTAGGTGAAAATACCGTTCAGTCTTTCATCGCCGCCGCAAACTTGGGTGCGTCCTATGTCGAGTTTGACGTGCAACTTACCAAGGACCATGTTCCTGTAATTTATCATGACTTTTTGGTTAGCGAAACGGGCATTGATGCCCCAGTGCATACCTTGACATTGGATCAGTTCCTGGAGCTCGGCAAGGGAAGACACCGCAATGCCTTACCCGACAGCGTGGATGTCAATGGGGATTCCAATATTCCTCCCCGCCAGCGATCTATGTCTGTCGGCGGCTCCCTCTACGACCCGGCCGAGCTGGCCGAGAAAATTAAGCATACTCGGGACTTCAAGAAGAAGGGATTCAAGGGCAACACCCGTGGCGAGCACATCCAGGCACCTTTCGCTACACTGGAGGAGCTTTTCAAGAAGGTTCCCACTCCGGTCGGGTTTAACATTGAACTCAGTGAGTCTTAACCGCCTTCTAAAGAGCAGCTACATTTCGACGATCTAACCAAGGTTGTCAGAGTATCCCATGCTCCATGAGAGCGAGGAGGAAGAGATGGACACCTACGCCGTAGAATTGAACTCGTTTGTGGACACCATCCTCACCCTGGTCTACGACATGGGTCAGGGCCGCGACATGCTGTTTTCCAGCTTCAACCCAGACATCTGTCTGCTATTGTCCTTCAAACAGCCCTCCATCCCCGTCCTCTTCCTGTCTGATTCTGGTGCCTCACCTGTCGGTGATATCCGTGCTAGCAGTCTCCAGGAGGCCGTCCGATTCGCGTCGCGCTGGAACCTCCTCGGCATTGTCTCACAGGCCGAGCCTCTGGTTCTCTGTCCACGCCTGGTGCGCATCGTCAAAGAGTCCGGTCTCGTCTGCGTTTCCTACGGCATGCTGAACAACGACGGTGTCAACGTTGACGTAAGCTCCCCTCCCACTTCTTCCCTCCAACCCTCAGACCAAAAACTAACGGCAACCAAATATAGTACCAAGTTGCCGAAGGCATTGACGCTGTGATCGTTGACTCCGTCCTCGGAATCACCAACGGTCTCATCCAGCGTCAGAACAGAAGTGAAAGAACCCCTGACCCTTCGCCGAACCCGATGCCCGTGGGTGACGAGGGCGCTATCAGAGTCCCAGTCCTTGAGCAGACGAAGAAGAATCCTTCTAACTCGAGTTTGGATCCCAGTATCCTTTAAGCTTGTCATAGTTTGCATCCTTACATACTTGCATTCTTACTTGCATTCTTATGTCCATAGTCGCATGCGACTTGTGTCAGCTTCAACAGCAAATATGGATATCATTCAATATCATTATTGTTTTTGTTGATTGGGATCTAGGTGGTACTCCGTGGGAGAATCATCTACCCTTATCTCCCTGATTTGACAGCAATCCATTTATTCCCGAAGCTCTACGTAGCCTCATCAGCCCCTTCATTCTGGGCCAATGCCTCCCGTCTGCTAGTACTTTTCGGGTCCAGATATGGCCGCTCCCCTAGGCCAACAGCGCGATGACCTGTCCGAGGACCGATATCCTCATAATCCCAGGTTGCCGCGTGATATACCGACCGGTTATCCCAAATAGCTAATTCTGGATTAGATCTTGCCCAGTTATTAAACAATGCCACGAGGATTCTCACCGAGATCGTTGGGATTCTGCCAGCGCAGGCGCACCTGCAGGTCATGGTTCTCGACAATAAGATTCACAAACCAGTTGAGAAGATGGGCACTTTCTTCCTCGGTGACACCGTTGATCTTCTGAACATGTGTTCCCACAGCAAAAACACTCTTCCAGCCCGTCACCGGGTTGGTCCGGATGACGGGATGTTCAGCGCGCAGCTCTTCGCCGACATTCTCGGGTGCGCCTCGTGGGCCAAGGTGAACCTGAAAGTTATTGTTCTTAGCTATTTCGTTAAAGCGCGGCTGGGCGTAGGTAGCCGTAAGCCCTTCTAGGAATTTCTGGTAGGGCTCTGAGAGCCGGTCGTAGACTTCATATCCCGATGCCCAAAGGGTATCTGAAAAGAGTTAGCGAGAGCTTGGGTTTCATCACAAATGTTTTCCTAAAGCTCTTACCACCACCAGTTCTTGGGAGCTCGGTTAGGCGCAGGAGGGTATAGTCACTCGGGATAGGCTCGAAAGTAATGTCGCTGTGCCATTCCCGTCGAGCAGTTTGTTTGCGAACGTTGCGATCGAAGTATAGCTTCTTGCGCTGCTGAGAGCTAATAATGCTAATTTCATCGTCTGCAACGCTATTCTCGCGGCCTGAGTTGGCAACTGGGTGGATGTGCAAACCAGAGGTTTTCGGCTTTCCGGAGAGCTCTCCAAGTCTTTGGACGAGCTCCTTTTGCAAATCATCATCTAGACCATCTTGCTTGCGGAAAAAGACGACACCTCTCTGAGAGACTATGTAGATTTGATAAGTTATCAGTCGAAGATGGTTGGCTGTAATACTCACTAGTAGCAGAGAGGTCTCGAAGCAAGTCATCAGAGTTTGGAGCTCGTAGAAAGTCCTTCAAGCTTGCATTGGGGAACTCTGTCCCAATGACCGGGGTAACATCAAAGGATTCAAATGCATCAAGAGCTCCAGAAAGCTTGATGGGTGTTCTTTCTAGCCCCTTCAATGTGAGCTTTTCTTCAACGATTGAAGCCACGGGTGTGGCCGTTTCGGTAAGAGAAGGAGCCATAATAAAGGAAATTCGGTTGATTGCGCGACTTATTGTATTTGATAATCCAGCTGTAGCCGAAATTCATCTCCTTAGCCTTTATTTATATACTATCTCTTCACCATCCCTTGCCGGTTATCCGGCTGTACGTTCATAGAAACAGCCACGACCCCGCACAAAAACAGAAGAAAATGTCGTATGGTTGCCGTGAAAGCACGAATCTGAGCTTTTCAATCATAAGTCTCATTCATATTTGATAGAATATGTTAATTCGTCATCAGCCTTGCAAATCATGTAAGATCTCGTCATTCAGGGTCCTCTGTCAGTTTGCGGGGTCATGGGACAATATACACTTGAATTGGCGCAACATACCGTGGTTATTACGAATCAAGTCTATATCAGCTGAAGATTTATATTCAATTCGAATTTCGTTGCACATATCTTCGTCTGCTTATCAAGTCGGCGGTGACTGCCGCTTCTCAGATCACGCCATGCCAGTTCTAGATCTCTCTATATTAATCTTGAGAGCCAAGCCAAGCAGCCGACATCCGTATTCAAGGAAATAAGAACTAAGATCCGAGAATGAACAGCTATTTATTTGTAGAACATTGATTGGTGTTATTGCAGCACAGAATTTCAGTGTGCAAAACGGAAGTCAAGCCGCCTATTTCCCTCGTCCTTGGTGGTTTCCAAGTACCGTAGCTTTTCTTGACCTGACATGGCATTCCATTGCTTGTCGCGGCTTGCATTGCGCCACACATAGTATATCTTGGTCAAGACATAAATAAAAATGTTCGCGACGACAAGACTCACTAAGACGCGATTGCCGCGCCGATAACGGGGAGAGTCATCTAAAGAATGTTAGCCAAACGGTCCAAAAAAAGTTCGTGTTATTGGTCAACCTACCAGCCCGATAAATATTCGAGGAAATGATGGCTGAGGCCTGAACGCACATGTTGTACATGGCAGCTGAGACAGTCCGAGATCGGACAGTGTTAGAATTTCGAGAGTTCCAACCGACTTGGATTGCATGGGCTTGGGTCACAATTAGACATTATCCGACAGGAAAAAGCTCTTGGTGACACATACAATTTGGGAATCCCAGCATCAATGTCATCACTACCCAGACAGCCCATTTGCTAGCGGTATTAACATCCACAATATACAAATATACCACGAACGGAAGTGTCCAGAGCTGCCCAATTATGGAAACCCACGTAAGCTGCCCCGTTACCTCTGACAGATAAGTCATTGCAAGCATCGTAAAAATGGACACTATAGTGCTGGGGATAGTTAGAAGGTTTGTCACAAAGGTGTTGAAACCCAACCCCCGCAATGTGAGAGTCAGGTATTGCTTTGGAGTGGTCATAGGAGTTTCAAATGTCAGTCCGATGATGTAGAGGGGCCAAAGATCAAAGTCACAAAGACTTTTCCATAGCAGTTTTGGCGTGATTGGCTCTCTGTTATGCATAGTACCCTTGCTAGGATCATCTCGAATGACCCTGTTGACAATAATCGTTTCTTCGCTGCAAAAAGAAAACCCGAGAATCAGTGACAGGCCTGCCTCATTGAAGGATGTTGATAAATACCGGGAACTAAACCAACCAGACCTGCCGCGCGACCAGTTGGCCGTTTGGCATGGCCCAGGAGGCATAAGAATATACGCCGAAAGCCCAATCAAGAGAGTAATAAGACCCTCATGCATCGATTAGCAGTCTTATACATCTTGAGTTACGGAACAAAACTCACCTCGAGCAGAAATAACCAGCGCCAGCCCGGTTTTCCTTGGACGCCACGAAGATGGAGCAGTCCGAAAGCCAAGAAGCTCGCAATAATATCCGCGATGTTCATTGCGGTCCAAAAGAACCCCAAACGAAGGGAGAGCTCATGATGCTTGTAAAAATATGACAGATACAGAATTACCTAACAGTATTGTCAGCTGGATAAAGGCTAGAAATAAAAAGTAACTTACGTCTGGAATAAAACCACCTTGAAGAATGCCTAGAAGAGCACGACAGACCAAAAATGAAGTTTTGCCTTCGAGGCCGTACTGGCCCATGGCTACAGCTGACCAAAGCACCATCTGTGTTGGAATCCATCGATCTGGACCAACCCATTTACTGACAAGTTGCGACGGTAGTTCAGCGCAGAGAAACGACAGCCGAAAGACAGTATTTCCAAGATTGTAATCTGATTAATCACTCAGCTCAAAAATATCTCTTGTCCCCGGATTTGAGAATATTACCATTCGTGTTTATGTGTAGATCGTTGAGAAAATTGTCGGTTAGGGCTTGCTGAAGATTAGACCGATCTAGCTCCAACGCTGCGAACATAACACAGGCGAAGACCATGATCCGCAGGTCAATTTTGCGGATTAAGCGATATTCTTCGCCCCATGTCCATCTTGCGGAAGGATCAAATCGATGGAGATTCTCCCAGTCGGCTCGGGGTTGATATTCTTTCGCTGTGTCAGGATTGTCAAAGACTGATGGCTGAGTCGCGATGGCTTCTGGGTTGTATTCTTGACCACGTTGGAACCAGAATCGACGCTCGTCATTTGGTGCTCCCAGGGGAGGGATGTCATCACTAGACGAGTCTGTTCCGTCGTGAGCAGAGACCAATTCGTTTGGTCCCTTTTTCGACGAATGGTCCGGAAATAATGTTGACATAATTTTAGATTGCTTTGTTTAATTATTGTTTGAAGTTCAAGTATCTCCGCGGAGCTCTAAATATTTATATGCCGCTGCTCGGCCAAATATCCATACCCGTACTCGGTACTAAATTCTCCATAGAGGTGATTTGTGGTGATTTGCACCATTAGGCCAAGTATGATACAATCGGAACACAAGACAAAGAGCAGATAACAGCAGGCGGGGTTGGCCGTCAATAAGAGTGCTAAACGCGATTTGGCTGAACTTAGCGGGAATGACATCTTGACATTGGCATATCGCATCATATTAATATAACCGAGAGCCGGAGGCCACCACCTGAAAGTCAAGATTTGAGATAAAAGAAGAAAGGCACCACACCCAGAACATTCAAAAACGGGGGGCATTGGAATCATCTGTTCACGATTGAACATTGTAAGCTGAGCTGCTTTCAACAAGATTGGCAACAAGCATGCAGTAAACCACTTGCCAAATGCTAAATAGAGGCCACAAGAGCCCGGAACCGTAATTATAATCGCCTGAGAAAATGCATGAAGAATACTAAGAAATGTCAGATACCAGACCAGTCGCGGAAAAAGAATCATTCGGTCCCAGTCGTCCAAACATGTAGCAGTATGCTAGTCACATATATTTCGTGATACTAACGCATTTGCGGCAGTGCGTAATTTGCCAACTGGTTTGATGCTCTCTATACCAAGGCATAGTTATATCAAGGCAGGAAGGGTGTTGGGGGGATATTGTGAGGCAGATACTGGCAGTTTTCGGAGTGGTCGTATATGTTGACGGTAGATGATTATATTCTAGAAATCCATTTGCCATTAGAAGATACCTAGGTATCGGAGACAAATAGCTTGTGGCTTTGCCTTAATATAGACCTGGCTCCTGTTAAACAGTTAGATGTGTCTACACCAAATTCGACGTGTGTACACCGGCTCGGGAAATAGGACTGCCAGTTTCACTTGAAAGGGATCACTAGAGTGTTATAAGCCCCGTCACATCCTATAAGAGTTCTCATTCTTGGGCATACCAAGGGAACATTGGGAAGACCGAACAGATGAAGAAGCTTTTTCAGGATAACCGGTGAATCGTTTGGGATTAAGGTGTGTGGCGCTCTGTTTCGCGATATAATATGTGTAAGTCAAGCCTGTCCACTTAAATTTCAATATTATACCCCAATAAGTATATAAATACCATAAAACCTGAATGTAATTCTGTCGAGACTGATTGCAGTGTTAACAAGAAGAAAGCATGCCTGGGCTAGTAGCCAACGAGAAGATGAGAGGTAAAACTGTGAGTGTGGCATTGAAAATAAAGTGAAAGGGAAGAAGAGAAAATAATGCCAACCTCGAGAGCCACGTTATTCTGGTAACAGTGAGAAATACCCAGTGCAATCGTCAAAGTACATATCATCAAACGAATGATCTCACAACTCCAAATCCTGGAGTGCCGAGAGAGATACTTTCTCTATGGATAGAACCCCCTGAACTCTGAAAACTCTTAGTGAGAAAATCGAGAATAATTGAATGAGTATACCCAATAATACTGCAGCCCACAAGGCCCTGTTCATAAATCAATTCTCTAGATCCCAAGGGTAATGCTATGGTCCTGTGACCCTGTGAGTTGCGCCCTTTCCAGCCACCTGGGATCTCAGAAAGGTAAGGGGTCTTCCACGTTAGCCAAAACGCCACGCGCGCTACCTTCTTGAATATGGGATGCAGCAGGGTGAATCAAGCAGACCATGATCTAACGTTTTTCACGGATCCTTCGCCCCTATGAATTGCCCATTCATATCATGAGATCTCCTCATCCAAGAGAGTCCTAGAACGTCCATGACGTACGTGGAAATGACAAGATTGTGCCCGATTTCCCGGCGTAGTCGATTGAATCCTTTGGCAGTGCCCAAGGCGCCAAAACCATACTAGGTCAGCCACACGTCCGCCCGTTGCCGTGAGTTGTGAGTGGAGGGAACGCCATGGCCCCCACCTTGTGGCAATGGCCGGTTTTTAGCTATTACTAAAGTCCGAGATGGAAACAGCCATACTGTTGGTTCGTAAATCTGAAGCATGAATATAATTTGTGGTTTGAGTTTGTCCTTATTGTGCCGCCCCGTCTATTTTTGGAATTCTTTCGGCCGGCGACCGGCTTGATGTGATGTAATCTAGATCCGTATCACCATTGTTGGGTTCAAAAAAGATACAGCAAGAAGGAGATGCAATTCAGCAAGAAGCTGAAAATTAAATGAGCAATATGTGTGTAGAGCATTGCCCCGTTATTTTGTTAAGTTACTTTTAGCCGATCGCCGTTCTCCATCATGGATGAGTGGTCGATGCTGATCTTGAACAATGGAAGAAAATCCCTTAGTTTCGGTTTCGGTTTCGGAGAAATACAATGATATGAAAAGACCCAACGCAAAGACTAGTCCGATCCTGCGATCAGCCTACACCAGGGGCACGCGGGACTCTGTGCATTATACAGGATGCCTGAGCGTAATTGAAGCCAAAGTCTGGCGGGACGAAGCGGGTGATGATTGCTGCCGTAAATGGTCAAGGATTCGAATTATACTTTTGAACGTACATAGGTGAAGAACTATGGGGATCGAATGACAGTCCCTGGTCGAGTCCAAGCTCTCTGCGACGCGAATCCCCACCATTGTGCTTAATGCTGTGAAAGATTTCAAATACATACTATATTTGTAATTGTGGATTGAGCCGGCGATCCACTCCAGGATTACCGGACACCGGTCCACGGTGGAGACGTGTTGGTTTAGAGGGAAGATCGGGCTATTAGTGCAATTTCTTAGCGCCGTCTGGTCTGACCCCCTTGACATCGGAAAGTTTTTCTTTTTTGAAGAAAATATGGGGGCTGTCAGCACTTTCTATGCAATCCGTGCATACTAGATCTTCGATCCTGGTCCAGATCAGCCGGAGTGCTCCAATGAGTGACATCCTTGCTTTGAAACGCCCAGGAGGGTCAGCGCTTGTCCTTAAGGTTTATGAGGAAATAAATGACGGTTTGCGCAGAGGCAAAGATCCTGCTCGCAATAGAGACAGCACTGAAGGATCGAGTCAAATCATGTTGACTGACGATCGCCTTAAATCCTTTCGTAAAGCCCCGGTCTAGAACCAATAGAGAAGCGCTAAACCTTGATGCTGGGAGGTTGACACCCCAACCTGTCTCCGTCTCCGTGAATACCTGATCATGCAAAAAGTGGAGAGGTCTCTTTTTTTCCAATTAGAAAATTTCAGAAACGTTGATGGCAGAGCCAACGAACTTTACCGCATATTCTCTCGGTACCGTTGCTTTGGGCTCAGCCGGTTCATGCATTATGTTGGTGTCTTCCTTCCTTCCATTTCACTTTATTAAACGACCTGCATAGGAGGAGACTCTTAACGGTCCCATCAGAACATATTTACCGCCCTGGCTCAAAGCCAGGCAGTGAGGAAACGAACTTTCTTGTTTGTTGAATTGTGGGAGTCGAAACATCCCTGCCATGGCCTGGGCTCACCACGTGAGGGAAATATACAACGATTCTCGGGCGCAATCCGATGCAGAAAAGGGCTTTAGTGTCGGTGCACAGTTGCATAGCAGTGTAATAATGTTGTCCAGGAGGTGGGGATCGCCCAATGAACGATGGGGTGGTTGGCATCGGCACCGCTCCACGCCGGCTTGGCCTATGACCTTGTGTGAATAGTGACTCGAGATAGTATAATGAAGAGACTATGTAGGGAAATCAAGGAACAACCAGCTAAGTGGACAGTGTTGTTATTGCAAATTCAATAAGAAATCGTGGTAACGTGGGGGCTGGAAAGGGACAAATGAAGAAACGGAGGTACATAGATATGTACAACCAACATGTCTATTTGTGTTATTTACCGCCCCCACAACTTAGCACGACTCGGCGACCCGACACTGAGGCTCGTTGACACTTGGGGGCAAGTTAGAGCCTCTTAGAACCATCCTTGGGGGGTCGGATAGGGGGTTCATAGGTGGTTGGGCGGTCGCATCGAATCAGGAAAGAGTCTCGTCACTCCACCCATTCGCTTCGCCGGTAGTGTCACGCTTGGTACCTGCGCGCAGAGCTAACCTGATATGGGATTGCAGGCATTGATCGTGCTTGACGTGGGCCGGGCATGATGGCCTGTGCTAGCTCTTCACCCGAGCCGTCGCAGATCCGTTCCGCGAGCGAGAAGGAAGAAAGGTGAGCAGTTCATTTCCCAGCGAAGGCCATGGTTGGTTCCCGACTCGCCCAAGACATCCACTTTTGCCCACTTGGCTCAGGGTTGGAAAGAGTTGACAAACCATGTGGTAGCAATGCGACTCACTAAGCTCGGGCCTATTCCTCACCTCACCGCAACGGTCGGCCATGTGGAGGGCCATCAATCCCTAGCTTGACTGCTTAACCCGGTTTGCAAGAGGGGCTCTCGCAGAGCTAACCCGCCCCCTGAAGACAACCTTTAGCGTTGTGGGCAAATCTCATCTTGGTTCCCAATAGGATGAAAAGGCGTCAAGCGGGAAGGGGAAAGGAGAAGAAATGAAAGGGGGACGATGGAAGAACCCTGACCCAGCTGTTTAATGAAGGAGTAGAAGGACATATCTAGCGGAAATCCAGTGCACGTCACCCCGACTGCCTTGGTCGAGAATGACCCGCCAAGCTTCTCTATGAATCCTGCGTTGGCACCAACACTGTTTAGCCTGCCCTCGCAACTGGTCTGGTCCTGATCCTGAAACCAACAGGCCGTTCTCAAAGTCTGCCCTGCAAGAACTGCGCCGTAACGGCTCGATATGCCGAAATAACCACCTCTGCAGATCGCTTGCGCATAGAATTTGGAATTAGAAGTTTTGCCTGTTTCATTTGTATGTATTTCCATTGTACACACCTGGGTGGGGGTCTTAGCCCATCAAGCTGGGGGCGGATGGGGTCGAACAAGATGGTGGATGCAGTCGATCAGCACCACGGCACTCCCACTACACCACAATCAGCAGCGGGGATTTTCCACGGTCGTTTCATGTTTTTTATTTTTATCTTTACCTGGCATACTTCAAATTATCCTTAATCCTGCCAGCCGATCCTGGTCGATCCACGCTGGAGCATTTATAGAGTCCGCTATCCGCAGGATTCGCCTCTAAAATTCTGCAACACACGCTCCTCTTCCTTTTCACAATCCTTCTCAGCTTGGCCTGTGCCATAATCGGGAAGACCCAAAATCTCACATCTCCACAACTACTACTTGACCAACTTTCGCTATCGCTTTGCTTAAGCGGCCTCCATATCACACTCGAAGCTATGTCAATCACCTGCAGCATGCCGGAATTAAATATGCCATACGCGGCGACCATGGCACCGTACATGGATTCGCACTACATCACGTCGGCCCCAATCCACATGATGGGGCACCCTTCTCCCTCAGACATCCACCGTGCTAGCCACCAGATCCTGCCTCCTTCTCCTTCCTCGTCGACAGGATCTAATCGTGTGAGCAAGGCAAAGAAGGGCAAACGGGTACATACCTGCGAGTTTGCCGGTTGCAACAAAGTGAGTTGCGATTAGCCATATCGGAGATCGAAGCCATCACAGAACACTTTGCTAATAAACATGCAGGTTTTCACGAGAGCCGAGCACCGCCGGAGGCATGAATTGAGCCACAAGGAAAAGAAGCTCTATGAATGCACACAGGAAGGCTGCAAAAAGGCATTCCACCGTGCTGACTATCTCTCTCAACATATGGCGCGACAGTAAGTATCTCGACGATTATGCCGGAGAGGAAAGTAGGACATCAGGGCTAACTAGAAAACAATAGCGACCCCAACGCTTCGGTTGTTAGAACTCCATCGATTAGAAGCAGCTCAGCTTCATCTCCATCTCTGTTCGAATCTGGCCCTTCCGGATCCCCCGTGATGCCCGCCTTCCAGTCTATTAGAGAAAGCATTGAGACCGAGCCAACGAACGCTTCAGAGACTTCTCTAGTTTCTTGCTCTACATGCTTCAACTGCCAGAGCCGTGTTGGTCCTTGCACAAACGCGCAATCCATTTATTCCTATCCCAGTGCAAACCAATCGTCTCTATCAAGTGCTCCCCTTCTTCCTGCGCACTGTGCGCCTTCGCAAATACCCGCTGGCTTCGAAACCATCATCGAACAGTACTTGCGCAGCGTTCTCAAGCCCGAATCATTTCTTTCGTCACCACAGTCGGTCTCATCGCAATTACCACAGACAGCCAGCTCCACATATTGGACACCGAATACCGACCCACAATTACCGCCATTAAATGCCATGGTACGTGACAAAAAGATGAATACTTCCTCAAGTAGGAAGTCTATTTTGCCAGATTCCCGCTAATCTCCTCTACAGGGTTTCGATAATATCACATCTTACTCTCCATGGACTTCCGGTGCCGAAGGTCTCCCAACGCCTGCACAGTCGATAAGGGATCTGAGCGAAACCACGCGCCATTCGAGAAACTTATGAAGTTCGCATCATGCTGCTTTTAAGACTCTTTGATTTCCCTACTTGTTTCTTTTTTTTCTCTCTTCTATTGTATTATGAATTTTCGGCTTTTTTATCTTCTTTCTCTCGTTTTATGGATGATTCATGGCGAATGATCAGGCTACTTATATACCATTTCAAGTTTATACCACTGGAGCAAGTTATGATTTATTGGTTTACTATTACTTTTATATGATGATGTGAATATACAAATTTATTGTTCAGTTATTTTCTTTCGGAAAATTAGTATATGCTTTGTAGCACGATCATAAGGTTGTCTCTTATACAAATAATTCCCAAATAGGGAAATAAGTGCGAGCTTAGTTGGGTAAAGCTTAGAAAGTTTATTTGGCTTGTCTGAATGACAATCCTCCAGCCAGCCCCCAATTTTCAATCATCTGTCTAAAATCTTGATGGAAAGTCTAGAAGGTAGTTGGGGGCAATGGTCAAGGTGTGGGATGTTTTTTTCCTATTGGCGGCCCATTTGGCCCTTTCCGAAGTTTTAATTTGGGTCCGCGTGAATCATTCTTGGAACAGGAAATTACAAGGCATTCGGCAACGATGAGTGCTCTGTACATCACGGAGTCGGAGCCGGCATTAGTCTGGTGTGAACTTTGAATATTCTGTGACTGGACCCGGTGATTTGAAATTGATCTTCGCTTTATGATCATGTATCAGAGCTCACTGAGCTATCCGAAATAGGCTAGGTAATGCGATCCTCTGCTAAAAATAATATAGGCTCCATAGTGAAACGCTGGCGCGATGCAGATCCCGATCCTCGACCCCACAAGGGAGTTTGCCCGCACTCTACCGCAAAACAAGCAGCTGAAGATCTCTAGGGGTGGCAGTGACTTGACGAACATATCATCTTTCTTTTCTTTGTCTGAAAAGGTTAAAGTGATGCTATATTTCGAAGACTATAATTTCATATAGAGACTACATTCAACGAGTCACGATTCTCTCTGCTATCGCGTCAACGACGCAATTTTCGTTAACACTTGATCATTTCATTGACTGTCTCCGCCGGCAAGTAGAACTTGAAAATATCTAAATATAGTCGGATAAATGAAGGCATAACTTGATGGAACATGGAATAATATATTTTTCTTATCCGCCACCACGGCGTTTCTAACCACTAAAGCTCCACCCTGGGGCCAACGTAGCTGCAACGTGCCCGAACGACGTAGTAGATTAGACTGAGTAATATCACACCCATTGTCCCAACCACGCTAAAGTTCATCGTTTCGACACTGACTAGCCAAGATGGGGGCCAGAAACTGAAAAATACCGCAATGCTCATGTAAATGAGCGCAAACGCATTGACGAGGATGCCCCAAATCCCAGGGAGATGGAACGGCCCCCAAACGAGCTTTGCGCCGGCCGTGTTGACCATTTCGGTGTCGCCATTACGGGCATAGGCGATTTTTCCGCCACATCGACGATAGAGTAATAGACCTGCTACGACCATGTATGACATGTAGAGACCAGAAATAGACATGGCGACTAGGTCGTTGAACGCGACAGATGAACCAATGTTGATGAGGGCGAGGAGACAGGCAACACATGTTGTGAGCAATATTGAATAGGTCGGGACTGCATTTTTACCGCGAACCTGGTTCTGATTATGAGCATATTTCCAGTGCAGACTCTGTTCCAGAAGAAACAGAAACGAAACGAAACGAAAACCCCTACCTGACTCCAGATTCGCCAACCCGGAATACCACGATCGCGCGCGAAGGACCAGAATTGACGTGAAGTTGTTGCTAGCATACCAACTGATGTGCTGATACCCATGACGGTGATGATAGAACACATAACAGTGGTACCTACGATGGACCCTGTCGCTTGCAAGAAGATAGACATGAATGGGTAGGGGATTGGAGATTTAAGAGCCTGTTCAATATCTCCGAGGCAGAAGAGCATACCGAGCAGCATCCCAAAGCCAAGGGATCCGTTGATCAGGACGCTCAGCATTATTGAGGCAGGCACAGCAGTTGATGCATTTGTGATTTCCTCAGACATCTGATAGGTAAATTCTAGAGTTAGCAAAAATTTTTTGGAATGGCCATAAGCTAAACATACATGAACCGCAGCATCACCTCCCGCAAATGCAAATATGCACCCGACCATGCCGACGAAGAACGATAAACCTTGCGATGGGAATCCTCCAAGATTCAGGAAATCGGTAAAAACTTCATTCGCATTTCCATGATCAGCCATCGTGACCAAAGGGATGAGGATGGCGAAGAAGCCTATAATATGAAGCATGAGGATAAAGCCTTCAAATCGTGGCAGCAAATTCCCTCCGACGAGGTTTATCGCCAGAGAGAAGACAGCAACGGCCCAGAATAAAAGTGTCCCATGCCAATTGTGTGGCTGGTAATTGTCATGCGTCAGAACGATGAGACCTTGTATGAGAGTGCCGCATAGATAGCACGAGGTTGCAAACGTGGCTTGCCATCCAATGACAGTAAGCCAACCTACTCTTCCCACATTAGATATTGCTTTCCATTACCATGGATCAATGAGAGCTGACGTGCCTGTTAGATAGCTGATGGGCTTCATGGCATATTTTGGTACTAACATTGAGCACCAATGGTACTGCCCTCCAGAGGTAGGAGCCCTACTGTCTGTTAGAGCGAAATTCTGGCTTTTTCTTATTTGCCGGAGACTTATACATTGACGCTAGCTCGGACAGAACTGCGAAAGTCGACGCGACACCAACCCAAACGAAGATAAAACCGTACACAGCACCTGCTGGGCCACCACTATGAAACCGTCAGTACTCAACAACGTCTGAAAATAGGTGGTTTTTGCTGATACTTTTCGTATGCTTGTAAGAAAAGCCTAGGATCCGTCAGTTCCCGATCGCATCAAACCAGCTATGGTTGTGAGGGCTCAGGCGACTCACACAACGATACCTTCCCAAGTTATCAGAATAGTACAGCTGAATCCCAGGATCGACCAAAGCCCAAAGTTTCGCTGTTCTTGGTTAGCAAATCTCATTCCATTTTTTTACATGTCTATACTCTCGCCTACCTTCAACACCGGTCGCTTGCCCATCCGCGCCAATTTGACATAGTCGATTTCACGACTCGATTGGTCATCAACCTCGTGAGTGCCGGTCGTACCTGATTCCTTCGGATTTTGGGAGCCCATGGCTGCTCTAGACAGTTGCAGAAAAGACGAAAACCACCCAACGATCGAAAATTAGGCTACGATTTTCTTCTGCAAGGCTGAGAGTAATAAAAGGGGGGTATGGAACGCTGGTGCAACCCCATCAGTTAATTAATTGACTGCACTAATGCAGGCAAATATGCGGCCGAGCAGCTAACAACTTTTCTTTTAAAACATCTTCGGGGTACGAGACAAACATTAGCAAAAGTTGAAACATTTTCTCACTTTTTCTTCTCTCGTTGTATGTACACTTATTTACAGCCTGATTGATATGCGACTCGCCTCAACCACCTGATTCTGCCCCTTTCTGCATTCCGAAAGAATTCAATTGCGCTAATTTTACGCTTTCATGAGGAACATCCTCATCGCGATCGCGATTTCCACCCTCGGCCCTAAACCTAAATCGAGGTCGGCGAGCCTGCCGACGTTACACTCCTAATAGCTAGCTCCGTCTTTCAAGTGAAAGTGTCTCGGTCTTCCCACAAACCTGGGAGGCGATTTCATATGAACACAGCTAGAGGCTAGTGATAACTTGACATGAGTCAATCCACTTCACCAACTAGGTCTATAGATTCATAAGTCGGACCTCTAATTCCTTGTTATTGAGTTCAGGATTGAACCTCAAAAATCTTCGATAAGGGCGAAGTGATTTAAAAGTGGTTAAAGCTCATGACAGAAATACAATCTCATTTCGAAGAATTAATTACGGTTAATCCTATGTTAATGTTCAGCTTTCGTGAAAATGTTGACTGTCAGTGGGTGACAAAGAGTCGACTACACCTATCACGGCTCACCAAATTTCTCTCAAGTGGTAAACCGATAGGTAGGATGGCAATTCCATTTCGTTGCCAGCTGGTGGCATTCCGAGCCCTCAGTCGTTGGATCCATCCCAGCGGCAACATCAGCATTCGTAGCTCTTTCCAATCGAATATTTCTCGATCGTAGAGTAAATTTTAGTATTGTGGCCATCAGAATACACATGCCCGAGAAGGCCACATTGGCCACATTGGCCTGCCAGTATTTTGGACCTTGTGATTCGGGATAGAAGTAGCTGGCGTAAATAGACGCGAAATTTGACCCAGCGTTTACCACTGCATATGCTACTGCTCGTTTAGAGCGGGGCCTCGGAAGCGAAGTGGAAACCCAGGATAAGATGCATCCAAAAGAGCCGTAGATCGACATCATCATGAAAGTGGAGACATATCGAGCTGCAACATTCAGAGTCACGGCGCTGATGATGAAGCCGATGCTACTGAAGACTTGTGGCCAGACGACATGAAGCCACCGCTCGCCAACATGATCGCTGTGGAAGGAATTCGTGACGCTTAGAATAGCAGCGAACATGTAAGGTGGTGCTGACAGCAATAAGGTCTTGGTGGTATCATAGCCAAGTGTTTCAACTATTGTCGGAAAGAAGTTTGTAAAGCAGGCAGCAGTATTGAGGCCAAGCTGCATTAGCCAGATAATGTAGAGAACAGGATCAGTGAAGGCGAGTTTTAAACCCTCCCAGCTGTTGCGTGTTTCGTCATGATCGTTCTCGCTTGCATCTTCTGCTAGACGCGCAATGGCTAGAATACGTTCTTCATCAGTAAGCCATTTGGTGGTCGCTGGATAATCCGGTAGAGTGAAAATTGCAAGAATTGCAACGGGTATAGTTGCGCCTCCCTCAATGATAACTTGACCAGGCCCAAATTAGTAAATCCGCATGAAAAAACCAAAACAAATGGTGTGTAGTTGTGGATTTTAACATACACAGCCATCTCCACGCCGGAATCCCGGCCTTTCCATCCATTCCGGACATAATTGCACTGCCTAAAAGACCACCAAAGGCACCTGATATCTGAGCCGCAACGTAAAGGATTGAAATACGAGCTGCGAGCTCTTTCTTCGTGTACCACGAGGAAAAAAGAAATAATGCACCGGCTTTAGACAGAAAGTTAGGCATTCTTCTCTGTAAAAGAGATTAAATAGACACTCACGAAAGAATGGAGCTTCAACAAAACCGAGAATGAACCGCAACGCCAAAAGGCCTCGGTAGTTCTGCACAGCGCCTGTACACGTGCTTACGATAGCCCATGCACACATCACACTAGGCTGGTAAATAAGATCAGCTAACCTTTTCTCTCAATTGCATGCTACCTTGATTTAACATACCAGAAATAGCGATGGTCTCATCTTGTTCAAAATCATATTAGTTGGGATCTGGGTTAGAATATATCCGACGAAGAATAAACCTAATTCCAGTAAGCTCCACGACCCCCCTTGTATGGATGCACTGCAGGAACTCACTGATGACGGTGTTGTATTGGTTATCGTGAAGCCCAAGATCCTCCTCGAGCGTTCCCAGGCGTGCTGTCGCAATATTATTTCGGTCAAGGTAGTTAAGAACATCTTTTTGTTCAACGGTTAGCTATTTATCTTCCATGAATTCTTATAATTCGATTGGCTAGGCCCATACAGATCAACATCATCAAAGGCAAAAGGCGGAGATCAAGTTTGCGAACAAATCTCTTCTCTAATTCATTGCGATTAGGAATCAGCAAGTTGGCCACTTCCACCTCCGAAATGTCCGATTTATCCTTCTGCAAAGTATCGACTTCTTGTGCCGCGGCCTCTTTGCTGCGCTCCTCGAAGCTGGATTTCTTTTTTATTCCCATTTTTAATCACACTCCCACGAAAATGCGGGTTAAGAAAATTGCGGCAAAGTGAAGAAGGTTGTTGGAAGCAAGGGCTATTACGCTCGGTCGACAAGGAAGCTTTGTTAATATTTCTAGCCACTGCGGGGTCTTGATCTATTTTGTATTTAAATGGGGGGCCTCCACCTTCCCCGGCTTAACTTCCTTCGCGTCCTGGGGTTTGATGCAAATCCCCGGATTTTGGGCTGGGGAAGTGTGTCTAGCTTCTTCAGGCAAGTTAGCGACCCGTTTCTCGGCGCTGTCGGCTGGTTTCCCGAAATAGAACCGAATACTCGATGTTCAAGTGGCATGAGGGAAAAGACAAAGCTCATTTGTTGCTTGTATTCCAAGCGTTACCCTCATAGCTGGTCATTCAGGTATTACATTATCCCGAAGCACCACATCCTGAAGGGTCGTGCCACACACTTTGCGCCTTTTCTCCAACTCGGTGGGTTACTTGCTGCCAACTATTCACATAGAGTACACAACCAGTGTGGAATATTCAATAGGCATTTGCTTGTACGCGGAGCAGACTTGAAAGGAACGAAAAATGGTTGGTACATCTATATCCACAACCCTCCCATGACAGAAAGTGTACAGGAATTATCATCGACAAGGAACATTCCTTTAAAGGTGGAAAGCTCCAACAGCGAAGGCGAACATGGCAGGAGCGAAAATAGACACAAATGTTGAGAGTGATCCAGCGGAGGTCACATTCGAGGAGACAGATGCACTAGCAGCAGACGATCCGGAGGCCTTAGAAGCAGAGCTGGAGGAGGCCTTGCTAGAGCTAGAGATTGAGCTTGAAGTTGTGTTTGACAAGTTGGTTGAGGTGGTACCGTTGGAAGCCTTGATGCTGGTATAGGAACCGGTCTTGTCGGTGTATTTGTAGGCCTGGGCGGGGTTGTAGTTGGTGATGTTGATGGAATCCACATACATGGTGAAGGGGCCATCAGTATAGTCAGTCTCACCACCAGCCCACTCAATGGTGCCCTCGGCGTTGTCGGAGTCTCCACCGGCCCAGATACCGACCTTGATGCGCATGGGTGTTTGAGGATAGTTCTTGCCGGAGACGGCATCGGCATATTCCAAGGTACGGACAAGCTCACCGTCTAAGAGCCACTCAATACGGCTGGAAGTCCAGTCAATACTGTAGGTGTGGAAGGTCTCTTCGGGGCTGGAGACGGTGACGGTGGTAGCGCGGTCATAGGAGGTAGTATTGCCCTTTCCGAAATAGTCTGTCTCAATTGAGGTGTCGTAGGTGCTGATTTGCTCCTGTTTCTCATGTCAGATGGGCACTGGTTATTGCTCATCCGTCTTTCCAATAGCCACTCACCCAGTCAATCTCATCGAGATCATCCGACTCCATCACGGTGGTGCTGATGATACCAGTACCATTGGCGGCTCTGAACTTGACATCAACCCGACCGAAGAAAATATAGAAGTCACTTTCGATGGTGGGAGCATCTCCCTGTTCAGATATGGTGAATTTCGCACCGAGGGAAGTGCTCTCGACAGAGCCCGAGGTGGTGTTCCACTTGGTAAAGGCAGACGAACCCGAGGTGAAGTCTGTATCCAACTGCCATTGATTCAGACCGGTGTCAGCAGTACATGTCTCTGAAAAAAGAAAGTGTCAGAACTCGGCAGGAGGAAGAGGGTATGATTCAAGTTGACTAACTCTTCAGCGGGTTGCAGCTGGTATAAGTCTGGGCAGCACTGAGCTGGACAGTAGCCAGGAAAAGTGCGGCCCATTTCTGATAGGAGTTGAAGACCATGATGAAGGTGTCAAGCAATGTCTAACGAAAAAAATGGTATATATCCTAACGAGTGGAATGAATGGTACGCAGATCCAAAACGAGTGAAAGGGCACCAGCAGTAGAACTTCAGCTTATAGAGCAACTCGAAAACAAGCGAACATGTTCTAGACGGAGAACCATGCAATCCATTTCTTAGATCGTCTATTTATATTAATCGACTTCATCTGCCACGAACTGAGTGCGCCATTGTGCTCGGGAATGGGGCAGCACGTCCACCAATAATGACGGCAGGTCAGGAGGTTCCCAGGCAGGGCAGGATGATTGGACTATGGGCTAGTTGTGGAGGAGAAGAGTAGTCGACAAAGCGGAGTTTCCATCTCCTAGAACAACTCTGATCAAGCAATCGTAGCTGCGCCAAAAAAGCTTGGGTTGGCTGATGACGGCAGCAGCTTGCGTAGTTGGCCTGGCGCGGCGGATCTAACCGGGCGGCCTACGTACGCCGTAAGCTCCCAGTCAACCGACTTTTCTCCCGAGTTGTCGATGCCGAGCCCTACAAAGGCCAGGCGACTCCGTTGAAGAGGCAAATGGAGATAAAAGCAAAAATAGGACGTCTCTCCCACGGTAGAGCAGATTTCGCATCTTGGAAGTGCCGGCAACATAGCGGATCGCGCTCGCTTCACGCCTGGAAGACCCACTGGCCACGACGCAGCTGGTATTATTTTTCCCGGCCAATAGTTGAGCCAGGGGATTGATGGGAACTAATACCATGTCTCGAAAGCGATTGCATTGGGTTATTCACACACGACGCACAGCCGTCCCGAAATTGACATGTCTACCACAATACAGGCATGCGACACACAATTCTGAATATGAACGCATCGAACCGCTGCCTTCCAAGGTCGATAGCTTGGTCCACTTACTACGAGTATGTGCAGCCTGCCTTGGCTTAAAAACAAAGAAAAGAAAAGAAATCCTAGTTATCTATAATTCGAGAAACAAATAACCAAGCAACTATTTTTGTTAACGAGCTTCTCACAAATCTCAAGTGGAACCGGAAAATCAACAATACAGGTCAACGCTCTGAGAAAGAGACCCAAAAACATCAATTCAAATGCTCATTCGGTGCCATGAAGATATGCTAATCATTTGCAGCTGTCAGGATAGGCCAAATCAACGCGTACCCTGATTCTCGGCGACCGCGTATGCCTCCTCTGCTCAGGCATAGCCTTGGACCGCCAATTATAGCGACTTGATGGCATTAAACAACCGAGTTTGGGTTGGATTGAAATTAATGAGTTTAAATCTTTTTATTTTAGCCCGCGTTATTTTTGGTTGTTTAATTTTGGGGGGGGGGGGGTTATTTTCTTTTCTAATCAAGTTGATCTCCAACTGTAGATCTAGACGAGTTCATTCTTTACCTACGGTAGACAGCAATTGGCACAATAACGGCTGGCCATCCAAAAGCCGCTATAAGATCTCATCTTTGTATCGCTGATCGCAAAATGATCTGATAATCATGCTGCTGTTAGGTTGATTTTTGTAAAAGCCTAGTGGCGGGTTACCCTTTTTTAGTAAAGCCTTCCTTCCGCACACTTGAGAGTAGGCCTCTTTACCCGAGTTGTATGTCTGCTGCGGATAACGTAAGTGGAGTCAGCAAATTGTTTCCTAGATCGTGATGGCTAATCCATGTTTTCACTACGGTTGGGATCTTGAAAGTACTGTTGGGTTCCCACCGGGCATCCCACAAGGCTGAAAAATCATTCTTATAAATCAACGATAGCAATTAGTTATCATGCGTTAATTATATCTGCTTATTTATTGATATAGATTACCAACCAGTGAACACCTTAATGACGAAAGCATGCGCTTATATTCGACATACTAGCTAACAATTAATATAAAAAGAATTGATTCCATGTCCTCAGATATTATGTTCAACTTTTCACAAGACGTCAATTCCAATAAAACGAAATAAAATAGCACCCACACACCATGTCCCCACTTGTTAATGAAGCGGCATGGATTACCTCTGCCAAGTCAAAGCCGCTCCAGGTTGGGCCTGCACCTGCACCAATGCCAGAAGAACATGAGATTGTCATCAAAGTTGCTTACGCCGCTGTCAATCCAGTCGACTGGAAGGTTGGATTCCTAACCCGTGTTTATAAGAATATAATCCTCGAGCGGACAATTCTAAATTCTGTGACAGTTGCAAGAGAATCCCGGGTGGCCGTTAAACTATCCTTTTATTCTCGGAACCGATGTCGCGGGTACTATTGTTCAACTAGGCTCCAGTGTCACCAGATTCAGAATCGGCCAAAGGGTTATTGCGTAAGTCTCTTGTGCAGAATTTCGGCCCAATTGTAGGCCAACTGATAACATTTTCTGACAATTCTACAAGTCACTGCGATAGTCTGGTGTCCGGGAAAGCATCAAACTCCGCATTTCAGCTGTACAGTACCTGTCGTGAAATCCTGGTTTCTGCGGTGCCAGATTCTTTGCCTTTGGCTAATGCTGTCGTCCTCCCAATCTCAATCACCACGGCTTCTAGTGCCCTTTTTGTTCAACTCAGGGTACCTTTGCCCTTGCTGAACTCTCCGCCTACAGGCAAGAAGATTCTATTGTGGGGAGGAAGTTCGTCTGTCGGAATTTCGGCCATCCAGCTTGCGCGCGCCGCTGGCCTCGAGGTAGTAACTACCGCCGGGAGTGCTAACCATGATCTTGTCAAAGGGCTCGGGGCATCCTACATATTTGACCACAAAGACCCGGATATTGTTGATAAGGTCTCAGGCCTACTAAAGCCAGGCGATTTGGCTGTCGACTGTATCAGTGATGATGACACACAAGCCAAATGTGGAGAAATTTTGTCGAGAATCGGTGGCGGGAAGCTACCAATTATGCTTTCCCCCAAAGGATCAGCCCCTGAGAATGTAGATCCGGTATTCGGTAGGTGAGGACTTCCCTGTGGTGAAACATTTTACTGATATCCCGCAGTGAATGGCTTAGCTCCCGGGTTCTCAGATCCTGAAGTTGGTGACGCGGTTTGGCGACAATATATCCCATCGGCCCTGGCTACCGGAATATTTCAAGCAAAACCAGATCCTGTTATTTTGAAAGGGGGACTTCATAGGGTACAGGAAGGCATCGATCTTCTCCGGAAAGGTGTCTCGGCGAAGAAGGTGGTTATTGAAATTTCAGAAGAGTAGCGCCTGCGAAAATGTTTTGATGGTTTTATTCTACTTGATTTCGAGAACTGCAACGGGAACTTAACTGACCTACATGGTTTGGTTGGATTTATAAATCGCGTGGTAAATCTTAGTATTTGAGCGACAAGTATATGTCATCTCCACTAATTGAGTGAGGACACCAGATGCAATATATACTTCCGCCAATATTAGATCTGAATATTGGAGACAAGTCAAACGTTAGGTTCATAATAAGATACTATTACGATAATTATTTACAGTTCTAAAAGTTAAAGGGTCAAAGTCTCGGTCCGAAATCAAGAAATCATGTCGACCCTGAGTGCAAAATCTAGACCTTAAAAGGTAGACCGGGTCCCTTGCAACCATCTGCTTCCTCGAAGTACCAGTGGTGGGCATCGAAATCAGTCAGTCCAGGCACACCGGTGCCAGTGTTACCGTCCCAATTGATGGATCCCTCCAAAACCTTAACGTCACTGGTAGTGACAGTTGCGTTGTTGGGTGAAGTGATATAGTACTCGGGACTGACATGGACGTATCCCATGGCGATAAGAGGGAGCTTGGGAACAGGGTCGTTGATGTGGGTGAAGCGGTAGTTGTTTGGCTGGGCAGTGATATACTTGGCTAAGGCGGGATTGGCCACACGAGGCGATGCGTACGCGTACAGCTTGGCCTCTGGGTGACCTTTACCACGAAGGTCAGCAGCGGCGAGGGTAGCAACGCCGGCACCCAGACTGTGGCCGACGACAACTACTTCGTAGTCGGAATGCTTCAACACGGTCTCATTCAGGACCTTTGAGATGGGGTCGCGGACATTGGTCCACGAACTCCAGAAGCCCAGCTCTGCAAAGCAGCCGTCACAGAGTTTCGGGTCGGTGTAGAAAAATTCGGCGTCGGCGATCCAGTTGCGAACCGAATAGGACCCACGGAAGGCTAGAACGATGGCCTTGTTGGTGTTATCTAGTGCGACATAGCCAGCAGTATCGGTAGAAGTAGTGCTAATATAATTTAGTGTTGTGCTCTATCGGGTCTCGGAATGTGGAGTACTTACTTGGAAAAGTCATAGACGATACTGGTGTCAGCCTGCTCTACCTGAGGACAATTTCCAGCCGAACAGGTCAATTTGTGACCAGGCTGAGAGACATAGTTGTCGTAGCAGTAGGATGCAGCCGCATACTGAACCCAGAACTTGAATTCAGACAACTCGTCGGTCGGGATATCTGAAAATGTATCAGTGGTAGAAACGAAGGAAGATTCTTCTTAATCATCATACCTCGTGTCTGCAATTTATTCGGGAGAGCATGCCCAATAGCAGTGACTGCAGACAACGTGGCAAGGATGGAGAAACGCATAATGATCAAGCAAAAGACTTTCGTAGAATGGATTAGTAGACAGGTTCCTGGTAGGTAGCCCTTTTTATCTCGCTCCGGCCCTTCCGGTCCCACGCGGGAAAAGAATGATTTGGTTCCAGCATGGTTATCCACCCAAAACGATGCCTTACACTAAATATCCGATGAATTGAATGAGTGATTTGACCCAGACCGGTAGTGATTGCCCGGCAGAATGACTCCCCAGCGGACTTACCTCGGTGCATCGGTGTCCTTGCCTTTTAGCATTCGATCTGTGCAAATCATATCGTGAACCAGTGGCCAGGACAGCCCGATCCCAGGATGGTTGGAGCTTGGCATAGATGGACCATGGATGCCGATGGGGCTCCGCGGTCATCTAACCCTTTCCGGTGGACTGGCCGGGGTGGATTTTAGACAAACGATGATCATCGAGCATGTTCACATGGGAGCGGCAAGGCAGGTTGTGGGGTTTTTTTGATGTTCTTTTATCTTGGGCATTGGTGTGTGTGTCTGAATGAGAGTGAGAAAACGACGGCTAAACCACCTGGAAATCGAATCGAGGCAATCGAGGTCAACGCAGCTGAAAGACAAGCCGCCGAACGCATACGTGCAGGAACCATTGCTATCGGCGACGGCCGGTCAACCCGAGTGGCCGGTGTCTCCATAAAATCAGTTCGTGAATTTCAGCTCGGCCTGACCAAGTGTCATGCAAGGATCCACAGCAGGAACTAGGGTCATCCGCCGAGGAACCACTCAACTTGAACCTGTTGGATTTCATTCGGAGAATGTGGATCCGAATTTGAGAAGAAGACCATGAATATATTAAAATCAAAGTGGTGATCGGGGCTTGACCCACTCAGGTCGGGCTCTCGGAATGCAAGATCACCCCGCGTATACCGAGTGCATAATCTGATCCGAGGCCCAGGGTGTGAACGTGATTGAGAATTGTTTCTTTTGAAAAAAAAGCAAGACTCCAGTTCGCGATATGTATGTACAGGCCATTATCGATGCATGAAGATGGAGCTATTCCTGAAAGAAGCCGAGAGGGCTTAATGGATCCAATCAGGAACAAGAAAACCAACTCACACAATATATTCATCCTGCTAGGATACTTTTCCAGTCAATGGATATGTGCATGAAATCTATCATCTTCTTTTTGAGACAAGCTGTGCATATAACACCAATCTGGAGACCATAGCGAGAAATTCAATGCTGCACCTTAGTATTATTAGCAGACCGGAGGCTCAGGGAGATAAGTACTTTTTCGTGGTTAAAGTCGTTCAAAGATTGCTTTATAGCAAGGCTGTTCGGTTTCCTTCTGCCCTAGGAAGTTCTAGACCCTTCGTGTGGACATCTGGACGTGGGCAATGTGCTGGTGATTAGCTCGCGAGAGAATGACTTGCCTCCAAAACTAAAGCTCAACCTCATATCAAATAGTTGATAGGGCAACACGGGTGATTAAATATGATTAAATACACATTTTTGTATGTACAAATGTGAGATTTTGAGATTCTGGTTGGCATTGAAATGCGTCATGCCTTCTTCTGTCTGAAGCGTCGATCTCCACTCGGCAGACGCCAACGCCCACCAAAAGGAGACATCGGGCCCAATGGCCATGGCGGATGATAATATCAGACAAGACTCGAGTGCTAGTCCCTGTCAAATGTAAGGTTAAAGGTTATGAAGTCCTCCTCCTTAGGCCACCCGTTGGCCACCCTTATGACAACATACCCATCACTGCGCCATTCTGATTGATGCTAAGGGTCGAGGAACCCACCGGGCGGTGTCGCCAAGTGCGTTTGCCAAGTGTCGATCTTATATTGAAGTGACTAGTCTGGAATTTTCATTGGCCCTCCCCAACGATCGTCGTCTAATTTGGGGGCGAAAGGTGGCATTCGCGGTCAATTTTGCCCTGCCCTGCGGTCGGAATTCATGGCATCGCCCCATGTTCTTGAGATTTTAAATTCTCAAAAAGGCCTGCATCGCGTCTTTCGATCTGGCAAGTTTTCTTACACTATATGCCAAGTTGCCATATTAGTCTCTCCATTCTCTAGTCGCATCGACTAGAGGAGAGCGTCCCCATGATGAGGTCCTCTCTCGATGTGTTTCGTACTTGTTATACAGTCTTTGAGCTGCTCATCGTTCTAGGCCTGACAGTTCTATTCACGGGATACATCATTCTGAAACGAAGGAGAAGCAACGCTCTCAACCCACTGCCGTTTAAGTCCATTTTGGTCTCCATGCTTTTCTACATCGGGTAAATACGCGAACATCGCATTCAAATATTGCATCCAAAATTCCACTAAAACTTTTTATCTGACTAGGGCTGAAATTTGTATCGGCGTTTACAATGCCTTATACCTTTCGCGTGTGCGCATGAAGGACACTTACCTTGCTGCTGAGGTCATCAGCGAAGGTATGATGCTGGTCGCAGTCAACCTCTTGTTCTACATTTTCTATCGAATTTTCCATACCTTTGGAGAGCATATAATTGGCCCGAGTAATTTATGGCCTCGTGTGAGAACATTGCACTGGGTGCTTCTGGGCATATTTGTGTCCCTGAGCATTGTTGACTGGTGCTGGTATCTCTATGATATTCTGGGTCAAATACAATCTTCACCCGCTTTGCCCTCGGGCACTCAGAGCCGTGACCAGATATGGTCCAAAATCTTGTCGGCGAGGTGGATAGTGTTCTGGATGGGCTCCTGGGAGACTCTAGGCGCACTGATGTTTATGGGTATGCAGACATCATCCCGGGCCCCCCATATGAGGGTAAGTCGAACGCTGATGTGCCCATCCGTTTCTACAAGTGCTAATGATCACATTAGATGGCCACATACTTTGCGCTAACTGCAAGCGGCTTTTTCTTCGCCTTGAACGGCCTTTGGGCTATTTGGAGTATCAACGCTTTTCTCGCAAGCGTTTATCCTACACAAATGGCAATTGCTGCCCGCGAAATTGTTCAATTTTTCTTTTGCTTGGGCTCTTATCTTGGACTCGGGTTGTGCTCCTGGAGATTCCCTGCGGGGGTGGCCAAAGATTCGGAAGATGTCTACAGGGCAAACAGGAGCACCAAGAGGCTGATGGGCCCTGTGGAGGCAGATTCGCGAGTTCCTATGCCGGAAGTAGGCACATCGAGACAGATTTTGGAGGCAGATCCATCACGACCTGTCGTGGAAGCTGATGCGACAAGGCCCATTTTGGAGGCGGACTCGAATTTCACTCATGAGAAACCATCAACATATCATATGACTAATGTATAGCATTAATAAAATTATCAGCGTGATTACACACCGTCAGTTTGTCGTGGTTGATGAGCATGATACGCTCTTGTCTATTATTCTTTTTGGGCAAAATTATAGTCAGGACAATCTATGCGAAGTGTACGGCAAATGACAGGTGATTCAAGTTGGCTAGGTGCCAACTGATTTTAAAATCCACATGTGTCGGGCTTTTTGGTTCGGGTCGTCATTCTAGTAGCGCCGAAAAGGCTTGTTTTTTGCTTGGTTTCTGTTGCGATGGCTATACCAGCCATCGCGTTTGTCTTTGATCGGCAGCTAAAGCAGATTCTCACATCAGACAACCATCCTTAATACTTGAATGCAGATCACTCATGCCAACCCGCACACGGCGATATTTAGCTGTGCTTCCAGGACTTTTGGGATTGTTGTCTTTGAGCTTCAGACTTTCAACGCTGGGTGATATAGAGCGAGCGCCGCTCATCACCGGTGCAGCATTCTTGCCCGGAGACGCGGAGATAGGTTCCAATGCAAAGACTTCGACCATCCACTCATACCAGACTTTGCGGTCGTCAGTCTGGCGATACATCGTAACAACGATCTCACCATTGTCGGGGACATTCAGAGGATTCTTTGTTTGCGAGACATGTTAGCACACGCGGCAATTGTGACCCACCAACACTGAGAGTAGGGGTATGAGTTAGTGGCATGGCTTCTCACCTTCAACGGGAAATAGATCGGGAACCAGCTGATCATGCTGGCACTCTTTTCTTCCATCGTGACCGGGTTGGTCGAGAGCTCTACATCTCCATACAGAACAGTTTCAAAGTATCCAGCCAAGCCGTGACAGACACCCCGGTTCTGGGCAGGGAAGGATAGGCGCGTCTGTCGTACATTATGGGAATTTGGGACTGTGGACCCAGCAGGCTGGTCCGGGATGTTACGGTTCGGGTGAGAGAACGACCAGGCAGTTTGGACGAAGGGGGTTTGGAATTCTGTAGCAGTGATAGGCGTGGTCGAGCCAGACGAGCGGTTTGCGGTGTTTTGGCTTCCGGCGTCGGAATTGACCGGGTTTTCTTGTGAAGACAAGAAATCGATAGCGTGTAGCATCACCACATAAGGTGTCTCCGGGGCAGCTGGGTTGGAGACCGTCTGGTTCATCACATCCGCGTGCAACTTGGGGGCAGAGACTGGTGTGAAATGAGCCGAGTATGAAGCCGGAATGGAGATCCCATGAACAGGATTTATCAGATCGTTAATCCCATCCAAGCACTCAGGAGACAGTTCGTTATCGGCGAACGAACCGAGCAACTCAGACACCACGATATCGACGTGAGTGTATGAGATGCCGGTGGTGTTTTGGCCAGAGAAATCCGATGCTCGGCCCGGGTCATTCTCGCCCTTCTTCGGTGTATACAAGAGAGAGTCCTCGATGCCTAGCGCTTCACCAACTGGGTCTTGGTTGATCTTGTCCGTTGCCTGTCGTCGCACACGCGGTCCTTTCCAGCTCCGCATGTCAGACTGGACCAGAGTGACCCTACCACCCCAGGTAGTTTCGTTGTGTCTTTGAAGCAGTACAAATGCATTCTGGTTCTTTTCAACAGCCCATAGATCAATTTCAACGCCTGCCTCTTCACTGGCCTTGAGTGCCCGAGTCACTAGTGGTCCGCGTCCAGCACCCACAACAGCAAGAATCACCTTACCATCCGGGTGAGATGTCGGCTTCTTTTGGTCGGCCCAATCTTTCAGTGCCTTTGTGATTGCACGTTGATACCATTCATACTTGATCGGATCCTTTTCAAAGACTTCATAAGTGATGCTCTCCAGATTGACAGTAAGTGGTTGCAAAGGGGCCTGCAAATAGTCTTGGTAACCCACGCCAAATCTCTCAATAGCGGTACGTGGAGGTTGACGCTGCTGTAGATTCCGTATGTAGGAGAGATGCGGCGTGGGATCAAAATGCTTCTTGGTAGATCCCGCAACCTGTGATAGACTAGGGTACTCAGAGCCAGAGAGAGGAGACTTGTCGCCCTCGGTATCATCCGCATCCTCGATGCCAGGGATCGGACCAACATCGCAGAGAAGAATCCAGGGAACGGTTCGAAGGCGCATCATCTTTGCTATCAAGGACTGATGAGCTTTAGAAAGAACCGGGTATCCTTTCTGGTTCTTCAAGAAACAAGAGGCATCGATGGTCAGAATATGCACGGGTTCCGAGTGCCAGCGTGACTGTACAGTCAGAGCCGGTAATTGTTTTGGCACCGACAGGGCTGTCATCTCAGTTAATGAACGGCGGTCCTAGAGGCGAGGGAAGAGATCTGAGTATATCTTACCTACGAGCAACCTTGCGTGATATCTACAGGTCTTGCGAATTAAATCCCAGGCGTCCCACGTCCCAAATAAATCCAACTTCGGCGACGCACCATTCTCGGGTTGCAGGAATTCCTCTCGAGCAAGAGGAGCCAGATCTCCCATCGTGTCGACTTCAAGCTCAGGGCTGTCAGTCATTCGAAGCCAGATGTGAAATTGGATGTAGGGCCCAAGGTTGAGCGCATCCTGGACAGCTCGAGCATAGTAAACCACTCCCTCTGAGTGAAGGCCACCATGATGCAGTTTGGGGCTTGGGAGCAAGAGATATCCGATGCCACAGAAAGCTGCATACGCGACTTCCAGAAGAAGCACTTGTCGCGACAAGTTTGCGATCAAAGGATCTGGCGAGCAGAGATCTATCCAGCTACTGATGACCCCGACAATTTGGCTCGTAGCATCGTTGGGGGTGAGATGGGTGTCCAATTTCGACAGGGCCGGCACCAAGAGTGGGCGAGTATTCTGAGAAGTGGCCATAGTTCCAATAGAATCATATGTTGGCGAATGCAAGGTGGAGAGATAAGAAGACAACAGCCCCAAAACTCGCGAATGGAAATGAGGTGTCGTGATGGGCACGGTCAACATATCATACTAAAGCTTCTTCATTAGTATCTGGTGGAATACGGGAACAAGAACCGCTTAGCATAGGGACCACTCACGTTGGCCTCGTGCACCTTGAAAACCGTATCGGTGGTCACCGCCGTAGACCTATTACTCTCATGATGACCGATGAGGAAGGGCGGGCCTGGATCGTCGGACGCGTAGTTTTCCATATTGATAGAAGCTCTGGTGGGTAAATTGACTGAAGCGGGGGACAGTTGGCGGACTGGAAAGAGTCAAAGTTGTTGGCAGAGTCAGGGACCTGCAAGCTGAAGAAAACGAGGGATTCACAGGCTCAAAGTCAAACCCACCAGGCTCAGCCCCTTGTATCAAGGCACGAATGGTCAAAGCAATGACAATGCCAATCAAGCAATCCCTTTGTGGGGAGACCGGGCGGCAGAATATCTCGGGCGGTGTCGGCGATAGGCCGATCGCCGCGCGAGCTGCCAATCCGATCCGAGATTTTTCTATCACTGAGTTTTGCCTCGACTTCGACTTCTCAGAGCATCGCTCATTATGGTTGATCGCCGCACAGACCCGGAGGACGGCTCACGAGCAAAGCGCCAGAAGATGGATGCCGGAGACCCCAAGAATAACCCGTACCTGGCCCACATGTACGAGGACGCCAACGTCAACTCCAACGCCGACTCGGGCTCGGCTCTAGCCAAGTTCAAGCGCCATCAAACGACAGCGGCACTGGCGAAAAAGGCCGAGGACGGCGATGTGAACCCGTTCAATGGCCAGCCCTTTTCCAGCAAATACTTCTCCATCTTGAAGTCCCGGCGTGACCTGCCTGTGCACCAACAGCGGTGAGTTGAAGCCTCAATTCCCTTCTCAACTTAATTGCAGTCCAGTTGTACTGATTATGGCCTTTCCTCGCAGTGATGAGTTCCTGCAACTCTACCAGCAATCGCAAATCCTGGTCTTTGTTGGTGAAACCGGTTCCGGAAAGACCACCCAGATCCCGCAATTCGTCCTCTTCGATGACCTCCCCCAGACCCAGCGCAAGATGGTCGCCTGTACACAGCCTCGTCGTGTTGCGGCCATGTCCGTTGCCCAGCGCGTCGCCGAGGAGATGGATGTTAAGCTTGGTGATGAAGTTGGTTATAGCATTCGTTTCGAAGACAAGACGAGCCAGAAAACTCTCTTGAAATATATGACCGACGGTATGCTCTTGCGAGAGGCCATGAACGACCACAACCTGTCGCGATACAGCACGATTATGCTGGACGAGGCTCACGAGAGAACAATGGCTACTGATGTTCTCATGGGTCTTTTGAAGGAAGTTGTGGGGCGACGGCCTGACCTGAAGATCATCATCATGTCTGCCACTCTCGATGCGCAAAAGTTCCAGCGGTATTTCTTGGATGCGCCACTTCTGGCGGTTCCCGGACGAACCCACCCGGTCGAGATCTTCTATACCCCAGAGCCTGAGCAGGACTACGTTGAAGCCGCTATTCGGACTGTTCTCCAGATCCACGCCACCGAAGATGAAGGTGATATTCTCGTGTTCTTGACTGGTGAAGAGGAGATCGAAGATGCTGCGCGCAAGATCGCACTTGAGGGAGATGAGATGGTCAGAGAAGCCGATGCTGGTCCCCTCAAGGTGTACCCGCTTTACGGTAGTCTGCCTCCCCACATGCAACAACGCATATTCGATCCTGCACCACAGGCTCGTCGCCCTGGTGGCCGTCCGGGTAGGAAAGTCATTATTTCCACCAACATTGCGGAAACTTCTCTTACCATCGATGGAATCGTGTATGTGGTGGACCCTGGTTTCTCCAAGCAAAAGATCTACAACCCTCGTATTCGTGTCGAGTCTCTTCTGGTCTCCCCTATTTCCAAAGCTTCCGCTCAGCAGAGAGCCGGTCGTGCCGGTCGTACCCGTCCTGGAAAATGCTTCCGTCTTTACACCGAAGAGGCTTTCAAGAAAGAGTTGATCGAGCAGACATACCCCGAAATTCTTCGGTCGAACTTGGCTTCGACTGTCCTTGAATTGAAGAAGCTTGGAGTTGACGACTTGGTCCACTTCGATCTGATGGACCCGCCTGCGCCAGAGACTTTGATGAGAGCGCTGGAGGAGCTCAACTATCTGGCCTGTCTGGACGACGAGGGCGAACTCACTCAACTTGGCCGTTTGGCATCCGATTTCCCTCTAGATCCGGCCCTGGCGGTCATGCTCATCAGTTCCCCCGAGTTCTACTGCTCTAACGAAATTCTCTCAATCACTGCACTTCTCTCGGTTCCCCAGGTGTTTGTCCGCCCCGCATCCCAGCGAAAGCGCGCCGATGAGATGAAGGCTCTCTTCTCCCACGAACACGGTGATCAGTTGACTATGTTGAACGTCTACCATGCTTTCAAGGGTCCCGAAGCGCAAGCAAACCCCAAGCAGTGGTGCCACGACCACTTCCTCTCCCTGCGTTCCCTACAGTCTGCCGATAACGTTCGGATGCAATTGCTCCGTATCATGGAACGTGAAGAACTCGAGATGGTCTCCACTCCCTTCGATGACAAGAAGTACTATGAGAATATCCGCCGCGCTCTGTGCGCCGGGTTCTTTATGCAAGTTGCCAAGAAGGAAGCTCAAGGCAAGAGCGTCTATACCACCATTAAGGATAACCAAAGTGTTCTCCTGCACCCGTCAACAGTCTTGGCCCACGATGCGGAATGGGTTTTGTATAACGAATTCGTCCTCACTACCAAGAACTACATTCGTACAGTGGTCGCTATCAAGCCCGAGTGGCTCTTGGTATGTTTATATTCTCAGCCCGTCCCTATTTACAATTGCTAACCCTAAAGCAGGACATCGCACCCACATACTACGACATTAGCTCGTTCCCTAAGGGTGATATCCGATCATCTCTCATGCGTGCCGCCGATCGACTCGCCCGCAAGGAAAAGATGCGTGCCGACAAGCGCCGGTAGATTCTCTTTCGTGTGAGGCCTTCACGGCGCAATTCATTATTTTAGATTCCCTTTTTTTGTCCAATTTCATGGTACTATATGCCCAAAAGTATTCAGATAGAAGGTCTATCATTGCATTAAAATAGGTGCACTTCTTTATTTGCCTCAAGCTTGTCTGAATATAAAGTTTTCTTTACTTTGATGGGAGTGCTAGTAGTAGATAAGCTTTAAAACTTGAAGGGTTTACAAAAGGCTCGCTCATTGGATATGATACATGTTATCTATTGTATTACGTCCTCACAAAAGGGTAATCTAGGGTACTGTACAAAATTTATAGCCATAAATCGAAACGCCAGAGCCCAATAGCTCATTCAATGTGTGCATGGGTTGCAGGGCCACCTCTCTCGACAGCAGGGCGTCAACGTGTATTTGGTTGACCAGAAGACATGTAAAAATTAGCCAGCGAGGAGACAAGAGAGTCGGTAAGGTTAATTTCTTGGCATTGAAACTGCGCGTCTCCTTTTCCCAGGCAAGAGAGAAGGTTCTTTCTCCTCGATCGGAGTGGATTTCCGTTCGAATTTGATGCTCATGTGCGGGTCTTCGATAGCATTGGCGGGTGGGAGGACAGTGTCAAGGTTTTGTAAGCTCGGTTTTCTATGACCGTCGTGGAAAGGGTCATCGTCTTTGAATGAGGATTCGATGTGGTGTTCACGGATCTGAAAGACTAGCTGTCGAAGCTGAGCTAATTCAATTTTCATTGAGGTAAGCTCTTCTGCCTGTGAACTTTGTAGTTGTGCCTTTTCATTGGATAGGTCAACCTCTGGCTGTGAGATTTGTGACGGGATCGACTTTGTTGTTGTATGCTCGGGTTGTCCTGATATATTCGCAAGCGAGGCGACCATGGAACGATGGGCATACTCAGCCGAGAACTGATCATATTTCTGGCTTTTGGTAGCACTCTCTGATGTCTCGAGCCTGCTCAAGTATTCACCAAATATGCTTGCGAAGTCATAGCACTTTTGCCATAGAGGCTGATTAAGATTTCCCATTGATGCTGCTTTAGCAGCTTCTTTCCATCGCTTGCCCTCAAGGTCAACGATAGGGGTGAGTTCATCTTGTTCCAGAGGGATGTTGGGATCAAAGCCGCTGTGCATGGCAGCGTCAATCAAAACTTGTGACACGTCTTTTCGGTTGCACGAGTCGCAGAGTTGGACCATTCGCACGAGGAGGCGGGGGACGTAATTTGCTATGGGATCTGTTGATGACACAAGATAGGTGATGGCTCTCTTCAGCGCAGAGGACCCTTTTTCCCAATCCTGTCTGATGCTGTAGAATCGAAGGTAAACTGCTAGAGTGTGGTAGTTATCGAAGAACCCAGCCCTGCGCGCTGCCTCGAGATAAGCATCAGCTCTATCTGGCTGGTCAAAACGCAAAGCAGCCGCTATCAGCTCGGTATAAAGAACTGGGTTGTTGCTGTCCATAGGCGGAACAACGACGTCCACCCCGTTGATTTTCAACCTTCGGTAATAACCAAGGAATCCAATGTTGATGGCGTAGCCTTCTCCGGCGAGCATCTGGAGAAACAAGTCGAAGTCTTTCAGATTCTTAGACTTGCGGAAGAAAGCCAATATTGTGATGACGAGCGATGTACTGAGATAAAACTGGTTGGGAATGAGCATTTGCAAGACCATTTCGCACAGATCATTCTGTCGAGTGCGAGTGAAAGCAATGAGCATGGCTCGGAATGCTGCTGTGCGATCCGGCTCAACCGATTCCATGAGGTTTCCAGAAATTCTTAACAGCAGCTCTTGAAGGGACATCTCCTGGCACATATACATTTGAATGTCCTGTTCAAGCTCGGAATCTAAGCGATCACGAAATCTCGAGGCCTTGTCCCGTTGCCCCCGGTCGGACAACTTCTTGGTCAGACCAGAGGTCAAATCTTCGTAAGACGCATTTTTGTTCTCTCGTAAATGTTTCATGCGGGCGCGAATGCTGTTCAACTCGTCTAGAAGTCTGTCGACATTGATTTTGGGGACTTCGAAATCCGGGGCGTAGTTCATCTTGACTCCAGAGTACCGGTGTGCAACAACTGGCCTGAGTAGAACTCGAATTGCGAATTGCCTCAAAGCGAGCTTTTGAATGGCTTTGGTGCGGAGAGGCTCTTTCAGGACCCAGTTGGGCAATGGTTTCTGTTCCAGTATCAGATTTTCCTCTTCCGGATCGAAGACCTCTGCATCCTCCATCAATTTGTCTTGAATCTCCGCGGCAGTAGCACTAGAGATGCCGCGTTTAGTATGGTAGGACCTTGTGGGCCGGCCCATGGTGACTCGCTGCTTTGGTGTGGGCGTAAAGTTCGAGGCAATGCCAAATCCTCCGGTTTGCAGCAAACGATGAACCCCTCGTGATTTTTTTCGACCTTGAAGAGACTCGAGAATGCGTTGTTCCTCGTCCACCAACACGTCCACCTCGGCCTTGACTGCCGCGATCTTTTCCTCCCAGTCATTTCGTCGTTGAGTCTTGGCTCTCGCATCGGCAAGGGCGGCGGCGGCGAAGATACTCGTGTATAGCGCGGTAACGGAATTGCCTATGCGAAGGCGTCTCTTGCTGGCAGCGCCTGCCGATCGCGAAGCGACCCCGTTGGCGGTCGTGCTCAAGCACGAAACGCAACGACAGGACGTCTGCGACGGCGCGGCACGGGACCACAAACTCTGCATGATCAGAGCATCTCCGTCGAGGCAAGAAACAACGAAGGTGAAGAAAAGAAGAGACCAATTGGACCCCCCGCGGAGTCCGATATCGATATGGGGTGATGCTGGGAACCGAGCAGTGGTGGATCGTGAAATTCCGGCAACGCAAAAGTTGCGGTGCAAACGGTGCAAACAAGCTAAGCCCCGGGTGCATCTCCTGTGGTTCTGGGGGTGGCCGAGGGACTCGCTGTCCTTTTCCTGTCACTATCCTTTCATTCTACAGTCATGGTCACGCGATTGGTCTGCTTTGTCGCCGGGTTGTTTGCCCTGAGCAGTGGTCTTGCCAGTGCCCATGGCTCCCACTCCAATGACCAACCGCAGTCGGACGATTGGGCCACAAGACACATGATGGGTACGATGGACTCTCAAACGCTCAATGGGGCATGAATCTCCACTAACGCGCTCTCTAGAGGAACATCACATTGAAGGCTTTGATGCGCCCTCCTTCTTTACGCTTCACGATTACGATGCATCCGGAGCATGGACCGTCGACGAAGTACGCAAGACGTACGGTCTCGATGACGAATCCAATAACGGTGTGGCCGAGTCGCGCAAGGAGGCTGCCGTACGTCAAGTATTTGATCTATATGACCCAAGCAATACGGGCTCTATCACTCGCGATGCTTGGTTGAAGGCAGTCGCTGCTGGCACCCGGCTGCCCGACCTCGGTTTTGGACCAGGACACCATGGCGACATGGAGTATGAGTACGAGATTCACCATTTCGAGAAGTTCCACGGCGATGATACCACTGAGGAGGATTTGACGCATCCCGAGGATATCGAACATTTCCGGCGACACGATGAGGAGGAACTTGCTCAGATTCGACTTGAGAAGCTGGAGCGCATGGAGGTTGTCGAGGTCAACATCCCCGTGAAATTCCGTCGTAATTTCTAGTTCGTTTTTGGGTTAGGATGTTTTTTTTCATGTACATAAGCACTCACATACGGGGCTTTGGTGCGATGGGATTCCTCATAGTTGGGCCTGCTGCTGACTCTAATGATATGAAACGGTGAGCCATTTTAGGCTATGACTATCCGTGTGATCGCATTGCCATGTCCACACCTCCTAGACTGGAGATCTTTGGGGGAAGGGGTGGGCTCATTCTGCCGGGTACGTCTAGACCAGCTTGAGAGGTCGCATACAAGGGAGACCGCGGCCCTCGGATGTCATTAGTATTGCCTCGATCGAAAAACTGCCTATAACTCTCATGTCTTTCGTTCTTCGGGGTGGTGAAATCCACTATGAGGCGAGAGTTGGATGTCAAAGAGATGGTGCATAACGCCTAGAGCATATATTTTGACATGATCGGCCTGCAGTCGATAAAGCCATCCTCCCCTCTCCTCCAAATCCATGCTTGGTATAAATCGGCTTTCGGGAGCTTGCCAGCTCCATCTTCAAGCTTCTCTTTCATTCTTCCAACGATTGAGTTGGAACATGGTGGGTTAGTAGGTTGTCGTTGTCTCAGGTCGAGTTGGGAGTTGTGAGTTCTCGCAACGAAGAACAAATGTCCACGAATTCCGGCCGGTGACCTTGATCCAACCTCAAAATAAACCACTTGACATACTAGTTCCATATTCACAAAGTTTAGTGTTTTTTCAGAAGAGAGACATTATGGTCAGAGTATTCGTTCGGATAAAAGATAATTGTGCGGTGTTAGCATTCGAAAATTTATAATACCGTTCAAGCTCTGCTGTCGTTGGTAAAAGGATTGAAGCTTGACAGACTAAGAACTTGCTTCTAATCATGAAACTCACTTCAAACCCTCAACTTTGAAGAGAAATTCAAGACCCTGGGGATAAGCCAGTTTCCTTGACTAATATATCGCTAGTCTAGCGGAGCTTGTCAACCCCATACTACTACGTAAGGTCTGAAAAAGAGCGGGCCAAGTTCTGATTAGTATTAATCATAGGAAATCATGGAACGGCTGTCGGCCAGCCCCAGGTGAATATGCAGGTGTAAGAGGCGGTGTCTTTACAAATCAACTATGGTCTCGCTTCCAGGGTCGAGATGATTGCTAGCATCAGGTTGGATACAATATTTCTTTCATGCTCACGGGTGCTATCGCATCGTCATTCTTATTTGGCATAGTTTCCCTGTGATTGGTATCAATGTCCTGGACTATCAAACCAAAGCCCCCGAATTAATGTTGAGAAAATGATATATCAAATTCAACCCCAAACAGATTGCCATGTGGCTGTGACTCGGCCAACTTGCCCCATCTACATCATTGTGATTGGCTCGGCGGTCAATATTTCGCCGAGCCCAAACCTTGGACCGATCAGTCAGCAGAGTCGACCAATGGCTGGGCAGCCCGTTACGTTTCACCACAGCAGCCAAGGAAATTCATGACCGATTGCCTAATCGCGCCAGTTGGACCTGAAACTCAATCGACATGGTCGGAGCTTATCTGCCGCAGACCGAGCTCGAGGGCGATCATGCACACCTAGAGCCGGCCATTCCTCCATTTGCGGGGCGTCTGGGTGGTAACCAGGACTTCATCGTCGACCGGAATGATCCCAAGAATGTCGAAGTCTTGGAAAGAGTGCCTGATGCTGCACCGTGCATGACGCTGGCCGAGATCTTCGACTTACGGGGATTTCTCAGTGTTGATCTATGGAAGTTCGCCATGCTGGAATGTATTGGTAAGAACCCTCTCTGGCCCTTTCTCTCCTCGACATCCGGGGATGGATGAAAATTCTGGTCACCCCTCATTGGGAGTGCTTACAATGAAGATGGCTAACACCGATCTATACAGCGAGCTTGATGAACGTCTTTATTTCGGCTTGGGTGACTACCCACCCACTGTCAAAGACAACCTCCCCGCAAACCGAGGCCGGCGTCTATCACACCGTCACCTTCTTCTCCCCACTGTTCGGCGGCATCACCAATCTCCTTCTGACTCCGCTTTTGATCTACACCTTCTCCCCCTCGAGTGGAGGCCATATTAGCCCGACCATTACACTGGCAACTTTCTTCGCGCGTGTCATTTCCTTCCCACGGATGATCCTCTACCTGGCCGGCCAGACTCTCGGAGGTGCATTAGCTGGATTTGCAATGCATAGTGCCTACGGCACTCGGGAGTTCACTGTTGGAGGCTGCCACATTGATACTTCCATGGTGCCCGCCACAGATGGCCTCGTGATAGAATTTGTCGCCTGTTTGATCTTAATATTCCTGGCCTTTGGTGTTGCCCTGGACCCCCGACAAGCCAAGGTCTTCGGCCCAGCTACAGGCCCTTGGTTTGTTGGGGTTGTCCTTGGAATAGTGAGCTGGGGTACCGCGTTTACCCGTGAGGGATATATTGGTGCCAGTAAGTGGAACAGCCAGGGAAGAGGGAAGTCAGAGGTGGGCGCCAGGGGAAGGACATTAAATAACCTTCTTATCTGCAGGCTTAAATCCCGCAAGGTGCTTCGGGGCCTATGTGGCGTCGGAGTTCCCCACTTATCATTGGATCCACTGGGTGAGTGCCTGGCGTTCGACTCATACTTCGCCGACCTTATCAAGAGCATTGCTAATTTGACGTAGGTTGGGCCATTGGCGGCATCCATCGGGCACGGCCTGGTTTACTACATTGACCCACTTTGGACCGAGACGCGGAGTTCGCCGCAATGGGCTTATCGCCCGGAGGCGGCCACTCGGACCTGATTACCGCCCGTCACCACATTCTTGTATAACCATTACTCAGACTTACTACCTGGAGGTGAAGATCTGCACATAAACGAAAGATATAGAGTTAGTCGTACATAGACTATCGACATAGCCAATGCTTGATATTAAGTTTGAGAAACCGATTGCTTGTAGTCAGCTTGCATTGTAATCGAATACTTGATCACTATCTTTAATGATAGCCACCTAGCCAAGTATTGTCATTCATCATGACGGGAAAATAGAGAGAAATGTGGAACGGATTGAATCTTAATTCGTCAGTACAAAGAATATTCGTTACCAAAAAGTCCCCCGCGTGTTTCCCAGAATTGGCACCCTTGAGCAACCGCATCTCACCATGACGATATTCGTATACATCTCCATGAATTTCTGCATTCGCACGGTGTATACCGTGAAACAGTCCTCTATTCATTTTATTTAGACACCACTGGAATTAGTACCAATATATCCATCGCAATCTACTCAACTGAATAGTCGTATGTGTGGTTGTAATCATACTTGAGAGTGGCTTTGAAAAAGAGATCCCGAGAATTAGATCATCTGCCATATGTGCTTAGTGTGGAAGCAAATTCACAATTCAAGTGTATCAAATGCAGCCAGAGAGTAAAGGCGAAAACCTGCCAACAACAACCAAATAATCACAAGATCGCAGCATGGCCAATGCCGAAACAAATCGAAACGCTAACGCTCGGAACGAGGGGAATAATGACCGAAAGAGAGCCGAGTGAGCCACCCATGGACATCCATGGATAAAGGAAAACATAAAACGCCAAAGTCGATGAAAATGCCTCCGGACAGCGAGATCTCCACGTGACTGTCACTCCAAATCTGAATAATCCTTCTGCGGATACCATCGACAGTGGCGCACGGAGAGGCCCCGGCCCCAGTGCACGTACAAAGAAACCGAGCAGCCCAGGGCTCTCCAGTGCCGTCGGTTCTGTCTATGGGAAGGCTATTCAGCTGTAGAGTGAAAACTCGCTGCGAGGACTGCTCTCAAGAATCCACAGCAGGGTATCCCAGCCTATCAGTCGAGTCGACCACGCTAAAATATGATTAGTGTAGCTCTCAGGGTAAATTCGGATTTCCAAAGCTTACGAGTATTGCTTAGTGAGGGTACCCTCTCCGCCTTTTGACAAGTCAATGTTGAAGACGTAAAAGTTCCCGTCACTGGTGACAACCATCACTTGAGGGGTGTTGTTGCTCATGGCCACCACACTGCGAAGAGGACCAGCGGTATTGTTACCAGCCGCCCCCGGGTTCGCTCGTGGTATTTTGATCCACGCGAAATCTCGTGCTGGCTCCCACATCTCACTGACCCCCTTGGGGAGATAACCCCCCACTCTGGCAGCGACTGCCCCGCCGACATTTTGGGACGTTCGACGAAGCATACCCATCAAAGTCCCGTTGTGCTTTCTCTGGGACAATTCGGAGCTGGTTTCACCACTCATTTCATCCTCACCATGTGAGCTTCCAAATGGACTGGCCCCGTAAATTGAGTCGCGACCAATCGGTGAGTGTGACGAAGGCGAGCTGTCTGATGCTGGCCCCTGCTGGCCCAGCTTGAAAAGATGGATGGTTTCGGTCGACGACGACACACAGAGGAGGGTAGATGTTGTGTTGAAGGACATGCTGTAAATGCGAGAGGGCATAGAGCCTCGTCGGAACTGGTATAACTTGTGGCCATCGGGGACCGAGAAGACGCGAATAATCGTTCCCTTGTCCGAAGCAGTCGCCAGCAGAGTTCCTTCGCTATTGAGTGTGATGCATGCCAGCGGAGAACGGTGGGCTTCGATAACATTGATAGCTTCTAATTTCGAGGCGTCAAATATGAGAACGTCACCAGTTGTAGGCGAGACGTGAGTTGTCCCGGGTGGAGCATGTGCTGGTGGTTTCAAGGCTGCGGGTGCCTTCTGAGGAAGAGGGTATGCCATGTAACAGTTATCGGATGAAGGGGCCAAGGCGCAAATAGCTAAAGTAGCGATATTTTCAGTAGTAATTCAAAAGAAGAAAAAGCGAGAAATCATACCATGCGGGTTTGGCGAGGTGTCTATTGTGGACAACAGCTTCATGGTCTGAATGTCGTAGAGATAGATTTGGTCCTCAAGTACGATGACGAGACGCTTGCGATTCAGTTTCACGGCAAGCACCGTGGTAGGAAATGTCAATTCACATATTGTGCATTGCCGCTATACTCAGATCGTCAGATGGGTTTCTCCCAATGTATTTTATATTGGGCGTGGTTGCCTTGCGGCGGAAGCCCGAACGAACCTTGGTGTTTGTGATTTGTAAACGGCGAGGGGAAAGAATGAGGGCCACCAGTGAGGTAGAGAAAAGCATCTCAATCACGGCAATGTTCCCTTCCTTCGTCTCATAGCTTTTCGCAAAGGGGTCGGTGGTGAAGATGCGGAATCCCTTGGATGTGGCTGGCTGACGTCAGTAACCAAGTTCTCGCGTCTGAATAGCTTCTCTGGAGGTGGGCGAGCTAACCAACAGCCAGGTAGCTGTAGTCCTGGTTGAAAGTGACGAAGTTCATCGTCATTTTGGCGGCGCGCGCAAACAGGGCGAGGTCGCGGAGGTGGATACAAGAGCCGCGGAGGATACCCCGCTTGGGGAAGCTGGGAGATGGGCGGAGCTAGCAAGGAGTCGCCCGTCACCGGTCGGTTCCTATCATCGCCCTAAGACCCCGAGTTTCTGTACAAGTCAACGCGCCGGAGGCAGGGGAGAGGGAGCTTTACGGAGAAGCTGGGAGGAACATCGTCGTCACAAGCGAGAGTCGCTGAGGCGCTCGGGCCACACTTTGATTGCCCACCGCCTACGAACTTCTTATCGATAGATCACCTTGAGGTTTCTCTTTCCTACCCTAGGGTAAGCCTCAGGTGAATCTGAGTGGATAGTGTGTCATGGGAAGCGTGTTATTTTCGAACAGTATACTGAACGTGCAGTGATGTATACCCCTCATGCTGCTTAGCGACGAGAAAAAATTGGGCTACTAGCGGCCATCCCGTATTTGTTGACATCGATTACATACTCATAGATCGTAAGCAGAACATCATTCGCCAGAACGAGGAGATCACCAACCTACTAGGATTGGAATATACTTCGTTTTGCGAATATTAAGTCCCCCACATAAGATCCACATATCTCGGTACATCGTAGAGGGCTGCGATATTTTATGAGAAAGCTGGCTGACTGTTCGGTTCTTTTTCTCGCAGAGGTTGGTTTCATTGACTTATATGTATCCAAAATGTCGCCATATCAGTTTCAAATTCGATACTAACTAATGGCGAGTGAAGAATGTCATACCCTCCTAGGGTTGTCAGTTGACCGCCCAAGTGCCAGTTCACTAATCCCACGCTAGGCCAATTTTATAGATGGCCACTTCTGTATCTTGAAGTAATTCTTCCCAGATGGCCCTGATCGCTTTTTGCAAAGATGATGATTATCCATGCCAACAAGTGGGAGCCCCCTTACTCTTACATTCACGAGTTACCCTCGCTCGCTCAACAGGAAACAGCGTTTTCGAAATGGTGGTCGGCTCCAAACACGAATAAGAAGTCTGTCCCATCTAAAGTCTGATCATAAGTTCTAGCAGATCCAAATAGAATTTCTTACTGTTGGTTGGATTAGACAACCCCGGGATAAAAAAGACCAAATATCTCATGGGTTCTAATGTACAGTCTTCGGGTGATATTTCTTCTCAATTTGGATTGACAACACATTGCCCCCTTCCAACAAATCGGCCGGCGTTGAGAAGATAGCACATTTATAACGACTGGGAATTGCCCGGTAGGTTACTATGGCGGCCAAGGTGAGTCCGTGGACCTGTATACCTGCACCGAAAATATTGACCACCCACTCTCGCCATTCCATTGTCTCATATTCCCACGTGGATATTCAGACCGTTACCCCGCTGGTCAAATATTACTGGCTTTTTTATGAGTGGCAGGACATCCACTACTGCTCCAGATGACTGCTGGTACGTCGCAATAATTCGTCGAGGCAGGTGCAACCCCTGCCCGGGCCGTGATTCCGACACAGCGCCACCGACGTTTGATGCTGGGATGAAACAAGCCCTACCCTTGATTATGGTGGCAAACCCAAAATCAACAAATTCCGAGATTGCTGGATCCTATGGAACGACAAAGACGAGCGAGGGTGGCAAATTGTCCAGACGGTCGGGTTGTCACCTGAAGCTCGATCTGCGCATGTTTTGCAAGGATAGTTGAGCTTTCCGGGGTCTCGATTGAGGGGGTAATTGGACCTTGCGGGGCTGATTACGAGGATCTCAGGACCTGGAATCTTTCTCGATGCGACGATAGATCTTTGCAAGTGGAACTGGTGGATCTCACCCAGTGCGTGAATGATGCCGCATTGCAGCCTTTCCATTTTCTGCCTCGGTTTGGAGCAAAAGTGAACACAAAATCGCATAATCCATCGCCAACTAGTCTCAGGTGATAAAGAAATCTTGCGGTGGGTGTTCCAGCAATTGTTATGTAGAGCTATCAGCAAAGAAGCAACGTGGCCCAACTGTCGTCACGGCCATCGGACTCGGAAACGAATTCAGTGGTCCCAGGCCATTATTTACCGGCCACGTCGGTTGCACGGTCGGCGCTGACTCTGTGTTTCTTCCCGGGGGCGAAGTAGCTTGCTACGCCTGTAGAAACTTCTGGTCGGAGGGATTGTGGCTTTTCAGTAGCAAGACTCGACCGCAGAGAATAACTGGGCGATCGCCGCTGAAAGATGAGCTCATTTCATGCAATTCCCTCCATAGATGGGAAAAAAACCGGCTTAGGGCCCGAGAATAATGTGTAGTCAGAGCAGACCACTCACACTCAGCCCCAGTCCGCTCATGTCGAATCAATCGTCGCTAGTAGTAAACCAACCGACATCGAGGGGTCTAAGATAGGACCCTGCACGGCACGGTGGATAAGGAGTATCGCATACGCGTCGGTGAAGATCTTGAGGGACTGAAAGGTAGCTACCCGCATCACACGACATCGAAAAAGAGACTGTGATCAGGTTGTCGTACATGCCAATCGGAGCATTGGAGATTAGACTCCAGTTGTAACAAATCCAGGCTGTTCGGCTCGTTCCTTGACGCGGTTCATGCCGGTTCATGCCAGTCTCTCCAACCATATTCACATTGACGGACCACCTTGAGTATCGATCAAAACAGTCCGCCCGTTTGACGACGTTCCTACCTAGTACAAATGACCTCCACCCAGAGTATAACGATGACGAAGTGGCTCGATTTGGATCAGAGCGTGTCACCTTCCGGGCCTGGGATTGCCACTGGGGTGAAACAGAGACATAAAAAAAAAAAATATCAGAAGTATATCCGACCCTGAAAGCTAATGGGCCAATCCTGTCCCAGGTCTAGACTCGGCGGCTCATCTTATTCCCAGCCGAAGAGTCAAGTTCCACGATCGACATATTCTAAACTGCCGGCCGTGACTCGGCGACATCTATGTATCTCAGGCACATCAGGAGTGCAGGGTGGGCATCTTGTTGATCCCTCGGGGTTACAAAATGGCACACTGGCCATTGACAGATATCCACCACCTCGCCAAGGGGCATACTGCGGGGGCTCGGTGTGTACAGCGACCGCGATCTGCATGCCTAGTATATGCAATCAAGACAGGATCTGCAGAAACTTGCCCGATCCTTTAAAGGAGTCCCGCCTGACATGGCCACCCGCTTGTATCTGCGACGGCTAGCCTAGGGGCTGCAAGAAATCCAAGAAACCTCCGGCCAATGACATTGACGAGGCAAAGCGACAGGGGCGATTTTTATTTCCCCCTGTTATCCTGTTGTGTACTGGAGGTCCGGATGTCAAGCGCCATGCGAGGGGGTGGGAAACCCAGGCACAGAGGCACCAATGTAGATTGTCAAGCTGTCCTCCTGCGGTGCCACCTTGGACACACATCCAGTGTACTTCTTCTTTAGGCACCGATGCGCTGGTCGAGGATGTTGGGTTCCTTGTTGGTTTGTGAACATCTGCAAGTTCACGTTGACCATCACACGAGGGTGGACTTGGAGTCTCTCGGTGGTGCGAGTGTGCTGTCCTGTTGTTGGAGGGGGGTTGAACTTTGGTGTTCTGCCCGCATATTCCTCCCCACTTGGTGGATCACATTGGCGATCCGGGGTTAGCCCCAGTTCTGGTCTCGGTCCCTACTCAAAAGCAAGCACAGTACTAGTAGGAGTCGTCTTGGGTGCCGTGAGCGTGGTTTACCCGGATAGGAAACGGGGCTCGCTAGTGCCATCCCCGCCGGTCAGCATCCCTGCTTATCGGTCCACTCTCACGGATTTCCCCCGTTGAATCAGAAGCTCGAGAAATTGGGTTCAACCGGTATTCGACGGATATGCAGTGCTGATAAAGGGCACTCTGGTCCGAGGTGGATAATGTGCGGGGACCTCTTTGTCTCCTTTAGACGACGATTCGTAGAGAGCGAGTGGAGGTACCGGGCGCACAGACAAGACCGGGTGGACAAGAATCTGGACCAAGAACGAGGGGCATATAAGAATCTCAGCGTCATGGCGATGAATGCGGCAATAGTGATTGGTGCGCCGAGATGGGGTCATCCGTGGGAAGGCTGGTCTAGCGTGTATCGAGGCGCCCTCGCGGGGATGGGGGAGTCCGACCCGCTAGGAATAGCGCCTTGGGCGATTGATTCAGATGTGATTATCGTGTCTTGATAGGATCCGCCGTGGGTCATGGTGGAGACCTGCGACTGCGAACGGGGGGACCAGACTTGGGAGGGGCATGACGACGATGATAAGTGATGATGATGAGAGTGAAAGCAAACCACAGCGCGTCAACGGGTATGTCGCAGGGGTTGAACCAGGCTGGTCCACGTCGCTCAAGCCAAGCTGGGGTTGGGTTGGGTTGGGAGAGAGACAGAGAAAGGTGGGAGAGTCGCACACTCCGCCGATAAACCCGATCTCGTCTCACGGGTCAACTCTTGGAAAGTACACAACCCCCTCCTCCGCTTCTTCTTCTCATCTCTTCTTCCACACTTTGCTCTTCCCTCAAGTTAGAGCACCGCTTTGTGTGTGATTCTTGCTCTTGCTCTTGTCCTCCCCTCTCTTCCGGGCTTCTCTCTCAAGTCCCATTCATTCCTACCCCCTTGCCGTGGCTACTACTGTATCGCCCGGGTCGTATGACTGTGGGCCTGCGATAACTGGATTGTATTCCTCCCCCACCCCCTTCGCATTCCAGACTTGCTTCGGATTTGTCGTTCACTCCCTGGAAACAAAGAATCATTGAATTGTTTTCGTTGTACAAGGACTGACAAAACCAGGTATCGCGGCTACTTGCGACGCTCAATCCGCTAGAAGAACCGTCTCCTGTTCTTTGCTGTTGCAAAGGATGTGATTCTTTGCTCGCTCGCCGATAACGTGATACGAACCTTCTTCCAGAAAACAACTTACGATTCTTCAACCACGCCGTCGGCGAGCCAATATTGATCATGGCAACTGTCCTCGTCCAGCAGCATACGCTGCACCATTCAACCCCTCCTCCATCACCGATCCCCTCGCCGCTGAACGTGAACCGACGGCCAAGCCCGATCCCCAATAAACACATCCCAGTGTGTCCCACGGGGCCATCTCCCTCCGAGAACACCCCTGTGGACTCTCCTGGGCCCAAAATCTTTCATGACCAGCCTTCGTCTCTCTTGTATCCTCCGGATTCTTTCGTGCGCCTCTCGCGTGCGCCGTCTCCCTCAGTGTATGCTCTCGATGGAGATACTTTGGCTGCTGCGATGGATCATGCAGCATCGCAGCCCATGCCGGACCCTGCCAATATGTTCCCCTGGCTACATGGGCTTCATCCCGACAACCACTTACAGTTGGGTTTCTTTTCGAGTCGTAAGCGGGCTTCGCGTCGAACCCCAAAATGTTGGCGAGGCATTACGGTGGTCAAGCTTGGCGGTGATTTGACCAGAGCGCGTATCAAGGGTGCCATCTGCGCGAGTGAAATACTATCTCCTTCATCACGGTTCTTGATGGCAGACCCACCAGAGGGGTTCTCCGTGCGAAACTTTCAGATCCAGACTGCTAAATTGGCTGCCATGTCGGATATTGTGATTTACGCGGAAGACGGAGCCAGCAAGTCTGAGCTCCTCGCGCTGGCAGAGGACTTTTCGTTGGCACAGCAAGCATGGCGAATGAAGCATGATCCTGCTTATGAACGACCAGCATACAATACCTTCGTTGTCACCGGTAAGTTAGTTCAGATCTATAAATGGCAAGGATATCCCGGGCTGACCTAGTTCATAAAGGAACTTTTGCCGACTTCGAGAAAAAGCACCCTGATATGGTAGCTATCAATGCGAAGGGTCAGATCACTGGTAATGTGATGGACTTCTGTAGGTTCTGAGATTGACTTTCCCTTTCTATATGAAAGAAAATGCTAATTGTATGTCACCAGTTCAATGGGAACGATCGGAAATGTGTAGCATGTCTCGGGCTTCAGAAATATCAGCGAATGTCTGGCTGGGGCCAACACCAGACTATTTGCTGAAGCCCGGCATATGTGAGCCACCGAAGACAGAGGAATATGACCTTTTGATCGAAGCGAGCGATCTCGCCAGTATTCCAGGCCCTCGTTTCCTGGGAATGATCGATAAGCAGCTCGAAGATGGCTCGCAAAGGATGGAGTTCCCGTCGTCTGGGTCTATTGTTCTTCCATCTGGCAACACCCGAGAAGTGGAAGATCTCGTCAACACCATTCGGTGGATATATTATCTTGCCAATCCAGATGAACCCGCTGAAGCGGTAGATCACGAGGGGGACAGTGCCATGGCTTCCTCAGACAGAAAGCCTCGCAAGGTATTCATCCATTGTGCTGATGGGTACACGGAGAGCTCTCTACTTGCCGTGGCATATTTTATGTTTGCGGAAGGAGTCCCAGCCCATAAAGCCTGGCTTAGATTGCACTGCGAGAAGAAGCGCAACTTCTTCACGTATCCCACAGATGTCGCTTTCCTCAGTCATATCCAGCCGCGCCTTCTCCAGGAAAGCCCCGTCTCCCATTCCATTGATACGTCGATCATGTGCGACCCACAATGGTTTTTGAAGATGGACGGCTCTCTCCCCAGTCGTATCTTGCCATACCTATATTTGGGAAACCTTCAGCATGCCAATAACCCGGAGTTGTTGACTGAACTCGGCATTAAGCGTGTCTTGAGCATAGGCGAACCTGTCTCGTGGAGTGATGACGAACGCACTGAGTGGGGCCAGGAGAACCTGATGTATGTCGACAATGTTCAGGATAATGGAATCGATCCGCTCTGGCAAGAAATTGATCGTTGCTTGGAGTTTATCGGTGAGTTCTACCAAAAGCGACACCTAGTCGTTTCATCGTGTCTTATTTATTTTTCCGATGTATACTGACTCATCTATGACAGAAAAGGGAAAGCACGACGGTTGCGCAACCCTGGTTCACTGCCGAGTGGGAGTTTCTAGATCGGCTAGTATTTGCATCGCCGAGGTCATGGCGACTAAGGGCCTTTCCTTCCCCCGGGCATAGTATGTTTTGTCCAAATTGACCTGGGAAATCTCACACTAACAAGCACTTCTCTTCAGCTGCTTTGTTCGGGCTCGGCGATTGAACGTTATCATTCAGCCTCATCTTCGCTTCGTCTATGAGCTTCTACAATGGGAAGAGGTTCAGATGAAAAAGCGCAATAAACCCATCAAGCGAGAACTGGAATGGGCGAGCGTTGCCCGCGAGATTGCGCTGCTCAACAAGCCGTATTCGAGAAACTGAGTGCGCACCGCGTCTCGACCACGACTCAACTTTTCTCTTCCACCTACCTCCGACTCGATCTACTCGGTCGCGATATTATTCTTTAAATAACATTCTTCCCCCTTGCACCTGTTTGGATTTTCCAACAGCATTGCAAGATTTTACGTTGAACGATTTGACTTACGATTTCTACGAACATGATGACCTTCAAAGTTTCCGATTTGTTTTTGGCGCATGGCGTTTGCGAGGATTTGGGGGAATGGGATTATCAACCGCCGTGTTGATGATGCAATATACTTTGACGTCCTCGCGTGAAATTTTTGTTGCCTTCTCACTCTGCACTCCCTTCGGGGTCAATTCTGCCATGTTTTTTCTATCCGACATCATTCATCTTGAGCGAGAAGTCACTCGGCTTTTCTGCTTCTTTATTCCGCCTTATTGTTTCTCCCCATTTTATTAAGACCAAGAATATTGGGTGATCGTTCTTGTCGAGCTGAGGCCTGCGGGGCATTTCCAAGGTTGTCGCTAGCATACTACCTCTCTCTTCCACCGCATGCATCCCTTCCCCCTCTTTCCCTCCTGTATTTCACTACTATGGGTATGTGTTACCGGCTGTTTCAAATGACACGGAGTGATGGCAAACAAGATCACTTATTTTTTGAATTTCATCCACTGGCGTGGGAGTTCAGCCTGATAATTTGAATACTGCACTAGGAGTTTAATCTCGCCTTCGTAGTCGCCTTCGTAGTTTTAGCACCTCTCAAACACTCTATAAAGTCCTTTAAGATCTGCCACTTCCACTACACCTCGCAGCATTGCTGACGTAGCCACGAGTCGGGAGCGTATGGCAGGGAAGACAGCATACTCCAGCATTCGAGCCATTTGCTGGCGACGTGCTTGAATCAGAGGGTCTTCTTTTGTTGCGGCCGTATTGCTTGTATCTGTTTCTCCCGCCGTAACTAATTCCGCCGGCTTAGAAGCTTCATGCGAAGCTGACGTAGCTGGAGAAACGGGAAGCTGTTCTGGCGTGTAAAATGCCGCAAGTTCTCGTAAGAAAGTTCGAAAGCATTCTTCTTCCCCAGACCAATCCACGTAGGGGCCGAGTCGGAGAAGGAATCGTGGGAGTTTTGCCAGAGAAGGTACATATCCCTTCAGTAGCAATGGGATGGTGAGAAGCTCACCCTCAGCACTGATCTGCATCGAAAAGTACTCACCAAGCATTTCTCGACGCTCGACAAGGCTGCGTGATATAGCCTCTGCAGCGTTGGCAAAGACTGTTTCAGCTCCTCCGTCTTTATTATTGTGATGTTCTTGTTGTTCTGCTTCGGCTGCGATGCTGAGGAGATCCACAAGCTTTGGTGGCGGGTCCAATCTGATCACACCGAAGTTTCCAAAGTCTGTTAACCCAACTTGATAAAAGAATTCATTGCAGGTAAGTCCGTAGTCGACCAGATACAGCTTCACGCCGGATTGAACTGCTGCTAGGCGCCGTCGTTCGTCTACGAGGCCGACATAGGTATGTGATGCGAACATTTCCGTTAGGGTATTATGCATAGCAGCACGCACTGAGCTCCGGAGATTTTTGATGGAGGTCAGGGCGATGCGGAGGGGTTGACGATCAGTTGTTTCATATTGAAGACCGTCGTCCATTATGGAAGCTCCTGGAGCACCGGGTTCGGTAGATGAGCCAAGATGAGAGGGTGATGATATAGGAGCTGGGGTGAGCATTGACGTGATTTTGCGGACTTTCGAGTCTGTGCGGACGAGATTATTTTCATAGGGTCGTTTAGATGGGGCTGGTGTTTTGGGGGTGTTTGCTACTTTGCTGCTGGCTGCGACTTCACCAGACGCAGCACTATCTTGGCCTGGTTGAATTGTTTCAATGGTCTGAACCCCAGGCAAAAGGCTTTGTGTCAAGAAAGTTCGACTGGAGTCGACCTGCGCAAGCTTGGATCTGATCTCACTGCAAACCATCTCGATTATTTCGTCTTCGTTAAGGAAATTTACCTCTCGCTTAGTAGGATGTACATTGACATCGACACGATGAGGTTCGATTTCCAGATCGAGATAGATAAAGGGATGTCCGCCCTTGGGCAGGAATGCAGCATATGTCTGCTCGATCGCGCGTTTAACGGCCGTCGACTCCACTGCACGGTGATTGATGAAAAGTAGTATCACAGTCTTCTTAACATGGTAGTTGGCATTGGTGGCAAGTCCAAAGGCTTGAAACCCAAGCTTTTTCTCCGTAAGATCAAACTCCACCAATTCATTTGCAACAGCAGTTCCGTGTATCTGCCGTATCCGATCGGTTATGGTGGCAGTAGATGGAGTTGATATGCCAACACCTGAATCGCCATGCTTGCGACAGGAAAATGCGACACCGGAGCAGTGTACTGCGTAACGACCGACCACATCGAGGATTTTGGCGTACTCTTCGCTTGAAGAGCGAAAAGCACGTCGTCGAGTGGGGACATTGTAGAAGAGGTCTTCAACCTATTGTTCCAGTGAGTTTGCATTCTTGTAGAAGAACCAAAGGCACTGGAAGGAAATACTAACTGTGATTTGCGTTCCTCCGCGTCCAGCGGTGGCTTTGGGCGCTGCATTTTGTCCAGGCTTCGCCGGGATCAGTTTTCCATCGCCGTAGTGTGCGCGCCAGGCACAGCTCGACCCAGCAGTTTTAGTAGTGACCATGAGGTGGGCAATATGACTTATACTGGCCAATGCCTCACCACGAAACCCGTATGTGCCAATTGAAGAAAGATCCTCGAACTCTTTCAGCTTCGACGTGGTGAATCTTTCGCAGAGGATAGGAAGATCATCGCGCTATACAATGTCAGTGATCTAAACCTCACCCGCGGTCGCATAAAAGATCCAGCATCAGGTCTCACATCAATTCCATGTCCATTATCCGTTATTTGGAGAAGCTTCAACCCTCCATCCTTGACGAGCACTTCGATCGAAGTGGAGCCTGCATCGACGGCGTTCTCAATCAACTCCTTCAGCGCGTGCATTGGAGCAACAATAATTTCACCGGCGGCGATTTTGTTGACGACATCGGGATCCAGGGCCTATGTGATCGCATGTTAGCATGAAACGAAGCTGGTAGAACACCGAGGTAACAAGGGATTGGAGGTCTGCCTACCTTGATGCGCTTCGGCTGGGCCGGCCCAGATGCCTCTGTCTCCTCCGCAGGGCGCTTACTGCGGTGCTGGTGGGGAGAATCGACTTCCATCTCGACGTCCATGCCGTTGAAATCGCCCTGGCGCGTGTGGGCGACGTGAAGTGGAGAAGAAACACGGAGCTGTGCGATAAGGCGATATGATATCAGGTGGCTGTGGAGATCAACCCCGACTACCCTGTGGACAACAACCAATAATTGAATAATGCAGTATACACATCCTCTCTAAACACAAAGTATAGGCGCCTGTCGATGCCGTATCTACAGTGACCTCAAAGTTGTAGCCACCTTGGGACACCTTGGAACATGCGAACTGCAAAGCGTTCAGATATTGCTTACTACACGAGTACCGTTAGTGCCTGACTACATATGTAGGGTATCCTGAATAATATGTGAAATTCAAGTTATACTAGTAGAGCTACTCGTAGGTATTTAGATGCTAATATACCTTTAACTAATGGTTCATTAGCCACCATCGGCTGCACTAGGTACCGTACTATGACCAGTAGACCCCTCTCACTCCCTCATGTTCACAGCGAAACACCATCTGAAGGAGGAACTTTCCACTTCCACCTCTTCACTCTCGAAAAACGGCTTTAAATTAGATTCCACGATCCTTGGGATGTACAGCGAGACGAAGATACAAAGGCCGGTAGAGGCGAAATCGTCAACGAATGTCCTACAACTCGGACCCCGACATGATACCAAATAAGCCAGTGATTGAATTGAAAATAGCGACATTACACCGTACGCAATTTTTGTGGCTACGAGATCTACGCCAGAGGCCGTGAAGGGTCTCGGTAAGACACAAATTCTGCCACCGATATTGCATTGCTGAACATTTCTAGAATAATTAGAGTGTCCCAGCTCTTTACCTATCTTGTTTTGCATGTCTAGTGCCCTGCTCGACCTGGGTGTTACAACACATACCAATGATCACGAAGACGCCCGGAATGAGTTAGTTGCCATACTTAGAGCAAAAAATTATGTCGAGACAGACGCAGTCACTGATGATTTGTATTATGGATACTCCTAATCACTCCGAGGCAGGACTTCCAAGATTTATTCTTGGATGTATTGCTAAATCTTCATAATGAGAATGCACTTGATTCATCTGTCGACCCTTGTAGTCAACTTTACTTGACACCATATCCCTGGTCTTTCTAATCAAGGTCAGCTCATATCCATAACACACCCAATAATACACTCATAAACTGATAAAGTGAAATGAAATGAAAATTAATGGTCAACCTCAAGCAGGCTGGAAGGTGCTAGAGGAGCAATGACGAAGGCTTGGCATTATTATGTAATCTCGGGAGCTGCAACAGCCTGAGCTCTCTCCGTCGCCAGCTAACAACTGCATCACTCGCCATCTGCAGAACCCCCTTTACTTCCTCTCATCTTTGTGCGACCGCATACTTGACCTCTTTATACCCAAGTTTTCGTCGCCCCCTTTCGATTCCACCCGGACCTGGTCGCCAGATTACCGTCAGAAATGGCGAACGAGGGCGAACGGTCAACCGCCGCCGACAAGGGCAAGGGCAAGGTTGAGGATGTCAGCGAGCTGAACGGCAAGAAGCCTCAGAATGATGAGAAGGCCGTGCCAGATGGAAAGAAGAAGGGTGATGAACCGCAGGAAGGTAGGTTGCGATTGCACTGGGCCACGGATCTTCAACCAGAACGTGTGGCCCTTGGAAAGTCTCACGACACCCGGGAGCCAAGGCTGACATTCGTGAAGATGAACTTAGTGAGGAGGACCAACAATTGAAGGATGAATTGGAAATGCTTGTGGAGCGATTAAAGGTGCGACTATGCCCTGACGATGTCCTGACGATGCCTCGGTCATTGATGACATTGATGCTAACAATCGCGGCCGGTAGGAGTCGGATACTTCCCTTTATGGGCCTGCTGTGGATGCTATCAAGAACTTCATCAAGACGTCGACTTCCTCTATGACAGCAGTTCCGAAGCCTCTCAAGTTCCTCCGACCGCATTACGATGAATTGACAGAGGTGTATGAGAAATTGGAAGCGGGTGCCGTAAAGGTTGGTTTCTCGACATGGTGAAATGCTTCAATCATCTCCTACTCAGTTCTAACAATTTGTCTCTTTAGCATTCGCTGGCCGATATGTTGTCAGTACTCGGCATGACCTATGGAGACGAGGAGAAGTTGGAGACGCTGAAATACCGTCTGCTGGCAAAGTCGGAGGACCTTGGATCTTGGGGCCACGAATATATTAGACACTTGGCGCTGGAAATTGGACAGGAGTACCAAAACCGACTGAATGCGGAGAAGGAGACCCAAGACTTGGTCGATCTGGCTTTGTCGTTGGTTCCCTACTTCCTCAGCCACAACGCCGAGGCAGATGCTGTCGATCTTCTGAGCGAGATGGAAATCATTGGAGAGATCCCGCAATTTGTTGATGAAAACACATATGCCCGTGTCTGCTTATACATGGTCAGCATGGTCAACCTACTCACTTACCCCGAGGATCAGGAGTTCCTGCGCACCGCACACGAGATTTACGTCCGCTATAACAAGCTTTCCCAGGCAATTGTTCTTGCCATCCGACTCAACGACACTGATCTCATCAAAAGCGACATCAATGCTACGCCCGACAAGGCCCTCAAAAAGCAAATGGCATTCCTGGTCGCCCGTCAACAGATCTGGCTTGACCTTCCCGGAGAGGACGAGGAGGATGAAGCCCTCGCCGAGTGCCTCAACAATACTTCTATTCCGAAGCACTTCAAGGCGCTTGGAAAGGAGCTCAACATTTTAGACCCGAAGATGCCTGAAGATATCTACAAGACACACCTGGAGAGCAGCCGAGGCGCAGGTCTCACCAACCTTGATTCGGCACGACACAACTTGGCCAGTGCCTTCGTCAACTCCTTTGCCAATGCCGGCTTTGGAAATGATAAGATGATGCTCGTCGAGGGAGAAAAGGGACCGTGGGTCTGGAAGACCAAAGATGACGGCATGCTTTCGACCACGGCGTCCCTGGGTATGCTTCTTCACCGTGACGTCGAGGATGGACTGGACAAAATCGATAAATTCACCTATGCGAACGAGGATCAGGTTAAGGCTGGTGCTTTGCTTGCAATCGGTATATTGAACTCAGGCGTTCGGCTCGATTCCGATCCCGCACTTGCCCTCTTGAGTGACCCCGATAACCTCGAGGCTAAGAATGTACCAATGAGGGTGGCTTCCATCATGGGTCTTGGTCTGGCTTATGCTGGCTCCAACAAGGAGGAACTCCTTGAGGTTCTCTTGCCAATTGTCGAAGATGCATCGCTTGATATGCAGCTTTCCGCCATGGCAGCAGTTTCGCTGGGTCTCATCTTTGTTGGATCCTCAAACCACCAAGTCAGTGAAGCTATTGCGACTACGCTTATGGATGAAGAACGCCAGAAGCAACTGAAGGACAAGTGGACACGGTTCATGGCCCTTGGTCTGGCACTCCTTTACTTTGGTCGCCAAGAGGAGGTCGACGTTATTCTCGACATTCTCAAGGCCGTTGATCATCCGATGGCCAAGCCGACCTCGGTCCTTGCTTCGGTCTGTGCCTGGGCTGGCACTGGTACTGTGCTCAAATTGCAGGAGCTGCTTCATATCTGTAATGACATCATCGAGGAGAAGGAAGAGAACAAGGGCGACGAGCTGGTGCAGTCTTATGCTGTCCTTGGTCTCTCACTCATTTCCATGGGTGAGGATGTTGGTCAAGACATGATTCTTCGTCAGTTTGGTCACCTTATGCACTACGGCTCCAGCAACATCCGGCGAGCTGTACCTCTCGCCATGGGTCTGGTTAGCCCCAGCAACCCTCAAATGAAGGTCTACGACACCCTGTCCCGATACAGTCACGACAATGACAACGACGTGGCGATCAACGCCATCTTTGCAATGGGTCTCTGCGGTGCGGGTACTAATAACGCTCGCCTGGCGCAGCTTCTGCGTCAACTTGCCAGTTATTACCACCGCGATCAGAACTCTTTGTTCATGGTCCGCATTGCTCAGGGTCTCCTCCATATGGGCAAGGGCACCATGACCCTGAACCCTTTCCACACCGACCGACAGGTCCTTTCTCGTGTCTCGGCTGCCGGTCTGCTTACTGTCCTCGTCTCCTTGATCGACGCCAAGCAATTTATTCTGGCCGAGCACCACTACCTGCTTTACTTCCTCATTGTCGCCATGTTCCCCCGCTTCCTCATCACCCTCGATGAGGACCTGAAGCCACTCAGCGTCAATGTTCGCGTGGGTCAGGCTGTGGATGTTGTCGGCCAGGCAGGCCGTCCAAAGACCATCACCGGGTGGCAGACACAGAGTACCCCCGTGCTTCTGTCTTATGGAGAGAGGGCTGAGCTGGAAGATGAGCAATACATTGCTCTCAGCAGCACCCTGGAGGGCCTGGTCATTCTGCGCAAGGTAGGTTTTGTTTCCACACCAGCTGAATGGTATTCGAGTGGCGTTTGACTGATGATATATCTAGAACCCTGACTGGGAAAGCCCCGAATAAACTAAACGAATTGTCGCCGGTTTCGTCCATTGCTCGCCAAATACAGGGTAATGGCCGGGTTGTCGTTGGATCTAATGTATTCAAGAACGATTGAGGAATATCATGGACTCTTTTTTTTTCATCGCCACTACGTTTTGCTTATTGGGTAGCTTGAGCACATCTACCTAGGGTACCATATGATAGTAACCTCCATTCACTCGGATATCCTATGTAGACTACATTTTTTAGGTATCCAGGTTGGGCAGTCTAACTTCCTGTAAATACGTGGAATTTGACTGTTTGCAAGGGTTTTCTTATTAAAGCAAAGAATTACTTAATACAATATTGCTCCTATAATAAGACCAAAACAAGGAGCCTGACCCAGGTTGGCGTCCTGGACTTGAGGCTCAATCAAGGTCCCCTCTCCCGAAGAGGAAATAGGGCTTAGGGCTCCGAGCTTATCTTTTTTTTAGTCTCCGCATTTGCTTCTCCCAAGGTTGATCCAAGCCCCGGCCAGCGCGTTTTGGTCAAATCTTTACAGAATTCATAGGTCGATATCAGTCGCAAAGTCTTAGACAATGAAACTCGACGCAAAGGCGATTCGCTACCTCACGTCTGAGGATTTCCGAGTGCTTCAAGGGGTACTTATCGCCCCTCCGCCCCGCCATGCCCGCGAGCATCGGGAGTATCGTCTGTTGTCTTGATAGCTAACATGTTCGGTTTGCGATAGGTAGAAGCCGGAAGTCGAAACCATGAGGTTGTTCCGACGCCTCTGATCTCCCAACTGTCCGGTCTTCGGGGTGGCAGTGGTGTACATCGAGCCATCTCGAACTTGGCCAAAACGAACTTGATCGCCAAGGTGAAAAATGCGAAATGTACGTCTCTCCTTCCATTGCCACTTAATACTTTCGTTTAAGAGTCGCTGACACCCGCTCGCGTTGACAGACGATGGCTACCGGCTCACATACGGAGGACTCGACTATTTGGCTTTAAATGCGCACCAGAAGCAAAAATGCGTGTACTCGGTTGGAAATCAGATTGGTGTCGGCAAGGAATCAGATATTGTTGTGGTCGCGCATAGCAGCGGAGCGCAGCGAATCCTCAAGATCCATCGACTCGGTCGTATTTCGTTCCGAACTGTGAAGACCAACCGAGACTACCTTCGACACCGCAACACCGGGTCCTGGATGTATATGTCGCGGCTGGCCGCGATGAAGGAGTTTGCCTTCATGAAGGCACTACGGGAGAATGGATTCAATGTGCCCGAGCCTATCAGCCAGAACCGTCACACCATCGTTATGAGTTTGATTGACGCCTTTCCTCTCCGTCAAATCGCCGAGGTCCCCAACCCAGCAGCGCTATACTCAGAGTTGATGGATATTATTATGGAGCTGGCCCGGTTTGGCTTGATCCACGGTGACTTTAACGAGTTCAACATTCTCATCAAGGAAATTCCGGAGCCCAGCGACAACGACGAAGGCAAAGGCAAGGACGTTGAAAATGCGGAGACTGAAAAGGAAGAGAAGTTCCGGCTGGAACCGGTGCTCATCGATTTCCCGCAGATGGTTTCCATCGACCATGCAAACGCGGAAATGTACTTCGACCGCGATGTCAACTGCATCAAGCGTTATTTCAAGCGCAAGTTCCACTTCGTGAGCGATGTGCCCGGACCATTTTTCAAGGACGCGAGAAAGAACTTTGTCAAGAATCCTGGCAAGCGCCTGGATGTGGAGGTCGAGGCCTCTGGCTTTTCCAGAAAGATGGCTCGTGAATTGGAGAACTACATGCAGGAAGTTGGTGCTAATGGGGATGCTGACGATTCCGATGATGCGGACGAGAACGAGGATGACGATGAAGGGTCGGATTCGGAAAATGAGGAGACTCCCGAGAACGAGCAGCCAGACCAGGCCAATACCGATCTGGATGAAAGTTCGAAGCGGTTGGAAGGATTGCAGGTCTCGGGACCGTCCGGGCAATAAAGAGGCGACAGCGTATACCATAATGACCACGAGTTATGAATCCAACTGTAAATTAGGTCTTTGCATATTTGCCCGCAGTAGAGATACCTCTTGATGTCCTAACTATGAGAACGCATTAGTCTGTTATTAGTGCCTGGAATGTGAATGACCTGGTGAGCTTTCTCCTGCCACTGGCCTAGCGTAAATGAGACCTGGTCCTTAAGTTATTTCCATTTTCCTAATCCACATCATAACAGCCAATATATTAACTTAATTTCCCCTAACATGAAATGTCTACTTCGTCGCTGCATACTTCGATGTACGGCTACGGCGGGCGGTGCGGCCACACGCGCAGTTCCGCCGCCTCAGCGCAGCAAAAGATCGCGGCAAGTCAGCTCCGACACTTCAACAACCATCCAATCCACAATGGTGCGCAAAGCAATCGGCATACCCCATATGGGGACAAACGGCTTCCTCCCGCTGGCCCAGCGCAAGCAGGTCTTCCTGTAAGTCACGATACGGACCGTCAACCCGCCCGTCAAATTTCAATCCTCCCGCGGAGAACCAAGAAGATGGCTCGAGAAGTCTTTCTTCTGGACCACCGGCCTTCAGCACCGCAGCAAGCAAGGCAAAAAAGAGACTAACTTGATTCTGTCAACAGTCCTGAATTCACAATCGCCCTCGTCCGAACCCCCTTTCTCTCTCCGCGCTATGCCCAATTCCGCGTTCCGCTCAACTTCAACAAGCTCGATCTCCGTGACTACCTCGAGCGTGTATACGGCGTAGGCGTCGTCAGCATTCGCAGTTACATCGAGCAACAACCCATCACCCGTATTGACCGTGACAACCGAAACTTTGGCGCTTGGCGACGGCCGCAATCCATCAAGCGCATGACTGTCGAGCTGAGGGAACCGTTCGTCTGGCCTGAGGAGCCGAAGGACTTCACCCGGTACGTAATCACTAACCCCAGAGTCGAATTGCAAAACCACATTTTCCACTCGTCGATGCTTTCGTTTCATTACTAATGCGTCTTCGCGATTCACAGCTGGGAGAAGGAGTCTTGGGATGCTACCGAGAAACACCAGCAAATTATGCGCAAGGATAATGTCCAAAAGCCCGATGCTTCCGAGAAGCCGGACGAGGCCCTGCGAAAGGCGTACAAGGAGCAGGCTAAGGAGTTGCAGGAGCATAAGGAAGAATGGCGGCCGACCTGGAAGGCTCTGGGATTCGAGTTTACGCACAAGCAGATGGCTAGGGGTGCTACCCCTGCTCCGAAGTGGATGAAGAAGACGCCATGATTGCGTAGAGTGGGCTTTTCTTAGAATATTGGTGTTATTGTGTACTCCATTTCATCCTGCTATTGGGCCTTTGTATTATATTGTTGAGTATCAGATAATTGAAATCTGGACGTCTTATATGTTCTCCTTTATCATCAAGTGGAATGAATAGTCGAATTCTAATAATATTTGATCTGTATTGAATGATATAAACATGGGACATCTTGAATGACATGATTGCATGGGAAAGACAATAAATAATCACAACAGAAGCAGCCAATATGGCTAAAATCACGCTATGCAAAACAATTGGAGTTGAGAGTGGCCGAGTGACAGGCAGATAATAATAGGTAAAAAAGTAAAAAAAAAAAAAAAAAAACGACAGATAAAGATGGTGACAACAACTCTTTGGCATGAGGGTTGGTATCAAAAGTCATCTACAGACGGCTCTCGACGAAGTTCATGTGGTGCTGGCCGGGCCAGTGAGCATCTGGCCAAATTTGGCGGATTGCTTCCCAAATGTGACTGAGGGTGACAGTTAGCAAAGAGCGGATTATTAAAGTTGTTAAAGTGACTTACTGGACGTAGACAATCTCTAGACCGTCAGTGACCTCTTGGGGGACATCCTTGACATCCTTGCGGTTAGGGTAAGGTAGCAGAACGGTCTTCACACCTGCGCGAAGGGCACCGATAAGTTTCTCTTTGATTCCGCCGACGGGCATCACACGACCCCGTAGTGAAACTTCGCCAGTCATAGCAATCTGAGGCGGGACGGCCTTATTGGTGAACAAGGAGATCAGCGCCACGGTGTGTGCGAGACCAGCCGAGGGGCCGTCTTTAGGAATTGCACCGGAGGGACAGTGGACATGCAAGCTACGGTTCTTCATGACATCTTCATTGGGGTCATGGGTAAGTCCCAGTTCGAATGAATGAGCCTTGACCCACGTGAGGGCGACCTCGACAGACTCCTTGAGAACATCCCCAAGTTTGCCAGTAAGCTGGACGCGCCCATTGCCTGGCATGTCAGCCACCTCGATAAACAGGATACTACCCTGTCCACCTGTGGAATAAGCAACCAGGCCAGTGACGACTCCAGGCCGGCCATGCTTCTCGGCAATTTCTTCCTCGAATCTTTCAATCCCTAGAATATCTTCTAGATCGTCAACTGAAACGACGGGATTGTACTCGTCCAGGCGGTCACCATCACCGGCATCAGCGAACTGAACAGCCTTGTGACGGCAAATGGACCCAATCTCACGCTCCAGGTTACGCACGCCAGATTCACGAGTGTAGGAGGTGATGGTCTTGTCAATGACTTCGTCGGAAAGATTGACCTGTCCCTCAGACAGTCCATTAGCACGGATCTGCTTGGGAATCAGGTGCCGCTTGGCAATGTGTCGTTTCTCGATAGTAGTGTATCCAGACAGCGAAATTGTCTCCATGCGGTCGAGCAACGGCGCCGGGATGGTATCCAGGGAGTTGGCAGTAGCAATGAACAAAATCTTGCTGAGATCAATCGGGATGTTGATATAGTGGTCAGTGAAAGTGTGGTTCTGCTCAGGATCCAGGACCTCAAGCATGGCCGCAGAAGGGTCGCCTTGGAAGTTAGAACCTCCAACCTTGTCAATCTCGTCAAGCAAGAAGACTGGGTTGGCAACGCCAACCTTCTTCAGCCCATTAACGACCAGACCAGGCATGGCGGCAACATAAGTCCGTCGGTGGCCACGGATTTCGGCCTCATCCCGAACACCACCTAGGGAGATCCGGTGGAACTTACGGCCAAGCGAAGCGGCAACCGACCTCGCCAGGCTGGTCTTGCCAGTTCCAGGAGGACCGACAAGCAGTAGAATTGGGGACTTATCCGTCATACGCTTAGACTTGAGAATCTCCATTCGGGTCTCCAATGCAACCCGGTCGGCTTCTGAGAGCAGCGGAACATCCTTCTCAAGATCTCCAGCTGAAGACGCGTCGAGGTCCTTTGAGAGACCAGTGATTTGACGCTCGACATCTTCGTTTGTCGACTGCTTCAGGCGCAGGACGGCCAAATACTCCAAAAGTCGCTTCTTAATTCTCTCCAGTCCGTAGTGGTCATCATCTAGCTGCTGTCGCGCACGCTTCAGTGTATCAGGGCCAAGATGATCAGCAGTCACCTTGGTCCAGGGAATTTCTGCCAAATTTTCGAGATAGGTACGGCAAACACCATATTCCGCATTGGCCGGGTTCATCTTGCGCAGGCGCTTCAGTTCCTTGTCGGCCACCTTTTGGGCTTCGGGACTCAGCTCGGCATCCTTAATGCGTTGCTGCAGCTCGTCAACCTCATTGGGCTCCTTCTCCTCGTTATCGTTGCCCCCGCGGGCACCCGCAGGGCCGGGAGGGTTGAAACCAGAAAGACCGGCCATTGCCCGTCTTGCAAGTAGCTCCCGCTCACGAGGATCGATCTGGTTAATGTCCGAGTTGGGAGGAAATGCCGTCGTGCTGATAGATGTAACCTTCACACTACTCTTAATGTGCTGAGCTTGGCGCGTCAGAATCTCGACCACTCGCTCTAGACGATCCTTAACATCAAACGAGGCCAGAATTCGTAGTTTCTCTTCAAAGCTTCCATCAGAGACATCGGCCATAAAGTCGGCCAATTTCCCAGCCTGTCCGATTTCGGTTTTCGAGATGTACAACTCAAACTTTCGTGCGACAAGGGGCGACAGGCGGGTCGAGGCGGATGACAATAGAGAAGAGAGACGCAAAAGAGTGAGAAGTTCGCGAGACAGTTGCCTAAGTTGCTGAAAGAGCTCGGCGGCCTCAGAATCACCGTGAATGGACGAGGCTAGAAGAAGACGGCATGTTAGCACCGGGAACTTGACTCACATGTCACGCTCGGCAAACTTACTGCTCTCTTCATGAAGAGACACCTCCGCTTCAAAGAATGGTCGGTCCTTGAGAATTTTCTTGACAGTGAACCGCTGGGAGCCCTGAACCAAAAGGAAAGGCTCAGCATAAGCGCGGCGCTGAACGCCGATCACCTTGCCCACGGTACCGAAGCGGTAGAGGTCTTCCTTGCGCGCCTGGCCAGCGTCAATCGCATCGTAATCCTCCTTCCGTTCATCCTCTGACTCATCGCCTTCGAGAAGCTGCTGGCCATCACGACTCAGGAATGGCGAGTTGAGCGGAATACATCCAAAGGTGATAGAACTGCCATCACGCTTTTGAGGCCGATCAACCAAGGAGGACAATAGATTGGTCAAATCCGGTCGATTGGAGACGGGAATGCGAAGCGTCACACCGGGGAGCAGAACGGAACCCTTGGCCAAGGGGACGAGGGGGAGTTTGATGGTTCTACCGCTTGATCCCATCTTGTATGTATTGCCGAGGAAATCAGGTGGCAAGAGGACAGCGGCAGAGCCCAGGTGGTATAGAGGGGTGGGGGAAGGGAAAGAAGAATTAGATTAAATAGGGAAAACAAGTGTAGTGTTGGATATCAAGCAAATTGGGGAGGGGGGAAGAGCTGTGAAGGGGGAGAAGAGGTCAAAGTGAGGAGAAGTTCTGGAACCCCGTAGATGATGGATGATGGAGAGGAGGTACTAAGGTAATTCCGGGGGAGGCGATAAGACCGTCGCATGTCTTGTAATCTCCACGTCCCGAAGCCGAGGTTAGTGCGACTGTAACGAGTACGTCAGTCTGCAGATCGGCCGGGGAAGTCGACTTAAAGGTATGTCTAAAAGTACGAGGGGCTTGCACACGCCTAAAGGAAACGTGCGCAACAAGGAATGGCCACCGAGAACCCCCAACCTAGTGTGATTGTTGATGTTTGTGCATTCAATCTTCAATACAGACTGGTGTGTATACTGCGTACGGTGATTGTATCTGTACCGTGTCCCGTGATCGGCCATCCGGGATCGACCCTTTTTCCCTCGGCTGCTCTTCCCCCTTCAGACTCGTGTGATTCGATTCGCATTTCGCCTTCGCCTTCCACCCCATCATGGCCGCCCCCACCCCCTCCAAGACGACCTTCACCATCGGCACTCGCAAATCCAAGCTTGCCCTCGAACAGACCGAATTGGTGCGCGCTGCCCTAAAGGCATCACACCCCAACTATGACTTCCAGATCTTCTCCAAGGAGACAGCCGGCGATCTCAACACCACTATTGCGCTGAAGGATTTCACATCAAAAAACTTATGGACGGAAGAACTGGAAGAATTGATGATCGCTGGGCAGGTTGACTTCATTGTCCACTCGCTCAAAGGTAGGAGATGTTTCGGATCTTGAATGGCGGGGTCAAATAGCTCACAGATGCGCGCAGATGTCCCCACCCTCCTCCCCGACACCTGCACCTTAGGGCCGATGATGCCCCGCGAAGATAATCGGGATGTGCTCGTCGTGAAACAGGGACTTCCGTTCAAGAGTCTGGAGGAGATCCCCGCAGGCTCCGTGGTCGGAACCTCCTCCATCCGCCGTACAGCCCAACTGGCCCGCAAATACCCTCACCTCAAGGTCCAAGATATTCGCGGAAACATCGGCACTCGCCTGGCTAAGCTGGATGCCGAAGAAAACCCCTACACCTGTATAATCATCGCCGCCGCCGGCCTCCTGCGTCTGGATTTGGAGGATCGCATCACACAATATCTCGACTCGAAGAATGGCGGGATGCTCTACGCGGTTGGCCAAGGTGCTCTTGGGATTGAAATTCGCAAGGCCGACACAATCCTGCATGAGATGTTACGTCAGATTGGCCACCAGGAAACCACATACGCTTGCTTGGCTGAGCGCAATCTCCTGCGGACCCTCGAAGGAGGCTGCAGTGCCCCGCTCGGAGTTGAATCTGAGTGGGTTCAGAGCTCTGATGGATCGAAGAAACTCCGTATGCGCTCGGTGGTTGTCAGTGTTGATGGTCAACAATGTGCACAGGTGGAATTGGATGGCGATGTCAATTCACCAGAGAGTGCGGAGGCCTTTGGTGTCACAGTCGCCAACGCACTGGTGGCCGACGGCGCCGGAGCGATTCTCGAGGAGATTCAGCGCAAGAAGCTTGTCAAGGACAATGTTTCTTCTTAACAAAAGTTTTTCCAATAGACTCATGGACCATATGCAGATACCCTGTGAAAAGAATGCAACGATATTAACGAGACCTTTTATTCCTTTTTATTTTCTCGTCATTAAGCCTTCACGGCCATAGATCATGAAGATATCGTAATCTAAATAACCCAGCAGACACCGTTTATCAGTTCCCCTGGAGATATTGTCCCAAATTTACAAATGATAGATAGCTTCCTAGCCCCGATTCAAGGTGTTGCCCGATCCCTTGGGGTTGGCCTCGACGTATTCGTCCCAGGCCCGGGCCTTCATCGTCTCCTCGTCTGCCTTATCAAGATCATCCTCATCAACTTCTGGTATGATGCCAGATTGCTCTCCACCTTGAAGAACGTTGCCTCTCCGGTGCTCCTCCGCAAGGTATTCATCGATTGTCATAGTCGGAAGATTATGACCTGAACGGAAAACACCTTGCTGGAGCTGAGCTCGGCGGTCAAGCAACGTAAAAGGCTGCATCGGCTTGCCCCTGCTATTGAGAATTGGGCCATTTCTTCCACCATTCAGTAGTTGCGACAAGGACGGGTCCACGCGGTCGGAATAATTGGCTCCGCCCAAGTTCGTCCGTTGTCTCGGGTCATCTGGTGGCAGTTGACTGGGTGGCGGAGCATTCCGCATCATTGAGAGCATTGCCAGCTCCTGCATTAGAAGGTCTAGTGACTGGAAAGTCTGGTGTGTATAAAGTTGAAGTTCGGCCAGGTAGAGTCTCCGGGTATCATCATCGTCGCTTTGAAGTGCTGCTTCGTTACGCGCAAGGTACTGGATAGTTGTCAGTGGACAAATATAAATTCTCTCGGTAGATGAAATTTCCTACCTCCAGCTTTTGCTTCAGCTCCTTTTCTTCCCTGAAACGCCTCACTTTGATATCTCGTCGAGCAGCCGCATCATTGGCAGGTGCTAGGGTGAATGTGGACGGGTTGGCCATGTATTGCACAAATAGCCTCTTATCTTCATTTGATAGTAACTCGTATTCATCCAGGCGTGTGAGGAATAATTCGTATTGTTCCAAGGCTCGACGGAGAACGGCTTCACGGTCCAATGTGGCGGCACGTTGGATCAGTTCGGCAAGATGGTATTCCAATGTCATGTATCTACTCAGAAGTTAGCTCAGTGGCCACCAAGCTTTACTGGAAAGGGCTCGTACTGGATGTCTCCCGTTGACACATCATCAAGTGACTCGTTTGAGCTAAACAGCGACACGATGCTGACTTGTCGCTGACATTCTTGGAATTTGACGATGGTCGCATTGACCAGGTCGCGATATGTTTCTGTGTTGGTATCTCCTCGCGATTCCAACGAGGTCTTCGCATCCTTTGCCGATGAGAATAAGGACCGAAGGTTCTGTGATTCCTCCATAGTCTGCAAGGGTGTTGGGGGGTTGTGGAGGGCGAATGTCAACGCGCTTTGTCGCCCCGCAGTTTTCCAAGTTGGCCTGAGTTTTGGCGAGGCGATAAGCGATTGGGAGCTTCAGAGTTCCCACCAAAACGTTCCAAAAGGTTGGAGCTGGGAGGGTTCGCAGCCAACCAGATCCATTGGACACTCTAGGCGGTCACCTGCCAGGCCGCTATCTTATCGTTGCCTAAAGTATCGAAAGTACATCATTGACCATAGCTCTCAATCTGGGGAATTCCTCTCTGGACTTCATCTACCATGGATTCTGACGAGATTTTGCCCCCTGCTCCCAATGTGGATGAGGACCTCGATGAAAAGTACCCCAGCACTCACTTGAATACCGGCAAGCTTCCACTCTAACTTCTCGAAACACAGATATCCAAACCGGCCCCATAACCACGCCCCAACGCTTGCATTCCATGAGCTCTGTCTCAACCTGTTCAAACCCCTCAATGAACTCAGGCAGAAGCCATCAGTTCAAGCTCCCGGTCGTCGAAAAGTTGGGCCGCAGGGAAAGGGAGGTGGTCTCAATCCGTTCGAGATTCGTCGTGATATCATTACTCGCTTCATCTCGCGCTGGCGTAAAGAAGTGGGTGACGACATCTACCCTGCCTTCCGGCTGATACTTCCGGACAAGGACGGGGAACGCGCGATGTATGGTATGAAAGAAAAGGTTATTGGGAAGTTATTGGTGAAGATTATGAAGATAAACAAGGAATCGGAGGACGCTTTTAATCTACTGAACTGGAAGCTACCGGGCCAGTCATCGATACGCATGGTAGGCGACTTTGCTGGGCGGTGCCACGACGTCTTGTCCAAACGTCCGATGCGTACAGAGCCAGGCGATATGACGATTGAGGAGGTCAATAAGAAGCTAGACGAGCTCTCAATCGCCTCGAAAGAAGATGAGCAAATACCTATTCTCACCGAGTTCTACAAACGAATGGACTCCGAGGAACTCACATGGCTTATTCGAATTATCTTACGACAAGTTAAGGTTGGAGCTTCGGAACGCACTGTCTTCAATGCATGGCACCCCGATTCTGAGAACTTGTACAACATCTCGAGTAGCCTGCGTCGTGTATGCTGGGAACTACATGATCCGAATATCAGGCTCGACGCGGAAGACCGTGGCATTGCGCTTATGCAGTGCTTCCAGCCTCAGCTGGCGCAGTTTCAGATGCACTCGTTTGAGAAGATGATCCCTCGAATGCGGCCTACTGAAGAAGATCCCGTCTTCTGGATTGAAGAGAAACTGGATGGTGAGCGCATTCAGCTCCATATGGCGCCTGATGACTCTGTTCCTGGTGGCCGCAGGTTTGGCTTTTGGTCCCGCAAAGCCAAAGATTATACCTACCTATATGGAAATAACCTATATGACGAAAATGGCGCCTTGACACGACATTTAAAGGATGCTTTTTCGAATGGAGTGCGAAGTGTTATTCTCGACGGCGAAATGATCACCTGGGACCCTGAGCAAGACGCCATCGTTCCCTTCGGTACACTGAAAACTGCGGCCCTAGCAGAACAGCGCAACCCCTTCTCGAAAGGGCCGCGACCCCTATTCCGGGTTTTTGATATCCTGCATCTTAACGGCGCAGATTTGACCAAATACACTCTCCGCGACCGCCGCAATGCGTTACAAAAGGCCCTCCAGCCAGTTCATCGTCGATTCGAAATTCACACTTACGAAGAAGCCACAACAGCAGCAGAAGTCGAAACGTGTCTGCGCAAGGTGGTCGCAGAGGCGTCCGAGGGTCTCGTTATAAAGAACCCTCGGTCGCCGTATCGTCTTAACCAGCGCCATGACGACTGGATGAAGGTCAAACCAGACTATATGACGGAGTTTGGAGAGTCTCTTGATGTCGTCGTGATCGGCGGTTATTATGGCCGAGGCCATCGGGGTGGTCACTTGGCGAGTTTTCTTTGCGGGTTGCGTATTGACGACAACTATAACGACTCTTCGCCAAATAAAGACCCTATGAAGTGCTGGTCATTTTGTAAAGTCGGAGGAGGATTCACCGCCGCTGACTACCAAGAAATCCGCCACCATACAGACGGCAAGTGGAGAAATTGGGACCCGAAAAGGCCACCTACAGACTTGATAGAGCTGGCAGGTGGGGATGCTCAACATGAGCGACCCGATATGTGGATTAGGCCATGCGATTCAGTCGTTGTCTGTGTGAAAGCAGCCTCCGTCGCTGTCAGTGATCAGTTCCGTATGGGATTGACACTACGCTTCCCGCGCTTCAAAGCGCTACGCAAAGACAAGAACTGGAAGACAGCTCTTTCGATCCAGGAGTTTTTGAATTTGAAAGCGAATGCGGAGCAAGAACAGCAGGAAAAGCAATTTGATTACGATGACTCTCGCAAGAAGAAGCGCGTTAAGGGATCAACCAAGAAAAAACCCTTGAAAATTGCTGGATATGATGAAGAAAATGCACAGTACCTTGGTCCCTCTGGTCATGTGTTTGACAATTTGAACTTTTGTGAGCCCTACAGTGATCTGTTTTCCTACTATACATCGTTACTAACAGCAAACTAGTTATCATGACCGAGTCGTTAGCCCCCGAAAAGAAAACAAAGGCAGAGCTGGAACAACTAGTGAAAGCCAACGGAGGCAAGATTTACCAAACCAACACTGCAGCTCCGAATACGATTTGCATCGCAGGAAGAAGTATGCCTCGCGAATGATCTACAAAACAATGCTCAGAAAATGCTAATATAATCCTAGGGACGGTCAAAGTGGCCTCTTTGCAGAAAAGCGGAGACACAAATATCATCAGACCATCCTGGTTGACTGACTGCGTTAAGCAGAATGTCAAGGATGTTGGATTGCCAGATTTGATTCTTCCTTTCGAGGCAAGGTAAATCCCGACTTGTTCTTGTTCAGTAAAATAGAGAGCCGGCTTCTTACGGTTAAATCACAGGCATATGTTCTTTACCATGGAAGACCGAGACGAAGACATCAGCATCAATGCAGACCGTTTCGGTGACAGCTTTGCGCGCGACACCAATATCGAGGAGCTCAAAGAGGTGAGCCTGTATCTTTGAATATCTAGCTAGTTTGTTGGGTTAACGATTTCTACCAGATTTTTGAACAAATGGGGAACGTCAAGCAGGAGCTAGGGAACTCACTTGATCCTTCTACGAGACAAAGAATCGAGATGCAAATCCAAGATAAGGTCCACTCAGGATACACAGCACCGCGTGGGTGGCTGTTTCGCGATCTATCGTTTTTCTTCTTTTCTCCGAATACGAATGTGGAAGACGAAGGTGCCAGAGCACTTGACCTAGGTCTCACGCTCACGCAAAATACTGCTCATTTTGCGGGCGCAAGCAGCGTCACTTCACTAGAAAGCCCTAGTATCACTCATGTCATTGTGAACCCGGAGACTGCATCGTCAACAGATATCGCCTCGCTGCGAAAATCCTTGGCTGCCACGGTTGGTAGGAAAGTGCCGCATCTGGTCAGCTCCAAGTGGGTGGAAGAGAGCTGGAAGAATGGCACGCTGTTGGATGAGGAAAGTAAGCTATCCCCTTTATCTCTTCTTACCAAGGGTATCCATAGGGCCTATTGGACACGTGCGAGATCTAATCTAATCTATGCGTTACACAGGGTTTCGGGTATCTCGCTGATATATTGCTCCAAGGACTGCCCCAGGAGGGTAGCACAAACCATTATTATCTACTTTGCATGCAGACAGTTAGCGCTGCGGGTGGAAAGTTTCTCTTGTCTTGTCAATTTAGCGTATTAAGCCATCATTTGTGGAGAAATGAGATAAACATTGCCTTCCAACGGTTATTCAGCAGGATATCTGTCTAAAATGTATGTTTGAAACGCATCCCTAAATATAAAGCGAGGCCGCTAAGCGTCATTTGATCGCATCGATAGGCCGCAATTTAAGCGCGTTCGACTTCAGGTTAGATGGGCAATCTACAAATTGTATTCCTTACCAGATCGAGTAGCGGAGTACTTTGAATAACGATACAGATGGGAACCTAGTTCTACCACACAGTTCTTAATAGGAAAGATAAACAAGAAAACTAGAAGTTTTTCGCGTCAAAAAATAGCCCGCAAAGGATGGGTAAGACCAGACGATAGTATCGTTGTCGTATCTATAAAAGAGCGTTCCTAACTAAATACACAGCGTAATCCCACGCGATCATGAATAGTGAATAACTGTACTCAAAAGCTACCAGATTTTGCCTGTGAGAACGGACATGTAGCCACACCCCTCGTTTTGATCACCTCGATATCGGACTTCATCTCTTCCGCTCCTTTCTCCCTCTGCGGCTCCGGCCCGATATTTATCAAATTATACCCTTGTGGTTGATACCGGTCTCCCCGTGAACCAGGCACCTTTCCCCCCAGGGCCCTCACGAGCAACGCCCCTGGTCCCCATTTCGACCAGAAGGTCGGCTCCATGTACCATGGCTGTAGGCTCTTTCTCTCAAAATTGTATAGATGGGTTTTAACATTTGGCGTTTCGTGCACTAGCTTGAGGGCGGAGAATCGTGGAAGTGCGAGGTATCGGAGGAATAATTTTCGTGTTTCTCGGACGCAAGCCAGCACGAAAGAGAAAACTGGACCCGGAGACTCAAGGCTAAGGATTTTAGCACAGTGGATTCTCACAGTCCAATACATCAAGAGGAAGGCGAGACCACAACTCTTATCGTTTTCGATTCATCTTTAGGCCGGGGTATGGAACTTACCAAAGGCTTGTTCTCATAACATCGTCCAAGTCAGCGCCCAGCATCTTTCGCACGGTTGTTCTCACGAGGGCAGGAAGCGATGACATCGCCGAATCAACATAGACTCTAACATATTGATCGTTCGTTGCTACAGGCTTTGCAACTTCTTCTTCATAGCTGACTGTCCAGTCTTTTAGTTCCATTGCGAAGTGCAGGCCATCTCTCCATCCATCCTTGTTGGAAGAAAGGGGATTGAAAGGGATTCCCATATCTTCCCCTAAGTTCTTATGAAAGACCCCGAGGGCACATTTTTCAATATCAGTAAGCTTGCGCCATTCTTCTCTCTCAACAACGTTCAAGATCTCAGCAAGACCATCGCCTAGAGTATGGAGTAGGTCATTATCCGTTATCTTGTTCGCTTGACGGTAACGAGCATGCCTAATAGGATAAAGGGTCAGTGGACACAACCAGAGGGATTCAAGAGTGTATCCGACGTACAGATAATTCATTCTTGCCACCGCTGCCATATAGCGATCCGAATCTCGAGGTTTGGACTGCGCCTCTCGGAGGAGGATTTCCGTGTCAACAGCGCGCTTTCCCGAATTACGTTTGTTGTTTTGGCCTGTAACTGCGAAGAGCTTGGACATGGTCGGGATACCTCCAGCCTAGAGCAAGATCTGAGCTTAATTGAATTCCATAGCACTGCTTGAATTTGTCACCATTCCATTGTCTTACCTTCAACAGAGCGATCTTTCGAGCCTTACCAAAGGCATATGGGAACTCGAACTCTTGTAACTGGACGATAATCGCATGTGCTTCTTTGGTCGTCATGCTTGATAGTTCTCTCTTGCCATGGGTAAATGGACCCTCGATTTTTCTCATACGGCGGTACCGCAAAAGCCTCACCACTGCTATATAAAGAGTGAAGCCGATGATAATGGTCAAGTAATGCTCTTTCCATAGTGTGTAAATCAAGCCAGATGCGTCAAACATTCTGTTTGTAAACACTTCAAGTGCAGGTCCTATGTATTTGATTAGCCCTCACCGCAAAGCTGGATCTTCTCATTTTGTCATTTTACCGTTTGAGGCTTGTATGCAGAATTGGCAACTCTTTTTGCGATTGTGGATGAAAATGATTCAAAAGTCGCGGAGGCTATTTAAGATGGGCTCGACGACGCAAGGAATCATGGTCTGCGTGCCGAGGTAACAGGTCAAAGTGGATCAGTAACCCAACAAATAAATCTCTCAGATGAAGAGAAATTTGGAAAAGCCGAAGGATATTGTTGGGTTCGGAGTTATTGAGCCAAGCATTTAAGGTGGGTTTTAGCGGTGATAATGTAATCTAACCTGAGGATCTCCAAGACCTAGCGTGATTCCCGAGGCAGCTCACCGAAATATTCGCACCCAAAAAAAGAAAAGAAAAAAAAAGGCCGGGGGATTGTAATTTACAAAATTTCTGCTTGATAAGTGTCAAGTGCTAGGTTGAAAGTCATGGTAGATAGAACTAATAGAACCGAATAGACCTAAAGAACCGTGGATAACACATAGGCTAAATTATTATTATTATTATTTTTTTTTTTTTCGAAATGCGTCTAATCATATTCAACAATGAATATTTAATATTAATACCGGTAACTTGTGATTAACAAGTTGGATCAAAAGCACTATGAGTTGAAAAGCGAACAACACTTGCGAAGGTCAATCTCGCATATGTAATGCTGATTGGAATGCAATCTCAACTTCAGATCGCCGGAAACCAGGCGCCCGTCCCAAGATAGCCATGCCGCGAAGTAGTTCTGGACTTGTTATGAATGGCTTTTGATAATACGTCTGTGTGATAGCTTACCTGCTAAGAATGATTCAAGGCGGAGTATGTAATGTGATGGTTGCTGAGGCGTTGCGAACATTTCGGAATCTGCAGACAGTCAGTCAATTTTAAGCCTTTCTGCTTTTTGATCAGCTTACTAGTATGGGAAGTACAAAACGTCGTGCGTTGAGTGTCTGGGGATATAGTTGGACCATCAACGGAAGGGATACCAGCATGGCGCAAATTGCCATTTTGGTAATCACCATAGTTATTACCATCTTGATCTAGCGAGGTATTTCCAAGCTCAGATGATCCGGGGGACAATGGCAAGTTATACGCAGTGGGAAAGATACTAGACCCATCTATATCGACTCCTTTTTCTCTGAGATACCCTTCCACATCCCGACAATCAAACCACTCGCCGCCGAATCCACAAGAGTCAAGATGACTCTGGGACTGAGACTGATGGGCAGAACTTGAATCTCCAGGATCTCCAGCCATCGGCAAAATACCAAGTATCCTTCGCGGGACCCTCATCTTCGGAGGGTATATAGGTCTCCCCGCCTGATCCTTCGCCGGATAGTGTGTTCCAGCTCCCCCAATAGAATAGAATGGTAGTGCAGAGATTTCAAGGGAATGCCCTCCCGAGGAAGTGACCAGCTTCTTAAAAAAAGGGTACATCTTCGCTCTCTCCCGGAAACAGGGGACAAGTCTGAACACTCGGAAGACCTCAAGCGGATGAGAGTGTGAATCATTGAATATGCGGAAGGCGTGCTCTAAGCTGACTCGCTTGAGTCTTCGAGTGAAGGAGCTTTCCAGAAATGAATATGTATAGAGAACATGGGCTCCAATAGGTCGACCAACCGCTTGAACAATCGGTCGATTGGAGTCCATTTCCATGTGTTTCTGCATGGCAGGTGGAGATTGATGATAGATATTCTCCCCGGCTTTTTGGAAACATATGGCATCGGTTTCCGGAGGAGCATCGAATGTGGAGCCTGGCTCGGAAATAGCCTGGTCACCAACGATGGCATCACTGGAGGAACGGTCCTCACACTGGATGTGATTAGGTGATTGCGGAACATGTACAGATGTCTCGGAAATCTCCCTCGATGAGAAGCCATCGAAGCTGGATTCCTGTATAAAGTCCCCAGGCTCAGAAGCCAGGAGACTCAAGATACAGTCAAGATTCACGAGAAGTTTGGGATGGGTATCTTGCAGGCTCGACTGAAGAGTGACTTTGTAGGCTTGAAGTGATTCTGTAATTTTGCTTATCTTATGTTCGAGATGAGCCACAAGTTTCTGTGATTTTTGAAGACTTGCTTCTTTTTTCTGTCTATATGTTTTCTGAGCACGTCGGATTTGGCTCCGCCGATCCTGCGTGGGGCGTCAGATGCGGATTCTCCAACCTTTTCATCTCATTCTCATCTCCTTCTCATGGGGACTAGACAAGATACCTCGGATAGTTTTGCTGCCCCGGGTTCACTGAGCCTTGGCCTCCCCTCACTCCGCGGCGGACGTCTTTGTCCTATTGTAGCTCGTTGTGTCGATTTTGCTGCCATGATGACGGATCCAGAATAGAGTAATTCAAGCTATTCGGAAATAAATACTATTTTTTCCCACACGAAGCTTCATGCAGATGGACTGTGTAATGAAGTTGGCATATCGCACATCTGGGCACAAAATTGAAACGATTACATTATCAAGGCTGATAATGTAATCCACTCGGCACAACCCGAGGTTCAGGTATTGTTGGGATGGGTAGTTAGGAATCCAAGTAGGTCAAAATTTTGGGATTTTCAATATTTCAGGTCGTGTCATTCGTAGATTACCGATATTAACAGCTTGATTGCAAAAAAAAAAAAAAATCACTCGCGATGGTTCCCCTGAAAGGCTTTGTCAGTCTCAGACAAGCACAAGGGGGTCAAGACGATAGAGTTTCCAAGAAAATAAAAAAATTAACATACACATAAACATACTGATCATGTTTTGAAAGGCGGTACAATGCAGAGACACGCGATAGGATATGGATATGGCTAAGACCGACCGGATGACGGTTTAGCGAATTGCTCATGCGGAGATTGAGGCTGACCGCGCGGGGATGATCTCATGGGCGGCGGTGTGATATCATCCCGCAGCCACCAAACTAAATCGTTTCAACTCGATTGATCGAGAGCATTTACCGAGTATTACAAGTATGGCACTAGAAATGTACTCTAGTATAGGAAGGGTTAAGATAATTTCTGTTGTTTTATTTGATGGGATATCCTGGTATAGAGAGAAAAGTAAGAGCTAGATCGTCGAGAATTGAAAGGGTATGTCACAAAGGAAGGAATCATGTCAGTCGGGACATTTTGATCCTGGTCTAACGCCGCGCTTGTATAATGGTGAGTCGTAGCAAAGGGGGTTTATGTACTGGACAGCCAGCTTAACTGCGCTCTGCGCCAGTATAGGCATGTCAGTCCGTGATGAGGGCCTAGGCCGAGGCGCCAATCCAGCGAGAAGGGACGCTGTCATTATCATCACCGTCTTCATAATCTCCTGGCAGGCGGTGTGAATTATTTTTCCGTGGAGGAAGCCAGATGCGAGCCCGTGTGGGGACGTCCTCGCGCAGCTTGCCCCGGCGACGCATGTTCATCTCGAGAACAACCATACGGAGGAAGTCACTATTCTCGCGGGGCTCACGCTGGCGCGACATCGGAGGGATTTCCGGGTCGAAGGTGGTGTATTGATCACGATTCTTCGGGGCGACAACATGGAAATGATTACGCCGGTGACCCCGGGCGCGGGAGCGGCGGTAGGTCTGCATCTGGATAGAAACCGGGCATGCATGTGCGGAATCGGGCTTCTCATGTGGGTGATCATGATAGACATACATCTCCGCTGGGGAGATGGGGGTCGGGTTGAGGTACCGTCTCAATGCAGGAGATGGTGGGTCTTGCATAGGTGCCGGCCGGCGGTCATCTGTGAGTTCGGGGGTAATGGTAAAGAGATTTCGAGTGAGAAAATCTTCCGGTTGAACAGACGGCGTAGCAAACGTCGATACCGACTGTGCCGCAGACTTTATGGCCCGTAACGACGCAGTAAGGTTTGACTTGAATGAAGACCGTAGGCGCGGGAAGGAGCCGAGGGAGACAGGACGCTTAGAACGAGGCACAGCACGAACCATCGGCTCATCGTGAGTCACAAATTCTATAGATTCACCTTCTTGGATCTCAGTCTCGAGAAGAGGGTGGTCAAAGGCACAGTCTTCGGAGGGCGAATAGCGTGAATAACGACGCTCAGGCGGGCTTTTCTGGCTGCCCGGGGTTGGTGGCTGTATGGAACTGGAAGGGGAAGAACCATCGTCGTCGAGGGATGGCACCGAATCGCTAGATGCTGACTCAAGAGAGAAGGGCGTATCGTGTTCGGACTCGTTTTCGGGCGAGTATTTATCGGTTTCCTCATCGGGTGGGCTGAGTAAGAGATCCAGAGGAGAATTTCCAGCGCCAGTCATTAGATCATCGTCCTTTGACTTGAGATCTTCCTTCAGCATCCGACTAAATTCCTCTACATGGTTGCCTTGGGGAACCTTCCGAGGCCTCCGAGTGGACCAGGCTCGTCGCGGAACGGGAATAGCCGTCGCATCAAGTATCGAGGCGAGGGAGGTGGGTATTGGCCGTTCATTTGACGAAGAAGAAGACGACCGGCGAGAGGATGCGAACGTTTTGGCTGGAGGGCGAGAACGGATATCTCGACGGACCGGGGTATGTGAAGCACGTTTTGGGGGGATGACCATAGGTGCGGCACCGACCAATCCGTGGATCTCTTGATGGTTGGGAGGATAGAAGCTCGAGCGACGCAGAACTGGCCGCGAGGCTTCTTCTTTCACTCCATAAGGCTGCATGGCTCTCTGGGGCGGAGAAGACGTGAAGAGAAAGGCTCTTGGGACCATCATTTTATGGGGTTCAAGTCATGCCAGATAGATATTTTCCAGCGAGGCCGTAGCCAGACGAGGCACTCTGGTCGAGATGTTGGGCGAGATACATTGAAGGGTGGAATGGCGATAGAGATCTCCCGTCGCAGTGGGAGTCAGGCCAGCCGCTGAGTCGATTGGAGGCCGGTGGTATTCAGAGGTGAGAAGCGACGACGACTGAGATATAAGGAAGGATGTGCCGGAAGAGGGTTAACCAAGAATACCTAGGGTAGCAAATAGAGGGAGACCGAGGAAGATAAGCTGAGGTTGAGAAGGGAAAGAGGAGAGAATGAGAATGAGAATGAGAACGGGGAAGGAGCGAAGGGAAGATAAGGAAGTGGTGATCTCAGACCGTGATAAGCGTATTGGGCAGGTACGCGTGTGACGAGAATTACGGAAAAGGGTTACTCAGCACGCGGGTGATTGGGCGGGCGACCGTCCAATGTCGGCCGGCCGGTATTGTTTCGGGGTTGGGGTCAAGGATATTGTGTGTACGGTATTGTGTATGGTTACATTTACCCTAACGATTGTACCCCGGGGCGTGGAATGTTCCAAGGTGGATCTAGGATCCATCGAAGCCCTGCAGCGCCCCCCTCTCCTTTTTTTCCTTTTCCATTTTCCCTTTTTCCTTTTTCCCGTTTTCCTTTCGGCCTTTGTTGAGACTAGCGCCAGTATTATGATATGCAGCGCTGCCATTCGCTCTCAAGGATTCACTTTAGTCATGTATTGTTTGGATCCCACACATCACATCCACTTTAGCCCTCAACACACACGCGTGACTTATTCGATCAACCCTCCGGGGGCGTCGGGTGGGCCGTTTAAGGTTGGGTTTAGTGCCGTGCCTGCAGATAGAAGTAACGCCGTTCGCAGCCATGTTATTAATTAAAGTGCGAAGAAGAAAATTGCTCCGTCTAATTTCCGAAAGGATTATCTCTGCCATGAAAAAAAGAACAAAAGCAAAGAAAAATCCGATAATACCGCAGCTGATTTGTGAAACAACATAATGTTTACAAATGCACCGTCGGGACCCGCCGGCTTCGACCGATCGAACGGGCCAGTCGGGGAACGGGTGGCTGCAGAAGTCTGAAAAGGTAAGGCGACGAGACCACCAACGTGGCCTGTGGACCTCCCCTAAGCGAGACGCAGCGGTGTATACTTGTCGACCCAACCTCTTTTCTTTTTTCTGTTGTGGTTATGGGTTGTAATTTGGTTCGTATCTTTGGGCCTGTATGCACAGAACTCAAAAGAATGTTTTGTTGTTATTGTTCCTAAAAAGTGTGGCGGTCAAGGATATCAGCAGTCAGCACCTCATACATTATACGGTGTACCCGGCCTCATGGCACATTGTTGCCAAGCTGCACTTTTTCATCCCTCGTTTATTTGTGCGTTACCGGCCCCTGTAAATCCCGTTCTCTTTATTTGTTCATTTCTTTCTCACCAAAATAAAGAATCTATACTTAGATCCAAGACAGTGAATCTGAATCTCACATCATGTGATATCACTGCTAGGTGGTCACATGACCTGGCTCGTCCATCTCAAATGTGATTAGTCAGATTCTTATCGCATCGCCAGGCCCGCGCGCAAGCGTCCAATCCCAGCCCATTGGACTCCGATGCGACGCATCAGAGACCGGCGATAACCTGGATTTTGCTTGCAGCCGTGTCCAATCAGTACGGCTGGATCTCGAATTGAAGCCGTATCATCGTCGCCAGAGATTCTCTGCCTCCCTATAGCCCCCGCCTCCAGTGTGGGTCAATCGGCCATCTCGCGGGGTCAACAGCTCCCAACCCTCAGTGGCCGCATGCGTTGCTGATGGACCTGGGGAGATCCGACAATCCGTGTCTCTCAGCGTAAGGCCTGACTCTATGTCTTCTAGCGCGGCCGGTATCTAGAGCTGACCGGAGTTCATTGCTCCTGTGAACTAACTCTTCTCCATAGCTCGTAGCCACCAGCGCATGCCTCGCCCACCTGTCGCGGTCGGTTGACAGTTGCCTGCTCCCTTTCACGCATCTGGAAAATGGACACCCTTTGTACTGCACTCATTCAAAGCTGGACCATTGATCAGCGGCCACGACGTTGAAGTACGGGATGACATTCCGCGGAGCAAGTACCCCTCCTATATCCTGAAGTCTCCACCTATTGCAGGACTCGAGACCATGTCTGTAGAACCTGGTCTGCCCAAAAGGCGCTGTGTCAGCACGGCATGCATCGCTTGTCGCAGGCGAAAATCAAAGGTCCGTTCCGTCTTTTCAGGCTTCATCCAAGTATCACGCGAGTGGCGCCACTAATCCTTTGTCCTCAGTGTGATGGAAACCTTCCGAGTTGTGCCGCATGCTCCTCGGTCTACCATACACCATGTTAGTAGGTTGTCTTTTCTGCGTACTGAATAACCATTTTGTTGACCGAGTATTAGGTGTTTATGATCCAAATTCCGACCACCGGCGCAAGGGTGTTTACAAAAAGGATACTGACACCCTGCGAACCAAGCACACCACATTGCAAACCATCATTCAGGCACTATTGAACTATGAGGAAGAGGATGCATTCGACATTGTGCGCCAAATCCGGTCTTGTGATGACCTGGAAGATGTCGCCCAATCGGTCCTCTCCCAAAAGAAAGGGCTTCCGTCACAAACGGCAGAAGCCGTAGGAGAACCAGCTGACGATGAGAACTCGGCTGGAGTCGATCAATTTGAATCTGAATTATCTGGTAAAATGAGTGAACTCTTACTGGATGGCTCACGGAAGTTCATTGGCGGCACCTCCAATCTCATCTTCCTTCCACCGGGCTCGGAATTACACGAGTCCATCCCTACCCCTGGAGACCCGCTTGTTGCTGGTGCACATGATATGCTACCTGTGCGACGTTGGACGCAGGTCACGGAAGATGACTCGCTAGTCTGTCATCTTTTGACGATGTATTTTACATGGCATTATCCATTTTTCACAATCCTCGCCAAGGACATGTTCTATCGAGATTATGTTCGGGGTGTATCAAGCCCTTACTGCTCAGCCTTGTTGGTCAATTCCATGCTGGCTCTGGGGTGTCACTTTACTACGTCGCAGGGTGCCTTTTCAGATCCCCAGAACCTCTCAACGGCTGGTGATCATTTCTTCAAGGAAGCCAAGCGAATAGTTCTCGAAAACGACGAACACGAGAATGCAAAGCTATGCACAGTCCAAGCCTTTGCTCTCATGTCTGTGCGCGAGGCTGGATGTGGTCGCGAAGGCAAAGGCTGGGTTTATAGTGGGCTCAGTTTCCGTATGGCCTTTGATCTTGGGTTGAATGTGGACGCGACAACTCTCGGGGCGCACAACTTAACCGAAGAAGAGATCGATGCACGGCGGATCACATTTTGGGGTTGCTACCTCATTGATAAGTCAGTTATCCTGAGCCCCATTCATTTATCTTCTCATTTTTTCCCAGAATTTCCTAAGCATGTCTAACATATCGCAGGTGTTGGTCAAATTATCTTGGGCGACAGCCACAATTGTCCTCGTCTAACACAAATGTACCCAAATTCGAGGTATTTCCACAAGAGGAAACAGAGCTTTGGGCCCCATATACAGATGCGGGTGCGGGCCAAGACCACAGTCAGCCTTCACGCACTCGAGCTGTGGCATCGCAAATATCGAAACTCTGCCAAATCAGCGGCGACCTTCTTGCCTTTTTTTATCATCCATCAGAAGTGGAAAAGTCGCAACCAAAGCAATCAGAGCTGAAAAAGCTGAGCGATATCCATACTCGGCTCGAAGCCTGGAAAAAGCAGTTGCCACGAGAATTTGAGCCCAAGGAGGGGCAGCTCCCCCAAGTTCTAGTCATGCAGTAAGTCCACCAATTTACTATCTCCCTCTGGAACCACTACTCACATCTTGACCAGCATGTTCAATCAACTACTCCTTATCCATCTCTATCGGCCTTTCTTGAAATATACCAAGACCAACACACCCCTCCCTGCGCATGTTTCACCGCGCAAGATATGCACACAGGCAGCATCAGCAATATCTAAATTGCTGCGCATGTACAAACGCACGTACGGTCTCAAGCAGATTTGCAACATCGTCGTCTACATTGCTCATACTGCTTGTACCATCCATCTTCTGAATCTTCCAGAGAAAAACGCTCAACGAGATATCGTCCATGGCCTGAGAAATCTCGAGGAAATGGCCGAATGCTGGCTATGTGCTCGTCGCACATTACGCATTCTGGACATATCCGCGAACAAATGGCAGGTCCAACTCCCTGTCGAAGCCAGTGCCGTTTTCGATCGAACCCATACGAAGTGGGGGTCTTGGGGAATCTGGGATCAAGCCACATCACCTTCTACTTCTATATCAGACGAATCCTCGGCGACTGCTTATAGTAGTATCAACCCTGTCAATAGCCCAGGTCGGTTCTCGCCCGGTGGCAACAACGTCCCTCCTGTGCAGCGCACAGAGCCGATTGCAACAAAACCAACGACTTTATCTGGGGTATCCATGGGGCCTCAACACCCTGCCACAACCCCTATGACAGCGTCGGTTCCACCAATGCGGATAGCAGGTCGGGTATTTGGAGCTCAGGCCCAACGACCTGAATTTCCGCCACCGGAGCCTACATATCTCCGGCCTCTATCACAAGTTGGCTACCAGATGCCTACTGGGCCTGCAAGTTCTGGCCCATCCGCCCCTTCGCCCCTTCCTGGTGGTTGGTACGATACACCTGGAACCAGGGTAGAAACACAACCTGCAACACCAGCATCGAACATCTCTTCTATATCTGGCTATAGTGGCAGCGAAAACCTGGTTGAAGAAAGTCAAGATTGGTGGACCCGTAATGCTACCACGATGGGGATCAGCGTGGAGAGCTGGGGCCCTTGGAGTCCTGACATCTCAACTCCAACGCCTCATCTTCAATACGGTAATAATCATGCCAATATCATGAACATGCCGTCGCAGCCCAGCGTTCCAACTGGTTCAGAAAACCAACCTCAGGTCACTATGGGCATGCCTAATTCCGGTCTGTCGCCGGAGAATGGCACACCCGAATATGAAGGCCCTTGGTCGTGATATCTGCTTTGAACATATTTGACGGGCAAATTCTTTGTTATATTTACATCATACACTAATTTAAGCCATGATTTCTTGTTTGTTCACATATCTACTTCATGTTTGTATTTCATGATACCACAGATTGGGAGGGCTTTTTGTTTTGCTTTGGATGGTGTTTGGATATGTTTGTCGCATGTTTTCTGTAGAAAACTTTTTACCTTCTCAATTTACATTGGAGAGTCAAAGAGTCACAGCTCCGAGTCTGAGAATGAAAATTTTCCATCATGATCGATCATTAGGGTCACAACAATACAAAAACACCAATTCACAAAATGCAGATTCAACCCAAGAAGCTTCCGAGAACCATATAGACGAGAGATAGTAGGGAAATGCAGGCAGAGATGGTATCACTAGTTCAGTGATTAGTATAAACGTGCTAAGATATAGCCAAATTATCAGGGCACAAAATTGACTCACCAAGAAATAATCAGCGACGGGTTTCTTCGCAGGCATACCCCTAGTATCCTGTGCAGCTGCCTCAAATACACGATATCGTCGGCCGGGACTGACAACAGTGTTGAGGGAATCTGCACCTATGACTCCATTACTGCGTCCATAATCTCCATTACTACGGACCACAGTGCCGCCATTGCTAGCGTCCTCGCCCAGCTCTAAGATAGCAGCAACGTTTCCACAGCGATAACAATAGTTTGGAGCGGACCAAACCGTGACGATACCGCCGTCAAACATTTCCTTGTATCCTTCCATCACAAGCTGATGAGCACGTGCAACAAGTGACAAGCCGTTGAGGTGGTTAAATTGTTTCACGATATCACCGCCGAAGAGGAAACCGGCACCTCGTGGGCTCAGGCCCCAGCCTTCGATTTCGTCTGGGTCTGACCATAGCAGATCGCACATGGCTCCCTCGTGGGGAACTTCTTGCTTGCGATCAATCAGTCGAATCTTATCGACGGAGTCAATTAATGGTGAGAGTCCACCGTGGACACAGAGAACAGCACCTGCGCGGCTTGTGGCTGCGCTGCCAGCGCTATCTCCACCAGCACCAGTACCAGGTGCACCAGATCGAAGAGGTGCACCTGTTTTACCAGGAGCGGCGGATATATCGCGCGGTGGAGAAATATTTCGGGAGTCGGTGGAAGCAGCACGTTGCCGCTGACGATAAGTGCTCATGGTGACTTCGCCCCGCGAGTTCAGTACCTCTGTTTCCAACTCGCTATCATCCAATGGCATAGTGGACTGCGTTGTGTCATTTGAGGAGGATTCAGTGGGTTCGAGCTCTGAACTAGCACCTAACACGATCGCGCCCAGGGCCAGATAGTCGAAGACCTCACAGCAATACCGCCACACATTGGCGCTACCGTATTTACGGATACATTCATCGTAGAATCCGTATACGGTCGTAATTTGCCGCGACTCATGGTTGCCACGGATTAAGGTCATGCGATCGGGATAGCGGACTTTGAGACATAGGAGGAGGAGGAAGGATTCAAGTGAGTAAAAGCCGCGGTCCACGAAGTCGCCCATAAATAGGTAGTTTGTATCTGGGACATCGCCACCCACGCGAAAGAGTTCCATCAAGTCGTGGAATTGACCATGAATATCTCCGCAGATGGTCACCGGCGCATCGACCGAAACGACATTGCCTTCTTCAATCAAGAGCTCGCGCGCCTTGTAGCAGAGTTCGCGGACTTGGGATTCGGGGATCAGGCGGCACGCCCGCAGCTGCTCGATCGCCCTGTGGAAGAGTTTTGGTCAGTAAGAAGATGAGCGGAAGGAAAGAAGACAAGCGCGATACCGGTCAAGGTCACTCATGGTGAAGTGGTTGGAAGGTGGATGAGGGAAGTGCGGATGGCGAAAGGGGAGGCGGGGGTGCAAACACAGCACCACTCTCAGAAGCAGCAATAAGAATGGGCAATCAGTCTCCTTCCCGAGAAAAGTCCAGACTCATCGTTGCGCCGCCATATCCCAAGAAGCAGAGCAGAGCAGATTGCAGAGCACGCGAGACACGGAAGGCGGCAGAACGCAATCTGACTCTTCGCCGCTGGGCGCCCGCGGCCAATCACGCGGAAGGCAGATAAGATTAGATGCCCACCAGAGCCTTTCAACCTCGTCTCCCAGAGGTCCCGCCTGTCGCGATCGTCAACCTCCCCGGATCTCCCTCAACAGCCCTGTCCGACCCAGTCAACCGTTGCGGCCTTGTGGGATCATCCCAATTGGCCTCTTTTTACGAGTCATTCACCCCCCAACACTTCCGGTGCCCTGCATTCGCCTCACCCTGAACCGTCCGATGGCCTGAGGTCGAAAAAAAGTCGAAGCAGTCGACTACGCTCTCTCCCCTCAATTCGCATCAAACATCAATCAATTCACATCCACATAATGACGCCGCACCTTCACCCCCGCTCACGGTCTACAACCGGCCTCTTTGCCGGCACCCTCCTCGCGTCCCTGCTGGTCGTCGGCATGCCACACGTCTTCCCTTGTCCGGCCCCCCGACGCACATTCGCCGACTCCGAGATGACAATCACAGCCGACAACCAACAAGTACCACGTATTCGCCGTCGCAGGCGGAAAGACATTGAAATGGACTCAGAAATCGCCTGCTCTGGTCTTCCGACATCCTCCGGCCCTGTGGACGAGGAAGTCTCCACGTTCTTCCAGATGGAAGCGGAATCCCAGACCTTGACACAAACGAACCACGAGTGCCCTATTCCGAAGCCTAAGGGTGTGCTGGGCGAATTGTTGGGTTTCCGTAATGCTCGTGGAGATCAGCAGCGTCAGACAACCGGGCCACCTGAGGGAGATCAATAAGGACACACACACACATACAAGGCCTACCTCTGGATCTTTTTCTTTGTCGACTATGTAACTTTGCTTGTTCTCTCTTTTCGTCGCTTGTTGTTTAATGATACCACGGATTTGAAGTGTGGGAGGCCTCCGGGAATTGGGATGCGGACGGTAGTGTTTGCTCGGGTATTGGGATATGCCGCAGCGAGAGCTACACTGAGAAGTTTATTTGTACGAACTGTATAAAAGAAATTAAAACAAGATTCAATTAGCAAATAAGACAATTTGTGAAAATAACGCTGGGCCGCTATGACAGCCTTGTCCAATTCCGCACCTCCTCTCTATCATATGGCCCCTTCTCGTTCCGAATCAACTTAATACTAACTGAAACTGAAGAAGGCATCAGAAGCCAACTCTGGCGAATTCTGAGGAGTGGCTGGTAAAAGGTTGCAATGACTGCGTCGCCGTAGAGTACATTCCAGACCTCGCCCGTCAAGGTCGTATTAACCTGTCTAACCCGAAAGATGTTGTCAAGTTTGCTGTAGATAAACCGGCTTCGAAGAATCTCCATGATCTCCTGGATAGTCCAAAATACTTCCCCGAGCATTTTCTCAATTTTGTAAACCTCACGTGGCGTATAAACGTAGCTTGATCTGCAAGTTTCTGCAATATCTAATGCTGTATAGATCTTATCGACTTCATTGGCCCAGGCAGAATCCTCCAGCTTGAATTGGTGTAATCTTGTTTGCTTTAGTGCATCTGGATCTTCTCGTATTGCGTCGCTAAGGTCGGCTGGTAATGTGTAGTGCCATTTCGATAGGCAAGTGAATGGTAGGATAAGAATGTCATGATCTACCCAATATCCATTCATTCTCAATGGTGCAAAGTGTATGCTGTGTCTGAGTAATCCATCCTGGAGCCAATCGTCCATGAACCTCACATGTACGTATGGAGGATATGGCAAATCATCCAAGAAGCTGATGACACTGTTGATTTTCAGCCATAAGTGAAGGATTGGGGCCGCGTCTCGGGTTCTCGGAGGTTCGATTCGAATCGTAAAGTGTGGTTTCTGCACCTTTGAAAAGGGAAAGCGAGAGAAGTGTCTTCGGGAAGCGACATCGTCTATCATTTTCCAAGTAACATGAAACTTTTTAGAAAAGACCTCGAATTTCATCCAGTCCTCTCGAATCGTCCGGCCAGAGTCTTTTATAGCAATGCTGAACTTGAGATTTTTATAAATTTCGATTGATATTTCTTGATAAAGGAAGCGGCTGCAGCATAGAAGGGACACGATTGGCGTTGGAGGTATATTTTTGCTGTGAAAATATTTCGGTTCTTTTATATTTGGGAAGAGAGCTTCCCATATTGACAGACGGATCTCTATCGGTAGCTTCGAGAAGGCACCCAGTTGAGCAAGGCACCGTGTCTCATCTTGTAGACCTTTCCTGCTGATGAAAACCATCCTTCTTGTGTATTGGCAAGAGTGACATATACTATATCTGACTCGTGGGAATAACTGGGGTAGATGTAGGAAGTATGGATTGTTCAGTTGATTGGGGATACCAGAATATGGAAATCTTTCGAAATGGTTGAAAATCTATCGGATTGAAAAAATGGTAGTGAAGGAAGGAAAGAAATCGGGCCCCCCGATGGCCGTGATGTTCTGCAGTTAGGATGGCGCCGATGCTGAGACAGGAAATGGCCATAAAGCGCCTAGACACATCTTTGGTTCCATGGAATCCACTTTAAGCTCTTCCCCGGTTAGCTTTCCACGGTGAAAGTTTTTTGAAGCTGGCAAATTCGCATCTGTCAATTTGATTTGGTTGTGCTGTAGTTAAAATGTCGCGACCAAAGGTATATATACGTACATATGTAAAGTATTATAGGAGGGCTGACGATCTGCGCCCTTTATGTTATTTGCACAATAATCCCTCTGCAAGTATCAAGGAGTTTTAAAGAAGCTACTGGAAGTTCGAGTCATATTAGAATAAAACCGGACAGGATTTGATATTCAACGTGGGTACCAAGGGTACCAGGTCAACCGTAGATACTTTTTTGGCTGGGCACTACTCCACACGCTAAAGCGGCTCCCCTCAGGTCATCTTGGAACATTCCCCATCAACCATTTGCGCTGCAATGGGCCCCTGGACGCGCTTTATATACAATGTGCTAACTCATCCGCGGCACACACAATGGGTTGGGCCTCTACTTGTCCTGGGTGACGCCGTGCTGTGTGCACTTGTCATCTGGAAGATCTCCTGTGAGCGCGTCCCTGGTCGCGTCGCGGACAAGACCAAGCTAATCGCATTCATGACCACAGATACCGAGATTGATTGGACGACTTACATGCAGCAAGTGAAGCTATTCATCAACGGCGAACGAAACTATCCCTCGATCGAGGGCTCGACCGGTCCTCTCGTCTACCCCGCCGGCCACGTCTACATTTATGCCCTTCTTTACCACCTCACCGATGAAGGGCGCGATATCCTCCTAGGGCAGATCATCTTCGCGGGCATTTACCTGGCGACTCTGGTTGTCGTTATTGCCTGCTATAGACAGGTTTATGCGCCGCCATATCTGTTCCCTCTCCTCGTCTTGTCCAAGCGACTTCATAGCATTTATATGCTACGCATGTTCAATGATGGCATTGCGGCTTTCTTCATGTGGGTCGCTATTTATTTCTGGATGAAAAAGAAGCCCTTGGTTGGCATTACAGCATGGTCCCTGGGTATCTCTATCAAAATGACATTGGTTCTGCTTGTACCGGCCATCGCTGTCATCACCGCATTTGACTCGGGTTTGACTGGCGGCATTGTCCAGGGGATTGTAGCTTTTCAGCCCCAGGTACGTAAAGCATGCAATGGAGGTTCCAGGTCTATGACGGGTTGCTAAGTCAAGATTTACAGATGTTGCTCGCAAAGCCGTTCACTCGCAAAAATGGCATTGGCTACATCACTCGGGCCTTTGAGCTGACCCGGCAATTTATGTTCAAGTGGACAGTCAACTGGAGATTTGTTGGCGAAGAAACTTTCCTATCAAAGGAATTCTCGTTAGGTCTGCTAGCTTTGCATGTCTCCCTCCTTGGTCTTTTCTCAACCATTTGGGCAAAGCCATCGGGCATGAGCGTTTTTGGCTTTGCTCGTGACCTTCTCCGTGGATGGAAACCTCGCGTCACTCTCTCCAAAACCTTCACGATGAGCGTGATTCTGACTTCATTGGCTATCGGCATGCTGTGCGCCAGATCCTTGCATTACCAGTTCTTCGCGTATCTGGCGTGGGCTTCCCCCTTCCTCCTATGGCGGGCGAATTTCCACCCCATTCTCATTTACGCTCTGTGGGGAGTGCAGGAATGGGCCTGGAACGTCTATCCAAGTACCAATGCCAGTTCGGCAGCCGTAGTTTTGTCCCTCGCCATCCAGGTATTTGGCGTGTTCATCAGAGGGCTCGGGGAGGTGGATGGCGAGCGTGGAAACGTCAGCGGTCGCACGAAAGCACGCGTTCAATAGACGATAGGCAATTGAATCCTCGTTCCCATTTCAAAGGTTATTTTTCACGCATCAGACTCGTCGGAAGATGGCATTTTGCCCACGCGAGATTCCTCCTCGGAATCCGAGTCAGATTTGGCGGCCACTACTGGTTGTTTCACGAATTCTTTCGGCCTGTAGGGAGAGAAAACCCATTAGTCAAGTCTATCTTAAGTGCCTGAGCAGCAGTGAAAAGGTTCCATACCAGAATGGGGACTTCCGCCAGGCCTTCTCATCTCGCACAATGTTGATAATTTCCCCGCCAATTTTATTGTCCCGTTCCTCCTGCACCTTGGTGTCGACCAGAAGATATGATCCGCGCTTGATCCAGAATGTCGATCGAAACCTCGCTGGCAGCTCGGCCAGCAGTTGGGTCTTGTCTGGGAATTCAATCTGGTAGATGTTGTTGCCAGTAGCCTTGAGTGCCCGCACGATATGGTGGGTTTCGGCCAACTCATCCGGCGGGACCATAGTTTCCTCGGCCGTGGCCAGGACCTTTCGACGAGGCGGCGCCATTGTGATTAAGATGCTGGGTTATAATTGGCGGGGTAGAAGCTGCAGCAAGGAACTTTTGAGGAAGTCATGGGAGAATTTTCCTGAGCTTATCTGGGCGGGGCAGTTTCCGCGATGACAAACATTCGACCTTCCCACCGCTCCACACCAACCTTGGGAAAGTCAGAGTCGGGGCCCCGCCAAATGGAGTAAGTCCGCGGATTAGAAATGGCAGATGGTTGGATTATGAATTCCTGCATGGGCTCATTTGACCAGAAGACTTTTCTTTCAGATCAAGTACTGCCTACGTACTCGTTCTCTCAGTTATCTCTCCTTCATCGACATTATTCCAACCACTGACGCTTAACCGCCTAGGCCATCAGTGGTCTAATTTCATTGCCACAGTGAAATTTCCCTCGAATTTTAGTTCAGCATGGCGGCCTCTAGGCTAGGTGGCTTCCTGGAGATCGAGAACTCTTCGCAAATCCTCAGTTCTCCGCCTGCAGTGCGGAAAGATAAGCAAGGCGTCACGCAGCCTCCGTCGGATTATGAACTCAATGCGTTGCAGCCACACAAGAGCCCAACGCGAGAGACCGCTGAGCCAGTCACTCAACCATCGGCAGTCGCATCGATACCAACGCCCACTCCCAGCGTATTGGAGGGTCGTCTACCAACCCCGGACGCTGAAGACGAGGCCACAGAGTGGGCCCCAGATCGAACCAATACTTCATGGAAAACCAAATGGCGGTTGTTGAGTGTCTGCTTCATTAATTTCGGTAACGGAATGAATGATAGCGCTCCAGGCGCCTTGATCCCTTATATCGAAAAACATTACGGTATCGGATATGCCGTCGTATCGCTGATTTTCGTGGCCAATGCTCTCGGGTTCATCTCTGCAGCGCCAGTCACGTATGCCATCGAGCTAAAGCTAGGCCGATCCAAGAGCTACATGCTCGCGATGGCTTGTCTGGCCGTCAGCTATGTGGTCATCATCTGCCAGCCACCCTTTCCCGTGGTCGTAACCTGTTTTTACTTTCTCGGTTTCGGCATGGCCTTCAGTTTGGCGCTTAACAACGTTTACTGCGCGAATCTAGCCAATGCAACCACGGCCTTGGGCTGTTTTCATGGAGGATATGGCATTGGTGGTACTATCGCACCACTTTTTGCAACGGCAATGGTGTCAGGCGGGATCCGCTGGTCGATCTTCTACTCCATCACGTTGGCTTTTTGTCTTCTCAATCTCGTTTTCTCCTCGTGGGCATTCTTCAATTATGAGAAAGACACCCCAGCGGAACCGCAACGACCTCTTCATCAAAGAAATTCTCATCCCACCAGCGTTACTGGCGAAGCTCTGACCCGAGTTCAGATCCTCAAGAAGTCCATCAAGAATCGGACCACCCTGCTTGGTGCCTTATTCATCTTTGCTTACCAAGGCGCTGAGGTCTCTGTGTCCGGGTGGGTAGTTTCCTTCCTGATCAGCTACCGAAATGGCGATCCCTCGCAGGTCGGATACGTCAGCGCAGGCTTCTGGGCTGGGATTACGGCTGGTCGGTTTTTGCTCACTCATCCTGCTGCGAAGCTAGGCGAAAAGACGGCGGTGGTCCTGATGGTCGTCGGCGCCGTGGCTTTTCAGCTGATGACCTGGCTGATCCCCAATGTTATTGGAGAAGCCGTCACGGTTGCGATTCTCGGTCTCTTACTCGGTGCTGTCTATCCATGTGCCACAGTGGTTTTTACGAGGCTACTGCCGCGAAACGTGCACATGTCTAGTCTAAGCTTCATCAGTGCTCTTGGCAGCAGCGGTGGAGCGGTCTCGCCCTTCTTTACCGGTATTCTCGCGCAAAAGGTGGGTACGATGGTGCTGCATCCGATTTGTATCGGGTTGTATGGGGTCATGGCTATCAGCTGGTTGTTGCTGCCGAAGATTTCGAAGAGGTCTGAGTAAGGGCCTTTCTGAAATCAGATGTGGCTGTGCGTTATTTGATATGACCGGACTTGGGAAGTACATATCGGGGCTCTCTGGCTGGAAGGTCATTCGCAATCCTAGAGGTATAGGATTGATGGACTCCCGCCTTCCCGTTTCGACTGGACCACAGCAGTAGTTGGGTCTTTCTGCTCTCCGCACATACCATGCTCCATCTATCCCAATTTACCGGGATATCAGTAAAGCATGAATAAGATAAAAGCAAGATAATTAAAACAAAACAATCCAGTGAGTAATGATTAATGATGGAAAGCTCGAATCGATCCAAACACTCTCATGTGTACACTTTCCTCGGTAGTGGGAATGGCTCCACAGCACATGTACCTATGGTACCCTACGTAGATTGATGATGATTCCATGATTCGGTGTCAGGCGAATTCAAGGTTTTACAGTGGGCTGCAGAAACGAATGAAGTCGAGACAGGTGGGCAAGGCTATTGTGCGAAGAATGTGTGCGATGTAACCGAGTCCAGGGCGCCCTCACTCTCACAGGCCATGTACGCGGCAAGGAGAACGAACAGTCGCACGCCTAAGGCGATCAGTGTGCCGTGACGAGTCGCAGGCATCGTCTTTGTGTCCACTTCTGTGTCTGTCCAAGTCCACTCTGAAGTCTGTACGACCGACGGCATCGCCGTCCTGCTGAGACATTCTGGGCCCGATCTCTGCCAATCACAGCCCTGAGGCTTCGGCTGGGGGTAAGTCATTGATTTGAAGTTTGGGTGAGTGTTTCTGTTTCTGGTTGAAAGTCTTGACGTCTTTTCTGTGCTTTCCATTGTCTTCTCTGGATCCGAAAAGAAAAGCCAGCCAGGCTTTCTGCCTGCTGCCTGCTGTCTCAGAGAATGGCCCTCGTGCGGTTGCGAGGTTCCCGCAGGTCTCACGTGTACATGGTAACTTAGTATATATGTCACGCTTTTCGCCACAACGTATTGAATTCGCGCCTAGTTTTTACCCTCCATAATGATCTGCTGGGAGTACACCGGTAAACATAAGTTTGTCCCTACTTTTACCAGAAAATTTAGAATTTAAATCCCAGATGGTATTCTGAGTAGTTAGGGACCAAAGTATCTAATACGGTACCTACTGGGGTCCTACTGGAGTACCCGACCGGGAAGAAACGTCTAAAGAAGACTTTCAGGCTCTCATCTTGCATACAAACTTATTACTAGGCACTGTAGTAAGCTTCCCTTTCAGCTGGGCCTTATCGTGACGATCGACCCTATTGTTATTGCTGCTGGTACATTTTCCGAAGTGGCATAATCCTTACCGTCTACCCCCCCCTGTCAACAAGAGAGCCCCGCGAATCCCTTCTCTCCCGCCTACAACTCCAACTCCCAACTTCCCACCAACAACCCCCTCCCCCCCACGGTCCGGCGCAGCTATCTAGTTCTGATCCTCCGCCTCGGACCTGCCCATCATGGACGGCGACGAGCTTATTGCCTCGGTCTACCGCAAGATCGAGCGGGAAAAAGCCCTCATCGCCGCCGCCAGTAACATGCGGCAGTCAACCGACAATCCCCTTGTGCAACAGAGAGTCGACGTCAACATCCGCGATGGCCGCAAGAACATCGCATACCTCGAGGAGAAGATGCGAGAACTGCAGATTCGTCGCATCGAACAGGAAGGAGGTGGCTCGCCTGGCCAACGAGGCCAGCCGGGCGCGGGGCCCCCGCCGCCGCCGAAAGACCACGGAGGATACTTTGGTGGTGAAGATGCCGGATATCCTCAAGGTGGCTCCGGTTCGATGCCATCGGGCGCTCCCTATCCTGATCCCCGCCCGTATGCCCCGATCCCCAAGGCCCGCCCTAATTACACCAAACTCGGTACGTCGATCTTCTCGAATCCCCCTCCATAAACCTGTCGAGGATTTTTTTTTTGGAGCCATTGGAATGCTGACTAGACGGATGTCTCAGATCTCATCAAATATGACACCAATTATCTCGGACCGAAGATTCAGCTCATGCTGTCCCAGCTCGAGTTCAAGCTGAGTGTGGAGAAACAATACAAGGCGGGTATTGAGAAGATGGTTCGACTATATCAGGATGAGGGTGATCGGAAGAGTCGCGCGGATGCCGAAAGCCGACGCATCGAAAGTAACCAGAAGATCCAGCTACTAAAGCAGGCCTTGAAGCGATACGAGGATCTCCACGTCGATATCGAGTCTTCTGATGCCAACGATGGTGCGTCAAGTCCGCAATTCTGCGCACCAATCCTTGTTTCTTGACAACTGACTATGACCCTTGGTATAGACGAGAGTCTTAGTAGCCCAAACATGCGCAAGCCGTTGACTGGTCTTCTTACTATGCGGATTCATGCAGTCAAGGATGTGGATCATGCCACGAGCTCTCGGTTCTCCCGTGGCCCTGAGACCTATATCGTTGTCAAGGTGGAAGATACAATCAAGGCTCGGACGAAGCCCAGCCGAACTGACAAATGGTTGGACGAGGCATTCTCAATTGATATTGACAAGGCAAATGAGATCGAGCTTACAGTTTACGATAAGTCGGGGGACCGTCCCACCCCCATTGGTATGTTGTGGGTGCGCATTTCAGATATAGCGGAGGAGATGCGTCGCAAGAAGATTGAGTCCGAGCTCAATAATTCCGGGTGGGTTTCTGCGGACAGGATGGGTGGTGATTCCAATGCCCCTCGATCCGATCATCATCCGGGCTCGCCCATGGGCTCTTCCCACGGCAACGGTCCTGGCAGCTTCGGTGGCATGGCTGTCCCCCAGGGTGCGATGCCAGAGAACCCGAATGCACCTCCAACAGTGATGATTGACTCATGGTTTGCTTTGGAGCCATTTGGTCGGATCCATCTCTCGATGAGCTTTGGTAAGTCCCATGCACATTTTCGCTACAACCACGAGATACTAATCATTTGGTATAGCCAAGCAATTGAAGGACCGCCGTCCTTTCGATATTGGTCTCAACCGCCAAGGTGCCGTTCGCCAAAAGAAGGAGGAGGTTCACGAGAAGCAGGGCCACAAGTTCGTCACCCAACAGTTCTACAACATCATGCGCTGTGCGCTGTGCGGAGAATTCCTCAAGTATGCTGCGGGTATGCAATGTGCCGACTGCAAGTACACATGTCACAAGAAGTGCTATTCGAAGGTTGTTACCAAGTGTATCAGCAAGGCCAACTACGAAACCGACCCCGACGAAGAGAAGATCAACCACCGTATTCCACATCGCTTCGAGGGCTTCTCCAATCTTTCTGCTAACTGGTGTTGCCACTGCGGTTATCTTCTTCCCTTTGGACGCAAAAACGCCAAACGATGCAGTGGTATGTCGACAACTCAATCATCAGCATTAATTTGTGGCAGTGCTGACCTTTTGCTATAGAATGTGGTCTTACTTGCCACGCTCACTGTACGCATCTCGTCCCTGACTTCTGCGGCATGTCTATGGAGGCGGCGAATCAGATCCTGGAGACCCTTATTCGTGCCAAGAATCACAACAAGTCTACTTCTGTTAGTTCCGGTCTCAGCGGTCGTACCCTTCGACCAAGCGGTCCGCCGCAACCCCTTCAAGACAATGCCGCCCTTTCTTATCCCCAAAAACCTTCTGAGGGTCCCTACGGGGCAATGCCCAGAAAAGCCTCAGCCGAAGCGGTAAGCGCTGCGACTAACTCCTATATGACTCCACAGTCACCAACAGCTGCTGCACAGAATGCTCAGCGTCAACCTCTGCCGCCAAAATCGCCTACGTCTGGATCCGCTGCCGCTGCCGCCGCTGCCGCCGCCGCAGGTCTGCGTAGCCCTCAGCAAACGCCAAGTATGCAATTGCTATAATGCCCTTTTCCCTGGTCCTATCCTTTTGCTAACACCCCAGCTCTAGCCGAAATGAGCCGCCCTCCCGTGCAGCCTCAGCAACAGCCTCCTTCTCACGCTCACTATGACCCATCTGTATACGCTAGTTTCCAACAGCCACCCCCGGCCCAGGCAATGCCGAAGCCTGTACAGGCTCCTTCGCCTTATGGAATGCCCCCGCCACAGCAACAGCAGATGCAACCTCCCATACAGGCCATGCAGCCTGTGGCACAACCTTTGCCCACAGCAGCAGACGATATTGCTCCCCCTCAAGCCAAGTCCCGTATTGGGCTGGATCACTTCAATTTCCTCGCTGTTCTCGGAAAGGGTAACTTCGGAAAGGTCATGCTGGCTGAGACCAAAAGCACCCGGAAGTTGTATGCCATTAAGGTTCTGAAGAAGGAGTTCATTATTGAGAACGATGAGGTTGAGAGTACCAAGTCTGAAAAGCGCGTTTTCTTGATTGCCAACAAGGAACGACACCCATTCCTGCTGAACTTGCACGCCTGTTTCCAGACTGAGACCCGAGTTTATTTCGTGATGGAATACATCAGTGGTGGTGATCTCATGCTGCACATCCAGCGTGGTCAGTTTGGACTGAAGCGGGCACAGTAAGTTTGAACAACCATATAACCCCGCTCGGCATTCTGACTTGATACTACTCTAGGTTCTATGCCGCGGAAGTCTGCTTGGCTCTGAAGTACTTCCACGAGAACGGAGTCATCTACCGTGATTTGAAGCTTGACAACATCTTGTTGACATTGGATGGTCATATCAAAATTGCTGATTACGGTCTTTGCAAAGAGAACATGTGGTACGGTTGCACCACCAGCACATTCTGTGGTACACCCGAATTCATGGGTCCGGAAGTAAGTGCAACATCTCGGAAGGTTACTCATTTCAGAATCGCCCGCATACTGACCACATTTACTAGATTTTATTGGACAAGAAGTACGGAAGAGCGGTCGACTGGTGGGCCTTTGGTGTCCTCATTTACCAGATGCTTTTGCAGCAGTCTCCGTTCCGTGGTGAGGACGAGGACGAAATTTACGATGCCATTCTTGCAGACGAACCTCTGTACCCCATTCACATGCCACGTGATTCTGTTTCGATTCTGCAAAAGCTGCTGACTCGCGAGCCTGAGCTGCGACTTGGCTCTGGCCCTACTGATGCCCAGGAAGTTATGTCACACGCATTCTTCCGCAACATCAACTGGGATGACATCTACCACAAGCGAGTTCCTCCGCCCTTCATCCCGACCATCAGCAGCCCCACGGACACCAGCAACTTCGATCAGGAGTTCACCAGCGTGACTCCAGTCCTGACCCCTGTTCAATCCGGTAAGAATATCTTGGTTCCAAGAGTCACAACATCACAACTAATCTCTTTTCTCTCGTTCAGTTCTTTCTCAGGCTATGCAGGAAGAATTCCGTGGCTTCTCCTACACCGCCGACTTCGCTTAACTTTGGGGTTGTCTAATATGCGACAATCGACTCTCTCATTGAGCACCTCGCGCCGTGTCGTGTCAACTAGGTCCTGACTCGGTGCACAATGGTCTGATGCCGTCATGACCGAGCTCTTCTGAGCTCCACGCTTCCGCTTCTCTCTTCAGCTCGCTCTACATACCCCTTGCAGCTGTGTGTTTGATCCAAGGTCAGCGTAGACGCTGACTGCAAATCGTTTCGCTAAGCATGCTTCGTTGTGCCAAATGACATGAGTAATGGGGCAACTATGTTGCTATTTCCTTTTTCTATTTTTCTTTCCTGTTTTGCGTATCTAAATTGCTTTCTTGCGTTGTTTTAACTGGGCGAGTTCGATTTCTATTTCTTCCCGACTGGTCGGTTCACGACTGTTCCACGCCATGCCAGGCCATGGCTGTTCCGGGGTTACCGGTTGAATACGACCGCACGAACGGGGGCGGGGGTGTTTTTCAACAAAAAAAAAAGCGTGTTGACTGGGGAGTGATTCGAAAGTGTTTGAAAGATTACGGTCCGTGTGGTTCTTGTTGGGACTGGTGCCGTGCCCGTGGGATGTGTTTTACAGTTATATTGCTGATGAGTATCTGATTCCCATGGCTCTGGATAGGAAATGCAAATACGAACTAATAAATCCTGCACTCTTTGCCATTTTTCCCTGCCTCGTTTGAATCTTCTCTTGAGGATATACTCCCTCTCTATCAAGTCATCTCCAGTGGGGTCCAGCCTGTTGTGGTCGTCAGCTCTTTGTCCTTGGTAGTGAACAGCCTCTAACCATATTTAATTTTGGGCCCACACACTCTTCTTTTCTTTGTGCCGACTTTTGCTTGACTTGGTGCATCGACGGCTTGAATTCTTTGTGTTAGTCTTTCTTTGATCAACCCGAACTATCACCTCGATAGAACATTTTCGAAACTGGCTCACCCAGGTTCCAGGAGTGCACAAAATGGACTCGACTTTGAGTCCAGTCTTCCATCACATCCCATCTCCCCTTTACCCGCCGCTCATCCTTCTTCACCGAGCCCTCCGACCACCGTGACATGGATATATTCGTTTGTCAGCCTCTCGCTTGTTGATAAATCCCAATACCTTAGCCCTCTGAATCTCCTTATTCTATCTGAACAGTCCCCCAAAAGGGAAAGTTCCCTTCAGTGACCCAGGTCATCCAAGTCGGCTCCCATCTCTCATGCCTCTCTAGTGAATGCTATAAAACTCGAGTCATCCGAACTTGCAACCTCTCATCATCGGTGCGTTCGAACACTCTCCATCCCTCGACGTGATCTCTTCACAATTTCAGCTCGCCTCTAGTCATCATGGATGCCAAACGAAGCAATCCTATTGATCCTATTGATACTACTCCTGGAATTTCTCAGAACTTGGATCGAAGCGGGAGGTCTCCGACTACCCAAGGTCGAAACAAGTGCCGAAAGCGTGGGAAACAGTCTGACAAGTTAAATGAAAGCTTGCATACAAACACACAGCTTCCCTTTGAAGATCCGCTCATCAGGCTTGAGACAATTCAGCCCAATCTTCTCCGTGCCTCCAGCTATAATTCCGCTCATTATGGACGAATGGAACACTCCGATCCCTTCGGGAGCTCTTCGTATTTGGATGGTCTCACAACAAAGAAACAAAAGGAAGACTGGGATGTAACGTATAGGGATTATGGGTCACCAGATGACGATGAGGAGATTGAAGCACAATTCGACAGACAGCATTCAAGAAGTCAGGCACGGCTTGAACGAGGAGATCTCATGTTTGAGCTCACCCAGGAGAAGGCCAGACGCATGGCTCAAGCGGTGCAAATTCCGGAGGACGCAAAGATGGGAGAGGGAGAGAAAGGTCTGTTTCTCGAGCTTGCTCTTCGTGGCTGCAAGCCGGTGATGTTTCACCACTGGAAAAACGACTTCTCGACCCTACCCGAATCGCTATTCTGTCCCTCTGACGCGAGCCCCTCCGAGGAGAATAAGCCCACATTGAACATCAGAACACGGTCTGACTTCCATGCAATCAAGGCAATGAAGGATGTTCTGGATTTGGGGGGTCAGGTTCGCGACTGCAGTATCTTACCAGTGAATCCAGCAAACGTGATATCAAAGGCGATTGTGAGGTATCTTCGCTGGGCTATCGACGATGCTGGACTCGAAATAACCCGCAAAACCATACCGGCTCACATACTCTACGCTCAGAGGAGAGGTGAAACAACCCTCGACACTGTTACAAGTCTAGTGAAGAAACTCACTACACTAGCAATGCGCCACCGAAGCCTACATGATGACCTCACGGGCGCATACTGGCCAACGTTAGTCGGGTACGTTATTTGCGGCCCCATTGCCACTATACTGTCCCTCGATTCAAACCCCGACTCTCCCGCTTGGAGTGGACCTTCAGACTCGCGAGTGAAATACATGGGTCAATTTGATTTCACCGAGCCCGATCAGGATGTTTGGAACTCTCTCGCTTTGGCTCTCTCGGTAATTCATATACGGGAGACCATGCTGAAAATTGCTTCCATCTACATGGGCCCTCGAGCTCCTTCATTCCGCGGCCAAAACGGTGGAATTATTGATCATGATCACTGAGCTATTAGGATAGATAAGATCTACTATATTTCATTTTCTCGGTATTATGTGAAGCATCGAACAGCCTGAGGTCATGAATCGTTCCGTCTCGATCAAATGAGCTGGCAATTTCCCATTTCTTCCCTTCATTCTGTAGAAATCAGCTTGTCGTTATTTTATCTGATTTTCCAGAGTCTGCTTTTGTTAAGATTTTGTCTAGTCGAAGTAGCTTTAATGGTCTACTATCTATTGCCAGTGCAACTACTAGTAGATACCTACTTAGGTAGGTAGGTATATATTGCGTTGAGTGAACCTAGGTCACGGTAGATCATCAACTTTAAATCGAAGGTACTACTAGTAGTATGAAAAACCGCATTTTGTTTTTTTACAAAACCTACATTCCATATTTTGAATCAAAATAAGACAAGAGAAGATGAAGAGATAAATCATTCGTTACCCAAAAGATTGGATCATGATAGGACGAACCATTGAGGCGACATCATAATATTCTCGTTTTTGTCACATGACCCATCCGGCTATTGACGCTTTTCACAACACTTCAACACCGAGCCAACTATCACGCCCAGTTCACCACGATGGATGCAGCAGATGACCGGGAGGTCAAACTACAAAGGGCATCTAGTGACCTGGTCGCAGAATTCTCAGCCAAGTTGCCATCGTTGCTGTGGAAATCTCAAAATGGAACCCCTCACCGTACCCCCCACATGTGGACTCAGGAGTCCAAGGCAGAGAAGCTTGTCAGCCTCGTAAGAAATCTAAGTGGTGTCAATTTACAAATGGATTTTCCGCAGCTGACTTACAACTACAGCTCGAGCCCTTTCAAGAATGGCCTCAACTTTTAGACCCGCACCTGCAGAAGCTCCTGCCTCCTTTAGTGGATGGATTCCTGGCCTATCTGATCAAGCATCGAGGCCAGTACTGCTCAAAGACCACGAAAAATTCACAGGGTACTGCATTATACCCACTTCCACGGGCCATATGCAGATTACTTTACACCTTCTGCAAGGTACGCGGAGTCAAGGTGATTAGCCGATTCCTGAACAATGAGCCGAAATACCTCGAATCCATGCTACGGGCTTTCATCGAATGGGATGAGGCTCGAGCCTCGGATCCTATGGGTGAGCTGCTAGGAATTGAGCCCCAGAGAATGAAATGGGAGGAACGCTATGTGATGCTTGTGTGGCTTTCGCATTTGCTTCTCGCGCCGTTTGATCTCTCCTCTCTATCGTCTGATGATGTTCCGATCCCCTATGACAATCTGCGACAGCTAAAAGATCTCCCATTGCAAACCCCAGTAGCTGCAAAATCACTTTTGTCATTGGCATTGCAATATATCAATGCCCCTGGCAAGGAGCGAGAGGCTGCGACCGCCCTTCTTGCCCGACTTGTCTTACGTGGAGATATGCAGGCTCTGGGACTACTGACTGGCCTCAAAGTATGGGCTTTTGATATTCTTCTGCCGACAGGCAATGCGGAGCCATTGTCTGTCTACTCCTGTATCGGGGTTCTCTCTTTCATTGCTCGTCTAGGAGGCTCAGGTCAAGTGGAAGATCTCGCCCCTCTACTAAAGACTATGTTTCAACAAACACTCCGCGTTGCCCAAGAAGAGTCGGATATATCTGCAACCATACAATCCTCTGCGTTAGCCAAGAAGACTGTCGTCAAGATTCTTCGCAACGTAACCACTATGGCTTTGTCTCTCAGCGAGAGAGGAGACAGTCGGATCACAGATGAACAGCTATCAACCATCCTGGAAGAGGCCATCGATCACTTCCTCGTCGCCCTGGCAGACAAAGATACCCCTGTGCGTTTTGCTGCAAGCAAAGCTCTCAGTGTTATTACATTGAAACTAGATCCCGAGATGGGCGCCGAGGTTATCGAGGCGGTGATTGGCTCTCTGGGGGAAAACATCCTGTACGAAAACGACGATGGTACCTTGATAACACCATTTGAAGCAAGAAAAATCGGGACGCATACGCTAAAGCGCAACCTGAGCGCTGTGGATGCCCAGCGGTGGCAAGGTCTGATGCTCACCTTGTCCCATTTGCTCTTTCGACGCGCGCCTCCCATTCAGCAACTTCCTGAAATCCTCCAATCTCTTGTCTCTGGCCTCGGCTTTGAACAGCGGTCGTCTACTGGCACCTCCATGGGGACTGGTGTTCGAGATGCTGCGTGCTTTGGTGTTTGGGCTTTGTCTCGGAAATACACGACATCGGAGTTGCAGGCATTGCAAAAGCAAATTATTCCTTCACTTTTTGGAGTTAGCGAGGTGGATGTCTTACAAAAACTGGCTATCGAGCTTGTTTGCTCAGCCTGTGTAGACCCGTCCGGAAATATTCGACGAGGTGCTTCCGCTGCCTTACAAGAATTAATTGGTCGCCACCCGAACACTATAACAGAAGGAATCCCTCTCGTGCAGGTTGTTGATTATCATTCTGTTGCACGGCGATCTCGCGCCATGATTGACGTTGCAAAATCCACCGCTTCGCTGGATTTCATATACTGGAGCCCTCTGTTGGAGGCATTAATACAATGGCGAGGCATTGGATCACCGGATGCTGAATCTAGGAGACAGGCAGCGAAGTCCATTGGAATTTTGAGCACGCAGCAAAAATTCACGACCATGAGTGTGGTGCTCGAGCGACTGCTAGGGAAGCTTCCGCGCATTCCTCGGAGTGATGTGGAGGCACGGCATGGATGTTTCTTGTCAATTGCTACTACCATGGATGCCTATACCAGCGAATGGAAGGTTGCCCCAGAGATGAGAGACACACTTGAAGGAAAGAGTGTCTCTTTCCAGGTGACCAGGCAATGGGAGGTCCTTGCGTCCTCGCTGGGCCCTACTAATAAAGACTTGACTCAACAAAATTCCCGACCTGAGTTGACCGCCGAAGCGTCTGCCTGCTTGATCGCCTCGCTTTCTCGGTCTACCATCTCCGCTGGAATCCCACGGCCGTCTGATGCTTTACTTGACCGGGCGCTGCAGATTCTTTCGCTCTGCGTTTCCCGAAGTGATGATATTTCTATTGAAACTTCATCAAATGCACTGTCTACACTGTTTCCACTATTATCTCCAACAAAACAGGAGGAAACCATCCAAGCATGGTTCTCTCATCTGCATACCTCAACAAAATTACCGGGTGGTCGGGGTCAGATTCTAGCCCTAGGGGCCGTGTTCAAGCAAGTTGAAGGACAAGATGATCTACGCCAGAGCATTATCACAGAATTGCTTCGTCAAGCTGGAAAGGAAGAGCTTATTGAGAAGCGAGTGGCTTCTGTCAGATGTCTGGCCACTAAAGTCCTGCCACATACAAGTATGTTGTCATTTGAGAGAGCGCATGCGAATTGAATGCGAGCTAACTTATTCTCATAGCCGCCTCGACAAAGATTGCAAGCAATTTGCTTGACTTCCTTAATGATTATACGACGGACCGAAGAGGTGATATCGGATCACTAATTCGAGTAGAAGCAATTCGAGCAGCAGAAATTCTTTTGAAACAGGATGCGGGGGTATCCCCACGTCCACAAGTTATTCAAGACTTGGTAGGATGTCTTTGTCGGCTTGCATCTGAAAAACTTGACAAAGTTCGACTACAGGCCTGGCGTTGCTTACAAGGTTATTGGGAATCATCTGAATTCCCCCCATTGCAGAGGTGATTATTAACCCGATGATACATCAATTTGACCCGTGCTAATGGAAGTAGTAAATATGAGCACTTCAGTCAAGTATCCTCACAAGGTTATTTCACCCAGTTGCTCACATTATATCCCATTGGGTGGCTGCGCCTACCTCTATTGAAAGGCCTGGCTACATCTGCAGTGGCAGGCTCTGAAGGTCTAGTTCGGGCAACGAGATCGGCTCTGATTAATTTCGTCAATTCTCATGAACCTACTCAACGCCGAGCCGTTTTGATCACCATACTACAGGATTTGGCGACCATTTTGATGGAAATTCTTCAAGATGATCGCTATGCAATCCCCACCGTGGATTTTATTGCTTTTATGATAGACAGTTATGCGATTTCCAGTTCAGAGCCACAAGATCCTATTTTCAGAAGGATTTTTGTTCTTGTCCAAAAATCACATTTCCGTTCTTCTAATATTGCCCGTGTTGAAGCGGCAGTGAAAGTTTACGCTGCGTTGTCCAGGCTTGAGCCCTTGCGAACAGATACTCTGAAAAAGTTGACAGGGCTTCTACTGCATCCCTTTCCAAGAGTAAGTGTGTCTATCTGCAGTGGATTGTATTTTTACTCACAGATTGTTTGCTTGTCAGGTTCGATCGAGTGCTGCAGATTATCTCTTCATTGTGACAGACGCTGAGACAGTCAAATATGTGGATTGGTCTGAACAACCAAAGCAGTTGAAGGAGAAGGTCGAAGGACTGAGAGCCGAACTGGTCCCTGCGAATTAGGCAGACAATTACTTGACTTTTTCTATTCCCATGCAACCAAAGCAATGCAGAAAATTTTCAGTAGTTTCGCATCTAAGATAATTAATATAGAATAGAATAAAAAGCGAGATACTAAATAATGAGTGATTTAGTGAATGTAAGCGAAAAAAAAAAATTGGGAAGAAAAAGATATGCATCATCCGTGAATCGAACACGGGCCTCGTCGATGGCAACGACGAATTCTACCACTAGACCAATGATGCTAGTTGATATAACATTGCCTTAATTCTGCCACTATGAGCTTCAAAGTTGGACGCCCGTCGCAACCTCCGCCCAAAGAAATCAGAGCTCGACCGCGCCTCAGCTTCCGGAGCTCACTTGTCGCAGCCATGGCGACCGAGGGTATATCTGCAGGTGGTATTCCACCGAATCCTACGTGAGGACCCCAGCATTCTACTCCTTTCTGCTTTCTGCTATCTGCTAACACATCTTCCCAGTGTCTACGTACGCAACCTATCCCTCCCCCTCATCCATGATCTCCGATCCTCTCATTCGCCGCGGACCGATTGACTGACTTGACCAAACATGTAGATCCGAAACTTGGAGGAGAGAATCAAGATCGACCAGCTGAAAGAGGCACTGGAAGAGATCTTTTCTGAATTCGGCAATGTGCTCGAGATTGTCGCGAAGGCCAACCTGAAGGCAAAGGGACAGGCTTTCATCGTCTACGACAGCATAGAAGCGGCAACCCGCGCCATCGAGGAGGCTAATGGATTCGACCTATTCGACAAGCCCATGGTCCTGGACTATGCGAAAAGCCGAAGTGATGCTACGGTAATGCGCGAGGGTGGCTCGGACGACCTGGAGGTTCATAAGCGGAAGCGCCTCGCAGAGAAAGGTATTCAAAACCGCCGCCCTTATTCCAATCTCCAATCTGTCAAAAAGAGCCATGTGCTGATATTCTCTTTTTCTTTTTTCACAAAGAGCGCCGACAAGCCCATGAAGCCCTAGAAGCGCAGAAGAAGCTCAAGCGCCCTGCTGCTGCCCCCGTGGATAATGCACGCCCAGCCAAAACCGCCAAGGGTGCCGGCCTCAAGCCTACATCTGGGGCTACCGCTGCTGTTGTGCCGGATGAATACCTACCACCCAACAAGATTCTGTTCTTGCGGGACCTACCAGAGGACGCCAGCCAGGAGGGTCTCTCAGCAGTGTTCGGCCGCTTCGAAGGATTCCAGGAAGTTAGATTGGTACCAGGTCGCAAGGGTATTGCTTTCGTCGAGTATGATGCTGAGGCCGGTGCCATTAGTGCAAAGGAGGCCACAGCAAATCTGCCCATGGGAGAACAAGGCAAGCCAATCCGCGTTACTTACCAGCGACAGTGATTGCTTTTGCGATGCATGCGCCCCAAAACAACCTGGTACTATTCTTTTTGGCGTTCGGAGGGTCCTACCTATCACTTGTGTATTTGCAATACAAAGAGACTATGTACTGTCTACATCAATCGCTGCCCGTAGCATCTGTGTCCCATGCACAATGAAGTCAGATGTATTTCCGGAAATGAAGCTTAGTAGCTAAAGAACATAAACACAGACTGGTAGTCGAAAGAATTGATACAAATACGAAGTCGTATGCTAGTAAGAACAACGGTCCAAGATAAATGGGAGAAAAATCAGGTCGAGGAGATAAATAGCCTTAGAAAATGACATCGTTGTCTTCCTGATCTCCAAGGATATCGGTCGACTCGGGCTCTTTAACGACCGGTGCGCCTTCTTGCGCTGCCTTCTCGGCCGCCTTTTCTCGAGCAGCCAGAATCTCGGCATCTGCAGCTGCATTGTCTCTCTGTTTCTTGTTCGAGACTTTCTTGAGACGGTAGAATTCCTCTCGGTCGAGCTCGTCAAGTTCGGAATTGATGTCTTGGGAGAGGTTAGTGAGGCACTGTTCAATACGCCGGGGAGGGTTACAAACATTTGATAGTGTTCTCGGTTCGAGGAATGATGACGTGCTCACTATGAGAATGTTAGTCCATTTATCATCCAACCTGTCCACCGTTATGGAATATATAGCTTACATCGCGTTCACTTAGTTGCGTACAAATTAGTCACCATCTTAAACCATAGCTAGTCGGAATATGCTTACCTCGACGATTGACAACCTTGATAACCTCATCCAGGATCAAGAAAGCAGTCTGGGGAAGTTAGTGTACATGTTACTTTCGAATGTTTGAATCTGTCCATACCTGCAGACTGGCCAACTCGACCAGCGTCTCCACGGCCCGTGCGTATGTCTCCCGACAGCGTTGAATCTGCTGGCCACCTTTACCAAGGCCGGTCAGACCAAAGTCATTGACACCCTCTTCCGTGTAGCTTTCGAACTGAGGAAGTAAGACACCCGAGACGTTCTCCTGCTTCGCTCGTACACGGAAGCGAGCTTGCTTGGCCGACTCCTGGATCTGGTAACCAATGTCTCCGCCGACAGCGTAGCTGACTTCGGCTAGGGAAAATGCCGCAATCTGCATGACCCGTCCCATCTTTTGTTTGGCTTCATCGATGCGCCGTGTGATTTCTGTGCCCGGGGATTAGCAGCTGTGGGGTGTGGGGGATCTCGGTCTGAAATTGATAGGATGTTGTACCTCGGAAACGTCTATTCGAAGCCACAGATGTTAGTGGCCGGATCAAGACCGATTGAAGGGCAATGGACTTTACTTTGTCAAGGCTTCACTCTTGCGCTTCAACAAGCTGTGGCCTACTTCCGCCCCCTTCAACTTGGATTTCATCAACCCCAGCGACTGGCGAGTCGGAAAGACTGGCTCTCGGCCCTATACACAGCTTATCAGTAGCCACAAAAAACACCAGGAAGCATGAGACATACCACGGCACCCGACATGACGACGGCTTTGAATTCCAGGCGTCAAACGCTCAGCTCAGGTCCCATGCGGCCACGCATTGATATGACGCCGATAAAGCTCCACCGCCCACTCGAAGCGGGTGACATCACGTGATGGGCATATGACTTCGCCGTTTCATCCTTCACGGCGACGCGCCGACCTGTGTTTCCTCGCCCCGTGCCACCGTCTTATGCTGAACTGTTGCGGTGAGATCTGATCCCGCTCGAACAGAGTGGCACAATGCCAGGGACACTCTTGCCCCCGAGATCAAGCCGGCAGCACGCACAGATGGATCGAACATCTGCGTCACGGCCGGACTTTTACTTGATCGTATGTATCCATTGAAACCTCTTGAGACAAAGCCTATACTAATATATTTCCCCGAAGACCGACCAGGATACGGTTTATGAACAAGATCTGCTCCGCGACGCGGGTAGTGTCAAGCCATGGCTCGCTTATATCGAATTCAAACAACAGCATGGCACACTCTATGAGCAAGCCTTTGTACGTCTACACCCAGACAATGAGGATATTAAAAGACCAATCTGCTAATTGACTCCTCGTTCAGATTATGGAGCGTGCCTGCCGACAATTACCGCGGTCTTACAAACTGTGGAAGATGGTGAGATCTCGATGCCTCCGAAATGCTCGGCGTGATGGCTAGTTGGCTAATTGATTCTTGAAACAGTATCTCGAGTTCCGAACGAAGCATCTCAAGAGCCGGAACCCTACTGTCTACCGCGCCGAATTCCAGAAAGTCAACGCTCTGTTTGAACGAGCCTTGATTCTTCTGAACAAAATGCCCAGGATTTGGGAGATGTACCTCTCCTTTCTCCTTCTACAGCCTTTAGTGACCCAGACTCGACGAACATTCGACCGCGCATTGCGCGCTCTGCCGGTCACTCAACATAATCGGATCTGGAGACTTTACAAGGGCTTTGCGCGGTCGGCGTCCGGACAAACAGCCGTCAAGATTTGGGCTCGGTATATGCAGATCCACCCTGAGAATGCGGAGGAATATATCGAGCTCTTGGTTGAGATGAACCAATATACGGAGGCTGTGAAGGTGTTCATGGAAATCCTCGACAACCCACGATTCCAGTCTAAGAATGGCAAGAGTAACTTCCAGCTATGGACCGAGATGGTCGACTTGTTGGTCTCAAAAGCGAAGAAGATTGAAACTGGCCCTCAAGTTGGAATTGATGTTGATGCCATTCTTCGAAGCGGTATCGATCGATTTGCCGACCAGCGTGGAAAATTATGGGCCGGTCTGGCTACCTACTGGATCACCAAGGGGAACTTCGAGAAGGCGAGAGACGTCTACGAAGAAGGAATCACAACAGTGATGACTGTTCGTGACTTTACATTGATCTTCGACTCCTATGTCGAATTCGAGGAGTCCATCATCGGGACTCTGATGGAAGCGGCGGCAGTGCGCTCGGAAAAGGGCAAAATCGACGAAGAAGCCGATTTTGACTTGGATCTCCGCATGCTTCGCTTTGAACAGTTAATGGATCGACGTCCGTTCTTGGTCAACGACGTTCTGTTGCGGCAGAACCCTCATAACGTCATTGAATGGGAGAAACGAGTGGCACTGTGGGGTGCTAATCAGCAAGAGGCTGTTAATACCTACACGGCTGCCATTGCGGCGATCAGCCCTAAGAAGGCCCATGGGAAGTTTTCCGAACTTTGGGTCAATTACGCGAAGCTTTACGAGAACGGCGGAGATCTGGACACTGCGCGAGTCATTTTCGATAAGGCCGTTAAAGTGCCCTTCAAATCCGTGGCTGAGCTCGCGGAAACATGGTGCGAATGGGCTGAAATGGAGCTTCGCGGTGATAATTTCGACCGAGCTGTCGATATTATGGCCAAGGCAACACAAGCAGCTAAAAAGTCTACTGTGGACTACTTCGATGAGAACTTGTCACCTCAACAGCGCGTGCATAAAAGCTGGAAGCTGTGGAGCTTTTACGTTGACCTCGTCGAGAGTGTATCGTCCCTGGAGGAAACAAGGAAGGTCTACGAACGAATTTTCGAGCTTCGAATCGCCACGCCTCAGACTGTTGTCAACTACGCAAATCTCCTAGAAGAGAGCAAATACTTCGAGGACTCTTTCAAGGTATACGAACGTGGTCTGGATCTTTTCAGCTATCCCGTCGCCTTTGAGCTCTGGAATCTGTATTTGACCAAGGCGGTTGATCGCAAGATCGGAATTGAGAGGCTACGAGATCTCTTCGAACAAGCTCTTGACGAATGCCCGCCGAAATTCGCGAAGCCTCTATACCTGATGTATGGGAACTTGGAAGAGGAACGGGGTCTTGCACGCCACGCAATGCGTATCTACGAGCGGGCGACCCGGGCTGTGTCCGACGAGCACCGATTTGAGATGTTCGAGTTCTACATCACCAAATCTGCCTCCAACTTCGGCCTCACCTCTACAAGACCCATCTATGAGCGGGCTATCGCCGCCTTGCCAGACCAGGAAGCCAAAGAAATGTGCCTCAAATTTGCCGAGATGGAGCGTCGACTTGGTGAGATTGATCGTGCCCGCGCTATTTATGGCCACGCTTCGCAGTTCTGCGATCCTCGCACGAATGCTCCCTTCTGGCAGAAGTGGGAGTCCTTTGAGGTTCAGCACGGCAACGAAGATACATTCAAGGAAATGCTTCGTATCAAGAGAAGTGTCCAGGCTCAATACAAGTATGATAATTATCCTTGCTTTTAATCCTTCGAGAGTTTCTTACTGACATTTTCACAGTACCGATGTCAACTTTATTGCTTCGCAGGCTATTGCTCGGAGTCAACAGCAGACCCAAGACGGCGAGGAGGGCCAGGGTGGCGACGAGAACGCAGAACAGGTTGATGCTATGGCTGCGATCGAACGCCAAGCCCGTGCTCCCGTGGGCTTTGTCGCCGCAAGTAGCGGTCCAGAGGGAGGCAACCGCCCTCCATCGGGTGGTGAAGCATCGTCTTTGGCACCGGCTAATCCCGATGCGATTGATCTTGATGACGATATGGATGCTGAGTAGGAAATATATCCTGACAACAGTTTTTCTACTTGATTCTGAAAGAGGCTATCTGGCCATTTGCGACTGAACGTTCATTCCCGATTCCGTTCTCAACATGTGTGTTTAGCTAGTGTCTTCTTTTCCCCTCTCGTATAAGTACCATTGCGGTGGATATTAACTCGATGTATCTTTTATTATCTGGTGTTTATCCTTATCACAACTCTGATTCTGACTGGTTTCTCTTTTGTTAATTTGAGTTCCCCACCCTGAGAATTGAATTGATCATTTTGGTTGCAACCACCTTTACCGCCCAGTACTACATGCGAGACCTCGTACCTCCGAGTCTCGAGTCATTTATTTCCTCGGTACATAGAAATATTCTCACGCATTGTCTTCATCAATGATTTTCTGTTTCACGTTGGAAAAATGCTATCAAGCAAAATCTCTTTATACTAGTACAGACCACCAAGGGTTTCGTTGATGGTGAGGTCTATCCGACTCTATCTCTGGGGCTTCATTTACAGTTTATACTGGTAGAGCCTCCAGTCTTTACAAGGAACCCCAAGCCAGCTCAGAGCACCGCAGCGAGCGTTACAAACTTTAAGTTGAACGAGCAGAATTTTGATTAGGGTTATCAAGATTACCTATATGGGACCGACCCTTTCAACGACCGAGGAGTTCCCAGGTTGTCCTCTTCTGTATTAGATTTTCCTGGCTCCGTCAGTCAGTTTAAATTCCATGCATTTAAATCCAGTATAAAAAGGGTTGCTTCCTTTCTGAACTAGTGAACGATGTTTTCTATTGTACACAAGGCCGGTATCTCGCACTTATTTAGCTACATGAGATTCGATAGAGATAATAATGATGATAGAGAAAACCAATAGGATACGTCCAAAACCGCAGCCCATTCGCTATTCTATATGCGAATGTAGTAGAGAAATGGAAGAGGTAAAAGACACGAGTGGGTAGTAGAACCATGTTGGTTCCTAGGATGCGGTATTTTCCTGCGAGGGTGAATCTGTCTCGGTGTCATCGGCCCCCTTGGAATCTTCGGCGTCATTAGAAGGAATGGCTGAATCCTCGGTCTTCTGTTCGGCTTCGCCGCTTGGCTGGACTGGGGACGATGTGGCAGAGGGAGTCTGTGATTTCTCCGATTCCTTGCTTATGTCAGGGAAAATCTCGCCGAAAAGGTCGGGCAGGAAACGACCAAGGCGCTTGCGGGTCTCATTCCACATTTCCTCTTTGCTTGCATCCTGGGCCGGGTGGACCAGATAACCACCATCGGCCATGACCAGCAGAATGTTTTTCAAGCTTTCTGGTATCGCTTCTTCCAGGCTGTCTGTCTGACCACTGTTCATCATGCGATCGAGAATATCGAGGATTCGCAACCAGAGAGGAAGCATTCCCTCTTTGTTGGGCAACTGATCTAGGAAGCGCAAGAAGATCTTGCATACTAATGTGGCCGCTTGAACACGGGTTTCGCTCATTCCAATGGGGTCAGAGTGATAGACCTCAGGCTTAAGAAGATGAAGAACGAGGGGGAAAAGGACCTCGTCGAAGATACTGCTCCATTCCTTGCCGTCGCTCGATATCAACTCGGCGGACAAAAGAGATCGTTGAAGCGTAGAGACGGCATGGTGGCGGATGTCGCGGCAAGGGTTGGTACACTGACTTCTCAGGGACTGGAAAATGGGAGACCAGTAGGCAGCCCAGGCTGACAAATACGTTAGAGAATGCCCATAAAATGCCTTGGTACATGCAGATTGTTTACCTTCACGTTCTTCGAGGTGAGACTGTTTGATAAGCGTCGGAACCCGTCCAGTCAAGTTATAGATTAAGCCAATAGCTTTAACACCACGAGCGACGATTTGGTTTTCACTGAATGCAAGTTAGTTCCCCATTGAATGGAATAAGAAGGAATATTACTATACCTAGACTTGGGCTGTTTGACACCTTTGGTTCGGCGGGCCTGAGCATCTCTCAGGCGCTCGTCAAGAGACCCTACATGGCCTGCACTAACAAAGTCATTGGCGAGGCTGACAGTCGATTCGTAGTTATCGGCTGTCACGATATCTGGCATGGAATTCATGATGCTCTGAAGCAGTTCAAAAACCATAGGGCCAGCCTCCTCGTGTTGGTGCAGTCTTTGCAAAATCGACCAGAAATCTGGCGAAATGGTGATCTCATTTCTTAAGCGCCCTGGATGCGCAATGCATCGTGAGAGGCCCTTGACAGCTGGAACAGCCACGATTTCCAGGATATCTTGGTCATATCCGGATATAGCGTGCAGGACAACAGGAACCCGCATGAAATGTTGATCCTACAAATGCTGTTAGATTCAAGGGTTTGAGGATGATGCGATGGCATTGTAGCTTACATGACTCAGTCGTAGAAGGTTGAGCAAATAAGACACAATCCGAGAGACGGTCAACGGGTGCAGATTCTTTGCATCACGAATCAGGGCCTGGAGAGTGGTCGCCAACGTTTCGCCGAGAGCCTCCAGAGTATTCTCGTCGCGAAGAGTAAGGACGGTTGCCAACTCTAAAATGAAAATCATAGACGGGTCATATTTCGGTTGGTTGGGATCAACCCGCGTGTTCGAATTTCTTGACACAGGACTGGGCCGCTCTGGCTTCACGACGATCACGGCGGGTGTGTTATCTTCTGGTAACTGTGACAACAACGCTTCTACAAGAACCTTTAGAGAGGATATAGGGAGTGACCTTGGGAAATTGTCAGTATGATACAGCAGGTCAGTCGTCGGTCATTACTCACTTGATATTGGTCAAAATTTCGGGGATTGAGCAAGCCGTAACACAATCCACCGTGCAAAGGGTGTTGTCCAGTTCTTCATCCGAGGGCTCAGGGGGGTCATCAGCAGCATAGCTTGAGAGGTAAGATGTAAATGCGGATAACAGGCCGCTGTCGTTACCACGCCCATCCCGATCGACAACCTGTGACGGCGACTGGAGAGGTATTGGAGAAATGTCAAGCTCTGCCGTGAGCTGAGGGTCAAACGGCGGGATCAGAGAATTGATGAACAGATTGCTGAGTATGCGAGTAATGTGTTCCCAACCCTGTTTGGGAGTAGACTCGTTGCCCGACAGGATTCGGAACAGGACGACAGTGGCCAACTGCGCACGGAAATCTCTTCCAAACTTCACAGCCAGCTCACTCACCATCACACTATTTTTGCCTGCTTGCACCTCGGTATTCAATGCAGTACTTGGCGGCTTGCTAGTCGCCAATGTGCTAATGGATGACAGTGAAGAAACAATGCGATCAAAAGCTTCCGTCAAACCGTAGCGAGAAGCGATTTGTGCGCACTGGTCAAAGCCATTCACGACTCGGCTATAAACTGCATCATCGGAAGCGGACATGAAAACGTAAGACAAGGTAGCAACAACTGGGCGCCAAGTTGCCTCAAACATCTCAGCATCATAAACGTTCGTCTCGCCAACTACCATCTCGCCCGCGCTAGAAGACTTCAAAAGCATTTCTTTCCAGGCATAGTCAAATGCGTGCTTGTTCTCATGCTCATCGGGCAGGATGATCTCGTTCTCCTTGATTGAGTCGAAAATCTCCTGGAGAAATTCCTCCGTGAAGTCACCGCCTCCGTTAACTCCCCGCAAGTTCCTAGCAAAAGCAGGGAATGTCATACGGTTTTGAGACTTGACGTTAGGGTTGTAAAGTTCTGTATTCAACATGATGATAGCATAGGTCAGGATATAGAGGGCGTCCTTATCCGCAATCCCCTCTGGTTTCGCTTTGTCGGTGTAGTGCTCCGAGAATGTGGTCACGATTCTTTCAATCAAGGGCGACTCGCCCGGCAGACGGAATGAACTAAGCAGTTCTCGAAGAGCTTCAACCACATTCCTGCCAGAAAAGTCCAAGAGGTCCACGAAAGCACCTAGTAATTCTTCGTTGTCGCGCTTGGAAATGAATTCACCGAGAACCTTCTTCGACAGGCGGCTCGTCCCTTTCAGGAAGCGCGCAACCAATACAGGGTTTCCAGGGTCTTCGATAATCCCATGTTCAGCCAAGTAGGCGATACCGGCCTTCGGACTTTCATTGAACATCGAGGCGCCTTTGACAATCAATTTTTTGGTTCTGCGCTGGTCGCGGAGACGTTCTCGCGGAGGGTAATCTCCTTGTATGGGCTCATCATCCAAACGATCATAGATGAATTGAACATATCCGAGAAGAGAGTCAAGGCACAGAGGCGGAACATTTGTCGTACTCCAGGTCGCGGAGTCAGGGAAGGCATTTCGAGAAAGCAGCCCAATCATGTCCTCGCAAAGATCTGCGCGGTCAACCTCACAATCAAAATTAACGAATAGCTCAACCATAAAGCTGGGAATCCGCGATAAGACCCCGATGCTTTCAACCATCGCCTCGCGAGCCTCGGGCTTTCGCGAGCCACCTTCGAGTCCCAGTTTTTGTCGGTCCTTGACGGGAACTGGTGTTGACCTGCCGCTGTTTGCTTGTGAAGGTGGCTGCTTCGACAGCTTCGGGGCTTGAGGAACCCCTTCATAAAGAGACGGATCAATGCCAGATTCTCGAGGAATTTCCACGCGGGGGTGGAGACACGCCACTAGGTACGAGAGATAAAGTTCTTGCTGCAGCTTCAGTACAGATCGACATGTTGACAGCAAAGTACCGGCGACCCTCAGGGACCCAGTGAGAATGGCCAATTGTTCTGAGCGGACCAATTGGAAGAGGTAGCGACAGAGATCGTCCCTGGCCAAGGCGGCGAGGCTGGGATGCCGAGCGATAGAGGGCCCGGCCACTTCTAAAGCAACATCAATGATGCGAAGTGCCATAACTCTCATTGTATCTGTATGCTGGCGGTTGTGGGGGTCGAGAAGATCGATCAATACTCGGAAAAGCTCTCTGATCGATGGCAGAGAATAAGGCTGTATCTCACTCTCTGAATCATCCTGGTTTGGTGGTGCTGCTGCGGCCGCACCTCCACTACCTGACTGTTCCGGTGTGCCCTCTCGACTTGAGCTGTTGCGTTCGCTTGTCGCGGTGTCTGCACTGATAGCGGATCGGTGTTGCGAGGTCACAGTATCTCCATTGACGGACGGGTCCATCTTCAAAGTCGAGATATCATTGTTGAGTTTTTCATCCGCGAAAGGGGCCGGCCCTTGCGGGAGCTCATCCAAATGTGTCAGTCGCATGAAGATGACTTGGCACATGTTGACCATGGCCATCTCAGCAGACCGTCGGAGCACCTCGGACAGGCGACCTTGACAGCACATGCTCAACCCCGTTTCCATCATTTCACAGACACTTTCATCCCCCAGTAACTCTCCTTCGGGGCGAGAGAGCATTCCCTCCATCAGTTTCAGAATCCTCAGAAGCACGATCTCGTCCGCGGAAGAGTCGCTCGCTTCGAATCGACAGTGTGTAATGGCAGCTGAAAGAAGCTGCATTGCCATGGAAAGTCGAGGCGAGTCACGATTGATGATGTTGTAGGAGAAGAACTTGGTTATGGCGAGCAATGCGAGGGAAGTAATGGCGGCAGAAGTCGAGGAGGAACGAACAACCTGGAGGAACGGATGGAGGAGTGCTGGGGTGTCGAATGTCCGAATATCCTTGCAGCCCTTAAGGTCACTCCGCAGGCGAGTGAAGGCCGATATCAGCGGGTTGTCCTGCATACTCTTCCCCTTCTTCCCCCGCAGGCCCCATCTGTTTGCCAGAGCATGGTCGTCATCACCGCGAGTCGATTGGCCACTCTTGCGCGGACTGGGGGGCGCCGAGGTATCCCGCTCATAGACTCGGGAGCCTCCATTGCCGCCCAGGATGGCGGAGACGGACGAGTGTGCCCAGCGGGCATGCTTCCGCATGGACGAAGTGACGGTAATGCACTCTGTGGTCACCAGAGCCACAGGGTCGATGGCGATAGGGAGAGGGTCCGACATGGTGGAATCGAGCATCTCGAGCGGGAGATACGCTCGTAGGTGTCACCGTGCTCGGTGGTGGAATCGAAGAACAATCGAAGAACACAGCTGGTCTCTCCAGATGGGCTGCTGGTTACCTCATCTGGCTTAGCGTCGGTTTCCGTCCGCTCACCGCCTTTGTCAGGGGTAGGACACTCCGATACAGGAAGCCCGGTATTTAACGGCTTCCATTGATGAGAAGGGGTGTATGGTAGTATTCATGTGATATATATTACAGTATACCGTTTATGACACCCAGTCGAAGCAATTGATCTAATGAGTAATAGATATGAATGGTAACTATATATCTATTCAATGGAAAATACAACAATGACTTTGATATTTTTCTCCTTATACTATACTATCTGGGTTGGGGTTGGATGTTCCTCTGAGCTTATGGATGACCCTCATAGCCTTGTTTATATACATCTGTTTTTGGAATATCCGAAACAGTCTTCAACCACTGGCACTGGCATGGATCTAAGACCTGTTCCTTAACAATAGCTTTGTCTCTTCCAATACCCGAAGCCTTTATACTTTAAATTAAATACCGAGCCATCCAAGTCCAGGGTTCCTGGGTCTTGTCGATCCGATCGAGTCTCACGGTTGATCCCGCCACCTGCTTGACGCCATCCACACCAGCAACAGACGAGGTGAGACCAAATTCAGTCTCGTCGTGGACTATGCAGGGAGAGCACCACGGTCACACGGATACTGGCACGATGTGACTTGTCCGATCGACCTTGCAGCTGGTTGGGGCGAGCAACGGTCGCGTTGGCCCGCCAAACATAAACAAGGCGATCGCCGGCCCCAGGCGCTAAGGCCCAGCTACCATGACTGTATCGCGCTATCGCAGCGATATCACATCCCCGCGCCAAAACAAACGCTCCTCACTACTTCTCGTCGCATACTCTCTTTCCCCCCTCCCCCTCATACGCCTGTAGCTCCACTCCCCCGTGAGTGGCGGTGCTTCATCCGATTGTTTATGGAGGGGGACTGCGACTATTGCGCATCGCCGTCTTTCGATCTGTATCGCAACCGCCGCTTCGCTTCGACCTGATGACCAACGCCGCTTCCCCTCCGGCCTCATCGTGAATTTCTGCGCCGTCGCGTCCACCCCTAGTGTCGCTCTTTCTAGCGCAGCCGAAAAAAGTCTCTCGCCTGTCGCAACTACACAATTCCTTGATATACGTGCTTGTCGGCAAGTGCAGCCGATCCTTTGGAACTCGCCATGGCGGTCAGCACGACCAACCCGGCCAGCGCAACGGCGCCCAGCACCGCACTGGTAGATCTTCCGCTGGAATATCTCAGTCTTTACCATACCGTCGATTCATATCTCTCCTCCATACTTGTTTTTTATGGCCCTGTAGCCACTGCGAATGCAACTGTGAGCAGCTCGCGCATTCAAGCCCATATCTTCACCCCGGCCGGTTTTCAGAGCTATCCTCGCATTACCATTTCCCCTGCTGCGCCTCTATATGCGGCCGTCAACCATCTTCCTCGCGACAGACAAGGTGATCAAGTTTGCCGAGGTCTTGCTGTCAGCATGCTCAAGTATTTCTCCGAGTTGTCGGATCCACTAAAACATCGCTTGACAGAGCCCGCCCAGAATGGCCATCAGGCTACAAGACATCCAAAATTGTTTGACGAGATGCATGCCGCGGACCTTGCAAACCGGATGACAAAAGTGGAAGATTCGTCCGAAATCGTACGGGACCTCCGCAGTGCATTCCAAGACCGCAGCGTTCCTTGGGCCGACATCGATGTTGTATTGCCGGCAGGCACGATTCAGCCTACGGAAAGACGTGAAAGCTCCGGACTTGATTTAGACGACACGCAATCGACCCAATATGGCCCATACACCCCCTTGATCATGGCCCTAGGAGATCCCATGTTCTTGCCGACGTCAAGATTGAAGCGAGCACCTTCACAGCCGACAAATGTCAGCAAATCAAGAATCTTTGCACGTAGCCAAAAGGAAGCTCTCCGTCTGACCATGTGTGAACTTGTGGATACTGAGGAACGATACGTCGCCAAACTGTACTCCCTTGTCCACGAGGTGGCAGATGAGTTTCGACGGAAAGCTCAAGGCAGAGGGCCATCAAGCACTAGCCCCAGCGAAACACAATTAGCGGAATTATTTCCTCCCTGTCTGAATGAGATCCTGGAAGTCAACCTTGGGTTTTTGGATGATGTTCGCCAGGTTCTCGATGAAACAGAAAAAGATGCTCTGGCCGATATCAGCCAAGATACGGAGCTTCCACATCGAGGCTCAAGGGAAACAAGAGACTCCATTGGAGCCGTCGCATTTGCAAAGGCATTGCTTGCTTGGCTGCCACGCTTCTCGCAGCCATATGCCGAATACATGCGGGCGCATACCAGCTTCACACAGACCCTCAATTCTTTCATGAAGGACAAGAATTCTAGCTTTTCGAAGCGAGTATATGAGACTGGAGAACAAGTATTACGGTCTCTGCTAATGGAACCGGTGCAGCGACTTCCGCGATACAGTCTGTTGATCGACACGATGACAGGCAGTTTGCCGTTGGTTCACCCTGCGGTTCGACCCTTGCTCAAAGCAAGAGATGTCGTGAAAGATATCTGCGCACTGGATGATACCTCGCCCTCTAGTCATACACAGAGTCTCAAGCGCTTGAAAGAACTTGTTGACGGGTGGCCGGCGAAGACCTTTCCCGAGGGTCGTTTGATTACGGCAGTTGATGTGGATGAAGTCGCACCCCCATACCAACTAGATGAAAAGCCGTCAGCTTCAGGAGCCGGAATTTTGCTTGTCTATAAGAACTGTCTCGTCATTCTAGCGAAGCCTACCGAAAGCCGAACGACCGCGCGTGGACTGCTCGCCGACATTGATAATGCAGCGTCTCCTACCAATGACATGTCCATGTCCCTACCACCTGCAGAGCTGAAGATCGTTCAAGTAATGGAGCTTCATGTTGTACGCTGTCTGCAGTCGGCATGTGGTCGGATGATTTTTGTTGTTCCCGCATCATACAAATCTAATTTGGGCACTGTGGACAGCGGCACAAACCTTCTTGCTCTGGAACTCACTGGGATGTATGATGGAAGAGCTAGTCGTTTGATCGAAGAAATCACGAAAGCAAAGATCGAGGGTCGGTTTTCAGAGAAAGAGCGCGAAGGGACCAAATGGACCCTGCGTAGCCCTGCTGGAACTGCGGGCAGCACTAGCATTCTGGCCTGCGTCTGTGAAGAAGGAGAGACAGCTGCTCTCGATCACACCCGATCATCTTCTATCCGAATTGTTTTTGACACGCCGAAAGTTACGTGCTCCCAAATCCTGGTTCGAGACAATCTGGATGTTGTTGTATCTCTTTCGCCACCCAATGGCGATCAGTTTCGCCTAGACATCGAGTCTGTGATAGGCTCCTCATCCACGGATTTGGTATCGGCGGATACGTTTGTGGCTACTCTTACCAGACGATGTAAGCTTGCTCAATCTAACCGCTAAATTGCCTTTAGCTCACCAATTATCTCTCAGTGCAAAACCTCCTTTCTCCCTTACATAGTCCTCGAAACCCAAGCTTGATGAAACCGCTGGTCCACTCAAATTTTGCCATCATCCGTTACATCGCGAGCAATTTGATCACACAAGTCAAGTCCTCAAGAGGCTTTCGGCCGCCTTCTCCCACTAAGCTACTCTCGAACCTTCTAGGTGGCAGCCGTGAAAATGTACCTACATTGAAAGGCCCGAGTTCGGCCACCCTTTTAGGCGAATTTCCGAAAATGCCCCCGCCGCGACCTCAACATTTCAGATCCAACACCCTTCCATCTACATTCTCTGGAAAGGACAAAGACAAACAGAAAGAAGAGAATCCCAGCAAGATTTCAGTCGTCGGCGCTTCGAATAGTCAAGGGCTGGACGGCCAGCTTGGATCTCTGGAGCAAACATTCGCAGCATATGTACTATCATTACAGTCCCGAAGTGGCAACATTTTGGGACGCATGCTTCGATCCAGAGAGAACGCAGATCGCTCTCCTGTTAACGAGCTTTACAATGTTCTGCTAGAAAACCCAAGCAAACTTCAAACAGCTGCTGAGGTACCAGTCGACACTTTGTTTGTCGCCTTCGAAACTTTTATGAAAAACGCTTGGAGGGATACTATGGGCCCAGTCCTGGATGTTCCATCTCTGAGGACGCTTCAGAACCAGTTCGACACAATGTTTCCTCTCGATTTCGATGAGCATTTCCGAAAGTTTCTAGCCGATGCCAGCCCGCAAAACCGTCGTGCTTTAGCCGCCATCATTCGACTTCTTGCTGAGCTACTGGATGCATCCGGTAACGATGGAGACCGAGGAGCTTTGACAATGGCATTTGCGGAGGTCCTTACCGAAGAAGATGACCCGGTAAGGCATGTTTCACTTCTGGACCGGCTTGTCGAGGATTTCGATAGTCTATTCGAAGAGTTCATCCCGGGGGGTGCTTCAGTTGAAGGAACCTTAAGCTGCGACCAGACGAAAACTTCATCAAATGCAAATACTGGCTCAGTGAGCTCCAACAACTCATCATTCCGGAAGCGCTTTGGATTTGGTCTACATAAAGATAGCCAGAAGAGCGAAGGAGAAAGCAAAGTTGCATCTATCCTGCGGACATTGAGCAAGCGACAAAGCCCGGCCGACTCGGAACCGAGCACTCCCAAGGGATCTTTGATCCGGTCTAAATCGACTGATGTGGATGCTCGCTTAGGCTTTCTCCGGCCTGCATCTCGTGATCGCCCTTATGGTTTTGCATCTGAGGAGCAAATATCTAGGCCCGGCACGGGCCATGGACAGCCACCATCGTTGTCCTCTATCCGAGGCATATCACAGGACGGTGTCGTGAAAGTTCGCAGGAAACGAAGAAGTTCTCTTTCTGATTTCCGCCCACCAACAGCCTCTTCTGATGCATCCAATGTCTCTCCAACACATCCCCTACGTCCGGTTACTCCGTCTAGCCGTCCACGCGGTGAAGCAACAACACCCACCAGTCAATCTAGACCGCAAAACAGCTACTTAGCGCCGTCGCCCGTAAGGAGTACGTCGCCAGCAAAGGCAACCTCGCCCGCTCGACTCGGATCACCGATTCGGAGAATGTCACCTTCGCGCCCTTCAACCCCGAGCCGAAAAGAGAACATTGATCCGAAGATGCCTCTGGCAGAACGGTCAACCAAGGCTAATGCCGACCTCCCAGAATCTCCGACACAGGAAGCCAGAAGACGGTCACGAGCAACAAGCATTCCTCAACGCACCCCAGGACTCCGTGAACGGCCAGCAGTCAATGGATCCGATAGCAAGCGACCGCAGTCTTCCTCGTCACCCCAAAAGACACAGAAGCTGCGAATGCAAAGCCCACAAAAACTTCGTGATCGTGTACAACATGAAAAGAGGGCCCAAGCAACATCTCAGGTCGGCATGCGAGACGAATTGCGGGCACTTGGGGATGAGTTACAGGGCCTGAGGCTCAGCCCTTCGAAGCAATCTAGCCCGGAACGAAGCATAGGAAATGCAGATTCCCTGAAACCTTCGATTACACGTTCTTCTCTCGAGGCTCGCTTGCGCAGCCTCGAGGGCCGATTTGACAACTTTGCTGGTGAATATGACGGTCGCACCTCTGCTCTCGAGAGAGATCTCGAGTCCTCTCTGATTGTGAGCGAAAAGCGCGTCAAGAAACTAGATGAGCTTTATCGAGAAGCCAGTGCAGAAAACGAGGCACTGTATGATCGATTCAATTCAGAGCTCAGCAAGATTTCCAAGGACGTTCGAACTGGAAACGGAGAAGAGGCTTTACAATCCCAGCTGGGGAATGCGATGGAAGAGATTGCCCGCCTCAAGAAAGAAAATCTGCGTCTCAAGAGAGAGGTCGGAGGCCTTCGGGCCCAACAGGCAGCGGTTGCCCTGCTAAAAGCAAGCGAGCAATAGTAATTGTTGGCGACTCTGCCGGTGATACACTGCCTTAGCGCTACGTCTTCATCATGTTTTCTTTTCCTTTTTAGTTCTCTCTCTCTCTCTCTCTCTCTCTCTCTCTCTCTCTCTCTCTCTCTCTCTCTCTCTTTCTTTCTATTTCTGATACCATGAACACAGCCTCTCCTTTGCTCACCTCTTGAGCCTGCCTGCCCAAGGCACCTATTTCATATTCTGTATCAGATTCACTTTTTCCTTCTTTGTCACTTTTCGAGTCCAATGTACGCACATATGGCTCTGGGTCATGCATAGCACCGGTGATCGAGTTTACAGGGCTTTCTTTTTGTTCAGGTGATACTAGTATTATTATTGTACATTAGCCGGCTACCTTAGCTTCAGCTTTCAGCGGACCGCCCATAAGGCGCACTGTTTCAGTATCAATCTCTTTGTACATCCACTCCCATTTCACTGTCCAAAATCTTCCAGCATAGCTGATTTCCACCTCATTGGGGCATTTAGTTAACGGCCTTCGACCAGATAGCAGCGTATCAAATGTTGGCAAGGCTAGTAGATGTTCGACTTCTTCATCGCCCGAATGATCGGCTTGGGGGGGAAACTTCATAGCCAGAACGGGGACTGTATACCGCACATCACCAGGAGCGTCATCCAGGAGCTTTTCATGTAGATATTGCAGACTGATCTTTGTCCGTGACACCCCAGTCTTTGAGTGGGCACTCTCATGGCCGACAGTTCGACGGATTCGCTGCAAATCGTCCGTTCTAAATTGCCTCAACACAAGCGAGAATGATTCCGGACATTCGTCCATACTCATATCATTTGAGGAAAGCGAAATGCGGAACCAGAATCGACCATCCCATAATGTCCACTGTGATTGGGAAGGCTTGATGGTGATAAGTTCAGCCTGCGGGAGAGAGATAACAGGCACGTCTAGTTTTGTGACTGGAGCTCTGTTTTTGAAGAATGGTTGGCGCGAGAGAAGCCATATACTGTTCTTCCCGGGTTGTATTCCTTGCAGGCTTGCCGGGGTTGATGAAGACGGGGCGGATGCCACGTCCAAAGGCATAAATTTGACTCCACCTAGAGTGAAGGCATGTCTCGGTTGATCATGTTCAGGTGAGAACACCCTTGAGACAAATGGTTCAAAGCTTCGTAATGAAAATTGATTTGCGGGGCAAGGAGATACCAATTCTGTGATGCGACGGAGAGCAAGGCATTCAATCTCCCTGGCTCGACGGTCAGACATGTTTGATCGAAGAGAGTCCAGAAATCCTGGGAGGTCAAGGAACTGGGCAACCAGCATTCCGGATTGGAGATTCAAGTCAATCATGCGGCATTTTGATGAAAGTAACCGGTCCGCAAGTTGGTTGGAGGATTGGAGAAAATTGTCACTTGTTTTAATGAGAGAGAGAATTGAGGAGGACCCTAATGCGCGAGGTAGGGCACCGGAGCTAATTAAGCTGCGGACAGCGTTTCGAGGGGTCAGGGTAGGGTCAAAATTAGTGGGATCTGACACATAAGGAATCTTGAATACGTGGCAGGTTTCGAGTATGTTCCTCTTGGGGAAGCCAAGAAAAGGCCGACAGAGATAAACTCCACCGGTTGCAACAGAAACATCCGTAGGGATTGCTGCTTTCCCTTTCCGCGACCGAGGTTTCGGTTTATCATCGTTGGGAACAAACGAGACAGTCGCTCTGGCCTTGTTATTTACCCGAACCTGTGCTTGAACCGAGGCGTTGCGTTGCCTTCCAGATAGAATGATAGAAGATCCGCTCTCGGAAACTCCAAAAATGCCTCGACACTCTGGGATTCTCGCTACCCCCTGAATACCAGCAAGACCTGCACCTCGCATCCCAGTGCTTAGGCGCCAAATGGTGGTCTCGACGGTATCGTCCTGGTGGTGACCCAGGAGCAGAGTTTCGATTTTGCGGTCCCGGCAAGCTCTCCCGAGTGCCTGAAATCGCAACCGACGAGCATGCGTCTCGAAAGCGGAGGGAATTTTAGCCTTTAAATCACTCTCGCCAGGCTTATCCTGGCTATCCAAGTATGGGGACCAGTCCAGCTCTAGAATCTCCGTTTCCAGGCCTGCCTGAAATCAGTACGTTTACTCAATGAATCCCATAATTGGACCGTCACGCCCTCATAAAGAAGGATGGTAAACAAACAAGAGGTTGCATACCCATATTCCGAAGCCAGCCCGCCACAGTCTGTGCTTCATGTTTGCTTTCCTGGCGGGCTTTGTGGTCAACCACAAATGCGGTGACTGAGACGGATCCGTGAACACCAAGTTGTTCTAACTTCTGGCATAAGTACGCCAAGCACATCGAATCAGCACCGCCACTGACGGCGAGACCTAAAAATATCAGCATAACGAGCTCGTACTTGTCTCCTTCAGGAGTTGAAAGCGCATGATACCGATCCTGTGCGGCAACTGGATGAGGTCATTTTGATCTCTACGATCATAACGAAGTGTGCCACGGGCACCAAGCCATGCCCGACGAAAATGCTCGGCGAAAACGGCCGGTGTGATTATTTTCGGCATGGAGGCAGGTTGGTTGAAACAGCCAGTTGATGCCGGCGAAGGGCGGTGCGTCGGTTTCCCGAGCCACGTGACCGTTGCAGCTTCAGTTCGACTAGATCCGTTTTTATATTTATTCTACCCAATTTCCTCCATAATTATTCAGATACGAATGTATTTAAGCTCCTGGATAGTATGGCTTTCTCATGATATAGTTACTTGGTCCTGAGAATAAGATCAAGCATCAAGTGCTATTTTTAGTTGTACTCGGTCGTTCCCAGGGAGCTTTCACCTGTTTACTCCCCAAGCCCTTACAGAAGTGGCATCTACAGAGCGAAGAAAGGACTTGGCATTGAAAGTTCAACATTTGTATGCTTGAAAATTTATCAATTACTCTAATAGTATCCTGGATGGGAAATCCGCAAGATGTCGGGCTCGGAGACACCCATGCTCGCATTTAGTTGATTGATTTTTAAAGGGTTATTGTGATTTAGTAGCTGTGCAGCAGACTTCAAAAAGTATTGTCGATTAGGGGTGAAGTGATGAGGCGTCCACTGATTGAACAAAGTCTAAGAATAAGAGATAATACGCATATAATGGAGTGGGGATAAGCCACAGGCCACCCACCCGGATACAATGGATTGGACATTGTTGTCAGGCCACCCACAAATTGCTAAAATTAATAGCCTTGTTTGAACATCACTTCCTCCAATGGTTCATGAATTACCCTAAGCTAAGGATTCAGCTTAGAAAAAAGGGCGCCTGACAGTGGCTGTATGACCTGTGCTATAGCATTGGATAGGATCTCAAGAATGTAAGGGGCCTTACACAAAGGCCAAACCTATAAAAGAGACCAACTTGCCGGCGTATGGCATCTCGATTTTATAAGTATTATCCATAAAACCAAGGAAAAGTTCTCTAAACTATCTATCTCCCTGCCTCCACAACCATCATGAAGTTTTCTCTCATCAGCCTCTTTGCTGCTGCCACTACGGCAGCCGCCTGGAACGTCACTGGATATACAGACAGCGAATGCACCCAAGAAGCCGGTGTCTCTTACGGAATTTCTGGAAGTATTGGTTGCCTGCTATTGAATGAACCTGTCCAGGCCTTGCGTGTGGAAAACTTGCCAGATGACTTGAGATTCCGCGGTGGGAGCAATACCGGATGCGGCATGTTCAGCATTAGTGGTGGCAATGGCTGCCATTTCAACGGACACGATTTCCAATCATTCACTGTTTTCTCCTCTTGGTATGTTTATTGGATGATGATATTAAATTGTACGAACATTCTAACATATCAATTTTAGAGGAGCCAAGAATTCTGAGATCAAGCGATGCCAAGAAGGAAACGGGATAAGTCAAAGGTTGGACCATGCTGTTGATTGTAAAATACGAGACTAGCTAGGTTGATCGTATCAATCAAAGCCTTTTATTCGAACCAATATATATTGCCTAAATTTCAACAAACGCTCTTACATCGCTCGCATTATCCTTTTCCTATTTCACTAACCACGTAATTCAAATGAGTTGTGAAAAACTGATCTCCGACCCTCACGATGTCTCAAAGTGCAGAGCTCTTTTTAAAACCAGGAAATAGCAAGACTGGAGTAATGCAAGCCTTATAAATATGGATCGTAAACTCCTGTCAAGTTTCCCCGATATCCACTTCAGAACGAGTGGATCTAAGATGCTCGGCTGATTTCCGTTTGGGGAATCGCCGATCGTCGAGTCGCGAAACCAAGTAGAATAGTATTTATTATGGCCAGCGTAAGAGCTTGCAGTCTGCCATTTGATCTGCGCAATTTTCATTAAATTCATTTTTATCAAGATGGGCTCGATTCAGTCACCGTACCCCCCAGGCATCCACGTCCCTTGCCTGACGTGGTTTAAGTCGGACAGCACACAATCTATCGACTGGGAGGTTCAAGAAAAACACCTTGAATTTCTGGTCCGCAGCGGCATTCATGGCATTGTGATTGCCGGCACGAATGGTGAGGCAGCTACCTTGACGCCAGAAGAGAAATCCAAGCTGGTGAGCCTCACTCGGTCCACCGCGCAGAAGCTCGATCGTCCCAATCTGCCAATTACTTGTGGCACCTTTGGCGGATGTACGCAGTCGATTATCGAAGACACGAAGTTATCTGCCGATGCGGGCGCTGATTATGCGCTTGTTCTGGTACCATCTTATTTCCATTTTGCTCTTGATGCGACTGCTATCGTGGGATTCTTCCAGGAGGTGGCTTCTGCATCGCCGATTCCTATTATCATCTATAACTTCCCCGGCGTCGCTAGCGGTCTCAACATCACCTCAGAGATGCTCGAGACGCTGGGCGAGCACCCAAATATTGTCGCCGTGAAATTGACTTGCGGAACAATTGCCTCGGTTGCTAGATCAGCCGCCAAGTTCGGTCGGGCCATGAACGATAACCCGAAATTCGTTGCTCTTGCAGGCCAAAGCGACTGGTTGGTTCCATGTTTGAGTGTAGGAGGAGCTGGCTCCGTTACGGGACTCGCCAATCTGTATCCGAAGGTGAGTAATTACCTCTATGCGTCTGAATGCGGAAACTTGCTGATGATTGTCTATGAATAGACCTGCATGGAGATATTTGACTTGTACAATTCGGGACAAACAGCCGAGGCTGAAAAGTTACAAATTCAGTTGGCGGTCGTTGAATGGGGATTCGGTAAGGGAGGCATCAACGGAACTAAGTGGGTTGTCGCCAAATACCTGGGTTACCCCGAGGAGAGTGCCTGGTGTCGTCGGCCCTACCCAAAGTTCCTCGATGAGGAGAAGCGTGCCTGGATCACCAAGCAAGTGAAGGGGCTGGAAGGAGTGGAGAAGGGGCTTTGAAATGAATTCCATGGCATTCATAGACAGCATTGAATCATTATAGAATATCATATTTTACACAATAGCAAAAGCACGATCGAAGGTCTCGTGCATCACTGTTCGAATGTCCATCCTCTGATTTTTCTCATCTTGCTGTCGGATGACTTCCTGGAGCACATCGGCTGTCATTCCCGCATTGGAGGCAATGTTCTCCATCCCCTTGATGCAAGAGATAATCCAGGTTCGTTCTTCGGAGCCTTCGCTTTCTACGCCTAGCATTAATAATGGCCACAGCATGTTCACTGGGAGCGGCGTGCCGGTCGTAGTTGAGGTAGCTGGTGAGTCGACCATTGGAGCATCCGGAGGAGAAGATATCCACGAGCTCTTCAAAATGAGTCGCGTTACTTGACGAATTTCATCCATCGCATCGTAGACATCAGTTGTACGCGGCAGAGCTAGGGTATGGTCAGAGTCAAATAAATCTATCAAAGAGCGGATGCTCTTACTTTTATATGAGACGCGGTGCAAGTGAATGAAGCTGGCGTAGTAGTTTGCATGGTATACTCTCATGGTTCGCGTAATGGTCTCAGCCAGCGCAGGAGATAAAAGTGTTGCAAGCTTCCCAGCAACGGCATGATCCATGAGAGGTGGCCGTTGTTGCCAAAGAGATTTGATATCTCGGCTTATGGCTGCTGATAGTAGCATGACTTCTGTTTCATCTTCAACCGTACCGCGACGTCGGTGCCAGGGGTCTATTTTTGATATTCGACCCATGAATAGTTGCACTTTCTGGAAGAACAAGAAAGCTGGTCGCATGATAAAATCTTCCAGAGCTGCTTCCGCATCATCAAGGCCGGCATCGACATCTGTAATGGCGCTATCAGGGGATCGGAGATCAGTATTAACGGCGCTGTCATCCTCTGTTAGAAAAAGACCCTCGCCTCCCGCACTGACTGCACGCGCATCTAGAAGCCGTAGCCATGAGAGAAGGCGCTTTTCTAAATGAGGAAGATGTTGTTAGCTCTGCCAAAGGATAGTCGGGTTTTCAATATATAGTTACCTGTCACACCGAGCGATTCCATATCCACCATTTGCAGGGCATTAAAGCCTTCTCGCAGATTTGCATGCGCATTCGACACCTCCTTGGTAAGAAGATCAATGTATGATAGCAAGAAAAGAACCGCCAGAATATGTCGAAGCTGCGAGAGGATAATTTTCTGGTCGTGACAGATTTCTCTCAAACATTCCTGCAGCTTTTCTTTTGCGGTCTGATAATATTGGGTATATGTAGACGGCTCTAACGTACCCGATGACTCGAGTTCCAAGGCCACGAATGCGATGACACCGTATTTGACCATGCGTGAAGAAGAAGTCATCAATATAAGCTCTCTTCGCATCCAAAGCCAGCGCGAACTCGTTTCAACCGTGGCAAGAATTGGTGGTGCCGCAGAGCGAGCAAAATAATCAGCCAGCTGAGATTCGCTCCATCCCATTGCCACGCGTGATGAGCCCATTGGGGAAGGTATATTTGTTTTGGTTGGCCGCTCTATCAGCATCGTAGAGCTAATCATAGGAGCTGGAAAAGGTAGATCCAATGGGGATGATACTGCGAGAGAGGCATCGGACCAAGGAATTAGATCCTGAGAGGAGTTTAGATCGAGAGTATCCCAGCTCGGCGAGATGGGCGGATAGTCATCCCACATGAAACTCGCATAGTTGAAGATCCGATTGAAGGCCGAGTCATCCCCCACAAGAGCCTCCTGGCTCTCCACTCCTGATATCGAAGCTGCTGGGGAGGCTAATTTTGTGACTTCGGCTGCCGGCTGGGGTTGTTCGGATTGAAGCTTTTGACGATGTCTGGTTTTCTTCGTCCGAACGCCAAACCTGGGGCCATCCTCGTGCTGCCAAGAGCAATTTAGTTGCAATCGACCGCAATGCCCACACTCCGGTCGCTTTTCATCGCAGCGGACCTTGCGTCGCCTGGTATGATTTTAGCCCCCGGAAACGATCCAGGACAAGGCTACAAGTATGAGGCGCATCAGGACTCACTCACCTGCAGGTCAGACAGCCATTGCGCGTGCGTGGACGATTGCGCCGGTCTAGATGCGGGTGCTGTTCCCACTGATGAAACATGGTGAATATGCGAGGAGGTGGGATGATCAGCCGTCGGCATTTGGCGCAGAGTAGAGTCGAGTCGAGCTCAGCCCGTCGCTCGGTAAGTCTCCCGGGAGCGGAAACCGGGGCAAATGGGGACGTCTCCACTTGCTTCCCCGCCATCAGCCTTGGGCTCGGCTAAATGCCTTTCTGGGACGAGTGCGAGGGCTCATCCATGGGTCTTGCGACTATTCTCGTTCTAGTCTGGCTGCTCGGTCGAGTTGCCACGAGGGTGCGGGGGATGCATGGATGATGATGGTACCCTAGGGTACAAAACTAGGGGGGTTTGCCTTCTACTGGGGGTCTATCTATGCCAGTGCCCGTGGGGTACTTACGTGTTTGTTTAATTCCAAGACCGAAATCATTCTGAGCTAGCCACCCAAATGGCGTCCACAAAGCCGATCGTCCTCCAACTTGGAGATCCCATAGAGTTTAATAAGGATCTATTCGCTCAAATTGCCAATGATTTCACAGTGATTCGTCCCCCGCTAGAAGAGCGACAGCGGGATGCGTTCTTGAAGGCTCTTAGGGAAAAGAAATGGGGGGACTTCCAGGCCATCTTCCGTCCATTTTGGAACTCAGGAGGGGAAATGGGACGATGGGATAAAGAGTTGATCCCACTTCTGCCGTCGTCACTAAAAGTATATGCGAGTGCAGGCGCAGGCTATGACTGGATGGATGTGGATATTCTGGCCGAGCATGGTAAGTCGGTATAAGTCACCTATAGATGTCAAATTTACCTCATAGTTCTAATGTAGGTATCGTGTATTGCAACGGCGCACAAGCCTCAAGTGAAGCCGTGGCTGATATGGTACAGTCGCCCATCTAGTTCAAATCCCACTTCGAGACTGACATTAGTACAGGCTATTTTCCACATAATCTCCGTCTTCCGCAACATGCAATGGTCCATGGATGGCGCCCGCTCCGGCGATCCGAAGCTTTGGCTTGAGGCTCATCAGAATACTGCAGCCACTGCACATAATCCATGCACGCAGATTCTGGGAATCATCGGACTGGGGAATATTGGCTAGTACGTGATGTTGAAACGGATCATGCAGCCATTTATCTAACAGCTTTTAGCACAATTGCCCGCAAGGCGTACGCCTGCTTTGGAATGAAGATCTGCTACCAAGACGTCTATCGTAAATCGACAGAGCAGGAGCAAGCCATTGACGCGTCGTTCTTTGAAACACTGGATGAGCTACTAGCAGTCGCAGATTGTGTTGTCCTGGCAACTCCGTTCGGAGGTTCGAAGCTCATCACCAAAGAAACATTGGCAAAGTTTAAAAAGGGATCTAAATTTATCAACATTGCACGTGGAACACTTGTTGATGAGGCTGCTCTTGTTGATGCTTTGAAGTCGGGACACCTGTCTGCTGTGGGGCTTGATGTTCATGAGAACGAACCAAACGTCAACAAGGATCTTACCCAGATGAGAAACGTTACGTATGCTCCTCGCCTCTAAATTTTTGATGGTCAAATATCCTAACAAAAAGTCTCCCAGATTAACTGCTCACACTGCTGGGGGTGCAGCTGAGACTCAAATTGGGTTTGAGAGGCTTTCTATGGAGAATATCCAACGAGTGTTGACTGGCCAGGAGCCGCTGACCCCGGTCAACAAGCATTTGATGAAAAATTAGATATTCTGGGGTCGAATACAATGCCTGGTTGCTGTGGTGGAAATAGGGATTTGTATAGATCTATGTGTTAATCGGAATGATCATATCTCATAACATTCCGGAAATGCGGCCAAATATGCGCTTTCAATCTCACGCCCGTTACCACCGACACCTTCAAAGACGACATCGGATTTCAACAATCGTCCAAGTGATTTCACACCGTGACGTAATTCCTCCATGAATCTTTCTGCGTCTGAGACCTCCGTCGTCGGCTCGGGCTTGTTGAGGAGATGGTAGCAAGTAGTTAAGCGATCGGTTGCGAGACATGCACGAACTTTATGAAGTAGCATAAGAAGAGTATAGCAACTTTGCATTCCACAACAAATAAAATATGGAAGCGTATGGGGCCAGTTGTGTCCAGGGGCTCTGTCACAGAGCCCTAGGCTGGATGGGATCGGGAAAGGAAGATTGCGGAAAGAGGTTGCGACGACAAGCGAGGCTTTGAGGCAGAAGTTGGACGATTCTTGCTCAGTAAAAGGGAAGGTTGACTCGCGACCTGCTACCCAGGCAGGAGAATGCGTAGAAGAGAGGCCGTGACTGTTAATCGACGCAAGGTCGCAGTATTTATCGAGAAATAATGGGATGTCCATGAAAGCTCTGAATCGATGCAGGCGAACCCGAGCGCTGGATTTGATCAGTGACCATTAAATTCAAAAATATATGAACGGACTCACGTGTAAATAACAATTCGACTGATTCTCCACATATTTTCGGCGACTGGTTCTTCATACTCAGTACCAAAATTCGTTCGAAGATAACGATCTGACTCTGTCATCAAAGACACAATCGAGCTATCTAGCTTCTTGATTTGCATGCCAATATCAGGCGGACGAGCGGAGTCAACTGAGTTTTCAATTATCTGTGCCATTTGGTGGGAGGCAAAAAGTTTCCGCTGTGCCTGAATCATAAGATTCCAAGGCTTGGTGCAAGTCAGTCAAATATAAAATTGATTTTTCAAGGAACATGGTTACCTCTAGATGCACGTCAAATCGAGGGTAGGGGGTGGTTATTCGTATGTCATCGGAAGCGATCACGGGTGGCTATAACAGTATCAGTTAGAAAGAAGTACCTTAGACTAGATTATCACAGAATATCTCACGGCAAGATGAACGTTGGAAGACAGGTAAGAAACAAACATCTGGCAGTCTTATTAGCGAAGCCCAAGGCCGTATGGATACAGAACCTACAGTTATCCACCAGACTCTTCTTTGAGCCTCTGAAGATTCATTTGTAGATTCTCCAAGTGTATGAAGTGAGATATCCATAGCTGTTGTCACAGCCTGGTTGATACGTGCTCTCATCCGGGACACGTTACCACGTTGAATGTACTCATAGATAGCAAGGACCACCAGCGCTAAGATAGGGTCTAGTTGAACTGGCAGATCAGGATGGAGCGAGGAATTTCGTTGCGCAGTACCGCCAACCAAATTTGACGATGGGCCTAAATCATCAAACTCCTTTTCAACGCTAGCCAGCGCTGATTGGGCAAATAGCTGTGCATATGACCTCCTAAGACTAAAGTGTGTCTCCTTCATTTGAATCGGATCTTGAGATGGTGGTATTAGAACCAAAATTGCTGACAGAGCAAGTCCCAGGGAAGATTCTGGCCAGTAGGGAAGGTCGGTCCTTTTTGGCTCCACGGATTCACCAGGTGGTTGAAAGAAGCTCGGTTGATCTTCATGCCGTGGAAAGATTTCAGAGGGTAGAAGTGGTAAGTATGGATGAATGTATATATAATAGGCGTTGACTCTTTATCGGGCAATCAGCATTTTACTCCAACCTTGGGTATAACGGAGCTTTTAATTTTTCTAACTTACATGTCACCCTCGCTTCGATAGGCTCGAATAGAGGCTACCTCTGCATCCGAACTCGATGATGTGATAAATGGACCATCACTTGGTGTGGGTAAACCCCAGAAATTCCGGTTTCCACTTGCGTTGGACGAAGCATCTGGAGACACATCAAGATTCTGAACTCCGGCAAAAGGAGTAACCAGCCCGAGCATGGTTTCCAAAGAGGGTTCTGATAAGCGGTTAATCTCGAGATCGAACAGCTGAAGCAGAAAGAGAATAAGTATGGAATTTTGAATGATGCACTCACCGAAATTATCCATGTCTGCAGGTGAACATTGTGACGGTGGGTCGTCGGTACTATACCGATCCCGTTGCGCCTCTTCGTAACGGATGCCCCTGCGAGGACCGCCCCGGCGACTAGGCTGATAGATGCAGGCATGTTCTTTGCTGGAGCACTGATTAAAAAGTATGCTATTAGATCGATTGCCAGAGAAAGGTAGTAATCCAGACTAACTTACACTTTTACAAGGCTGTTGTCCGTCACAACGAGTCTTGGACGACCGGCTGTACTTAATTTTAGCGACGCCTCTAATTTCGATATAAGTGGATCCCAACCATGCCAAACAGGCTGCCTTTACAGGCGGTTTCGCAATTTTTGGCATTTTGCCGAATTTGTCTGAAGGTGAAGACGATGTCTTCGTATCGGCGGATGAAACGTCACCGGACACGTGATCCCCTTATAATGACGGGAGAGACCAGCAAATTGAAAGTTTATTTTTGACAAATGCATGCAATGGAGAGATATTGGATAGATCGGGGAATCTGCTAACCCCACCGCGTGCAATGCAGGAGAGAAAAGTGGTGGGCAGATCGTCGAGAGATACTCTGAGTTCGGCTTTTGGTCGTTTCAAATGCCGAGACGTCGCCACTTTCTGCGCCTACCGTGTTCCTTGACTCGTGAACTCGGCCTTTGAAAACATTCAAACGAAGAAGATTTCACGGTACTTTAATTAAGTTCAGAGGAATTGTTTACTTTAGATTACTAACTAGGTCGATCAGATGAATGAATTGAGCTTACCTTGGTATTATTTCCTCAGAATCTTATCCATAAGCTATGATGCACTTGTTTCATAAACACTGAAATTGTATGCGTTTTTCGCATTTCTTACGGTTTATTTTTTTTTTTTTTTTGAATAAATTGATTTCAAATTTGTTTGATTGCTTTTTTCTGTAAGGGATTACTGGGCCACTGCAGACGATACTGGCTGTGCATAGAGAAAATAACTCTCAGAGTTTTCTTATCACAGCTCAGAGGGAGTCTCTTTATACTCTCGTCCAGTGTCCATCAGCTCCGGTAGTTGTGACATAGCTCCGGGGGCATTGAGCTCTGCTGTTCGGCTTTGGCGACTATGAGCAGACGACACACCCCTTTCCGAATCATTGATTGGTAAATGTCGATGGTGCCGGCGATGTCGTCGTTCCCAAAGAGCCCATATGGTAGTTGCGATAGCAATCACGCCAAGAGGCACACCTACACCTGCCTCGATGGCGATACATGATGATGACGATGACGAGGATGACGAAGTGGAATTTTCGGCGCCGTTGTTAGCAAGGTAAGCTACCCCAGGAATCACAATTGCTTCAGAGAGCTCGAATGGATCTTCATATTTACACCCCACATCGCCATTTTCTGAGACCGCGGTACCGCAGCAGTATTTAGTGTCGGTATAGTTGAAGCCGATGTTCATGATTGGCATGCCTGTGTTGCGCCTGTAACTGGCTGCAAGGCTTGTGTTAGAAAGTAACAGAACAGGGATATTTTATATGGCTCCATCCGGGCAAGATCCAAGATGCACGTACAGCATGGCGCATAACAATCCGAACTCCAATCCTTGTCACTGCAGCTTCCTCGTGTTAAGGATAGCCCATGTGATCCCTGAAGATAGCAAAGCCCATTGCTTAGACAGATGTCATTTGATCCACAGCAATTTGTCACAGAGTTCGTCGAGCAAGGCACATGTTTGTTTGCTACCGAACCATCCAAATGGTAACAGGTACGGTCATTTGCCGCAGATGTGAGAAGAAACAATGCAAAGATGACAAGAGGACCAAGAAGCTTGGCCATTATTCAAGGGAAGAAACGATCTATTTTTTTTTCTTTTAATTCGAGTCTCGATAATTCAGTGAGATGTAACGGGATTTTAAAACGGCAGCCCGCAAATAAATAGTTGATAAGTAATCGAGATCAAGCTCTCTTCGAAAGGGGCCAAATGACATTCAGCGAGGCTGACAGGACCTTGTTTCTGAACTTCGAGATTTCAGCTGCATCGCACTGCGCTGATCATCCAGCCTATTGGCCGAATCGGCTCCCCACGGCGCTGGGGCCGCCACCTACGGGGCTGAGGGCATCGTGGATTCTGGCACATACTACTTTTGTAAGAACAAAATTAGATTTCTAGAGACCTGAATGGACCCGTGGCCATTTAAATTTCTCCGACAGCATATTCCCTCTGTCGGGGACAACGGCTAAACTTGAGCGCAACTAGATAATCACATCTAGATCAGAACTGGTGGAACTTCTACCCTTTCGTACAAGTATTTAGATGAAATAATGGCCAATATTTTACTTTTATTTCGATTCTTGGAGATTTCAAAACTCTTGCTAGGGCTAAACTAGAAACTAGAATTCCCCCAGCATCACAGCCACGGACAACGTGGCAAAACAATGGACAGTGAGATTGACACTGGCATCTGCCCCCAAAACGGCCAGGATATTTGATTCAGGGTAATTTCAGAGTTCACCCAAAGGCCAAATCTAGTTATCGTGGCACTTCGCCTTGTGACAATGCTGGTTAGGACCGCATTTGTGAACTTTTTCCCAGAGGGGATAAAGTGATGTCTGCTTGCATTCAAGCTATTTTTCAATAAAAGAATTAATCAGTACTGCTCTTTATTATTGAAAAGGTTCAGTGAAGCAATCTTACAATGTGCTTTCCATTCTTCTCACATCGCTTCTGAGGCGGCTGGGATTGCTTTAAGGTACAACGCGAATTGGCCACTTCGGCTGCCATAGCTGAAGAGAGGGCCAAAGCCATGAAGCAAAAGATCGCAGTGACCTTCATGATGGTTAAATATTTGGAGTGTTTGAAAGCTGGTCAAGGTGGTAATGTAATCTGGAATTGGTCGTGGATGAACAATTCTAGTTCGTACTCATGCCCTCTTATATAGTTCTGCAAATCTCAAAGTTTTTCGATTTCTCGCTAACAAAAATGATGGAACGCCATAAATAGAATAGGTAAGATGGCTGTATGCCAATTTAACCCTTCAACTTATCGTCCAGAAGACATCTTAACGATGATAGATGCGCGAGCCGCGAGTATGGAATCGGTTGCTACTATAGTACCTTACCGTAGGAAAGTTATCTATGCGCGCTTATCGGTGCGGGCCTGACAGCTGCCACAGATATTCGGGGCTGAGCGACGCGATCGGCAGTAGCCCAGTGGAGATTCAAAGATCGGCGTCTTCGTGGCTGTGAGGAACGGCCAAATCAAAACATTCAGGGGGTTCGTTGCACCAATCAATGGCAACTCCAGAGAAATTGCTGGGATGGCTTATGGTCGAAGGATTCGACGTGGGGGCTTCTGGATGGGGTGCCTTACTAGTATGGACCAACCTATTATAAGATAATGATAATACTACTTTCTATCTGGGTTTGTATGGCATTGAAGGAGATATCATCTTCTCGTAAATTCGATGGTTCATGGCTATATCTCTGGGAAAACATTAAGAAGCGCATTCATAAACTCAGATGCTATATTCTTGCTGTATGTACCGAAAATAGTACTAGATATCCCAGATCAACAGCAACGCCCCTTCGAGCACCCAGTACCAACATCCGGCGCCTGAGAAATGTCCGTTCGGCAGAAGCAAGAGGAGTGTACGGGAACATCGGCCACAGCAACAGCGATCTTCAGCTGCGGTTCGACGACACGCGCTTCGGCCTTACGACCCAATCGAATCAAACACTCATGATACCCTTGCAATGCCCACACATTATTCGGGTGCTGACGTGCACGAATGACGGAGTTATCAAGCCCCAAATCAGCACGGTACACATCTGCCGCATCCTCCACAAGACCCTGCTCCAAGAGGAGGGCTGCATATGCGTGGCGAGCAGGTTGCATCCAGCTCCAAGGCTCACTGTACCCCAGTCCATCGTCTACTTCGATAGAACGACGAAGGTGCTTGAATGCCTCTGCGTAGTTACCGCGTCGGTACTCAATTTCTCCATCCAACATAGCAGACGCAACACCCAAAATATCAACGCATTTATTCGGCCAATCGAGTCGTGTATCTGGAACACGCTTCTCGGCTTCGCGATATAGCTCACGTTGGTATTCGGCTTCGGGAACTTTGCCCGTCGCTGCGTACGCGACGCCTTTGGCATAGTGGGCTATCGCCGTGGTGACGGAGTAGAGTACTGGGTCGTCGGGGAGTGGTCGTTGAATGATTTCTTCCCACATGCCAAAGCGAACCATGACGTGCGAGCGAACTGACATGAAGACTTCGATATAGTCAGACATTTCGACGAGGAGCTCTTTCGGAAGTGTAGCTTCCATGCGGTTAACGGCGTCCAACGAGACCTCCTTCTGGCCCGCAAACATGGCCGCATAAATGAGCGAGTGGTAATTGTGCATGCGATAGACGGAGTAAAAGTTGAAAACGCCTTCTTCTTTTATATATTTCTCATCGGCGAAGCAAGCATTCTGGTTCGCGCGTATTGCGGCGCGATAATCCCCTACCAAGAGATCCAGATGAGACGGCATGTGGCGCACATGTCCAGATTCAGGAATCAAGTCTCGTAGGTAGTCTGCTGGCACAAGTCCCAGTTCTGGGGTAGGCGACATTTCGATTAGATGGATATAGTGGTGCAATAAGCCGGGATGTTGATATGCATCTTTATGTTTCAATGCCTTTTCCAGTACATTTTTCGCTTCTAGCGTTCTAGTTCCCGGGTTGGGCTCACCAGTCACAAGATCCCATAGTTTCCAAGGAGTGATACTAGTAAGAGAATCCGCGAAACAGACCGCTACGTCCAGATCATCACTGAAACCACTGTAAGCGATTTCCATCGCCTCGGCATAGGCTTTATTCTGAAGAGCATATTGTTCCATGCTAGCAGGCTTGTCGCTATGATAACGGGCTTGGATTGCGGTAATAAGTGCCTGTTCGACAGGCGAAGCGCTGGCGGCTAAAGACTGAGCCTTGCGCGAGGCGTCAAAAGTTCGCTTCACGACGACGCCCAGGTTGGCACCAAAAAATTCCCATGGTTGATTATAGTTCGGACCCAAAGTATATGCCAGGCCCCAGTAGGCCATAGCACAATAATCATCGTGGGCTATCGCCTGCTCAAAACATGTTGCCGCTTCTTTGTGGTTGAAGGCGTAGGCCCACGTCAAACCGCGGTTAAACCATATTTGAGCTTCTGGGCTGTTGGTAGTAATCGTGCGACCGAAAGTGCCCAGGTTAAATGCATAATCTGTTTTTTTGTCGATGGGAGTATCTTCTGCCATGCTGGGTGGTCCGGATGGGATGATGCAGGGTGCAGATTTGGGGTTGGGAGGGGCTCGGCAGAGTATCGTATGAGGGGACACGACATTTATACACCGCACCACCTCTTACACGGCAGAACCGGAATGCCGACGAGGTGCCTGCAAAAGGGGTCTAGGGGTATTGAGTTACCTGGTAGGTGCTGCCGATCTCTTAGGCCCCCGGATTTATCGGATTTGCTCGTTCTCGTGGCCGAGCGCCCATTCTTTGATGAGGCCGAATGAGGTCTTCTAGTTCACTAACGCAAATAGGAAAGTCAATAGCTCAGAGTCAGCCGCATGGGAGGCACTGAGTATGCGTCAAGCCTGGTCAGATTTACAATATCCTCCTAGGGGTTCACTAGCTGAAAACGTAGTCGGAGATCAGACCAGGCAGCGAACAACATTTATGCAAATACAAATGGTATCTCGAGTCTACATACACACGATGTACGCAATGTACCAAGAGAAATTGCATTGCGGGCGAGAAGACGAGAAAAGGAAAACCGGTTGCAAGGGGAATCAGACAGCATTTCTTCCATATGTACTCAAGGCCGCATGCATGCCTCGTTTGATCGTTCGAAAAGACATAGCCACACAAATCGTCGCTGGCAGCCTAGACTGCATGTACGCGAAAAAAAAAAAGAGAGAGAGAGAGAGAGAGAGAGAAAGAAAAAAAAGAGATCAAAGAACAAATTCGTTGAAAGTGTACATACCAGCTCGCATATCTTCAGGTGGCGATCGAGCCAGAGACCGATCCAGAATTGGTCATTGAATGAATGCTGCCGGGAGGTGCTGTGGTCTCGCCATTTGTGACATTAGGGGTGGTGGGACCACCGGGTGCTACGTGGCTCTGACTCTCGATGTTGCTGACCAAAGATGGCGGCGGTCGGATCTCCTTCTTGCCATTCGCCTTATAGTGAAGAACCATGTCACCAGAAGTACGCCAAAAGTGCGTCCGCATCGTGGCCAGCGTCATGTTGGATGGCACCAGCTGGATCTCATGTCAGCAACGGCGGCCGGTCAACAGTAAAGAAGAATCTTACCATCTTTTGACAATATAACTCAAGATATTCCTCCGGCGGCATAACATTGGCCTCGGGCTCTTCCGGGTTAGGAGGATCGATGCGCTCAGCAACATAAGCCAGGACCTTTTTCGCACGAAGCATGCGGTTTGCGTTGAGACGAGAACTGTTGTTGTTTCCATTCACAGGAGGAGGGCCACCATTGGCTGTCGGTCTATGGGGGAAACTCGTCAGCTTTGAGACCGCCTGGGGTGGTCTTCAGATAAAAACATACAGCTCGGGCTTCACAACCGGCGGCAAAGAGTCATCGAAAGGCTTCAGGACAAAGGCCACCTTGACCTGTTCCTTGAAAGGAATTTGGTTCTAATCTGCAGTCAGAGACACGTCCTGAAAACCAGCAATCACGCTACTTACCTTCAAAAGAAGCTCACCAAGCCAATAAGGTATGGCCTTTTCTAGTCGATCAATATCCTGCCCAATTTGTGCCACGCTTCCTCGGTAGAGATCTGAAGCTACAGCAGTATCGCCGGTTTCCTCTTGAATGAAGACTGCAGTACGTGAGGGAATGTTAAGTCGAGGAGTTTCGATATCAGGACAAGGAGTGATTGCAGTAATCAATTCTTTACCCGGATTTGCGGATAGAAATTCATCATAGTCGTGACGAATCCGATCAATAACGCCACTTATGTTAGCTTCATATACCTTTTCTTCCTTGGCATCGGAAGTTTCGGACTCCTCAATCTTTTCTTCCTGGATCAGAGGCTTCGCATCCGTTGAAGTCCGGCCCATTCTCTTGGGGAACTCCATACGGAACTTCTTTCCAAATAGAGAACCCTTCTTGCGTTCCTCTTTGTCCGGCTCAGCAGGAGATTGCGGTGCCCCAGACTCCGATGGAGACATGGGTGGCTTCTCATCAGACTGTGGTGGATTAGACGGCCGCGTAGAGAAATAGTCAGATCTATCTGAAAATGACGATGGGACGGCATCAGGATTCCCTTGAGATACCGGGACATCTGGCGTTTCCGCATCAAAGGCAGGGAATGGAGAGTTACTCTGCATAGAAGTGCTGAGGTAATTGGCTGATGAGGGCGTGCCAACATTGATCCCAAATCCAGTGGTACTGGGACTTCCAGGGAAGTCCATACCGGGTCGTAAAGTCGTGGTAGATGGATCCTGTGATATGGGAATTCCAACGCTTCGGGGAATATCATCACTAGGTGCTGACGTGCTAAGTGCTGGGGCAAGCCTGGCCAATTCTTCCGCCTTGGCCATGGCATTCTCGCGATATTCATTATCGCGCCGAATCTCTTCGTCGAGCAACGAGGCAAAAAGCCAACGCAAAATCCATTTTCCAAGATTGACTGTGGGAACTGTCAGCACTATTATGAGATTTAGTTGGGTGATTCTTTGGAACATACTTCTTTGATCGTCCCTGAACTGCTCCATATCTGTCTCTGATAAACCGGCCTCGTCTGCATACACCTCGGCATCAAAACATCGGTTGGGTTCAAGGATCACAGACAATCTGCCAGTTCGGACGTCGATTGTGCACCAGTGAGATATGCTTTCCGTGGTATTGAGCTCGGTAGCCACATCATCAAGATGACGCTTGCCGAATTCTTGTACGGGAACGCACTTCGATCTGGTCAGCTATTGACACTAAGGCTGCATGTAGACAGCCAGGCTATTTATTTTTTTGGAGAAACTTACCTTCAACAAATCCCACAACACCACCTCACCTGCTGAATCTTGCGTGAGTGTTCGCTTCCGATCATTCAGCATCAAGCATTTTATCAGACCATGCTGGCCTTCGATGCTTTCTTCCGGCAGCGAATGAACTGGAATGGTGAGACCAAGATCGGATTCCAAGCCATTCTCTGCAGAGCGCCCATTGGAAAGGCTCCTCAGCAACGCAGAGGTAGCAGATAATTGCAAGGCTGCATTGAACGGAATTTTCTTTGGTCCATTTTCAGGCGACTTTGCCGGCGCAGCCGTCGCAGACTCGATGGTACGTGCTGGGTCAGGCGGGCCCTCGATCTCAAGCTCGGTATCAACGTTGCGCCACCTATTGATGCTGGACTTGGGTGTAGCCGTCCAAATGAAGTCACCAGCTGCCACAACCTTGACAACACCCTCGTGCTCCTGTAACGCCGCAACAGACGTTCCTTGTTCCGGGTCTGGAGAGTTTCGGGTGTCTGTCTTTGCGACCAAGCCCGAGCGATCGCTGGAGTAAAACACCGAAAGATCCGGATGGTCAGAATAAAGAGACCAGACGCTATCGTTATGCATAGTCAACGTATTCATGCAACGCCCGGCCGTCAGCGACCAGATCTTAATGGTTTGATCCGACGAAGCCGTCATGATGGTATCCCCATCCTGATTGACCAAGATATCCCTTATATTGTCCGTATGACCAACGAACTTGGTGACCAACTTGCCAGACTTAGGGTCCCAAACACGGACGACATTCTCCGGCCCACCGCTGGCTAGTACCGAGGAGACCGCACCGAGCGCGTAGACCGAGCCTTTCTCAGTGGTATCATCACCACCCGCGTCAATACTTAGGATTTCACCGCCACCATTCAAATCCCATAGGCAGAGTTTATGGTCCAGACCACCGGATGCGACCCAACTAGCCTGCCCGCCGGAACTCGCAAGGGCCTTCACATAGTCGGCGTGTTTTCCGATGCGCTCGGGGACTTCTGTCGACTCGGAATGCGGGCGCCAGAGCCGCACAGTAGTATCCGAGGATGCTGAGACAAGCGCGGAGTTGTTCTCGGTTAAGACAATGTCGTTGATCCAGTGGCTGTGGGCCTGGACCTGGGTCTTAAACCGCGTCGGGCCAGGCTTGCGATTGGAAGCCGAAAAGGGATTCTGCGAAGAAAGAGGGTTGAGAGGGAAGTCGAGATCCCACGAGCAAATGACACCGTCACGGCCAGCGGAATACCTGGGGAAATGCGCAACAGACGTCACGTTAGCAAGCTGTGCAACCCCCACGGAAGATGGCGCGAACGCGGCCGGCGGCGCTGCAGTGAATCGAATTCGATTCACATTTGATTCGTCATCTGCTTGATGAACTAGGGAGCGCTTACAGGATGGAGTTTTGATGGTCAACAGTTAGGCCATTGACCCCCAGCCGGTGCCCACCGGGGGCATCGGGGAGAGGAAGCACTGGGGAGGGAAAAGATGGGTCAGCATTGCAAGGGTCGAGCAGATGTTAATGGGCGACGTAACTCACCATACGTGACCCTCTGGTGGCTCAGTTTCCGTGCCATACATGCAGGTTTGGGGGAGTGAGGGTGAAATTGCGGAGGAGATGCGGAGCTTATCTGCCTCAATCTCGAGGGCCGATCACACGTTGTCGGTGGGGGAGGGCGACGTCACTGGCATAACCCCCGACAAGACGAAGGCGGAAGTCAACGATGGAAGAAAGAGGATCCGTTGGACCAGGTACAGGTTGGTTCAGGTAGGTTCAGTGACGGGAAGAAGTTGGCGGTTCCACCAGGGGCATTTCGGTTCGCGACGCCATAGCGCAGCGTCGGCTGTCAGCCGTGGTGCCTGGTCGTATCACCGGGGGCGAGTCTGGGGTTTGTGTTTGGGGTTGGCTACTTGGTCTAACAATCATCTCGTGCAACTATGACAGAAGACTCGAAGATTCAATGACAGACTTTAGAGGCTGGACTCCAGCTTGCCCTCGACCTGATGTTCTGCGTGCTGGGCTCAACGAGGTCGTTTCGACGTCATCGTCCACTACTATTACCACCACCAGAAATCACCAGAATGCATGAGTCTACAATGGAACATCATACTATACTATACTATACCATCACGATGAATCCCCCATTGACACAGATCCGACCAGTCTACACCTCCAACCATTCTCACCAGGAGGAAGACCCGGCCATCCAGTCCTTGCTTAGCCACCGAAACCTTCAACCTCACCCGAGGGCGGTTACTATACAGAAACAGATCGAGATCCATTCATTCAGTATTCCCGATCCATTTCATTCCACGAGGTAGGAGCCTGCGGAGGTTGAGACCTGTGCGGCGAGTACGGTGATATACTACTTGCTTACCCCAGACTCTCCGCTAGGCGGTTTCCACCGCAACCTCGCCAAACGCGGGTTTGGGTTGGGTTTTCAATTTCCTTACCCGCCCAGGGGTTCTTGGCGGGTACCTATGGGTTGCCCAAAATACCCAAAAATATGCATGAATCGTGGATAAACCTGATTAGTCACCTGATGTAATTTTGGTAATTTATTTCTGTTACGCTTTTAAGTGGACGTTAATGTAGACTATCGACCTAGAAATATATATTCTATACCAATAGATCATCGTCCTTATTGCGCTGTTAACACATCTTGAGGGATTAAAGGCCACATCGATGAATTTTTGTAATTTTATAAGCCTAGGGCTTTTCAAATAAGCTTAAAAATATTAACCAGAATTTGATGACATAAAATCGGTGATTTGGACCTTCTCAGTGTCCTCCTAAAGTCGTATTTATCTCTAGGTGGGTTGAGTTAGGCTGGGTTTTAGGTACCCGCGGGTTTTACGCGACTTAGGAATTAATAGATCCAAACGCACGACGTAAGTCGACCAAAATCCACAACCAAGTACTCATGATATAAAAAAATCCTTTCTAATACTAACAGCCGATTCCTTTAGTATAGCCTCTCCTTCCTCATCATCACGATCTATACATTAGTCTTTCAGCCCTCTGCTCTCTATTGAGCCGTTATCTAACACCTTCTTAGACTCTGAAATTCAATCTTCTATGAGAAAATGGCCCCTTCTGTTAGTCTCTAAATGTTGGGGCTCTACCTCCGTAATACTAAGATAGACTATAGCCTTTTAGTGGACCCTATAAGACCTACAACATATCCACTCGAAGACCCCTAGCGACACTCAGACGTATGGGACATCGTCGGGTAACAATGCCCTCCAGCAGACTGCGAGGTTATGAGGTATACTAGTCTTTATAATTAGCCAAGTAAATTTTTCAAAGCCATTTTGATCCTAGTGTGAGAAAGCCTGTTGGGGAGAGACGATGGTAATGGGTGGAATGGAGATCCAGGCTTTGCATTGGAAGGATTGCATGGTCATGAGCATGGCGCCAGGAGTTTTTTGTTTCCCACCACATTCGTTCATGGCTTTTGAGTACATACTTTATATTCCGATCAATCAGAATTGAATTTAGCCCACTCCCAGACTAAAAACAAGAAAACCTTCTCACATATCTACATGTGCACTTTTCCCCCATTGTACCTGCCCTAGCGACTGACTGAGCCTCAACAACCATGGAGGTACTCCATGGCAGCTCCAAGAAATCACTTTTCAATTCCAAGGTTTGGCATGATAATAATATGATTAGATCAATCAATAACTGAGGGAACCAAGACATCAAATATATGATAACATCATCGAATTGTGCGTCATTGTTCGGATAATGAGCAAGTTCTGAAGCGTATCGCAGTAGTGTAGACCCTAAACCCTTTCCGCATCCGACCCCCACATCGTCTCAACTTCTAAGGTTCCAAGGTTCCCAAGGTTTATCTTCCGATTCCTAGCAACTCACGGAAAATGGCGTGGCCACTTCCCCGAGAGATAACTGGCCGTATTGTGTCACTCCTCGAAACCCCATTGACTCGTATAGACACCAAGCTCGGATTGGCTCAATATGCTACAGTGAACCGCGACTGGCAGCCCATTATCGAGGAGCGAAGCTGGGCGAAAATCCAAGTCAAGACAGGAACCCCGTTGAATCTAGACGAATTTGAAAGATTGACACAGGATCCACGACGTCAATCATATATTCGGGATATCGAATTGATCGTGGAGCTCGAGCCTTACGATGAAGCTGCCAGAGCTCATTTCGAGACAGAATCTGAGCATGAGCGCAATAATCAGATCTTCTCCGAAGCAATCCGCTCAGTCCTTCAAATCGTTGCGAAATGGAGACCATCGCAAGGTATCTCGCTCTCCATCAAAGTTCAGTCCCCTAGTGATCTGGTTGCTACTCCAAATAGACTGAGGCGAATAAAGGCCGCCCGTGGCGAGCGGACTGCAGATATTTTGAACCGCAGATTTGAGAGAAACTACCTTCAACTTGACGCATTCGAGAGCCAGACAGCACCAATCAGCATTGTGCATACTCTCAAAATAGAGGCCTTAGCTGACAGACGACAAATCGAGGCGATTTCGTGCGCGCGTCTGGTCTCGAGATTTCCTAACCTCCATACACTCCAGTTGCTGTTGAATGACACTTGCAAACGCGATAAGGGTCTAAGAAAACGCAACCGCGACGGTATGTTCTATTTACAGCCAAATTATCTATTCTTCACTGCATAGCATGTTCATTTTCCCAGTTTACTAATGGTGTGTTTAGAATTCGCTGCTCATTTTCACCTTTTACCGCCCAGCATAAAAAATTTACACTTTCATTTTAATTATGGGCCACCTATGAATCACAACTTCTCCCCAGATGATATCACAGACGAAGGGGTGGATCCTCTCAGCTTGAAACTACATAAGTTCTCTCAGCAATTAGAGACACTCAGTATCGACGGAATGACATTTGGAAATGAACTTTTCTGGCCACCGGAATCAAACGATAACCCGCCATCATGGCCTGATCTGAAAACCATCAGCATTGATTACATGCCCACAACCCCGTCCGGGGAATGGCTCTTTGTTGACCGTCCTGATCGCGATGAGGACGATCAATATGAGTCCCTGGATTCAGATCCACATGATGAATGGCCGGAATACGTGAGAACACCACTCGAAGATCGCAGCAGCGGGCCCTTCCGAGAAGTCAGTGTGCCAGGTCTTTTCAATGAGCTATACATGGCTGTGGGCCGGGCAGCATTGTGTATGCCCAAATTGGAGGCCCTGCGTATGGATACAGAATCGGGAAGAGTCCATCATCGGTTCAGATATTCCACCGAAGGCGAGATATGCGCAACATGGTCTGACCGTCTCGGATTCCAGCCCGAGGAAAGGGTTCTGGACCTGTGGAAGCAAGTGGCTTCTGAACATACCGGTCAATCCCTCACAGTCAAATTAACCGATAATTAATATTCTTTTTCAAATTTTATCAGCTAGAGATTAGTAGTTACAAAGTCGAAACAATTAGATAATCAAAAGTTACTGCATAATTTAATGTAAAATGATCAGTCAACTTTTTTTTTGCTTTTTTGGGTAATCGCGGGTACCCATTTGGGTCTTGGGTTGGGTTTCCTGAATGGCCCACGGGTTTGCTGACTAAGACCCAACACAGGCTGGGTTTTCGCGGGCGGGTTTTGGCGAGGCCTAGTCCACACATGGCATCGTGGGCGGGGCTGGTACGTGATTATTCATGCCGATGGGATTCATCGCCGTCATCATCGCGAGGGCCTCAGACAGACGTTGAGACGTTCGTAGTGGGCCCCAACGTGGAATGCGGGGAGCGCATGCAGTGGATTGTGGGCGGAGACAAGTATAAGACCGGGTTCTTACTACCAGACTCGCCAGCCCATGATCAGGATCAAGATAATACTATAGTCGGGCAATCAGGCGACCTGCTGATCAGCGAGGTATTTATGTTCGTCTCTTAGAGATAATTTGAATTCCTTGCGATTACAAGTGCCCAGGTCGTCGTTCCTGGGTTCGAGTTTACAGACCATGACTTTCTACGCAGGGAACAGAGGGCGGATCTTCTAACTTTCGATCAAGTGCAAAGTCTTGAATGCTGAAACAGACTCAGCCTGGTTGAAGGACTGTACAATAGGTAGTCTGAAACCAAGCCCGACAGGGGATTGTCACTTTTGCCAATTCTATACGCTCTAAATCCTCTATATGGTGGTAATATACAATAAAGAGTCCCACCCGAATGTGAAAGGGCCAATGGCCTCACAGGCCACCGGGATGTACAAATCAACACGCAATTCACTCCTTCTCCTCTTGCCTCTTCCCCTCGAGGGTATTCCAGGCCCACTGGTAACTACCCAAGAACACCGCACCACCAATTCCAATCCAAGCCACACGGGGTCCGATTCCACGCCAGAAAGCACCGAATCCCTCCTGCGCAATCCCACGCACAATCTCCTTCACCCGAATCGGAGCATCAGAGCCACCATCTCCCCGCCGAGCAAGCATAACCCGGGTCTTGATCACATCCAACGGAGTCGTCAACCCTGCCGCAATAGCACCGGCAACACTACCAAACATGGCACTAGTAGAAGCGGGGATTTGATCCTGCTTCACAAGACCAGAGCCAGCATCCTTCTGCCGGAGATGCTGCTGCGCATACCTTTCCTTCATCGACTCCCACATAGTGAATTGGAGGACGGTGAAAGGAATCTCGCGCGCAATAGTGATTCCCGCCCCGCGGTACAATTCACGGAATACCTGGCCATAACCCCTGTTCACGGGGCCGATGGGGTTCGAACCGGTCGGAGAGGGGATAATAGCATTTGTACCTGCGGCCGGGATAGTCGTTGAGACGGGCGCATGGCGGAGGGCCAGGACATCCTTCAGCGCGAGCAGACTAGATCCTCCGAATAGACCGGCCTGTGCGCGCTGTTTGATGACTTCAGTCGGGACGCGCACAGCGCAGGCTGCAATCTCACCTAATGAGGAAGCGATCGAGTGTGTGAAGAAGACGTGGGTGCGGGAAGCGTGTGCGGAGTCGGGGGGAGGGAGGAGGGAGCGCTTCACGCCGTCGTAGACGATGAAGAAGGATGCGGCGGACGGGGCGGAGCCGAAGAGGACGGATGGTAGACCTGCGTAGATACCTCGGACTGTCTGGCGCAGTGAGAGTCGGGAGGCTTGCGGTGCGGTGTGGTCGCGTGCCTTTTGGAGTCGGGTCTTGATGGTGTCGAGGGGATAGAGGGAGCAGTCCACGGTGAGACCAGCGACAGCACCGGACTGTTAGGAGGAATTAGTTATCTGTCCAAGATCAATGCGATTGAAGGTCTCGGTCGTACAAGGAGGGACCTCGTCCATAGCGAGGAGACCGGTGGTCCCCCCTCGGGGTTTTGGGCCATATTTGCGAGAGGAGGTGTGGCTGTGTCGAGGGTGTGTCGAGGATGTGTCGAGGTCGTTCGTTCTACCTCACGAGCATTCTGGTTTTACTCAATGGACTCGAAATATCAACGAGGGGTGATTGAGGTAGAGCGCACGTTCTTGTGCGGTGAAGTGTGAGAACGCCGTCGTGAGGAGACCTTCGGGAGCTCCGCAGTTGACGCAGATCCAGCAGTCAGGCCATTCCGATATCGCCGGACCGGACCTTTTACATCAGGTCAATCACTGGGAACCGCCGAACTTGACATATTCGACATGTGGCGGAAATGCGAGTTTTATATTTTCAAAGGATAGTATATTCTTATATTCAGAAAATATCTACTATGCTGGTCGCCGCGGTAAGTATACAGAATAATCCGCGGGAAAGGCCAGCCACCAGAACATGGAATACTCGCAGAAAAGGAACTCGAGGTGAACAGTCAGTCCACTGCAGGTCTCGCGAGAAGATATCTAATACTGGACGGCTGAGCCGGCGAACCTTCTTTGCCAACAGACCCGAGTCTCTCCGAAAACGCCTTGAAAAAAACCTGCTCTCCCCCATCCGTCTGCAGTCGGAAAAGAAAGATTGCGACAAACAGAGGCGTCGGGATAGCACAAAAATTAGTAGGACGCATATTGACAGTGCAGAAGGAACAAAGAGTAACGAAAACAGGGCAAGGGTCAACGCCATTCGCAGCGAGGTCAGGCCTTGGAGCCATTCAAGAATTGTCTTCAGGTAAGAAGGTCAGATTGGACGGTGAGAGGGCGAGAAGAAAATAAACAAATATGCAGCTCTATTTTCGGCCGCGGGAAGAAATATGCACAGTTGAAGAGATTGATACATAGATGGCGGAATTATTTTTTGGTAGCTTTGCTAGCAACAGCGGGACTATGCGAAGGAGGCTCGAGGACGTGCTTGTGGTTCGTGGCAGGAATAACTTCACCTGTGCTCTCTTGCATACATGTCATGATGTTGCGCACCCAGTCATCGGCCAGGACTTCATCCAGAGTCGCTCGCTCTTTCGGGTCGACCTTAAGCATCCGGCCAATGATGAACCGACTTTCCCGCGGCAAGATGCGGAGAAGTCGCCAAGGGCCCTTGATGACCTCCTGTTTCTGGGCCGGTTGCTGAGAACCTGGTGGTAGTGGCGGGGCTTCTTTGCTTGTAGTCCGTGTGGGCTTGTTGTTTTTGGTGCTGGTCTGGCTGGTCTGCTTCTGAGCCTCAGTAGGGCTGTCGGTTTCCTTCGGCGACTCAGGCTTCTCCGACTTGTCCGGCTTGGTTCCATTTTCCTCCGGCGCAGGGACGACCAGCTTGGCCGGTGGTTCAGAGGTTGGTCCGTTCGAAGTGGGAGGGAGGTGCTTTTGCTCAGGTTGTTTCTGGTCATGGGCGGTAGAGGAAATATCGGGGCTAGACTTGGGCTGGCGTCGGTGATCGACATCGGGAACTGGGGTTCCAGGTGTGGGAGTGGACACAAACAATCGGTATGAGTTGTCCGTGCTGCGCGGCTGTTTCCACGGGAAGCGACGCAAAGTCATGCAACAGAAAATGATCGCCAGCGACCAAACATCCGTGGGGCGAGGATCGTACTTCTTTTCATCATATACCTCGGGGGCAAGGTAAGGATCCGAGCCAACAATTCCTGAAGCTGGGACGATGTCGTTCTCGAATGGGTAGCGGAAGACGACTGCACTTCCGAAGTCAATCAGCTTCATGATGCCGCGATCGTTGACCACTACATTGTCCAGTTTCAGATCGCGATGGGCCAGACCCATTCCATGTAGGTAAGCAACGCCGCTGAGAATCTGCTTGAATGAACAAGCGATCTCCTCCTTGGTCATCTTGCCCGTCATGACAATCGCAAATAGATCGAACGGAGCGTACTCCATCACTTCATACCAATGATGTCCTTCTTGGATGATGTCGAGGGTCTCAATGATATTGCCATGGTGCAAGGTCGAACCGATACAGAACTCGGCTGTGACCTTCTTGGAGTATTCCTTCAAGCTTTCCCAGCTGTGCCGGTCTCGGAACTGTTTGACAGCGAAAGTAACACCATCACTGTTCCGCTTCAGAAGCCGCACCGAACCACCAGCTCCAGAACCAAGAACCCGACCCAGTTTACCGTACTTGGAGTTCAAACCGTGGTCATCGGCGAATGGAACGTTATCGGGGGCCATTTGATAAGGCGTACTCTTGCCGGAGGACCGACTGGACCGCTTCCCAGACGTAGGGGAATCGGGGCGCTTGTGACGGTGGCCCATCTTGAAAAACCGCTTCAGTTCTGACATGGAACCGTGGTGGCCATGGCTGCCATGGTTGCTCTTCTGATCCTGCTCCTTTTTATGGTTCCCAAACACACCCTTTTTGTCACCAGACTTGGTGACATCGCTGGCACTAGCAGACCGGGGTGTTCCGGGGCGAAACGAGCGCTTCGTATCACGACTCCCAAAGATAAAACGTGGGTCTAACGCAGCAAGATTCTTCGACTGCGGTGGCCGCTTGCTGCGGGCGTATGGATCGTTGGGCTCGCCTACCGGTGTGATGGTGCCTGGCGGCGTATGCGAGTCGCGGGGAGTCGGGGGAGGGCTCTCTTCCTGTGAACTGGCATCGTTGCCAATGAAGAATTGGGCGCGGTGCTTCGGCAAAGTGGTAACCGAGGCTGGAGGTTCAGAAGCGCCACTCTGTTTGATAGAGAGGCGATCGGTGGATCCAGGTCGTGAAGTTGGAGCACTTCGCTGTGCACCATTCTGGTCACTGGAGACGGGAGGTGATGTTTCGGGGGTGATGGCAGACGACTTTGCGTTGGCATTGGACACGGCATTCAAATATGCTGAGCTTTCGCCGGTTCGAGCTTCGCGAGACTGAGTGACGGCGGGCGTTAAGGGAGGCGACTGTACGGCGGAGACGGGGGGAGAAACATGAGGGGAGGTCACATAGGAGCCAGGGCCTTCTCGAGCACTACGATCGCTCGACTCCCGGGAGGCAACCTAGATGAGAAGGTGGAGGTTAGCATTGCCATTGTTTCCCCACCGGGCTAACGGGCTTGAGAGACAGCTGCAATCAGGAGGTGCCGTTGAAAGACCACCTCTTCTTTGACTGGGATTATGCCGAATGTTTAGAGCCCCCAGAGGCCCAGTGGAATGCGGGAAAGTAAAGAGTAGACCTACCCTCGAGGAAGGGAGTGACATTGGCTCGAAGGAGAAGTTGTTACGCAGGCGAGACTCCTGAAGCTGGGAGCATTGCAAGCTCATGGCCAGCGATCGCAGCTCGTCTTCGTCGGTCTTCTTGAGGACGTCGGTCGGAGGTTGCTCCGGCACGGGAGAAAGCTGTGACTGAGAGGGTTCAATCTCCTGCGTGACGGAGGAGAAGCGAACCTGAGCAGGCTGAGATCTTGACTTGGCGTCGGAGTCACCGGTCTCCGCTTGGCCCGGCATCTTGGCGGGGGAGTGCATAACGTGCGAGCCTGTCGCGTTCCAGCATGCGGAGTCAGAAGGGAAGGAATTCGAGGGGACCCTTGACGGGCAATCAGATGAGAAAGGCCAAGACATACCTAAATCCATGGAGTTGGCAGTTGAGGTTGAATCGGCTAGACTAGACGTCATAACTCATTCGACACCAATTTGGGGCCTAGTGGGACGGCATGCCCCTCGGGGGTCTGAGCTGCGGGGAGATGGATGAATTTGAAATCGCAACTGGGTCCGACAGTAATCAAGAGTAGATTGATATGATATGATATGAGATCGATTCCTCGATGCCGGGTTGTTTGGTGCCGTGGGGAATCCGCGGAGGCAGAATGCGAGGCGTTCGACTTGATTACGTGGGTGAGGCAAATCTTTTTCCTTAGGGTTTTCGGTGCCGAATCCGTGCGATAAGCCCGACCGCGAGAGTCGAGGAATGAAGAGAGAGAGGAGAGCGAGGGGAGGGGAGAGTGTAAAGCAAAGCAAAGCAAAGGAAATAAGAAGAAGTGGAAAATAGTAAGTCGTGCAGAGGAGAAAGCAGAGGAGAAGAAGAGGGGGATTGGGGGGAGTCACTGAGTCTGGGCCAGAACCCCGTGCAAGTGCAAGTTGTTGGTGTTGGTGGGGGGCAAAGAGTCACCTTCTCATCTTCTCTCCTGCTCTTCACGCTGGCACAGGACTCTACTCTCCTCTCTATTTCTCTACAGTTCTACGTCTACTGCTTATGCTGCTGTGGCTCTGATTCTTCTTCCACCATGCTGATTGTAGGCAACCGCTGGTTTACTTCGAAGATCTCGGAAGGACGCGGAGCCAGCAAACAGCAGGGCCTATGATGTCGATGTCGATGACCGCTCGTCCCTCGTGCCGACTTCCCGGCCGCGAACAGAACGCCTGCGCGCGCCACTGGCGGCTTCTTGCTTTCGTCCGGCGCTCTGGAAGTTTGCCTAAATCGGTCTAGTCGACATGTACCACCTACGATGTGCATTCAATTGTCCCCTGTCTGCCAAGGGATCTCCCAGGGATGCGTACCGTTGTGATCGGCCGCCATACCCGCCAAGCCAGTTGGATTCTGAAGAGATGATCAAGATCCACTGGAGGTAGCGGAGCACAACTGCCCCAGCTGTCCCGTTGGATCGAGTCATATTGGGCAGCAGGGCGCACCACGCTCATCAGCATCACCGGGTGGCATCGCGCTTGCTTGGCACTCGGCGCCAGGAATTCTGCCTACCGACTCGCAGCGTCGGAGATTTCGATGTGTCGCCGACCTGCCTGGTCACACTGCGTCAGACATGCCCCTTCTTTTGACTGGAGTCCACGCGGTATTTACTTACACAGCGCGACGTCGTCACATTAGTACTTACATGCTTACCCGGGCAGAGAAATAGTCCAGTAAACAGATGTCGGAGCCAAGAACATCGACCATTGCATCCGAGACTCGAGAGCGGAGTCAAGCGGTCATTTCCTACCACTTGCAAAGCCGACTTTCACAACTAATCGCCCGATATTGATTTGCTACCCACCTTGAAATGGCGTTGGCCGCGGGTCTGATCCCCGCCGACCCAGTTTATTGCCGCTTCCGGGTCTGGGGTAGGTGACACACGAGGTAACAGATACCCAGGAGCAAGGGGAACTGCAACATATGACTGTCCCCTTAGCTAAATTGGTCTCACGATTCATAAAGCGGTGGCGGACCAGATACCCCGCTGGTATTCGACAATATGACCTTTGTCTGCTCATTCCGTAGAACACACGTAGATACTCTCCAAAATGGAAAAGAAAAATTCATAGGCCCCTCTCTGGACTATATATGACCCCGGAGTTTCAGACGCCATGTTCGTTCTGTTGTCCTTCTTATACATGAACTTCCCGTATCATTGCGTCTCGAGCGAGCCGTTTCACTGGTTTAGTATTCAAGTTGTATTCAAGCATATCGGTCTCTACATAGCCTCGTCTTTACAAATGCAAAAAATATTTACTTTTCAGGTCCTTGGCTAATAGATCCTTAGATCCTCAAGTAGAGAAGGGTTTGTTCCCTTCTTGATCTCGACGTGGGTGAGAGTCCACTCAGTCCTAAATGAGATACCATTGATGGCCATAAGTTCAATCTAAGTACAGTTCCTGCAAGTACCGCACCCTAGTGTGGCAAGCCTTTAGCAAACAGCGCCCCCTATCTACTATGTAGCCTCACAAACGGCAAATAGCGGGGAGTGGGCATGGTCAGCAGGTCGCCTACTTATCGAGGATTTTAGCTCGCTCTGAAAACCGCATCTTGGCTGTGGTACATGCAGTGGGAAACAAAGTCCAATGAAAAATGGGCAATGATGTGCCAAAAATCCTTGACCCAACGCCGTTGTCATGGTAAATATGACTAGTCATGCCAGATGTTCCATTGTATATGATATGCATACATCGCTCGAGTCGCATGCATCAAATGATCAGGTATATAATACAGTACGGAGCAGACCCGTTTTCTCCCCTAGATGAGAACGCCGGAAGAAGAAAAAGAAGAAAAAGAAGGAAGAAAAGACGAAAAGACGCCGAATGTTGCCGGGTCTAGCCTCCGCGATGTCGCCGCCCCAGTTAGATCAGGGCCGGCCACAACGTGATACGGTGTTCGTAGTGTTACAAGTCGCACTCAATCCTGCACCGAAGTGTGCGGCCCCGATCACGGCACGACCTTAATGCCGATTGACTTGGCCTGCGAGATGACACTCTTGCACAGGCCCGGCAGGCTCAATCCCGACAACCGGGTCTCGGTGTGCTTGATCTTGGCAATCTCGTAGACGTGCTTGAGGGAAATCTCGCCGCAGCTCTCATGGCCGGGACGCATCGCGCCGCGGAGGCGGTTCTTTCGGGGCTCAACATTGGCGGCGTTCAGCAGGAGGTAGGTGGTGGTCGGGGTGCGCAGGTCAAAAGTGAAGGATCGGTCGGGACGGACGGTGACGCGCGCCGGAATTGGGACACCGACATTGATGTGAGCAGTGCGTGCGTTATATTCCTGAAGCAGTCAGTCAATAATCCCGATTCCGGCATGGCTTGAGGGGAGAGAGGAAAGCTCACCTTGCAAAAGTCCATACTCTTCACACCCTTACTACCCAGCGCAGGACCGACGGGGGGACTGGGACTGGCCTGGCCAGCCCCGACAATGAGCTTGACGAATTGTTCCTTAGCCAGCGCGCTTCTAGCCATGATGAAAAGAGTGGAAGTCGTGAAGGATGCTCCGAGTTGAGAAGGGGCGGTTTGGCTGAAGACGGCAGATTTTCGTCGAGTCGCCGCTGATTGGTCGACCGGCCAAGCGAGCTGGCGAGCGTCATCGCGACTCTCTCTTTCTCGACTTGTCTTGTCTTATCTTTACCCAGTGATACGAAGTGGACTATCTGAACTAACCTCATTACGCTATTTACTACGGCTTCTCCGTGACAAGTTCTCGAGGAAGATCCCAGTGCCCAGTCAGGTTGTGTTGTCACCTTGTCACCTCACCCGGGCGGCTCCCATTTGCATCCGAGCTAAACCCTTGGGCCCCGCGTCGATCTCCCTTCTCCTTCACCTCCCCTTTCCTTTTTTTTTTTTTTGTCGCTTCCTCCATACCGTGTTTGCTCGTTTCTGAACTACATTCACTATGAACTGGATCAAGTCAACGTATGTTCCCGTCCTCTCCTCCTGAATATGGCGGGGTAACTAATCGCAATTAATGCGGGCAGTCTTTCTGCGGCCGTGGGCACGCAAGAGCCCATCTATGGCCCCGATGCCATCCAGTCTGTCGCGAAACAGGCTGAGGAGACTCCCTTCACCGTCCTGAGCAAGGATCATCTGCGCTGGAAGGCCTACCAATACACCAATGTCGAGACCCAGACCTTCTACATCATGGCTGACAACGGGACGTTGGTTATGGTTCAAGTCATCTACAGCAATATTGCGTAAGTAGATCGGATCCATTTCCAGCTGCGAGCCAGCGCTCTTGTCTTGTCATATCATTCCATGGGCTTTGCTAATTACCTGGGCCGTGGTCCGAACTGTGTAGGGGCATCCATACCACCGCGCATTTCAACACCAAGATCTTCAACCTTGAAGGCGATGGCGACCACATCTGGCATTCGGACCCTCTCTCCAACTTCATGTTCGACGAGCACATGCTTTCCTTTGCTGCTGACAACATGACCATCACCCTCAACGAGGAGGGCGACTCGTACTCCATCAAATCCACCGTCAACCCTGATAGCGTCGTGGATCTCAAGTTCACCCGCAAAGCCCCGGGCTTCGCTGTTGGCAAGGACGGCACTTCCTACTTCGGAACCGACCCCAAGAACCCCTGGGGCTCCATGAGCCATGCATTCTGGGCCCGTTGTGCCGTTGAGGGATCCATCACTACCAAAGAGAAGACCTACGACCTGACAGGTCGTGGTGTGTTTATCCCGGCTCTGCAGGGGATGAAGCCTCACCACGCGGGTATGAACAGACAGCCAATATATATTATTCCAGATTCGACCCATGCTAACAGATTGTAGCTGCCCGCTGGAACTTCCTTAACTTCCAGACCCCCACGTTTTCCGCCATCATGATGGAGTTCACCACTCCCCCATCCTACGGCTCGACCAAGGTCAACGTTGGCGGTATCCTGAAGGACGGCGAGACTGTCTACGCCGGCGCCACCAACTCGGCTACCCACACCGGTTCGGCACAGGACCCTGAGAGCGAGTGGCCTGAGCCTACCTCTATCAAGTGGGAGTGGACCGGCAAGTCTGCCGACGGCCAAGACGTTTCCGCTGTTGTCGAAGGCCCTCTTGGCAAGCGCTTGGACCGCGTCGATGTGATGGGCGAAGTTCCTGGCTTTATCAAGACTATTGCCGGCAGTGTTGCGGGCACCCGGCCATATATCTTCCAGGTATGTTTCCCCTCACCTCGACCTTGATATCTCAATGATTTGACACTAACTCTACCTCCAGTACTCTCCTAAGGAGAAGCTATCCCTGAAGCTGAATATTGGCGGTACCGAGACTGTCGAGGAGGGCTTCATGTTCTCGGAGTCGACCTTCATCTCTTGAAGTTGAAGAATTATCTCTATTCACGACCTACGTACATAGGAATATCACCCCAGGCGGGGACTTGCTGGCGTTCTTGTTCAAGTTATTCTACATTACTCTGAGGGCAGTCAGCATTGGCTCCCGCGCGAACCAGGCATTCCACAGACTGTATACTGGATACTTAATGCTATTGACTATATTACTCTACAAGAGGCATTCTTTTCTCGAACACTATCAATTCTGACAGTGGAATATTAGATACACGTCTCTCGAATCGCTCTCAATGAGATCCGTAGAGGCGATGGTACTAGTAGACAGGCGAAGGGAAGTGTTAAGAAAAGAAATAATTGTGCAGTAAGGCCATGATAAGTGCAAATTCTGTACAAACATAGCCAGACAAAGTACATCTATGATTCACATCAAAGAAATAATAACATGGAAATAGAAATCCGCCAGCGGTCTTGGGGTATAGAACCATTCAACCTCCCTTAAACCCATAGTCTAGAGGCGAACCACCTCAACTCCGACCATTCAGAACACAAAATACAAAACACAAAAAAACAAAGGAAAAGAGATATTAGGATGGTTAATTGTCAACCATCAGCTGCTCGCCTTCATCCAGAAGAGTCGTAACCCGGGACAAGTCGGAGATCATCTTACGGCCATGGCCGACCAGCAACAATTTCTCGGCATTTGCAGGGAGACCCAAGTAGGTAGGCGGCTCACGCTCGGGCAGGTTGTTGACCCAGGTCACGAAGTCGCGCATACTGGTGCTGCTAGGCAGAACCAGGAGATGGTCATTCTCAACGCCAGAAACCAGCTTGTACTCGTCCTCGAACGCGGCTGCGGTGATGAAGCTGTTCACCAGGCCTTCGAGTTGCTGGTAGTCTCCAGCATCATCGATCTTACCGCCGTACATCTCCGCAATGAGAGTGCGAATCATTTCCCAGGGAAGTTTATTTGGCGCAACGTTGGAACGGCCTTGAGCAATGGTGTCGACCCAATGGTCAATGATAAAGGCAGAGCATTCGTACTGTTTGTCGTAAGTGGTGGTTAGCATACGTAAAAGATATTCAAAGGGACAGTACTCACGTCGCTGTCGTTGAATTCCCAGAAGCCCTTCCATCCCAGGCTGGGCGCGTAGCGGAGGCGCTCTTGGACCACGGCGTGGAGGAAGCAAAGCAGAAGGTAGACGCGGGCCTTCTCGACGGGAGCCTTGCTGGCACGATCGGACAAGGAAGATAGCGAGTCCTTCATATTGGCGCGGACACCAGCAGGCTGCTCGAACATCAAGACGCGTGAAGCACGAATCAGATTGACAGGGATCTTGGGACTGGATTCCATGGACAGGAAGAGGCGGAACTCCTTGTGGGGTTTAAGAGAATCCAACCTCTTCTCCAGACTCTGAAGCCAAGAGGGAGCAAGGTGAACGTTCTTGACAAGTACCCAGTTACCCGCTGCGGCAGCGTTGCTGATTGCCTTGTCGGCGCTCTCGAGACCCTCGTTCGAACCCATGGCGATGTTGGCGCATGTTGCTTTAGTTCGTTGCACTAGAGCATCGACCTTGTAACTAGCATCGAAACCGGGGCTGGAGCTGAGGGAAATTGGCGTGGTTGCTGTGACTTGGTCGACCACGTCCTTTAAGTCGCCGCTACCCTCGAACAACTCACGGCCGAACACGGCCTCGATGAAGCGCTCAGCGGTGGGAACGAATCGGTCCATACGGCAGAGCTTGACCAGCAGCAAAGATCGAAGTAGCTGGTCAAGGTGGGGAGTGCTTTCATCCCAAATAACTGGAACGGCATTCTCTGCGAGCTCTTCGGTGAAGAAGCGGTCCCATTGGTCTTCGGTCACATTGGCAAGGTGTTCCTTGAAGAGCGACATGTTGTTCAGTCTGCTCATGACTTCGTCGCGGGTGGTTCCGGTAGTCGAGAGATCAGCGTCTTCAACGGACTCGTCTAGAATACGGTCGAGGATAGTTCTGTCCATCGGGAACGGTGTTGCCTGAGCAAGAAGAATTGCAAGTGTGATGCGGTCTTTCTGAACGAGACCGAGGGAAGTCCGTTGGTAGGTGGTAATGAACAGATCGCGAATTATGATATGCACACGCGCAGAGTGGTCCTTCTCTTGAGCAAGACGCTTGTTCTGGTAGAGAACGGAGTTGAAAATGTCCACGAAGTACTGGAGAGAGAACTGGTAGAAGTGGTTGATGTGGTGAAGCTGCTCCAGAACCGCAAAGACAGCACTGCAAGCTCGAGCAATGATGCTGTACTGATTGGTGACATTCTCCACCTCGGACATCACGCCTTCGGTCTCAGACATCTTCTTGGAGATTTCGGCGGCCTCCTTCTTGAGAGTCTCCAGGGTTTCGATGACATTATCATCGTCGAGGATATTTCCACGGGACTCGTTCAGCGCCTGTAACAGACGTTTCTCAAGTTGACGAAGGTGGACCTTGAATTCTCCTTGCATCTTGACAAGGTTGTTGCGACGCTCATCGACATCTGGCCGCTCGAACTTCAAAACGTCGTTCAATGACTGGGTCTGCAAGCTGCTCTGCGTGACCGTGAAGTTGACAAAGGTCGTCCGACTGCACACATCCGGAGGGAATGTAGCAGACGGATCTCTGGTCGAAAGGAATAGCTTAAACGATGGCGAGAAATCGATTTCCTGCCTTCCAAGTTGAATGAGAACACGACCTCCAGTCTTCTGATACTCTTTATTGAGAACATGGTTGAGGATCGGGTCCAAGTGCTCCGCATCTTGGATGAGGATAGGGTTTCCGAAACGCAGGGCGCTTTCTAGCTGCTTGACGAAGGAATCATCCAAGAAACTGGTGACAGTAAGCTTGCGCTCCTTGCTCTCCTTCTGCAAGAATTCTGTAACACGACCGGAGGGATCGACGATCAAAGGATATCTGTTGAAGCGTTTCAAGACGATGGCGTTTTCAGTGCAAAGATCATCGACTGGAAGAGAGTGCTCTTGCCAGGTCAGGCGTTCGTCCGCATTGGACAAATACTCCGTGATTGGGTTGTGTGGCTTGAAGGCGATGCCGGACTGACCCAGCTGATGGACCCAATCGTCAATCATCGCTTTACGGAACTGCTGATCATAAAGACCGGCATAGGCGAGGAATGCGGCCGCAATGAGAACATCACCAACAAGAGTGCTGATTTGTGTCTCGAATGACTTGCTGCCATCCTCCCAGCGCACACGCTCAGATGCCAGACTATCGAGCAAGCGCACACTTCGATTAACCTTGAACTCGACGCGAGACATCTCTGTCTTGATCTCCTGTGTTTCGCTGATCAAAGAAGCATATTCGGCTTTGTACCCTGCAATGCTGCTTTCTAGGCTCTTGATGGTATTCTCAATGGCCTGGGCCTCAGCCTTTGTCTGAAGAGCCTGTTCCTCCAGTTGATCAACCTCCTCGCGCAGAGGTCCAACACGATCCAAAATGGCCGAGTAGTTAACTTGTGCTTCGACCCATTGAACCAAAGGACCGCATGCCTTACTGGCACGGTTGACGCGCTCATAGGTGAAGTCATCCTTTGAGAGGTACTCGTTCTGCATCTTGATTCGGTGGGAACGGGTCATCTGCTTCTCGTTGTCGTAATGAACGATGCTAGCAATGAAGTCTTCCCTTCGAAGAATAGACCCGACAGCCTTCCAATCACCAACGACCTTGTGACCGAGCAGAGTACAGACTGCCTCCATGGCGAGTCTAACGCTAGCTGGAGGGTTGCTCATGGATCGAACCTCTGTGAGATGTTGTCGTTTGATGTTGCTGACGCTCTTCTGGGCTTCCGCTACAGCAGGCTCCGCCCGGGCCAGATCTCCCAGAACGACCTCCTTTCGTGAAGCCACTTCCTTGTTCTGCTTCTCCAAAGCTGCTTGCACCTCGAGGGAAGTGTGTTTCCGCTGCTCTGCCTCCTGCTGATCAGCGACCATGCGCTGGAGCTTCTCATTCGCCTCGGCATCCTTTCTCTCCAATTGGGTCTTCTTCTGAGCCAGACTGGCCCGCAAATCGCTGACTTTGTCGACAGTGTCGCGAAGCTTCTCCAGACCCACATTCAAGTGGCGCTGTTGCTCCTCAAGATCTTCACGCTTCTCGTTAAACAGTTTGACATATTGAGCCACGAAATCAAGGTAGTGACGAGGGGTGAGGAAAGTGGTTCGGCCCTGCTGCTTCTGCAAACGCTGGTTGAAGCGGTGCAGGGAGTGGTGTATATACACCATAGAGTTGACGATCGTGTCTCTGTGCGAGGCTGGCAATGAAAGTTCGCGGTAGGCCACTGGAATGCTATCGGGTGAGACGAAATTGGGCTTGTCAAGATCGACAGAATGAGTAAGTTCTGAGCCGACCTGGAACAATGCCTGATCAGACCAATCACCCATCCAGTTCAGCACGCAACGATTGAACAGGGCGGGACTGGTAGCCGCCTTTGATGAGAGACCCTCTTCAGGCGGGTTCATAGTAAACACCACATGCAAGTTCTTGACAATTTGCTGGGTAAACCACTTGTAAAGCTCCTCTTGAGAGTCGAGAAGCAGGCCTTGTCGTTGGGCTCCCTCTCGGCAGGCGGTCATCAAGGAAGAGAACTCGTCACCCTCAAACAGGCCAGGAACCTCGGCGTTGGCGAGCAAAGTGTTCATGCGCTCCAAGAAACCGGAGTCGAGGACATTAGATTCGTCCATAATGAAGCATATCTTTTCACCCTTGCAGCCTGCCCGACGGAGTACGCTTCTCAGATCATCGTCGAAATCTTCCGAGGAGTACTTGCCGTGGACCTTGATCTGGAAGACCTTCAAACCATTCATCCATGCAACAAATCGGGACAATGTGGTCTTTCCACTACCGCTGACACCGATGAGAATTAGATGACCCTGGGGCTGGCGGAAGACCCTGTCAATGCGGAGCGCATGCTCAAGGACGTCATTGAACAGGACCAGGGGAACATCAACTTCCTCCTCACAGAAAGTTCTCAGGCGGGCCTTGACAAAGTCACGGAGACGCTCCTGTTCGACTGGCACGTAGTGCTTCGAAAGCCAGTTCGAGAACAAGATCGGACCCTTAAGCGCCTCCGCTTCGTCGATTGTAGGGAAGTTCTCCAGCGCAATACGGCGGACAGTGTCAGCAGTCCAGGCTCTCTCGTTTTCATCGACTAGACGATCCTGGAAGAGACGCAAGGCCTCGTGAGCCCAGATTCGAACAAGTCCTTCAAGGGACAAGTTTTCAAGTGGCTTGATAGCCTCATAGAGGCCACGAACCCAACGCGTAAGTTCGCGGGGCGAGTACACATAGTGAGGCTGAATCTTGGGCGTGAATCTTGTCTGGGACTCGAGATAGAATTGAACCATGGCCTTGGTGAGAGCCTCGGAGTATCCACGAAGCAAAGGCAGAATCTTGAGAACCGCAGAGTTGAAGGTACCATAAATCTGGTTGAGCGAAATCTCACCGGGGTAATCAACCATGATGAGAGGAGCATGGCGCAGGAATCGCTCTCCCATGGCAGTACGGCCGGCATCGGTAGGAGGGTTACAAGCACCGACAAATTGGATGCGGTCCAAGGAAACCCACGTTTTATCAGTGGTTCGCCAGAATCCGTTCTGCTCGACAAGCTGACGCAGGAAGGAAATGGCTCTCTGGGTCCCGTAGCGATCAGGTGCGGGCAAGTTGATCTCGTCGCAGAAGATGACCAACCAACGACCAATCTGGTTAGGAGACATGACCACTCCATTGAGTGTCTTCTTGTACTCACAGTATTGCTCGAACGTCTTGATCAGAAGATCGGGGGTGGTGGCACTTGAAAAGTTGAGGCCGACGACCTCCATGTTCGGCAGCTTTCTCAGAGCAGCAAACAGTGTCATGGTCTTACCGGATCCAGGAGGACCGCAAAGTAAAAGTGGCTTATGTTCGGCAAGCCAAGAGTACAAGACATCCTCATGGCGAACGGTGTCCACAGTAGGAATAATGACATCGGTCTGAGTGACTGAGTGAGTGTTGATATCAATCGAAGGCACCTGGGACTGCCAGCTGGCCCACTCGGACTTCGGAAGAGTGACATCAAAGTCAATGAGCGACGAATCGCCATCAGGTGGAAGGTCACTGGTCGACATCCCGGTGACATATTGCCCAAACGCTTTGCGGTCCGTGAGCGGGCAATCACCAGTGAAAGACCAGACCAGGGTGAGCAGGAGCTTCTTCGAGATGTAAGACTCGATTTGCTCGGGATCCAGAGGGAAGTCGACATGCTGGATATTGTACTCCAAGACATTTCGGCAGGCTTTGTTCAACAAGCTGAACAGGGTGTTGAGGGCACGGCTATCTGTGAAGTCCATGATGTGGTTGTAGTTCTTAGCTTCCTCAAGGGCCTTGAGCACGAGATTGTCGGTTTCCAAGAGCTGCTTAAGAATGGTGGAGAGCGTTTCTTGCGTAGTTGTCGTTCGTGCTGCAGCCAAGCCAGCAGGAGCACTGTCATCATCCAAATCTTCAAATGTCTTGGTTTTCAACCCCTCAACGTAGTTGGTGATCATCATGGAAGGAGTGACGGTATCGGCATTGAACCAGACCATACCGCAGCGACTCACAGTAGCCAGCGTCGCGTACTTCAGAGTCTCGACCTCGAACATGATGCGGACATTCGGCGGCAGGTTAAGACGCTCACCATTAGGCAGAGTGAGAAGCTTATTGTCGTCCAGAACACTGTTCAAGTTCTCAACCCATTCGGGGTCAACATCGCCATCGAAAACAATCCAATGGCGCTTGCTGTCCTCGCCTCGAAGATTGTCGACAATCTTCCGAAGAATACCAGTGAAAAGACCATCGGTCCATTCGCGAGTAGTGCTGTCGAGGTTACCATAGAGGGCCTCCTTTGCCATGACCTTGGAGTCGATGATATGAGAAACACCGTCAATGCCATCGACCTTTTGCATAGCCTCCAGAAGGATCTTCCAGGCAGTTGATTTACCGGCTCCTGACTTTCCAACCATCATGACACCGTGGTGAATGGTTTGGATCTGGTAGAGCTGCAGAGCCTTGGTGACCCACATTTCACTATCAACATAGTGGTTTCCTTTGCCCTGAGCAATCTCCCGGATTGCAGCTGTGAGTTTTTCATAATTGGCAGGCACGTAATCCACGCCAGGGAAATCTTGTGCCTGGATCTCCAGCATGAGTTCAACATCTTCTTTCACGAGTTTAGGAGCGATGGTTTCTCGCAAACTTTGGACGATAATCTGAGGCTCGACAACTTCGTCCGGTCCGAGATCGCCTGAAGAATTGGCGACGCGGGCGCGTTTCAGGCCACCAGAGCTAACGAGAACACTCTTCAGGGCACGAAGACCGAAGTCATAATGAGCCTGCTTAGAGAGTTTAGAGGCACAGTGGTCGAAGAACGGAACCGTCTGCGTTGACAGAGGCTTGGCTTGCTTAAAACCTTGAGAGAAGAGCATGACTTCCGCAATCAGCTCCTTGTCGGGCTTAGACATGGCGACACTGCGGAACAGCTTCTTCAAGTTGTCGGGCAGGTTTGATCGGCCTGCATATCCGGGGTTCATGGTAATGAAGATACCGGTATTGGCATTGACAGCCAGGCGCCGTCCAACCAGGTCAATTTGGTTGTTATCATCTTCCTCGCGCTTTCGGAGACCGATCTGGATGTTTTGGATCTGCTGAGAGACAGCAGACAGGATTCGTTCCTCCAGGCGGTTAAACTCGTCGAAGCAACCCCATGCACCAACCTGGCAAATACCCAGGAAAATACGACCCATAGCCTGGAAATCGAAAGTGTCGTCACAGCAGAACACGAGGGTGAAACGACCAAGCTGTAAACCAAGAGCCTTGACAGACTCGGTCTTTCCGGTACCAGCTGGACCATAAGGAGAACCACCAAGTCTCTGGCAAAGCGCCTGGGTGAGTGTAAGGAAACAACGGTCGGTAAGAGGAGTGCGAACAAGGCGCTCTGGAACACCCAAGTACTCAAATCCGTAGTTGAGCTTCGCATTGGCCATGTGGACATACAGGCGCTGTAAGAAGTCACCCTCTGGTTTGTACACATAGCGCATCTGCAAAAGCCACAAGTGGTGTGTAGGTGTCGTTGCATTGGACTGTATGAGCTTGGAGATGGTGTCTCTCTGATGAACGAATTCGGTGATCATGTGTTCACACTTCTTGCGAGTAATTGCATCAAGCTCGCCAAGAACTGTGGCAGCGAGCAGCTCAAGGATCCTAACTTCTGCATCGTAAAAGGCAGGGAGATTCGCGCCGCCCTCCTCAAGTGACTTCTGTACAGCATTGGTCCAGACTGCTTGACTGGCGAGGACGACAATCTGAGCAGGGTAATTGGCGAGGAAGTCGCTGAAAGCTGTACGATCCACCTCCGTTGTGTTGTAGAGGGTATCGAACTGCTCAACGGCCTCTGCGAGGAGTTCAGCCAGAGTCAATTTCATGTTGTTTTCCAACGCGGATAGCCAGTCGTTGATTCTTGGGGTCTTGAGAAGGTTGACTTCTTTCTTCAAACGAACTTCCTCGCCTTCCTTGGAGGTGAAACCAACGATATTATTGTCATCATCCATCAGAAGACCCGACAATCCAGCAAACATCTTCTTGAAATGTTTGGCAACTCGGAAGATATCATTGCTGTTACCGATAATCTCCAGCAAGTCTTCGTCTCCAACGAAATAGAAACGAGGGAATGATACACGCTCGCGCTCCAGATATTCACCGAGAGCTTTTTGGATTTTGTTGAGCAGCTCTGCCAGTCTCTCCAAGGATTTCTGGACACCGTTGATGGCAAGAACTTCCAAAACGAACGGAGACTTATAGACCTTCTTCATGACAGCGAAGAATTCGGAGTTGATGTTCTGGAAGCGGCTGGACTCGAGAGGGAGGAGATGCTTGATATCGGCGTTTCCGGTGAACACACCTTCCAGGTAAACCCATTGTCTTTGCACATCAATCCAAACGTCGAAAAGGACGTGGACGCGGTTTAGCTTATCCTCCCAGGAGGCAGCTTCCTCTTCGAACTCTTTGTAGTAGGGAGAGTTTCTCATGGCCTGTAAGGAGGACAAATTCTCACTGCACTTGGCAAATAGATCATCGAAACCACGGATAAGACGGCACTTGTTCTGGTAGTTGACCAAATCCAGAGAGTACGTTTGCCAGGTCTCGCGAACCTGTTTCAAGAACTCCTCTAGTGCCATCTCGCCAGTGGCCTGGGCAAGGATGCTCTTAATGACGGCATCACTTGCTGTCAATTGTAGATCCCAGACTCGACCCAGAGTGAGATTGTTCAGACCAGGTCGCTCTCCGGGTTTGAGAGCCTTGAAGATCTTCTCCCAGTGTCTGTCCTTGACAGCCTCGGACTTCAAATCGGAGAGCGTGCTGTTAGCCTTCAGCAGCCCTCGCAGAACGTTCTGAATGTGCTCAAATGCGGCATATTGCCGCATTCGACTCGGCATCTCCTTGGTCATTTTGATCAGGCCATCTAGAGACTGGCGGATCTTGCGGGGCTGAACAGAAGCCCAAAGGGTTTCACGGAGATCCTCGAGACTCTTCCAAATGGTTGCCAATGCAGCCCAGACTGACATGAAGTCCTGAACTTCCTCGAGAATAGCGGGTAGTGATGACTCTGTGCTTGCAGGGAGGTCGAGAGCTTCCTTCGCCTTGGACACCATCTCAAATTCAGACTGGAGAGACTCCAGACGAGACTGGAAGGAACTCAGGGTGCGAGAGGCTTCGTCAGGTGGTATGGTACCAGAAACAGGCTTTTCATCATTCCACTGCGCGATGATTTCGGCAATTTTATCGCTGATGACGCGGTCTTCAGCTACGATCTTAGCACGAAGACCCTCAGTTTGGTCTTGCACAATCTTGCTCTTCCGGGTAAGAAGCTCATTGAGTGCTGCCCATTCGCCGTCGACGTTCTCAACGTGGAGCCAGTCGTTGGGGAATTGGTATCGTTGCCGAGATAGTGTAGTCTGACCTTGGCGGAAAAGATCGACTTCGGGCTCCCACACGCGAGTTTTACGCTTGCATTGCTGCACGATTGTAATGAAAGATACGGCATGCGCAGTAGAAGATGCTTCCAGGGTCTGACCCTCCAAATCACGCCGAGCAGATGCGATTTCCGAGTGCACCTCGCGCATACGACCACCGAGCTTAGAACCAAACTTCAGCAGGATTTCGTGTTGCCACTGGTCGTACTTGGCATTGACCTTAGTTTGGACCTGCTCGTAGTCGATTCGAATGTTACCAAACGCCCGGCTGACTTCAGAGGTGTCAAAGGTCGCGCGACTCTTTCGGATTTCCTGGAGTAGCTGGAGCCATTGAGACAAGTCGTCTCCCAGGATATCATACACTTGCTCAGATTGCAGGTCCCAAAGAGACTGGAATTGCAACCACTTGTCGACATATTGCGATACATCCTTGAGCCTAGATTCGATGACTCCATAAACTTGGTTGAGCTCATCAGTGCAGAGTTCTGGGAGATCCGCAAAGCAGGTCTCCGATTGACGAACGGCCTGGACGTCTATGGAGATTTGGTATCGGGAAGCTTTGATTTTCTCGAGATTGCAAATCACTCCCAGCCAATTATCAAAGTGCTCAAACCAACTTGCTCGAGCGAATTGCAGTGGAGGGTCGAGATGGAGGACCTGGTTCTTCATGGAGATCTCGTGGAAAAGTTCCGGGAATTCAATGCTGTAAATTGTAGCCTCCGGCTCGACAACACCGAATTGTGACTGGAAGGTTCCCGCCTCGGGGTTGCGAGATTCTTGGAAGGTGGTGATCCATTCACGAACAGCCCGATGCAGCCGTTCTTGGAAGATGGCCTGGATTTTCTCGTTGAGCTCGGAAACCCAGTGGTCTAGGTTGACATAGTTCTCGAGGTTGAGTTTATCCACGGCATTCTGAATAGTTTCTAAGCGTTGCTTAAATGCCGCAAAATCGTAGGAACACGTCTTGAGCTCATGGATGGATTTCTGAATGTTCTCGTTGATAGATGACAACACGGCTGTCTTCGACTGCAGAACGGATGCTGAGCCCGCGAACTCACGAACGAATTGAACATGTTTGCTCTCTGTGCGGTTTGGCATAGAAGTGTCGATGGCGCCGTTGGCAAGCGCGGATTGCTTGACGTGAAGTTCGTAAGAATGGACGAACGACTCCCACCGAAGAGGAATACCCTTTGCAACCATAGCTTGAGAATCGTTGACATAGCCATTGAGAAGAATGGCAACGTCGGACATGGAAGCGATGGTACGATTGGTCTGCAGAAGAGTCCGGACACTTTCCATTAAGCTGATTGCGTAGGGGTAGACACGCTTTGCTTCCTTCGAGATGTTGCTGACAGCATGAGGAACCTGGAAGTTCAGCCAAATGAGGTTTCGGACCTCCTTGAATAGGGCAATGATTTGGGCATCAAAGTTGACTGTCAGTTCCAAGGTGTTTCCAGCGGCACGATTACGCACGACGTTGAAGAGGCGACCCGAAATCGTGATATGGCGTCTTTGAACGTCCCAGAGCCAAGACTCAAAGACCGGACGGGTATCGAGCTTCTTGCGGAACAGACTGCTCTCAGCTTGGAGTTTCTCTCCTTCGGTGTGCAAGTGCCAGTCCTCTCCTAAAACATTCTCAACTTTGCGCATGTAGCCGTCAAGTTGGCGCTCGATCTGTCTAGCCCAGATGATGGCGCCAGATACAGGCGGAAGATCACGCAATTGAGCCATTGCATGGGCCTCGGAATGAGCATACTGATGCTTGAAGCGTTCATGGAGGGCTGAAATGTCGCGCTTGACATTGTCGATAAGCTGCGTTTGATATTCTCCAATGGCACCACGGATCTTAGGCCGAATTAGAAGAGCGTTGAATTTAGAGAAGACGCGGAACATCTCATTAGCATTTTTGGCGGTTGCAAGGCGGTCGCGCAGACGAGCAATGATGGAGTTTTCTACGCGAGATGTTCGCTCGCTGTAGCCGATCTCGGCCTGTTCCCAGGTGCGAGATCCCTCTGGAGAAACATCCAAAACATCAACATTCTTCAGAGCAGCGTATGCCAGTGTAACCTCCTCAACTGCATCCACATCACCGATTTCCTCCACAATAATTGCCCCGTCAGAGTCAACGCCAGCGCCGGTCTCTGCAGGCGATAAGTTCTTTGGCCCCAGAACGTTGATGATAGTTTTCTGAAGCTGCTCGTGGTTGACCCGGAAGGTATCAATGTACTTAAGACGTTCGCGGGTCTTGTCGTGTCGTGCGTTGATCTTGATTGGTATGAATTTCTCATTTCTGCGCCTTGTCGATTCACGAGCGACGTTGGTGAACTCTTTAAGATTCTCATCCCATGTCCGCCAGATCGCCTGGGTAATTTTCATCAATGACCGGAACTCACGGTAGTCGAGGTGGAGAACATCGCGACCATTGATCAGGTCATGAATCTTCTTGTCAAGGTCCCCAGAGATAGACTCAACAAGTGACAGGGCGCGTTTGATGGGGTAAGGGCAGATCTTGAGCTTCTTGTTCAGATGAGTGAATATCAAGCCCAACGATTCTTGCACCTTTTGCAAAGACGTAGCAGACAGAAGTTCATCAAGAGGGAAATCGCGCATGAGCTGATTGTACTTCTGGACCAACTCGGAGGCATCTTTCAGCCCAGTGTCTGCCACGAAACTGAGGGTTGGTTGATACCGCTTAGCATGACGCAGGATGTCCATGGTTAATCGGACTCCATCGCTGGATAGCTGTCCCTCGATTCCTTCCAGCGCAGACTCCATCGAGAGCCAAAAGTTGACTTCTGGCGCAGCAGACTCTCCGTCTGGATCTCGCGACATCTTGGTGATGGTCTGGATGGACCGAATCCAGCCGTTCACAGTGTTCTGAATACTATTCGTGAAAGCACTGCTATCCAAGACGGATGCTGGGATCAACTCGACCGCAGCCTTGATATTCTTGGCTTCAGCCTCCTTCAGCGCAGCTTGAACGACTTCGTGGAGGGGAAGATTCAATGCCGGAATCTCCACGTTCTGTTGCAGGTGCATGAGACCCAGCTCCAATTCTGCAAACTTCTTCTTCGTGCCTGGAATTCCCGTTTTCGCTTCCGTATCGGCTCTCGGTTTTGCCCCAGTGAGCGTCTCTTGGTTGCGGGTGTAGGCCTCGAAGTAGGGGCTGAGGCCATGATGGAGGAGCAAGTGTAGGATTTGGTAGGGCGACATGGAAGCTCCTTGCTGCGTCGGGGCATTGTTGAGCGATGCCAGACCCGGCAGGTTCATCACCTGGATCTGCGAGGCAATCGAGAGGGAGGGGTCGATCGAAGCAGGACGTTTGATGAAGGCGACGGAACCCACCGTAGTCGAGGCGGAGGATATTTCAGAGGAGAGAGTATAGACATACTGGACTGATTCTATACAAATGACGTTAGCTCTGAAGTACAAGCAGCATCAATGAACACTTTGGACCGACTCACCTGAACCCTCGGTCTCGCCGTTTGTCTCCTCCGCGGCCGCGATGTCCTTCTGCACATAAAGCGCGACTTGGGACTCGGAGGCAAAACGCGTGCATCTTTGCGCGGTCTCGTTGTATTTAGCAGCTGAGAGCAAGCTCCCAGCATTTTCCAGTTCAGATTTCAGAGCGCCAAGTGTCACCTGAAGCACCTCTGTCAGGTATTGAATCACGGTGCCCGAATCCACCACTGCTGTTGTATCCGGCGTTGGCACGCCATTTGGCGCGCCTGGGGTGGCGACCTCCATCTTTGTTTCCAACTCTATCGCGACAGGGACTAAGAAATCATGGACGGTTCAAAGAAGCGGAGCGCGATCGGAGCAGAAGATTAAATGTTGACGGAGTGTCGCGTCGAGTGGGAGGAAGAAAGGAGATGGAGCGGCGGGCCGCGGAATAAAAAGAAATAATGTAGATTACAAGGTAAAAGAAGAGAAGAAGGGTCGGCGAGAAGTGGCGTGGTCGATAAGAGACACGCAGTGTGTTTGTCGTCTTCAAAACCGTCCAAAGGTCCAAACTTCCCAGATGGTCTCAGGGGATGCACCTTACTCGATCGGGTCTAGGGGCCACGCCCAACCAGGTGACGGCCGCAGGTTCCTGATCCGCTGTTCATCACTTTTTGGTACAAACTACATACTACATGCTAGTTATAGTGGTACATAGATTGTTCATTTTCTTCTATCTCGTAACTGACTGACTTGCTGGTCGATCTCCCTTCATATGGCTGTTCCAATATCCCCACTCTGCGTACCGCTATCGTCAGACGGCGGTCGACAGTCGCAGTGATACCTGAGATGAAAATCGGTCGGCAACATCCCTTGGATCACCCTCAGCGCCTTTTCACTGGCTCGGACTTTTGCATAGCGACTGGATGTTCCAACATCTTCCGCGATAGGCTCACCATGGACTAGCACTGCGGCCAGGATACGCGGTTGGTCTCGATCTGCACCGGGAAGCTCGCCAGCTTTGAGGCAGTAATTGGTGCATCCGTAGATATTGGTCAATTGGTGATGAAGGTACGTCTGTGGTGTTGTCAGTTTATTAGAAAAAATATTTGAGCTTTCGTCTTTTTCTCTTACCGTCGGGTGTCGATTCGCGAATGTGTCATACCGTGACATATCCTCGAAAAATGGCTTGATGTGACTTGCGAAAAAGTCCTCAACCACAGAATATTCAAAGTCGGAATCAACGAAGATGGCTGCGATATATGCTTCAACCATATCAGGAAGACACTATGTTCATTATACCATAAGCTTCGGTCGTTGTTTCTATTATCCTCTTAAAATTGGACGCACCTTTGGAGAGTCCTTGGTGCCAAGCCAGTAGTCCATCGCTCCCTCACTTTCTTCCTCTGCTGTTTGAATGTCCTCCGCGTAGCTCGTCACATTCGACTGTATCGGGGCACTGAAATGCTGGAGGTGTCGGTGAAATTCAAGCTTGACGGCCAAGGCGCCGAGGAACTTGTTTGAGACCATAGCCATCTTCCAATCTCCGTCAGCAACCATAGTAACACCCGCGCATCAATTCTAATCACTGACCTTGTGCTCAGTGAGCCACTGAGGATCTCTGTTGGGAAACCGTTGGAACAGGTATTCAACGCACGCCATATCCAATAGAGCGTCACCCAAGAACTCTAGTCGTTGATAGCATGGTACCTTGGCGTATGATTGTGGGTAGGATGGGTGGGTGAATGCAGATCGCAGCAGACGCGGGTACTTGAATCTGTATCTTAGCTTCTCGAAAATCTTTTGGGAGAGATCGTTTTCAAATCCATCGCATGTCTTGATCTGGTATGCCGGCTTGGAGTAAGACAGACGATAGTCTTCCCAACAAGTTGCTGAATGATTTTCACTGCTCACAAAGACCGTCACTGCTTTGGTAGCCATATCAAACCTGTTTGCCCCACCTCCTGAAAGCAATGAAGCTCCTATCAGTGCCTCGCATACATCTGCGATCGTCTTCTCAGCGAGATTATGGGAACCTTCCGTGAAAAGGTGTCTCATATAGTCTCTGCCACGCAGAAGCTGGAGACCGGGCGGATACCAGTTGTGTCTGAAATTTTCATAAGTCAAGTCCCTCTACCAGAGACATCAAAGAAAATCGCAACATACCGAGAGAAGCCACGGCTACGAATGTACTCGTATAGTCCAATCTTCGTGGCGGCATTGAACATGTTCTTGTTGCAGATGAGACACATCCGGTTAACATGGTAGTCGTATTCATCATCATCTGGCTTTAGGCAGAAGATTGAGATCGATGTCGCCATCTTGAGATATGTGTCCCCTAAAAACTCCAGCCGCTCATAGTTCTTCCCCATTCCGCGTTGCATATGAATTTGTAAGGATCGGTGGTCTTCGGTATTGTCGGAATCCTTGGTGAAAGCCTCAAGCGCGTGGTCAAGTCTCATATCCAGTCCGAGGGACTGGAAGCCCTCTCGAACAATCATATAGGATTCTAGCCTAGTGATTACCGCCGGAAGTGCCAAGCACGATGTCACAACGCTTAAGGGAATCTGTGAAGTGATCAGCAAATTCATATTCCGATGTCATCCAAATTACAGGGCAATCGTTACCGCAGAGATTCGCAATGGCTGAGGACAAATAAAGCACTCTAGAATTTCCGATTTCTCAGTTTCTGTGGCTTTGTCGAGAAAATTTCTTCGATAAGAAAGGCATTCAACCCGGACCACTGGCTGGGTCCAATCACATTGGTCGAGGTATCTTGGTCGAGAGTTTTTAGAAAGACTCAATGAGTAGTTCGCAATGTTCTCCATCCACTTTCGACGAGGCACCCATTCTGGAGGGGGGTCGGAGGGACGTAGGCTATGATCAATGGCAATTGGGAAATATCGCTTTCTCCCATCCCAAGGATCATATATGAACTGACTCAAAAGAGTTTCGTTCGACATAGCTCTAGACCAAATCAGTTCGGGATTATCATGAACAAACTTCAAAGTATTCCAGTCGATTATGTGTCGGGGGATGGAAGCGGAGGTCGCAATCTTCATATTCGATTTGATCGGGGCAACCCAGTATGGAAACTTTCCTGGATCAGGATCGAAGCTCTTGTGGAATAAATCACTGAAAACTGAGACGGTGAAGTCTGTCAGCTGCTGCAATTCCTCGGAAGTGATACAGAGAGAAGGTTTGAGGAGAATGGTATGAACTTGAGCCTCTTTGTCATTTTCCAGGAAGACTGGGAAGGTTGGAAATGCAGGAAGCTCTCGTCGTGTCAAAAGTATCAGGTCTCTATGTTCTCGTGCCAGTGGTTGTGAAGGAATCAATTTGATTACCATTCCAAACAGTAATTCCGGACTGCTTTCTTCTTCCTGTGCCCAGATTGAAGGCTTGCAACGCATCGTGTACTTGTTTGTTTTCTTTGATACAATTGCCAGTCTGGCATTTCGCATCGCGGGGAGGCGTTTGTGGTAGATCGAGCGAAAGTGATCATCCAATAGTTGGTTCTTTCGGAGAAGTAGGCAAAGATCAAATGCGGCGGATTGCTTTGCTGTCAGCTTCTTTGGCTCCGGCTTTCCAGTCACTCCTCGGATAGGAGACTTTTCAGGAAGTAGGATCTCGCAGATAAAATTTCTGTCACTGGGAATGACAAAATAGGCAGCCTCCGTTGAAGCTTCGTTCTCGTATTGCTAAGTTTCACCGTTTGGCTACCAGTTAGGCAAGGGAAAAAAGACAGTAAAGGGGGTTGCTTACCAAAGAGTGGGCGAAACGAGCCAGAATGTCGATAGCGTGAGGGTATGTCAATTTCGCACCGGAGGAAGATATGATGTAAGTCCGCTTTCCTTCAAGTTCTTGCTCTTGCATTGCTTTCTCGAAACCATTTTCATTTCCGTGGAGCAACCGGTCTTTGGGAAGTCTTTCCAAGAATGATCGCATAAGAACCTGTACCCAATGGATTAGGACTATCGTCAATTATACTCAGAGCTTACATGCCTCTCCTTCCTTGACTTCTTGGAGGTAGTTCTGTTGCTTTTGATTTCCCTGTTCAATCATGATGGCATACTGGAGATGTTAATTTTCATCAATACTTGCGATGATTGGAAACGCACCGTTGATTCAGCATGTCTGGCTCGTCCTCTGCTTTGTATATATTGGATAAGTGTCTTGTAGATGTTAAATCTAGGTTTTTATCAGTATCAATACTTTATGGGGGGCATTGCGCGTGTTTTTACCTGATGACAAGATTGCAATCAGGAATGTCGAGGCCTTCTTCTGCTACAGTTGTTGCGAACTAGTGGGATTAGATTCTTTCTTCCTTATTTCCTTTTCTGAATTCAGACTTACTAGACAGTTGATTTTCCCCTGTCGAAATTTGATCAGAACAAGAAATTGGTCCCGAAATGTGACGGTCCCTGTGTTGTCCTGGTTTCGAACCCCAATAAGCACACCTGGGCGTAAGTTGGGAATGTTCCATATCTCGCAAAGGTGCGCGAGAGTTTTGGCTGTATTCCGCTTGTTGGTGAACACAATACATTTCTTGTGCTTTGATTCACCGAAGTGTCGTGTCAATTGTCTTAGAAGAAGCTCGACTTTCGGATTGAGCTGACCCGGTTCCCGAGGGTCTTGGAACTTGTAGTTATTCACGATCTGGGCGGCCTCCTCGACCCTCTTAATTTTTCTCTCAGTATCTTCGGGTGATTCAATGTCGAAGCCTGATTCCCGTCCGATTTTGGCTTGAAGCTTGGGAATTGTATCATTTGCCAGGGCGCGTATCCACACATCATTCGCACACCATATTCCGAGTTCTGAGGTTGCATTCCATGCGAATCGGAACACAGATGCAAGGATTTCCAAGTCTCCAAACTTTGCTTTGAGAAGCTGGAAGAGAGCAGTTTCCGAGGGTTTGTTGAGCTTTGGGTAGGTCCAGTACTCCTCCTTCGGTCGTCTTACGACCCGCAGGAGCGCCGTCAGATTTGATGTTGTTGCAATTCTGCTGTCTAGAAGCACCTCTAGCTGTCTTTTTGAATCAAAAGTAAGTACTTTTTTTTATCGAATGCTGTGTAAGTCCTTGTGCCTACCGTGTCGCATCTGCGATATTGCCCTTCGCATCGATGGGGGAAGCTGTCATTCCGAAGATTCTCGGGCGCTCTAATGGGTCCGCCCTAATATACGAGTCTCGGATGATACTTTGTTTTCATGTAAGTAACTAAGCTTTCAATGGGGCCTGAATGCTGATATGTGGTACTAACCGTGCATAGGGATGGTCCTTCTTTGTATGGTGAGCTTCATCAAAGATCATGAGGTTTATCTGCCCTATCTTCACAAATCCATTGAGCAGACATTGGTTGAGAATCTCGGCTGTGCAGACTACAACCATGTTCATTTTGAAATGATTACCCCAGGTCTGCTTGTCCCAGAGATCTACCCCCATATTACCGTATAAGTGACCCACGTTCTGGTTGATGTTGTTTCGTAAAACGGCGGCTTGTTGAAAGACAAGTGTCACGCTGTCAACCTTCTCACCATTAGCACATAGAATAATGAATTTGGAGGGACAGCTTACCAGAAAAAAGGCAATGCGAGGGGCTTTGCCCTTGCTCCGATTGATCAGCTCACGTTGCAGAATATCTTTGAGAAGCAAGACCGCGATCAAAGTCTTTCCGGATCCTATTTCGGCACGTCTTTTAGATTCATATTTCATCCCCCTTTCCCTTATTGTTACTTGCCTGTATCGAGAACCGCTATAGTGTTTTGAAGCCTCGCTCGCTCGAACAGCTCGATCTGGTATGGACGAGGGTCCAAATTGCCAGGATTGGGGTCATTTTTTGCAAGCAAAGATGTAATCGCTAGCTCAGAGTCTGGTCGATTCTCCACTTTGACTTCACTTTCCCTGCTCAATTCAATGGCCACCTTGTTCAGCCTGCCAATTAATTAGTGCCGCTTCAAGGTCGACGCATGTTGTGGAGACTAACAGGGCTTGGAACTGGGCATTCTGGGTCTTCCGGTTCTCAGAAGTAACTTCCACGGTTGGCTGGTCGTCTTCGCTCTCAGATTCATCAGAGAGGTCAACCTCTGGGTCGATAACATCTTCTATAGAAGTCTTGGTAGCCATTGGCGCTTGCCCTTGGTACTCGTCAATCAAATCTGAAGTGGTCGGAGAGGAAATGCAGTGTTCGAAGAAAAGGAAGATTGAGGTTGCTAGAAATCAGAATATGGCTCGCTCTCGTGTGGCTCTCGTGTCGCAGTGGGATGAGATCATGAGAAGTGAACTGAGTGGGAATCGGCGATATTGAGGACTTGCCGTGTGTATATTCCCTGCAGGGAAGCTGCCACCCGGGAGTGCTCAAACGAGCTCGTTTGGCTGCCGGGCCTGCCGTATAACAAACAAACAGCAGTAGTGATGGAGATCTGATGGAAACAATGTCTGATGTACATGCGAGAAAACCTCGGGGTTGTTCGATTTAGTGAGATCTCCTGTGTTCACTGCACATCCATCACCTCCGCCGAAGACGCATATTTGCTCTTACGCAGAACGGGCATGGAAACAAAACAGTTCTTTAAAATAATTGTACAGATCCAAGGGTATTTTCACGCAAAAATCAGACAGCGTCCAAAGTAGTGTGGCTCGGCTCGAAATCACGATTCCGCGACATTATATCCGCCAGTCGATTGAGGATCGCGATAAGTCTCTTCGATATACCCCACGCCGTCAAACAAGAGAGTATTTCACATCCAATTCGTAAGATCCGCTCCGGACCCTCAGGGGCACAAATATCCCCAACTCCAGTCACATTGCCCCTCATGGTATGTCCCTCTCGAACAAAAAGTTGAACCAGCTCATCATCGCACGGCCGGTCTAGATGAATAAAACTCGGCTCATGTGTTGGTTCCACGCGATTGGAATCTGGACTGGAATCCTGGTTGCTGTGGCAGGAACCATATGCCCACAATGTGAGTACCGCGAGGAACGCTGCCACTGGTTCATGGAAGGCGTTTGTTGAATATCGTCGAATATGCCAGAGTGTCACACCAGCGTGAATAATCGACAAACGAGCCTTGTACTGATCATGTCTAACCCACCGCCAGATATATTGCCACTCAAGTGCCTGGTGTCGCTTGCTCCATCGTGATCTGTCGGTGGCTAGAGAAGTCGCAAGAGAGCGGATTTCGCGGAACGGTGCCAGTAAGACGAGGCGTGCAGCGTGGAGATGAAGGACAGTGGGGTGTTCAAGACCAGCAGCCTTCGCAATAGTGCTGTTGGCTGTCCAGTGCAGAATGTCTAGACAATCACATGCGCTATTTCGCCATTTCGAGTAGGAGGGAATCCCTGGTAGCCATACGGAGCCAGTAGGGATTGCGGTCTCGCGAGATTGTTTATTGGCAGTGGGATTCCAGAAAGAAAGGGGCCGACGGAAGTAATCGCCTACTTCCCACATTCGGTGATAGAGAGCGTGAATAAGAAGAATGTGACTGAACTCGCCGATGCCGGTAACGAGTCTTTTTTCAATGTACAAAATATGTACAGCATCGTAGAGAGATTCGTTGGCTAATGAGGTTGTGTTAGGTTATGCCATGGACTAGGTAAGTAGGCGACAAGTACCTGTTGAATTTTCCCATTCCTGTTTCCATGTCTCCGCGGAATTCGCTCGCCACAACTTCTCATGTGCAGGCAGAGGAGCCTGTCCGTCATCTAGTGAAAGGATAGTGCGCTCTTCAAAATAGTATGCAAGCGTGCTGTCCAAAAGCTTGACCCATAAATGTTAGTATCCAAGGTCTGCACTCGCAAGCGGGGCGGAATCTACATACCCAGATACAATATCCGGTTCGTTTCCGGATCTCCTGTTGTATCCATTTCGTCCACTGCACCTCAGCTGGAATGCGAGGGTCTGGTAGTTTCTCTGGAGCCGAGACTAGTAGCTTTTCGCGATTTGAATGTGTTACTAAATCACTGAAACTATTCAGAGCAGAGCGCTTATCGCCCTCGCCTCCACTGTGTAATAGCCCAACACAGTTGAGCAACATAGCCTGAATCAAGTCGACGGAATACTGGTTTGAGCTGTCCTTATTCTTCTGTTGAGGCACATAAGTAAACGAGGATGTAAAAGTGTGGATAGGGATGTTACCTCGGCCAAGAAAGCCCGTCGTATTAGTTCATGGAATGCAGCAGTGCACTGGTCAGCCTCGCGGATACTTGAATAATGACAGCCAATTGCCACAATCGCTAGAGTCAGGAGCCAATGGCATTGGTTTGGATCGAAGGTTGAAAGATGGAATATCGGGTACACAGTTTGAAATGAGTCGAAGAAGCAAAGAATAAAATGATTGCACTCATCCGCAGTCGGGAAATGCGCGGAGTCGAACATCTCGAAGAATGGGTTATCTTTGCGACATAGCAGAATAAAATTGCTGTATATCTCGTTGTATAGAGAAGCTTCAATAGGCCTCAACGACTGGATGACCTCTTCTGAAATATTCTCCATGTGAATCTCTTGTACCCCTGGGAACCCAAATCTCTGTGGAGGGTCCTCGAGCAGAGGCTTCCCGGAGCTGGCAACTTCGACTGAGGATGTGGACCAAGTGGTTTGTTTCCTTCTGTACTTAGGAAGTCGAGCACCACCGCCATCAACATAATAGTCTGCTGATCGTTTTGCAGAGTCAACAGAATCGGCGTTAGGGGATGCCTCGCTGGCGACATGCCGCCGAGGGCTGCCCATGTCTGTACCGAGAGAGATATTTCCAGATGGTGTTTGGGCAACATCGGGTAGTGATGGACTGGCCGGTTTTGTATTGATAACCGGCGGTTGCCATGCCACGCGAGCGGCGTAAGGATCTGAAATGGCAGGCTGGGCGTATTGTGAAGGTGCTCCTAACTGCTGGGCATCACTAGATGTGAAGAGTTCATTTGGCAGCCAGTTTATAGTGGATAGCATAGACTGGTCGAAAAATGATGGATCAAACTCAAGCCCCATTGCTGAGTCCACGGGGTTCCCTGCCATATTTAGATCCATTTCAACCCCTGGACCTGGTATAGGCGGTTGGGTCTGGTTGATCTCGGAGCCGATGCCTGCTGCTCGCCCCTGGGGTTCGATAGTGAACAGCTTTGTCATATTGTGATTGACAAGTCCGTTATATGGTTGAGAGCACTCGTCAGTTGGGTAGACTGGCACCTGTTCTATGGTTGAGACTTGGTTGGAAGGCGGCATGTAGAGCTGGGCAGTCGAGGCCCCTACCATCGAAGCCCCCGCATCTGAATCAATACGCTGGGATAGAGCCATTTCGTTTTTTTGAATGGCGGTAATTGAGTCCTGTTCCGAGTTGTTTGTGTGTTCATTATCGTGCTCCACGCCAGACAACCGCCGTGAGGCTCCTCTGCGAGCCTTCGCTTTGGATCGTCTTTCGGTAGGGTATTTGCATTCAAGTGTGCGGACATCACATCTTCCACATGGCATACCACCGCTGCAGCGCACTCTGGCCATCGCACAGCTAAAACAGGCCCGGAAGGTCTTGACAGTGATCCGGTGAGTACGGTCCTTGCCTCCGTCGCTTCCCTGTGTATGGTGGCTCAGTTCGTGTCGATGTAGCGTATCACTATATATCCCCCTCGTTGTCAGTTTTTCCGAAGGAATGCTGTGACTGAGGACACCTACGTCCTAGAGAAATGGCGGCCACATTGAGCGCATTCGAAAGGTTTCTCTTTGGTATGGCTGCGTAGATGTCGCTTCAGGTGCTCTGGTCGCCGGAAGGTACTGCTACAGACAGAGCATTGGACACCGGGAGCACCACCTTGTTCTACTGGCTCCCCACCGCTAAGATGCCCATCTATTCTCGCGTGGTCAGTTAGAGTCATGAAGTGCGCTTACGAGGATGAGGTTGTGCTTGGGCTTACCCGTAGAGTCATTCTCCGGTAGCATGGCGGCTCAGGCAAGCTCACCCGGACTGGCATTTCCGGATCATGAGAACAAGAGCATTTTTTCCATCTCTGCAGGGGAACGCCGGGTTGCAGGGAATATAAATCGTCCCACGCGCTGCGGAGAACCCTGGAACCACGCGATTGGCGTGAACGGGCCGGCTCGGTTAATTTAGTGGAGGCAGAATCCGGGGTTGGATGGGAGTTCATCGTGGCCCACACGCATTCAGGTGCGAGAATAATCTTCCATCGAGGATCATCCTGGTTATTTGGTTCCCAGGTCTCCACTGTGAACTGGAGTTTATCCACTGTGGTGGGCATGTCGGATGAATACCCTAGACCAGTCCAGCTGGCCCTGAGGTTTGTACCCGCCGGTGGAGACTCGGCGTCATCGTCCTTTTCCTGCAGTGCAACTTCGACCATTTTCTCCTCCCTTTCAACCGTAGCGTGACCGGGCACTCTCAAACTCTCGTCTTTGGCGGAGCTTGCTTCCAAGACGGAGCTTGCTTCCATGAATGGCAAGATCGCCGCCGCGAATCCGCGGTTGGCTTCCTCTTCCTCTTCCCCTTCTCCTTCTGCTCAAAATGCCTCCGCCCTACAGGGCGCTTCTATCGCCTTTCAACAGTCTCGTCCTCCATCGAATGTGAATCGACCCTCTTCCGCTGCAGCCGCAGCCACCGTGGCTAGCAGTTCGAACCGTCATGCAGAATCCCATCATATCAATATGGACTCCGAACCTGGACCCGAAGTGGGCTCGGTGCGCGACAAGATCGGGAGGTGGACAACCTCCCTCTCCCCGCCGACCAGCGAGCCCAGCGTGAGAGGACGGGCCTCCTCTACATCATTATCACCCCCGCCGGAACAGATCGCTGCCCGGCTTGCCGCGTCAAGATCCCCAGATCGGAGACAGGAGGCATCCTCCTCCGCGGCCGCCGCGGCCGCTAGACTCGGCGCGATGCGCAGTGCCAGCAGGGCCCCGCCCCCATCCCGACCCGCTGAAGAACGACGAGAGCTACGCTCACCAACCCCAATTCGACCTACTCCTTCTACTAAAAGCCCGGTGGACAGTATGCTCCAGGATGAGCCGTCAAGCTTCGAACCCCGCCCCGAGTTTAGCTTCCGGCGCTCGCCATCTGTTCAATCGAAAGCAAGCAGTGTATCGAAGGCGAGCAGTCCTCATGACCAGGCCCCGAGCCCTCGTCCCTCCGTCACTTCACGACTTCCGGCTACACCTGATGAATTCAAACCAACACTCCCTCCACGATCCTCTACAGCTCTCTCCTCCTCGTCCTCGATCAAATCCTCAGCCAGTTCGATTAAAAAGAAACCGGTCGGTGATGGATCCCTAGTACGCGCAAATACCCCGAGCATGAGATCAATATCGGTGGCATCATTCAAGAGTAACTCCAGTGCGGCGAATGAAACAAATAGCATGAACGAGGAGGCTCTATCGAATGCCATTGTCGCATCCTCCATAGCATCGGCCCGAGCATCGCCATCGCCCATGTCCAAATTAGCTCCCCCACCTCCCCCACGACGACGAGCGCGATCTCGGTCCCTCTTGCATCAACTTGCGCATTCTCCCAAGAGCGATCTTTCAAGAACGCCGAGTCCGCCTAAGGGCATGCCGCTGACCCTTCGCGGCATACCAAAGCCCGACAATGCCGAGGAACATCATCGGCATAGAAACTTGCTCCATAAACACCCGCACAAACATCATGAAGGGGATCGAAGGCGATGGCGACGGGAGGTGACCGAGAAAGAACGCAAACGCTACGAAGGCGTTTGGGCCTCGAATAAGGGGATTCTCATTCCTCCCGGCCGGGGTGAGAGCGACGACGAGCGACGACCGCCGCCGGCGGATATGGTTCTGAACCTTGTCGTGCGAGAGATCTGGTCTCGCAGCCGCCTGCCACCCTCCATACTAGAACAGGTGTGGGAACTCGTGGATAGCCAGCGCATCGGGTTACTGACGAAAGAGGAATTCGTGGTTGGAATGTGGTTGATCGACCAGCTGCTCAAAGGTCATAAACTGCCAAACAAAGTTCCAGATAGTGTCTGGGACAGTGTTCGATATGTGACAGGCATCAAATTGACCATGGCTGGCAGCAAGGCCCATCCATAGACCCGTCCGTGGCTGGGTTGGCATTGGCATAATCGATGGTTCCTCGCAGATGATTCTGGTTGAACACAAAGGATGAAACTGCGAGCGTGTATAAAAGTAGCTTGGCATATCCTTTCATATCTTGGAAAACCACTTGATTCATGTACACATTTATAAGCATTCATGAAAACACCATGACATTTGAAACGAAATCAAACTTAATCATTTCATAATGTCCATTTCCGTCTAACAGATATACCTATTCCAACAGGAACTGAACACCCTCAACCAAATCCTTTTGCCAGCTTTTCGACACCTCCAGACCCGGACAAGTTATCCAAAACCCATGTGGGAGTCCCGGATAAACATACGCCTTCGTATCAATTCCTTCCTCCTTCAACAACCGCTCGACCAGCAACGCCTCATCACGCCGAGGATCCCAGCCACAAACATAAAATACGGCCTTCTTCGCCAGACCGGCATGCGATTCAAACAGCAATGGCGAGAGCCGTTTATCTTCCGGCGAAGCCCCATACATAGCCACAAAATAATCAATGGATTTCCGCGTCAGTCCCGGTGCATCATTGATCTCGTCCACACTTAAGATCCGATCACGATACTCCGCCGGACGTACTTCAGGATGACAAAAGCTGCCAGCCAAGAACAATAACCCAGTCAGTGCCGGCGTCAGCCCTTCTTGCACGGCAAGGTGGGCAATTCCCGCTGTGAAGTTTGCGCCAGCAGAGGTGCCACCCAGAATGAATCCTCGCTGGAGGTTAATAGATAGTTTGGACGAACCGTGAGAGGCAGCCTAAGTGAAGTTCAGTTCTTTGATCTTGCTCAATCGAAACGGTAGGAACCTACCCAGCTAATAACATCAAAACTATCCTCAAACCCAGTCGGAAACGGGTTCTCTGGCGCCAACCGATACTCAACATTTAGTACCAGCACGGGGGTTTGCGCTGCCAGCGCACGGCAAGAGTCATCATCTGTTTCAAGACCACCCGTCACGAATCCGCCACCATGAAGGTAAATTAATAGAGGCAGGTCGGTCTGGCTTGACTGTTTGTATGCGCGCACGCAAATGGGGTATCCATCTCGAGCGGGGATGTTGAAGTCGTGGATGTCTAGTCCGGGCTGTGGCGTGATCTCCAGATGATCTCGGTTCATGGGCACCTGGCGGGTATTTGGAGGTAGGTTATTGGGGAACTAGGCAGCCTCATTATTTAGTTACTATTTCGTGGATAACTTCCATAAGATAAGCTAGTTGTCACGAACATCGATCCACTGGGGATGGCCAACGGCCAGATGGCGGTACTCGGCCATAGTCGAGGATTTAGGTTTTTGAATCTGAGGATATTAACCGGGGAGGGGTTTATCGTAATTATAACAAACTCTTTTTCCCTATGGCTCCAGATATACTAATAGATGGAATCTAATCTGATCAGATGCTAGAAGACCAGTTTCCTAATCGGCAGCGTCGCCAAGTTGGCCAAGACGCCTGTTTCTCGACTGGCGCATTGCCGAATGGCGTGAACATGAATACGGTTGAAGCGTAGGTGTGGTTGAATTTTCAATGAATCAATTGAATGTGCAGATGCAAGGTATTCTAGATATTACACAAAGCAACGGTGGATGAATACCCACCTCGGAATTTTTGGTGCGGTGCTGGCGCCTTCATCACTCTCCACTCCGCAGTCTTCTTTCACCTTCTCTTTTCTCTTTCAAACGCAATTACTTCTCCTTAGCGCTTGCCCGCCATGCGCTTACTCTTGCCGGGACGCTTTGCGCCGGCCTTCATCTTCTTGTGAGAAAAGTTACGCAGGTCACCGGTGGAGGCAGCATCGCCGCTCTTCATGTGTCGCTTCTTGCCACCGAATCCGAATTTCTGGTCCTTCTTCGCGCGCTTGTTGTTGCTACCGCTGTCAGTACGGCCGCGCTTGCGGTCCGGCTGAGCGGCCTCATCGATGGCGACGTCGAAGAGATCATTGGTGTCATCGGTGGGGGCAGAAGAATCGGCCTTGCGCTCTGTAGGGTAAGGAAAAGTCGAAAGGTTAGTCCAAAAACTCTTGTAAAAGTATCATCAACCCAGATAAGATTCGGCTGCAACTTACTCTTCTTCAAGGTGTTGATCTTCTCCATGGTCTCCCGCTTCTCCTTGGCTCTTTGCTGCAGCTTGGCGACCTGCACCTGCTTGCCGAACTTCTTCAGGTCACGCTGACGGCGCGCCTCAGCAGCGGCCTTCTTTCCGGCAGCTTCATCGTACAGCTTCTTCTTGATCTTGTCCATGTGTTCGTCGTTCTTGACCATCTCGGCAAAGTAGTCACCGGGGCGGGTGAACGAGACTCCCTCCTTCTTCAGCAGGCTACGGGCCTGAAGAGCACCAGCCTGGCACACCTTGTAGAAAGCCAGCTCGCGGTTGAGATCGTCGTTGGGGTCCTCGACTTCGATTGGCTCTTGCGACACTAACGAGTTGTGCTCGGAGAATGGGGTCTGCTTGGTGATGAAAGAGATGCGCTTGAGGGAGGCGTTGATAGCGGCGGAGTTGTTGATCGTCAGACGTTGGTGCGTAACGACATCCTCACGCTCGTCATCTTCCAGATCTGAGAGTGGGATATCTTCTTCTTCCTCTTCTTCTTCCTCCTCTTCGTCGTCGTTCTCGTCCTCGTCATCCTCATCATTCTCAGCGGAGTTGTCGCCGGTCTCCTCAGCCTCGTCCTCTTCAGGGATTTCCTCGTCCTCTTCAGCTCCGGAGTCCATCTCGACATCTTCCTCCACCGGCGCAGCCTTCTTGCTCTTCTTGGTGGCAGGCTCAGGCTTCACGCCTTTTCGCTTCTCAGCAGCTTTGACTTGCTTTTTCTGCTTCTCGGCGTCATAATCGCGACCCTTGTGTGCGTCAAGCGCCTGAAGAAGCTTGCTTCGTTTGACCATGGTGTCTAGTCGTGGAGGAATTGGGGTTGAGAATGCAGGTGTGAGGAGCGGCCGGACTGGACTGGACTATGGTCTACGGGATTTTTTTGAACTCGGACCAGTCCTAATGTGGTTAGTACCCACGATAAGGTCTAAATGAGGCTAGCGCGGGTGGTCTGCCGGAGAAACAGATATTCCGCGGCTTATCGGTCGCACCTTCCGGCCGCCCTGCCCTGGGCTACAGTATGGTCCAAAGGCCAGGATTCCATGGTCTTACGCCTGCAGACACATTCCAACGTTCCCGAGGTCCAAGGTACTCCAGTGCTTCACCATGGCCGAGGAGCCTTCTTCTCCCGAAAAGACCTCCGCCGAGGAATCCTTCTTGCCGCAGCCTGTTTGTGAACACCACCACTTCGTTGGCAATTGCCCCCACTCACTCGTGACAGAACTCCGATGCCCAAGGCCAGCTCACCGTGGCTGTCGATGAGCTCCTCGATCAGCTGCAGAGCAAATTTGATCATGTCTCGAAGGAGGTTTTTGGAAAATGTGCGTTTGAACCTTATTGCTTGGCACTTTTAGCACCCATTAGGTCCATGTTCGATTGCTCACACTTGTTTACCTCCAGTGGATGACATGACCCGCCGTCTGGACGAGCTGGAGGCCTCTATGACAGGATCTACAAACGAGTCGGCATCAGCGACGGCGAAGAAATGATATCCAATCCGGGCAGAGTTGTGCGATTGAGTGCTACACAGCATATCATTACTCGAGTGGCCATTTCCACGGTGCTGGTTAGTAGTGACACTCTGTAAAAGAGTAGATGACTTGCGTTGGCACCCTGCACTGTTTGATTATTATATTTGCGACGATACCCTACGTTCCACCGGGACAAACTTGAAGCATCCAGAAGATATGGTTTTAAGAAACTCCAATATCATTTTTGTATACATATACTTGGGCCTCATAACGAAATGAGACAAGGCCCACGGGGATTCATTCAGTATTGCTTGCAAAATCTTCGTAAAATACAACAACAGCATGCCAACGGATATCAGGCAATTCCACTACTCATCATGAATCATGGGGTCGCCACCATTTCTATATGAAGATCTCCCAGACGCATGTCAAACGAAACTTTCAAAGACGAAGCGAAGTATTTTAGAGCTCGTCCTTTCCAGCCTCCTCCTTCTCACCTGCAAAGCCGCGGAGAATGTTGCTACGGGAGACCATGTCGTCAACCTTCTCGGGGGCAGAGCCACCCTTACCCAGGACCTTGGAGAGACGCGCCAGCTCTTTAACAGCGTACTCCTGGTTCTGGCTCAGCTTGTCGGCGACCTTGACATAGTACTGAGCGTACTTGTCCTGCAGACCGTTGGCAGACTTCTTGATCTCGGCAGCCAGCTTCTCGAACTTTTGGGTGGGCACGTACTCGGCGACGAGGCTGTCGAGGGTGGCAACGGTGCCGGCCTTCTTGTTCAGACCACCGCCAACGGCGCGGTTGGTGCCGGTCTTCTGGTTCAGGAACTCAACAAAGGCCTCCTCGGAACGGGCACTGGCGTATGGCTCCGGCTCGGTGGTTCCCTTGGGGAAGAACTTGATGGTAGGGTATCCGGTGACACCCTGCTCCTTAGCCAGAGTGCGGGCATTCTCAGCTTCGGCGTCGACCTTGGCAATCACGACGTTCTCCTCGAGGGCGAAGTCATTGGCGAGGGTTTCCCAGATGGGAGCGAGAGTCTTGCAGTCTAGATAAAGTAAAAAAGGAATCAGTTAGCTATGTGCACATCGATGGATGTTGACTCAAAGTCAAAGAAAAGAGGCTCGACTCACGGCCACACCACGGCGCAGTAAAGGCAACTAGGACATCCTTGTCGCCGCCAACGGTAGTCTTGAAAGTGGCATCGTTCAGGAACTCAACCTTGCTGGGCTCCTTCTGCGGGCCACGGGGCTTGATGCCGGTCTTGTCCGTAATCCAAGCAGACAAGCTCTCCAGATCACGACCACCCTTATACTCCTCCGGCTTGTCACTCTTGCCATCGAACCACTTCAGGGTAGGGAAACCCTGCACGCCGAAGCGCTTTCCCAGCTCGCGGTGCTCATCGGCGTCGACCTTACCGACGGTAACCTTGTTCTCGGCGTGAGAGAAGACCTGGGCCAGCTCCTCGTAGACGGGGGCAAGAGTCTTGCAGTGACCGCACCAGGGAGCGAAGAATTCGACCAGGGCGGGCTTGCCGGATTGAAGAACGACCTTGTCGAAGTTGCTGGGGATCAGGTCGGTGACGACGGAGCTCGCATTGACGAAGCCGCTGAGCGCGGCGACGGCGCCCACCAGCAGGTAGCTGAGGCGGGCCATTTTGTGTGTGATTTTGGTGAGGGAGATGGGTTTGGAGATTTGTGTTTCAATTCTTTGGGGGAAATGGATGGAATTGGTGAAGTTCCAAGAATGATGACAAAACAGCCCCGAAGAGGCCAGTTTGCCTCCACAGTCCCGCAGATCATCCACCCACCGCGGGCTTGGAAGTATACAGACGGCTGCGGCTAAACACGATGGTGTACCGTCAGACTGCTGAGAGGGGAAGGATTATATTCTCGTACTACACAGTTGAGTCGAGTCTTTGACGCGTACGACCTATTCGGAGTATTTTCATTGACCTCGCAAAGGGCGTTTTCTTCTTTTTATTGTTAATTACCAGATAGTAATACACTTGAGAATTCGCGACTAGCACATGTTGTTTAAGATATCCATGCAACCTATTGGAGCCGTCAAGAGGCAAAAAGAAGCTCGGGTGCGATTCGCGTAGATATAGGCCCGAAATTCCCTCGTTAATAGTTCGATGTAGCGTCAGTCTTCTCCCTTCATCGCCGCTCAGACAACCACTTGTTCGCATCACTCCACAGCTGCGCATCCTTGACCTCCTTGCCGGCATTCTGAGTTCCCTTGTAGATTGCGTCCCAGAGTTTGAATGCCAGGTCCAGATTGCCGGTGAAGCTCTCGCTGTGCTGGAACCATTCCTTGCCCTTCGTCTTGACCTCAGCCCGTGCCTCGGGAGAGGTAGGGTTGCTTTGGAGGGGCAGGTCATCCAGGTAGGTGCGGACAGCAATACCGAGACCACAGTCATTATCGTCAATAAATGGTAGCCTGGAGAATAAATGCGTTAATAGAAATGCCACCAATAGTGCACTTTGTAAGAAACATACTTAATTCCCAATTCAGTCCAATCATTACGTTCACGATCGGCATCGCCGCTGAGGAGCAGACCAGCCAAAACAACTTCAATCAAATTCCTCAGTGCAGACCGCACCTCGGAAATCAGAGAGCGGTAACAGAGAAGCTGGCGACTCAAAGGACCGGAGTAGCCTATTGGCTTATGCTGCAATTTCGCAATACATGCCACCCGGGAAACCAGCATGTTAAAAGACTTATCCTCTTCTAAAAACCATGGTCTAGTTAGCTCCGTTCTGAACGTGACAGATTGTACCCGAAGAAACGTACCTGAGCCTCTCATCGGCCCGCCCGATACATGAGAGAACCATTGCTTGGTGTTGAGAAGATCCATGCGAAGCATTTCAATGGCAATGAAAATAGCATCTTCAAGGTTGTCCGCTGGGTCCACATTTGACAGCGCTTGTTCGAGACATTTCCCCCACGCGGTGAGCTTGTGCTTCTCATCGACATAACCACGCAATTGCAAGAATCGCCACATTACGTTGGATAAGATGTCCTCTTGTGTTGACAGGAACTAGAATCATAGTCAGATATGCGAGTAGATGGCACAAATGTATCTGGAAACATACGGGGGTGTCTTTGGCGGCAAATGACTTCGACGTGAAGTCCGAGGTGTTAGCACTCTGAATGGCAAACTTTATAGACCCGCGAGGCGCTTTCAGCTCCTTGACACTCTCAGGCAGCTGAGCACCGGAGACCTTCCAGGCCTGGATAGTCTCCTTGACCGATGGGATACCCTTGAGGTTGATATTTCTCTCTGATTTCTCATCAAACCATGGACGAATATGAATAACTTTCGTCTGATAAAATCGGTGGAGGGAGTTGGCCAGCAAACAAATTGACTGTGTACGAATTGGAGTGAGAGTGTCGCCCACGAGTTGACGGTAGACCTCGGTATTTTCAGTGCCCAGGGGCAGTGAAATGCGCACCTCGCCTGATGTCAGGAAGTTGGGAACATCTGGGCCCAGAACACCCTTCGAGAGGTAGAAGTATAGCTCCTCGGGGAGTCGTTGTCCGATGAGCTCGTGCATATCAGATGACGTCGTTTCTTGGTCCATGGGACCCACGCGGCCTTCAACATCCATATAGACGTGATGTTTCACAATCATGTATGCTCGCTTGTAGCGGTCTGTGTATTGAAGTTCCTGCATGCGGCGATCTTCCTCGTATTGGGCGCACAGCGTCAAGGCGCTTCGCCCAGTCGCGTTAAACATGGGTAAAGCATCACGAACGGAGGGGATCTTCCCGGGAAAGGCAGGACTCTCGAAAAGCGGACAAGCTCTCAGGAACGGGGAGCCTAGCAGCAGGCAGAAATCAAGGAATTGATCATTCGACAGGCGACCGAGTTCCTCTTGAGCGTTCTGCTTCGTGATCCAGGTGAATTGTGCGGGTTCGGTCTCGATACGGGTCACCAGCTTTTCAAGGTCGAACAAAAGAGCTTCGGATGGTCCGTAAACGGCATCGACGACGGGGTTGGCGCCACGAGCAAGATAGGCGAGCTGTGTTCACTCGTCTGTCAGCGGCATCGATATCTCCAAAAGTCACGCGATCACTTGTCTCATCCGTCGGAACTCACCTGAGCGGCGGCACTGTAGGGGGCCACCATGAAGGAGACGCCATTCTGGTTCAAGATCCGCTGCAGGAACTTGTAGAGGGTTTCCGGGGGAGGGGTCCCTGGTTCGCAGTATTCATAGTCAGCTCCTGGTGTGATGTCCGTGTGGGACCAGGTATAGGGGAGTATAGATGGTGAAGAGGTCGTCCATAGTCTGGCGGGTTCAAATAAGAGAGTGGTGATCATACCGGCATTGCTGAAGGCGTCGACGACCCGATCGGCCTGCTGCTGGTCGTAGAGCTCCCAGGCCTGCTCGAAGGAACGGGCAGCGGACTGAGTGGGGGTGCGGTTATCCTGTTTGCCAAATTCGAGGCCATTGAAGACGAAGACACAACCGACGCCAAGATTCTTGAAGGTCTGGAGCTCCTTCTCGATATTGCTTCTCAGGGCGAATGGGAAGCCGCCCAGTGCACCCAGCAGGGCTTCGCGCGTCGAGACGTTGATCAAATGTTGCTCAATGAAATGCGACGCATCGATACCGACAACGGCTCCTTTGAGGGCCGAGAGGGGGAGGGACTGGGTGCGGCCTACGGCCCATTCATCGAAAGGACGGACTAAGACGAAATCACCGGTTAGGGAGCCGCGAGCAGGCTGAGAGAGTGCGAGGGACCTACTTGGCATGATGATGAAGCTGACGGGCAGGAAGTACAGCTAAGTGCCAAGCATTGAGGCCCGAAGAGAACGAGCAGAGAGGGTGGTTGGCAGTTGGGGGGAGGGGAGGATGATCGCGGGAGCTGGAGGATCGCGATGTTGCGAAACGAGGAGGGGGGAAAGCGGAGGAGTTGATTTGGTCCCATATGTTATTTTTTATTTTTTATTTTTTTTATTTTCGACCCAACCCCCTTTCCTCGCAGAACAGCTGTTTGGAAAGTATCAGGCTATCCTGGGAACTGTATTTTTTTTAGTTTTTTTATACTATTTCTCTATTTTGTGTTCGGTGGTTTTCATGGTGCTAGTCGCTAGTCTCCAACATGGGTCGAGGCAAGCTTATGGTTAGACAGAGTCTAGACCATCACCAGTTACATACTACGAGTAGTTAGTATAATACGTAGTTACTTCACTTCTGTTCCCTGGCATTATGAGAGTCTGTGGAGATCGTCCTATTCAAGTTATCCACCATGGTACCTAAGTAGCTAGCTGCCTTATATATATCTTCCCCCCAACTTGCTCTCACTCCAAGTCCGAGTCGGATTCTCGGAGGACAGCACCCCCCGATCAGCAGAACAACCACCAACTGGGTTTAATACATGGGAATCGCGGGGCTAGCATATCGGAAGTCGCCTGTGGAAACCGTGGGACCCAACTTCGGCTGTTAGATATGCCAGATCCGCGATAGGTCGGTCAAGCTTACATTGATTCCACCGATATCTCCCTAGCGCAGGTCCGCTGCGAGCTATATATGACCTCTGTCCCACTTCCAATTCGACTGATCTCTCCGCACGTTTGATCACTTCACCATGTCTGACCCCGACGTCACGGCCCCAATCGAGCTTCCCGTCATCGACATCACTGACCCCCTTGACCCCGCCGTGGGGAAGGCGATGCTGGATGCCGCGGCCAAGTATGGATTTCTCTATGTGAATAGCAAGGGCTCCGATTTCTCCCCAGAGGATGTGGATCACGCCTTTGGTCTGGTATGCATATAGTAATCCCCAGAGCTACATAGGATAGATATCTATCCCTTTTGGAAACTGACACCGCAGTAGTCAAAGAAGTTCTTTGCATCCCCCGCCGAAGGGAAGGAGAACTGCCGTATCATGCCTAATGTAAGTGCCGAGTGAGCCTCGAGCTGTCAAATGCCCAATACTGACCCAAAAAATAGAACCGTGGCTGGTCTGGCATGCACACAGAGACACTCGATCCTGAGCACCAGCGTGTAGGTCAATCCACATCTCGTCCCATATAACGAATACACTGACCATATAATGTTTCATAGACCGGTGACTTTAAAGAGCACGAGCTCACCCATACCCCCAGATGCAGATTAGAAGACTAACGGTAACAGAGCTATGAATTTCGGCGACTTCAAGGACGGTAAAGCCCAACAACCTATGCCTCCAGTCCTGGCACCACACGAGTCCGAAATCAACAACTTCGCCACTATCTGCAACAAAACCTGCAATCGAATCCTCAGCCTGCTCGCTCTGGGCCTAGAGGTTCGTCAATCTCACCACCCACCAACAGCACAACGCTAGACAAAGCACTAACCACAGACCACCAGATGCCCCAGGACTTCTTCACCACCCGCCACGACCCAAGCCGCGGACCAACTGGAAGTATCCTACGCTACCTGTACTACCCATCAATATTTTCCCCAGCAACAGCATCCTACAAGCATGACAAGGACGTCCGTGCTGGTGCACACTCCGACTACGGCAGCATCACGCTACTCTTCCAAAAACCCGGCCAACCAGGTCTAGAAATTCTCACACCGGAGGGAAGCTGGGCGCCCGTCCCTATTGTCCCAGGTAATGACCCATCCACTTTCCCCTTCCCGCCTATTCTAGTGAATATTGGGGATCTGCTGAGCTACTGGACGGATGGTCTGCTCAAGTCTACTGTGCACCGGGTTGTGTTCCCGCTGGCGGAGCAGCGGAGTCCGAACCCCCAGGATCGGTATACGCTGGTCTACTTCTGTCATCCTGTTGATGCGACGGAATTGGTTCCTGTTCCTAGCGAGGTTGTCAAGGAGCATCGGGCGAAGTCTGGCGGTGTTGGTGTTGTTGGATTTGGTGGTGGTGCGGGTACTTTGGAGCCTGGTAAGAGGCCACTTACTGCGGCGGAGCATTTGGAATCGAGGTTGGCAGCTACGTATGGGTTTACGAAGAAGGAACAGATTTCTTGTGTATAGAGGATTACATGTCTACGTGGTGATGCCAAAGACTTAAAGTAGATGCAAATGCAGATGGTTCATTCATTGAGAAACGAAGGGCCAATGAGTGTAGACGAACGCCGGTGCCGCGATGGCAAAGTGCAAAGACACAAAAGACAAATCCTCCAAACATAGGTGACATCATAGATGGGGGTGCAAGAGGTAAGAATGAATGAAAAATGCTTCAAGAGACCGTGCGATGGTCGGACGTGTCGATGATGTTGTCCATCTACGGACATAGGAAACTCGTGATAACACAATTAAGGTATGTGAGACAAGCGGAGGGTTAAAAAAGAAATTGAAACATAATCAGTAAAACGCGGCCCAATATGATAAAATGTGGGGAGTAAAAAAGGATATACACTCATGACGGCTGGTGGGATATGTGAAAAAGGAAAGGCCCCAGGATGGAGGACCCGGCATCAGAAAAAAAAGATAAACCATGTGGGAGAGTGAGCTGTACGGAAATCAGAGAATAATGAGAATGAAAAAGAAAAAGCCAGATGACATGTAAAAGGTATCTTCGAGGGTTGAATGAAACGCCGCCAAATTTTGCAATGCCATGCGTATTTGTTTGAGTGGGACGTAAGTCTTTGGAATAAGGTGTGGTTGGGGGGATGCGTAACGAATATGACGCTATGCGAGCCAGTATGCATGGGAAATCAGAAAAGGAACTCCTTCGAGGTCGTCGGGTCGTATCAAGGGGAGGTGTGGCACCAGTGACGGTGGTAAACCCATGCTGCCTTTTGGCAGTCTTTGCTGCAGTACTTGGTGCGGCGGCAGCGGCGGCATTTCGCGAACTGGCGCTGGAACTCCTCCCACTTGCCGCACTTGTAGTAGGCACACTGGCGGATTCCGCCACGCGACTCATCCTTGCGGCAGAGGTTTCTCATCACCACGCAGGCCCAGTATTGCATGTCCTTGGAGTGGTGTCGAACAGTGAACTTCTCAACCAGTGGGAAGATGTTGACATCATCGGGCAGCAAATATTCATCCTCATCCTCCGGCATCTCAACCGGGGTGGAGGGATCGGCATTTTCATCGAGAAGATGCAGTTCCCGATCGATCTTGAGCTTGGGTACAAGGTGAGAGCGCTGGAAGTAGGAACGGAGGTTGCAGTACTTGGAGACATAAGCCAGGAGCTGCAAAGACATCAAGACATCCTCATCCCGAGGCATGGTGGTCAAGACCCCCTGGGAGGCGGGCGTGCTGCGGTCACGGAGATACATGGCGTAGGGACTGGGGGCGAGGGTAGGAGAATTTGGGTTATTGGTGGCCTGGGTGGGGGAAAGACCGAGTCCACCGTTGTTTTGAGCGTTTCCGTTGTTGTTGATAATGCTGCCATCAACAGTGGAGCGATGTGCGATGTTGAAGGTCTCGGCCTCCTGGCCTTCCTCCGAGGGATCGGTCACGGTCAGATCATGCGTGGCAGAAACATCATCAATCATAGTGGTGTTTTGCTCATCAACGCTATCAATCTCCATCCGATTCGGCAGGCCGACGATAGGTTCAGCATTTTGTCCTAGGACATTATCATCGCCCATCGTCGAGTCCTCACCGTTGGCATCATCCGACTCACCGGATGCGGATTGCTGTTGGCGGATGGCGGGGCGTTGAATGGCGGGGGTGGTCTGGGGGACCCTTCGAGATTGAGGCTGGATCGGTCCACTCGGCGTTGTTGGGGAGTCAGGCTGGGAGATGATGCCAGTCTGCAGACCGGGAGGCATGCTAGGAAGGCGTTCCGCATCACGCACCGGTCGGAGACCGAATGCCTCAGGGGTATCGACTGAAGGGACGGCAGTGGCAAGGGGTTGCATGGCTCGCACGCGATGGTTCGTGCGAGAAAATCGGGCATCATGGACCCGGTGGTTGTGAGCCTCCGGTCGGAATGTGGTTTGTTCGGGTGGCGAGGTGGTGGGGGCGCGGGGAGGAGAGGTGATATCCATCACATCGGAGTCGGTCGGTTGGTTATCCCCATAGTAGGGCTGAGGGATTTCGATGCTCGGAGGAGGGGCTTGGCGACGAGAGGATGGGCGGGATTCAGCGTTGGGAGTTTCATCTAAAGTGGCGGATCGTCCAGCGACCTCGCGGGTGGAGGCACTAGGCTTGCCGGAGTGACGGCTCGACGAGTGCTTGTGAGGCTCAGGGTCTGCGCGCGACCGCACCTTGTCCACCACCTTGATGTAATTATCCAGGATGGTGGCGATGACGGGAACCATGTCGGCTTCGACAACTCTGGTTCGCACACCCTCGGAGCCCCTGACTCCGATATTGACGACGCACTGGAAAGCGAGACTCCATTTCCACATCTCCATCAAATCCTTGCTTCTGCCCTCCTTCAGGATGCACACGAGCCGTTCGATGCCGCCATCGACGGTCAGGATATCCCGAATCCGTGCAGACGAGGTTGTGAGGTATGCGAGGTGATTAAGGGAGTTGATTAGCGGTAGAGTCGATGTGCAGTCAAGGGCTCTGCGGTCGTAGAGGGTGGTTGTGATGTTGACCGAGGCCTTGTTCACATTGGGAATACTGAAGTTGACTTCCCGCATGATGAATCGGCGATAGCGATCAGGCGATCGTAAGCACTAAAAAAGATAAAGAGGAAAAAGATGAAATATCATCCAGGGATCGAAGAGAAAGTCGAAAGGCTAGATGGCGAGGACCTTGACGATTTGGCCGAAGAGTGGGATTTCTGTGCCCCCTAACCTGACGAGATGGCGCCCACAACGACGAGATGGGTGAAGTGTCGCGAGTTGAATTGAAATTAATCCAGAGACATCAGGAAGACCGATGGATTCGTGTAGATGATGCTCGATGGGATCGCAGCGCGTGAGGGGAGGGGGTTGGTAATGACTCCACGAGGCCAAAGGGAGGACAAGCGAAGCGCCGGGGGGCGATGAGCGTCAAGTGGCAGACAGTGGGATAGGAGAGTCCAGAGTAAATTCAAAGGAGAGGACAGTCTTCCCACGGCGATGGGAACAAGACGAATAGATCGGAGGGAGGGAGATGACGATGGCGAGGCGATGGCGATGGAGAGGGGATGAAAAGCCTTTGAGGGCGAAAGCGGAGAGGCGTCAGTCAGGTGTGTCTCCTTAATATTACGGTACCCGCCCTCCGCCCTCCGCCACCCGTGAGTCGCTGTCGCTATTGCTAGTTCTATTTTTACGCTCTGATGGATTAGTTTTGGCAGTTAAACAGTCCTATCACTGTTAAATGAGGATATCCGTTCAGCCCAATCTCGTTGTTTCTCGCCTGCAAGTTCTCCGATTCCCTCGTGGCGGCTATTGCATTCCTCGCCCCGGACACCCGCCACCTGCGCTCGGCCTTGCGACTCCAAGTGGAGGTGTCCAGTGTAGATGGTCCGTTCCAAGGGCTGATCATGGCATGATTGAGCAATGGTCATGCATCGTGCATAATGCTGCTATTGGTTTTGCCTTTCGATCTTCATTCTGCACACTTGCCTACATAATCTCGCGTGGTGGTCATGTCCATTCGGATAGATCAAACCAGTCCCGACCAGATATCATGGGTCTGTATCGGAAAATGCGAACGGTCCAATATGTACCCGGTTTATTGGCTAGAGCCATTAGAGGAGATAGTTTGAAGTAAACCCCCAAGGTAGATAGAGGCGATGGTCTGGCTAGAGCAGGGATACCCTCCCACCATGGCTCTTAAAGACATTTCCACGACAAGGCAAAATGTCCTGAGTAGATACAACAAGGAGGCCACTACGAGAAACAATACGGAGGTTGTTCATCTCATCTCGGGGGCAATATCAAAATTCCGGCGAGACAAAAGAAGGCCGGAGCGAAGACCGCGAACGCCGAGGGCCAGAGCCCGCCCTCTAGTGTCTCCTAACAGGGGTCGATCATGTTTTCTCATCTTCTCCAGGGCACGGCAGCGTCTCCCCCTTTTCGCTGGTCATAGCATCGGGTTGATGTCCTAAATCATGGTGGGGATTGCATCGACTGGCATTCTCGACTGTATTTTGTACAACACATACAATACAGCATGTCGGCACCTACAGTCTGTCAGTTCTCTCGAGGGCCTCGGGCCGAAGCCGAGAAATGCAATCAGGACTACACGCTCACTCAATGATTATTTGGGGATTCTCTGAGGCATCTATTGGGCATTCAATCAAGTTTGGCCTAGTGGATGTCTCTTCCCAGTCTATGAGGTCACATACGCTTCGCATTTCTGTTTTGCACTGATCGCTTTTCCCATCAACAACTCTAGTCTTATTCGCTCCCATCACATCTTCATCCATCATTACAAAGCTCATCAAGCTAGCATGAATAATCCCGAAACTGCCGAGTTCCTGTGCGGCCGCGAAGGTATGGACCTCACTCTTGATCCACCATCCGAGCCATCTCTCTACCTGCCCCGCCAACCCTGGGTGATTGATAAGAAGCTCTCTGAACGATCTCAATTTAAGACGTAACAAGATATTAGCGATGGCCTTGGACTTCCATTCGCAGCTGCTAGGTTTCTCTGCCATCGCAAGGATAATCCATAATCCTAACAAGAAGGCTTTTAGGGGGAATTATCTTCAAATTCCGGTCATTGCCACTCTATATTAGAGCCGTCTGATTCGACGAAAGTAGACTCGTAGCCCACAGGTGACCTGTCAGGGCTGCTGCTGAGGTATGACTCTGGGCTGATCCGTTCAGTTCGCGGTTGACTCAGCCGCAGCGCTTCTGCAGAGCAGCAAACGGACTCAGCCTAACAGCTTTGGGCCTGACATGATGAATTCTCACACGGACTTGCACTTGCGCTTGCGGCACGTCTAGGAGATGCTAAGGCTAATCACAAGGCTACTAAGGGCGACTATTACTGTATCTCAAAGGGCTTTGTTATTCCATGTCGATCCTCCAGTGGGGCGAAAGTTTTCGCACGTCCCAAATTCGGTGGGCCGTTGAAAGCAGGAGACCGGGACAAGTGCAAAACTGGATGACGTGCAGGAACCAGGAGGTCTGGTCTAGGTTTAGTACGGAGTACCGCTGATGGAGACAAGTCAAATACGATACTGCTCTAGGAAGAGAGTGAGGATAAGCCTGCAAGACAGAATGCTCCGAAGCCATGGAGGAAAGAGAAACCGAACCGAACCGAACAGAAATAGCAAATGATGATCGACCAACGGCAATAATATCAAGCCGAAGTTGATATTGGCTGGGCGAAAAAGGGGGCCCCAAAGGCAGCGCCTGGTGGGGACTCATTTTCCTGACGCGCGCCGAGGAACAAGAGCGCGAAGCCATTCGGCCAAGGCAAGAGAAGTCGGATCCAACCGTTGGGCCCCGCCGGGGCGGTAATATTTACTAGTTACTAGTTAGTTAGTACATATGTAGTTAGTAGTTAGTCGTCGGGGGACAGAACCAGCTGGGGCACAGAGCCACAGAGCCTCGAGTTCCAGGGAGATTATTCAGGTTAGTCAGCGTCGCCCAGCCCCGTTCTCCCACAGTGGAGCCATTGAATTGCAGCGAAAAGAGAGAAGAGAGAGCTTGGGCCGAGTGGGTTGTACAGCAGTCCGGAGCTGAGAGGGCTCGGGGCATGCTGGTTGGGATAGAGATGGTGATGAGGTGAGAGGGAGAGGGAGTGTGTAGTGTGTACATCGTGTAGGATGATGAAGAATGAATTCTCGGTTCTCACCAGTGTAATGAATTCTCGGTTCTCACCAGTGTACTCTGTACAAAGAGAAAAAGGAACCGTGATCTTCGCACGATGACGCCAGGGGATGGAAATGGACGAAGCGCCGAGATCGAAGGTCCGTAAACTAGCTCTTTGCTCGCAGAGTCGTGGAGACAGGGGCCGATTAGTGCTTGCCAGTATCTGACCCATTTCCCTGCCTCTCCCTCTCCACAAGACCAGGTTGCATTTCTATTGTTGGAGGGCTGGAGAGGACTGGAGAGGCCACTATTGACCGTGCCGAACTCTTTTTATCCCTCATCCTTACCCTAGGAATGCCCCCAATCCCCAATTGACCTATAACCAGCCATTGAAGACCACCCCCTCCCCCCCCACCGTCGTCATCCATTGTTCACACAGTAAGCGCAGAAGTTCATGCAGCATGAAAGAGAGTAGAGTTGGAGGTATGTTATCGACAGGGACTACAGTACTGACAGTATGGGACCCCCTGTAGGTGGTGTATTGCAGGTGTATTCCCCACATAGGGTCAGCAAGGGTACTAACGTAGAACTACGTGTGCAAAGAACATGATGAATGTAGATTAGACCAGAGTTATAAATTGATCAGATTTCAAGTTATCTCTGGTATGCAGTCATAGAAATCACCTCTATTAATACCACCACCCTATGTATGCCCAGTATGCAGACTACTGTATGCAGGATGCAGTGTATTGTAAGGATGGTACTAGGGTAACGTAATGTACTGGAAGGTCCAACTGGATCAGGGGGGAGTCTCCCTCTTCCTTTTCCCTCCAATTTGCGCCGCGACTCGTACAGAATCCCTCCACCCCCCCCTTGTTAATTAACAGATTATTTTACGGACGTATTATGATCACAGCTTGAGGCCTCACCCCGTCCTCCTTCGATCCACTTTCAGCCCTCTCCCCTACCTTCCTCACCACCTCTCCATCCCTTGGTCCTGCTCTCCCTCTTTCCCCTCCTTTCCCTTCTCGACTCCTAGGGGACCGGCATTATGGCATCCGACATGACAGGCGAACAGATGCAGGCCAAGATTACCGCGGCCAGGCGCGAAGCTGAGGGTTTGAAGGACAAGATCAAGCGCCGAAAGGATGAACTGGCCGACACCTCCCGTACGCCCATTTCCTCCTTTGCCCCCCTCCTCCCATCCACCCATCTCGATTCTCTTCCCCCCGGAACACACTTCCGAAGCAACTCGCCGGATAATGAAGTCCAAAGAGGGGATCCCCACAGATGAAAACACGATGCTGACATCTCGCTCGCAGTGCGTTCCGTCGCGCAAAACCAGACCGAAGCCCTTCCCCGAATCGGCATGAAGCCGCGCCGCACGCTGAAGGGTCACCTCGCGAAGATCTACGCCATGCACTGGTCCACAGACCGCCGTCACCTCGTCTCCGCTTCGCAGGATGGAAAGCTCATCATTTGGGATGCCTACACCACCAACAAAGTTCACGCCATCCCCTTGCGGTCATCCTGGGTTATGACCTGTGCCTATGCGCCTAGCGGCAACTACGTTGCCTGTGGTGGTTTGGATAATATCTGCTCCATCTACAACTTGTCTTCGCGCGAAGGCCCGACTCGCGTTGCGCGCGAGCTTTCTGGCCACTCTGGTTACCTTTCATGCTGTCGCTTTATCAATGACCGCCGCATCATCACCTCCTCCGGTGATATGACTTGTATGCTGTGGGATATCGAGTCGGGTTCCAAGGTCACCGAGTTTGCCGACCACCTGGGCGATGTTATGTCGATCAGTATCAACCCAACCAACCAGAACATCTTCGTTTCCGGCGCTTGTGATGCCTTCGCCAAGTTGTGGGATATCCGTACCGGCAAGGCCGTGCAGACATTTGCCGGCCACGAATCCGATATCAACGCCATCCAGTTCTTCCCCGATGGCAACGCCTTCGGTACTGGTTCCGACGACACCACCTGCCGTCTGTTCGATATCCGTGCCGACCGCGAGCTCAACAGCTACCAGGTACGTTTTCGCCTAATTCGCAAACAAAGCCGATATCCTCCCCTGGACTCAATACTAATATATCATCTAGAGCGAGCAAGTTCTGTGCGGTATCACCTCCGTCGCATTCTCAGTATCGGGTCGTCTCCTGTTTGCTGGTTACGACGACTTCGAGTGCAAGGTACGTCATCTCTCTAACTTGCTGGTTCATGGCTGGACGTGTGCTAATCGAGGTTCAGGTTTGGGATGTTCTTCGTGGCGACAAGGTTGGCTCGCTGAGCGGCCACGAAAACCGCGTGAGCTGCCTAGGTGTGAGCAACGACGGTATCAGCCTGTGCACTGGATCTTGGGACTCTCTGGTAAGTTTTGTTCTGATACTCACTGATTCCCACGAAACAATATGCTAACCACCATTGCCCTTCTATAGCTCAAGGTCTGGGCCTGGTAAACCTAAAAAAAAAAGAAACGCAAGATACCCCGTGTCGATCATTTGCAATGCTCTTATTCGAAATTTTCTTTGGGTCGATGGGTCGATTCGCCGCCATTGTACGATAATAATCAGTTACCCCGAGGGGGCCCCAAGTGGTTCTCGCGATTACGGCGCAGTCAATCGGGTTCGTCGCATGCGATATGGAAAGTGTATGGTGAAGGCGAGCGTGACGCTGGGGAAGAAACGAAAGCGACGACACAATGTTCTGGGCAATGACGAGAGCGCTCGCGGTAGTTGTACAGTGAACCAACCGGTGCTGCGAAGGCCGAAGCAGGTCTTCTTCTGATACTTCCGTGGCGATTCCCTCTTCTCATCGGTTGCCTGATCCTCCTGCTGGATGATGCCTTATTTTTTATTCCCGCTTCTCTTTTATTTTTTCTTCTTGACGTCTTTTTTGATCCCCCCTCCCCCACTTTTTCTTCTTTTTTTTTTTCTATTAGCCCACTTCGTTCTGGAATACCTTTTCACCATCAGTTCTCGGTATGTATTTTCTCGGTGATGGAAAGGACAGGACCGGCCTGTTGGATGTTGGCCATGATTTCCCTCCTGCTTTATTTTCTGCGTTACCTGCGTTACCTGCGTCATCTCATTCTCATTTCTCATTTCGACAATTTCTTTTTTTTTTTACCTGTCCCCTATCTCCTTGTGTCCTGTCAAAGAAAGAAGGGTTGTCTGTACCTATTGTTGTCTTTGAATCTCCCGTGGAAACCGTCCATCGGATGTGATACTGTTTCCAGCAATTTTCCAATTTCCAATTTCCATTTGTGATTCAAAAATATTTCGTGTCTGCCCTTGAGGAATACAGGACCTCGGTTTCCATTCGAGCACGCGGTCTTTGTTTCTGTGCTGTGTATTAGGCGTCTGCGAGTGTGGCGTGATCGTCAGACAGGGCATTTATACAAGGTCTCTGGTTCATCAGCCCCGTCCACTGGCAGTCCGTCTGGAGGTAGATGAGGTTGGATCAATTGTAGTTGAGCACCTCTCGAGTGTTTCCAGGATCCAGCATGTAGGATGCCAATGGTAGTCACCATGCAGCCACCATGGATGTAGATGGAGGGTGATAGTGAGATATTAGTACTAGGATAGTCGGGGGAAGGCCGAAGGTAATAGTTCACCGGGGACAGAACACGCACACGCCGAACACACCGAACAGCGCAGAACAATGTAGAACACGCAACTGGCACCGATTGATGCCTGACCAACTTGAACCCCTCCCATGACGTGGACGTGGACATCCTATGGGTGGGCGTGGACTGGAGCGGGATATCCTGCAGGAAGATCCCACTCACACAACGGACAGCGAACACCGTCGTGGTCATGAAACATGGACATCACAGCACATCACATCACATCCCCACTTATTTCCCGGCCGACAGTTCGGCTGCAAAAACGCCCAATTGACTACCGAGCGGAGATGAGAGAAGAGAAGCGCACGAATCATCACTGGTTTGAGTCCTTGAATTGACACCCCCCTTTTGTAATATAGTCAGGGCTCGTTGCGTATTACCTAGTCTACAGGATACTTCTACCTTTTCTACCAGTATTTAAATAGCTTTACTAATTACCTAGAGTATCTAATAGGGTACTTCAGTAGCTACCAACTGGTAAAAATATATGAGATAAAAATTTAGAACTGGGTATGCAAAAAGGAGACGGTAACACCGCTGCCCCGGGAAGTGATCGGCTCCCGGAGCCTAGCCTAAGTTAGTCACCCCGCCGCCCTGAGCTGCTCCCTGCCTGATCACTCACCCCCGATGCTCTGGCTGGCCCGCGTTAGCTCTTCTTTGTTTCACTTCCCCTGATGATAAGCGCTTTAATGCCTAAAACTACGGCCGTTCCTAGGAGCCTGGGCAAAGAAATAACCTAGTCTTATATTGCTTCTACTCTCTAGCGCTTACTCTCAGAGCTTATTGCTAAACGATTATAATCCGCTATTCTACACAAGAAATAAATTCGTCGTGAACTCACTCTCTATTGATTTTTTTCCCCCTCTTTGTTTTATAATGGCAATGTATACTTCACTTAGCCATATTCTGAAACATAAATGTCCGTCGCTATTTCTGCCTCTATGCTCTAGATTAGGTTAGTCCTAGGACTGTCATTTATTACTACCGTCTAGCACAAATTGTATACCCCTTAAGTCGTATTATATTTTATATAACGTAGCTGGAAAGATGTCAATAGCTGCCTAAAGTATGATTATAGTCTAACCGGCCCCTTTCACAAATTACCATCTACAATAGACCCTCGCATAGTGGGCTAGTGTTGTGGTTGTGGATTGTATTTTTCTTTCATTATGATTATTTATAGTCTCCCACATAATACTAGTGTCACGGCAGATGCCTGTCTCATTCTCTCACATATTCATCCTTAAGATGGGCTGCGACAGGTTGAAATAAGGACAAGAAACCAGAGATATCCCCATAACCCTACCACATTACAGAGTGTAGGCGACATAGTTATTGACATAGGTCCGCCGTCAGGGTAACTGGCCGGGGGCATCCATAGACCTTCTTATGAGCTGGGGTACTGTAGCAGGCGGCATCATTGGCCGCACAGTCAAAGGCCTCACAGCCGTCTCCGGGGCTGAGCGAGTTGGGATTCGCTGCGAAGGGGTTGCCCCATTCCGTGCTCAGTTCATCTTGAAGAAGGATGCGGTTAATAAAAAGATTCCTAGATGACAGATAGATTTGGTGCACTCACAGTACGCGTAGTTCGGGTTGGAAGAGAACGAATAACCAAAGAAGAGAGGCTTATCCAGCGTCTTTGTCTTGGCGATCTTGACGGTCTGCACATCCCATCTCCAGTCAGTTTCCCTTGCCACGAGGAGCATTGTGCAGACCGAGTAGGACGGAGTAACGTACCGAGCCAGATGCTCTAAATTTCTCAGAGAAAGTTCCCCCCTTGGGAATGGTTGTGAGAGGGCCGGGGGCGCTGCCATCGTAAGGGAATGACTGCACATACACGGAGGTAGCACAGTGGTTATTCACGATGGCATTCTGGGCCGAGACCAGGCCGAGGAAGGCACCAAATGTGATCAAGGAGGTCTTCATAATTGATATTTCGCTTTTTGTTTTGCAATAGAAGCTTGGATTATCTATTTCCCTCCCGGCAAGGGAAGGAAATGACGGTCTTCATATAGGTCTGCTGCTCGGACCACAGGCATTACCAATGATGTACCGATGGATTACATCCGGGAGGCCTTTGATCTAAGACATGGCACCTATTCCATGTCTTGGATTGTCAGGCCACCGCCCGGGGATCCGTCCCATGGCCAATCAACACGAGTGGCAGCTGAGACATGCGCATCACCACCACTGCATGTACTCCGCATCAAAGACAACGCACTGGGCGCGATAGCGTTACATCCACCCCGTGACCACGCCAATTTCTCAACTCTGGCTGGAGCTTTTGTTGATGATTCTCCATGTGGAGCAAAGGATGATTTCAGCGGTGCGGAGAACCTGCCAGGATCAAGGAATTCGTCGGTTTAAGATGGAAGATTCAACCGGTTTCTCCGCTCGCAACTCGAGTCGCGGTACCGTCCGAGTCATCTATACGTGCCGCGCTTGAACACGATGATTATTTACCCCGCCAGGCCCGAGGCTCTCTCCATTTGTTACAAGGTGCCTTCGTAGTTGAGTGTACAGGCAAGGGAAATGGGAGTACGGCTCTGAAACGGAGTAGATTCTTCCTTCTTGGGCCAACATGCCCTTGGTCGACTGGTCCATACCAAGAATCCCATGTCAGTCATGCGGTTACTCTGCCTAGTTCAAGTTCGTATAGTACCCACTTTGACGAACTCGTGTCGAGAACCGACCGGGGATTTCTGCATGTAAGAAGGCGGATTCAAACAACCGACTGTCTTCTACTATAAGGAGGCGAACAATGCAGCCATGGAACCAGTGCCACGCAAATGCACCGTTCTAGTACATGGTGTGAAGAAAGAAATGCCGTTCTGCTGACTATAAATTGGCATCTAACTATGCTATGAGGCGCCACGCGGTTAATCAGGCACTCAGGGCGACTATTAATAGATTGTGAGGAACTTTCGGGAGACCGCTGACCTAAAACCGAGAGAAACTGGGGCGCTAGTCGCCTGGGGACGGAGAAGAGGTAGGTTTCGGTACTGGATCACAGAAACTGCGGGGTAACAATTGATCATTTCAAAACACAGGGAGCATTTGGATCTTATGAGGGTACTTCTGCCCATCACATTGGCTATAGAGAATACCTCGATAGAGAGTAAAGCCACTCGATGTAATAGTCTTCACGTATATATGTATATATATATCGAGCATAAGCATAGCCTTGCATAAAGTTCTCCTACAACGGGTGTATGGATAGTGGGGATTTGTGTAAACTGCACTACCTACCGTACTTACCCCAGAGTATCGTCCACTGAAGATATGCTATGGTGGTCACTGTAGAGCCGAGCATTGCGGGGGAGATCGATCGGCAATATCAATTTTGAAATTGAATCCCTTCTTGTGACAGACCCTACAACAGCGCACCTAGTCCAGGGACCGCAACTTACTGACGGGCCACCCAGGGCTAACCATTTTTAGGAACTATACGTTAGCAACAAGTCACGTGAGCACACAGGTTGTGAAGCGGAGGCGGAGGCGACGCTAGGAACGGCCGCACTTCTACCATCGTCCGCAAGTGCGAATATCCAGTAAACAGCACGTGACCACAGGGGGTACCAGATGGTAGTTGGAAGGCTTCACACCAATATACCATCAGGGGTACCGACCAGTATGCCACAACAAGGAAGACTAAGATATATAAGGACGCTTATTCACACACATGGATTAGTTTTTCGCGATCTATCAATCTAAGTTACTACAGTATACTTCTGGTTAATAATATTCTTCATAGTTCAACTCTTGTGACAAACATACTACGAATAGGGGAGCTCTTCAGACTGAAATAATTGGCGCTCTACCTGACACGTCCTTCGAAGTTACTCAATAGGAACCCGGAGTCCGTGTAAGGTGTAGTACAAGCAACGGTATGGTTGCGAGTCGATACTAAGGATCACCGAGTGGTGCCCAGAAGACTGGATTCAGCCGCCTTAGCACATATCCCAACCGCCCCTCATAGCAACTGATAAGTTGTTGACCGACGTTTAGCCACTCACTGTGACTAGTTAGCAACGCGTAACACTGATCCATTTCTTTCAATATGCTCAATGTTGTTTCTTTTAGAAATGACATGTCTTTTTTTGGACAACATTTTTCTCTAATTGCCGCCGACGACTTCGATTGTACTCGGGACCACGTAAGTGCTCCTTCTTGTTCATAGGAGACAGACCCATCTGGAGAAGACATGGCTTCAAGAAACGAAAGAGCCGATCGGGAAAAAGAAGAAGAGAGGAAAGAGGTGGGAAAAAGAGGGAAAAAGAAAGCTAGGACAAATTATTCGAAAGGATCTGAGCGGCACAATGAAGACAAATCGGCTCAAGAGCTACGAGCTGATGAAGGGGGAGGAGTCCCTTTAAATATTCGAGAGATTAATTCAATCCTTTCCGTCTGACTATGTCTTTTCTATTTTTGCATAGAGCGGCTGTAAGCGGACAAAGAATGGTATGCAATCGACATTACCCTACTCTTAGCCTGATCCTTGAGCAACCTGCGGGACTCCCGAAGTTCTCAGGGAGCTCAATGCTTAAGCATGCTACCTGCAGTCATGGGACTTTGGTGACTAATCATTTGGTAAAAAGGACGCTTAAAATGGCGTCAAACGTAACTATTTTCGGCGTCCGATTTACCGTTCGCTCGCGTTGTGATGTATCTTATGATATACCATGCTATACTTTAGGAGGCAGCCGGATGTTCGTTTATCATTACTCCCATTACTCACCGGTTCTCGTTCTCATTCAGGAAAAAGGTCAACCGAGCATGGCAACTATTCTTATTCTACCCTAGGGTAGTTCGTGCAGTGGAGCAGATCCCCAATCAACCAAACCAACTCCACACAATCCAATCCCGGTCCCTGTTTATTTTAAGTTAAACGCAAGGCAATACGAACCAGGCTTTGGGGGCCAAATCAAAAGGCCCAGTCGAACGACTGGGCCTTGGAGTGGAATCACCGACTAATTACGGGGTCAGAGATATCCTCATTGGAGTGCAACGATCTGCACGTCGAGTTTCAGAGCCAAGACAGCACAAACACAGGAGGGTGATGAAACGGGCAGTCGTCATGCATGGATGCATCCATGCATCCATGCCCAGTCGCACGAACCGCTCGCACTGACGAAACCTTGGTTTCCACGTGGATGCCTTCAACAGAAAGTCGGTTGGCCCCAGCCAGGCTACTTCACCACCGGGATGGCCCATGAACAAGGCTGCGAATGCCTAGATTCGCGGTGAATGTCTACAGCAAGGACGGGGACACACAACCATACCGTCTCATCTCATCTCATCGACGAGTATCCTGTACGCATCTCAGATCCACGTTCTTCGGCTCTTCGGTGGGTCCCGGGCTGAAACGCCCATCGAAAAGGGGCTGCACCTTCGCGGCACCGTTTCACCCTGGCGATCTCTTCCCATCTCAGCCCCAACTCCGTCGACATTCCTTTCGACTTGCTTCAGGGGCTCTTCACTTACCGAACCAAGCTCTGCTTGCTTTTTTTCGCCAGGCCTCCGTCCGATCTAGCCTCTAGCCCCCCCAGGCTGCGTGCCCAACCCCCGAACAACTTAAAAATCCCCATCTCCACCCCCGTCTCGTGCACTATGTCCTCCGCCGCCCAGGAAGAATTCAACCAGCTGGTCAACAGCAATCGCGAGCGAGCCTCCGTCCACCCTGAGGATCGCGACCGCGACTCTGACGACACCCCCCACCTCTCCGACGACGACCACGACGAGTCCTCCACCCGCAACTTGCGCCAGCGCCACACTGTCGACTCCGACGAGGAACAAGTAGACAGAAACATGGTCTCCTCTCGCAACTACCACATCCCCAACACCGTCTACGACGCAAACACCGGGCCTAAGGGCGTTATCGCCGATGCCCAGGCCTTCGAGCGTGCCCGCAAGAAGTCCTTCCGCCAGACTCTCCTCAGCGCCGCGGGCTTCGACTCGAATTCCTTTGGCTCTAAGGGTACCCGTGACGAGACAACCCCGCCGGCCGCTGAGGGGTCTTCGGGAAGCGATGATGACGAGGACCGGTTCATGCGGAAGTGGCGTACTTCGCGTATGCAAGAGCTTCAGGGCCGTAATAATCGTCGTCCCTCCCCGCGTGGCCGTCGCTATGGTACTGTCGACACCGTCGATGCGGCGGGGTACCTTGATGCTATCGAGAAGGTTACCTCTGACACGGTGGTGGTAGTTTGTATCTTTGACCCGCAGGTATGTGGTTCCTTTTTTTTTTTTTTTTTTTCTTCATGTTCACTTATTGAGTCTGGTTTGTCTAACTTTGATGCCTAGTCCGATGACAGTGCAATCGTGGAAGAGTGTCTCGTCACCATTGCTCGCAGACAACCCTCAACTCGCTTCATCAAGCTGCACCAGGAGATTGCCCAAATGAACCATATTCAGGCTCCCGCTCTCTTGGCCTACCGTGGTGGTGATGTCTTCACCACCATCGTCGATATCATCCGTAACATCCCCAAGGGCCGCAGCTGCAGCGCCGATAGTCTGGAAGATTTGTTGAAGCTGTATGTCTCCTCTCTCAATGGATCTAGTCTATCTTCCCGACACGTGCTAACTAACCCTTGCAGCAACCGCGTGCTATAGTCCTTCTTTGACCGGATTGATATGATTCTGTACAGCAACAGGCGTCCTGGTCTTCGGCTTACTTCCTCGACATTCCTCTCCCTACTATTTTCCTTCTCACCTTTCTCTTCTAACCTTGTCTTTACCTCATATTTACATTTCCTATCTTGTCGGTGCTAAAGAAAAGAGGCGGTCTAGGTGAGCATTGTTTTCAACGGCGTTGGATAATTTGATAGACTGCGAAGCTGGACCCGTTTATGGATAGGGTATTGGATTGGCGTTTTACTGCTTTCTGCGTCTTTCCTTTTTACTCGATCATGTTTTTCTTTTTCTTTTTGTGCTTTCTATCTCCCCACTTTGCATGTCTCCTTGTGTTGTCTCTCTCCCTCCATCCCTCTCTTTCCTTTAGTCTATCAAGGCTAGATCGTGTCTGGCTGGTCGGACTGCTCTTGTCTTGATGTTGGTTTAGTTAAGATATCCCATGCTGTTTTATTTTATGCCATTATCTCCTCTTGTAAGGGTCGAGTCTACTAGTTGGTTATCTCCAACGATGACGCTTGAACATAATTTCATTTAAGCTAGCCACGGAACTGCCTCTAAACCCCATGGACCTGAGTGTCCCAGCTAGTCAATCAAATCTCAGTTTCATTGTACGTATCCTAATTCAATGTTTGAGGGGATGACTAAAGTAACACCACGACATCAAAGTCGTAAGCAACGGCCACACTGAGGGAATTTAATTTGCATCAAACTCTCTCCACCGATTTTGTAGAACCAGGAAAGAAAAGATCAATAAAAAAAGAATGCCACCTCACTCCAGTGCACATTGCCTATTTTGGAACATCGGTATCTGACTCTACGCAAAATCAAGGGGGAGGCAACGAAACAAGACCTAGCCAGGTTCCTTCGAGGGGCCCACTAACTCCCAATATCAAGAATCACGGGACAAGAAACACAGAAAGAAGACATGAAAAGGGAGCAATAGATGAGGACATAGATAAGGAAAAGACCACCTTGGCAGTCAGGTTGTTCAAGGTACCCGAACAAGCTAAATCAAAAGTTCTGGACATGTTCCCACCCGATGGGAATTAAAGGGCATTACGGTCCGATGCAAAGTCCCACAGCATCTTGATGAGCGAGTCGGGGAGGGTATACAGGTCGACGTGGAATTCGCCCACTGGTAAAATGTAATTAGCACAGGTTCGGTTTGGAATTCCGTTAAGACGAATTGCAGGCAAGGGTTTAACCATGAAGGAAATCATGGAGAGGAAACTTACGCTCCATGTCGTTCTTGGTATACGAGTCCGCCGCCTTATTGTCGTGAACCATTTGCACGACCTGCAGCAAGTCGTCCTCGTTGAGCTTTTGCAAGCCATCGGCCAACTTGTCCATATCAACCTGGAGCGGGCACGTTAGTTAGGTCTACTGGTCAAAATATGGATTGCCAATCCTCACATTCTTCTCGGTGCGCTTCTTCTTCTTCGCACTCTCCTCACCAGCTGCACCGCGCTTGTTCTTCGGCCCGTTCTCGTCGCCGGGAACAGGGCCGGTTTCGCGCAGGGCCGCTAGGAAGTTCGCCTTGGGGTTTTTGAATGTCTATTATACCGGAATTCCCCTCTGTCAGCAATCTCAAAAAAGAAAGTTCAAGGCAGATGGAGATATCGACGTACCAGAACGTGTTTGGACTCATAGCGTTCCTGGGCAAAGTTCAGGTCATGGTTGATGAAATGCGACTTGTCCGCCACCAACTCAATCTGCATATCGAATTCACCCCATCCCTCTTCTTGGATGCGGAAAGGCGGGTTCTTGAAAGCTGATAACCGAGTTCTGTTAGCCACGGTCCTCTCAAAATGCGAAACATCACGCTGGTGTAGGGAACGATTATATCTCCCTGCAGAGGCTGGATGCCAAGAAGACTTACTCTGCACAGCCCGAGTGTCGAAACTCGGATGCAGGTGATAGATCACCTTGTCGAAGATGTTGGCAGGCACTAATTCGCCCTTGTCGTTGACCAGGTAAACCTCGATCCACCATTCACGTTGTGGGAATCCCTCGACCTCGGACGGCTTGTCACTGTTGGCAGAAAAAACCACACAATTAGCTTGCTGTTCTTATATCTCATATTTGGCAGTCTTTATAGGGCATTCCTCTGCCAGGCGCGTCCAGATCTGATCCTCGTGTGCGCCTTGTTTTCATCGCAGTTCGCTAACATATCTTGATGAAGCTTCCCAGCTTATACAAAAGGGCGTGATATGACGGAGGATGGATGGTTCGTAAAGGGGTTTGAAAGGATGGTAGGTAAGGCGCGAGCACACGTACATGATATGCTGCTCGGTGACGAGACGGATATTACGCTTGACCTATACCATGAAACGTCGAGTCAGTGAAAAAGTTGGAGTAGAGTATAAGCTGCCGGAAGTATTTCGTGTAGGACCAGTTCGTCGTCTAGACCATGCAGCGTACGTAACTCGGGGGCTGCGGTGGACAGCGCTTGCGTCCACAATGGGCAGACCACCGCGCTCGAAAGCAGCATGATGCGAACAGGCGAGGAATCGGCAGAGTAGAGAGAACTTACGTCGGGCATTCTGATATTTCGTCAACGGAATCGAAGTCGTTTGTAAGGGTTTAGAGTGGTTCTGAAGAGTTGGAGGGGAGGGCGCGCAAGGAGGCTCGGGGAGCGTGAAAGCTTGCGCGGAAGGTCAAGTGTGGAATCCTCCTCGGGGTTCAGAGGCGACGCTCGGTATGAGGCAGAAAACGCTTTGTCGGCGCTCAAGGATATATAGAACGGAAGATGTGGCGCATTGACAGATCTGGTGAATGATACAAAAAGAAGACCTGCCGGGGAGTGGGGAGGAATGAGGTCGACGGGGAGATCGGTCTAAGACCGCCCAGCGGCGGCCCGTTTCGTCTCAACCGCAGTCAATACAGTCAATGGTGAATGCATCCTCCCACCACCTAGTATTGTGGCTCATGTGATCTGCGAGGACTGACTATACGATTCAGCCGAACAATGAAAGAAAAGAATAATCAAAGAAAATAAATTGCCCTGTGTCAATACAGGCGTGGCACCTGCTGATACTGAAAGCTCCTGGGTCCCAGAGGTCCCTACGAAAGAAGCTCTTCATTGAATGGCAAAACATTGTCACTAACAAACCAGGAAAAATACCCAGTTCATGTTCGGGCTTCTTACAGACTCTATATATGATGTGCAAGGTGTATATTCGATGGGGGAATGTCTATCTACTGCCGACGGTGGGACCAAAGATATCAAGAACTGCCCTCCGTTTCCCAAGGGTTCATCATCACATCACGATAGTCTGCGAGCAGCATCTTCATCACTACTGCCCTGCTCGTCACGTCATAGGGAACGGGAAGAATTTGAAAGAAGGGGGTAAAGGGATATGGTGTAATTGATTCACATGTGTGGGGTTGGGGATTGGATGTAGTGGTTTTCGAGAGTAAGATTCTGTTCCACAGGGCTGAGGTCGTCGGCGACGGGCGCGTCATGGTCTTGACTATGCAAGCCATACCCTAGAAGAGCGAGGGGATATTTGGGACCGCGTCGTGAATTTATTTCTCGGCACCGAAGAGCTTCTCGTTCTCCTGCTGGGCCTTCTCGAAAGCCTCCTTGAACAGGTTGGCGTCTGCGGATGGTTGGTTAGCTTATAATTGAATCCATTTATCGGAATGCGTCTAACTCACTCTCGCTGTTGGCAAAACGGATAGCCAGAGTCTGAGCCTCGGGTTCGCCCTCGCTGACATCGGCAGCCGCATTCCAGACCCAGCTGCGGTCACTGCCGACGTTGGGGCTCAACTTCATGTCGGGGACAACTGCACGCATTCGGTTAGCAACCAATATTTCTATTGAGATGAAATTGTTTAGGGGGGTCTTACTGTAGTGGTTAGCGCAGACCTTGAGGGTCTTATCCCGACGCATGACCAGACGGGTCTTCTGGTTCTCCTTGTGCTTCAGCAGACGCACATCACCAGTACCACGCTCCTTCCACTCCTTGCTGTCACGGTCGAATTTGAAGAGCTTGGCGCGCATCTTGAAGGCCTGCTCCTCGAGCTCCTCGTTGGTCTTGGTCTCGACCTTCTCGGTCAGGCGGATGACGGGCTCGAAGTGAACTTCGGGGGATTCGGGAGCATCATCCTCGGGGTTCTAAAAAAATTGTCTATTAGTGATTTATCCAATAAAGAGAAATCAGTGGCGGGATCAGGCCGGGAAATGCGGCCATGTTGCAACAATCACACAATCCACGTGGGGGGGGGAAACACCCCGCGTTTTATCATAATTTGATCGCAAAGACCACCTCCCTAACCCGTGATCCGACCCAAACTGATGTCAAAGAGAACTGGCTTACCTCGCTTTCCTTTTGGGCCTTGGATGAGCCGGAGGGCTCGTCCGCACCCTCGTCGGTCTCCTCCTTCTTCTCCTTCTTGGGGCCACCACCGAACATCGAGAAGACGTTGTCGGAGGTCTTGGTGGCCGCATCCTTGACGGTATCAGCGGCTTCCTTGGCCGTATCGGCGGCAGCCTCGGTCACGGTCTTCTCACCCTCACCGGTGGCGGGGGTCTCCTCGGGCTTCGCGGCCTCAGGAGTGACGGTGGGGTCGGGCTTGGTCTCCGCGGCGTCAGACATTGCGAAGAGAGCTTTGTGCGGTTTTCGAGGGGAAAGTTGCGACGGTGGAGGGTTAATAAGGTGGTAGGATACCGGCAACAATGGTGAATAGGGGTGGGAATTGGGTTTATTGACTGGGGGGCGTTCGATGAGGGGGGAAAAATTAATAAGTTTGGGTGCGCGCGGGCAGAACGACCCACCGCCTTGGGCCCCATTAGCACTGAACGCGAGGGGTTGGGCGACTTGATGAACTACAATAGATGGAGGAGAGAACCTAAGGGGAAATGAAGTCTATCTCAAGGCATAGAGTTACGAAGGCTACAGGGCACTACGCAATAAGAAACCGGGTCGCATTGCGCCGACATAACTATTCGTGAGAGGAACCCAACCAATCCGATCGCCGTAAACAAAAACCAACCCAAAAAAAGCATACAGTCATTAGCCAGATCGAAAAAAAGCAAGGTTACCTAGGGTATTGCGGGGTGAATAAGAAACAAGTGTCATTCCGGCATTCAACACTTCAGCACTTCAGCAATTCGAGCCATCCCGTCCTGAGCAATTCAGCTTCTTCTCTCGGCGTCCGATAAAATGACGAGCTCGCGTCTGAGCACGATCCAGTGCACTCTTCACACTACGAACTCGATCTAGCGTGGGATGAAGATCGACATGTGCGGTAGACTTGCCCAGGCGATCCCAGGCATTGCTCATGATCCCCCTGGCTCCTCGGTTCACTGTGACAGAGTGGCTTTGCAGAACAGAGGAAGCACTCTGGAATCGCTGCACGGTATTGCGGGTGATAACCTCCGAAAGCTGTTTCGACCGGGACAGAACGCAATCACCAGCGTGCACGCTCTCACGTCGGAGACGCTCGGCATCTTCCCACAAGAAATGGGATCGTTTGACGACATCTCCGACGATTACCTGGAGGTCGGTGGAGAGTCGGCCATACACTTCACTGAGCCCAGTTTGGGCAACCTGCAAGTCTTTCGTAAACTGAGATGAGATGTTCCGCGCTGCTCGTCGCCAATTTGCAATCTTGAGCCACGGGGTTCCGAAATCAATCGTCATGGTCTGGTTAACTGGTGGGTTTGTCTTGGTTGTGACCGTCACATTAACCAGGCCATACGCATCTTCCTGATCCAGCCTCAGCGTGTAGACGCCATCGAACAGTCGAGACAATTCATGGGGGAGAGATCGATCATTTCGACTGACACTCACATTAAATCGGCGCTGTTTTCTGGTGGTAGAAAAGCTGCGAGGAGGCTTTATGACCACATGGCAGTCCCCAACAACTTGGATCTCAAAGCTATCAGTGCCTTCAGCAGTGCCCGAGGCCGCAAGGGTGAGACGTGCCAGTTCAGTCTCGATAGAGTCAGGCGTTGCAATATTTCCCAAGTCAAGATTTCCCGATGGTCGAATGGAGAGCGATGTCTGCCTCACTCCATCCAAAGCCAGAGCTGTCGTCGAGATCGATGTAGCTGATGACTGGGACAAAGAATGAGATAGTGCTGAGCCAGCAATCAGCTGCCCCAGGAAAAGAAACACCGCCTTCACTGCCGAGTATCCGATTGAGAGGGCAACGGCCGAAATGAGGGCCAAAGTGGCAAGGCGGAGTAAAGGGCCCAGTTCGCGGGCCCAGGTTGAGTATGCTGGTGGGATCCAGTTGCGTGGATACTTCTCGGGGTCAATAAAAGAGTGCCGCTCTGGTGGCTTGGGGAGATCCGAAGTTGCTTTGAGTATCTTCTTTGGGTAGATATCCATGAGAGACGCCAGATTTCGATTGAGTTGACTCGGTGTGATGCTCTCAAAGGTCTTTAGGTCGATGGGGTAACGCTTGAGGACCGCAGTTTCACCGGTCTGCTTGTGTCGTGACTCCAGACATGTGTGGAGACTGTGATGGTTGAGAGAGATGGCTTCGCCAGCTCGTTTCCAGATAGGGTCTTCCGAGATAACCATTGCTGGGATTCCATGCCGTTCCAAGAAACCATGAGCGATGCGCCGTGTCTTCACGGCGGCTGCGTCATCGCGACTGGAGACGAAGATTATGGCCACGTCTGGCAAAGTCCACTCAGAAGTGGACGAAACTTGATAGTTGTTCTCATCCCAACTTGAACGGCATGAAGGGCGGTTCTTGAAATGCAAACGCAATGTCCTCGGGCGGTCTCCATGAGCGTCAGAGCTAGCCTCGGTGCATTCATCCACCACAAGCTGGACATGAATCGGAAGCAGCTCGGCAAAATTTGGAACAGCTCCGACTCCGAAGGAGGTCGGAACAACGTGATATCGAGACGACTCGGCAGAGCTAGTCTGCGACCCGGCTGTTGAACTTGATACTAGCACATCACCAATCTTATCTAGTATAATGTTCCGGTACTCTGGATTGCCGAGGTAGAGGACACGGAAGGGTTTATCCAGATCAAGGCTTTGCTTGGTCATGGTTTGTTGGACTGTCGCTAACAGGATTGAGTCGATCGGGTTGTATGGCAGTCGGGTCTTGATCTCCGAGGCGATCTCTTCCTCAAAGACGTGGATGGTATGTTTCAGTTCCACCCTTTCCATCTCGGGCCATTTCTCGGGTTCGATGAACTCGATCGACTCGACGGGCTGGCGGAAAGAAGGTCTTGTAGTCAGGTTGCTGTCATCGATAGCGGTTCCGGCATGAGTATACTGCGATGGGAACTGCTGAGACGCTGCAAGAGTGTGCATCTCCTCCCGGTCTCCATCATCGAATTCATGAGGATATTCTTGTTCCGGGGCATCCACATCGCTACCGCAGTATTGCTCGTCGAGACTAGCCACATCGTCGGGAGTAGATTGATCGATCAGCGAACCGATGTCCGTCTGCTCCGAGCGGTCTCCATCCTCTGAGTGAAGATCTGACACGCTCAGAGTTGCCCAGCTATCGCCCAGAGACTTTGGCGGAGGATCAGTGAGGCGATCTGACGTCATGTTGTTTGTTGGTCGTGAGCGGGACAGCCACTCTTCTACTGAGGCAGTTAGCGGCGGGAGGGTCGGATATTGTAGATGCGAGACTGCGTGGGCGCTCGTCGGACGCCTGGGCGACTCTCGAGGGTCAGCCATGACAGGAACATGTACATCGGTGAGGAGGAACCAAGGATAAAAAGGGGGAGGGGATGTGAGATAAGAAGGAACGAAGAAACAGAAACAGAAACACTTACAAGGCAGAAGGCCGGGATGTAGGCATGTGCCCCAGAGTGGGTCCGCGGGGTGAAGTCGCCCGTCAGCTGGTCGCGGAGGTGAAGTCAGGACAGGAGGACTGGTCTGGGTATGAGAGTATTCACTCTAAAAGGAGAAGAGTGGATGAAGATGGAAGATGATCGAGGGGCAGGAAGAAAGTGAGGGGAAGCTTTGCGTCAAAAATGGTGACCGTTGAAGCGATAAGGTGGCAGGCGGGGGGGTGTCCTCAAGCACTGCAAGGCCGGTGTTTTCCAGGGAAATCTCCGCCTCAGGCACCAAGGACATCATAGGCTGTCATCATTCGATTTCAGGGCTATTTCTCTCTCTCCATCCCTACATGTTACAGAGGCCCCTCAAATGAACAGCAATCATGTCAATCAGCCCGGGTGTTCACCACCATCATCCAAGCATACTTCCAGCCCACTTTGTCTCCACCGGGGCCCCACCGATCGCCGCTTAATTGGGCACACATTAGGACAATATAGTCCACAGCGTACATTGCTATGCTATATGGCATTATCCATATCTACGACAGCAGGTACATTGTGAGCATCATTCACTCGTGCCTTTTTTAGTAAATGAGTATTGTGTCCGACTACTTGTACGAACGCTTCATTGAATCGCCTTAGAATCATATTGTAATAGTGTCTTCATTAGGAGGACAATGGATTGTAGCTCTACTGTGTACCCCAGTAGGTAACTGATCATACTGGACTTTCTCTAGTATCAAAATTACGAAGGTGGTGGACACACAATTAAGTCCTCTTGCAGTATAGACATGCATTTTCTGAATTGGCCAGCGACTCGAAGTGCGAGGCAATGAAGCCAGGCTATTCATGACACAAAACAGGGTAAAGTACTACTCAGCAGAGACCATTAATTTCGTCTCCATATTCGAGTATCAGGTCAATTATCCGGTCATCAGCACTCCAACCCACCCCGATTGAAGGGGTACGCGAAGAGGCCCGGATGGAGAGAACCAGCCCAGTCTATAGTTGATTAAGAACTTCAACAAGCCTGCCATGCTTTGCTTAACCTGGATATCTTGAAGTTAGTCTAAGCAAAATGACTTCTCATAGGAAACTCCGAGTTCTTGGTATAAACTTTTACCCTATCCAAACCATAAAAAGGACCATGGGGGATTTTACCCTGCCATGCCAAATTCAACACTATTCTATTTGATAGTATCCGAAGATGCAAGCTACACAACAATCAAGTCAGTGCTTAACCCAGTCCCACCAACTTTACTAAGCTTGCCATTAACCAGGCTCCACTGGCCAGCACCCCACAACACCTGAGTGATAGAAGTACCTGCAGTTGGCAGCTTAATCGTCACAGTAGTTGTCCAATTCAGTGTCTGGAGAGATAAAATGTTAACCAGCATCTGATTACCAAGTCTCTACCCCGCTCCATTCATCTCAGACTATCCCACGGCCTTCAAATGAACAATCGGAGCCCCCAGCACGAAATCCGTCACTTCGTCTCCGGCAAGAACATTGGCAAATTTGTTTGTCGTGGCAGCGATTTTCGGATCAGTCGGCCAGAACCACATAATACTCCCTTTGGCATTATGGCCCATACTGAGAATCTTCATCGTCACTTCCTCTGCAGCGGTAAGATATCAGCTCCAGAATGTTGTATTTCCGAACGCCTGCGGAACAGCTCATAAAGGTTTGGGACCGGTTCCTAGCCAAGATTGGTATTTCTTGAAGCGGTCCAATCGTTCAGAGATGTCTTCCATCTCCCTTTTACAATAATCACAACCACATTGTTCATACGCCCGTTACAGACTGTATTGTAGACGGTAAACCAACTCGTGTTGACTCCGATGGGATACACCTCGGAGAGTATAATATCTGCGCCATCAAAAGTAGTTCGTGTAATAGAAATCTAGCAATTCAAGAGGATCGAAATAGGGTGCCAAGGATCCAACATTTTGATCGAGTCGCACAGATTACTAGCTGCGTTGAGCGGATCGCCGTGACCATCAGGCTCATCACCGGTATACCAAAGCAACAAGCTTTTGCGCATCCAAACAAGATTTACCTGCAGGTGCACGGATGCAAGGTTCTGGTACGTCCAGCGCATGTCGTACATGACCCACAGCCCAGCCCTATCGCACTGATTGGGGTAAGTATTGAGCGCGGTCAAATTGAATGTCTAGTTGGGGAGTCCAGCATCCTGAATGAGATGAATCATATTGTAGCCCTGGGATTTGATAGCTTGCGGATTCTTCGCATCTGCCAATGCAGTATAGTAAGCGTACGGAAGCAGTGGTGTCCATGCCGTCGAGCCATTCATGTAGTTCCGCACCAACAGGCCACCGTACACACTCTCCAGTTTCGTGATGCTTCCCCCGTCCGTTCGCTCAGGGACATATAATACCTGGGTCGTTGCGTTGTACACCCACCGAGTACTTGCACGTGTGATTGAGAATTACAATGCAGGATCTCAAGCGGGGGCCAAGGCCGCGGAGGGAGAACGGCACCTCCAGTGAGGTCACATTTAGGCGGACAGAGTAATGCAAGGGCAAGCTCTCTCCATCGATGGAGAGTTTCAGCTTGAGGTCCTTGGGCTCTTGCTCGCTCTCGTGCTCTTGCTCTTGTGCTTCGCCTTAGTCCCAGACAATCCCACGTGTATGAGAACTCCGAGTCGACAATGAAAGATCCGCTGACATCGACCGGGGTGTACAAGCTCATTCGTGGACGAACTTGTATACTAAGAGAGGCAATGCAGATGCCGGGGGCTTCTTTGCCCAGCCTCCTGGTGCGAACGACTTGTTTCTAGAGAAATGATGTTAATATCTTCCTCATTCCGGATCGAGTCACCAAGCTCCATAAGCCATGAAGTTTACTTACGTGGGCCGGTATACCTTCCCACGCCAAATGTCGACACCAGGTGGGCTATTGAAGGCGGATGCCAGGCAAAATACAGCAAGCGACCAATACATTGGGTCGATTGTGAAGGTATGGAGAGTCGGGGGTGTTCATCAGCTGTCCGGTTAACGGCTAGGTATATCAACTTTCCACTAACAAAAGATTGGTCTTCGACCCCTCTTCTTCCTTTTTCAAGATATCTCCCTATTTTCCGACGTTGCAGAATATGAATATTATCAGGTACTGACGGTGATTTTTGTAACTAAACCAAACGCTACTCGCTCTCACTCGAACCACAGTGCGGCCTTGTATTGGCGAGTTTTCAAGATCTCAGAAATCGGACCAGGGATTGGTTGCATGGCAACAGTGGCTCATATGATCTCATCTCTCCTAATGTGTTCATGCATTGTTCAAGTCGTACTGAAAGACAGACCGGCTTGAGGCGTACTAGGGTCAAGTATACTAGTAAGCACTACCTAGGTAAATCGTCTATGGCAGTTAGGGCCCAGTGCGGATTGAATAGTTACCAACTGTATACTAAATGGTGGATTTGGCAGAAACAAAAATCCATTATAATCATCTCATTCTTTGCGTAATTCCGGGTGATTATTCCATACTCTATAGACATCCATGCTCGACTCTGGTATTTGCGGGTTAAGAGACAATGCGAAAGGGGAATGCCCAAGGGTTATGTGCCACAAGGACAGTGAAGTTTGGGGGAAGAACAGGTATGTACATTTCATGAATGCATGCTGGAAGACAACAAGTGCGCATATTGGGAAGGGGGGCTGGGAAGAAACGGGACATGGGGGTACTAGTAGTGACAAAGTAGTGGAGGACAAAAAAAGAGAGAAAAAGCACAAAACATAAAACATAAAACACAAAAACGGCGGGATAGGTTGCCATTGTTCTTCCCGGATTCACCCCCCTCATCACATCGGTGATCTCCCATGTCACTGGGATTGAGCTGTATTTCTATGCAGCAAACATGTATTGGCAGGAGAGTTGTAGGATTGAGATGACAGGCGAGGCGAGTCGGCATGTAAATATACCGTCGGCGAGGGAGGCTAGAACCTTGCGGTCTTTATAGCCTTCTCTTTGAGTCGATCAAACAAAAAAATGACATAGGCAATCCCAGTGACACGGATAGCACGCTAGATGAATATGTCAACATGATGGAAATGGTCACGCCATGTTCCAAATAAAAAAAGCCGTCAAATCCATTGAACGCCACCCCAGAAAAGAACCCCGGCATGACATGCAAGTTTCAGCAAAAAAAACTCCGAGGCCAAGCCTAAGAAGTCTGCCGAAGTGAAGAAGCATGGAGAAGTAGGTGTCGAGAAACAATGCGGGGAATGGCCGAGGTAATCAGTCTGAGTCTATGGCGAGGCCCAGCCACCGGCCACCTCAACCCATTCCGAAAGGCAGCTGCCTTGTTTGCCCTCGACGTCCACAATGTCGGTGTCGCAGCGGCATCTGCAGCCCACGCCGTTCTCCTTGACTGGATCAGGGGTAGCCCAGTACTCGTCTTCTTCAATCCGCTTCTTCTCATCATCGGTGGTCTTCTCAAGGTAGGGTTCACGGGGAAGCTGTCGAGCGGGAGCATTGGCCGGGCAATGTTGGATCGTGGTATGACGGTAGCCGAAGTCACGGAAGTAGTGGATGTCGCTGGGCGCAAGGAGAGCACCGGCGGCAAGGGAATGAATGGGAGCATCACCCCACTAGGAGATAATTAGTTTCCAAATGTCAACTGCGAGTATGGTAGCACATCAACTTACTCGCTCCATCCAGAATCCACCACTGCGATCCATCATCTGGAAAAAGTCCTCGTATTCCTTGCTGCGGAACCAATCCAAGCGAGCAATTTCGAAGTTACTCCAGAAGTGACACATGTTATAGCTCTCGCCTTCCATAGCCTCGGGATCGATATCGTCAAGGTTGTTGACGCCATGCTCGGACTGCAAGATTTCCTCGGGAAGCTTCTCCTTCTTGTCGGCTTCGGGAGGGACCTCCTCCTCAGCAGGGCGCTCCAGGAACATTTCCCATAGTCCCTTGGACTTCATGTTGTTCTTGCGTTTGTATGCGGAAGCGTATCGGAAAATGTTGGGAACGGTTTCGCGCAGCTCTTTGACTGCAATGGTGAAGCCGTACGTCTTATTGGCTTCGATCATCTTCATAAATGGATCACTGCAATTCTTGTGAGTAATCAGACAGGCTATCCCAGAGGGCATTAGGCTCTTACTATGTAATGTCGCAGAAGTACTTGATCTCGGGCTCCAGGCGCCAATACCATTCGTACTTCATCAGGAGAGGGTGCTTGTAGAAATGTCTGTATCGGTTTGGTCAGTACTCCGCCTGTGGTTTCTCAAGCGCAGATTCCACATACCCAGAATAGAAGCGGCACATGTGATGATAACTTTCCATGCCACCGTACATGATAGCGGCATCACCCTGCTTCCGAACACCCTCCTTAGCGACCTCAGGGTCCACCCAATCGGGGAAACCCCACATGGAGTTATCGATTTTGCCAAATTCAACGGGGGCACTGGTATAGTTCTTCACGGTGGCCTTAAACTCATCGTCGAAGTCGCCGTCGTTCAAGAAAACGTAGGGGTAGTGATACCAGCGGTTGAAATGCCGCTCAATGGACTTGAGCGACTGGATCACGCCATCCAGCTCCTTGTTTCTTGCGAGGACGACGAAGGCGGCGTTGGCGCGAGGTTCCTTGTCGACATCGGGACTGATGGGCATACAGCCGGTGGCGAACACCTTGTCATATTTCTCGCTGATTTTGCTGAAGGGGAGAGTGTGGTTAGAAACAGTCCATCTCGAGCCGGGAGATCTTCGCTGTCAAAGACGCGGCAGGTAAAAGAGGGACACGTACCGAATGGAGGGCGGAGTGCCCGCCGGAATTAGGATGCCCCCGGGAGAAGCAGGGTGTCGGACGAATAAAAGGAGAATAAAGACAATTACAAGGCATGGAAATAGTAACACAAATCCCAGGGGTATAGAAATGGACGAATTGCCCTTCAAGCGAATGCGCCTGCGGAAGAAGGCGAAGCGCGAAGACCCATGGCCCTTCTCACGGGACTCATCGTCAAGCGGGAGACTCGGCGCGCTGGGCAGCCGCTTCGCGATGCGCTGAATGAAGCTCATCGATGCGGTGTCGGCACGCGTCGAAAACCCCACGGTGGCCAAATCGATGGGACCCGGGGAGTAGGGTCAAAGGATCGTGAACGACCCCAAGCTGGGGAGTTTGATTGAGGGATCGATGGAGACAGGGAGGATCAAGAGGCCGGGGTGAAGTCCTCCGAGCAAAGTGAGGAGAGGACGATCGGATCTCAGAAAAAAAACGAGTGGCCGGAGGAATGCCTCCTTTCCTTTTTTTTCTTGGTGAAGATAACCCCCAACTTTCCTTCTCAGGCCCAGGAGGGAGGGGAGATGGAAAGGAAGGAAACAACGCAAACGACCAAACCAAGAGAGGTGGAGGATGAGTTGACTCTGGGGAGGAGGAGGAGGGGAGAAGGTTTAGGGATGAAGGGGGATGAGACGGGCGAGTTGCCAAGCCCCCAGCGGTGTTCTCTTCCAGGCTGTCACACGGATACGGGTATTTGGGGGTATTTGACCAACTTTGGCGCGGTGGTGGCGCTGAAACTGGTTTAGCCATCGTATGGTAATTTACCCGGCCGCCCCAGGCTCTTTTTATTCTTAGAATCCATTTCCGGATTTTTTGCCTCTCCATGTGAAGCTGGGAACCCACTAGGATCAGGCAAAGAATCAGAAATTCGGTTGGCCCGGAGGCATGTTGACGCCGACTGAAGGGGGTGGAAGAGTGGTCATTGGGTCGCTCCCCTGCGTACGCTGTGAGACTGCGATAGACAGGAGGTACGAGGTACAGCAGGGCCAGGGACGATCCGCTAGCTACGTTCTAGAATTCGGGCACGACGTCTCTAGTCGTGGAGCTCAGGGATTCAATCCTTTACATTGGTTATTTTAGTCGTTTTAGTCATTTTAGTTATTAATATTAAGGTGGGATCCTGTGGGCAGGTATATTAAGGGTCCATGGGGGCGATTTCCTCAATGCTTACATGACCTAGGTAGTAATGTTGGCCAGTGGCCACCGTGGCATACTAGTACATATGCATAGCCAAATACCGATCCTAGGTACGTACTAGGTATATAATGATAATACAATTCACCCAGTGGACTGAGAATGGCTCCACCAGTCGCCGCTGCTAGCGGGTCTGGACCCTGTTCGCGTGCGCGGTTACTGCAACGGGCTTGAGGTGCTAGGTGCCAGGTGCAAAACTGCAAGATTTAGATTTATATGCGTATTTAGATTTAGATTTATATATATATATATATACACTAGTATATCTATGGATATCGATAGGATACTTTGGTTTTATCTGATATACTGACTGTTAACATATACGGTACCGTTCACTCACCTGACAGGTGGCATCCATGGGGCTAGCAAATCACCACCCCTCGCCCTCGTCCTCGCCTCGTCCACATTGACATCAGAGGCTCAATTAATGTGACTCTCCGATCTCGTCTCTCTCTCTTTTCCTTTCCGCGTGTTTCAACAGTCCATCTCGGTCGATGGGAAATGATCGTCGACTCCGTGCATGGCCAAAATACAAAACACCGCGGGGTTCTCTCCTCCCCCCTTTTCTCAAGCATCTAGAACTGTGCGCCCTCAACATACACATAACACATATCCCCGTGTCCCAGCCGAGTGTCCGTAGCCACGGCATTCGCCATGAATCAAGTGCTGGCTCGTCCCTCAATCTCCGAGGACAAGAGAACCACCCCCACGCTTCAGTGCCCTCATCCTTCCCACCTCGGACCGGCGCCGCCCTCGCGCAATGGCCAAGTCATCCCGGACACCTTCTCGCCCGTTAATGAACATGGCAGCTTCGCTTTCGACCGCGTCCTCAAAACCGGAAAGGTCTTCCGCCGCGTCAAGCACAAACATGTCTTCCGCGCCTCATGGAAATCCGCCTACCTCGTCCTACGCCCGAATCTCCTCTCCGTCTACAAGGATGAAGAGACCACTCGCCTCCGCGTCTCCATCTCTCTCTCTGACGTGACGGCCGTCGCTACAGTGAAAACTCCCCGTTCCAACCGCAGAAATGTCTTTGGTATTTTCACCCCGTCCAAGAACTACCGCTTCGAAGCCCCCTCCGAGCACGATGCGGAGGACTGGATCGATCGGATCCGCGCCGAGACCCCCACCGACGAGGACGAGCAGGCTTTCATAGCCCTTTCGAACAGGCGACCGCCCCCGACTATTCAAAGACAATTCGTCGACGACACAACCGACCACTCCGATCACGATGCAATCGGCCGCGCCAGTTCCCCCGAGCTAGGTCGCGCCCTGTCGCCGGTCGCGGGCTCCAGCGCCCTAAAACCCCCTATCACACAGGACTACTCGGGTAATGATATTACCTCCTACTCAGAGCTCTCGGATGGACCGCCGCCCACGCGAAACAGCCGATTGCGTTCCATGCCCTCAATACATACACTGTCAATGTCTTGCCCGGAAGACAAACCCGTCGCCTCATCCCTACCACGAGATCTAAGCCGACAATCGGACTTGGGTATTTTGCGGGATCCGGAACGCGTCGTTTGTCAAGGGTATCTGCAAGGACTGCGGATCAAGGGTACGGTGCGTCAGTGGAAGCGGCTCTGGGTCGTGCTTCGACCGAAGACTTTGGCCTTTTATAAGGATGATCAGGAGTATTCGGCTCTTAAGATCATCTCTATGTCTCATGTCATTGATGCTGCCGAGGTCGATCCGATGTCGCGGTCGAAGAGGTTCTGCTTGCAGCTCATCGCCGAGGAGAAGACGTACCGGCTCTGCGCTCCGGACGAGGAATCTCTCGCTCGTTGGCTGGGTGCGTTGAAGAGTATCTTTGTTGCGCGCAAGAAACTCGAAACGAGTCCAGCTGTGGCGGCGTAGCAACATTTTCCTTTTTGAGCGCTTCGCAACTCATCCCCAAGTTTTCATATTCCCATTTTCCACGGCCATTTCTTTCATCTATCTTTCGTTTCCCGACAGATGAACTACACATACTCATCGGCTCATACTTCATATTGAACTATACTCTTGTTTTCCATTGCCCTTCTGAATATACCCATTTTTGTTGAAAGCGTCTTTCTCTTGTTCCTTTGCCGACAGACGGCCTTGCGCACCGGAGTCACTGAGGAATGCACAGTCGTTGTATATCCTTCTTAATGGATAATTTGTGGAGTCTTTCTGAGCAACTTTCTTTTCCTACATTTCCTTTTGTGCGAATCTATCCCTACTATTCATATATCGAACAGAATGATTTCGTTATTCATACCTAATTAATGTCACTCTTGAGAGGAATGTTGAACCTGATTGTCTCACATTTAGATATAAGGGATTTATGCGGGTGCATGTCACCAGCCTCTTCTAATGAAAGTTTATTTCTATTTCTGATTTCGCCGCTCATGATTGAAGTCTAGTTGACGAAAGTGATAACCCCAATGTAAAGATAATAGTAGGTTAAGGATGCGAAGCAAAAAAAAAAAAGAAGAGACCGGCGCAGACAACTCATGATTCATGATAACGGACCCCATCGCGAGGAATGCTCTCATATTCGCCGGAAGACACCCCCCGCACAGGACCAGCGACCTCTTCTTGGGTCTTGCTCTCGTGGTTGACGACCAAAAACGACAGGAACACAATGGTGGCCCCGACCCAATATAACGGGGAAGCGTACTGTTCCTGGAGAATGATTTGCCCGACCAAGGACAGCGGGATTGTTAAACTCAGACCAACGGTCACAACAAGAGGAGTTGTCAGGAGCATGGCGTATGCCCAGGCAATGTCCGAGATAAAAGAGGACACTGAGTTGACCTGAGGTCGTAGAAAAGTCAGCAAGCAATACTTCAAGTATCCAAAACCACAACGAAGAGGATATCCATACAAGAATGATCGTCCACACCCGGTCCGTGCTGGGCAACTCAAATGTTTCAATTCCAAGCCAATGAAGAATGAAGAATCCAGGCCACAAAAGCACGAGATTGAATAGCCCTACTAAACCAAAGAAGAGCTGCATATTCACGCGCGATTCGTCGCCTACTTGCTTCTTCATCACGATAGTGTAGACTCCGTACATGATGGAGCTGAATGCCGCCATTGCGTCTCCTAGGGCAATTTCCCCGGAGGACTTGTGTGGGAACGATCCTTCGCGGCCACTGACAGCAGGCGGTGCCGTGTCAGTATCCGGCTTGGAAAGGTCCACGCGAGAGATCAGAATGATGCCGATAAGGGACGCGACGACACCGAGAAGCTTCCGAGCGGTAAATTTCTCGACTCCGATGATGGAGCCAAAGATTAGGGTCCAGACACCTAGGAAGATAGAGATAAGTTTTCGGGTTATGGCCGAGGAACCATTTAATTCGATACATACCGCTGGTTGAGGTCAAGATGGTTGTGCTACCCACTGTCGTGAACTGAAGACATGCCATAGCAAAGTAATTCGCCTACATAAGAGCGTTAGATGATTCTGTTTTCCCAATCAAAGCCGTTCAATGGGCATAGCGTACAATAAACTGCGATCAGTTAGCCAATCGTCTCGATATCTCAAGGACCATGCTTTCCATACCCAAAGGAGACAAAACTCAAAACTGAGCTTTGCCGTTGCCCGCAGGCCCAATTTTGTAGTCTCATCGCCTGCCTTCGCGGCCGTATATTGTGGATTTTCAACATCATGGTCGTGGGTCTCATCGTCGAATGGCCCACCCCGCAGGATACCCTGCTCCTCAGCCTTGGGGTCCTCCGAGTCCAGATGGCGCATCAGACTTTGGAAAGAGGTGACTTGCGTTAATTTCTTGGAGCGCCACAACGTCCATGTTCGACCGAGAAGAATAGTAAAGAGTGGCAATATGAACAGCGAGGTGTTGACATAAGTGACAAAGAAGGGCTTTGGGTAGGTGTTGTCGGCAAATATTGTCTGGATAACAAATTTTGGTTAGCTATAATTCTGCGGCAGGGTCTCACAGCGCTGGTCCGGCGCGAGAAAGTTGCAGACGCACACTTCCTAGGAAATTCGAGGCTGTCCAGAGCACCACCACCACCAACAGCAGGCCCATTCCCACCGTATGCCTTGCAAATCCCGCCATCTGCGATCCCTGAGAACCTCTTGCCGGTGCCATCTTGTCTCTCTGTGCTGACCTGGAAGTGTTCGGCGGGAAAACCGGGCGTCGACAAGATGAGGGCGAGGGCGGGTGATCAAATCGCGGGAGAGTCCCGGGTTCGCCAGGTGTGATCAAGGGATGCAGATCATAGAGATCGATCACGCGATAGCAGTCAAGTTGAGTGCCTCAGGAGATGTGGCCGAGGCAAGCGGAATCCTGTCCAGCAGGATGGAGGTCGAGCATTTATGTAGATGGAAAGGTTGTGCGAGGATCGGCGCGATGCGATAAGGGACGGTTCGCGGGTGGAGGGCCTTTGCAACCCCAAGATTTCCTGCGGAGTACCGAATGCATCGGACTCCACCGGGGGAGTTGTCAAGCAACAGGGGGGTTTTGTGACTGTTTCATATTTATTGGGAGAGTCACAAGGCTGCTAGGTTTAATGAATGATACTATTATTTTTTGTTTTCGAATATTCTCATCTATTCGAATCCAGAGGGGGCCGGAGATATACAGTGAGGCGAAACAAGTGGCATTGAGGGAAAGCCAGATATAACATGCAGAACCATTCATTACCAGGGTCAAAACCTAGTCAAGTCTGCCCATAGCCCGACTGAAACATCCATGGTCCAAACCGAGAGCATCTACAGACACGGGGAAACAATCCAAACAAGCAAATCAATGACCATCTCTACAGAAACCCCCGCCAGGGAAAATGAGAACCACCAGAAGGTATGTGACGAAGTAAAAAGAAATGAATAAAGAAAATCAGAACAGTCGCTGAAAACGTCATGACAATCGGGCAAGGGTATCAACAGGCACAGCCATCGCGGTCATTGTCCAGATGGATGTTGATCGGGTCACTGAACTCTCCGCTGAACTCCTCAGCCTCTTCCTGTGCGAGTGCGCTCCGAGCAATGACTAGAAAATGACGATTAGTAAAGGAACAAGATGCATAGACAGAGATCGCTAAGATTTACCTTCAAATGCCTGCTCGACGTTGACGGCCTCCTTGGCACTGGTCTCAAAGTAGGGGATGTTGCCCTTGGACTGGCAGAAAGTCATGGCTCGTTTCGGAACGACCGTGCGCTTGTTTTCTTCAACATCAATTTTGTTGCCAATAACAACCTGCAAAGACAATAAGTATTAGGGGGAATTCTCACACATCCTCCTAGCGGCACGGACGCTGTCAATGAGAAAAGACCAGGGGGAAAGAGAACGTACAAATGGGAAGCTCTCAGGGTCGCGCGGGCTCGCCTGAATCAAAAACTCATCCCGCCAGCTGTCCAGGGCTTCGAAACTCTTTGTGTTGTTCACGTCGTAGACCAAAACACAGCAGTCGGCTCCTCGGTAGAAAGCGACACCCAATGATTGAAATCGTTCTTGGCCTGCAGTATCCCAGATCTATTTACAATCAGTTCGCGCTTCCGACCCACATGGCGATCTCTGCAAGCTGTAGGGGCGAGATTTACCTGCATGGTCACCAGTCGGTCATCGACCAGAACCTCTTTAGTGAGGAAATCGGCTCCGATAGTTGCCTTATAGCTTCCGCTGAACTTCTTGTTGACCTATGGGCCACGAAAAAATGATAGATTAGCGATTCTGAAGAAACGAGGCGGATGTGAAGCTTAGCGGCAACGGCAATGGGAAAGCTCCATTGGCTTGAAAGAGGACACACATATTGGTTCATCAAACTGGTTTTCCCGACACCGCTATCGCCAAGGATAATAACCTATACGATAGGGTCACCATGTTAGTTCTTGACTTTCACAGTCGTCGTCCGGAGCTGGTGCGGAGATCGTACCTTGAGGAGAACCTTCTTCCGTGACGCCATGGTAGCGGTCTGTCTAGGAACCCCGGGAAGAGAAGAACGGGTAACCAAATAGATGGAGAATAGAAAAATACCAACAAGCTCGTCGTAGGGTCTGGAAGAGCTGGAGATGGAAAGATGGTGGTGGAGAGTTGGAGTTGGGTCGCAGCGGGATTCGATGATGCATGGCCCGGGCGGTCGAAGCGGGCGGTGGGCAGGTGATAACAAGATAGCGCCGCGACCGACATCATCGCATCCGACAACATTCCTCAGCCCCATTTGCCCCTCGGGAAGGTTGATGGCCCATTGGAGAGAGGAGTACCTGTCTGCGTTGGCAGTGCGGGATCGACGGGAAAAGGCCAACCTCGCCATTTACGATGCCTGTGTGTGCCTCCAAAAGCTGAAGCTCTGTTTTTGTATCTGACATATATATACTCCACGACAATAGATACCCGACTCGCAGATCGCACGGCCAATCAGCCACCTGCCATAGAAACAAGTCCGAGCCTTTCAGGCGGACAAGGGCTCACTGGCGCCAATGATGCCCAGAAGAGTACCAATACTCAATCTCCATCAACCAAGACACAACCGGCAGAAGCGGGACACTCAAGAACGGAGCTTTTGAACACTGCGCGCGCGGAACTCGCTGAAGCACAGCGTTCCCGCTCAGAATTACAAGCCCGCCTGGAACAAGTCACTAACGAGGCGGAAAAAGTCCGGAAGAAGAGCGCCCAAGATGGCCGGCGAATGAATACGCTGGACAACGAAAGGATACAGCTGCAACTGCGGCTGAAAGATCGAGAAGAAGAGTTGAAAGGAAAGGCTAAACTACTCGAAGTAGGTAGATCTTACTCTACAGATCGCCTTCACACCGAATAGTGTGGCTAACAAAACCCCACCCTAGGATTTCCAAGATGAAATGGCATCTTTGAACCTCCAGTTGAACATGGCGGAGCAGAAGTCTGCGAAGTTTGAGCGGGAGAATCAAGAGCTTGTTGATCGATGGATGGCGAGAATGGGCCAGGAAGCCGATGCCATGAATGATGCGTCCAAATTTTCATAATTGTTGCGAGTCGAATAGAACTGGATGTTTTGCCTTTATTGTATCTTGACCACTTTAAACTGGAAATAATCTACCACTTCTTAGACAGAAAAAAGTGTGCTCTGAAATATAGACGACTGGCTAGATAAATGGTCTTTTGTACATGTTGAATTGGTATCATACAATAGTGCAGGGATATGTCCAAAAATGAAAAGAAAAGAAAAGAAAAATGATAATGTACAGGACCAATTTGAGTCAAAGCTCGCACGATGACCACCAAGGGACCAAGGTAGCCCAACAGTGTTGAATTATCAACATCAGTCTACAGCTCCTCACAAAGTGCTATCCATGAAAGACTTCAAGCGCTCACTATCCTTGGTTGCAATGAAATATGTGCCTCCAACGTCGGTCCAGCTGACGCTGTTAGACCAGTAGTTCTTCTGCTGAACCTTGAGAAGATTGATGGGAGAGTTGAGATTGCGTGACTGGATCTTATGACCAGCAGGGACGAATGATTTGAGCGAGACAATACGGCAGCCTTCCTTCATATCCAAGAAATGATTGATCAGCTCGTTGTTGAGCTGTGGCGTAAATGCTTGGTTGTTGATGAGAATCACATCAGCTCGCTTGAGAACACTAACAATGCTCTCCTGCTCCAAAAAGTCACCTCGGACAAGATGTGTTTTACCGGGTGCTATACCCCAGAGTCGGCAGCGGGCTTTGAACTCGGACTGTTGAAGATCTGCCAAATCGCAGGCGTTATTCATCATTTCGCAGCCCCAGCTCTCACAGCCGATTTCCAAGGCTGCCTGAAGGACGACATTTCCAACGCCAGATCCGAGGTCAACGAATACTTGGCCCGACTTGAGTTTTGTTTCCTTAAAAATGGTGCTGATGAACCGGGGAAGAAGTTCGCCATAAACGTTATCCGTGCCGTTCTCATATTGTCGGAGCGATTCGACTCGAGGGGAAACCGTGCGCGCATACGTTTGGGTGAGAATCCGTTCCACCCAGGGTAAACCAATACGCTGAGTGGCGTCTAGCTGCTTCGCAATGCTGCCATCGGTTCTCAAATCTCCAATAGCTTTATTGTAATCCTCCACGGCGTCTCGGAACTGAGACTCCGAGCCGACCGCCAGTGCTCGGCGCAGCCTGCGTCGAATCCCAGTTGTCTCATTGTTGAACTCGTCCGCCTTGTCGCCCGGAATATAATTATCGGAGACAGTTTCGATGACCTGAAGAATGTCGTCGATGGGCCGGAAATCCCCGTTGTCCCGAGGAACGACGCAGTCGAATCTATAGAGAGAAATCAAGACTGTTAGCACTGTTCGAACAAAATGATATCACGCGGTGTCCATACTTCTCTTTCTGTGAGGCACTCGGGTACTGCAGAAGAATCTCCCCGGCCTTTTCAGCCCCGAAAGCGGGCTTGAACTTCCCTGCTTTCTGGACCGACGTGATGTCGGTAGCATGCACCATTTTGAAAGGCCGGGTCGCCTCCTCCGAAAATGCCTTCACTGAGCGCACACGTCGTTCCGGATCGGGTTCCGCGCTGGCGCTGGTCCTCGCGCGCTTGCGCACTTCGAACGAGGCATCACTGTCACTGGCATCGTCGTCACTAGACAATCTCTGCTCGGGTGTTGGGCGCTTCCGCACGCGCGTTGGGGTATTCAGGCGTTTGGAGGGGCGGGCAGCCGGGTCACTCGAGACCGATCGGGCCTTGACCGTGTGTGTCGTTCGGGAGCGTTCCGATGAGGATTGGACTCGAGGGGACCGAGGGTCAGGGGTGTTGGGTGCGGATTTTGCGGGGGCCGGTCGCGTTTGAACGACTTTGCGGATCTGGTTCTTCTGCGGCTGCAGAGAGAAGGCCCCTCCTTTCTGGAGGTGGTCGAAGAAGCCCATGGAGGGAATATGTGTAAAAATGTATGGTATGGACAAGAAAGGGAATGCAGGGAAACAGCTAAGGTATGCGTAAAAACATGAGTGCGTATATATGCCGTGGCGGAGTCGGAGAAAGGAAGATCGGAGAGGCTAAAGTGAGAAATGGGGCGCAGGCGCAGAACCGCCCAGGGTGGGAAAGCGCGATCGATAAGCGCCACTCTCCATCCACCTGTGTTATTGTGCCTGAGGCAACCATGGACGCCACATCGTAAATGAGGCTTTTGCCGGCAGAAATTCAAATGTATAGTATTATACAAACAAATACAGTTCGAATTCAAAAAAAAAAAAAAAAAAAAAAAAAAAAAAAATAGTGGGAATAGCAGCAATTTAAATAGCAGGATAATGGCGATTCAGCATAGTAATTCAATATAGCAGTTCAAACAGTAACAATACAATTCGCAGTGATTCAAATAGCTGCGATTCAATTTAATTCAAATTCAGAACAATAATTGATAGTAACAATAAATCTAGAACATTAGTTTAAATAATAATATATACCAAAGTATCAAGGAAATGGTATTATATAGTTTCAGGATCAATACTAGACCAATACTATAGCGGTATATGCGGTGTAGATACTAAAATTTGAAGCTGATTTCGCGGGCGCCAAGCCCGTGCCACCAGTAAACCCTACACAGAATATAAAGAGCAGTGGTACATTTTAACAGCGCCTAATATAAACTACTACCATGACCAACTGACGCAGGGTATCACGATGACGTTCTGTCTATGTACTATAGATACATCTAGGACTTCTTCTTTGCCAGTCTCTTTTGCGCGCGAATGTCCTTCTTCATGCGCGCATCCACAATCTTGTACTTGCCCTTCACTCCACGAGGTCGCCCGGAGATACCGCGGTTGGGGCCCTTGGCCACAACCAACTTGACCTGCTGCTTGGGCTTCTTCTTCGTCGCCTTGCTCATCATTTTGGTGATGGCCTGCGACTTGTCTCGCTCGCTGAGAGCTTCGTCATCGGCCAGGAGAGCAGACTTCTTGCGCAATTTCTCGAGCTTTTGCGCAGCCTTGAACTTTTTGCGACCCTTGGCTTCCATCACCTTCTTGATGGGACGGGCATTGATGGCCCGCAACTTTTCCTTGATGGCGGCTGCGGCAGCCTTGGTAATCGGGCGGTTGGGCATGCTGTGCTTACCCTCGTCGTCCATGAACCAATCAGGCAGACCTTCCACGTCCCGGAAAGAAAAGCGGTTGAAGCCATCATCAACCAGGTCGGATGACTTCGTCTCACCAGTGGCCATCGCCTGGGCCAAAGCCATAGCCTCTGCCGTAATGATATCGATGTCTGTAGTTCAATGTTAGAAAGGCACATGTAGCACTGTCCAGGAGAAAAGGCTCACCAAGTTCGCCATTGGGCTTTCGAGGCTCTTCGAATTCCACAGGTTCTTCGTCCGAGTCAACCCACTCCGACGCTTCTTTCTTGGAATCCTTCTTGCTCTTCTGCTTGGACGGTTTCTTTTCCACTGCGACGTCCTCCATATCGACATCTTCGTCTTCATCCTCCTCCCCATCTACATCATCATCCTCATCCTCCTCTTCATCCTCCTCTTCATCCTCCTCTTCATCCTCCTCGTCCTCGTCCATACCCTGGAAAATGTCCTGGTCAAAGAACATAGAGGCATTATTAGAAAGACTTCCAACTTGAGGCGTATCATTCGCAGCGACGGCCGATTCCGAGTTGTCGTTCTCTTCATCCTCATCGCCACTCTTGTTATCCTCGGAGAAACCTTCCCACTCATCAGTCTCGTAGGGCTTGCGGGCCTTCTTCGCTCGAAGCTTCGTGTCTCTGTCTTCCATGCGTTCTTGATATTGTTCGTACATCGTATCAAGCTCTCTCTCAAGGAGGTCACCATCGTCATCGCTTTCGTCGTTCTCTTCCTCTTCCTCGTCTTCGCTCTCGCTTTCGACAGGAATATCACGGGCGTTGACGACATCATCTCGAGCACCTGCGCGGTCCACTCTTTTCAGGGAGAAGGTGCTGTCTGGGCCTCCGAGACCAACTTGGTCCATACCAATATCCATGGGTGTAGTCATGTGCATTTGCATGCGCACAATATCCTTTCGTTTCTTTGCATTCTCCTTGCGCCTCTCCTTCTTCTCTCGGGCGGTTTCATTATCGCGCATCTTGTGGAGCTGCTCCTGGATTGCCAATTCCTCATCCATTGGTGCAACCTCTGCCACTTCCTCGGTAGCTTCATCTTCCTCAGACTTCTTCTTTTTCAACACGAGGCCAAACTTTTCACGAAGCTTCAAGCGCCACCGAAGCAGGTTGCGGAATTCCTTCTTTCCAAGAATCTTTAAATCCTCACAGCAGGTTCGGATTTCGTCTGTAGTTTCCTCCAGTCTTTCCACTGTCGACAAAGCAAGATCTCCACCAATTGGTTGCTGGAAGCTGAGTTTGTTGTAGGAACCCAGGATGGCGATGGGGTCTGTGGTGTTGATGAATTCAGTCACCGGGATTTCCTTGAACTGAGTGTAGTCTCCTTCCTCATAACCGTCTCGCTTTCGCTTTTTCTTTTCAGGGTTGAACACCTTGGCTTCGTTGTTCGGGGTTGGGTCGGAGAGTTCGGCGAAAACATGCTTGGGGTCGAGGAACTTCGGATCCAGGCGCTTGGGGGCTTTGTAGCCACGGCAGACGACGAAAATTTCGGCAGATACATTACGCGATGACGGGGGTTTCGTAGCCTCAACTGACGTGAAAAGCTGCTTAAACACCCACAGCAAAGGGTTATAGTCCTTGGACCGGAAAACCTTGGTGACGAAGGTTCCACCCTCCGCCAAAAACTCCGCAGCCAACTTCATCGATTCCAAGACCAGCTCCGCCTGGGAGAAGGCATCTTGAACCCAGGCGGAACCGACGTTGGGCGCGCCATCATGAATGACCGTGTCGGCTTTCCAATGCTTGAGATGAGACCGAATGGTGGCGCGGCACTTGTCCGTTGTGATATCGCTTTGGAAGGTAATAACTCGAGGAATGGGTTTGATCGGAGAAAGATCGACACCAACAATGATACTCTGGTTAGGCATGCATTCTGCGGCAACTTGACACCAACCCTGTACCGTTGTTAGACAAGGAGCCCAAGAGAAGGGATTTTTCTTTGGACCGAACTTACACCAGGGGCAGCACACAGATCAAGTAGAACTTTGCTCTTTTCCAAGAATCCATACTTCTTGTTCAATTGAACGAGCTTGAACGCAGCACGGGATCGGTAGCCCTTCTCCTTGGCCAGCCGATACCATTTATCCAGACGACCTTTTCCGTGCTTGAAGCAGTTAGTACAGGTGCTCGACAATCAGGTGGTGGGGGGAAAGCGCATACCTTCTTCTGAATCGCCATTTTGATGTACAGGCGGTCTTACAGAAGACCAGTCTGCCGTGAATGTACAGAAAAAAGAACGACAGAGAGTGTATATCATCAAACCAGCGGCGCCGCAGAAAAAAAAAAAAAAGGTCGGGGCCATTGGTTCACCGCCCTGGTGCCTGAGAACCGAGGCCGCAACACCAGGAACCAGCCCGCCGTGTGACGTGATATCAGACAACCCCCGGCTCCTGGTGTCTTTGTAGCTCCCCAAGGCCTGCCTCTGAGAATCGTTCTTGTCATTTCCAGATACTGCCTCGATGTTACTATCCTCGCTTCCATGACGCCCAAGGGATCGCGCAAGAGAGTGAAGCCCAGCCCCTCAGGCGCGGACTCACCGTCCCCCGCGACACCGAGAAATGCTGTCCGATATCGCTCAGACTCTCAGCCGTCTGGACGTGCGGTAAGTTCTCTGGATTGTGGCATTTTCTGTGGTGAAGCTAATAAACATCCTTTCTTTCAGAGTTGGTATCCAGGGTCCTGGTCGACCGTCTCGCGAACGCCCAAGGCAGCTCCAGTTACCGAGGTTGCCCGTGAGAGCATCTCGGTTGCGCAGAACGTAGCGTCTGGCATCACAGAATCCACAACTTCCCTTCTCGAAAGCCCCAAACAGACTCGATGCCCCTCTTTCCAACTGACGAGAAAGGCGGGAAACTCGACCAGATCTTTACCTGCCGATACGACTACAACTCGGTTAAACATTGCGTCGGATGGTACGGCTTCTACAACAGCCTTGGATAATATTGAGACGTCTACTATCAACGAGGCGTCAAACCCACATAAAGGAGTGCTCGGTGAAGAGGCTCCGAAACCGATAGAGAAAGCAACATCCGACCTCGGGGAACAACAGCAAGATACTGCCACCCCATCCAAACCTCCCACGTCACACACTCAAGAGATCAACTCCACAGAACAGCCCAGTGGGTGGCTTTCTTGGATATATAGACCTGTGCCAACCAAAAAAGACGCCTCCGGCGACGGCGAAGCTGCAGAGATAGCGCAACGACAGCCTGACAAAGTTGGCCAAGGAGTACTTGCGAAAGATACGAACGAACCGGAAGAACAACAGGAGCCAGAACAAGAGCAGGCACCAAATCAGTCCATACATACACTGCAGGCCAGTCCAGCAGCCCAAAAACGGTCTTGGCTGCAAATGTGGTACGGGTCAGCCACCTCAACCAAGTCGACGAAGCCACCTTCAACAGAGCCAGCTCGGGGACCCCCGACAGACTCAACTAAACTAGCGAACGAAGACGTGGATATGGCGCCCAAAGATCCCCCAGATGATCCTGGGCAGGTGAATGATCCGTCAAAACCGCCTGCCGAAGCTACGAAATCATCCGGCTGGTCGTTCTGGTCTAAAGAACCTCCTAAAGGGGCCGCGCCGTCGAAACAACAGGAGGTTGAGGCAGTTGAAGCAACAATAGACCAGAATACACCACCGCGGCCGACATCTCTCGAACAAAACCAAGAAGCCGATGTGAACATTACCCAGAAAGGCAGCCTGAAAGTAAAATTGCCCAAGGACGGTCAGGTGAAAGATGGTGCCATGCCTACCGTTGAAACCGCTTCTACGAATACCACGGCGCCCACCGAGCCTCAACCACCGGATATCTCCGCCTCGAAACAGTTACAAAAAATACTGCCAAACCAAGTGCTTCCGCGTTTCGACGAAACGTATAACTTGGAAGAGTCGCCTTCGCTCTTGCAGAGTCTAGGGCGAATCTTGCATTACAGCAAGGGCCCCGAACACAAACACGTTGCTCGTCTCAAGGAGACTCCTCGCATTAAACGAGCTCTGGCCATTGGTGTCCATGGCTATTTCCCTGCCCCGGTGATCCGAAGTGTACTTGGCCAGCCTACAGGAACGTCCATTCGATTCTCCAACATGGCGGCCGAGGCCATAACCAAATGGACGGCAGATCATGGCTACACGTGCGAAGTTGAAAAGATTGCACTGGAAGGCGAGGGACGCATTACGGACCGAGTGAACTTGCTGTGGAAGCTTCTTTTGAACTGGATGGAAGAGATTCGCAAAGCCGATTTCATCCTCGTGGCTTGTCACAGTCAAGGTGTACCAGTCTCTATTATGCTTGTCGCCAAGCTGATAGCCTTCGGCTGCCTCAACGCCAGCCGAGTAGGCATTTGTGCTATGGCTGGTGTGAATATGGGACCTTTCTCCTCCTATCGATCTCGATGGATCAGTGGATCCGCTGGTGAGCTCTTCGAGTTTGAGCTGCCATTCAGCAAGGTCTCCAAGGACTATGAGGCTGCATTGCAATGCGCTCTCGATTTTGGGGTGCGGATATCCTATGTTGGAAGTATTGACGACCAGCTCGTCTCTTTAGAGGTACGATTGAGCCCACAGACCTTCCGAAATATTGACTCACTGAAGCATGCAGTCCTCTTTGTTTTCCCCTATCGCTCACCCATACATCTACCGTTCTGTCTTCGTGGACGGCAGGGTCCATGCCCCGAGCTTGTAAGCCCAATATCTCAGTCTTGCGGGTATCCAGGGTATACGTAATTCTAATTATTAATTAAGCTTGTCACACCTTGTCGGCTTTGCTCTCAAGCTACGAAATCTCGGCGTTCCAGATCACGGTCTCATCCGCGAACTCAGCAGCCCCCTCGCTGGCAGCCTCTACACTGGTGATGGCCATTCTCGTTTGTACGACGAGGAAGCCGTTTATTAGTAAGTTTCAAGGGACAACTGTCAACGCTTGGTCCTATACCTTTACTAATTTATTCCTATTAGTATGGCTATTCAGTTCGCCCTTGAAACATCCAATGTTCCGGATGCAACACTAAACATAAAGCGGTCTAGTCCTTTGGCATCCTCAAACCCATACATTCTTCCCTTCGCCATGCGAGGTATCCTAGAGGAGGAGCATGTTCGGCGTCAATTACACGACGAGACAATGGAGCTTCTTCGCCAATTCGACGATTGGAAACCATCAAGCAAGGTCTTGAAGGATGTCAAGTTTCGACTTGAGGGCATTAGATCAAAGCTATAGCTTTGAACATACTACTTGCAATTTCGTTTTACCTTTTTTTTTTTTTTTTTTTTTTGTTAGTACGATTTCAGCGTTGGGCCATTTAGCGAAACATTCTAGAGGAAATAAACACATCCTTGATTTTTTTTTTAAAAGAATTCAACGTTTTCAACTTGAAAATTTTGCTTCGTCTTGAATACTATATAGGGAAGGGCCTTCCCAATTATGTACATGTCGTGTACGTGTCGTGCGTGCTATATTAGAAAATTCCGAGATAGATACATGGATGCATGAGTCTTGAGGAACAAGAGGAAATTGCAAGATGTGCAAGTTGGTGATGACAATATCGCTGGTAGAGGGGAGACGTGTTTCGAAGGAAATGCAAAAAGGTATAATAAAAATCCCACATATTAAAGGGAAGAAGCATGAGGGAACGCCGTTTGATATGCACCTAGAATTTCATCTTGAAAATGGTTAGCCATGATGCTTGATGAGACCGCGAAAAGAGTTGAAGACTCACCTCTCATTCCATCCAACGCCTCAAAAGCATGTGAATAATTTGATACAGCCCCAATAATCCGCTGGAGACCTTGCCTCAGTTCCTCGACAAGGTGATCCGTCGATTCAGCCCCAATTTCACATTCCGAATCTGGCGAGAGTTGCTTCGACACGCGAGCCTTGTAGAATATCATGAACATGGCGTAGCTACTTTGCATCAGGCAGCATGCAAAAGAAGGCATCGTGCGAGGATGATTCAACTGGTGCCCTTGTTGGCGATTCTCTGTAAGTGGCTGCGGGTAAGGTAGGCCCTCAAACATGCGGGAAATAACCAGTGCAGCCCGAAGGCAGATTTTTGCCGAGTGCTGGGGACTATATGGGAACCCAGATGTAAAGGGGAATTGAGGATACTGCGGGAGGTGGATGTCGGACGAAGTGGAGGAGTCGGATGGGGTCATATATTCTGCGGAAGACGCGCGTTGGAATTGATCGAGGCTACTGCAAGAGCAGCCGACGCTGTTATTTCCTTGATGGGGTGGCGAATGCTTTATCTCTGGTGGTGGGTTACTTGGACTGGCGGCAGTTAGGTCGCAGTGTCGCTTGATGAAGAGAGGAATGTCGGAGAAAGCTCGAAATCGGTGGGTTTTTATTTGTGCACTGAGATGTATTAGCATTGGCATTAGTGCACAATGGGATTATGATATAAAATAGATCGCAATACATACCTAGAGAGTTTGATCCTTGATATCGCTCGGATACTTTGGGCGGTAACCGTTTCGCGACTATCGCCAAAGTCTGGTTCCGGAGAGCAACTGGGCATAGGCAATACGTCGACCTGTGCGAGCACAGAATTGGTCCATGAGTCTAGCTGTTGCATCCTTTCATACATGTAGTGCATGCTTGATTGGGAATCGATGGATTTGTTGAGATCAGCAATGAATGAAGTCGCCGATACTAACACCTGCTGGGCTTGCATTAAGATGGACCATCCCTACAAAAAAAAGTTAGTTAATCGGCTGACAAGGATGGATATTAATTCGTGAGGTGATATTGGAACATACTTCAGCGTCAGCAGTAAACCGGGGATATGGCGTCGAGAATTGAGGATCGTTAATTACTATCGTGGGTGGCTGCTTTCACGTTAGATTGCTATTGCAGATAGGCAACAACGGCCTGGGGCAAGATCCACCTACAGTGGTGCTGACTATTGACCCTTGAATAACACAGTAGTACTACAAAGAGGTAAGAATCCATATAAATGGGCGGAAAGGTATCGGCGCAACGCACTGTCATCCACCAGGCTCTCCGACGAGCTTCGGAAAATTCATCGTTCCCTGAAGAGCAATGAAGTGACTTATCCAAGGCAAGTGCCAAAGCTTGACCGGCACGATATCTCATTTTCAATAGATTCCCTCGCTGTGAGTACTCGTATACCGAGAGAATAAGCAGAGCGAGGAGGGTTTCTAGATCTTCCGGGGTTCGAGGATGCAATTTCTCGCGGTCGACAGAAGGACGCGCAGCAGATAATGCCTGACCGGGGTCGGTTGATGAGAGATGAAGGTCACATTCTGTCTCGACGACTGAGTTTGCAAGTTGCGCGAAGGCATGCGCATAAGTCCGGCGCTGTAGAACCGAAGCCGGAGAAGATGGCTCGGGGTCCCGAGGATGGGGGATCAGAGCGAGAATCGCAGAAATTGCCAGGCTCAAGGGCGAGCGAGGCTTATATATCATGAAAGGCTCTGGTGATGGATTAGAAGATATGTTGAATTGCAGCGGGCGATCTCGACATTGTGGTGACACCCGTGGCGGTAGAATAGGAAAATAGTGATGAATGAAATCATAGTAAGCGTTTAAACTGTCCATTAGTGTTAGCTAGGTTCCTTAAAACGACGGCAGTTGGTCGTAAAACATACATTTCGGGGTCACTCCCATAGGTTCTCACGAGACACTGTGTTGTATTCAACGGAGACGGTATCTGACTTATGTGAACATGGGATGTGCTCTCGTCGCCCGTGAAGTAGCCCTGAAAAATGGAAGCCACTTGTGGGAAGTCTAGATGTCGCAAGCCTGCACCTGGCAGGGAGAGCACATCGATTTGGCTAAACATACTCGGCGCTGTGGATTTGTCAGTAGGGGACTATACAGCCGGGCAATGAAGACGGGTCAATATACACTCTTCGAGCTCCGCAGAGGGCACGTTCATATAAGGCTCATCCGGCGAGAGCTCCTCATCCGGCGAAGGCGAGGGCGACAACTTCTGCTTCTTTTTGCGCGGCCCGCCTCTTTTACTTGGCAGATAGCTGCATTTTCGGCCTTTGGCGAGACACTAGAAACACCGCATCATTTAGTACATGCCCCGCGCGAAAGTAATCAATCAAGCACCAAACGATTCCCAAAAGAGTCTAGAGCATAGATTTTCCCACTGTGGACACTTACATTGGAGCATGGCTCCTGTCCGCCACATCGTGTTCTGGAGGCGCGACTGGAAGCATCGGGGTTAGCAAGACCTGCAGAAGACTCTCGGCTGAGACGATGGCGTACCAGGGCAAGCAGGCGACCTTGACGGGGGGTTTGGCGAACTTCTTACGAACCGGCCTCGGCGCGGTCGAAGCAAGCCCGCCCTCGTGGTCAAAAGCGTCGGCCATGGCGAATCACACGGCCGGGATGGAGTTGGAGATGGATCCTCCCCCAAAGACCGTTTTCTTTACTTCGGGGTTGGAAATTCCCCTGCCCACAGCTCTCGAGGGGGTCCGCTCTTTGCTAAATCAATGCTCAGTCAGCGTGCAGAGAAAGGAAGAAGAGCTTTGATATACAGACGCGGTGCGCTGATTGCTCGATCTTACGTGCAAATCCCGAGCCGTGGAGATTCGGGATTTGCTCTGCGGGCGATCCAGCAATTTGTCACCTCCACTCCACGTTTGCGTCTTCGGCCGCTAGGGGCGATCGATGCATACTCGTTGAAATTCGAGATTCCTCGCTCGCGCCGGCATGTTTCCAAATTCTTCCTCTGGTTCATGGCACCGCGCGGCTCTTTTTTCGCCGGGCGTTAGCGGGATCACGTGGCGAAGGGGTGGCGAGATCTCGATGTATTTCTAGCCAGACCCTAAGGGGACGTCTTGAGGTCTACCCGGTAACCCCGATCTCTTAGCTATGTCGATCTGATCCCGGGGAATTGCGTATATCGTACGGACATTCGTGAAGGGTGGAGCCCGAGAGGGAGGAGGAAGGGAAGAAGGGGGGAAGAAGGGGGATAGGGAATAATGTAGGAACTTGAAGTAGTAATTATACAGAACAGAAGGAAGTACAAGCATGAATAGTTAGTACATCCAAATAGATAGATAGTATATGTGAAATCACCCCCAAGTGGATGCCAGTGATCGTTCGCTTGATTTTATATCTCAGGATTTATCCTCGGCATTAGCCTCGGCGACTTTTTTCTCTTCCCATGCTTCGAGGAATTTCTGCACCTTCGGGCCCCAGACTTCCTCGCCCGCATCGAGATCCTTATATTCTAGGATATTTTCCGGCTCGAGCTTGAAGTCCGCCTGGCGACTGCGTACGAGCTCGCTCATCAGACCGCAGCTACCGACGGCCTTGCCTAGATCGTGTGCAAGAGACCGCACATAGAATCCGGATGTGACTGTCATGGAAATCTTCACTGCCACTGGCTGGACTTTCGGCTGCTCTGTGGGTGTGGTAGAAGCCTCGGCCGTTGCCGGCTCCGGGATAGCAGGCTCAGCTGCAGTAGGCTGGGCAGCGCCATCCTCCGAAACCTTTTGCTTCTTGGTACCATTTTGATCCTCCTCCTTGGGAGAGTCCGCGGGAGGAGGTGACTTGCGCTTAGCAGATGGCGCTTCCACGTCCTTGTTGATGGACGCTTCATCTTCAGCACTTGGAACCGCCGGTAACGAGGCATCTTCGTCGAGGAGTTTCTCTGCGACAGCTTTCTCATCACCAGCCATCTCCTCTTCTGGCCACCTGTGCTCGTGTGTACCAGGCTCATACCATTCCACAATGTCCATATTTAGGACTTCCACCGGGCGAGATTTGATCTCGACTGGCGGGACCTTTCCCTCGCGCGCATACTCATACAATTTCTTGCCCTGCACCCTCAGTGCCGAGAAGATAGGTGGGCGTTGCATAATCTTGCCGCGGAATTGCTCGAGGGCCTTCTCGACAGCCTCGCGCGTAATATGCTCGTACGGGGCCCGGCGAACAACCTTGCCCAGTCGGTCGTAGGTGTCGGTCTCAGCACCAAAAAGCACAATTGTTTCATAGGACTTAGTGCATGCCAGGAAGTCATTGAGCGACTTGGTACCCTTACCCACGCCGGTGACTAGAACACCAGTCGCAAGCGGATCCAGTGTACCACCATGTCCGATCTTGACATCTAACCTCTTTTGGCGCCTGCGCTTGCGCTGGTTCATGTTCTCGCGATTCCGACGAGCGCGTTCCTCCTCGAGCCATGGCTTGAAGGTATCGGAAGGATTGAAGTGGTGCTGGAGCTTGCGGATCACGTCGGCCGAAGTGACGCCCTGCGGTTTATGAACGGCTGCAAAGTCAGTGGGGGGTGGCTCTTTGATTACGGGGAAGGACATACCGAAGACGCCCTCGAAGATCTTTTCGCCGGCCATTTTGTTTCCGCGGAGATGTCGAAGACCTGACGAGAGTACCATCTGTCGTCAGGTAGCTGTGGGTTTGTAGAAGCAAAGCTTGTACCTGGACCGCATTAACGATGGGCAGTTTCCGTGTAAATTTAGCGTATCGATAAGGTAATCGTAACTTACCGGCATCGAAGGGCCTTGGGGTTGTCGGCCGGCGAGGATTCCAGCCCTACGCTTTCCCTCTCTCTCTTTTTCTCTTTCTCTCTCTCTCCTGCGGCCTCAATCTCGTTCGAACCGTCGTTCGAAACCTCACACCTCTCTCAATCGACCCACAATGCTGCGACCGCAGTCATGACGTCCCGCGAAGAAACCGTTCTACCTCCCATCGATCCCTCCATCGACGACGAGAATGAATGGCCCGAGTTCGAGCTCACCGATGTGAAGGTCCTGCGCCCAGGGAAGATGCTATACGCGAACCTGCTGGAAGCATCTGAGAAGACCCCTGTTCAAGTCATTGGCTGCCTGCAGCTCAAGAAAGGGCAAGAACAATTACGTGCGTCCGCCCTTCCTGTCTCAATACGCTTATCGCGACGCTGCACGCGTCCCACCCTAGGCAGCTTGAGCTATGCGGGTAACAAGCTTATGTGGTTACTCACCTTAACATTCACCAGTTCTCGAACCCGACAAGCCGAATGACCGTGTCATCCTCGATAATGTCACTCACTATGCCTACGGCCAGATGGAGGACCGAAGTGTCGAGATGTGGGCTGCTGGTAAAGCCGGCTGGTACAAGATCTCACCAGCAAAACGCTACCTACCTCACTTCAATCGCATGGTCCAGGCAATCGACATGTTTTATTTCTTGATGGATAAACACCAACACGGCAAGAAACAGCTCAACCCGACATTCAAGAACCTCTGCGAGCAGGTAGGAGCTCTGATTTCCGCCTCTTCGGGATACCCCCAATTGACCTTGATCAGTATATCTTTCACACACACGGCGCCTGTGAGACGGGGGATCAATCGGCAGAAGTTTTCTCGGAACATGCGTCTTTTCTGCTACGTTGTATGATTGAAGAAGATGACGATGGAGATGTGGAATGGAGCCAAACCAACGTCTTTCTGCATCTCCGGAAACAAAACAAGGTGCGCATAGTGACTCATTATGCCTTTACACTGTTATACTGAGCGCTGATCCATATTCTGCCAACATAGGATAACTACGAAACCCTCGTGGATCTTCATTCTCCTAGGAAAACAGATATGAACGATCCCCCGGAAGAACCTCAAGCGTCGACTCCGCGCCACGAGCCGGCTGCTATTGCGAAGTCACAAGCAAATACCGTGTACCAACTTATCACAGAACTCAAGGAAGAAGGTCACCTGGCGAAGCGTCGACTTCACCTTGATCTGCTGGTCGAACGCCTATCAGAGAAATATTCATTCAGCGACTCGAATGCTCGCAAGATCATCGCGGCGAGGGCGGATCTCGTGCTGAAGAAGCTAGACGAAGATGACACTCCGAGCTTCAAATGGTCTCGATATGTCATTTATCGAGAACTTGCCAATGCCGCCACAGAGGCCACCCGTCTTCCACCCGCCCTCCTAACACCCTTACAATCGACCGAGGACTCTAGCGACGATGAACAGCTAGGAAGGACCCAAAAGTCAGTGCTCCGTCCGAAGGTCAACTCGTCCGTTTCCGGCAAAGTCATGGGCAAACGTAATCGCAATGCCAATACAGATCAGCAAAACGTGCAGTCTGGCGTCAACGGTGATGCTGATGCCGATGCCGATGCCGAGGATGAGGTCGAAGATGAGGATGAAGATGAAGATGAAGCTATGGAAGACGTTGAGACCCCTAGTAAAGTTAGGGGACACGAGCTGATCCGAACTCCCCTGGCATCTGCCAAACCTCAACCGCGCACCTTCCTCGGCAACCCTGAATCCGCAGCCGCTTCTCTTCTCAAGAGCGTTCTTTCGGCAGAGGGCCCACAAACACCAGCCATCGCGTCTAAACCAACAAACGGAAGGTTGAGCTTTGGTATTGGCAGGGTTCACCCCTCGGGCGAAACGAATGGCTTTGTCGAGTCTGAAACATGGACATGCCGTATCACCGGATGTTCCAAGACCATCACTAGTAAAGGAGACCAGCGCCAGAAAGACATAGAAGATCATGCTGGGGAGCATGATTGGGAAACTCAAATGCAAGTTGAGCTGGTGGAATCCGAACATCGCCTGCAACCTGGTCGCCCAGTCAGCAATTTGATGCAATATTTGATCAACCAACATTATCAGCAAATGCGGACTGCATTTCCAGAGATCTACCCTCCGGAGGGAGTGAACGGAACGGCCGAGCAACTACACACCTCGACTGATGAAAATCATATATTGGAGTCAAACCAAGATCTGTCTGCTGAGCTAGACCTCAGCGTAAATGGCCATACCACTTGAAGTTGCTGAATATGGCATTCCACCTTTACGATCATGATGCATCGAACTTTCACGACGAGCGTACGAGAAACCACCGCAGGCTGGTGGTTGAGCTGAGCCTATTTTGCTGTTTGGATAGGTATGTCTTGTTCGGTCTTGTGAAAGGTTAAGATCTGACTTTTCTCTCTCTCCAGATCCACAGCTATGCAATATTTCAAACAAATTGAATGCCAATTTTATGGTGCCGGAGATTCTTTATCTACTTCTTGTGAGCCGATCTCTCTGGGATCGGTCATTAAAACCTAGCACACCTGGCTATAATAGTAGATTAAAACAGGGATTGGCTATTGTTGTTGTATATGTGAATTCTCAGTGGCCACTATGCGCTTTGTCACAAGGAAGAGGACAATGTTCAACCAAGCTTTAGCCTCCAAAATTCTCCCCAATCTCTTCAAGAACATCCAAAATTTTATATCGAAGCCGATGTTCTGCCTCCACAATAATCCAACATGTCAGTGCGATCGCATCCTCTGTAAGATCACCGACATGGTTTCCATGAAGGTTCAAGTCTTGCTCATCATTGATATGTTGCGGTCCGGTGACGGCGTCATCAATTCGGGCCGTGATCTGAGACAACGCAGAATGATTTTCTCCGCTGACAGATGCAGCTATATTTGATGCTGCAGATGATGGGCTAATGATTTGGAGTTTGCCAATCAACTGCTTCTTCTTGTTTGGAGGGCTTCCGGATTTGATAGATTTATAGTATGATGCCCAACGATCTTTTTCGAATGTCGCAATGAGAGCATTATCAGATTTCCGAATGAGCTATGAGAGCATGAACGATGAACGGTCAGTTGTGACCATATCGACGACATTATTCGTCTCAAAAATACCAAATGCTGAGAGACTCACCTTCAAATCATGGGTACATCCCTTAACTCCTTTCATCCACCCACTTGCAAATTTCCTCGTTCCGGACCATCGATACCGCACCCCATCCACCTCCCATTCAAACTTGCGAGTAAAAAGCCCTGTTCGGCGCATCTCAACCAGTACTACCTTCCCAAGAACCTCTTTCTCCTCTTCTAGTGGGACCTTGGGCGGCTTCGGCTTCAACCCAAAAATCTTCCTCCATTTAGCCTTCCTCGCCGCTTTTCTTTTCGCTTTCGCTCTCTTCTCATTCTCTAGTACCTCATGAACGCCGTCACCCAACCATAAGCGGAACGAACTCCACATGGCCGTTCGACGCGCGCGCCCAATCACGGTTGCTGCAGGCGTGTACTTCGGGTTATCTCCTCGGTAGAACACTGGCTTCCACGAGCTATGATGCTTATGGGGGACCGGGTTCACGATGAAATATTGGGCAGATGATGTGTCGGATGGGGCAAAGAGATGTTTGCGTCCTTGAAAAAGGCGGCGATAAAGCTGCATGGTGGTGATGGGAGCCTCATTCTGCTCTGGATCTGGATCCGGGACAGAAGTGTCCTGCGCGTGGTCAGGTATGAATGTAGACATCGTGATGCTTGAGTAGTCAAGTACCACGGTCAAAGGCGATAGCGAAATATCTGGCAACTTTAATACCTTTTAACTGAGAAATGCTTTCAAGTGAGGGACATAAACAGAGCAGGTGCCAAGAAATCGGAGCGGCTGAATACGAACATTTTACACTTCACCGCGCCAATCACGGAGGTTGGTTTCCTTTTGGAGATAGCCTTTCCATCTTGCCAAGTCTGTATTTTGCATACTCCGTAGAAAGCTTGCATATAGAAAACGCATTGAGCTGAGGGTTGCAGCCCCCTGCTCATCACTACTGAACCTGGCAAGATTTCGCGAGTAAGGTACACAGCCCCATTCCAAAGTCCCACTCAGAGTATGTATATTGATGGTCAGAAGAGGCACTCATTGACATAGTCATCCTGAGCTCAATTATTAAAATGATGGGGGTTATGCCTTATTGTGACAGATATTTTGAACCATTCTATTTATTCCTGGATTGATCAGTTTATCAACTTGATCTCATGGAAGCATCATTGACCCTTAGAAGTTGTCGGCTGATAAAGTGCTTGAGTATAGCGTCGTGGCCGCAAATTAAGTACCTGACTTAGCTGATCTTGAAAAAATGATGCCAACGCTCACAAAATTCGATAGCTCAGCTGCTGTTCAAAGGTATACTACTACTAGCTGTTGCTGTTCAGATCTAGTGTTGGACAAAAGTAATGTACTACCTATGACTATTTCAATTGACAGTAGTTCTCTCCGTTGTGGCCATATAGGGACCAGTATATAGTCTTAAGACTGATGAGGGAGAGTTTACGTGACGAGGTATGGGGTGCCAGACCGGAAGCGATAAACCAATTGGAAAGGGACTTAGGTGGAGTGTCTACCAGAGTATGTGGCTACTATTATCTAATGCAAAGTCACGGAGGACTCTCGCTTTTCCACGAATTTTGAAAATTGCTTGAAAGAGCCAAAGCTATGGTATGTACAATGCCACTCACGGCCGCCTGCTTCAGTCGCGGCCCATACTGCCCGGGAAAAGGAGTATCCAAATCCCAGCGATGTATGAGGAAGGAATAGAAGCCAGCTGGTACAAACTCCTGGACCCAAGAGGGTCAATGCTAGACAGAGCGGACGCCCTGCTTTCACCTGTACTTGTACATGGAGGGAGAAGGAAGGGTGGATGAGAAGGAAAAGAAGCTTTTTGACTTGGAGGGGTATACCACGAAACATGCCACATATATCACGCACATACAGGACGACAGGACGATAAGAGGAGAAGATAGATGAGATAGGGAGAGATGATGGTTGGAGGAAGAGAGACAGCAAAGATTGTTGCAGGAATGAAATGTCAGGTAGAACGCAACGCAAGGTAAAACACACGATCTAGCTGGATAAGATGGAAGGAAATGGGAGATAAGCGTATGCAGAGAAGATCAAGGCGCAATGACCAATGTAGCTTATGGTAATATGAAAGGGTGGGTAGAATAGAAATGTAATCAAGGAATCCTGTCCTCGACAAGATGGGGAAGCACTTTATTGTTGATGAGCCATGTGAGCGGCGACAAGGGCTGTAACCACCGAGTTAGCAAATGTGTAATCTAGGAGCCTTAGTAATAAATATTGACTTACTCTGAAGAGCAGAGGCTTGGCCCTGTCGCGACTCACAGGCGCACTGAAGGGTGCTGCCATCTAAAAAGTCCAGCAGGATGCTATTGGGCAGCTCCTGCATGTCCTCGTCGGGAAGACAGGGAGTCCGGAACTCGCCAAGGTGGTATCGCTTCGTCATGTTGCGAGCAGTAGCGTCGGTGGTGGCAGGCGCGAGAACAAGATATCCGTGTTCATCAATGCGCATGACGCGACGCTTCCAAAGGAGGGTATCGGGGAATTGCACGTTGACTTCACCGATGTCGATGGGATCGGCAAGGTGGTGACTGGACGGCGAGGGGGAAATGACAGATTCGCGTGCAGTGATCGGGTCAATGTCTTCCTCTTTCACTGGTGGAGACAAAGCTCCGATGATGCTGCGGCGAGAGTTGGAGGTGATGGAGGAGACTCGGCGCATGAGGCGCGAGGCACGAGAGCCCTTCTTTTCATCGATAGGCGAAGACGAGTTCTCATCAGTCTTGGGACGAGAAGATAAGGAAAGTCGACTTCCTGGACGAGAAGTAGACGCAGCTTGTCGGCTGGACCCAGCAGACGAGATCGACATGCTGCGGTCCTCCGGGCGATTGACAGCTTCGGGGGTTGAGTCCTGCGAGACGGGTGCTTCCGAGGTTTCATGTTCCACGGTCAATGGGCTGGCCTGGAGATTGAGAACATCGGATTCCGAAGGCTCCATTCCAGAGGAGCCAGGGGAGATATCTGAGTCACGGACAATGCGAGCCGTCACAGAGATTGAGTTGGTACGGCGGGAGCCGTTCGAGGCAGAACGCCCATCATGATGGCTCAAGCTCGGTGCGCGGGAGAAGTCTGGGGTAGTGCCATTAGGGAGAGAGACAGATGCGCGTTTGCGCAGGTTCTCGAAAGATGACGAGGCTGAAGGAGCTGTCACAGTGACAGGTGAGCCTGGTGGAGCGCCTTCGCGGATGGAGAATTTCTCCAGTGCCTTGATACGAGACGAAATCCCAGAGGAGACATTGATCTTTTTGGCCATGAGGACAGGAGTCGGGGGTTCGTTCTCAGGATAGGAACTGGATACGGACCTGCCAAACTGCAGTGCCTGTACAGCGGAAGGAGAAGTAATACCATGCGGGCTGGATACAGCGCGAGAGCCTCTCCAGGAGTTCTCACCACCGTTAGGTGACTTGACCGAGACCGGCCTGGCCTCTTGCACGGTGGCCGATCTTAGTTCCTCCATGAAGGAATCGTCCGACAGGAGATTGTCGTCGTCAGAATACTCGTGGATTGGGACATGGATCGGCTCCAAATGAATCTTTCGCCGCTGGTCCAGAGGGAGCGGCTCTGCCTTGGGGCTTGGGGCTTCCTCGGGGGCAGCCTCAATCGACACCAAAAAGGGCGCGGTCGAGGCCTCCGATGGGTCAGCCACGAGGTTTAGGGGCGTGTCTGTGGGGGGTGTGGCAAGCACAGTAGTCGGCGTAGCAGCCTCGGTCACGGTAGTTTCTACAGGTTCGGGCTCCAATTGCTGATCTGTCGCCGGCGAAGTTTCAGGTTGTTGGAAAGGAGCGTCCTCCGGTTCAAACTTCGAGTTTGAGACTTCGGGCGACTCCCTGTCAAGTGGAGATTCGGTAGAGGCGCTAGGCGGGACTAGGTCGCCATTAGTCTCAGTTTGGCCAAGGATTGCGGAGTCTTCTTGATCGGCGCGTGTTTCAGCTTCAGGGAATGACTGTGGCGTCTCGGATTGGGCAGCCTCCAAAGCTGAATCGATATGTGTAGTAGAGAATGTGGTATCGGCACTGGGCTCCGAAGTATGTGATGATGGTTCGCCTTCGGAATCTGACTCGGGTACAGAAGTAGAGGATCCTGGATCGGGAGTTTCCGCAGCGGGAGAGTGTTGCTGTTCCTGGGGCTGAATGATCTCTTCTTCCTTCGCAATCGACTCAGGAACTGATGGGGATGGCTCTTCATTATCGGCAGTCAATGCCACTTCTTGCGGCTGGATGGCCTCTTCTTCCTTAGTGACTGGCTCAGGAGCCGAGGGTGACTGTTCTTCTTGATCGGCAGTAAAGGCGCCTTCCTGCGACAGGGTGACCTCTTCTTCCTTAGTGGCAGGCTCAGGAATCGAGTTTGGCCGTTCTTCCTGATCAGAAATAAGGGCAACTTCCTGCGGCTGGATGATCTCTTCGTCCTTAGTGGCTGGATCAGGAACAGAGGGTGACGGTTCTTCCTGATCGACAGTAAAGGCCTCCTCCTCTTGAGTCGGCACCTCTGGAGCCGGGGAGGGTTCTGCAACTGGCAATTGCGGTTCAGTTTGAATCTCGACAGGAGCCTCGGGTTTCGGCTCGGCTGCTAATGGCATGGGCTGCTCTGCAGGTTGCTTTTCCTTTTTGACAGGTTGCTGTTCAACATCTGGCTTTTCAGACTCCGGCTGGACTGCCGGATTGATGTTTTCTTTATTTGCACCGTAGCTTTTGACAGCCGTTTCCTCCGCTTTCGGCTGCTCTTCTACTTCTGGTATCTCCTGCTTCTTCTTGGTCTCTGCCCGTTTCGCCATGTTTTTCTTTCTCAATTGCAGTGCTTTCATCAGGCGTTCCTTCTCGGGGGTCAAACCAGATGATGTTGATAGTGCACCCAGAGACTTGGCGCCAGGAGATAATTGGGGTCTGGAAATAGGAATTGAAGGTGGAGGAACAAGCAACGGAGGAATGGGAGGAGCTCGGCTATTCGGTCTACTTGCGAACGAGCTTCCTTGCGAGCGCGGGCGAGGGGGGTCGGCCGTAGCGTTGTTTGATTTCCGGATAGAAGATGAGCGCATATTGGATGGAAGCGATGCCACGGGTCGCTGATCTGGATTCCGTGAGCTCCCCGACGTACGGGGGCGCCCACTTTGATCAACAGATGGGCGTGGACCCAATTTGACCTTTGGAGAGTACCCGGCTACTCGTTCCAGTTCCCGCAGTGACGGACGCGCAGATTGGGTCGACATCCGCGCCTCCTCTGACGGCCGGGGAAATTCATCTAGAATGTTGCGATACTTGGTATGCGTCGAAATCGAATCGCTGGACTTGGGGGACGTGGTCATCGGCTGCGTTTCACTGGGGCTTCTTCCGCGGGAGTGAGATCTCGAGCTTGCTCGGGACGGCGGTGGCCTAAGGTCGGGCGATGATTCTTCGGCGCCGGGAGATGTCGTCGGGGGAGATGTCGGGGGAGATGTTGGCGGCGGAGGCGAAGTGTCCGTAGGCGGCACAATCGTGGCCTCTGATTTTTGGCTGCCAGATCTTTGACGGGCATCAGCCTTAGGCGGTGGGAGTGGATGCTGCTTCGTTTCTTCTTTTGCGCCAGTCTCCTCGGCATCCTCGGTGATCTCCATTAATCGACGGCGTCGCAGCGAGCTCGACGAGGAGGTGATGGACCCGGATGCTGTGTGGAGGAGGCATGCTGACGACAGGGAACTCTCGTTAAGGTCCGATGCCTGAGTTAAGAGGAGTACGGTGTCGTTTGGGGTAAACTTGTCGGTGACAGATTGAAATTGAACGTTGCTTCGGGCTATATGAGAACATTCCAGTCAGACGATCCACTCGGACGAACAGTAATTCTCATCTCCTCTCGGCCCCTCCGAGCCGGGTGAAAGGGGGCCTACCTTGTATCAGCCGTGACAATCCCTCAGGCATATACCGCAGAATCACCTTCCTCCGCCGGTAATGCAGGAAGCCGTATAGCGGTGAGGTTTCCTCGTAGTTGTCGATGGCATTGCGCACCTCGGGCACCCCGCCGGTGCCACGATCGAGGAGGTCTACCTCATCTCGGGAGATGTAGTGCAGCAGGAACCTGATGGAGCCAGCTGGTCAGCGATGACGAACTTTCAGGTAGACTGATGCGCGGCGCGGCGCGGATGGCGCAAAAGGGGGCACTGGGGAGAACTTACCATCCGCCGGCGTCAGCCAGAGCACCCTGGTAGGCCTCGACGATGACGGGACTCTCTAACCCATTGAGAGACATGGCGCGAACGGCATGGATGCAAGCCGACGGCGTGGGGAAGAAGAAAAGAGAGGAAGTCCAGACTCAGGCGCGGACTGGTGGACAAGAACACAGTTGACAAACGCAAAGGCAGAGGTAGCGTAAGGTAACCCGGGGGCCGATGGAGATCTCAAGATCGAGAATCAGCCCAATCACGGGTGACGATTGGGGGCCCAACACCAGAAGTGTCTGATAGGCTCAGCGGCGCGAACCTCGAGGGGTTGCTTGTTGGTTTCAGGGGCATCCGCTCAGTGGTTGGACTCCACTCGCGGCAATCCCAATTTAAGTGGGCAAGGTGAAACGCTCGCTCGGAGCCAGTGCTCTTTATAGCATGGTTTGATCTGGGTTGGTATGTGCACAAGTACGAGGTCGCACGCAGGGATTGTGGATTGTGGGTTGTGGATGGAGGAATTTCGATCTCACACTGAGAGGACCTGCCTACGTCGTATTAAATGCTGGGCACATGAGCCCTTCCAGTGGACATAAGGTATGCTGCCTACTCTACTTTCTACGATGATCCACTGAGTATCTCCATACTCTGTTACTACCTCGAGTAGTATACTGCGATGCGTCAGGTACTCGAGTATCTAGTAGGGTAGAGGTACGAGAATATCCGAAGACCTCCAGTTTGTATATATGAGACAAAACTTATCACTAGGTACGGCGTATGTACTATGCTGATATACATACCGTGCTATATTTAACTATTGGGCTGCAGGGTGTCCATTTGTCATTACTCGTGCTCTCCTACTCTGAATCCTTATAACCATGGCCCAGGGTCTGTCTGAACTTCCGCGGATCCCCGCCAACGTTAGGAACGACACTCGGCGACCCCCGATGGCGGGACCCAAGGCCACTTCTACTTATACCAGCTGGTTCCCGATTCTTTATTCCACCCTTCCAAGTGTTATCTGGACTTGAATCACCACTCGATATGGACCTCCCCGCCCTCGCCTCACTCCCCTCGCTGCCGCAGGAAGACCAACTGCGGCTCCTGGACACCCTCTTTGAGCCCTCGCCCGAGCTCCACCAGCTGATGCTGCCCGTGCTGGCGAACCAGAGCTTCAGCTCGTACGCGTCCCTCATCGATGCCGTTGGGGGCCGAATGTCCGCTCTATCGGCCGCCAATTCCCCCACCGACCGGAATGTGCTGTTTGGCATTCTGGGCTCGCATCCGAGGCTCGGTCGGCCCGCCGCCAATCCGGAACGTCTTAGCGAACTCAGCAAAAAGGAACAAGCTCAGCTGCAGACCGGGGCCGAAGAGCAGGCCGAGAAGCTACGTGACTTGAATGCCGAATACGAGGAGCGGTTCCCGGGACTGCGATTTGTGTGAGTCTGACACCTCCCCCCTCCTCTCCTCCCATCGATCCCTACGCTTTTCTGACAGCGCCGATCTTCTCCGATCCCAGCTCCTTTGTCAACGGTCGCAGTCGCGATGTGATCATGGTGGAAATGCGTCAGCGCATTGATCGGGGAGATCGTGATCGGGAGATCGAAGAGACTATCCAGGTATGCCTAGAGGAGCCGAGAGTCCGACAAGACTGGAGATGCGAGAGCTGAGAGACTAACACGGGACAGGCCATGTGCGACATTGCGAAGGACCGGGCACGCAAACTCCAGGCGCGCATCTAAATACGAGATACCCAATCTATATACTATATACCCGATACCGTAACTACATAACTACATAACTCCTATAACTATACCAGAACTACCACTAGTACAGGGTCCAGTCGCCCCGCGACTGAATTGTAAACTCTGCGGCTCCACCACGTCCCGATTTGATGTCATCCAGTGCCTCCCAGCTCTCCGGCAAGTGCCGCTTAGCCTATCGGCCCTTTTTCTTTTTCTTTTTCTTCTTTCAGGATGCCTCGATTTCAAGTCTCGATTATTCCCTGTGTCCTCCCTCCCTTCGACCTGCTCCCAACCAATGCGCCCCGGCTGCGCGCATCGCCATGGTGGAGGGTAACCCGGACTCGTTGACCCCCGCGATGGCTGGCGATAAACCGCCACTGCGACCCACGACCCTCAGTGAGTGCGAATTCTGATCTCGCCCAGTCGGTTTGCAAATATGAATTGAGGGGGTCCTTGGATCCTGTCCAACCCTATCGACAGAGCGACCAACGACCAACCACTCTTCCTATAACGGCCGATTTTAGCGAGTATGCGCGCTGATGATCATAGGCTCGGCCATATCGGACGTCGCGTCGGGTTCCAGCAATAGTCAACAAGATGTCCAGCGCAATTCGAATTCCAATGCGAATTCACGTCGTGCGCCGCCGGCCATTGGTGGCCCTCTCGTCAGAAACTCTACCTCGCCAACGCTGCCAGAGAACCGCACCGAAGCCAGCGCCATCGATCCCTTATCCCAAGTAAGCAAGAGTTCCCAGTTGCCCTATCAAAAGACAGATGAGTACATACGAGGACGGGGTGGTGGTCACGCTAGAAAGCCCAAGTGGGAAATACGAAGCTTGGATCGTATCTCTGCACGCCACCTTCAGCTGCATCTCCATCTAGACTCTGCGTGCCCCAAATATATACTACTAGGCATAAGGTATCATGCTGACCTGAATGGTAGCACATCATCCAACGAACCAATACCCAAAAGTCAATTCCCTTGAAGCTGCTGGGCCGCGCATCCTACGAAGCCGACGCCGGGAGCTCGGAGTATAGCCCATCGGATCAAGGCATACGGGGTGAAGCATCACTAAACTCAAAGACCAAAGAGAAAAAGTGAGTAAATGAGTTGAGAAAAGAAGAAAAAGCCCTGCCGGAAGTAAAGATAATCGGGGCGGCGGTCCCCCGGACCCCGGACACTCCGCGGGGCCTTCCAGGACTGTTTACAATCATGACGCTGACTTAATTTTTCCTCCTTTGCCAAACTTAAGAAAAGGAGTTTCCTTTCTCAGCCGGATTATTGGCATCAAGAAAAAAGACCAACCTTCAGACGATGATGAGAGCTCCGGGCCTGATCCTAGCCGCATGTCCGTTGACACCTCCCATCCGATAGGATTTATCCCGCGACATCCTGCGCCGGCCAAATATCTGCGAACCCACACTCATTACAAGAAAGACAAGAAGTTCGACCGGCTCTTTCTGGCTCAAGAACTCGCAGGTATCTCCGCCCAGAAGCAAGGCCCAAATCGACGACTCTCGACCTCGTCCACCGCCAATCAGAATGACAAACAGACCGGCAATGCGATCTGGGCTCTAGAATTCTCCAAGGATGGCAGGTATATGGCCGCCGCGGGCCAGGATAAGAAAGTTCGCATATGGGCAGTCCTTTCCACCCCGGACGAGCGCGACGCAGCAAACCAAGGAGATACCAAGACCCCCGCCAAGGAGCATGACCCCCCACGGTTGAAGGCGCCTGTCTTTCACCCCAAACCGGTCCAGATCTACGAAGGACACACCGGCTGCATTCTAGATGTTAGTTGGAGTAAAGTAAGTCACAGACGAAATCAAACCAGAGCGAAGGAGATGGCGCTGACCTCAACACGTAGAACAACTTCATTCTTTCCTCCTCGATGGATAAAACTGTTCGTCTGTGGCATGCGAGTCGACCCGAGTGTCTATGTTGCTTCCAACATAGTGATTTTGTCACGTCCATCCAGTTCCACCCTCGTGATGACCGATTCTTCCTCGCTGGCTCGCTCGATACAAAACTAAGACTATGGAGTATTCCTGACAAGAGTGTGGCTTTCGTAGCGGCTGTGCCTGACATGATCACCGCTGTCGCCTTCACACCGGATGGTCGATATTCGATGGCTGGATGTCTTAACGGGATGCTAAAAATATATGATACGGAGGGCCTAAAAGTTTCTGGACAGATTCATGTTCGATCGGCCCGGGGACGCAATTCCAAGGGCCACAAGATTACGGGTATTGATACCATGATATCCCCACCAGACGACCCCAACGGCGACATCAAACTGTTGGTGACCAGCAACGACTCTCGAATCCGACTCTATGATTTCCGAGAGCGAGCTCTCGAAGCCAAGTTTCGTGGGAATGAAAACAGCTGCAGCCAGATTCGGGCAACGTTCACGGAAGATGGCAAAGATGTCATCTGTGGAAGTGAGGATCGCCGGGCCTACATCTGGCCGATTGGTGCCGTGGAACGCGATACCGATAAACGAGCATTCGAAATGTTCGAGACACAATCTGCCATTGTGACAGTGGCTGTGACTGCACCAACTTCGACTAAGCAGGTGCTGGCTCTATCAGAGGACCCAATCTATGACATTTGCAACCCCCCACCTGTCGCACTCATGAGCCCCGAAGAATCCCCCGACGGGCCAAAGCAGGACAGTTCTGGAAATGAAAATGGGAATGGTCATAATAAGTCTGCCTCGGCGCCGCGATTGTCCATCATCAGCAAAATGGCGCTTGATTCGCCCTCGTACCTCGCGCGATCGAAGCATCCGGATGGGAACATCATTGTCATTGCCGATTATTCCGGTAAGATCCAGGTACTTCGACGGGACTGCGCCTTTCATAAAAGGCGATACGAAAATTGGAATGCCAACTCAACAATCTCACGGCGGATTCTTCGGCGCTCGAACTCAGCTCGTCACAGCCTTGCCTCTTCCATCGGCAAGGACTCGGCCCATAAAACGCCATCTGAGCGGATTGTCTCCTGGCGCAACTCCGTTGTTCGCCACGGCCGAACCAGCACAGAAGGCTCACGCGCTGGGCTCCGAACCCGCAGCCCGTCTCCTCAGCACCACCGACCCGCAATCTTTCGTCTCACCTCATCACGTCCGTCGAGTACAGGCCCTCATGAATTCCTCTCGGCAGCCACTACATCCCCACCTCCATCTCCACGTCGATTTGGCGTGGAGAATGGACACTCAAATGAGAATCGACCAAACCAGAACGGTCATCACCAGAACGGCCATGGCCCTATCGTTGGCGAAGACCTACGACAATTGCCAGCTTCTTCGGCCGGTATCATATCCAGCGGCACGAGCAAAGACAATCCGCTCTGGCTCCAAGGCGACCATAGCTATGTGTACTGGAACAAGATCACGCATGATGCTTTGGCGATGCGATCTCGCAACTCTAAAGACATATCAAATCCCAGCCGGGCCCAATCCAATGAACGCAAACTGAGCACGGCCGGCAGTGTTCTCAGTAGCGATTACGCCTCGTCTACCGGAGAAACAGATGAGGATACTCTCAGATGTGATCACTGCCGTGGCTCAAACTTTCGTGGAGTCAAGGGCAGGGACGGCAAGCAGAAGCTGATATGTGTCCAATGCAATCGGTCCGTTGCTTGATCTTCCACCCTGTATTATGTTTAACGTTTTGATGATTATGGTTTCATATTTTGCGCAGGGGTTGGGGATCTTTAAATATGCTTGCTTTATATGTTAGCGTATATGGTATGGTTTTTCATTATTCTGATATTTTCGCACGAGAATGCTCGCACTGTCTCACCCGAAAATAACATTGAGCTGAACCAAGGCGGTACCGTCTACTCGTCTGCCGCCAGCGGCACTTGAACTATCACATAGCTTCGCTTCTAGTCGGCATGTAAGATATGAGAAGCAACATGAAGATACGAGACGGATGCGCAAATAAATGATACTGAGAATAGTGATAATAAATGAACTTTGAAAAACAAAAAACAAAGTAAAATAAAATAAAATAACTCAAAAATGAGCGCGATTATGGCTTTGTTCTCCAACACGTCCAGTGCGGGAGAAACTGAGGTACTCATGACCATCTGCTAGTGCAGAGACGATGCCAAGACTGGAAAAAGTCCGGCGCTGATAACTGCGGTCTTCCACCCCGGATCCTCCTCCCAACCACCAACCACCCAATATCTTCCAACCCGCCGAAGATCTCCATTTTCATACCACCAGGAAAGATCCCCTCAAGCGGCCAGACTACCCAATCCCAATCAACCCGAATCCCCAGATCAAAACTCGCAATTGCCCAGCCTCAATCTGAACAACCCAGCAAGACCGAGACCGGCTCTCGCCCACCAAAATGACCTACCTCGACACCTCGCAGGCCTACCTGGAGCAATCAGCCCAGCTTCTACAGGCATACCCAGAGACGGTAAGATTGATCCCATCCACACCAGCCAAATTGGCAACAACCCAAGTTGGCCGCATCAAACTGCCCCAACCTCAGCCAATCGAACAGCATCACAACATCACATCTTACAAAAACACTCTTCCCCGAACTCTTCTCCAGCCTATACTCAAAAAATCATATTCAAAAATATAATATAATATACTAATCAAGAACCAGACCCGGATAACAACAAAATACAACTTCCCCACAGAACGCCCCGCGCAAGTCCTAAAACGCACAAAATCACAAGCAAAGTCCAACAAACCACCCGCCTCAACCACAGAATCCCCCTCCACCCCGATCGCCTCCCTAACACTGAAAACCTATAACCCGGAATCCGGAATCACCATCCAATACCGCACGAACAAGCTCCAAGAGGTCGGGCGTCTGATGACGGGGTTGGGGAAGTTGGCTGCGGGCGCGGACGTTGCGAGTCTCGGGCTTTCTGCGCCGGCGGATGTTGAGATGGTTGATGCGCCGGAGGAGGGAGCTGCTTCTTCTGCGCCTGCTTCTGCGCCGGCGGCTGTGAAGGGTCAGGCGCAAGGTGGGAAGGGAAAGAAGAAGAAGGGTGGAAAGGGGAAGTGAGGCATGATAGGAAGCTGATGTTGGCTTTTTATTATGATTCATGATGAATAGGGTTGAATCCTTGAGGTTTCGATAGACATAATGACATTTTGCGGTTCATGGGTGGACTGGGAAATGTACAGTATCAGTATCCACGGATTGATGTTGATGTCAGATGGAAAGGGGGTTTACGGGCAACAGCATTGTTGTGCGGCAAGGATCTCTGTCCAGTTTAGCCTAAAAGCATCGAGGTAGGCCGCTTTACGTGCGGCAAGGTACACATAACGAAGTGATTCAAACGTTTAGATACACATATCCACCATCCATCCCATATTAGACATTGTAGGGAAAGTCTAGGACAGACAAAGAACAGAGAAAAGAGAGAAGGGTAGAAGGAAAGAGAATCAAAATCAACGCCATGCCCATGCGTAACCATCAAAAAATCCCGTCGACCAAGAACTTAAAAGAGAAAAACAGCATGAAATCGTGTGAGAAGATACGGCATGAGACAAGCACATGCCGCGAGGGTATAAAACAAAACGGGGTTGAGAGGGGGAGGAAATATCGACAAGGGACTGCGTTTAGAAGTCCTCATCGAAGTTCAGGCCGTCGTTACCGGAGGACTGCTCGCCCTCGGAGTTGGCGTCCTTCTTGTTGGCGGAGGCCATGACACCAGCCTTCTGGTAGTCACCGACACGCTTCTCGAAGAAGTTGGTCTTGCCAGCCAGGGAGATGGACTCCATGAAGTCGAAGGGGTTGGCAGAGTTGTAGTACTTCTGGTTGCCGAGGGCGACCAGGAGACGGTCAGCGACGAACTCGATGTACTGGCACATCAGCTTGGCGTTCATGCCGAGTAGAGCGCAGGGAAGAGCATCAGTCAGGAACTCCTTCTCAATGTCGACAGCCTCAATGATGATATCCTCGACAACCTTTTTGTTGGGGCGGTTGTTCAGGTGGGAGAACAGCAGACAGGCGAAGTCAGTGTGCAGACCCTCGTCACGAGAGATCAGCTCGTTGGAGAAGGTCAGGCCGGGCATGAGGCCACGCTTCTTAAGCCAGAAAATGGAGGCAAAGGAGCCGGAGAAGAAGATACCCTCAACGGCGGCGAAAGCAACCAGACGGGACGCGAAAGTGGACTCGCGGTCCTGGATCCAGCGGATAGCCCAGTCGGCCTTGCGCTTAATGCAGGGGACTGAGGAGAGTTAGCGATGCATTCGCAAGACGGATAGAAGTGGGAACAGAACATACTGGTCTCAATGGCATCAAAGAGGTAGGTGCGCTGCTTGGGCTCCTTGATGTAGGTGTCGATGAGGAGGGAGTACGTCTCAGAGTGGATGTTCTCCATCATGATTTGGAAACCGTAGAAGCAGCGAGCCTCGGTGACCTGGACCTCGGCGCTGAAACGCTCAACCAGGTTTTCATTGACAATACCGTCGGAGGCGGCGAAGAAAGCCAGAACGTGAGAGACGAAGTAGCGCTCATCATCGTTCAGACGGTTGTGCCAGTCGTGCAGATCCTTGGAGAGATCGATCTCCTCAGCAGTCCAGAAAGAGGCCTCGGCCTTCTTGTACATTTGCCAGATCTATTGATAACGCGTTATCAGCCATGTGTCTTTCTTTGGTGGGGTGGCGCGGAGTCCTTCACGCCCGAACCACTTTACGCGTGGACGCGTCGGCAACGTGACTTACCTCGTGGTACTTGATGGGGAACATAACGAAGCGGTTGGGGTTCTCCTGCAGGAGGGGCTCCTGGGCCTCAAGCTCCTTGGCGGTAGGAGCAGCCTTGGTAACCTCGAGGGGCTTCTCGGCGACCTTGTCCGTGAGGCCGTCGGCAGGCTTGAAAGACGCCGGGGCGTTCTCCTTGCCGACGGACTCGAAGTCGAGCTTCTTGACAGGCGAGTCACTCATCTTGAGGTTCTCGAGGGAGGAAGCAGCCTAAAGAAGCACGCGAGTTAGTCAAAAGTGCTTCTGGCGACGCGTCTGTCGCGAGGCGACAGTCGTGACATCACGTACCTGCTTCGAAGGAGTGACTTGGGTGGCCATTGGGACTTGTGTCTGAAGAGGAATGGTGAAGCCGAACAGGAAAATGCAATTCAAGCACAACAATCGTACAAAGTCCGAGGAATGGAGGGGAGGAGAGTGAGGTGCAGCTGGGAGGGAAAAGATCGGTTAAGTAGTTGGCGGACGTGAATCTTTTAGCGCGACGGGCTAAGTCACGTAGCACGTGACCGCGCGCCGCCCTCGCTGAGTCAGGACGCAAGGCGCGTCGCTGGGGCATGGACATGCGGCAAATCCCATCCACAGGATCTCATGCCACTGCCTTTCCAGCTACCTCCGACGCTAGGGCAGTCGATCCATGGCCGTGCCTGTGGTAGCCCCCTCGACGGTGCATACTACGGGAGGTTCGACAGCGGCGGTTCCATTCCGGCTCAAATTGTCCCTGGATATCATCTACCAATTGATCTCTATACGGGTATCTACGCACCGTCTTTAAAGCAAACAAAGGGCGATCCCAGGACATATCTACTCAATCAGGGAGACTAATGGGGCTTCAAACCTCCCGTAAACAACACGGACCCAGCGACGCGTCTTATGAATTTTTCAGCTCGACGTAATGGGCCCGCTCCACCTTGGCTGAATCACGATCAGATAAGCCCAGGCAGACGGTCACCACGCGCTTGACCGACGCGACGCCGGATATACGGAGCTAATTGGCAATCTAGACCGGCAGGGCTCCATTCATTCAGACTAATAGTGACCAGGATGAAGCTCCTGCTGGTCACATCATTGCTGGCCAGCCCACTATTCACGGCCCCAGCCCCTTTAGCTCTATACCCGTATGACGAGGCTGTATAAGTGTACAGATGTCCATACCATTATTAGCCCAATCACAGTCATATCAAACCATCGTAATTCCAGCTGTCGCTCTAAAGGTCGACATGCAAATGCTCCGTCAATCCTCCGATGCAGGCCAGATCTCAAGCTCTAGAAGGAATGACAGAGCGTCGTTCTCAAAATACAAACTTCGGAGAGTGGAGACGACCAATCTCGCGCGTCGGAGAATGTACCGATCTGTACAGCTCGCGTGGAGCTGTGGGCGCGTACTTGGAAGCTCCATTTCTTGCTGGGGAAACAACATTGACAAGGGTTTCAGCCTGGCCTGCGCCAATCCGTTATTTATCCCTTTGGGCTCGCCACCAACGCGTCTCCACCTGCCAACGCGCGATGCTCTAGCAACCCTGCATATGCGGTGAACTTTCGGCCTGCATTGACCATGCCTGGTGCCTCAAAAGAGGCCCTTTGGCTTTTCATTTGACGGATCTGGCCCGCCTCCTCTCGGAGCTTACCTTTCCGTTCTGGCACAGGGTTTGCATGTCCGACGCGCGGAGCTGCACACGACTTGGCCTCTGGATTTCGCGAACGCTGCCTAAACCTTAGCTAGTTGTAGCTTGGCAGCTAGGTCGATTTTTCCTTGATTTTTTAATCGGCCGCTATTTTAGGCTGCAGTAGTCCCTTGCAAACGCGGGGTGCAAATCTTTCCACGACGCGTTCGTTTGTAAGCCATAATATTGGTATGACTATCACTTGTACGAAGAAATATGGACAAAAGAAACTATTCGTCCTACAAGCTGAATATGTATAATGTCTCTGTTCATAGTTATAGCACATGATTTTGGATCCTTATAATAGTTTACTAATACAAATGTAAATGTGCATGTTTGAAATCAGAATCTTCCGCGCGTGAGGGTATCGAGTGGCCTGCACCCTCTTTCCAATGGTTTCTCCACTCTCTTCATCTCTTCATAAAAGCGCTTAGCGCGAACCATGACGAGCCGTCTTGGGACTGTTGTGAAGTGCAGCATTAGGCACGTAGAGTGGCATTGAGTCCTCCCAAATAGAGTCCGTCAATAGACGCTTATTCGAGCCATCCGCATCCATGACCATCACCTGGCCATAAGGCTGGAAGGTCTGATCGTACAAAGCGCACTCGTATTGGAAACCATACATGCCAGTGGAATACATGATACGGCCATCGTGTGTCCATACTGCATGGGCATCGTTCGCACCACTACTGGTCAGAACCTTGATATCGGTGCCGTCTGGGCGCATGGTGCAAACATCGTAGTTGGTCGCGCTGACTTTGCGGGTGAACACAATGCGCTCACCATCAGGCGAGAAGAAAGGCAGATTGTCCCATTCGGTAGTCAAAACGGAGATCTTCCTTGTCTCTAGATCCATCATGCGCAGGCCGAGTTGCGACTTCTCGCCCTGAGTGGAGTTGTAACCCCAGACCCGGAAGACGATCTTCTTGCCATCATGCGAGAAGCTGGGGAAACCGGAATTGATAATGCTGCTGTTGGCGCTGAGGGTGGTGGCACTTTCAGTTAGAACTTCATAGTACGAGCCATTGGCAGTAGCGCGTACGAGCCAACCACCACTCTCGGCACGAGTCTGAAACCAGAAGCCAACGCCAAAAGTAAGCCATTTCCCATCGGGCGACCAAGAGGGGTTGAAGGCTCCAGCCAGACCTTGGGAGACCTCTGCTGTCTCGAGAAAATCAGTCGTCATGTCGTTGAAGACCAGATGCTCGTCGGTTCCGTTGGCGTTCATCGACACGATGGACGAGTTTCCGAGTTGTTTCTCGGTCATGGCAAACATATTTTGGTTTGATAGTTGAGGGAAAACGTCCGTGAAGCGGTATTCCCATTCTGGATCCCAACTGTACAGCTTTTTATCCATGGGGCGGATATTCCACTCAGTCTTTTCATATACCACTTTCTTACCGTCGGGAGACCATGCTGGCGAACGCACCGTAACACTAGACGTGTTGACGAAGCCACCATCGGTAGTGTAAAGTCCTTCCATGCCACTCCCCTTGGTGAAATAAGCAATCGTGTTATCCGAGAGGTATTGAGGGAAGATCTTGACACCAGCTCCCTGCACTTCAACACGGCGTGATCCCGTCTTGAAGTCTACTGAAATGATCGTCGAGTTGGCTGAGTCGATGGATTCGGGACGATGAGAGTTCCAAGTGTTCTCTCGCGTCATTTCATAGAAGACAATTCTCTTGCCATCGGGCGACCACTTGGGTGAACCCTGGGACCAGCCACTTCTAGTAGCGACTTGTCGGAAATCAGAGCCATTTGGCCGGATAGCATAGATGGAAAGCTCTTGAGTATGTTCCCAACCGCTCAGGCCCAGGAATACAGGATCACCGTGCCCATACCATCCAGAGTTGCGGTCCGAAGAGAAAGCGATCCATTCACCGTCTGGTGACCAAGCTGGGCGGAAATATCCATCTGGCAAGGACGCATTGGCCGTAGTCAAAGCAGTATCCGTGAGATTCCATTTCTTGCGACTATCAACTTCCATCACCCAGATGTTGGCTTTGTATCCGTTGGCCGTGGATACATAAGCAATGTATTTTCCATTAGGAGACATGACAGCCGAGTCTTCGACTGACGAAGTCGCCACTAGCTCTTCGAGATCGGAACCATTTGTTCGAACGCGGTAGATATCCGAATTGCCATCACCATTACGCTCGCTGGTGAAAGTGACCCACTCTCCATCGGGGGAAAACTCGGCGTGGTAATCGAAGACAGGGTTGGAAAGGAGAGGTTGTTCATCGGTGCCATCGAGGTTGGCGATATAAAGCCCCGATGATCCCGGCGCAATACGGTTCATATAGAAAATACCCTTTTTACTCGATGTAGGTATATCGCGGGCTACATGATGATGCGGAGGAGTGTTTCTCTTGTCGAGACCCATCTGTGCAGCATATGGACAAAGAGCCGAAGCCTGCGTCAATGTAAGGCCCAGCAGGGCGATGGGCGCACGAAGAACACGCATGGTGGGCAAGGTTCAAGCAGAAGACGAGGCTGGATCGCGCAACGGCCAAGGCCAAGGGCTCGCTGGGCGACGCAAAGCATCTTTAATATTGAAAGTTGTTGCCCCTTCTAGAAAATATTTATCCGACATGACCGATCATTTCTCCTTCTGGCTGGTGACAGTTAATTTGTCTTGCAGAGGACAGGATTTAGTTAACACGCAACGCACTCTTACCTATATTAGTATCCCAGGCCGAAGAAGCGGAAATGCTTCGGAGATTCTGCACAGAATGCCAAGAGCCAAGATTTGTTTATAATCTGATATAGAGGATTGGGCGGTTGGAGCCGACCCCGATGCTAAAACTGTAGGCGTGAATGGCCGTAATTATATTGAAACAATATTTCGATCATCGAGAAAATGGCCGTTTGAGGCAGATTCGACCGTAAGCGAAACCTCGGGGTCGGACATAGTGAGCCAAGACCGTTCGACGTGGGGCAGAGTGAAGAAGACTGTCGATCCTTTCCATGCTGTCTGCGATGAGACACTGAAGACTCATTATGCTTTGCATCAATCGGATCCAGATCGAATAATGACTGTACGGATGTGCCAGCTGATGTCGAATTAAATTTGACTGATATGAGATCAGTAGAGATCTTGAGTCTCGAATGGTTGCGGCTGAGCTTGCGAATCTCATCCAATCTTCCTAAAGTTGGCCTCTGATCGATAATCTTATCTGATGCTTTTAGGGTAACATGATACCCTATGGTAGGCGGAAAATTCGGCAACCCTGGTGCATGGCCGGGCCCATCCGCTCCAAGTTCCGTGTGGAGTGTTAGATGACCAACTCGCCAACAAATCGACAAAAATGCCTACTCATCATTCCATGCAAAATGCCCTCCACCGCCCCCCAACACTGTAGTTTTGTGAGCTTAATATGGTGGGAGCTGGTGCCAGAAGTGAGACAATTCCCGCCCTTGTTGATAGGCTTTCAAAATTTTTCTTGGTCTGTATAGTGTTCTTGGAGGCTAGGCATACAACCAGGTCAGCTTGCGACAAATGTCACTCACCAGAATGTTAATCTTAATTGTTGAAAAGCCATACCAAAATAAATCATTTGTTCAGTTCTAGAGAACTATATACAGATATCTCTAACCTTGGGGGAACAGATATTTTTAAACATGACGAACGCCCATATCTATAGTCAAACCCGGTATCACAAAAGGTCCGACGCCGCAACTGAATGCTAGTCGGCACATCTAGAAAAGACATGATGGCAATGCTGGAGTGCTTCTAGACGCAACGAGGTGAAAGTTATGTAGAGTCTTTATCCAGCCATGCGACTCTTTAGATTTTCTGGCGAAGGGAATCAGAGAGGAATCGATCCTCGGCCCGACGCATCAGCTTGTTTGTCTGCTCGGCCAAACTGAGAGTGAGGATCTGGTAAAATTCGAGTGAGCATTTCGGCTGATTAAGGGGTATATATGGGAGAATGCTTACAGTGTGAGGCAAGATACGAGCCAAATGAGCAAAGAAACCCTTGTAAATGGCAAGCAGACCCTCGGTGCGGACCGTCTTGTACAGACAGTCAAAAACACCCTGGTATAGGTTGCCGGTTTGGTTGTACATGCGAGCCATAATGGTATCTAAAAGAGGTTAGGCTAGTCGCACAAAAATCTCCGCTGAAACGATCCAACATACCGGGCGGGTGCATGAAACAGCACACAACAAAGCCAGATGCCGCACTACTGGCCAAATGAAGAGCTGGGCCCTCTTCCATACCCAAGTGACGATTTAGGCGACGCTTGGCAAAGAAGTATGTGGGGAGTTGGACAGAACTGCCGAAACTCGTGCGAATCATAGCAGCTCCAACACCACGATACACGCCCTTTACTCCTTCGCTGCGGTAGATCTTGCTGAGGCCGTCGACGGAGTTTTTGTAATTATGTTGTGTACCAACGGGTAGGAAGGGCGAATAAGACTGGAGACGGGTCTTCACTAGGAAGAATGGAGAGCCGGCCGCGGCACCAATGACACCGGAGGCCGCACCAGCAAAGACATTGGCACCGAGAGACTGGACTTTGGGGTCGTTGTAGATGACGGAGGTGAGGTTGGAACGGATCGGCTCGTAGAATCCCAGACGGCAGCCGTTAAGCAAGACCTGGTAAACATACTGTATATTGCTCGCAAGTTAGTCCGGTAGAATAATTGGGAGATGAACTGCATTTGATGCTCGTGGGGTAACCTACGGCAGATCCGATACCCCGGAAAAGGCCTCGGGGCCCCTCGTTCTGCAGGATGACCTTGATTCCGTGCAAGACACCATTGTACTTCTTTGCCGCATCGCCCTTCGCTTGCAATTCACCTTGCAATTGTAGTCTTTCATATAATCAGCATCATGCGACGCACGAATGTTCACGAAATCCGTGCTTACCGAATCTTGACGGTCTCGAAACTGTGGGTGACGGTTACGGCACCGCATGCCGCAATACCCCCGGCAAGGAATGAGCTATTTAAACAAGAAATGGTCAGTTCATGTGCTTTTCTTTTTCTATATAGCCATCATAAGCCATACCCAGTTGTGGTCGACATTGCGACTGCTTACGATCGCCCACGCGAACACCGGATGGAGTCTGTTGGAGATCGGAGAGAGATCGGAGTGGCGACAATGCCAGGGAGCAAGGCGGACCCTCGAGGTCAAAGAGGCCAAATGAAAAGAAAGCCCGTACTGACAACGAACGGATGGCTTCGCAATGTCTCGAGGGCAGCGATGGGAAGTTCTGCAAGTCGTAGGTAAGATAGTCGGGCAGGATCCAGCTGATGGCGGATATGACCGACTAAAAGCTTACATACGGCTAACGCAGGCCGAATTCCGCAGACCGCAATTGGCCAATACGGCTACTGGACTCCGATCGTCGGGGGCGGTGAAGCGGAGCGGAGTTGATCCGGGTAAACGCGAAAAAAGAAGGCGCGTGGGGAGGTGATTCCCCGAAGAGGAAGTGACGAGGGTGTCGGGTCGTTTGCGATCAGGTGTGCTTTGTCTGCTTTTGTTTCGACTGCGCTTCCTCCCTTCCTCGCTTTCTCGCTTTCTCACTTACTCATATGCCCTCACTTCTCTCACTTTCCCACCGGACCCGCACCTCTTTCTTCATCTTCACTTCTAATTTACAGCACTCGCCATGGCAGACGGCCAGCAGCACACCCCGGTCCCCCAGACCACGACCGGAGCTACCCCTCAGTTTCAGAAGCTACCAGACATTATTCGCAGCCACCGACCTTGCAAGGTAAGAATGATCCTCTACAGCGCGGATATTTCTGGGTTGATCTCCAGGCTTACTTTCGAGTCCAGAGCTTCCGGAATTCGAAACCAGATTCCTCCAATTTCGTGACATCTCTAGACTTTAACGACCAGGGCGATCATATGGTCGCCGCATGTGACGATGAGACCATTCAGATTTTCGATGTGAAGGAGGGCAAATCTACCAAAACGGTTCCTAGCAAGAAATATGGTGTTCATCTGGCTCGATTCACCCACCACCCTCGCCAAGTTCTACATGCGAGTACCAAGGTTGACCGTAAGTCTGCGATGGAAACAAAATGGAGGAATACCACTTAGCTACATTGCTAACACCATGGCAGATTCATTGCGATTGCTCGATCTTCATAACGAAGGATATATCCGCTATTTTTCCGGCCATACAGATAAAGTGACTTGTCTAGCCATGTCCCCGGGTAGTGATTCCTTCATTTCTTGCTCCAAGGATGATACTGTGACTCTCTGGGATCTTAGCTCGCGCAATCCACAGGGGAAGCTTAAGCTTGCGACCCCATACCTCGTGGCGTTCGACCCTTCTGCTTCCGTCATTGCAATCGCGTCACAATCGACATCATCGGTTCTTCTCTATGACTTCCGAAATTTTGATAAGCCCCCCTTTGCCACATTTGACCTGGCTCCATATGAGGAGGCATACACTCCCTCAACTAGAGGTCGCGCCTGGACTCGGCTTGAGTTCTCTAACGACGGAAAGTACTTAATGGTTGGTACGGATTTCCACGGGCACTTCATCCTGGATGCATTTGACGGCTCTATCAAGGCTTTCCTGGTTGGAAAGAGCGGCTCGCCTGGTCGAGCTGCCCCAATTTCTACTACTGGAAAACCTTTAGGGCAGGGCGACGCATGCTTCACTCCAGACGGTCGATACGTACTCGGCGGGAATGGAGACCAGCATGACGTACTTGTCTGGGATTTGCAGCAGGAGCGAGAGCCTAACGGCACGCTGCGCCCCATGGTCAGACTACCCCATCGAAACCGGACTGCTCTCATCGAGTACAACCCACGCTATAATATGATCGCTACTGCCGATAATGAGACTTTCTTCTGGCTGCCAGATGAACCGACTAAACCGACTGACAAATAGATGGCGATCCGCCCCCGGGATTCGTTTTTCTTGTCTTTAAGTGATGTACGATTTTCCTTTATCTATCTGCATATTTCTATTCCGTGCGCATCCACACCAACACTGAACTCAACACCTATTGTGTATCTCCGCATCTTCATTTGCGGCCTTTTTCTTTGCCCACCAAACTCCGAGCGGTGTCACAGATCCAGACTGCTGGCCCTTCGACATCGTCACCATCGTTCACTTGCCGGCTATTCTCGATCGTAGCCTCGATCTGTTTATCGATGGTCCGATTGCTAGAAATCGTTGTTATCCCGGTGGCCCATCCATACATAAACACACTATGGTTGATGTCCGATAAACCTTGCGCGACTTCGTCGGCTACCGAGGGAAATCTTCCCTCTGCTTTTGCAGCATCGATCTCTTGCTGTGCCTCGACTATCCTAATGGGAAGTGCCCAGTCCACCGGAACCTGCCAGTCAGACATGCTCTGGAATTTTTGAATGATTGACTCGCGGTCAAGCTGGTCGTGCGGGACATTGCCCAGCACGAGTTCCATTCGCTGTTTCTCCGTCTCGGTACCAATAGTCTGAACGATCTCACGCATTCGCGTTGCGGCTTCTTTGGTGCAGAGCAGCTCACGCGAACCCATTGCGGGCCAGAGCTCGGTTGGAAGTAGCGGTTGCTCCTTTTCGACCTCTATTTGCCGCACGATGGCTCTATGAAAGCTCGGCGTAATGGCTATGTCTTTGATGTGGGAAAGATCGGAGACGATGGCGAGTAGCAGAGTGCAGTCGATATTCAGGGTCGCGCTGAAGTTATTGAACGGCTGAGGGAGGAGACGACTGAGCTTTGCCTGTCCGGGATTCGCAGACAGGCTGCCCTGGCACTCAACTTTGATACCATAATCCCGCATCTCCTTAAGGACATCGTCAATTTCAGGAACGTTCCCTTCCTCAATTTTAGGTAGAACAATGCGTAGCCGAGGATGTTTGTACCTCACTCGCGTAGCATCGGCCGCTTTCCTCAGATCCCGTGCCAGCTTAATGAGCTCCAATTCGTCATCATCAGAGTCTTCCCCCGAGTCTTCTCCCTCAAAGTTGCGTAGCACCGTCCTTTTTGGCGGCCTTTCGCCCTCTCCATCGGAGAAGTCATCCTCGCTGTCCCTCTCCCAGCCTTTCTTCGCCATGTCAAATAGCAATCGGCTCTCGGAGACCGTTGAAACCTTCACCCACGCTTCTCCGTCATCAGCCACAATATCAACAAACACACTTTTGCGCTTGTCTTTATTGGGCTGCTTCTTTTCCCACGACCCATTCCCTTTCTTCTTGTCCTCGACCGTCCGCACAACCCCGTCCCAGTAAAATCGCTTGCCCAGCGCAAGAAGCCCAGCACACGATCCTCGTGCGATATTCCATACAGCCTGGTAGAAAGGCAGATTGGACGAGCGCAATGCATGCAGATATCTTATTTCAGCATCGGGGTCCATCTCGTCACCATCAACATCAATGCGGGCTCCCATCTGCTCCTCTAGCCTTTGCAGCATCTTGAATTCCGAGTTCACGTTGGACCGGAATTGGCGCAATTCCACGAGCTGTGGATTGCGAAGGGTGCTGTTGAGCAGGGATTGAAGCTCGTCTATCTCCCCGAGAAGATCGAGACATTTTTGGTGTAGCTCTGCAGAAGCTTGTGCGCTCGTTTGTTGCTGGCCTTCGCCCTGAGCCTGGCTTTGCGGGATGTCGATGTCGTGCGTCATGGTGAAGCCGAGGGATTGGGAGCGGTGCTCTATTACACACGCTGTTTGGTTGGGTTTAAAGTGCCGGCGTGCGCGAGTGTACACGAAGGCAAAACGACCCACGCGACCAAAATGTCGAGGTTTATTGTTGTTGAGTGCTGGCGAGACGCAGTGTTTATTTTGGTTGCGTGGGGTTTCAATGCGGTTTGTATTTAAAAAAATTGACGGTTGGAACTGCCTGAATCCTCATTCCCCGACTATCCCACGCTTATGTGCCGAAACAAGGGGGCCACCTAGTGGCTCCTTCCCGAGCCGGAGAGGAGATCAGAGTGATCTTTCAAAGATTAGCATGGGTTAGTTTATAGAGGGGATAAATTTTTGAATCGAAAATCACTTGAGGGCAAGTGGTTGGCAGAAAGGAAACTCAAATTCCTGCCACGCACCTCCAAACGAGCAGACATCCGTCTGTTTGGCTTGTTTGCCGAACTAACGTTCTAGAAACCCTGGAGACAGAAGCTATTTTCAAACTGTTATTCACAGGTCCTCATATTCTACATGTAATTCAAGTTGTGGGGCTAGCTATTCTGAACTTGAATAATATATTCTGGAAACAAAATACTACAAAACAGAACCTAGTTTAATCGGATCTCCGCCACTGACATAGAAAAGAGAGATAAAGGAAAAAAAAATAAAAAAAAATAAGAGAACCAACGCCGTGAGATGCTTGCGATCATCAAGCCAAATTGCAAATAGACCGGGAGGCGTCATGCTGCTAACAGAAACACATCATTCCCCAATTAGAAGGGTACATTGTTAGACGCGCCAGAGGAGCCAGATCTATCATAGTCTTAGTGGGTGAGTCGCTGCCTCTCGCTAGAGCTTCGAGGAGACTCATCATCAGACCACTTATCACCGTCTTCCTCACCCACCGCAAAAATCGTCTCGTCCTCAAGTGATTCGCGTTGTCGCGGCGCCGAAGACACGGGCTTGGGGGGAACGGGAGACAGGTCGCGGCGGCCATCGGCAGCCGAGCTACCGGGATACTCTGGAGGGGCATCAAAAGCATCCTCTTCGTCAAGACCGCTTCCAAATGACCGGATCTCAAACCCATCGTCATCTTGGGCAAGCTATAGATACTGTCAGTATGCAGGCTCTGTATTCTTTCTTCGGGAATGGACTCTTTACCTCATCACTCATCGCGAATCGTCGGTTGTTGGCAGTCGGACGCCACAGGTAAGCCACAAACGCAATGTCAAACAGATACACGATGTTAAGCCATCCATCGAGCACGAACCACCGAGCCTTCCAATGCTCCGGCACAAAGCTGGCATTGCTGTGGCCAGCGAAGGCAAAGGAATTAATGAAGAAGAAGCCAAAGATGACGATGATGCTGCCGAGGATACACCACCAGAGCCTCTTGTACATCAGTGCCTTAGTCTTCTGCTTTCTATCAATGAGATCCTTCATCGTAGCATTGAGAGAGTTCAAAGTCCAGACATAGAAGGCCGTCAGAGTACCCGCGAGAGGGAGCACAATAAGCAGCACCAGAGGACCAGCACTATCTGGGGTGATCGACAGGCTAGCAATGGAGTAGACAACAGCGAAGATGAAGTGAGCAATGGCTAGAATGCGCACGTAGATCATCGTTCGACCCAACGAAGGCTTGACCACACCGTAGCCCATGCAGACGATGAGCAGAAGGAAAAATGAAAAAGCATTGCGACCAGCATTGAGAACAGCGACAATTACCATCATGGCTTTTGCCATAGCATTCAATCCGTGTCGGTTTTGATAGTCTGGAGAAAGTCAGTTTAAGTAGCTGGAGCTCAGCTTTACGACTGCAACCTACCATAGAAGCCCCAAGTCATGAGCTGCTCAATGATCAGGAAAACAACAATAGCCGTGATATAGTTTTGGACAGGCACTGCCAGACTGTTAGCGATGTATAGAATCCCAGGATGGTCAACTTACAAATGTCGAAGCGGTTTTGCACATAGAGGAATGCCCAGAACCTGTAATGAAATATGAGCCTCCAATGTTATAGGTGGAAGATAAAGATTAATGGATACTTACAGGCCAATGACAGCGTAGACGATTGTCATAGCCCCGTAGAAAGGAAGTTTGGCGATTTGAGCTGCGGGGAGCTCGCCATATGCGTTGCGGAAAGTAACCACCGAGTAGTAGTCCTCATCAGAGTATGCGTAGGTGCTGACACAGTAGAAGCCGGTCTTTTTGACAGGGTACTTGATAGGTTCCGGGTCGTTGAGATGAATTGCCTTGGAAATGATGACGTTTTTGGAGACGTCGGTGGCATTTTTGGTGAGAATGAAAGAGCCAATATCCTCCTTCGCACAGAGTCCCGCATCGACACTGCCTTGTTCACAAATGGTGTCCTTAACCTGTTGGTCATCTGTTAGTTTCGAGCTGGCCCCGAGCTGTAGTTTGTATGCATGGGATACACCTACATCGGAATCGCTAGACCGGTATTCCCCAATCAACTCCTCATCATTCCATTCGAAGATCACCAAGCTCGCAAGAGGGTCGCCTTCTGTGGTTTGCGCTTTCGAAAACTTGACCAGGATAAAGGGGTCCACATTCCCTCCCCAAGCCTTTCGACTGTACATCCCTGAGCATCGTTGTCGGTGCGCCTCGTCGGATTTCTAAGAATAAATGTTGTTAGTACCGCAAAGTTCGCAAAGTAGTATCAAAGATGAGAGTCGACGCGCGACGGCTTACCAGTTCGACATCATTCGCAAGCACTGAGCTGGCTAACAAGGCCGTCAGGCCGAGAGTCTGGAGCCAGCCCTTCATTGCGATCGTGAATCAGGGGGCAACGGGGTTTCCAGCAGGTCGGGAAAGAATCGCCTCTGAGAGCCACGCGGTATAAAAGGGTGAAAATGGCGGAAAGCAGAGGTTCGTGCGGTTCCGCGAGAGCTCGTCCGGAATCGTCGAGCTCAACTGCGTGGCCTTCTGGGACCGGGGAAGCCGGACCCGCATTACTTAAGCGGCGGCACCAGCTTTTTTCCTCTACCAAGTTGACGATCCCCGCTTCAACCCAAGCACGCGAAAAAAAAAAATATGCCTGTCAAGGAGCTTTCTCGTCCTTGCATGGACTGCAAGGATGCAGAGACTATTTTCACAGTCCGAAAAAGGCAGCTGTGCAGGTATGTCATGACCATCAAGCTGTACTTGGCGGTTTGCCCGCACTAACGCCCAGCCAGTGATTGCTACAAGCGTTTCATTGCAGGCAAAGTCCATAAGCGCATTGAAACATATAGGCCCCAGAAAAACCAGGAAGACCGACCCAAAGTACTTCTTCCGTTGTCGCTTGGTGTTTCCTCCTCTGTCCTCTTGCGCATCCTCGATAGTCATATCCAACATTCAATGGCCAAAGCTTTTGGCAAAGTATTCTTCGATCTGCATGTCCTCGTGATCGAACCCTCGTCAATTGCACCATCAAACGCTTCTTACGACCAAAACTATGATATGTTATTGAAGAACTTTTCGACGCATGCCCATACCCGACTCTCGTTCTACGATATCTTCGACTATCTCCCGGATATGAAGGAGATCATGCATGGATATGCTGGGCCCCAATTTGTCGATGACAGTTCGCTGTCTAATGAGGATCGACTGGCTGCTTTCCGGGCTTCTATACCCACGGCAACTTCTAAGGATGACCTGGACTATGTTCTGTTGACACGACTTGTTGTTGCAGTTGCGCAGAAACAGGGTTGCCAGGCCGTCTTTTGGGGTGACTCGGACAGTCGTCTTGCAGCAAAGACACTTGCAGGGGTTTCTAAGGGTCGTGGTGCTTCTATGACCTGGCAGGTGTCCGATGGGATGTCTCCGTGGGGCATACGGTTCGAGTTCCCGTTACGAGACTTGTACAAACCCGAGCTCCTTCAGTTTGAAAGTGTGTGCCAGGAACTTTCTGATATCGTGATCCCCGACCCGCCACTATCGGACAATGTTCTCACCAAAAACCTTTCCATCGACGAATTGATGATTCGATACGTCCAGAACCAGGGCGCAAAATATCCTGGCATCATGTCAAATGTTGCAAGAACAGCCAATAAGCTCGAGTCTTCTAGCTTGGAAGATGCGGCACCCTGCTCATTATGCGGTGGTTTACTGGGAAATGTTAAGGGAAACACTGGCATCACAGTCACTAGTCAATTTGGCGATGCAGAAGGCGCCCAGTTTTGCTACGGATGTATGAGGTCGCGTCCCGATATCACATGCTAAATTAAATGGCTATGGAATTGAGACACAGATTAAAAGCCAACTGAGTTGGCATCATGGATGAATGAAGAAACATGGCATACGGATTGCACAATACAAGGGCACAACACAATTGAAAAGGGACACGGAAACCCGAACCTCAATAAAATCAGCGCCCTCGTTCCAAGTCTTCGTCGGGGTGGCTCGTGCCTCCGAACCACCGGCTGAAGCCACGACCGCTTCTGGCATGTCTGGCGGGCTCTGATCTGGTTGGCGTCACACCATCACCGCCCGTGTGTCTTGATCCTGACGGTCTCTGTTCCTGATATTCCGGAGGTGAATTGCCGACAACTCCGCTCTCCTGTCTGTCCCATTCCTCTGGAAGACTGTGATCAACATTGTCGACGGTATCGATGGGATCGGTGGTCAACTGATCTTGTAGCCTGCTTCGTTCTTTGGATTGTTTCTTGATTCCCTTCTGGCCCTTCTCACGCAGATGCTTTTCGAGTATGACAGCATTTCTAGTGTTGCACTTGTAAACTGCATCTGCAAGGTCACCAATGAATGGCACCAGGCCGATGACGAAGTCAACCAGTACATTGATCAGCATCGTCATGCGCAAGCGCGGTGGAAGCCCGCCATCAATTTCCTGACAATTTCTTACAACCATCATGGCAAGTGCGGCGTCACCTGCGTCACCGATGCTGTAGGAAAGAGCTGTTAGTCTGGGTAAACAAAGGCGCACGGCGCGTGATTTGGCTTACAATGGAATGAGGCCGATCACACTACCCCAACCAAATCGAACACCACAGAGGTTGAAAAGACAATAATCCAGTCGGTAGGCCCGGCGCTTGACCTGTGTGAGGATTTTGGCATCCTTTTCAGATAGCCCTGGAGGGATGGCCTTGCGACGCTTGCGGGTTTTCTTTCCCATGGCGCGCCCGAGCCGTGACGCAGGAACTTCTTCAAAATAAGGATCCTAGAAATGATATCTGCAATCAGCTCCAGATCATTCAATGCAAAATAGTCTATCTGCCCCACTCACCTCTGTTCCAAAATGATTTCTTGCGGATTCCGCTAGGACCCTTTTCCCGACAAGGGACCATAGTACGCCTGACATTCTGGATAACGTGACAGGTTGTAATGCTTATTGGAGTGATATCGGGCGATAGAATGGGGGGATTGAGTCGAAGGGTCGGGTGGGATAATGATGAAGATATAGTTTCCAAAGGGGCCAAAAATAGAAAGCGAGTCTTAGCTTTGCTTGGCCAAGAGCTGACGACAAGGGTTTCGAGTAGCGCCGGGGGTCGTTTCAATGGAAACAAAGACGGCGAGCCAGGACAAATAAGCTGAGAAAGAAGAAATGAAAGGGTAGGAGGTTAAGGGATCAAACCACAATCTTGGACAGCAGCCAGCAACGTCACCGCGCCGATCTTGTTGCGCGAGTCTACACAGCCACAATGTGGCTGGTGTAAACAACACTCGCCACAGTTCGTCAGCTGATATTCACTGGCGCTGCCCGTGCCCGGAGACCTGCCCAGCTGTTCGATCGACGCCTAACCTCGACCTGTCTCCCAGCACTGCACATACGCCTGAACCTTGACTTTCAAATTTCCCGTTCGATCGACATTGGACCACCCAATTATCAGTGGAAGCTGCTCTGTGTTGCGATCTGTCGCGCCAGTAGCTTCTCCAAGCACCTGGTTTCGGTTGTCCGTGCTGAAATGCTAAGCTCCGTCTCTCAACATGACCGAAACAAAGATGCAACTAGAAGACTGTGAGTTACCCATTTTGGCCTCCCAGGCGCAAAAAGAGAAAACACTGACAGAGGCCCTTGGGCCGCAACAGGGCTGGATGACTTATGTGTCCGCTTCATCATTAACCTCCCGCGTGAGGAACTCGAGTCTGTGGAGCGAATCTGTTTTCAGGTAGAAGAAGCACAATGGTTCTACGAGGATTTCATTCGCCCACTCGACCCCGCGCTGCCGTCGCTCACTCTGAAGACATTTGCCATGCGCATATTCCAGCACTGTCCTCTGATGTCACAATGGTCCACTTATCACCACCAAGCGGCCTTCTCGGAGTTCTTGGCCTACAAGACCCGCGTCCCAGTCCGAGGCGCGATCCTTCTGAATGAAGACATGGATGAGGTGGTTTTGGTCAAGGGCTGGAAGAAAGGTGCCAACTGGAGTTTCCCGCGGGGCAAGATCAACAAGGGCGAGAAGGACCTGGACTGCGCCATTCGCGAGGTATACGAAGAAACTGGATTCGATGTTCGTGAGGCAAATCTGGTTAAGGATGAGGATTCCGTAAAGCACATTGAGATTACGATGCGCGAGCAACACATGCGGCTCTACGTCTTCCCCGGTGTTCCTCGGGACACATACTTCGAGCCTCGCACTCGCAAGGAAATCAGCAAGATCGAATGGTACAAGCTGACGGAGCTCCCGACATTGAAAAAGAACAAGCAGCATGACGAGGGACTCGCAGTGGCAAACGCAAACAAGTTTTATATGGTTGCCCCATTCCTACATCCGCTGAAAAAGTGGATAGCGCAGCTGAAGAAGATCGGTTCAAAGGCCCAGGCGGGTATGAAACAACCAGCTCATCTTGACGGATACTCCTCGATGGACGACCATGTGCCTTATTATTCCAATGGCCATGTTCCCCTGCAAAAGACTACAGAGTTGCCCATACCAAGCGATCTTCCTGAAGTGAACCTGGGACAAGATGTTTCGTCACACATCAAACAGCTATTACAGATCGGTGGCCCTGCATCCTCTTCAACTCTCAGTCACATGCAACCTCCTGGACCCGTATCGCCGGCCGCTGTTGATCAACACAAATCAAACGCGCTTCTGGCACTTCTGAGACAGGGCTCCCAAGAGACCATCCCTCAAGTTCAGAACCAACCCGTGCCTCAACCAAATGCTCCCCATCATGTTCTACCACCTACTGAGCAACCACCTCAACGACCGCCCAACTTCTTTCCTGGGTTCCCTCCGCAGCAGCAACAGGTGCCATTCCACACCGGTCCTCAGTTTGCGGAAACCCAGACGATCCCTCACCAGAGGCCCCAATTTCCTCCAATGGGAAGGCCTGAATTGTCCGGAGCAGCTCCAATGCTGTCCCCACATGTACATGCACCGAACTACCCCGGCCAACCCCTTCAGTCCTTACCTTCCGACATTGCACCTCCAAGGCACGTTCTGGCTCCTTTCCAACAAACTGGTGACCCTCTTCTGTCTCGACCTGCCCAGCCAGCTCCAGGCCAGAGTGTCGCTGCTCCTCATGCGAGCAAGCTGCCTCCTCCGAAGCTCACTAGTCATTCACTTGCGCTATTGAACTTCTTCAAGGACGAATCTTCCAAGACGCCGGTTGGATCGCACGCAACACCCGTGTCTGCAGCTCCTGGGCTGGTTCCACCACAGGTTCCTCAGCAACCTCGCAAGACCTCTCAACACCAAGATAGTCTGTTGGATCTTTTCAAGGTCCCAAAGCCCGTTTCTTCTTCCCAACCAGTGGAACTATCAGGTCATCCTGAGTCCCAGGTTCAGTCGCCGTATGAGAAACATATCCTTCAACGGGCACAACAGCCCGCGCTCCACGATCTTCAACGTGGGGATGCAGGTCTCAAGGCCCAATCAGGTCCCGGTCGAACATCTGCTACTGTGTCTGGCCCCTTGAACATGCCTAAATTCGAGGCAGTTGGAAAACAGGTATCGAAGAGAACAGCTACTAGGCCGGGTCGCAAGAACCAGGGGAATCGCCGAGAGCAATCGCAGCCTCAGCCGCAGCAACTCTCTTCGCCCATCACAATCCTTCCGCGACCACAGCCGACCAAGCACGATGCATCCAGGTCGGGGTCAAACAAACAGACCACCCAGGCTCCGTCTCCACCACAAATTCCTCAGACCAGTCAGACCGTGGTGCCCGAGCCAGTTAAACCGTTCCAACCCCAGATCCTTCGACGTTCCGAAAAGACAGGCTACGACAATTTGATGGCGGCCCCACAAAAAGGGGAGAACGTGGACCAGAAGCCAAGTCTCCCTGGCCTCCAGACGAACACAGCTGAACTTCCGCGGTCCACTAGTTTTGACCGCCGACCGAGTCAAAATGCTTCGCAGAAGGAGGCACTTCTGTCTCTGTTTGGAAAGCCTGCAGCTTCCCCGACTCCTCCTTCCGCAACGCAGCCCGACTCGCGGGTCGTGAACCAGCAGCTGCATTATGCTTCTGGTCTGGTCAGTCCCCTTTCGTCATCTCATCACCTCAATCCTAGCAGCGGTGACTCTATTTCTCGACACGGTACTCCTTCTGAGGCTGACGCGGGTCCTTCCGCCACAAACAATGTTTCGTCGCCTAGTAACAAGGCGTTCTTGCTTGGATACCTACAAGGAGTTGCCAAAGGCAATAAATGAACCTTTGTCCCCGGTCAGCTCTGTATTATAAGTAGGCCGGAACGCGGCCATTACATTAGCCTAAGATAATTGCAAACCAAACATCATCTGCACAGTCCTTTACATATATTTTTCTTTGCGCCTGTAAACATAGTTTAAATCTATATAGTTCACTCAAAACCGCTCGCTTAGAAACGCGGCTGATCTGGTTGGCGGTCAGCGGCTGGCGGCGGTGAGGTTAACCCGCATCGGAGACGAAGAGCTTCCCGACGGCGCTCGGGTGCGTCATGAATTGCATTTCTCCGCTCGCCCTCAACTACCATGATGCGCCCTCGTGTCTCGGTTTGCAGCCGCTGCCTCGCACGTAAAAGGCCCTTTACCACAACAACACCTCAGTCCGAGCAAAGTCAAAATGCGTCCCTTCCACCCCGAACCGGATACGCCCGCCTCACGAACCGCGGCCTCATCTCGATCACCGGAGCCGACAGCGCGACTTTCCTCCAAGGCCTGATCACCCAGAACATGCTAGTCACGAATGACCCGAGTAAGAGCTTCCGACGCACAGGCTCGTACACAGCCTTCCTCACCTCCCAGGGCCGTATATTGAACGACGCATTCATCTACCCGCTTCCCAACTCGGAAGGCAATGATATTGAGCGAGAATGGTTGGTGGAGGTGGACAAGAATGAAGTGCCGAGTCTGTTGAAGCATCTAAAGAAGCACAAACTCCGGGCGAAACTGAAGCTCCGAGCTCTCGAGGACGGCGAGCGGACCGTGTGGTCGTCGTGGAAGAACCACTCCGAGCCTCGATGGGCTGCATACAACCTCGAATCCGAGTCCGCGTCACCGTTCTCCCTTTCTTCAAAAGTTGTTGGTTGCATTGATTCACGTGCCCCGGGCTTTGGTTCCAGGATCGTGACTCCAGGCGTGGAGGAACTGCGCACCTACCTCCCCGACGAAGCCCAGATTTCCGGGAACGAGGTTGGACTAGATGCCTATACTATCCGTCGGATGCTCCATGGAGTGGCTGAGGGGCAGTCGGAGATCATCCGGGAGTCAGCGCTCCCCATGGAATCTAACATGGATATGGCGCGGGCTATTGATTTCCGCAAGGGTTGCTATGTTGGCCAGGAGCTGACAATCCGCACGCACCACACCGGTGTAGTGCGCAAGCGGATTCTACCGGTGCAGCTCTACACGGGCGATATGCCTACAGGAGATAGTCCGGTTTACGACCCCTCGATTAGGCTACCTTTGCCGCCCGCCGGCTCAAATATAAACAAGGCCGGTGGTCGCCGGGGCCGCAGCGCCGGAAAGTTTTTGAACGGTGTCGGGAATATTGGCCTCGCACTATGTCGTTTGGAGATGATGACTGATATTGCATTGACGGGAGAGGGAACCCAATTCACCCCTGGAAGTGAATTCAAAGTCTCCTGGGTGGCTGAGACGGAGCAGCCCGCAGAAGTCAAATTGCAGGCTTTTATTCCCTCCTGGACAAAGGAATTCATTCTTGGGAGTATTCGCAAGCCCACACCCCGGCCAGTTGATACAGATGGCGAGCGGGCACGGGAATTTGTCGAACAACTTGAACTAGAGGAGGAGGAGGAATCGGTGCATCGAAGGGACTAGGTCAAGCACCTACCCTCACACTATACCAATGACTATGTAAAACATGACAACCTGTAGCGATATAATGTACATAAAAAGGTCATTACCTCTACAGAGCTAGAAACACATAATATAACAAAAATTGTAATCAACAAAGCCTGTTGTAGGCCGGGGTATCTTAATGCAGTATATAAAAAACAATTCTATCTGGAACCATTCGCATCTGCTACTTCATCTTCCCTGGTAAGTTCCTCCTCTAGGGCTTTCCTTTCCTTCTCACGCTGTGCATTCTTCAGGCGCATCATCACAGTCTCTTGGAAACTAGGCATTCCTTTCCCAGACGTCGCTGCAGACGCGAAAGAGCCAAATGAGGGCGGCTTTCCAGATTTAGAAGCAGCAGAGCCGACTCCAGGAAAGTTGAAAGAAGGCTTTGCAGGCCTTTCAGATGTCGTGGTATCTTGGTTGGTAGAGGGAGTTGACGCCGATTCTTCGGAAGGAGTATTTTGTTTGGAAGCAACTCTGGATTCCTTTTGGCCGGTGGCCATATTGTGCAAATCCGGAGCAGTACCAGATGCCCAATCGACAGACTCAATATGGGCCCAGTCCCCATCTGTCGGGCTAGAGTGGCGAAGCTTTTTCTCACTGTCCAGGACGGCCGCGTGGGCGCCTACAATGGACTCAAAAACCAGCGCGCCAGTTGCAAGGGTCACCTTCTCACGTTTCCCCTCAACGCGCTTCCGCTTATCTTTGAGCATGAAAGCTCCCTCCACCTTTCCAAATGGCTGAAAAAGCGCTTTCAACCGGTCCGTATCCAGGTCAAGTGATTCCCGCTCCCAGCGCACCTTGATTGTCCGATCAAGCTCAGGAACATTCGCGCCACCATCACGAGACCGATCAACAGGCTGAGAGCCACGATCAGCTGCCTTGCGAGCCTCCTCCTCCTCCGCCTGGACCTTCTGCTCTTCCTCGTCAAGCTCGCGCTTCAATTTGTCCGCGGCCTCACGTCGTCGTCGTCGTCCATCCTCCGCGATTCGTTCAATTTCCCGTTGTAGTTTGATTTCGGTATCATCATCGGCAGACTCCCACGGTCGCTTGACCCCCTTCTGGGCAGCAGCGCCGGCCCGTTCAGCAGCTTCCAGATCCTCACGCATCTTGCGCTTCGCCGCGCCCATTTGCTCGCGCTCGCGCTGCTTACGCAGTCGTGCCTCGCGCGCATTATCGTAGAGTTGCCGTATTGAGGAGTCGGACAGGACATCGTTGGCGATCTGGAGTAGGTGGAACTTGTCGATGTCTGCCGGGGTTGGGTTTGTGATTTTGTCGGGGTGGTATTTCAGTGCTGTTTTGCGGTAGGCACGTCGAATCTCGGAGTCCGTCGCGGCTGGCGAGAGATCCAGCAATGCATAGAAGTCCTGGTTGGACGCAGCGTGCGCCTTGAGGTCATCTGTGGACATCTTGGCGGTGTTATGTGGAAGTTTGGGAGCTTGATTTGACATGCGGGCTGACGACTTGGTATATTTTTTACGGCGGGCCGCGGGTACCACATGTGCACTTTTCAAGGTGAGCTGCTTTTACTTTATTTAGACGAAGCTTTTCTGAGATGAGGTTTCCTTTTGAACGATTCAGAGTAAATATTCCATGGTGTGTCAACAGCATTGTGCTTATTTAATTGGTGAATGGCTTGAAATGGACAACGTCTGACTACTGATTGAAATATATATATTCGAGTACTAGCACTTATGGGCATACTGTCAATAAGACCTTGGGACTCTAAAAAGTATCATTATAAAGTAAACGTATTCATGTCCCACACATCGATTTCTCACACTACCTGTAGTATATGAATTTTCTCGAGAGTCCCGTCCATTCGAAAATCCGAGGGAATGAAGCCCGTGGCACGTGCTCTCCCACTCTACAGGGCCGTTGTCGAGTTCATCATGCTCCCTTCTGCACTCCGGCGGGATAACTTTGAATGGCTTCCACAACAAGCACAGGAGCGGTAGTCCAACCTGGCCGGGCTCACTTGGCTCTGGCGCTGGCAATTGTCAAGAACACACCCCCAGAAGCAGAGGTCAAAGGTTAGTGATCAGATCCATCTTTTGTCCTGCAACAGTCTCACTAGTCTCTCGACCGTAGACTACATTCTCCGCATACGGAAGTTCATTAATGCCCCAAAAGACTTGGATATGTCTTACCCAGAACGGTTTTTTGACAGCGTCTTCTTCTGGAAATCCGCATACGAGAAGTCGGAAGCCGAACAGGCCAAACTGCTGAATACCATATACGACCTGGAACAACGAAACTTGAGTCTTCTTACCAAAACAAACTTGACAGCTTCTGGTGACAACCCTGCCCTTTCCTCATCAGTAAAACGCAAAGAAATCGACACCAGTGGAAATGTCGCCCCCTCTGAGACCAACAACAAACGAGCACGATTGAACCTTTCCAAGAATCTCTCCCACAGGAACCCTGGAGCCGATCAGAGAGAAGCCGAGAGTACACAGGAAGAGAAAACCAGTAAGTTATGTGCGGGAAATGATTTCTACATTGCTGATTTTGTTAGCAACGTCCCTCATGAGACAAATATATACGCTCCAACGAGCCCTACTCAAGAGACGCAATGAGAAGAGCTTGGCGATAAATGCGGTGATACTCTGCAAAACAGCAGAGCAGTCAGTTCTTGAGATCATTCAGCGAGAAATAAAGTCGAAACACCATCTCAGCCTTGGAAAAAGCCTTGCCATTGCGAAGCCAAGCCCTAGTGCTGTGTTCGAAGGAGTGGAACTTTCGTTCCATCTTGCATACCAAGCGCTCCACAAAATTTCCAACACTGGCAGCAAATCTGGTGAGGGCAAAGGTCAAATCATCTACTATCTTGTGTGTCTTTTTGAGTCCGTCATGGTTGCTCTCACGCAGTATTGCACGGCCATATCTAAACCAACAATTGAAATTGAGAAGACCAGCCAGCTTAAAAACTCGGCGGCTACTCAACGCAGAAAGTCAAAGACAGAGAAAAGAGCCCGAACTCTAACCCAGTCCTCTCTTTCAGCAAAGGAAGATGACGTTGCTCAAGAATTGACCAATCTCCTGTGCATATTGACAAATTCACTGGACCTGGCTAAAGAAGACGACCAGAACGTCATGGAGGGATTCCTTTTTATAGTTCTCGACCGAGTTGGCAAGATGCTGGCCCTTTTTGTGTTCAATGATATTCAGCTGCCATCCGAAATTTCTCCGGCACTGAAGCTCCCCGACGGACTCGCAGCAATGCACCAGGAAGGCCTCTCGCCCGAAGTTGGGCAATGCGAAGCGAAATATCTCATCAAGTTTCTCAAGAGCCTAGTCCTCAGTGAAACATGCGCTACCCCTGAGCACCTAGCCACACAAACACAGTTCGTCCGTGGGGTGAAAGATCAACTTCAAAAGACTCTTCTCCAAGCAGTTTTTGGAAAGGAGGAGCCACTGCTTGAGGAAGGCTTGAAGCGTCCAACCACACCACCACCACAAGACTGTGATAGTGAGAAGACGGGAAAAATAGCGTTTTCGGAATGGTTTACACAAGAGTTGTGGATTCTAGTCGGTTGGGATATGTTGGGCTGCATTGTTAGCCGCGGTTGAAACAACCCAGTATAATTCCCTTATATTATTTACCAAAATACTTGACCGTTCGAACCAAAGTGTATGGAGATAATTGTGTCATTGCAATTATCATTATATCACGCGATGGATTATGATATACGATTACAGACAATTGAATTTCCCTTCTTACTTCAGATCGAGAATGCGCACGGCATTTCCTCCAAGTACTGCAGCAACAGAATCCGGGTCTTCCCCCAGTGTTTCATCGATAGCTGTGAAATTTGTGGTCACACTCAGCCACTTCTCATCCTTGTCTCCCAGAGGTGGGAAAAAGGGATGATCAGTTCCTAGAAATCGAAGCAATTAGAAAAGACAAGTTGAAATGGAGATGATAATCGATAGACTCACCAAAAAGCAAACGATCCGTACTTCCAGCTGCGATAGCCGCTTTAAGCCCAGCCTTCCCATAAACTACAGCATCGAGATAAATATTCGTCTTAAGCACCTCCCAAATACTGCGCCGTGGCCCTGGAACATCCCCGCCATTCTCCTTGAATTTCCGCTCATGCGCAATACAGCTCTCAATTCTTCCAGCCAGGAAGGGGATAGTTCCACCCGAATGAGCCAACAAGATCCGCAATCGAGGAAAGCGATCGAAGACCCCGCTCAGTAGCATCCGGGTCACAGCAATGGTCGTTTCAAGCGGGAAACCCAGTGCAAGTGGAAGAACATGTCCGTAGCGGGCCGTCGTCTCGGAGCCTCCAAATGCTTCATCCGGAAGGCCATAATGTGGGTGTAGGAACAACATCTGCTGGGATTCATTCAGTGCCGCCCATATCGGATCTAAATTGAGATCATCGAGGCCAGAGCCTAGTCCCGACGTCCCCATAATCACGCCTCGGATATGTGAAAGAGTAGAGAGTCGGTAGATCTCCTCGACGATTATGTCCGAGGATGGCGCGGTCAGCGGCAAAGCACCGAACGCGAACAGAGTTCTCTTTGTATGGAGCGGAAGAATATCAACCGGATCTGCTGTACGGTTGATATTCGCACAGGTGGAATTAAGGTCATCGTTGATAAGCCTAGCCCAGGTCTGCGCCTCGTTCGGAGGTAGGAAGTCCAGCCATGGGTTGGCGAGGGAGATCACGCTGCAGTCGATGTCGTGCGTTTGCATGAAATTCAGCTTGACATTAATATCTGAGTACGACGAGTCCACGGGGCGACCGCGCTCATCGATGGGAATGGCGGGGTCATCGTCTGAGGAGAGGATGATTAACCGGGGCGTTCCTTGCTCTGGGTCGTGGATGTATGGCACCGTCTTGCGATCGCGAAGCATTGCCATGTACGAGGGAGGGTAGACATGAGTGTGAATATCTACGACGATTGGGCGCGCCATTGTGGTTAATATGGACAATGAAATGAATGGAAGGGTGTGAAGAGGGGGGCGGGGGAGTAATGAGCTGGGCAGCACTGGTAGATAAGACGTACAGTGCGTGCATGCGGGGGTTGCATCTGGACGCAGGCTTGGGGGGTTGTCGCTTATCATTGAACACTAGCAGGGGCTGGGAATTCGGCCATTATTATCTGGGGAGATTCCAGAAAGGACAAAAGGTGAATTGGTTATTGAAAACAAATAGATCTTAAAGAGGGAGCATATGCAATATTGTTGTTATGCTGACATGCAGGAACTATTAGTCTTGTACACTGGCATATATTGGGATCGAGGCTATTGCTGTCACAAAACCAATTCGGCATTGAAGTTATGATTTAAAGAGACCATCGAGAGTACCATTGAAGCTGCCTAATTTATTTAACCTAGTGGCACTGTGGCTGCTTTATCATGCAGATTTGCTTCATAGTTCGGGAAAATGTCAGCCCCTGGAGCTCCATCTCAACACAATATCAGGTGCCACAGAGCTCACAACTCACATCAAGATAGTCTTATTTACAGGCCCAGACCGCCCAGGGTGATGGGATGCTTGTTGGTGAAGTTGGGGATGTCGGCGAATATCTTCGGGGCTTCAGGGTCCTGTAGACCCTTCTTGGCAGCCTCCTCGCTCTCCCAGACCAGGTTGGCGCAAATCAGATATTTGGAGCGAGAGCCATCGAGGGCGGTGGTGTACTTGATGATCTTCCAGCTAACGAGACCATGCTTCTTCCAGATACTTTCCACCAGAGGCATATGAGTCTTCAGGTAGTAGGACTCATCGAAGGTGATGTCTTCGTCATTGGGGTACATGACCGAGGCGTGGTAAGACATGCTGGGCGAAATATTGAAAATTGGAGGGAAGAGAAAAGATATTTGGATTTCTGAAGGGAACAAGGACAGAAGGGATAGAAGGAGGAGGAGGAGGAGGAGGAGGAGGAGGAGAAAAAGAAGAAGCTAAAAGAAGGTCGATGATTGGAAGAGGGGCATGTTGAAGCCGAGGATCACCAGAACTTACCTAAAGCGATTCATGGCGCGTGGTGGGGCAAGATGTGCACGTTGTGCGTGGTTGTGTTTCAGAGCTGTTCTACTCTCGTTGTGCAAGTGGAGAGGTATACTCTACATACATATTCTGCCCATCCAGACGAGAAGCGACCCGATGGACCTTCATGATCAGCGACCAAGCGGATTGGATATTCCCATGTGAATTCTGACTGCCTGTCAAACCTCCAGGGTCCATTATTGCATCCCTGTGCGGCTCCCCGCAGGCTCCACTAGGAAAAGGGGCCGGGCAATTCTGGTTCCAACGATCTGCCAATCGACTTGCCCAAGTCGTGGTTGGCCCCGGAAGGCTCTCTCTGGCCAGCATGTCTCACCCCCGAAATTCTCGTTGATGCCCACATGGCAGTCTTCATCCATCATGGCGCCTGTCAACCGACAGCCGAGCTGGCGAACCTGTCACCTAATCCCGGGGACTGCGGCCGTGTTAATCCTCGCCGTTGTCTACAAGATCTTCCTCCATGACACGGCTCTGCAATGGCTGGACCTCAGCCCGACCGATCGGGACCTCGGGGGATTCTCCTGGAAGTGTACACGCCTAGAGCATCCTCTCATGGAGGGCTGCGAGCACCTGTGGCTGGACGATGACAACCGAAAGCTCTACGGGGCGTGCTCCAACTTTTCAGCTCATACAACTACTTCCGACGAATCCGATAATCCGACCATGGCACGCAGAGATCATCTCAGTGTGATGGAGATCGACTCGCCACCAGGGCAAGATGATGCCTACAATCTACATCGACTAGAGATTGCAGATGGTTTCGACGGGGAGCTGGACCTCCACGGACTTGACGCGCATCGTATCGGAACTCGGCTTCGATTCTGGCTGATCAATTACAGACCTTCCATTGAGCAGGCCACGGGCGAGATCGTCGATGACATAAAAAACTATACCGTGGAAGTGTTCGACCTGGATGAGGGATCCGGTACCCTCATACCCGTCAAGACAATATCAAGCGAGTTCTTGGACTCGCCAAATAACGTGGCTGTGCACCCCTCAGGAGATGGGATTCTTGTGATCAACGATCATGATACAAAGGTCGGGCCATTTCGAGGTGGGGAAGTGACCTGGGGGAATGCGAACCTCGCAGAGTGTCAAACGAGATCAGGCCAGTGCCGCCTAGTCACCAACAAGGGTTTCGGATATGCAAACGGCATCGTCAGCGATAGCCACGGCCACTTTTACGTGTCTAGTATCGCGGGAACAGTCATTGTCTATGTAATCGAGCATGGCCAGCTCAAACTCGTGGACTCATTCCATCAGAGTATGGCAATTGATCGGATCTCCGTCAATGCAGAGGATGGAATCGTCATCACCACGTTCCCAGACCCTCTTGAACTGCAGAAAGCGTCGTCAACCCCGCAGGATGGAGTAGCCGGGGCAACTTTGCTTATAGCTAAAAAGAAAAAGCCCGAACCAGATATGTCAGACGACGAGCACGGATATCAAGCCTTCTACTTGATCAAAGATGAAGACGGGGAACTTATGCCCTCCACTACTATTGCAGTGCATGATGTGAAGACGGATCGCCTTTTTCTAGCAGGAGTGTTCTCGCGGGGCATCAATATCTGTACAAGACAAAGAAATAAATAAAGACAGCCACCAAACAACAGCGCGTTGAAGGACCCCCTCTAGTAGATGCATCTACAATGCCGCATGTGGGCGGGGAACCGGTGGCACAGTCGCCCCCGTCGAGCTTATCAGCGAACCACTTGCGCGCACCCTGGCCACTCCCTGGTCCAACAAGAAACCACCCTGCTAATGCACGCATCTCCTTATCTTCCTCTCCCACTGACCCCTCTGTATTTGCATTTCCCCTCTCTCCAACCACCACGGGCAACGCTCCGATCCCAAACATCATCGATCTGGCAGGATGGCCAACCCTGCTCAAGAACTCCGCCCGTCGTCTACAGTTGTGAACAAGGATGATTTGGTGATTCCTGTAAATCCACCTCTGATTTCGTTGGCTGCGAGATGAGATGCTGGCATGGTTAAAAGCTCACTCGAGTCATCTCTAGCTGATCGATTTCGGTCCTTTCTTCTCGGGTACTCCATCTGACAAGCATGCCGTCGCACTATCTATCACCGAGGCCTTCAAGTCCTCCGGCTTCCTCTACTTGAAGGATCACGGAATCCCGCCATCCGTGGTGTCCCGAGTCTTCGCTTCATCTGGCCGCTTCTTCGGTCGACCTCAGAGTCAGAAAGACAGTCTAGGATGGACGACCCCACAGTCAAACCGTGGATACGTTGCCATCGGGCGGGAGAAGCTCGCGACCCTTGACGAAACAGACAAGATAGAGAGTCGTCGAAACTCTGTGCCTGACATTAAAGAAACAATGGAGATTGGCCGGGAGGGTGTGGATGGCTTGCCGAACCGCTGGCCCGACCATCTCGACGACGAAGGGAATGATTTCAAGGAAACGATGCTTTCATTCTTTGAGATGTGCAAAAACCTGCACAAGCAAGTCATGAGTGCTATTGCACTCGGCATGAACTTACCCGAGCACTTCTTCGACGAATTTGTAAGTGGTGGCGATAATACCCTCCGTCTTTTGCATTATCCGCCCGTGCACAAGGACGTGTTCAAGAAGAACCCTGAGCAAGTTCGGGCTGGTGAGCATAGTGATTATGGCTCAGTCACGCTGCTTTTCCAAGATCGACATGGTGGGTTGCAGGTACGCAGTCCAAAGGGAACGTTTGTTGATGCTACTCCGATTGCCGATACCATCGTGATCAATGCTGGTGACTTGCTGGCACGCTGGTCAAACGACACTATCAAGAGTACACGCCATCGAGTAATCCAACCACCCAAGCCCGAGGGTGAGGAAATCGAAGATAGCTCGGTCGACACATACCCGTCGCGGTATAGCATTGCGTACTTCTGCAATCCCAACAACGAAAAAGTCATCGAAGCGCTCCCAGGGACGTATGGTGAAGATATTCATGTTACAAAGAAGTACAAGGATGTGACTGCGGGCGATTATCTAGTCCAGCGACTCACAGAGACGTACTAACTGTTGATGCCGTGCCGTGCCTCGTCCGAATCGTTGCAATTTATACCCGGCCCATACCTAATGTCCGTGAGACGTTATGTCAAGCATCGATCGGTCCTTTTAAACAGCGAAACATATCCATTGATTTCTCTAAGTGATATTTGTGAATTCGTGCCTGTTAACATCTGCAATATATTGGAAATGCAATGCAACACTCGACCCTTAATAAGTGTTCGGGACTACACCGACCCGACCACCATCCGTAAGCATCATGGAGCCATTCAAGTAACCACCTGAGGTACTCGCCATCCAGATGATCAGACCAGCAAAATCCTCCTCACTTCCACTGCGTCGAATGGGAATCATCTCTCTTGGGAACGAGCCCTCCGAGACCCCACTGCCTTCAATCCCCTTGTCCTCGAAGATATGATTGGCCATATCGGACTGGTACAGACCAGGCGCGATACCATTCACCCGAATATCGTAGTCGGAAAGACCAGTCGAGAGCATCTTGACCAGGTGCGTAGTAGCAGATTTAGATGCATTGTACGCATAACTGAACGGCACCTTGCGAATGAACCCAGCAATCGAGCTGGTAATGACAACCTGGGCAGTTGGTGCCGTCAACACGCCCGCCTGCGGCGCCGGACGCCGCTTGTTGGCCGCTTCGAGCAAGGGCAAAAACGCAAGTACGGTGTAATAAGACCCGGTAACATTGACATTTAACACATCGGTGAATGCCTCCATCGGGATATTGAACAATTCCTCGCGCAGCTCACTCAGCGAAGGGGGTGAACCATCTGCTTTCTGAGGTGGTCGCATTAAGGGTCCCATAATGCCGCCATTGGCAAAGAGAATATCCACGTGGGTTGTCTGCGCGGCGACAGCTTGGTATGCGGCCTCGAGTGACTCCTTTGAGGTGACATCGCACTGAACTGGGATGACCAAGCCGGGAGTCGATTGAGCGGCGGTCTCTTGCAGGGCATTGACACGACGTCCAAGGACAAAAATCTTCGCGGCACCGTTGGCTGCGAGGGCGCGGGCCATGATGCGGCCGAGGCCTGGTGAAGTGAATTGCGTTAGCCTGGATATTTATACCATTGACCGCAAGTGCAATTGTCTAGGACAATGGAGCATGGGGATAGCTGTCTTACCACTCCCTCCACCGGTGATGACCGCTACGCGGTCTTGGACCGAGAACAGATTGGAGGCGTTCAGATGAGACATGTTGTTGAGGGAGTGTTTACAAGGAAGGAGTTACGAGGACAGCCTTGAACCTCCCCGCGATTGTGATATCACCCCACCGATCGGCGCGGGGTCCGATGTACCGCGGGGCCACACTGCTCCCCAACATCCCGAGACACGGAATTGGGCCGATGGGCTGTTTCTTGTCTTTGTGTATGGTGAGATGACAGTTCATACTGTTGAAGAGTCTCTCGATCTGACAGCTACTTTGTCGACTAGTACAAACACGCTGCCTGTTATACCCGCCTTTCACCACTGGGAAGAATTGATCAAGTTTGGTTCGAATGAAGATGGGGATGACAATGTCCGGACTCAATGAAGCTCCAAATTTTTTCGATTTCCACAAATCAATGAGGGTTGCCGGAATCCCAAGTGAAGGGGTCATATAAGATCCCAGATGGCCAGGAACGACGCTGGCAACTGCAGAACTTCGACGATGGAACGCGATTGATCCCCGGTGTTTTGTTCCTGGCCCATGATCCGACGCATCCGGGAACGGACTTCACTTCCATCTGCAGTGATTGATTACATCCAGAAATCGTGCATGGAGCTCGACGTCATTACCGGGGTTATCCGTCACCATCAAGCACTTGAAACATCTCCCACCAAAAAGGTCTGACTGCGAAATCGCAAAGCGCGAAGATAAACTTGACTACAGCTTCGGCGGTTGATAAACTCATGCTTCTCCGAAAGTCTCGCCTGGCTTATGCTACGATGTTGTTGACTTTGTTCAGGCCAATTCCAAAATTGCTTGGCTTGATGGCACCGGCACAAGGATTCGCTGGGATTAATGGATCCAGATCCTGCTGGTCATGCTATAATTGAACCGAATGATTGCGTCGGTTGATATTATATAGTTAGGTCATCAGTTGCGTCAATTTCTGGCCCATGGGATGTTGGCGATGCCTGACTGCGAGTCATTTATTTACTATCGATGACTGCCGCCGCTTCCGCCAAATTATGTTCCTGAAAGACTCTTTGCAATTATATCCTGATACACTTGAAGTCTTTGGAAGAAACAAATACATGGTATATTAAAATCAAGGTGCAACTACAATGTTGAAGTCTATACTTCTGCTGAGCCTATTGCGCCCGCTACCCTTCACATTTGCGTCCCCACACGAGAAAGCACCTCATACAACTACGTCGGATTCGAATTCGGATTCTGCTCCCTTTATTTCTGGACCACCAACTAGATCTCATTCAAACTCTCAAACACACACTCCTTTTAGTGGAACCCCGTCAACTACCGGTGCTCTGACGGCCTCCTCCGTCGGAACCGGCATATCAAGTGGTCATGTCCTTCCCGCAGCTACGACCTACCCAAGTGATGGAAAACTTCACAATGCCGAGCCTGCTCCTTATGTTCCCGCCGGGGGCGTGGGCACAAATGGATCGATTCCAGTCTACAACGCCAAAAGTGACTTTGACTACGAGTCTCTTGTACGTGGTCCTATCGGTAGCAGGCAAAAAGCACAAAACGAGTATTGACCGAGAATAACAGGCACTTGCATTATACCAAGAATGGGTTGAGCTCGATCTTTTCCAGGATGGACTGCAACGTTTCTCTGAGAATGATTTCAAATCTGCTGGTCTGGATAACGCATCCCGGAACCTGATTGCCTTCATGGCGAGGCAAGAGGTTGGACATGCAACCATGCTGAGCAATATTCTCGGTGCTCGAGCACCACAACAGTGCTCCTACAAATACCCCTACACGAACGTGAGGGAGTTCATCGATTTCTGCCAGAAAGTCACCCGTTTTGGCGAGGCTGGAGTTTATGGCTTCCTGGCCCATCTGGACTCCCGAGAAGCAGCCACTCTGCTAACACAGTCTATCACAACTGAAGCACGGCAACAGCTAATATTTCGCCAGTTCCAAGGTCTCTTCCCCATGCCCGTGTGGTTTGAGACTGGTATCCCTCAGTCCTGGGCATGGACACTACTGGCACCCTATATCAGCTCGTGTCCTTCCAACCAGACCCGTTTGATCTGGCAGAATTTTCCGGGTCTCACGATCATAAACCAGCCCAGTCTTTTGATTGGAGGCTCGAACAGCTCGAACAGCTCGAACAGCTCGAACAACTCGAGCAACCCTGGGGCTTTCAATAACACCATTTCCTCTGGAACGAATGTCGTGAAAGTCCCCAATGGAAAAATCTTTGGACCAGAAAGCAAATGCAAAATTGTTCCATATGGATACTCGCCTCTCTCATTCCCTGGACGCCAAGTTGCATTACAATGGGACAGCCCGGGCTCAAAAGTTGGCCCCAACAACAGTTATGTCACCACGTCCCAGGCAACCCAACCCAAATACGTTGTCTGGGTTTCTCAGCTCAATGTGACTTATACACACCTGCGCATTGGACAAGGCTCTCGAGGTTACACCGTTCAACCCAACATGGAGACTTACCAGGGCGATCCCGCGATCAACGGCACTATGTTCATTGCCATCACCGACAACAACCCATATCTAACGCCATTTAACCTGAGCCTGATCAATCCTCATATTGTCGCAGGGCCTGCTATCTATCAAGCCGGTTAAGCAAGTGTTTAAAATGATTAGGAGAGTGGGGTTTTCGAGGCGAGATGCCTGGTAATAACTAGTCTTGTACTCTTGTTGTGATTTAATGGCAGAACGGCGGAAGAAGAATTACGGAATTTGGCCAGTTATAATCTCAGTTTAATAATCCAATCCAGGAGTAGTATTGTCATCTTCTCTCCCCCCTAAATTATCTGGTATACTGGTTTGTCCAGCCTGATGTATCAGATTGACCTGTGCGGTGAACCGCTTAAACCCGATTTATCGCCGAGCCGCCGATCCTCAACTTTTGCCTTCCGCCAGCTCACCCAGATCTCGGATCTTCAAAATCTCCTGATACCCCAATCCTCATCACCATGGACCCGCCCAGGAACCGGAAGCAGCGCCGTGCTGCATCGTCAAACTCTCCATCAGCGTCAGCAACATCTGTCCCTGATATTCCTTTGGCCCACCCGCCACGCGATGATCACTCGGCCCAGAATTCCAACGAGCGAACACTATATGACATCATTGCAGAGCGCCAAAACGAGCTTCAGAAACAAGCAGACCATGCAAACAAGGCGAGAGGAACGTCCGGGCTTCGACCTGGACAAGAGCTTCCCCTCCAGGGTAAAGGAACGCGGTTCGTAACCGTCGACGCGTCCGGGCAAATTGTGGATTCGGACGGCAACATCGACAACCATGAGCTGGTGAATCGAGGTGCACAGAAACCCAAAGCTGGCGGCAAGGGCCGATTGCCACCAAAAGAAGATGACGATGAAGAGGATAGCGACGTCGATAAACCCCTTCCGCCCTTCATCGATACTGTTCTCCTTTCGATGCCCCTCACAACCCTCCACGGCACCTTGTCTTACCTAGCCGCATATCAATACGCGGAATCAACAGACGCTGTTCGCACGCTGAAGGATTCCATCATGTTTACCTTCCCCCTCTTAACCTTCCTTGTGCATCTTGTTCACGGCCACATTTTTTCCTTCCGGCTACGAAGCACTTCCAATCTTCTTGCTGCCAGTGCGCAGCCTATCTCGCTTATCCCAATTACTCAAGATAAACTCACGCTCTCCTTCTTGCGACGGCTAGTCTTTCCACCTTCTATTCGAACACTCATCTTTTTGCCCATCTCTATCATGCTGGGGGTTCATCTTATTACCATCACAAACGGGGAGCCCTATTATGCTGTCATGAAGAAGGCTCCTGCATTTGGAACGGCTTGGATTTGGTTCATTTTAGAATTGTCTTTCGGTCCAGCTGCACTGGGAGCATTGGGCCCCCTGATATGGGGGGTTTGGTGGAAAGGGTATGGAATTGTTTGAGGTATTTGCATTGGGCGATGGAGCGTAAAACAGATCGATTTATATATATTGCATTGCATATAAGTGGAATTTTCTCTCCTTACAGAATCTCATAGTGCACCATGTATCAATTTGTCTCCCGGGATGTGCGGTCGCAGTACCTCAATGATCTCTTGCCATACCTTCTTTTGCAAGGATTTGCCCTGGGTACTTGTGAAGGATTCTCCTATACTAAACTTTTATTAGCAAAGTTATCGGGACTGGTTGATATCAAACATACTCGAGGAATGTATCAGAGCTCCATAATTTACCATGGGCCTCGGAACCCAGAGTCACTCCGCTCACATAACTCCTTGCACCCTGCTCTGCCGTGCGAAAGAGCGCAGATTGGATTATGACCATCGGGATCTTGAGGATGACAGGGAAATCACGACCCAGGGTTGTTTTGCACGGCCCAGGACAGACTGCATTGATAATGACACCAGGGCTATCCTGGCTGGATGCTGTCGAGCTTGTCTCTTGTACTAGGCCCTCCATAACGTACATTTCAAACAATTTCGCGATTTGATATTGCTTTTGTCCACCAAAGAAACTGGCTTGGTTGATTTGGTCCAAGACTCTGGCATTAATCTTCGAGAAACAGTCAATCTTAGCACTACGGCAAGCGACACTTCCCACCAGCTGAAGATGGGCTGGTTCTTTGGATATTTTGGCTGATCTCTGAAGTTGCGGAATCATCAAAATTCCCAGTAGTGCGGTCGAGAGAACCATGACCTGAATTGACATCTCATAACCTTCCGGGCTGAGGCGAAACGACGGCGCTGCTAGTCCAGCATTTAAGATCGCAATGTCTATCCTCTCTTCCTTGGAGGTCGCTGCTGCAAACTTTTTGACAGAATCAAACGAGCTCATGTCAAGCTCACATAATTGTATTTTGCCTTTGTCGTATCCGGTCTGTTGGCATATCTTGGCCCGAGCATCTTCACCTCTCTGAAGAGATCGAACGCCGAGGATAAGACGAGAAGCGCCCAATAAAGCAAATTTGAGAGCAGCCTCAAAACCGAGACCAGCATTGGCTCCAGTAATCAAAATGTTTTTCCCGGCAAAGGATTGGGTGGGGTTTGCTGGAGGATTCCGGCCGGACCACCACATCATCGTTGCACCCGCGCCGTCGGGTGGTGTGGCGGCCATTTCGAAGGGATGCTCACAAGTAATGCTATTTTTTTGATTTGAGTGGGATATGAAAGGACTTTCCCAGCAGATGTAGATGGAAAGAAAGCCCCCTTTATAGGGGCGCCTCCGCATGTCCGAGAAACGTTCCGAAGTGACATCGGAAATTATCAAGCGTTAATCTCAAAGCGAATTCTTAAGGCGGTTAAGAATGACCTTTAGTGAATCACAGTGGCCCCTGGGCTCGTAAAGCGGAGGCTGCTCATTGGCCTCTTCTTCTAACATGCTGGATAACATCTCAGCCGCTTTGCCTTTGCAGATTTTATCCCCTAGGGGCGCAAATATATTGCCTAATAGGCCAAATCTTGACTCAATCTTTCCCAGCATGTCTTCGCTTATTTGTACTAGAATTTTCACTTGGATATCAAGCCGAGCATCGAGCTTGAAGCCACCGAGATGCATCCCGGGGAACAATTGGGGTACCGGATGCTGTATACTTAGAAGAATTGGGAGACAGTCCAGTACACAAGACAGGATCGTCCGATAGATTCGAACAAGACCAATGAAACATGAAAGAAGTGTAAACATGGTAGGCATATCGCAAGTCAGCTCAAACGACGCCGAACCAGCACATGGCTGGAAGTTATTCAGAATGTCGATCAAAGATGTGGAGTAGTCTAACATGCGCCCAATCATGCGGTTTTGACTTGTAATTGGGCCTGATCTCGAAGGACTGTTTGCTTCAGGACATTTGTCGGCAGTGATGCAACACTTGACAGTCTCGAGGTCTGCAACAACACCGGCTTGAAGATCGCCTAACCTTTTAAGGCAGTCATTTCGAGTCTCAGATGACGGTGGGGTAATTGGCGCAAGATCAGGTACAGTAGCTCCATGGAGGTCATGGTCAAAGTTTTGCGACCAGAAGTGGTTGAAGTCATTCAAATTGGTGGGGGAGATGAGGTGCTGCAAGGCCGAATCTGACTCGGAGACATCAATCCTAGGGGGGCTGGGCAACGGCAGCAGGTTCGCATCTGGCGCAGGAATCGCGACAAAAGATTCCGTATAGTCATTTGTATATTGGAACTGGGAGTTTGCCGCATCATCCAACTGTTGAGGACGGCCTGATTTGAGTGCAGGGCCCATAAAACATTCGGCGTTGACTTTTTCGCATCGGCGGCACCGCAGCGCATCCCCACGCTCGCAGCGGAGTTTATGACGCCTGCACCGGTCGCACGCCGACCGTCGGTTTCCTATACTTTCCGCCGCCATCGGGCCAGTCGACATGACTATCGGTTGGGTGATGGGAAGTGCAGTAGTTTGGCTCGGAACGTTTACTACGAGAAGGTGGAGGTGGAGCTCGGAGACGAGTGGAGCTCCGATTCGGAGAAGGCGCCCCGACTCCGGGGAATTGAATTGTTTGAGAGAAAGAGCACATACCGGAGCAAGGCACATTTTAGGAGTGAAGTAGTTTTATTATACATCTGCTGTCATAACAGGGTGGTGATATGTACAAGCCCATTCCTTAAGTGTCGAAGTCGCAGGTCCAACATTCCGATATCATGTCTCCATACTCGTTCATCAAGGACCTCAAAACCGGCCCGACTGTTTGGGATCCTCCAATTGTCACGTCAAGCGACAGTAGTCCCTTCATGAGACAGTCGATTTGTCTCCGCCACGGATCTTCTGCCGGCGAGCCCCGATCGCTGTCCGATTTCCTCATTCCAGGTGCCATAGAAAAGTGATCATTGATTATATGTTTCACGGCCTTTTCGATAGCCGCTGTAATAATGCTGGGAGTGACATGATAGGCAGTAATTGGTGTTTCAGATGCAAGTCCGCTTTGAAGATTGAAAGCCTCTTCAATGGGCAATTCAATGACACACTCGATTGTCTGTGCAACCGAGGAAGCGGCTGCTCGCTGGGATGTTTGGATAAGTTGATCGAAGTCCTGTGCAAAACCTTGACTCATTGAACTTATAAAAGGATCCGATTCTTCTGCAAAAACAAGAACTCCGAGATCCCAAGGCGCAACAAGGGAGACTTGAGAGTGCTCGTTAGTGAGGCAGGGAAGATAGAGGCATGGGGATCTTACCACAAGATACCCTTGATGGCATAGAAAGGTCACAGAACACTTTTCGACAGTGTCTAATAAAAGGTCGGAATTTCTCATTGAAATTTCCAATCATATTGACAGCAGAGCCAATTGTATCGAGTAATGAGGAGTCCAGACGATGGGAATTGTTGTGTGGCTGTCGGAGATCATGTTTTAAATCCGCAATCTGTCTCCATATGTAAAACGCCTCTGCTGCTAAGCCCCGGCATATTTCCGGAATTTTGCGGTCGCACTCTCTCACACTCTCCAGGAAGTATGTTGCTGGAACCGAGATGTCACGAGTGAAAGCTGGTCAATTTTAGCTCTTAACTCTACTCAAGCTTCAATGGATTTATTTTGAACCTACTGTCTGCGTTGCAAGGAGGAGCGGGGAGTCGACACTGGTGATTTGACGTCAAAGCAGCTCCAGTGTCGCGAATATACCCACTCCAGCGTACCAGAGCCAAACTGGATTCTGCAAGGGCAGCGTATTTGGAGAATGGCCCCAGGGCAGCGCAATGATTCCGGACAAGCTGATCCAACTCATCCAATTTCTGTAGCCCTAGATTGAGGAATTCATGGTCTATAATGGAGTTGTTTGAGTCACAGCGAGCGCTCATTGGAATGGCAACTCCGTCGAAAATAAGCGTCGCAAACACAGTTCGAAAAGACCGAACAGATTTTGCTTCGTTGATAGCCAACCGAGCTTGATACCATGCATCAGTATAAAGGTCGCCTGAGGAATCACGTAGTGGTTGTTTCCCTTGAAATTTGGCAATGGAGAGATCGTCTAGAGAAGCCCAACGTTCTAGTCCAGATTCAGTGCTAGATAGCCACTGGAGAGCGAATACTCGCAGTGCCGCCTTAAATGCCGAATCAGACTTTATTTTGGCAAATTGGCTCAATCTATTACCGTAGAGATCCCCAAAATGGTCTAGGAATCTCGCGCAACCCACAATTGTCATCCTGTGGGCCTCTTCGCACATTTCCTCTCTCGAGAACGCCAGTGCTCTTGTCTGTATTTGACCCGACGTATTGGAGAAAGACCCAGGAGAAATATTTTCAAGTTGATACGAGTTAGGCAAATCTACCCCTGGTATCGGTAAAATTGTCATCCCCGCAGGTGTTGGTTCGTCGGAGCTTTTAGGACTGCTGCTCTCGATCTGGTAACGAATTTCCGTTGCGTATAAATTGGTGCCATAGTCGAGAAATCTCGCTGCGGAACCCGTTAAAATTGCATCGAATATGCTAATCAGCCGTTCATCGAGAATCCTAGAGTTTAATCTGGAGTTCAACAAATGAACAGGGCTGCAGGGCGAGCGTCCAGGGACAAATCCTGTGCCGCACGGGAAGTTGTGCCGCACTGCCCCCGACCCATTTGGAAAAGGAGCAAATCTTATGTCACTCTGCGATTTAGATAGGGCTCCTGGGTCTATCACTTCTGGCTCAGTTGTGGCGAGTGAGTGCAAGTCATTCGCAAAGTAATTGTCGATGTCAAAATTGAGCCAGGCTGCAAAATCATCTTGGGCATCGGCAGTGGTAGATTCAGCTGCGCTGTTTGGTGATGATCTTCCAAGTGAATTTAGTGAGTCTCCGGCTGGTCCTTTTCCATTATAAGGTGGAAGTTGGTCTGAGCTCGACTTGGTCCGTCGTTGTCGTTTTCTTGGCCGTGAGTTCAGCCGAGATGTGGCGAAATTAAACGTGCATGCATGCCCAAGGCGTGTACAATGTGCACAAGACGCGCTCGCGTCGGTGGATGTATCTGATGGGAAAAAGCAGCGGCGTTTGGAGCTTCGACAGGGATCACAGCTAGAATATTGTCGACGCTGCGGCTCCGACGGGGATGCTTTCACCCCTTGACTCGACGAAATATTGAGCATAGCAGAGCGAATGCAGAGCAGGGCCCATATCTCGACGTATCATGCAATCGAAAAATGCAGATGCAACTGCTACCAGCCTCGAATCGAAAATTTCGCATCGAATGGTCAGCAGCGAGTTTGTTTCGGCCATTCTCGTTTGATCCAAGCAGAGTGGTGCGGATGCCTTATCGCCTGAACTAGTATGACGCATCATTTTAGCCATACTTTCCAGGCACACAAAGGACGTAACTAATCTACTACAGAGCGAAAGATTACAATATTATGATTTAGAGTTGTATTCAATAAGAATAATATATTCTGGTCTAATCAGAACGATCTTCTATCCCTCGTTGAGCTGTAGCTTTTCAGAGTCAAAATCATCCAACATTCCCGCCTGCCTTCAATTAGTGTCATGCCACCAGTACAGTCGGAGTCAAGACATACATTGACCACAATAACAGGATCTTATCTCGGAGAGGAGAGAAAGGCTCTCTGAGATCCGAATAAAGTAGCTGCCGCCGTACTCTCCACAAAACCGGTCCCAGACCTTGGCAATTGATACTCTTTCAGCATATCCTGTCCACTCTCTAGAGCAAAATCCTTGCGGAAAGGGTCATCAAGAACCCATTTTTGGCGCAAATAAAAAGGTCGCAGGTATCAACGGGGTACTCGTGAAGTGGCAGAGGTATGATGAATTTGGCCAGCATGAGAGGAGCTTTCGGAGGTTTGGGGCGGCGGGAATGGCATGGTGATGAGCTGATCCCAGAATATTTGCACAAGGTACTCATGTCTTAACGGACCATTTAATGGCCAGCCTGAATTATATTTCTTCGGGGTTTTCTTTATCTTTCTCAGCCTTGCGTAGTCTGGAGGGAAAAGCTAGTCTCCTAACGAAAATAATCAGCACGAGTCATGCAATTGCCATGGCCTAGGTCAAAAGATATTGGCTACCGCACAACATCAGATATTCGAATATGATCATATAAGTTTGTGACCACCCGTGTTTAGGGATAGACTTTTGGTATCCAAACAGCCTGCGTGGAACTACGATAAAAGCAGTCGATGGCATTGGAGAAGTGTCAAAAGGCTTACACAAGCTGAAAATTGAATCCAAATTGTATGGAAGCTTATGCTTAGGAAGATTAAATTGCCTATAACTAGCCATGGCTTGGGCTTGCTCTCTAAATTTTCTCCCCCGCTGCTCTGCGAACACAATTCACAATATATGCAGGGTTACTCAGAAAAGGCGAATGCCCTTCGTCGCATCGTTCAACATCGAAAGCACCATTGCCCTGCGCCACCATTCTCTCTTGCACACAGGCCCCCAAGGCCTGGTCATTCTGACACACGATGTACGTGCTAGGAATATCGAGATAGGCAGTGTAAGTTACTGGCACAGCTAGCGGGCCCGCTGGGAATGATCCCAAGAGAGATACTGCTTCGTCTGCATCCTTAGGATCACAGTCATTGTAAAGAGCAGCACGACAGACATTCCCGTCAAGGACCATTGACCCATCCTAAGAAACATCATTAGTGACCTGGACACTTAATCAAACTAGACTCTGGGGATCGATCCAGTCCAGATAAAAACGACAGTGATCATACCGGTTTAATTTCAATCCCACCATGCTTTTCCTGCATCTCTTTCCGCTGTCTGTCTAGCTCTTCTTCTTCGGCAGTTGCTGGTACCATCTGGCTTGCGTAGCTTTGGCCCTTTGGCAAAGCCATTGCACACATATAGATTAGCCGAAGAACTGAGCCTTTTCGGTCTTGATCGAGTCGGTTTTCTTTTCCCAGCCCTTTCACGGCCTCGGACATAGCAACCCCACCAAATGAATGGGCGACGGGAATGACATCCTTGCCAGCATCTAGGTACTTCAAGATCACACGTCGGATTTCCTCTGCATCTTGCTCCCAGGTGGCATGGGGCGGGCTGGAATCGACAGAGGGTAGATCCACTCCTTCTGCCTCATATCCCAGCTTTTTGAGCCCATCGATGACATAGTGATAGTGTTGAGGCTTGTGCCACGAGCCTGGCACAATGACGATCGCTGGTTTGGCCATCTCAAAGCTTGCAGATTGTGGATAAAGTAGACGAGAATTGTTGAATAATCTGAGTACATTCTGGGATGTGCGACATGTTAAATATTGCAGATCTGTTGCTCAGTACGGAGGAGGGGGCATCTGCTCCGTTGTTGTTTTGCAGTTGAAGGTGGGTGGGCCCCATAAAAGGTTGTGATGAAACAAACTGTTATTGGCTATCCTATGCATCGGAGCCGAGAGGCGTCGGGTCCGCTCTACTAGCCCCACACGGTAGAAGAAGAATGAATAAATGTTGCCAGAGACATCCATAGAGATCTTTATCAGACTTTCACGGTTGGGCGAAGGTTATTTGCATATTATACAGCTATGCAGGGTTGGAAGAAGTGCGTGCCAAAAAGCATTTACCGCACCAATACGCTTTGCAGTCTTTTAGATGTACAAAATTTCCACCAAAGCGTTCACCATGCCCTTTCTGTTTAAATGGGTGGCGGGTTCAGATCAAGTCCTTCCACGGTCAGCTTGAATGCATCGCTTCTCGAATAGCTGCCGGCGACATCCAAGTCAAGTCTGCCGCGTTCGCAATCTTCAAGGTCAATTTCATGGATTAAAAGACCATCTTTGCTTGAGATCTCGCTTGATGCCGATGATTCGATGGCATCATCAATGCAGGTCTCCCAAGCTGGGTCAGCAATAACCTCACCTAGCGGACCGACGATGCAAGATCCACCGCGAGAAATATACCTCGCTCCTATTTTCAGGATTTTGTTAGAATCTTCTGGTAACTCATCAACACCGGATTAGAGTCTCGTACCATCGGCTTTATCTTCAGCTTTAGCGTGGTCGGTAATCCACGAAGGCAGCTCATTGTATCGAACACACTGATTGGCAGAAAGAACAAAAGTGCGACCTTCGCCTCCAATGGTCCGCATGAGCGGCAGCCAAGTGTCACGGCTGTCAGCCGTTGGCGCAAGGTAGATATTCACATTTTGCGAGTAAAGACTTTGGCGAAGCAGAGGCATGAAGCTTTCCCAGCAAATAGCAAGGCCTATAGTCAACTTGACACCATTGAGTTCGGTAGTAACGGCCTTGAGGGTGGAGGCTGAGCCTTGTCCCCAAACAAGACGTTCCGAACCAGTCTGAGGAAATCAGAATCTGCCTGTAAAATAGAAAGATTATATACGATATGAAATCACTTACAGGCATAACCTTTCTCCTCTTTCCAATGACACCAGATGTCGGGTCCACATATACGGCAGAGCAGTACAAAGTACCGCCGGCCTTTTCGATTAATCCTGTAGCAATGAAGACACCCGTTTCTCGGGACACCTGCTCAAGAAACTCCCGAGTTCCATCTCCACGTCGATCAGATCCCTTGGCCACAGGAAGTTTGCGGTCAATCCAGTCATCGCCTGCTCCAGCGGGGGTGTCGCCGAGATCCACCGCAGCCTTGAAATATTGGAGGAACTGTTCCCGGCCGTGAGAAGCACGAGCACCAACTGCGGTACCAAAGTCGCAGGTTCGAGGATATCCTCCCAGGTAAGCCTCAGGGAACAGCAGAAGCTTCACTCCTTGAGAGGATGCATGCTCAGTGATTCTTTTCAGAGCGGCAAGTGTAGCTGGCAGGGATGAAAGAGTGCGGGTTTGCGCGACCGCAACGGTCAACTTTTGAGGCATTTTTTCTGAATAGGCAAAAAAAAAAAAAAAAGCCGATGAATTAATCGAAGAAGAGAAACCTTTCAATGGAAAGAAATTTGAAGTAAAGGAAGTTTAAGAACCTCGGCAATTGGAGTTGTTCCTAAGAGTCATCATCGGCGCAAGGACTCCGATGTGGGGTCTTCGGAGCGGAATGTCCGAAAACCTCAAGACTTGTACAACTAGGCGCGATTTCATGGGATGCTGTGAGGAACAAGATATTTAATTAGACCGCTAATTCTGCTAGAACTCAACTGAACCAAACAGAGGCGGAAAGATAAATGAGTCATCGAACGCCTCGTAATCGCCTTCCAATCCCTCTAGGCTGGTAGGATTCTGGAAAACTGTTCCAGGGAATAACGAGTAATGTTCCGAACAAAAGTGCTCGTCCGTATCTTGTATCAAGTTCTCGTCGTAAACCGCTGGTTCAAAGTTTTTGGCCGGACCGGAGGGGAAATCCTCTTCTACCATCTCCTTTAACATTCGCAAGACCCCACGATTCTTGATAACGACTCTCAGCCAGTCCATTTGAGATTCGATGTGAGCAACTGCATCCGACGATATATGCTGGGGTATTACGGTCGTGCCATGTAGGGGGATTTCTTTAGCAAGGATATCGAAAACATCGCGGAGAGGTTCGGCTTGAACCCAGCGCTCGGCGAGAATCGCCAGGCTTGTTGAGCATGCTCGTAATGCTTCCGATGCCTCTAGCGAACTGTATGCAGATGATCGACAAGAAGTCGGAGTTGCCCAAAAGCAGTAGAGAAAAGTGATGCCAACATTGAATTGACTCAGAAGCTGCAATCAATATTAGTCTCACACTCAGCTCCATATAAGATAGAATAGCTTACTCCGGGCCATAATTGAGCGGTCTGTCGATCCTTCTGAAATTCCCTGAAAGTCAGCATGATTCGTACGCTTGATTTTACTGATCGGTCACCAAAAGTGCCAGTGACGTTTTCTTTGGTGGGTTGGTGCAACAAGAGAATCGTGTAGTTGTATGCCATTCCGACCCATCGATCGCTCAAATAACCTCGAGAGGATCTGTGGCTTAGTTTCTGTAGGTGTGTCCTCCAGGATTCTAGCTCTTCCATCATATGCTGCCTCCATGTGGAAGATGCATCGATTTTGTTGAAGTCAGATCGCATCATTGTGCTGATGATTCGTGATTGAATACATCTGCATCGTATAAGGTGCAGCGCTGGGGATATATGCGTTCTTTGAGGCAAGTCTGCCGCCCGAGCTTGATCAATTTTTGTCGTGTCGGAATGAAGATGAGTGTCGTCGACATTCGAGAACATCTAATTTTGTCAGTTCTGGTACATTTATGATTTTGCTGTCACGATCATACCTCAACTGTGATATGCTCATCGATGAGATTATTCGGGATGTGATAGATCCAACTAATCAACCGATCTAATGCGTACGCTGACCAAAACACCCTGCGACGGATCTGGACTTCGAGGGAGAATGCTGGAAAAGGTACTTGTGGCTCGGTTTCAGCCAGATGGAGCTGGTTGATAGCACAGTGACGCATTGTTGCCGATACCATAGACACAATCACCTGCGACGAAGGCGAATGGAGAGCATGCAATGTCAAAACCAAGTATGCTTGTACATGCAAGACTGGACTAGGATGCGTGAAAACAAACGGCAAAAGGTTTACCGCGGTGTTATACAAAGACTATTTCGTTAGCTTCTGGTCTTGGGGTTAATTGATTGAGCTTACTTGAGAGGTGGCGATGTCGTTCTGCGATACATGCGGGGTCAGAAGTATACTGACTGCTTGTACCTGTTCTGCAATTAGTTTCCATTGAAATATACTATGGACAGGATTCGTACCATCACAACGAAGAAGTCTTTCCATCGTTCTTTCTGATCCGCGGTAGGCTCCTTATGCCTGTAAGCTTTCCATGACCGATACCATTCTAAAAATGTATCAACATGAAGAAACGGATATCGCGGGTTGACTCTTTGGAGATAAACTTCAACCAGCGCATCGTTAACAGTATCTGGAAGACAGGTCAGGTGTTTCGTAGCTGTTAATTGTTCCGCCTTCGAGGTAGAGATCCGTATATCGCGAAGACTATTGACAGAATAGGTTTGTATTCCGCAAGGATTTCCGCTCGAAAGAGCAGCTAGGATGCCGATCAATAGGCTGGAGTGGCCACACTGATCACCAGCCACTAGTCGCTGATCCGATATTCCAGAGTGTAGAGGGGAGGAAAGCGGAACACTTGAGGTAGGACACGTCGGCAAAACCAAATTTTGAGCAGCTTGGCCCTCTGATCCAGATAATTCCTCGGTCAAATAGAGCGAGGGCGAGTGTATTCTTGGTGCCTGGCAGGTTGGGTCCGGATCGTGTTCAAGTTGTAACTCGGGACCTTCGCCACCACTCCAAAGACCCTGCGCTGGAGCTGGAGCCTGCTGTGCAACAAAGGAGCTTTCTTGGGCAGATACTAGAGATTGAGCTTCGAGTTCTACAACTCTATCCTGAAGAGATCGGGTATACCTACAATTAACGTGTTAAACCATAGCCTTGGAACCGGGTGTAACACTTACTCTGCACTAAAGCGATGTCTTCGATCAATAGGGTCGCTTGAAATGCAATCTATTGAAAGGTCAGACGATATCCCCACATCAAATAAATGTTCAGCTTCTTACCTTTATTCGCTTGCGTGCAATTCTCGCACGGCCGCCTCTCGCTGCACTAGTAAAATGTTAGGTTCGTCACTCTCCAATCTTTGTCGAACATACTTTCTGTTTCCTTGATCGACACCTCCTACAAGCCAATTGTTTCCGCCTCTTTACGGGTGATTCCATACTGTCTTCGCCTAACTGAATCGCGCAGTTCGCGTCGGACAGTCGACTCCGACAGTCGGGGTGAAATGGCCCGTCGGCTCACAATTTGCCGATGACAAACGAGGCCCACACCCGCCCCATCGGGATGCATCACGTGGATCCATCAAAAGGTACTTTTGGGTGCTAGATATTGTACTATATACGCCGTATCAAATAGTTAATAGATTTTGTAGAAATGGGGGCACAACTTAGTGAGGCGAGAAGCCTTTTTCCACAGCTTCAACCTAGAATCCTGGCCAATCATGTATGCCACCGGAAAGGGAATTGAGGGGCTAGTAATGCCGACACCAGGCTGAGCTTATGATTGGTTGAATTCTCAAGTATAGTCCAGCCAACAAGGCTTCCACAAGGTTGGCAGACAAGACTTCGGACAAGAGGAATGTGGATCCGAGATGATTTGAGGTCATGTACAAAAGTTGGTAATCAGCAGGGTCAAGCCACACCACGGGGCACATTCCGTGAATCCCGTCTGTGCGACCCTCCAAGCCCATTCAAACTGAAACATAGCTTGTACGAAAGTGTCTCGAGCTTGGGCCTCTTCGGAGATGCATCAGCCCAAGCAGCAAGGTTCCAGGAACCAGGAAGCTGGCTACGTTACACAGATTCGATCTCGACAGGGCTGCACCTAGAGCGGCCGCGTGGGCGCTTAGAGATTGCGGTGTGGCAAGAATTGCTTTTGCTAGGCCTCATTTTAATCGGGTTGTGTCATGACAGCCGAGATCCGTGGCGATGCCTAGATTAGCTCGGAGTTGTAGGGTTATTGCTTTTGGAGAATAATTGTTCATGATTCCGAGATAAACTTCGCGTTAAATAGGCACTAAGCATAGATTCGCGTGCATGTGCATAATGTGCATATGTGGTATCAAAATAAAACAATGTAGATCGTAAATCCCAGAGTCCCGCCTCCCTGCGGGGTGAAAAGAAAAAAAGTCATCAAACGGTAAAATCCCGCGCAACGCGCAACCACGCAAAGTAAAGATATACCTCCTTATGTTTAAAACTCCATGCCCTTAAAAAGAAAATCCCTAAAATTCCACCCCTAAATAAGATGATCCGAAAAAAACGCCGTTCTTGGAAGGTCTCATGTGCTCATGTCTGATTAGACGGCAATGCGTCCCTCAGGAACCACGCCAACTTGCGGCATGTCGGCGCTGGAGGGCAGTTGGCGCGTGACAGACCGGGAGACATCCCCACTTGGAAAACGTGATAGGAGGGATGCGACCATCTCGCGGTACACATTCATCTGAGACAGTTTGTAACGCTGGATCTTGCCGCTTGCCGTGCGTGGGATCTCCTCGACGAAAATGACACCGCCCTCCAGCGCTTTGTAGCTTGCCAGACGCTGCCTGGTAAAATTATAAACTTCTTCAGCCGACGGTCGGCTGATAGATGGATCCAGTGATCGCACAACGAAAGCACGAGGCACCTCACTGCTGCGATCTCTTAGGTTGATACCCGTGACAGCCGCGTCGCTGATCCCAGGGTGCTGCAGGAGAACAGCTTCAATCTCAGCGGGGGCAACCTGCCATCTGTCGTAAAGGTTAGAACTTCTTGCTTCCGTAGATAAATGGGCGGGGATCAAATTTTACATACCCTCTAACCTTGATGAGCTCCTTACTCCGTCCCATGATGGTATAGAAGCCATTCTTTTTGAATGCAATATCACCTGTACGGAACCAACCCTGCGGGTCCTTGGCATCGTCCCGGCCCTTGTAGGCCAGGAGCAAGCCGGGACCTCGAAGCTGTAGCTCGCCATTCTGCTCATCGTTTCGCACGAGAGCGCCATCATCATCGACCAGCCGCACTTCGTAGCCCGAAAGTGTAGTACCGATGCTGCCTGGATCGCCATACTGGCCGTAGCGAGTTTGGAAGGCGACTCCAACCTCCGTCATTCCCCAAAGTTGGCAGGCAAAGGCCATGGGATGGAGGTGGTTACGGAATTCAAGCATCGAGGCTCCGTCGATGGGAGCCCCCGCCACGCCGACGTAGCGCAGCGACTGGACATACTCCGCGACGGGATAGGTGGAACGGTTCAAAGAGTGCACGATGGCCGGGACCAGGTAGGTCTCCGAGATCTGATATCGGTGAACAGTCTTGAGAAACTGTGTCATCTCAAAGCGCGGTAGGACAAACAGCGGGTGACCATATCGAACAGGAAAGAGATGTGTCCACAGTGCACCGAACAAATGGAACATAGGCAATGACATCAGTCGGCTCGTCAGATACGGCACCTCATATTGGATAGAGCGGTGGTGAGACACAATCGCATGATGAGATAGAATGGCCGCCTTGGGTAAACCACCGGTACCACTAGTCGAGAACATAGCAGCAGGTGTATTCTGCGCAACCACCGGATCATTGAACATCAACCATCCACTTTCGCCATGGTCCAGTAGATGCGCAAAGTTCAGGTGCGGCGTATCACCAACAGTGGTGGAGTCGCGCCGCACAGGATATCCCAGCTCAAATTGTAGAAACAGCCGTGCGCAATGATCCACCGCTCGCTCATCCACCAGGCACACGCGCCCAGGTTGTATTCCTCGATCGGCGGCAACGTTCAGGACCATGGGAAGGGCCTCACTCGTGGTGAGGATAAGCTTGGGCTCGGCCAGGCTTACGATATGGTCCAGTTCTTGCGGTTGGCTGCGGGGATTTGATCCCATGTACACGCCACCGGCGCCGATAATACCGAAGAAGAGGGCAGGGTATAAAATCTAAAGAAAACCAGTCCGTGTCAGCATATTGTCGGAGAATTCAGGATCCGGGCTAGTTCCGTGTGTGATTTGTTGATCTATGGACCACTCACGCTGTTTCCCAGGTGCATCAGCACGCAGTCACCCGGCTGTATGCCATATGCCTTGAAGCCAGCAATCAATGTCCGAACTAGTTGGCGGAATTGCGCGGCCGTGAATGAGCGCGAGGGATCCTCGGCGTCAATAAAAAGTGGTTGGTTCTGGTTATATCGGGTTGGGCCACAGAACGTGAAGGTCAAGAGATCGGTAAAAGTTTCTTTGTGAAGAAGAGGGTCTGCGCCAGTAGGCGGGGCCTGGGGATTCCACGAGCCCATCATGATGGACTAGAATACACGGCGACTAGCACAGGGGAAGCTTATAGATGTCGACTGAGTAGATGAAGGTGAAGAGTGAAGAGGGAATGGAATGGTGAGATGATAAAAGGTGGAGGGAGGAGGGGGGAGGGAGGAATGTAAAGTAATATACCCTAATCATAACGCATTGGCACACATCTACACAATTTGATTTGAATTCCTGAAGTAAGCCCAATCCTGCGAGGCTCGAGTCGGTGGAGGGACTTGTGCCTGGTGATTTGGAATACCTGCTCTGCTTAGCTAAGGCAGGCTCCACTTGGTTCCGTGTTCCCTGGTTCTTCCAAAAGTACAGTATGACCTCAATCTAACTCTACTTTGTGACATTATTATGGACTATTGGCACTCCATGTGAGCTCACAGTCCCAGCAGGTTTCGCAACTTGGACCAAAGCACCCTAGCAGTAGCTCCAGATCCATTGATTACCGTTTTGGGGTCTGCAAGAGGGGAGTGGTGATGTGATCGGGAACCCATCGCCGCGGTTCCCGGGGGCTCCACCGGTTCGACGCTAACAACTAGTGGCGCAACTCATGCAGGAGCCACTAGTTGCAGCCCATTTTCATATTATTTGTTCCAGCTGAGCCACACGCTCGGATCACTGAGAAAAAGAAAAAAGCTTACAAACTGAGGCGCAAAGCGTGAGGCGTACGCGTTGTGGCCCCCCGATCGTGGGAACACGGGATCGGGATCAACCATGATCGCCTTACCTCCAGAACCCCATAACTTAAATCTCCATTTTTTGGGACTCTCCCTGTCATCTATCGAATGCATTGGCGATTGCAGATCTTCGTGGGCTAATCGACCCTCCTCCACGAGCTGAAATCCTGCTCAGATCTAAACGACAGGGTTTCGTTCTAGCGTGGGCCGTCGTCCACTGCCACGATGATGCACACACGGGCTAGCTGGCCCGTCCCATCCTCTGCCAATCGACAGACAGACATCTGGTCCTGTCTTGCGTCGGCCTACTTGTCCGTCTCCACCCGGTGTCAGTTTGTCTGACGTCCCGTCAATGCACGATTGCGGCTTCCCCTCTTCTGCCATGGATCCGCAGGGCCGATGAAGGGAGCCCCGCCGTGAGAGGTTGCAGATTGATGACAACCTGATCCCGCTCTCTCGGGTGGGGAAAGAAAACATGCCGGGATGAACACTATCGAAAACCCTTTTCTCCCTTCCGTACGACTGACCATCTCTGATCTCATCGGTGGAGATGCAGGTAGTGAAGGACAAGACAGGTCAGTCTATCTCGTGGATTCTCGATCGGCTCGCGACTAGTGACAATTTGCGCCACCCAGATGCAGTGTACGCACCCCCCATCCAGGCTCGCGGGTTGTAGGAGGGTCGAGATCCACTCCGTTCATCGGGAATCGCCGTTCCCAACAATGCATGGAGGTTGTTGTGAGGGCTCGTACCCCCGCGGCAAGAAATGATCGACTGTACAGGGTTCTGCGCAGCGAAGGAAAAAGAAAAACAGTCACCCGGCAGCCATGCAATGCACGGGAAACTATTAGCCGCCACGTTCCAGGAACCCGCCCCATTGTTTCGCCTCGGATGCGTGATTTTATGGCCATTTTCAGCCTGATGCCGAGTTGGAAGGATGCCACCAAGATATCCCTTGTGCACTGATCGCCGGTTTAGAGGCGTTCCCCTCGTTGGACATTATCGGGAATCCTGTCATGCACCCTGTTTGCCGGCGGCCTCGCTTGCATGCAACTGGTGCCCGATAGAATTCGCGATCCAGTGGCAACGTGCAGAGGGATGGCGAGCGAGTCTATCCTAGGCGAGGCCTAAGTCGATGATCGCAAAGAACGGCCTTTTTAATTGGGTTACATTCCACAGCGGGGACATCTGGGTCTGCGTTGGCATCGTTCCCTCTTCCGGCCTACCCCGTTCTCCGAGAGGTGATGGTCACAGGTCCACCAGGGCGGATCCTATCTCCCAAACACGGGCCCCATAATGACTTGATCCGGTGGTTCGTCATTCTCCCTGCTCGATGAGAGCTGAATGTAATGGTGGAGGTGGTGGATGATGCAAGATTATTGGCGATAGGAAGGTTGGACTAGCAACGGAATGGGGGCCCGGTGATGATAGTGTCATACACTGTCAAACCTTCCAGACAAGGTTGGAGAATGGCAAAAACAAAATGAGTTGGTTGATCTGCCCGATTATGCAGGAGAGACAAAACGGAAGCCACTAGAGATGTGAGCAACCTTCGGTCCTTCCTGCTTGGGACGGGAGCGAGGGTGAAACAGGGCGAAAGAGGAAAGAACTGCTGCGAGGGAAAGGGCAGTGAAGGAAGCAGTGGTGCGCAGCTGCCAATTTCCAACGTCAACGCCAATCCCAATTCCGAATTGCCAATAATTGGGCAAGTGCGAGGAAAGACAGAGAGGGGCAAAGCCGAGGGCCACTCGCTGCTGCTGCCTTTACATTTGGACAAGTTAACCCCAGGCGACTTTCCCTCGTACTTCGAACCTCTCAAGCAGAAAAGTCTGTATCTTGGTCGAGTTACCAACTCCCCTCTGCTCCTCCTACTTAGTCTCCTTTTGAACCGGCTCTGTCAGGCTTCCCCAGTCATGTCGGTCTCGGAGAAAACCCCCCATGATATGCCTTCGCCTATGGCGAAGGTCCTCCTCAACAAGTCGCCCACCCATAGCGAGGAAACCCTCACTGATGGCATCATGGAGGAGAAAAACTATTATTATCGAGACGGCTCGATGAGCTCCTCGGATATCTCGACACCAGGCCAGCGCCAGCATCAGCTTGCCGAGTCCAGAGATCTCGAGGCTCAGGTCATCCAAGCTCAGCCTAAGCGGCTGGCTAATCTGCGGTATGCGGTCATGAGTATATACCGTCGACTATTCACACTTGTCTTCCTAGCCAACATCGGCGTCTTCGTCTGGGTCATGGTCTCGGAGCGCAAACTCATTGCGCTGGTCAATGCAACGGCCGCCAATCTGCTTGTATGCGGACTTGCCCGCCAGCCACTGATTGTCAATGCTATATTCTTCGTGGTGTGTTGCATTCCTCGGTCCGCGCCGTTTGTCCTGCGCCGGTGGGCGGCCAAAGCCTACCACTATGGTGGCGTACATAGTGGCTGTGGAATCGCATCCTTGGTCTGGTACCTAGGCTTTATTGGCTTGATGTCGCAGCAGTACTGGGGGCTATCTGCAAGTGCTGCAGCAGGTACAGCAACTGTCAGCTTTTCAGCCGCCCCGGTCACGCTGGCTTACATCATCCTCGTGCTGTTGGTGACAATCCCCGTTGTGGCACACCCCACGTTGCGGGCGAAGCGACATGATTATTTTGAACTCACCCACCGTTTCTTGGGGTGGTTGGTCGTTGCTTTGTTCGTTGCACTGCTGCTGGTGATTTCCCATGAGATCACTCGAGCCGAGGGCCTCTCATTGGGCCATTTCCTTCTCACCTTGCCTGCCTTCTGGTTCCTGGTGGTCACCGTGATCGCCATCGTTCACCCATGGTTGCTGCTGCGCAAGGTGCCGGTTCGGGCCGAAATCCTTTCCACTCATGCGGTGAGGCTGCACTTCAACTATCGACCCACCGCATTCGGCAAAGGTATCTCGCTCTCAAAGAGCCCTCTGCGAGACTGGCATGGCTTCGCGACCTTTCCCGACCCTGCCCCGACAGACAAAGACAATGCTCCGGGCTTCTCTTGTCTAGTCTCCAAGGCGGGAGACTGGACCAGCGACTGCATACAGAACCCGCCAACCCATCTTTGGAAGCGTGGGGTACGCATCACTGGCTTCGCATATGCCATGCGTGTCTTCCGACGAATCATCGTCGTCACGACGGGATCTGGCATCGGCCCATGTCTCTCTTTCCTGGACGACGATAATCGACCAGCCCTTCGTGTGGTCTGGCAGACCCGGGCGCCACTCAGGACGTACGGTCAAGGGGTGTTGGACCTGGTCCATCAGATGGACCCCAATCCGATCGTCATGGACACGAACCACTGTGGGCGTGTCGACATGGTCCCGATTGTGCATCGTCAAGTCAAGGAGTTCAACGCCGAAGCGGTGTGCGTGATCAGTAACCCCATGCTGACTCGCCGAATCGTCTATGAGCTTGAGGCGTCCGGGGTACCAGCGTTTGGGCCGATTTTCGATTCATAAAGTTTCTTTTGGTTTGTGGTGGTCCTTCTGATTATCATCTGTGATTTTGTTTCAGCCAGATATCCTATGGAATCTAGGGCGTTGGTGTTGGTGGCTTGAGTTTGGGTGACATTTGGATCTGTTTTACCGTGATACCACAATATTCGGCGTTATACTTCATGTTATTCTTATCATTCATTCAATTCGACTTGGGTTCATCCAGTTGTTGGCTTTTGGTTCCCTCGGGGAAAGGGAGGGTTGTTGTCATTATGAGTTCAGGGGAAGGGGGGGGGAGGGGTGCCTGTGGCGGGTTGCCTCCCCATAAAAGCACCCTATCCATGATTTGGAATCATCGTAGGGAGGGGTGCGCTAACTCGTGTCCGTTAGGCAACCGATGCAAGCATGGAATAGAATTTTGGTCCCGCAACTGTGTGTGATACGTGATGTCCGTACACAATTCCAAATCGTCCGGCTCCACCTAGATGTGAGCCGTGATTGGCCCTTTGACTTTTGTCGGAAATCAAGGGCCGGGCCTTTTCACAAGCGTTGCTGTCAAATTATGCTAATTTCTCGGGCTGGTTAATTTATCTCGTCAAACTTGATGATCCTTAAATTAAAATGAGCTGGCCCCCATCATGGTTAGATGTTGTGGTCCATAAATGCTGTGGTAGGACCTCAATCGCTGCACCAATTAGAGTCGCTACCGTCGGAAAATCAAATTCCACCACCCTATGACCAACTTCTTTTGTTGTTTGCAGGTTTTTCGCTCGGTGGCTTGTGTATCAGGTACTAGAACCTTGGAAAGTGTGGCTGTGGCATATTGCTGGTTTGTAAATTAACGCTCAAAATCCGGCATACCGTGGTGTTCAACCTTTCGTATATATATCTAGGGCGGGAGCCAAAATACTAATATGTCGTCCTGCTGTACATACGTAAGTACTAGTAGGTGGCATTAGTATACGTGCTATATTTCATAAGGAACCATCATGGATAATAGTAGCTTCAAGTTCAAGTTATCATATTGTCTGCCAAAATCGAATAAACAAATAGTATGCTCAATTTCCAGAAACTATGTGGTCCAAGATGCAAGAGATTACTTGCACCCTTCTCAACTTGAACGACCCGTCACCATGATAAACATTTAACACTAAGTATACAGATGCATGCTGGTAGCCGTGATCCCTGCGGCAGTGCGATTTTCTCTAGTATTTTGGACGTACTCAAGTTGTCTGGCTCGTAAACAGTTTTAGTGACTTTGAGTGAGAGGGATAAACCATAAGGCCTATTTTACGCAAAGCCTTTAGGCTCTTGCTGTATTGGCATCGTTAGGGTGATGGATATATAAACTTGTCAGTAAATGGCAAAACAGGCTATATTACTCGGTCATCCAAACACCCTCTTCGTTTTTCAAAAGCTCAAGTTCAAGTAAATGATCATATTAGAACTTCACTCTGGGAAAGTCGAATACATGAATTCGGCTATTTTGAGACTGTCTTAGGTGTCAACTGACTCGAAAAATTAAAGTATACCTGGAACAGTCGGGTTGATTTTGGTAGCAGTTATTATTATTCTTTCCCAGACTCGAACTACATCTGTTCTTATGTTACTCCTGAAATTGTGCAAGATGTTCGACAAAATCCTTCACGAGCCTTTTGGGTACCATGTCTCCCTTGATCCTAAGGGAGAGGTGAGCGGAGATGTACAACCCGTGCAAAATAGGATTCGGTGGCAGGCTGAGAGCACGCCGGCGGGGTGTGTGCGTTATTGTTCCTTATTAGACTTTAAATGATTATCTTGAAAGGCAAGTAAACTTAATGAGAGAAAATAAACGAAGTTCATTTTCGTCTCTCTATCGGTCTTGACGAGGGGTAAGTAATGATGCCTTCTGGTCCCTCGGGTATTATGCGGTCGTGTGACCCGCACCTCGTATAACCCTATCTTTGCTTACTTAGTACCAGGCGGGACCAAAGCTTCTAATTGACTGTAAGCGATGGTTTTCTGCCTCAGCGGTGTAGTAGCCTCCTACCAAGAAAGGAGACCCCGTGGTGGATTTTCACTCATATCCGTCCCGAGGATCTGGACTCAACAGAGATATCGACTGCCACGACCGATGAGTCTCATTAGATTCTGCAGCGGCTTCAAAAAGTCGAGATCTCAAAAAACAAACGGCGTTGGCTCTTCCCGGAGGAAACGATAATGGTTGGGGTTCCTCGCAGTAAAGGATGTCTGCTGTGTATCAGCCGCAGGGTCAAGGTCCGTACTACCCATGTACCCCACGTTAGCCCCGCTAGTATATACCCTCTTTTAACACGTCTCCGACCGAAAAATGGAAACAAAATAAAAGACTAACCGGATTTATAAGTGTGACGAAACCCGACCAGAGTGTTTGCGATGCAGCAAAAAAGGGACGCAATGTCCTGGGTATGATCGTGGTCGCATGTTTAAGGACCAGACTCGATTTATTGCAAAAAAATATTGTGACTCGCCAATGGATGAAGCCACTGCTCCAAATTTGGCATTCCAAGCAATTAATATTCAAACTCAAGAATCATTCGAAAGATGGCTGGATTGCCACTTTCCAAGTTACATTGCTTCTTGGAGTGGTCGGATTGAGGTAAACTGGATGGATTTCATGCGGCAAGGCTGGTCAAAATTCCCTGAAGCACTAGTTTGGGCAGTGCGTGCCTTGGTTTCTTTGCGTATGGGGGTAGAAATGCGCAACAAACAGGCGATATTATCTGCCCGTCACATGTATGGTCGGGGTATAAGGCATCTAGCCTTCGTCCTGCAAACGAAGGCTGCTCTATCCGATGAAACGCTCGCAGCTGCCGTGCTTCTCGGAGGGTATGAGGTCCTCGACGGGAGCAATGATCGCTCATGGATAGTTCACTCACGTGGAATCCGCCAACTGATTTTTGCCCGTGGTCCTGTCGCTCACAGCCATGGTATGGGTCAAACACTTCTTCTGAGCTGGCGACCATACCTAGTTGCAGAAGCCTTTATACATTCAGTGCCCTGTTTTCTAGGCAATGACGAATGGAGTTGCACATCAGCAAGCGGAAATGTTAATAAAACACGGAATCAGCAACCGAATGGTAGCCTTCTAGGCCAAATCATGGATGAAGCATTCAACGAAATAGCCAAATGTCCTGGTTACCTGGCAAGCGCAAAGAATATACTTGCAACGAATACAAATATTCATCGAAATATGCAAGACGACTTGATGGACTCTATCTTGAAATCGAGGGAGAGTCTCCTATATCTTAAAAGTGAATTGATCACCAAAAACTTATCAACATCCTTCGTGGGGTCTATTCCTTCGACTTACACAGCAACACTGATCCGAGGATCTCGCGATGGTATCAGCTCTGCAATTGCACTTCTCGAATACTTGGTGACGGCGCTACATTCCAGGCTAGCTGGAACCCCAAACCAGCAAGCTGTCTCGATCCCAGGCTCGATTGACAGTAATAGGAGAAGTCTTGATCATGGTCCTCACGCACAAGTCAAGTCGCAAGACTTGTCCAGAGTCCAATTATTTATTCCTCCACATGACGAGAGCCATGACCCCGGTAAATGTACTACAGGGGATCAATTGGATAAGTTTTCGCTGACAATGGGCATGGGTAGCCTATTTCTAGATGCATGCGGTTGCCCCCAATTTTCAGCGAATAAACCTAATTTACTACAGTCTTTGGCTTTGAGCGAAGAGCATGATGCTTGAGAGTTAGAAACAGTAATTTGTATATATAATCAATCATATATCATTCTCTATTTGTATCTTCCTGCGGCCTCCAGTTTCCGCTCGAGTTCATAGTTGCTTGGAATCCCCATCGTTTTCGTCGAAACACACCGCCAAAGTAGACAAGATATCCAATCTTTTTGGTGAATTTTATTAGTCTGGTTACTTGCATATAAGAATCTCATTGGCGCTTACTATTGAGTCGGAGTCAAGACGAAGTCCTCATTCGGGGTCTGGTCCCACGGAGCAACTTTCAGTTGCTCGCCCTCGGCGCGCAAGAAGTATCCAGAATTCTTTGCAATAAGTTGGTAACTGTTGTCGCCCACAAGTTCGGCGGTGTAAAACTCCTTCTCCTCGCCGGCGGTGCAAAAAGAGCCTTCATCCACGCCACAGTTGATGTAATTACCGAGAAAGTTTTGGATCAAGAAGTCGCGCTGGTTGTTTGCGTCGCTCGAGTTGAAGATCCATATTTGTTCTGGGTTGTCACCCTGGGGGCTAAAGGCCAGATCCCCTGCATCGCCGGTCTCGCCCAGGACCTGACTGCTTGGAAGACTAGCAGATCCAATCGTATAATAAGTTCCCTCTTCGAGACTGAAGGCCGACTGGCAGAGGGCTGCCAGGGCACCGAGAGCAAGGAAAGTCTTCATATTGAAATAAAGGAGCAATTTTATGGTACGATATAGGATATGGAGAGAAGGCTGTGGGTTTGTTCGGTTGAATGGTTTAGAGCAGATGGAGCCAGGAATTCTCTTCGAATTTATAGCTTTTTGTTTACGAAATTGCCATCATGATCGATGACCTCGTGATCTACATTGAATCGTGCATATACTATCGATATGCACCTTCCCATTTATGCATGTTTCCCCACTTTTTTAGGGTCCGAGTGTTACACAAAACTGATGTTTTCTGCTGGGGATGAGACAGCTAAAAACAAGTCCGTCGTTGAGAGCAATTGAACACTTTCCTACGGTACCATTAAATTGATTGTTCATTGCCACTATCTACCACTCATGCTGAAGACAATAGAAAAAACCTCTAGATGAAGTGACGGTGGAAAAACCTCATTGACGGTAGACCATGGAATAAGCAATATGAACACAATGAGACATCCAGCCAAAAAAGTCATGGATCGGCGTACTATTAGTTCGGAGAGTCCTGTCGAGCTGAATATCCTTAGATGTGTGCTGTTCCGAATCTCCGACTGGACATGATGCAGATTGTATGCCTGGAACTCAGCTTGGCAATCAGCTTCAAGGCTGAAGTATCCAGCCACACACTATGTATTCTATTGCGACAGTATCAGCACAGTGGAGGCTGGGGAAGCGCCCAGGGACACGCATATGGCTATCTTATAAGGCAGAGAATCTGTAATCCTGAAAATAAAAGCAAGAACCTATTTGTATGAGAAAGCGGGAATCAGCGGCTCGGTGAATGGCAAACGATCGAGGCACAAAGATCCAAATTTTCGATTTCTTGACAATGCTATCACCGATGGAGCTCAGGGTTGTTCAGTTCCCATGAAAGTACCATCATGAGGGTGGGGACACAATGAGAAGACCCTATCCCGAGACTTTGTGCCCGATGAAACCGTTGGAAGATGAGCAAGCATAACGGCTTCTCTGCGGTCGATATCGTACTGTACCTAAGGTATCTACCTAGGGTATGGTAGAGTTGAAGGATCAGGCCAGTCTCGATAGCGCGAATTTTGAACAAATTCGGGATTCAAAGCGTTCGTGACTAGCGACTCCCGAGGTCTGGACCACATTTGGTAACTACTCGATAGAGCTATTATACATTAAATAAATAGTGGACTGAAGTGTCCATCATTCCGCGATCTCAGCTTACATCCTATGCGCATAACCAGCCTACGCCCCTAGCTGACGTCAGATGCCATTCGATAATATAGTATTCCATGGGCTTCGCCTCACAGCCCTTCGCCTCGGTGAACACAAGAGGTCATCAAAATGTAGCATGTTTCGCGATTCGCTGTCCAGCCTGGACCGTACACACAGGCTCAGCCTTACCCCGCGGTATCGCCTGCCTAATGCGGTTAGTCTCCGCGGACGCCGCGGGGCTGTAAAGTGTATATGAAGCCGCCATTTCCACGCTTCCAAATCTCACTCATCCCAGAGAAATTCACAATTAAATGACACAAATGCCTCTGCAACGAAAGGTAGAGTTATAATTCCCCACATGTCTTGATACTTTCTCGTGTCTTACCCAAATGCTTCCAGGCGATCATCATTGGGGCCGGACCCGCCGGTCTCGCTGCCGCCTTGCGTCTAAATCAACAGACAGACATCGCATGCACACTTTACGAGTTACGCTCCGAGCCAACAACATTAGGCGGCGCAGTTGGAATTCCACCCAACGGTCTCCGTCTTCTTTCCCGGCTTGGCGTCTACGAAAAAGCTCTTGCTCGAGGATTCAGTGGTCCCAATGTCACGATTCACTCATTACAAGGGCAAATCATCGGCTCGCAAGATCAGTTTGGCTGGGCGCGAGATCAAATTGGTTTCGGCTATACGCGTATAAAGCGCACTGATCTCGTGGATATCTTACTGGAAGCAGTTAATAATGCTGGAATCCCTATTTGTTTCGATAAACGGGTCACCCGAATCGATGAGGATGCCGACGGCGTGACTGTCACGTTTAAAGATGGCTCGACTGATACAGCGGATATCCTGCTCGGGTGTGATGGGATTCACTCGTACGTTCGACGTTCTTACGTTGATCCAGCTCAGAGCTCGGAATATTCGGGCCTCTCGGGTCTTGGATCGGTTATTCCAGCTTCGACCTTGAGATCTGGGACTACGGCACAGATAACAGGTCTCGAGGCTACGATGACTGAGGACGGACTGCTTGCAGTTACTCGTTGTACACAGTCTAGTGATGACTTGTACTGGTTCTTCACTAAAGAAGTCCCAATACCCGCCTCGGGAGATCGGGATGGATGGGAAGTGCAGAGCAAAGAGGAGGTAGAAGGATTCAAAGAACCCCTTCTAAAAATTTTGGAGAAAGCACAGGGTGAATGGGGAGATTCTTTGAGGGAAATTATCAGCAACACCTCTGTTGTCAAGTTCTATCCTATCTACCGCCTCCCGCCTGGTGGTATTTGGTCCAAAGGCCGGTGTATTCTTCTTGGTGATGCTGCTCATGCGATGTCACCACACGCCGGCCAGGGCGTGTCAATGGCTCTGGAAGATGTCTTTCTTATTTCTCGCTTATTGAAAGATCGCTCCCGGACCTTGGACCAGGTGCGGGAGAAGTATGATGAAATTCGTCGTCCAAGAGTCGATGAAATGTTCAAGATGGCGGCCCAGAATGGGAAGTCACGAAAGAAGTCTGGAGCATTGGGCTTATGGTTTAAAGAACTAGCGTTTTCGTTGGCTTTGAATCTCTCTTGGGCGTTTGGGATAGAAAGAATTGGCTTTCAACAGAAGCATGTGGTCTATGACATTGATGAGGTGGAGCTGTGAATAAATATCGGTAATTTGGAGAAGAGGGCATTTATGTTTTGTTTAATTAATGTATTATTGTCATGGTTAGTGATTCAAATAATATGTAGACACACTTCAATTGATTTTCTTTTGTAGGTTTGGATATTCCACGTTTCAAGGTTGCTCCAGTCGTGCTGCTTAGTCTGATACACTTCCCCGATTTGCAACTGCAATCCCACGTTCTTGTCTTGTTTTTTCCATGTTGAGTATCTGTTTTCATCTATATTCTTCGGGATTATACCCAGTGATACCCAGAATGGGGACCAAACCAACCGGTCATCCAAGGCATGGGACTTGATTTACCTATTTCTTTAATAATCTGACAAGATGCTAAAGCGCGACTTTATCAAAGTCATTCCTCACTTCTGTCCCAAATAGCTGGGTATCATTACTGTTTCAACGTCTTTCACGTCTTTCTTGGCGGGCGCCTCATGCTCAAGTAGCGGGGCCTTGCTTATGCCATGCCATAAAAATCAACACCGCGTCATAAAGGGCCTCAAACAGACCGCTACTCTGCTCTAGAACGTCGGGACCCGCCGGAAGTACCTGCCCTTCACTCACTCACTTCACATTCCCATTTAGTCAGGTAAGCCGGGCAAAGGTGGAGGGGACCGCGATCAGGCCACCGCGTGATTATCTATCCCTGTAAAGCTCGATTGGCAGGATCCGGGTGGTGGGCCTATCCATCCTTTGTCGGAAGGTTGAGGTTATGATGGGCCTGATCGTAGCTTGTGTGGGTTGTCTTTTCAGGGGCAGGATTATATTTCCGAGTTTACCAATTTACGAATACATATGTATACGATGATGGAGAAGAGCATTATGTAGTATGTGCATTAGGTATTGCGAGTAGAGAATCTCATCATTATTGGGGAAAAGAAGAAAAGAAATAACCAATCGTAAGAATGAGAACGTGTCTAATAGAAGGGGAATGTGTGATGTATGAAAAAAAAAGGGTAATATTAACAGAAGAGAAGTTTTGGGTATAATGCGAAAGTGTAGAACGAAACCCGTTCGTCCAAGGTAAAGAATCATGCAAAGAGCAAGTGATCTTTTTTTGAGCCTAATTTGGCCATTTTTGTTTTCCGTTGAGGGGAATCATGAACAACGCTGAATGGAATAAACAACGAAAATGCAGAGGTTCATGAGGTATCATCTTCCTCCTTGGAGGTGATTATCGTAAATGGGTTGAAATAAGAAAAGTAGCCTGTATTTTGGGGAATATTCTTTTTTCATGTCGTTGAGATCGTAACGTCGTGGCGCAGGAGGTGAGAAACAGAACGGCAGAATCGCATCTGTTCACTGGCGGGAGGAATCGACCGATGGGGCGCGAGAAGGAACACGAGATACAGGCTCGGAGGGGGGAGGTGTATGTTCGGTGACCAGGTCGTCGACAGTGAAGCCTCTGCGGCCGCGAATGGACGGGATGGATTGGTTGGAGGAGTGAGTTGAGTCACTGTCCAGTCGCAGGGATTCCATGCGCTCCAAATCCTCGTAGTCTGGCAGCGGCAGTGGGGACCCGATATAGTCTTCCATCACACTGCGAGTGTCGTCAGGCTTGGGGTAAGCGGGAGGGCTGGCGGGAACATCCTCATAGACAGGAGGCATCTCCTCGTCCCAGCTGATACCGAGACCACTGCGCTCAGTGACGTTTAGGTTGAATTGCATGCGCAGCACACGGGCTGCGCCAGTTGGGGTGATGAGGCGGGTGTTGCGGTTAGGGCAGAACTCCTCGGCCACGATCAGCTCAATGACAAGGTTGTGCTTGACCTCGAGGCCGCCGGGAGCCTCCATATCGCAGACGGGGTTGGTCGTCGGGTTGATGCTGGCATCGAATTGCATAGCGATTTCACCACCGGCGGTATCGAAATCGGTCTTCCAGCCGCTCTTCTCTTCATTGTGGCCAATGATGCGGGTCTCCTGGTGGAGGACACCCTTGCCTTCGCCGCCGATCTTGTGGGAGTGCTTCTGGCAAGCAGTAGAGACAATCTTCTGGTGCTCTTCAATGCGCCACATCATCTTGCGCAGGCGCCAGCGGGTCTGGGTTTCGTCGCCCTTGTCCACCACGCCACTCAAAGTCATCTCGACGGGGAAGTTGCCAATAGGGTGGACCACGGAGGGAAGAACGATGCGGCCAGTCAGGTTGGTTGGAGGGAAGATGCGAATCGAGGACTTGTCGTTGCCGGGGAGTAGAGCACGGCGCAAGTTCAGGGGCATCTTAAGAGTGAACTCCTCGCCCACGATGCTCTGGGCCTGAGCCAACAGGAAGTATTCAACTTGTCCGAGGGCGCCATTGCATGTGGCCGGGAGGTGTCCGGGGAAGAGGTAGCTGAAAGGGAAATCATGTTGGCCGGTCTTGAGGTGGAGGGACTCGGTGAGAAAGTTCCAGCGAGTGAGCTCTTCAGTGCGGGTCTGGCAGTTGGGGCAGTGGTTGGAGACGGGCTTCTTGGTGGTCGTCTTGGAAACCAGGCGTACGTCGAAGTGGTTGAGGATGACCTCGCCTGCCAGTTCTGTGACATTCACGCGTAGACGGCCAGAGAATAGAGCACCGGTAGAGTTGGAGGGGTTGCCATAGCAGACCAGTGGGGGTGATTCCACGAGCACGTCGAGCTTGACTGGTGGCACAGCAAGTTCCTCGCGGGTGATGCGCTCCTTGGATCGACCCGCGCGAGCCAGACTCTTGCGCTTCTCTTTGTCCTTGCTGTGGTCCCGGTGGGGGTGGATCAAGTGGTCCATGGAGAAGGATAGGCGGCGTTCGGGAGAACGAGCACGGTCTGGGGTGCCGTGACCGTGAGTGGGCTTCTTGGGCCCGGTGGCATGAGTGATGATTTCATTGACGGAGGTTGTAGAGGAGGCATTGGAGTGGATTGGGGTCGAGGAGACGGAGGAGTGCAGGGAGCCAGAGCCCCGAACAAAGTTGGGGATCAATCGGCCCGGCATCATGAAGATGTGATTTGAGATTTGGCCGTCGGCGTACTCTAATGAAGAGTGAAGTGAAGTCTAGTCCGTAGTCTGTAGTTCTGGATTATGACGGGGTTATGAAGCGGAGCGATGGAAGAGTGAAGTCGAAGTAAACCGAGCCAACATAATCCGGAGAAGATTAAAGACAATGACAGGAGGGGAACCAAAGAATCACGAGATGGCGGAAACGCTCTGCTTTTGAATTCTGGCCACGATCATGTGCGAGCCTAAAATCCACCGAATCCGTGGAAAAAGCTCAAGAAGTGACTAAATTTTCCTAGTTCCCACTTGTTCGACCATGCGGTCGGTCAGGTACCGGACTGTCATTCGCTGCATTGAGGTCTAGCCACCCAAAAAATAGTACAAAATTGAAAAGAAAGAAAAAAAAAGGAAAAAAAAAAGGTCAGTGGGGCGTTGCAAAGCGTCATCGAGTGGGGCAGTACCGGACGAGACGCCGCATTACGGTATTGTACGATTAATACACGACAGTGTTGAGTGTTGTAGGGTCAGGGTGATAGTATAACGAACTGACTCTATGTACATACTCCAGTATACAGGATACAGCAGCATCGACAGCGTCTACAGCATCTACAGCATCTACAGCATCAAGCACTGCCATCGACCTCACCTCACCTCATCTCAGCTCACCCGTGACACTTACCACAACCATCAGCTCTAGATCTCAATTTCGATTCGATCTCGACTCAACTCGACCGGGGATCGCCTGATGCCAACTCTGGCGCAAAGTCTGGCGCAACTCTCTTGTTTGGTACCCCTCATCGCAAGGGCATGGGCATCATCCTGCGATTCGAACAATTACAGCTAGGCCCGACCCGACCAAACCAGACCATTCTAACGGGGGCCAGCTGATGCCATTCCCCGCCAACCTTTGACCACCTTGACCAGTGTTGTATCTCCAAACGACCGTGCGCCGCCATGAGTCACGGTCGGCTACGCGCGCCGGTTGTTCGGGGCTACGATCGTCTCAACTCGGCCCAGCGCATGTGCCCGATGGCAGCGGGGTATGGCCAGTCGGCCTCCCAAGTTGCTGCTGCTGCTCTGCTTGTGGCTGCGGCTGCTGCATCACAACCCCGGCCGATTATCAAGCACCTCCACGGAGCGATGTCCGATCACCTGAGCTCACTTCCCCCAGATTCCCGGCTACTGGTGCCGGACAGTCTACCGTCTACCGTTTACGGTGCTACACTGCACGGACGTGGTCAAGCGGCGACCGGAGCCGAGACAAACATGCTGGAAATAGGACGGGAGGCGTTGAGGGAGACGAAGTGGAACACGTAGGGCAGGTCAGCTGCCTCATCACGTGGGTGTAAAGAGGGAACAGGAGAAAGAAGGCTAAGCAACAGAGAGGGAGAAACGGACAATACCATACGAGGATCATACCTCATCTGACAATACCATTCCGTTCTTTCTAGTGGCAGATCGTTTCGGTCCTCCCGCTTGGCCGCTTTGGGAAAAGAAAACGCGCGCGAAATGCACCAGGACAGACCCTGAGGTGACCCACTTCTGCGAATTTTTGTGTTGCGCCGCCTTCGTCCAGCCGATTGCCCATTTCGGGGCTAGCCTCTCCGATCTATAACCCCGCATGGCGCAATTTGCGGGGCGCAGAGTTCTCGCTTGCATCACACTCACATGGCACAGCAAGAAGCAGAAGCAGAAGCAGAAGCAGCAGAGGGGTAGTAGAGGGGCAGCAGCAGCAGTATACAAAAGGGAAACCCGAAAAGCTTCAAGATCACCACGTTCTAGCCTTCCGCTGTCAAGCACAGTTGACCCAGGCACATCGAGCGAATCATCAATTCGCCTGCCCACACTAATTACCTAACAGTATCCTCGTCATCCCGGACACCACATTTTGTCCGCGGGCTGCGCATGGGCCAACATGTATGTATGTATCAGGTACCTTTTTGACTTGCAGCGACGCTCATGTCCATGCTCTGCTCATCCATGCATGATCCAATCCTGAAGAAAGTGCTGGCTCCGTGCGTCACCTCTTCCCCTCGGAGACGCTCCCACCTCCCCCGATCGTAAACACAATGGCTAAATGTAGACACGTTCCCGCCGTACTACCCCCGATCACGCCATGACACCATCCACATGTGTAGAGATGGCCATCTGGTGGAATCGGCCTCGCCCGCGTGGTCCTGGCCCCCTCCTTGGCGCACGCCCTTCAAGGCCGCTTGTCGATCTCCATCTAGAATCGTTCCCCACCACCCACCCACCGCGTCGAGTAGCCGGTTCAAGGAGGCCGGATGAGAAATTGCTCAACACCGCATCACATCGCATCGTCTGAGCACGGAATCGATGTGTCGGGTAGTGTGAATCATCGCGAGTCTCTGTCGGAGCCTAGAGCCAATCATGCGTGTGGCATGTCGTGACGATCAAATCGCCGGGCCCTCTGTTCGAGATTCCTGTTTCGGGACGATCTCGGGTACCATCTCCGAGGAGAGGTGGTGGTGATTGTGCCGTGAGGGCCTTGTTGGCTATCCCTTTTACCCAAGGTCCTTGTAAGTATGTACGAATGAGTACGTACTTTGGCATTGCTGGTGCCCATCCCATGGCGAAGTACATACTCAAATTATTACTACACACCGACTCATCGAACACGCCATCTGTCTCATCTATTTCCCATTCATGCTGTTCCTTGTTCCTGTCGAGATCCCTTTTTTTTTTAAAAAAAAAATTGATCTTAGGTCCCAACTAATCACTTAGATGGCCGGTGGCACCATTGTTTTGCGACGGAAAACTCCCGCCCCGCCCAAAGAAATTTTCTGCCCTCTCCACAAGAGTCACGACCGCTCGACTCGGCCCGGCAAAACGTGATACTTCTACTCGATCCCAGTGGTCCATTCAATTCTTTGATAATTATTTTCTCACTCTATTTTCCAATACATGTCTCAATTATTTTCGCATCCCCTTTGTACTGTTGCGCTTTTCCCATTTCATTGCTCCTTTCATCCTCTTTAGACTGCGGTTCTATGTTCATGCGGGTGGGTGCTTACTACCCACCCACCATAGACAGACAGAGCTCATCGGGAATCCCAGCGGGTCCCGGTATGTAGTGTAGTGGCTGTCCGCCGGGAAAGACGTAAGGCTCTGCGGTATTGGAGTCATCGACCGGGCCGATTGGAGACTCGGTCTGGGTTGGAGGTGTTACGAGCTGGCTGCGACGTTAGCCGGTCGTCGGTGGAGATCCGATGACTAGTGGCAAGAATCTTCCCTGATTAAGGTTTCAGGTTTTTTGATATCCAAGTTTCTCTTTCTTTTATTTTACACTAGATGTATGGTGGTAGATCTCTACTCTATACTGCAGAGGCGGTGCTGGGTTGGGATGGAGTGTCGCTGGAGACGTTCAAGTTGGAATCTAGATCAGTGGAGTGAAATTGGCTGCTGGCTGATGAGATGGATCATCCCGATACATCTGCTGTTTGAGTGGTTACTATTTATATAACACTACGGCAGGGATTAGGTAACCTGGTTCATGACAGCAATATTCGCCATGAAGTGAAGATGCTTAAGTCAATTGTGCTTATCCATGGAGGGTTTTGTGATAGTGGTTTGGACACAATGCAGGTAGCCGTACGCACATATAGCTACTCCAAGTCCGTTAAGAAAATTATACTGTACATATGTAGATAGCTAGTCCATATTGGCCCATATTTAGCACTATAAGTGTTAGTGTAAGCCATGACTGGTACCGTGGATCCAATGATGACTCAAGTCAAGTCAAGTCCTCGATACTGGGAGAACAAGCATGGATCTATAGGGCTGCGGCTGCCACTGGGCATGCAGATCATGGAATCATATTGGAGTGACGGCAGCCCCGCTCGCCATCAGATAGCTCCTTGGCCATCATCCGAGCACTGATTGAGAAATGACAGACGAGCGGCTCTAGCATATAGATCCGACCGCACCACCTTGTGGTTAAAGTCAACAACACCAGTAACTATAGCCTTGCGCCCCAACTTGCCACTTGCATGCATGAACCCCTGACACGTGACCGACTCCGGGGGATCGCCAGCGTGATTGTCGCCAGTGCTGTCCCCCTATTCCGGACCAGCTTTCTGCCACCGTGTTCTCTTTCCTCAATGGATTGATTTACCGCTTGAAGCCTCAAGCTATGGGCTCATCGTCCGTTTCACTGACCCCCCATCTGAACTAACCGGTATCTCCGCATCTGCAGCTTCCGCCCGCCGTCTGAGCTTGCTTCGAATCGAGACCACTGAGGGGTTGAGGGACATGCCCGCTACGCATTCCCCACCATTATAGCTCTTAACTTTCCACAGCCATTGATCCGCGCCTTCGCGAACCTCCGTACCCATATCTTGCCGCATTGCCTTCGCCTGGCTCCACGAATCGCCGCCAAATCACCTCGGTCTTTCTGGCCTTAACTGGTAGTTGAGAGCATAGCGTCAACCCAGAACAAGCAACAGAGAGAGAGTGTGTGTGGAGCTCAGCATATTCAATTATCATCAAACTCTCCTCCCTTGCTTCTTTGTGCCGCCAATCACCATGGTGTCCTCATCCAATTGGACCGCGCTGGCAGTGGCCATTGCCGCGGTTTTCCTTTTCTGGACGCTCTCCTCCACATCCTCCTCGCCATTCACGCGCTCCTTTCCACGACTACAAAACAAGCGGATCTGTCTACTCATCGCGCACCCTGATGACGAGGCCATGTTCTTTGCGCCAACGGTGTTGGCCCTCACCAAGCCAGAGCTAGGGAACCACTTGAAGATACTGTGCCTCAGCACCGGTACGCTCTCCCCGATATATTACCCCCTCCCACTCGAAGAACAAAGCTGACATAGAACTCAAAGGCGACGCAGATGGCCTCGGAGAAACCCGCAAAAACGAACTCAAGAAATCCGCCCTCCAACTCGGTGTTCGCGATGAAGCAGACGTCTTCGTCGTAGACGACCCGGCTCGATTCCCAGATAGTATGACAACGAACTGGCCCGAAAACGACGTAACCTCCCTCCTAGCCTCTGCATTCGCTCCCGAACTCGCAGCATCCCTGAACGGTACCACGAAGAAGGATCCCAAGAAAGCACCGACCGCTACAATCGATGTCCTCCTCACATTCGACCGCCACGGCGTCAGCAACCACCCGAACCACCGCTCGCTCTATCACGGCGCGGTGAGTTTCATTCGGACCCTGATGAAGGAGAAGGAAGGGTTTGCCTGTCCCGTCACGCTGTATACCCTCACATCGCTGCCGATGGTTCGCAAATATGCTGGTGTGCTCGATGCCCCGGTGACGATGCTCCAGGGCGTGTGGAGTAATTTTGTTGCGGCGTTTGGGTCGAAGAAGGCTGGTTCACAGGCGGGGCCGAAGCGTTTGCTTTTCGTTAGTTCCATTGGGGAATGGATGACTGCCCAGTCGGCTATGGTTAAGGGTCATCAGAGTCAGATGGTTTGGTTCCGTTGGGGTTGGATTACTATCGGTCGATATATGACTGTCAATGACTTGCAGCGTGAGAAGGTTTAGCTTGGTTTTTTCTTTAACCTCGCTGCTGAGACTTTTTAATATGTGCTTATGCCTCGATATGGATTGTACGGTGTTTCCATGTTGCATATTTGGATGATTTCTGGGATTGAGCCCTGAATCTTGTACACAACGTTGCTCGGGTGTTTACTCATCAAATATAATGAACATAATTTGATATGGGATTTACAGTGGAGAGAAATAAGTCTGTCACCGCCCTTTTCTAGGGACAGCTTCGTCAAATTGGTATTCAAACGGTTTTACAACTTGGATCTTAGAGGATAGAACTAGTACTAGTACCTATAAGTACCATATTTCCTCTAGTGGGTGGGGCTTTCCTATCTTAGCTGCCGCCACTTTTATGAGGGCCTCAGTCAGGCTGACTGAGTAAATTTCAGCCCGGGCTCAGATTCGGTGAGCTGTTCAAACCCATGGCATGATGTATTAGGAGGTTCAATGAGCGCTCAGTGGACGCCACTGATTACTCCGAGACTGATCAGAGGCATCTATTGAGCACTCGGTCTACGCTCAGTCCATACCCAAAGGAACACCTTGCCCTATTAACTGTTTATTTTGCAATTACTTTTTGATGGGCCTCACTTTTCATCGTACTCCTATTTCTGAAAGTGCACACGATCTTCTAGTCTCGTTCCCCTCTCAAAAATAACGCATTCGACGTCACCAAGCTGATCATGTGACCGCCTGAGGAGTTAGCCAGCCCGTAGCTTTAGAGAATGGCATCATCTTTCCATCATCCACAAAGCTTGCTCGTATCATTCGAGCATGATAACGCAAAACAGCAAGGCACATCCGTCTATCATGGGGCAGTGCCGGAGAAAAGTCTTCGGTCATATCAAATTACTAAATTATAAATCGGAATTATCTCCCTGCTCTAAGCCTCTAAGATAGCTTTCTCTATTACTACCTCATCCTTTTAGCTCTACTGAGCTTTGGCCAAGTCCTCAGTAGATGCCTCTGATCAGTCTCGGAGTAATAAGTGGCGAGGGATGTACTGTTAGCTCTTTATTTTTGAATGAAGTGAGTTAATTTGCACTTGTATATAAGAAGTATCTGGCGAGTAAGTTACTGGCTTGCTGGTAGGTTCGTTAAATAGGATGGAATCGAGAGCTACAAATAGGGCCAGGCTGTGCGATTCCAGACCATTCACTTATCAAAGAATTTCTTCGGCGGTATAGTCATTTAGCGCGAGGGGAAAAAAGTAAAATGTGACGTCCCGTTATAACATTGGTTCTTAACTGTGTAGAAAGGCTATATAGTGGGTTTGAAAAATAACTGCAAATTAAGATTGTGTTGGAAGAAAGGAAAGAGATACCTAGTGTAAGCCCTTATCTAGATTTTACCTTCTGGGTTCCGGAACGGAAGCTAAACTACATACGACACAGTAGATAAAGAGAATATTGACGGACAAAGAAGGAATGATTAAGAATGTCGAGATCTTTTGATTCAGCAGCATAATTGCTTCCTTTTCACCGAGAGTCCTGGTAATGTAATTGCTTACCCAGTACACAGGAAGAACCTGTGTCATCATGACGTAAAAGAGTTCAAGTTACATATATTACGTCCTGTAACAATAAGTTTGCACAACTCCGACCTGGAAACCCGTACACCCATACATCTACATACGCTCTACATACGCTCAACATGCCCACCGCCATTGTCACTGGTGCCACTGGTAAGATACATTGGCTCTAGTTCACAACGTCCTCCAAAACCCTAAAATTCTGCGTTTTAGGCATCACCGGCAGTGCTATTGTTCGCCATCTTCTGAAAGATCCTAAGATTACCAAGATATACACTTTCTCCCGAGGCCAGCCAGGCGAACAGGATGCAAAGATTCAGCATGTCCATCTTGACTTTCAAACCCCTGCAGAGGCAATGGCACAAAGTTTGTCTGATGTTTCTGCTGACTATATTTACTTCTGCGCCTACTTAGCGAGACCTGATGAGGATGAGGCAGCCCGCGTCAATGGCGCAATGATTTCAAATTTCATCAAGGCTCTTGAAATCACTGGAGCAGTTAAACAGCTGAAGAGGTTCATTTTGACCTGCGGCTTCAAACATTACGGCGTTCACCAGGGTCTTACAAAACAACCCCTCGAAGAAAGTGACCCCCGTCTTCAAGGGGATATGGGCAATGGGAAAAGATGGCCTTCCAACTTTTACTACACGCAGCAGCAGATCCTGGAAGAGGCTGCCGCGACTGGTGGGTGGGAATGGGTTTGCACATTACCCAACGATGTAATCGGCTACGCGAAAGGGAACTTCATGAACGAAGCTACAGCTCTAGGTTTATACTGTGCAGTCAACAAAGCTTTACCCGGATCACAGCTTATCTATCCCGGCAACAAGCTCAACTACTTCCTCTTCAATTGCTGGACTTCTGCAGAGCTACACGCTGAATTTTGCCTTTGGGCTGCAACCGCGCCAGGTGCCGGCAACAATCTATTCAATGTTGCTAATGGGGACACGCAGTCTTTCCAAAACATGTGGCCCCGTTTAGCGGAGCGATTTGGCTGCAACATCCCGGAGAACATGTTCCATCCCGCCACGACCCAGGATTACGTGGCCGAATCTACTGAAACCCAATTGAGCACTAGAAACCCGATTTCTATGCGTGCCAAAGAACTAGGCATTGTTGATGATCCAGAGAGTTTGCAGACACCTTCCCTTCGTCTCCCTCTTGATCCTCAGAAGTGGTCCCAGCGGACCGACGTCATCCATGCTTGGAACAGCCTCAAGGACCGATATAATTTGGACCAGGCTGTGTGGGACAAGGCCACATGGGACTTTTTGACATTTGTTCTTGGTCGAGAATGGGGATGTGTTGCGAGTATGAGCAAGGCAAGAAAACTTGGATGGACCGGCTACGAAGACACTTGGGAGTCATTCGAGCGTACATTCGATTCCTTAGAAAAGGAGGGTGTCCTTCCTCCGGTTGAGCAACTGAAGAAGGATTTCTAAAAAAAACTTGAACCCTTTGATACTCAAGCGCAACTGGAAGGTACTGTGCTCGAAATAATGTCCCGAAACCCATCTTTTATTTTCTTCAATTTTTTCATCGAACCGGACTTTACTGAGATCAATCTAGCTGGCTTCCTACTATGTCTAAAATTTAAAATTTGTATGCTTTTCAGCCACGATAGGTAGAACAATGATTTTTTGTTTTCGTGGTATGGTGGACCGAAGGGTAGCCAGAAATGGCGTTCTTGAGCCACATATACAATATTGAAATTAAAATGAAGTAAAGTCTGATTATGATTATCAATAGTAATATTAGTACCTATTCTTTCCATTCTATTGCCTCCTCTCCCTGGCTACCCAATTTATCACAATAGATTTGAAAGACGATCATTGTTAAGTAGACAGCGCTGGCCCGGAAGAAAGGAACTGGTTAGGCTTTATACATCGACATTTTGTCCAAAAATTTCAAGGCAAGCGTTGAGTCATGACTCCGACCGTTACAAAATAGGGAAATCTATCACAACCAACGGAGAAATGGCGATTTGCCCCAGATTTACGAGAAGCAGAACGTTCAGGATGTGCGGCTCTTCGGCTGCTTCTAAGATCAATAAATTCTAATCATTTTGAATCCACTGTGAGAAGTGTCAGCATCGTCCAGCCTTTGCAAATGGCTAAACTAACCCTGAAAATCTCTGACCGATTCTCGAACAGTATAGCATTTCGTGCGATTGCCTAAAGCCAACTATAAAATCTCTCGATATATACCAAACCCCTTCTCATGCTGGGGAATAGTACGCCTGTGCGAGCACTTACTCTTACGGAAAGCATGTACTAGTGGATGAAAGTTTTGATCAAGTTAATATCGGGAACCGGAGACCCCTTTTCGATTTCATAGCTATCTGGAGCCCTCCCGGTATCAACAAGAAGCCTAAATAGTATATCATGGCCACTTACCCGATCCAGAGTTTGATATGCCTCTCGTGAAGGGGCGAATGGATGGGTTTTCCCAGGCACGGCTGCCTTGCTATACCAGTAGCAGAGGTGGATATTGAGAGATCATTCACATTCAATGGCGAGTAATATATACTGGGATCCGGCATTTCTCCATGAAAGGCAAGACTATTGTCAGGCTAATAAGGTTGAAAGACACGGTACGTTGGTAACTAGTTGCCTTTGCTGACGAACAACCGGTAAGATTGCCCAAAATACCACTTAATGGATTTGATACCAAAGGCAGTTTGCTGAAACATCTTTTCAGGAACTCACAAACTTTTCCAGCTCTTGAGGTCGCCGACCAGGATAATTTGGGTGTAACATGTGATGCACATTTTATGCTAGTTTAAGTTCACAATAGTTGGAACAGACAGGGTATCAACGCTAGCAGTATAGAGCACAGCACCATGAAAATCGCTAAATGATCAAACCCAAGTCCCTTCACTAAGGTAGTAAATGCCTCGTTCTTCAGTCTTCAGCATGCCTAACGCTGCAAGACGACCATAGAACCCAGCACTCGGACGGTTCTTCCTCGACAAGGGTGAATCTTCGGGGTATTCCACCCAAGTCGAGCGGAGCTTGCGTATGGTTTCCTTTAGCTCCGGACTGTGCGGCACCTCAAATTTGAACAATCTATTCAAAGGAGGGCACGTCTCTTTCAGGAATGGATAGCGCTTGAGAAGATCATACCATACTCTTTGTTCAGTAAAACGGCGTTTTTCCGCGGGGACAAACAACTTGTCTTTGTCAGCCAGCCGTCGTACTGGGATCCTATTAAAATTAGAATGCCAGTGACGCGCAAGCAATGTCGTCCGACCTTCCATCTCAATAGATCCGGTGCTTTCTCGATCATAGTAAAGCGTTTTCGCCTCGGGTAAAAAGTCTTTCCACTCTTCCATGAACTTCGGCCGCTCCTGTAACTCCCAAGCTTGGTCCGAAGTATCATTCCATTGTTTGACCATTAATACTGTCCAACAACAACGCTTGAGAAGGTAGGACTGCTGATAGACTTGCAATCGAAGGATCTCGTAGTTCTGAATCGCATCTGCAAGATGAGGAGACTGAAAGAGGTTCGGATCGGAATGACGGAGAGAACGGCTGGACAATTTTGCTTGGTCGGCATCCGGTATCAAAGATCGTAGAACGACTTTTCGTGCCTTATACTGCTTTTCCCTGGTTTCCTGTAGTTGCATGTACGCATCCCGAAGCATATCCTTGCAGTCTTCCAAATTGCCGCACTCGATGCTGATGTTTATCATCATCCGCCATGCCTGGTGAGTCGGAGTGACGTTGTTTGGGGCAGAAGTCATGGCGTCGAATATAGACTGAACCAATTCCAGGGAGACTCGACCTAGAGTGTTGGCCATGACAGCATGTTCGGAGATCTTTTCGGGGTCTTGATCTATTCTCGCTCTGCACAACACGTATGCTCGCTCAAGGAGCTCAAGCCATACTTTCTCTGAAATAGGAATGTTGTAAGATGATGACACATGCTGTATCGCCCGTATCGCGCCGGAGATATCATTGTTGGTGCCCAATGCATGGGCGATTGCGAAGAGAAGGTCCTCGGTCGGATACAGCGCGGACCATGGGTCATAAGGGGTGAGTGGCGGTAGCTTTGTATTATCCGGCACTTTCTGTGCTTTCATCGCATCGATGTCGATATTCCATACCGTCTTGAGAACATGGCGCATACCCTTGTTGTGACCGACCCGCGCCCCCCCAATTAGTAGGTTGATGTAGGTGCGCTCATCCGGCAAGTGCCCTTCCCTTTTCATATCATGAAAAAGTCGCAACACAGTGCTTCGAACACTATATGGCCCCGTACCATAGCCTCGCCAGCCAATGGCACGGGTATTTCCTGGACCCGCGCGGCGCTTCCGGTAAGTGAAGGGAAGCACTCGAAGATTATATGCCTCCTTTCCGGTGTAGCAGTGGTCCCAGACCAGGGTCTCCATGTAGTGGTTGTAACATGCTGTATCTGGGGCAATTCCGTTCCTCTGCATGGACTCCCACATTTGTTCCGCTAATGGCGCATTTCCCATTGACCGAGCACAGTCTAGCATGTGGGTGTATTCAGCTCGCTGTAACGGCTGAAAGGCCGATCGAAAGCCCACCACAGTGAGTAAATTGGCCACAAACTCATCGAAATGTACCTCTGCTCGCTTCAGGCCGTCGAGGAGGGTCGACCAGGAGTGCAATGGGTGGTGGAGTTCGCGGAAGGGGTCCACAAAATGGGCCGGGGAGAGTCGGTGGAGCGCCTCGAGGAAGGTTGTCTGGGGAAGCGACCCAACCAGCCCTGCCGACCGTGGGTCTGTCATTGCTGTCATCAAATGGTCCGGCTGTCCATCCTCAACAATGCGATAGAATCTCGCCGCATACTCTTCCTCTTCCTCTTTGGACTGCCAGTTTGGAGAGAATCCCTCCTCGTCACTCATTGGGGCCGTAGCGAGTTCACCGTTAGCGAGCGCGTGGCTGGCCAGAGTAGGCGTGGGGCGCCCGTCTATAGACATGGGCTTGTGGAGCGTGTCATATCGAGGAGTTTCTGGTCGTATTGGCGAGTGAGGATTGTCCCAATGCTGAGCTTTGAATGCGCTTTGAGAGGAAATGTGTCTCTTGCGCCCGAGGGGATGGAGGAGAAGGCATCGTTGGGAAGTGTAGAAAGTAGCGACTGTAGAACCCCGTCGCGTGCGATTGGGCCAGGGAGAGGATAATCTCTCACCAGCTGTGACAATTCTTCTCATGAGGAAACAAAAGGAATTAGACAGGATGAAGAGGAAGGAAAGGTCAGGAGAGGAGAAGAGGGAAGCACAAAAGAAGGAAATGAGGGGGTGCGCATCGGCCCCGGCCTGCAGGACTGGCGACTGGCGACTGGCTGCTGGAGTAACTGGTACTTGTGCGGCTGCATTCTTGTACGTGGCAATAGGCGGGCTAGATCTGCATGGCGAGGTAGCAGTGACCTGCACTACCTGCATCCCCTCTTCCTCCCCCCAGCCTAGTGACTGTTTTAGTTGTCTGTCTGGCTTTACTCTCGGACTTCAAGGGCCCACTCGAACAAAGCCGGTGGAGTGCGGCCCCGTCTGTCAGGCACCAATCAGGTGTCGAGGTGTCCAAAGTCCGGGGTAGCAAATGATGACTCATCATACAACACGCTAGGCCCGATCGGGGAGACCAGGTCTTGGCAGCGAGCTCTGAATCTGAGTGTGTCAGGTCTGTTCCGCCGTGCTGCCCCTCAACTCCAATATCTCACTCCACAATTCCACCATGGCCGACAACGAGGATGCAGGCGCCTCCGTCTCTGAGCCGCTCGATCTCGTCCGTCTCTCTCTCGATGAGATTGTTTTCGTGAAGCTGCGCGGTGACCGCGAGCTTAAGGGCCGTCTCCACGTGAGTCCCTTCCGTCATGCGAGTGCGCGACGTGACGACTGACCACAATGATTCCTATAGGCATATGACAGCCACTGCAACTTGGTTCTCGGTGACGTGGAGGAGACAATCTACGTGGTGGAGGAAGATGACAACGAAGAGGAAACCACAAGGGTAGGCCGCTCGCAACCGTGATATGCGAAAGACCAGGAACGCTAACTAGAGGTGGGACCTGATGGATAGACAATCAAGAAGCAAGAAGAAATGCTCTTCGTCCGAGGTGAGTCAGGATGAGACCACCACACCCCCCTTCCCTCCGAATGGCCGCAGTTGCTCATTAACTCTCTCCAGGCGACTCGGTCGTTTTGATCTCCCCCCAGGCTTGATTAGCCTGTCGACACGAATTGATAGAGGAATAGGCGTCTGGCGAGACCGTTGGGAGGAACAAAATGAGATACCATCCGCATACAATCCAGTCGCATAGATACGCGCCCATGACCTTCCAATGGTTGCTTTGCTGTTTGATGATCCTACGTGGAATCCCATTTTGGCGTAGCACTAGCAGAGCCGCAAGGCTGGATCTGGATAGAAGTAGCCGCACCCCCACTGCGTATGTGTCACATTAGTGCTTTGCAGTTCTATTTGTTTCTAGTTTATATTTGGGAGACGTCGAGTGACCCGTGGCGCAGCGGCGATCGAAGGATGACTCAAACCGTGCGATTCCCAGCTGGGTGCCCTGTACGTACAAACCTCGGGAATGGATGACTCCAACTTATCGATAAAGGTGGGTGCGCCCCCAGGTTCCTTCCTCTCTTCTTCTTCTTTTCTCTCTCTTCATACTCTCAGACTAAATCAATCCATCATTCTATCACTGTTTAATTTGAGAACAGACTTAAGCGATGATCCCCCGAATACAGGTCTGAATGCGCCAAAACTCCCGGCGATCCACCCCCATCCGACCGTAACGTCACTGCACCCCAAACGAAGTGATTCACCGTCATTCACGCTTGATACAACCATAACTACAACTATGACCACGAAAGGCTCTAGTGGCCTGAACCCCGAGGAAAGGAGGCGAGGCGAGCTTGTATGATCTATGTTTCCCGGCATTGCAACGCGGGGTGCCGTCACTAACATGATCCCTAGGCCCTTAGCGAATTCGCCGAGTATGCCGATAAGCAACAAGCTCACCGTTCGGCCATCGTCGCCCCGAGCGACAGTGGCTATTCTACCGGGACTGCGAGTATTTCGCGCGACTTCGAAGACCATGCTGAGTTGGAGATTCTGGACCAACTCGGCTTGACCGATACCCCGCGCGCCATCAAGCTAAAGGAACTCCTCCTGGGAACCGGAGACGCCACAGAAGACAGTCTACAAGTACTGGCCAGTACAATACAAACTCGCATTGATGAGGGCCAGGGAGAGACCCTCTTCGACCTGGGTCTCGAAGACGGCGGCGATTCAATGGGCTTCGACCTTACCCAGTGGGAAATGGCACTCCAGCGCCTGCGCGAGGCGGCGGAAACTATCCCCGCTCACTGCCGAATACTTCTCACCTACAATGTTGGCGGCCCCCAGGAGTCTCCAGTCAAGAATGAACGTAGTAAAGCGGTCTGGGGTAAGGTCCTGATCCGTCAGGATGCGACGAACGTGGAAGAGATGGGAGAGATTCGCATCGCCGTGGTGGGCAATGTCGACGCTGGTAAGAGTACTATGCTAGGTGTTCTTGTAAAAGGCAGTCTCGATGACGGCCGAGGTCGTGCTCGAGTCAACCTCTTCCGTCACAAGCACGAAATTGAGAGCGGGCGAACTAGCTCCGTGGGTTTGGAGATCATGGGCTTTGACAGCCGGGGTGAAATCGTCAGTAACCCGCAAGGTCGCAAGCTTACTTGGGAAGAGATTGGAAAACGCTCAGCCAAAGTGATCTCTTTCTCTGACTTGGCTGGCCATGAGAGATACCTTCGGACCACCGTCTTCGGCATGCTGAGCAGCAGTCCCAACTACTGTCTACTGATGGTCGCGGCCAACAACGGCCTGATTGGCATGAGTCGTGAACACCTAGGCATTGCGCTTGCCCTCAATGTTCCTGTTATGGTGATTGTCACCAAAATCGACATCTGCCCGCCCCAGATTCTCCAGGAGACATTGTCTCAACTCGCGAAGATTCTCAAGTCGCCTGGCGCGCGGAAGATTCCCATATTCGTGAAGGACATGGAGGAGACTATCAACACCGCCAACCAGTTCGTCAGTCAGCGTATCTGTCCCATCTTCCAAGTGTCAAATGTCACTGGCCAGAATCTGGAGCTGGTCCGGACATTCTTGAATATCCTCCCGCACCGGGGCAACTACGACCAGGAGGGTCCTTTTGAATTCCTTATTAATGATACTTTCTCCGTACCACACGCGGGCACAGTAGTCTCCGGCGTTGTCAAATCCGGGGTGATTCATGTGGGTGACGAGGTGGTGGTTGGCCCCGACTCGCTGGGTCAGTTCACAACTACTACGATCAAGTCTATCGAACGCAAGCGGATCCAGGTGAAAGCTTGCTTCGCTGGCCAGTCTGGATCGTTCGCTCTCAAGCGGGTGCGCCGGAAAGAAGTGCGCAAAGGTATGGTGGTGCTGAAAAAGATGGAAACTCCTCCCAAGGTGTACCGTGAATTTATCGCGGAGGGTAAGCTTCCTCACTGAGTCCATGATATACCATTGGCACCCTCGCTAATCTCACTGCCACCGTAGTACTAATCTTGTCTCACGCCACCACCATTAAGCCTAAATACCAGGCAATGCTGCACGTCGGAGCGGTCAGCCAGACTTGCTCGGTGATTGACATTGACCGTCCCTTCATCCGCACTGGAGACCGCGCGCTCGTTGCATTCCGTTTTATGCAGCGTCCCGAGTTCCTTGCACCGGGAGATCGAGTGCTCTTCCGCGAAGGGAAAACTAAAGGACTGGGGATTGTGAAGAGCATTGGGTATGATCCCAACCAGCCTCTCAACCTAACCAAAGGGGAGGACAAGGACAAGGGCACTGACACGTAGCCGGTGCCAATACGCGAGGGAGCAGCGAGACAATACAGCACTAGCTCCTTGTTTAGTACTAGTACTGCGTACTTCAATCTAAATCTTCGAATCATCCGCCATTCATCCTTTCCTTTAATTGCGGCCCCCACCCACTTCCACACGTGACATGACATCATCATATGATGACATGCGGATCAGCGCGATCTTCGTGCGATTCGATTTCAATCGAAAAGAAAAGGGAAAAGGGAAAAAAAAAGGCCACGAGATTCCGCTGGCCAATGCGATGCGATGCTGCAATCGCCAGCTGTCCCCGGGTCTCCACTGACGTAGTGAGCTTTTTGGGGACCCTTAAATCCCTTAAAGAGGTTGGGTCCCCGTAGAGGACAGATCCAGCCATTGTGATACCTGACGTATTGACCTCATTGATCCTTGGGTCTTTCCCCTCGTCTCCTCTTTCAACTTCTATTTTAACCTCTACCTTCCCCGGACGCGATACCACCAACCCCATCCATTCTAACACCCATTAATTCATCGCGCGAAACTCAACCCCCCGACCAATCCTCCCTGTCACCCACTCTCTATAGCTACATCATATCATCAAAAGAAATGGAAGCTGTCAACAAGGCCGTCCACGCGGCTTCGGCCGCTATCTGGGGTGAAGGAGACCAGAACCAATCGACTCAGCCGCATGGCGAAGAGCCCATCTCGGGCGTGCAGGGCAAAGGCGGGGTCAACGACCCTTATGATGCTGGGAACCGCGATGGTGAGTGAGATGCAGCTGAGAAGTTGATCATTTCTTGCTTTTTTTTTTTTTTAATCTTTCGCCTTTCAATATATATGCAATTACTCTATCCTCAGCTATGGGGAAGGGATGTTTTCTCATGGACGCTGAGAGCTACCCACTTGCATATATCTGATGCTGGCAAGCACTCGGTGGCCTGGGATATCCAGATGGCTGGGCCCCAAGCACACCCACACTCACACACTCACACCTGCGAGTTCCAAGCTAACATACACCACCAGAACAACCCTCAGCCCCCTCTACAGACATCGACCCCTCGGCCCAGGAGCCCAACCTAAACTATAAGACGCAAACGCTGGATGCAAAGACAGACGCCACGGCCAACGCAGCGCCAGAAACCAACACCCCCACGGCCGTTGCTCTTCCTAAACCCACTGAAACAACCAGCAGCAGCGCCGCACAAAATGAGACCGCAACCACAGAGCAGCGCAGTGCAGAGAAGTCTGAGAATGCAGCAGGTGGCAGCAGCGAGGCCAATGCCTCATCCTCTGCGAAACATGGCGTGAGCAAGGAGGCGCTAGAGGGACCTCAGGGCCCTCCGCCTCATCCTGCCTCGGAATTCGAGGATGAGGCCAAGGACAAGAAGCATGTTTCCAAGGACAAGAAGCATGTTGCCAAGGAGACGAAGCCAAGTAAGTCATCTATAATATGGACCTGTGCATTTTTTCCGACTTGTGCTAATATGGTTATTTAGCCGAGCATCCCAGCAGCTCTGCTAGGAGTGATCCTAAGAGTGATTCTAAAAGCAATACTTCCACCAAGAGCCCGGGTAAATCCTCCGATACTAGTGAAAGTGGCAATGGCAAGCATAGTACCATGTCCAAGGTGAAAGAAGGGTTGAAGAAAGTTGCTCACCCGATACATGGGAGTAAATCCTCATCCTCTTGAGAATGCAGAGTAATACATTTGATGGATATCTGAATCTCTTGTCGTGTTTTTGGTTGCCATGATGTTATTCCCCTCTCGCCTGGCCAATGGTTACTTTGGATTCAAATTTTATGGCTGTATTAGTACCCAATGGATCTCTTTTGTCTATATTCCTTCTCCCGGTTTACATTTATACTATACTACTACTCTTCCGAGTCCTAAATTCGGGGCCAACTTTAGCCTCGTAAGTAATTAAAAAAAGGCGCGACGGTCTAATAGTATTTCTTTTGAAAAGTGCTCCAGTTGTTGGAATCACCTCTTATATTCACCCTCTTGCGATTTCCCCAGGTTGCTAGTACCAGCCCTACCACAGTAGTTTGGAAACATAACTTCGGATCAGAGCTAGAAGTAGCCAAGGATATCTATTGTCCACATAGCTGGGTCGCTGGTAATTATCGAAAGGACAAATGCCTCGAGGCAATGGTAGAAGTGTATTTTGATATTCCTCGAACAAGAATGTATGAATCAGGTATAACAGTTTTCGAAAACGACTGTAAATTAGGAACAACAAGTGATAGATATACATGAAACCGTCAGATTGTGTCAACAAAGACCCAATTCCTTTTCCCACATAACGCCAGGCCGGGTATATTTTGAACCCAATATGCAAAAATCAAATTCTAGCTTGAGACACTTTTACTCGAACAGTAGCTTCAAATCAGCGAGTTTGTCCTTCTTGTCATCTTCTGCATCGTCGCCGCCGACACGTAAGCCAAGTGTACCTGCGATATTCATCTTTCGCTCTTGCACGCTGAGGATACGGCCCTCAATAGAATCCTTGACCACAAATCGCGTTACGGCGACATCTCGCATTTGGCCCATGCGATGGACACGGTCAATAGCTTGCGCTTCAATGGCAAAACTCCACCATGGATCCATCATAAAGACATTACTTGCAGCCGTAAGGTTGAGCCCGACACCACCGGCCTTGAGAGAAAGGAGAAGGACGGTTGGCTGTGCCGAGGTAGAGGGTGTCGTTGATGTCGATGGCCCATTCATCGAGGGGGTGTCATCTTCAGTGTCAACAATTTCATCAGCGTATGTTTCTGTTTTCGTAAACTTGGCCAATACAGCAGCGCGAGCTTTCTGGGGCATTGAACCATCGAGGCGGACGTGAGAGACACCCACGCGGGAAAGTTGATCGCCGATTAAATCCAAGAATGATGTAAATTGAGAAACAACGATGGATTTTGTGTTGGGAGGAATTCGACCCAGGTGGCTGATCAATGCATGGATTTTGGCAGATGTGTGGGCGGATGGAGAAAGTGGGTTGATACGACGTAGTGAGATTCGAGGAGCTGGCTGAGAACTGCCGAATGTTGCTTCATCTGAGGCGAATTCATCCATGATAGTAGCATGTGTTGATGGATGCTTGACTACCTCGAAGATATCCTTGGCATCGATCGGCTCGCGACATGAAACGCACCGTGCCTGCTCCCCTTTGTTCATTTGGTGTCGAAGGAAGTCCTGTAGGCACTTCTTACATGCGCTATGCCAACAGGCCGTGACAGCAGGTTCGATCATGACATCTTCACAACAAATCGGACACTCGCCACTCGATTCGGTTTGTATCTGTCGCAGGGCATGTGCTGTGAAATTCGTGGATCGATTCTCGGTTTCTGCGTTCTCGGTCGAGCTCGTGAATTGATTGATTAGTTCTTGAAGATCCATGTCGTCCTTTAATTCACTAGTCGCATCAAGTGCGGCCGCCATGGTTTCCTCATCGGCGACGATCTCCTTCTTCCGAGTAAGTATTGGGTGACAGCAGGTTTGTCGAAGACGGAGAATCTGGGCAAAAATTGTCGAGTACGATGAAAGAAGAGTCCCGGCTGCAACATTCTCGTTGTACGTGCGTCTGGCGCGTGTATAAATACAGTCATAGATCTCCCGTTCCTGTTGCGAGAGCTCCACTTCCTCGATGTTGATTACTTTTCGTGGTAAGGGGACCAAGGGCTCGCCTTCGGGTGTTTTCATGGTCTTGGTCCGTCGGAGAACAAGAGGCTCTAGAACACTTTGCACCACATTCAAGGCACGGACATAGTCCTTAGATTCGAATGGTACAGTGATGAAAGTCTTCCAGAAAGAGAAATTGCTCCACGGCTCAACCTTCAGGAATCGTACCAAGCTGAACAGATCCTCCAGGCGATTTACAATGGGAGTGCCAGTGAGGACCCACCGATGAAGCGATTTGAGCTCATAGCATGCCCTAGCAGATTTTGAGCGTCGATTTTTTATCAAGTGCGCTTCATCGAGAATTACGCGGAAGAATTCGACGGAGAACAACCCATTATGCGCCACAGCAGCCATTGTAGATTGTGAACTCAGCTGACGGAACTCAGACAACACAACACCGTAGCTGGTGACAATAACGTGAGGAGCAGAGGCATGCTTCGACTCGCAACAAATGTCCCGAAGACTCACTGCTTTGTCTGCTCCGTAGTACATACGAACACGCATTGTTCCAGGGGCAGAGGCTTTGAGCGCTTCACTTTCCCACTGAGCAAGCAATGAAGTGGGCGCAACTACCAGTGTTGTATAGGGCGCAGGGACCACAGTGGTGGCAGAAGTTGGAACTCTAGCCAGGTCATTGACGGAGTTTATTCCATTTGACGTCTCAGTACGAGGCTTGGTCTTATTGGAATGGATCAAACTGAGCATCTCAATGGTTTTCCCCAGACCCATTTCGTCGGCTAGAATTCCACCCTGGCACCGTTGTTCTTGCGCAGGGAAATCAACACTCAAGTCGCCTGAGTAGGGGTTCACATAAAAGTGTTCAATGTCTTCAACCAGTGGCAGGTCTTTATCATCCACGTCTTTGGTTGGCCAGATATATTCTTCCCATAAGGGGTGCATTGAGCGCTCGCGAGCTTGTTGTTTGTCCTTTTCCTTCGATAACATCCAATGTAGAGCTTGCTTTTGGTATTTTCGAAGATCCAGGACAAAGTCTGGACCAGGATCAGCTTCGGGCATATTGAAGTCAAACGACTGAGCCTTGCGGTAGAGACTGTCGAGTTGATCGTCCTCTAATTCCTGGGTTTCCTCTTCGGAAGAAGATTCATCGTCATCCTTCTTTGTTTTCAACTTCTCCTTTTTGACACCGTCATATTTTTCTGCCATTTCGGCAGCTTGGAGTAATCCTTCTCTTTTGTGCTTTTCGGTGGTCGGATTGATCGAAGTCGGCAGGAGATTGATTTCATGGAAAAGCTTGACAAGAGCTACTTGACGAAGTCGAAGATTCTTCTCCTCGGTGCTTTCTTTTTCTTCAAACATGCCAACAGAGCGGTTATCGTCGCTGGTATCAACAAAAGGACCACGTTGAAAGGCTTCTTTGCGCAAAAAACATCGAAGTTGGAGGTAAATCGTGTCATTGACGCGCACCCGGTCCGGCATGTATACACATACAGCCTCGAACTGACACATTTTCTGGTCTATAAGGGTTGAAACCCACTCCGCAGTCTCATGAGGCAGTCGGCCGATTTCCTGACCTTGGGTGTTCGTGAAACGGGTCAAGACGTCGCCTTTTTGGTTGACAACCATTTTTCCATTCCGAGCCCGCTTTGTTACTGGCTGAGATCTTGCACGTTCGATATGGACCAGATCGCCGTGCTTGAGCAAAGCCAGTCCACTCCTAGTTGCCCAACCGCCTACTCCAAATGCACCGATATACCTTGTCGACGGTTGCTTACGCAGAACGGATGAAGGTTCGTATATATTATTGTCGTTAACCGAAGGCGATGATACGGAGGACTCGCCGGCAGAATTTTGTTGAAGGGGAAGGGTTGCTCGGATTGTTTTCGATTTCGGTCCGCCGTTGGTTGTAGCCTTCGGTTTCGCGGGTTTCTTCCACGTGCCATCGAAATAGATGTTCACGGCTCGTTCGACATTATGGGATGCTGCGGTCTGAATGACTTTGATGGAATCAATGGGTAGTTGTTCTCCTATGATGCTGGTGAACAGGTCGACATCAAAGCCGTTGATAATGGGATTCCGAGCCGCAGATTCGGCGGTGGCTTCATTTGTTTCATCAGGTGCCGTTCTGGTCTCTGCCACCTCCGCCGCTATAGGTGGATCGATAGGTATCCCTAGTTCCTGATTTAAGTTATTACAATGTTCAAGGACTGACTGCTCGGGAACTGTCTGTTCGTCGATGTCGTGCTGGTCATGTTCCGCGTCAGCGTCCTCGACATCAGGGCAGTGACGGGGGAAGGACGCGTCGAAACTGGGAGGGGCCGAATTCTGCGGCGGGGACGGATCTTCGGCAAAGAAACGCTGTCTTTTGACGGGCCGCTGGTCCAGGTCCTCGCTCATGGTGGTGGTTGAGGCATGTGAGCTCTGAGGTTGAAGGGAAGTGAAGGTTTGGGAGACGCGCCGCAGAACGCGAAACGGGCCGATCGACGTCAGTGATAAAAAAAAGTCGAATTTGTCCGCGATTGGTCTGGCCGAATGATTTGGTGAGTACTAATTCCATTAATTTTCATATTCCACTTAGATACTACTGGTAATGAATTTCATGGTAAAAATAGACGCTGTAGGCCTGTTTTAGAGGACTACGCTGACAAAGAAACCGTGGACCAATGCTGTTGGGCGCATTACATCGCCAATCGCCCGCGGCATCTCAACCTGCTCCTCTCCACTTCCCATCTTCGCCCATGTCCTTCCTCACACAGGCCGCTCGGCCATGCCGGGCAAGTATAGCATGGCACTTCTCATTGAAGAGCACGCTTCGCCCACAGAAGAGGCAATTCAGCCGGTCTCGAGCAGTCGCCTCACGCACCAGCGCTGAGGAAGTCAATGGCGCACACAAGTATTGTATCGCGCTGCTTTCGTATGTCTACCTTCTCTTTACTGTCTCAAGTGCCTTTTTCAATCGCATAGTGCTTGCTTGGTCTCATGGTATAGATAAGTACTGACTCTTAATTGTCTAGAAAATATGACCGGCCCTCCTACACGATGAGCACATTCGTCCCATCCCACGCCCGAACCTTCTATATTGCCCTGCGCGCATTGAACGTCTCCCTCTCCATAATCCCAGATACAACTTCTTCCCCAACCATCGGCCTGATGCGCTTGCAATTCTGGCGCGATGCCGTAACCAAAATTCTCGCTGGCACGCCACCAAAGGAACCCGTCGCAATTCTCCTCGCCTCGGCCATTGACGACCTCAACCAGCGCACGAACGGTCGTACAAGAATCAGCAAGGGCTGGTTAAATCGTCTCATTAATGCCCGAGAACAAACTCTCACCAATGACCCCTACCCGGATATCGCCGCACTGGAGTCGTATGCCGAAAACACCTACTCAACGCTCATGTATTTGACCCTGGCCGCGCTGCCCATGACATCCGTCACAGCCGACCATGTGGCCTCGCATATTGGAAAAGCCGTGGGTATTGCCGCCGTGCTGCGCGGATTGCCGCTACTTGCGTTTCCCCCGCCGCCGAGCCAATCGCCTAGCGGGAGTACTGGCAGCATTGGATTGAATGCTGGCGGGAAGCAAGGTGCTGTGATGCTCCCGCTGGATATCATGGCACAGGCGGGTGTCAAGGAGGAAGAGGTTCTGCGAAAAGGTGCTGATGCGGAAGGTCTTCGCGATGCCGTTTTCGCTGTCGCGACGCGGGCGAGCGACCATTTGATTACCGTGGAGCAGATGCTGAACAATCTTCGAGCTGGAGAAGATGTTGGGCATGAGTTCGAGCACCAGGGTGAAGAGGGCCATGAGTATGATTCCGTGGATCTCTATGGTGGATCTCGTGAGTCGCCTCTCGATGAGGTGAGTCGCGCATTTGGCGTCTTTATGCCAGCAGTCTCTACACGGCTGTGGCTTGATCGATTGCAGCAGTACGATTTTGATGTCTTTCAACCTGAGCTCCTTCGGTCGGATTGGCGACTTCCTTGGAAGGCCTACATGGCGTTCCGACGGAAAAATATCTGATAAACGAACAGGCTAGCCCGTGTACAATAATATACCTGTACTATAATAGTAGATACAAGACCTTACGACAGTCTGCCGACAAGGCAAATGTACAAAAAACCAAGCTTTTCCCTTCCAAAACCGCTCCAGTATGCCCGCTGCTATTTCTCCTTCTTCCTCTCTCGTCTTTGTTTCCTCGAGCTGACAATAAGCCGTCTCTGTGCCAGCATCACGGCGTAGCGCTGGATTTTGTCACGCCTGAGAAAGGGTTATTAGTGACCGGGAGAACTGTAAACCAGGCATGCAGAACTTACATCAATAGAAGAGTTGTGACGAAGACAAACGGAATTGCAATTTTCCAAAAGTACCTGGGATATGAATGAGCATCTAAAGCGGACGATGATAATTTGAGAGCCTAGAAACTCACGAGTCGCTGTTCTCGATGCCGGAAAAGTTGGTGAAGTTCATTCCAAAATAACCCTGAACATAGACTTAGCAACCAGGGGTTCACAAAATGGAGCTTGGGATACAAAATACCGTCAAAAAAGTCATTGGCAGGTACAAGCAGGTGACAATAGTCAATTGCTTCATACTTTCATTTTGATAGGCACCGATTGTGTTAAAGATGAGATCGATCATTTTGTCAGCGGCGCGCCTCATCTGATCGTAACCTTCCACGATGGTAATACAATGATCCAGGGCATCTCCCAGGTAGGTATGGCACATGGAGCTGATGGTGACAGTAGTACCTCCGAGGCTTTTGAGATTTGGAGTTATGGTTCCGATATGAGGGTTAAATTCGGCTGGTTCGGCTGGGGTGGCTGTTGGGCTAAATGGACCACTGCGTAATATACCAATTCCGGGTGTGCCGATAGGCTCTGATCGATGGTCACGAAGAGCATTAATAACAGCCATCAGAGGCTGCATTGAGTTGCGAAGAACAGCTATTTCAGATGTTAAAATATACAATCTCTTCGACTGGTCAATGTCTGGGTCTGTTAAGACCTCCAGCTCCAAGTCACCAATAGCGTCTTCATAGGCCATGGTGACTGGAATGGCGAGGTCAATGACTGCATCCAGGATTGCTTGGAGGAGCATACTGGCGTCACAGGACTGGCGTAGGATTGTTTCGGGCGAGCTAAGACGGCGAACTATCGGGGCTTCAATATCGTCTGCACTCGTCTCGAAGAAGGATGTCACCGTGTTGTCTGCATGAAGAAACATGGAGACCTGCTCCAAAGTGACACACAGGCCTTTCGACGCCAGTGAGGCATGGCGTTCCATGAATTCTATTCGGTCTTCATTTGGACCACCACGGTAACGCTGGAGAGTTCGAGCCGTCGCGCTTGACCCGTCCGCTACATCGCCGAATTGTGACGCCAATTTCGAGTTTTTAAATCCAGGACCAGGGCGGACACTCGACCCAATCCTTGCCTTTTCTTTGCCATGCTGGCTTGATGGCCTTTTGGACCGGAATATATCCTTTAGTGCTTCCCAAATCACATGTCTCTTGGTTGGTCGTCTCATTGTCACAGAGCTTTTATTGGATGAAACGGAGCTCTTCCTTCTTTGTTTATTTTCCAACCCGCTGGGTGCTTCGTCTTCGGAATCCGAGTCGCTTTTCTCGTCTTGGATTTTCACCAACTTCTGCAAGGTCAAGACAACAAAGGCATGGTCAGAATACCAGTCGGCTTTCGTCCGATTGGTTGTATGAACAAGATCTTCAATCGCCAGCCGATGTAGCCTCTTGTGGTTGCCAAGAAGCTGGATCACGTCCCAGCTTAACCCGTTCACATTGATCCAGCGACATTGTACCCACGGCTCTCTTTCACGCGCCAGGAAGGGCCCCAAAGTCTCGTTGTCGAGTTCGTACTGTCTCATCTCATGCTGTGAGAAGTCAACCACTGTGATCTCGCATTGTCGTTGCAGGTCGGCCGGTAGGTTGGAGGACCATTCGGAGCTGTAGGGAGGGAGTGGTTTTGTCGGATCAATGCCCGGCTCTGTTCCAGGTTGCCAGTTTGAATCCTGGGCAAAACCTTCGGGGTGGTATGATCGTGCAGTATTTGAACGTCGGCCTCTTCTTCTAGCCGTTTCGGAAGTATTGATCCTCGCTGCCGGAGCAAACGAGTCCACGAAAGATCCATCTCTTCGAGTCGGGGAGATCTGGGACGAGGGCGATTGACGACCGGCCTCGACATCTATCGCATGAAGCGATTCCATCTGGATTGGAGGCTGCTGGGCATAGTCGAGCGAATGGATACTCATGGTGATAAATGATCAAGCGGGCGGCGAGCGCCCTGTTGCACTTGTGAGATGGCGACTCTTCATTGGCCCTAAGAAAGAAGAGCTGATGTGCGACAGTGAGTAAAAGGTCGTGGATTCGTTTCGGATGTTAATTAATTCCGACAGGTAGTTGAGAGTGATACACGAGAAAGTGGCCTTCACGGAGACGCAACAATCGCAACAGGGGTGCATGGCATGCCTGCGGGGAAATGACGTTGAAGGCTGATCTGATCGCCCGGATGCGCGACACGCCTGAGTACTCGAGGTGGTGAATTAATGAAACAACGAGGAGAAAAGCCGCGTGGCTTTGGAAATCCGAAATCACGGGGACTTTTCAAGATGTCAAGGAAGGCGCGCCTAGGGAAGGGGGTGGGTGAGAAGGGAAGGTGCCAACCGCGCACCGCGCACAGGGCAACCGCGGCCCCGGCTTTGCACAGCCTCATCTACCTCAGGCAACCACTTCCAGGCACATCCTGCTTTCTGAAACCCCATAAATTTGGTCCTTGATTCTCTCTATACGATTTAAACAACACGCCAAGCTTTGCCAATGATGTTCAATGTACCCCACTGCGCTTTGACGGTGGGGTTTTAGATTTGATATCTCCGAAGGCCGCAGGATTCGCCTGCATCCGCACCTCTTTCTGATTTGTCTAGCGAAGCAGTCACACAGCCTGATACCCACCCAGATCGGGGCCATTGCCCGCCGAATAGGAGTCGTCTCTTCCATCGGACTCCAGCTCAAGATTCGAGGTCGCAGGTTCGTTTACCATCTGGGCCAATGCCCTCTCAACTAGGGAAATGCCTTTCTTGTGACAGCCAGACGGCATGCTCCGGAAAATCTCCACGCTCTTCGAGCAAAGATCCATGAAGTTGTTTCTTTCCTCCAGAGGGCTTTGGAGACTACTTGCCAGCACCACCAAGGTGGCCGCCAGGACACGATGGTAATAGCACGACCAATGCTGGACACTGGGGACCACAACCAGAACCTTGTGTGAGAGCAAAATTGTTTCACGTGCGGCCCCCAAACAAACACTTCTGGCCATCACAGATGAATAGAAAGGCGTTGAAAAGCTTGCATCAGCGAAGAACGGGCGATGTATTACTAACATGACATGGTTGAAGCCTAGCAGAAGGTAAGAGATGGCTTATTGGCATGGTTCTGGCGGCTTACGTAGTTCAATATCAAAGGACTGTCGTTGTACCCAAGCAATCTCGCCCCATAGTCGCTCGCCTGGGCTGGTTACCGTATCCTTAGGTGCGAGATGGGCCGGGAGCTCTGCCCGCCAGGTCATGAGTTCGGCTTGGTGATTCATCATTCGGCCAACAAAAGACTCTAAAGGATGTCGCTTCTCACTGATGTTCGAAACCTATTTGACGATATCAGCAAATATCCCCCGCGCATAAGTCAAGCAACCCACCAGATCAATGACTTTGCGAACAATTCGGCTAAACTTTGCGTTGACAACAATGAAGCTAAACTTGCTAATGTTTGGGACGGCATCCTGCTGGTGATCAGTAATGACTCAGTCCAATGAAGACAGTGCATTCTCACAAGGGGCTGCTGAGGGTATGGCGCTTTGGCGTCAGTTTCGCGGATGCATAGTGGTTTGCCATATTCGAGACAAATATCGGATTCCAAACTATAAAGCATCCACCAAGTCCGAAGTGCAGACTGTGAATCTATAACCGCAGCCATCATATGGCTGGGCCTTCCGTTGATACCTATTGAATAGGCCATTCGGATGGCGATTCCCAGGTAATTATACGCCACTAGAAACATTAGTCAAGGCGGCTGGGCTTTGGCTTGCAAACATACAGCTAGGTTGTGCCATCTGATGTGCATACATTGCCTATTCGACTGTGAGCGTTGAATTGCAGAATGCTTCGAAAATAAATAATTACCATCAGCATAGCAGCCTGGACAGTGTCTAGGCTGTTCACATTGAACAAGGTTCCGATTAGGCTTTGAGCCTCGGCGAAGTAGTAGGAGGCCCACTCAGCATCGTCGGGTCCTGCTTTTGAATATATGGAGCCCAGTGCTAGGACGGCATATACTAAACACTGCCTTTGTCGGGAGGTAGGTGTTTGTGACTCGGAGGGTGGACTTGACCAAAATTCTTGATAACTAGTCCTCAAAGTGCTCGGTTCTAGAACTGGAATTGTTTCATTCACAGTCTGCAAGAAGGAAGCAAAATGTGCATCAGCTATGGACTCTCGAAGCCTCAATCCGCCTGCTTTCTGTGTGTCGTCCGACGCATATATCTGATCTTGAATTTCTCCATTCAAAATAGCCGAGGCTGTCTCAGACTCGTGCCCGGATCGCTTCTGCCTTTTGTTTGGATGCGCGCTGTCACCTTGGCATTCCAAAGACTCATTTATGGGTATCAGTAGATCCAACGTGGAAGTAGTTCCGTAGAATGCCAGAGAGCCATTGTGCTTCGTATGCATAGTCACTCCAGGTAGACTCTGGTCTGATATTTGGCCACTATCTTCGGTAATGTGAGTTGGATACCCACGGGGTAGAAAATGGCAATAGGTACCTGAAATGCTTGCAGTATTTCTGGGCTGCAAGATTCTCTCGCCGAAAACCGCTCGCTCTAGCTCAACCACACGCGCATTAATTATATCAAGCCCCCTGACCAATGATCAGCATTTTGCCGCGCTGCGATCGAGGCAAACATACCCAGTAATTTTGTTTGATGCAGTCGATGGATCGTATATGCATTGAGCCTTGCTTTTCTCGCACGACTTGCAAGGAAGCAGGCCATCACACTTTTAGATATCAGTGCTGAGTTTCGATGGTTGTCGCAAAATGTTCTGAATCTTGGTGACTCACCTTCAGCTTCCGAGCTCGACAGGGATCGCAAGCCTCTGTGGTCTTTTTCCGAACACCGATCGATGCACTTGACCTGCGACTTGACATCGACATTGTATGCTTTATCAACCGTATGGGTGATGCTTATCGAAGTTGGCCATGAAGCTGGGACATCCCCCACTATAGATTATGTCATGCACTTTAGTGGATCGGGATATCCCCGAGCCTATCATTTTACCGCGGTGTGAACAGCATAGATTTGCCGTCATGCTAGGTAGATAATCTACAGGATACCAGAACGTGAGATGTTTGTATGATTGATCATAATTCTTTGATTCGTTTCTAAATGCACTTATGAATCTTGTCGACACATATCTCGTGAAGATTCAACGTAAATCTATCCAAATCTATCTATAAGCATGTCTAGAAGAGCCAGGAGAGACCTTTCTTGTAAATAAGTTTCCATCCACTGAGATTTTGGTTCTCAATGGCCATAATAGCCTCATATTCGGCCTCTTCGCGATCGATCTCGGCCTTTCCGGTCCAGATATCGGCATTGTGAGGTTTAATAATCTCGGTCCTCTTGAAGAACTTCCAGCCGGTGAAAGCCATCACGTAGAGGGGAATTCCGAGGTAAGCAGTGATAAAGGTCTTATAGTCAAAGTTGCCGTAGGTATCGGGGCTGTGGATAAACACGCCAAAGCTGCGGGTGAAGGCCACTAAGACACAGAAAAACAGGGCCACACAGGAACCGATGATTCCCAGAGGAGCCTTGTACGCCAAGGTTGACTCATCGACACCCTGTGCACGACGGGCACGAATGAAGAAGATGTGAGTGATCAGAAGGGATATCCATGTCAGCACTGTAAAAATAGGTTAGAAACAGAGCATACTTCGAGTTATTTGAGGGAAAGCAGAACATACATCCGAAAATCGACACCATGTCTGTGAAGTAACCGAAGACTTCCTTTGAGCCATTGGAAACACTCATGAATCCGAGTAGGCAGAAGGAAGCCGAGAGAGCCAGGGCAAAGATTGGGACACCAGCCTGGTTGGTGCGAGCAAAGATTTTGGGTGCCTTCTTCTCACGAGCGAGACCATATAGAGTTCGAGTGGCAATGTAAAGATCAGAGTTGGCGGCCGAGAGCACAAACACAAGGATACAGGCGTTGATAATGTGAGGGAGAGCGGCAACTTGCTTCATCGCAACAACAAAAGGCGAGGCGGCGGCAGAGCTCTTGGACTTGGTGGCGAAAGCCAAATCCTGAGAGTTATATGGAACCAGCATACCAACGAAGAGGACACTGAGAATATAAAACACGATGATTCGCCAGAACGTAAGCTTAATAGCTTTGGGGATGGTCTTGCGAGGGTTCTGGGCCTCTCCGACGGTAACACCGATAAGCTCGGTACCTGGACGAAAAGGTCAGAAATTTTAACAGCAAAGAAGTGGGAAACATCGAATATCCTTACCGAGAAATGCAAATGTGGCCTGCACCATGGTCGACCAGAAGGCAAGGAACTTTCCAAGACCCCCGTCGACATATTTAGTCGCAAAGGCACCGGGTTCTTGCCAGTACCGGAAGCCTCTCCTGTCGTGATCGGGACCACCACCAAGGGCGAAGATGAAAGAGCACAGAATAATGCCTAGAATGACAATCACTTTGAAAGACGAGAGCCAAAATTCCAATTCACCAAAAACCTTCACACCGAAATAGTTGACCACGATGATTGCCACCATAAAGATTGCAATCCATACACCTGGGTTGACATTTTCTGCGGAGGTTTTCGGCCAATAGGTGATGACTAGGGCGGCTGCTGTAAGTTGCGTAGGCGGGAGGATGATATATTTGAGGTAGTAGCTGGGATATGGTCAGTGTCTTTTTTTTTTTAAAAAAAGCTCGCACGATTATTTACTCACCACCATCCGAGGGTAAATCCGAGAGCGGGATCACAGAAACGACCAGCGTAGCCAGTGAAACCAGACGACATGGGGAGCCAGGCGGCCATTTCGCCCAGACCACACATGACCGTCCAAACAACGAGACCCATGAAGCAGTACGCGATCAGCAAGGAGCCAGGCTAGATAAAATTGTTAGTCAATTTCAATATTCGGCAATGGTTTGGTGGAATTCCACATACTCCGGCTCTAAAAATTCAAGTCAGAAATATTCCAGGTGTGGTTTCAATGAAGAAAAACTCACGTCAAGGCACTGCCTGTACCAACAATCAATCCGGTACCAATCGCACCACCAATTGCAATCATAGAAATATGACGGGCCTTAAGTTCTCTGTGCAGCTGAACGGGTTCATCCTGCTCGCCTTCCTTGGTGTCGATATAGTTGGGCTGCGCCTCGAGAGCGTTGATTTCATCGGGGTGACCCATCTTTGCTACAGGCCGAATCGACCAAAAGTTGAGCAGCGGACAAAGATGAGAAGAAATGAATGAGACAATGGCAGCAGTGGGGGCAGCTGGAATAAAAGAATCGGCCCAACGCACAGCTTATAAGCGAATTCCGGGGTCAAACTCTGTACAGCCATTATCTCTCCCCTCTTTCGCCCCCTTCCAGCAGTGGAGACAAAATCCTGGAGAGGCCTCGGAGCTAAGATTGTGCTACTTTGCTACTTACTACCACGTTTGGCTGTGCTCGGACAGTCTAGGCACTTGGCAACCCTTGGCAGTGGCTTACCGGCCATTCCGTCTCGCTGTCTTCTCTCCCCTACTCCGGGTGAGGCGTATCTAAGGTAGACGGTGAGCAAATCATCCAGGATCCCGAATTGCTTAGATTTTCCTGCAGGAATTAGACGGGAGAAGTCAACATGGCGGATCATGCCATATCACAAACTGTTCCAGTTGCATTGATATGGATAACTAGATAAGGATGACCCACCGACCGCCTGGGGAGAGAGTTCCCAATATTCCCGGGGTTATGACAAACAGAAACTGCGGTGATTTGCCTCCCAGGAACTCTCCTGCTGCTTGGGAATCCTACCATCTGGCTCAATCTCAACGGGGATACCGGGGGGCGTCCTTCGGGTGGCTAGCGTCCGATTCAATTGGAAGGCGACCCCGAATCTAGCCCTGGCTAACCGCAGGCTGACCAGGGGAGAATGTCCTGGTTGCCCGATTCCTCGGTACGCAACGCCTGAACGGGGCCCCCTTCCAATTGATTGCGGCTCGACGGCCTCTTGGCATTTTCTTGGCTCGGGATTTTTCACGCAAAGTCGGTGGTGCCTCGCCTTGGCAGGTTGGCCAGCGGCCCACGCCCAGATAAGAAGATGGCGCGGGGTATGCCAGGTTGATGATTGGGCACTCGCTTCACGTAACTTTTTTTCGGCGCGTGGAGGGTGGAGCTCGACCTCGACCAGTGCTATATACTTCGGCTCCTTCGGCCCTTTCACGTACAGGAGACATCTTATTAAAGTTAGGATTTCTCCAACTCGTAATCCCCCGCAATATCTTCTCCACAGAATTGAATGCATGACAGCAGGAAATTGAGCCTCTCGGGCCTGGTGTGATGGCATTCGTCTGTTTTGCCGCATCTTGTGCGACTCCAATCCTCTAAATGCTGGGCAGCACAGCATCTGCTGAGGAACAGCTAGCGGGGGTTACTATTTATGCTCACTTACAGGAAGATGAAAATGCTGTCATTGTTTACAAATGCCAAGTTTTCTCTCAAGTTGTTCCTGACAAATACACGCCCTGGATATATATGCTCACCCTCAAAAGTTTACTCACCATTACTAGTATTTTTCTCGGCGTTGGCGGACAGGTTATTTTGTAGCGTATGACGTGCGGATAACAAAATTCATACATATCTATATTCATACATACTAGTACCTATAAGTCTGTCGCTTTAACCCTGTTTATTTATGTGAAAGTCAACTTCTAGCAAACAGGGACCGGGCTCAGGAGTGGATCCCGATGGCGGCATATGGATTCCACGTAAGCACAGGATACAGTAGGTATCATCAGACAGAATAATTGCGTTAGAATTGCTTGAAATACCGAGTGATAGATCTCACATCATATCAGGCGCTTTTTCACGGAAATAATAACATAATTCGCTATGGAATTCGCCAAGCATGCCATATTGCTCGCGATGTATTTTCTCGCCCTTCTTATTCAAAATGTGAATTTTTACAACCCAGATTGGAGTGGTGGATTTGTTAGAAGGAAATAGTCTCATATGTATAGTCAATTCGGCCCTTAATCATACCTACTTTTCTGTAGCCTGGATGGCGGTGGCGATTCCCTGGATGTGGGTTACATTTTTTAATATTTAGTCTATACCCTTCGTGGGATAAGAAGAAGCGTGTTCTTCTCGTTACCCCATGGCCCTTTCATAATTGTACCCAGGGACATGGAGTTGTCAGATAATGAGCCTCGAATACACAGAGAGAAGAGCCGGCGTGTAATAACGAAGATTTGTCCCGATGAAAAACGTTGAGACTTTGACATGTCTTGTTATTTCCATCCACCTTTATTTTCGCACAAATTCTACCTACATGATCTATCGTCTATTTCAGAGGCTTTCAAAATTGTACGAGTTCTTTCACCTGCACCACTTGACCTGTGCGAATGGCCTTGTTCGCGGCAATTCCGGTCAAAATTGACATGGCCCCATCAACATGGGAAGCGGCGCGATTCAGTCGGTCTGGTGCAGGAGTTCCGAATAAATCATTTAAAAGTTTCGGATCCCCACCACCATGGCCTCCCTCTTCCTCAATGATTGGGATTTCTGATGGTGGCGCAAACATGGGATGTAGCGTGATTTTGGTATGCGCCACAGCTCCTTCTTTACTCTGATCACCTCCAGAATTGACGTAGGATTGCTCGAGAACATCCATTTCGAGGCGACCCCGAGTTCCGTTAAAGGTGACCCGGAACCCCTCCCATGGGCAATAAGCAACAAGGCTATAGGTCAGAATCGCTCCAGAATTGTAGCGCACCAACACACCCATTGTATCTTCAATATTGATACCATCGCCGAACACGCTCTGGTCACGGTAATATCCATCTTCATGCTCTGCGTCAAGGTACATTTCCTTCAATTGCGGATGTTCTTCCATATGAAGCGCAAATGGGTCGTCCACGGCAGCAGGACTACCATGAGCACGAGAATAGAATTTCGTCTCACCTCTTAACTCGGCATTCTCCTTGCCATAGAATTTCAAGTCTCCCTGAGCAAAGACAGTCGCCGGCTTGCTCCCAAGCCAAAAGTTCACAAGGTCAAAGTGATGGGTTGATTTGTGCACGAGTAGACCTCCACTATTGCGCTTATCCCGGTGCCACCGACGGAAGTAGTCTGCGCCGTGTCGAGTGTTAAGCACCCATTCAAAGTGAACTGAGGTAACTTGACCAATGGCACCATCTAGCAATAGCTCACGGACTTTGGTGTTATGAGGTGCGTATCGATAGTTGAATGTGACACGCAACTGCTGCTTGGTGGTTTTCACCGCATCAAGAATTGCCTGGCATTTATTTTCATCCACGGTCATAGGCTTCTCACTGAGTACATTGCAACCTAACTCCATTGCACGGATTATATAATAGTGATGTGTTCGATCAATAGTTGTCACTATCACGGAATCAGGTTTGGTTTCTTCGATCATGCGCTCGAAATCCGTGGCCTTGTAAGTCGGTAGAGCCACAAATCCAAGCTCTTGAATTCTCGTATTCGCCACATTCATTCGGGTTTGATTGGTATCACAAAAAGCCACAAGAGTGGCCGTTTCTTTGAAATCTTTCACGATAGCGTTGTAGAAGAAAGCTGCTCGGCCCCCAGTGCCGACTACAGCATACTTAGTTGGTGCCATTTTGTGCGTCAACAATCGAGAATAAAATTATGTATCGCCAGTACTCAGAGGAGCAATAGAAGAAAGAGTTCGGGTTGCGATGAATGGAAAACCATATTTTATCCCCTCGGTTCTCTATCGTGTCACCTTGCGACTTGTACAACTACCCCTCACCATCCAAGGAAGGATCGCCCCGCAAGGACCCTGGACGTCTCGAGTTTTTCCGTCAATAGAATGGTCCAAACTTGCCCCAGATATACCCCCACACGATCTAGCACATTTTGAAAATGTAAAATTGCCGCTACGCCGTTCGAATTTATTGACCCCTCTCAGGAGCCCTCATGGGGGCAGCGGTTGCAACTAAGCCATTGATGATAGCAATGATAAAAAATATAGAGGTGACATTGCGACCTTTGTATAAACAAGTGCATAATTTTAACGGGATATACCAAGACCAAGATTTCACGCACACATATTCCTTCTCTTGAAGCTAGAATCTATCGAGTTAATAGATAATTGATCATTCAATATCTTCGAGTGAATACCATTTAAACTCCTCCGGTCGGTTTATTTTGATTCCAAATATTTCCCGATGTTTGCCAAATTGGAGATAGCGGATACTCCGTAGCGAGCCGTCTCATTTGTACTCACCCAAGAGGCCTCCTCTCCCACGCTGAAACATTCGGGAGGGGAAGTTTTGAGAACAGTCCAATCCTGATCATCCGTGTATCCATCAGAATTGAAGAACTGGTCCCAGGCCGCATGTCCAAGATCGTCACTCTTTTGTTCCACAGCGGCGAAGGCTGTGAGCGTTGAGTGGCTTTGCCTCCAAGTTGCATGCTCAGGAAATTCAAATCCAAATTCTTTTACTTGAACATGAGGGCCCCCATTATACGCCCGACAATATGCGAGCCAGACTTCCATGAACCTTTCCACGGCTGAGGGGTGCTCTTCTCGAGCAAAATAGAATAACTCCGCAACAATCTCCGGAAAGCCAAAGAGCATAGATAGGTGAGATATAGCGTATTCTGGGGTTGGAGGAGGACATTCGCGCACTTCCCCTGTTCTCGGATTCAGTAAGATGGCATTGTTCCCGATTCCATGCCGTAGACTAGAGATTCCTTCCAACAGCCGGAGGAGAAGTTCGCGGTAACGAGGCCATCCATCTACTCGTCGCTCCCATGCTGTTAGCCAAGTAGCAAAAAGGGGACCGCAGTCAAGGCCAATATTGGTCATCGCAAAGCCATGCGGAATGTCCGCGTGTTCCTGGACCTTGCGATGAGAGTCCAGTGCCAGCAAAGTGTCTTGACACTCTTGAAGCTCTGAAATCAAATCGCCAGTACGCTCATCTCCTGTGAGGTAATAGTAGATGCGACGGTATAGTACGTTTGATATTCGTAGTTGCTTAGAGCTGTCGCTGAAATGCTGAACACCGTGTCGCGTTCCGAAACCCTTGAATTTTCCAGAGTGATAAACGTCGACCTCGCCTGTGTGCCTTGTCATAGCCTCGGCCATCTTGAAAACATCTGCTCTCCCCGTGTGTAGGAAGTAAAGCCAAAGCCACAGATCAGTAGAAAGCTCTGAGTTGTCCCAAGCAAATCCCCCAACGTCGTAGCGCCAAGCATGCCGATACGAGTCGTAGGTATGCTGGACATCGCCGTGATCCCAAAATCCATACCATCGGTTTTGTTCGACTTGCCCTTGATAATATTTGAATAACAGCTCAAGGTTGTCTTCAACATCGATCTCTTTGGGAAACGGTGTTCTGCCCAATATGTGGAAGTCAGGAGCCCAGCAGCCGTGAAAGGCATGAGCTGAATGCATATGTGTTGTGGTAGCCACTAGACGAGGTGGATTGCGCACATGGGATGAGAAAGCACTGAAAGTCGCATTCGAAGGCACATCACGGAATGGCTTGAGGATTATCTGGTTGGTTCTTCCAATGCCGTTTGCAGTGACAAATCCAGCCTCGAAGTCTTCGTAAGTCACATTCAGAGCTTCGAGCTGTTTATCGTAACTGTCCAGGCCAAGTCCATCATGGAAAGGTGTCGTTTCCAGTGGCTCCGCAAGGGGAGAGTATAGCCAAGCTGTCACAGATGCCTCATCGGATGTCAAGTCATCCAGATCTAGCTGGGTTGGATAGCGTTCCCAAAAGTCGGACATGCCAATGGCGAGACCACCTTGGTCAGTCGATCCAACGAATGCAGTTCCGTCGGATCTTCCACCTGCAGTAACTTTGACCCAAGAGCATTGCGACTTTGTCTGCTTTTTAATGGTGAAACCATCAGGCGACAGTTGGCTGAGTGAATAAGAGCTCCAAGATGGGATGTATGACAGCCCCTTCTTCAATTCTGTCCTGGTCCAGTCTTCCGAATTTAGATGTACATGCTGGCCAGATGTTTGATTCACTCGGTTTTGGATTGTAGGTCCATGTCGCAGACCAGATAAGCCCTTAACCTCTTCCTTCAAGACGCCCCCGTCAGACCCCCCAAGACAAATGTGACGATTGTAGAGCTCAGCACTCTTCAGTGGCACAAGAAAGCGCAGACCGAGTGAGGTGAGCGGCTGGTCGGGGTCAAGATCATGAATGAAAGAATGAATTATCTTGACGGATGATGCATTTGAGTAGACATAGAATCGCACGTCAAATGGAAGATGGATTTCGTTCCACTCGCTCTGCACGACCCCGGTGACTTTTACTAGCGCTCTGCTGAATGAAGCGTTCTCAACTTGCACCGATCTCACAAGGGTGTCATAAGCCTTGCCATCGATCGACGCGATTATTATAGCTCCCGAGCACACAAGTTTCCCATCGATCACAACGCTTTCCAAGATCGATGAACCACCTTGCGGAGCAAAATTCAGTTTCAGCCCCGCCGGCGTGATCACAGAGAGAGAAGACTCGGTCTGCGAAATCTGAATTCCTTTACCCCTCTCATCTGATAGCAGTGAACCTTTGACAGTGTACTGCGTGCTGTACTCAATCTCGCCGCTGACGGAGTGGGCGCTCCATTTAAGCGAACCGTCCGGCCAATAGGCAAGTTCACGTGAATCCAGCGGCCATTGACTTCCATTTGCCTCAATAACAAAGGGCTGACCAGACGGGTACATTCCCCGGGGCCATGGCATTCCAAAAGAAACGCCATCGCTTAGGGCGTGGGGGCCGTCGCCATTCAGCCAGCGAAGGTTGGGAGTCGACATTTCAGCGAAGAAATGGTTGGTATTGCGCTCGGGCCGTCTGGGAATCAAGCAACGCAAGCAATGCGGGACAAGAGGCCAAGAAAGGCGTCGCAGGGGTGTGGAAATTGCACTAGCAGGCGACTGGAGCGAACGTGAGTCTTTGAGAGACACTCCAGCGGGGGTCAGTTATACACGGTTCATAACGCCACCAACTGATGGCGATTCGAACGGTAAGTTCGGCATCAAGGATTTGCTGGCACATCCCTCGATCGATTTTCCACCAAAGGGAAGCTTCCATCACTGGCACTCGTGGAACTATAATCACGTAGAGCTCGGTTTCTTTTCACCCGGTTAGCCCAAAACAGTGTCTCTCGGTGGATCGATGGCCCGGAAATGTCAGTCAAAGCACGGGGACTACCCCGTCTGGGGTATTTGGGTTTTCTGGGGGAGGATATTTCCCCACAGGGGGGTCATCTGGGGTGTGGAGTGGCCAGGGCTGGTGCCGTGGTATGTGATACAAAGGGAGAAGGATTTTCTGACGCGTGGTGGTATACGAGCCGTTGCACAACACCCGAGCAAGATTTCATCTATTGATTATTCTCACATCGCTATCGGATTTCTGCCTCGACATGGCAGAGCACCAAGAAGATGTTCATGATCGGACTACCACTATGGTCGTACTTGACAAGGACGAGGAGAAATATGCTTCAGCTGCGGAGACCTTGAAAGGCGCTCAGAGAGCCACTGAAGATGAACATGCCATGGGACTACGTGAGGGTATTCGAAAATACCCCAAGGCTGTTTTCTGGTCAATATGGTTCTCCTCGGCGTTAATTATGGAAGGTTTCGACCACGCTTTCGTCAGCGGCTTCTTCGCCTTTCCTGCTTTCCAAGAGCGATATGGCACTCTACAGAGTGACGGAACATACCAGATCCCCGCAGACTTGCAGTCAGCTGTCAGCAATGGCGTAAATGCTGGAGAAATTGTCGGTCTGTTACTCAACGGCTTACTTGCAGACTGGTTTGGCTACCGTTGGGTCATGATCGGCTGCCTCATCCTAATGGTAGCGTTTATTTTTCTACAGTTCTTTGCGACAAGTATTTACATGTACATTGGAGCCGAAGTCTTACTGGGAGTACCGTGGGGTGTTTTTCAAACTCTGACAACAACATACGCTGCTGAGGTCTGCCCCAATGTCCTACGACCTTATCTCACGATGTTGGTGTCTCTTTGTTGGAGCATTGGTTACCTTGTCGGCACCGGAGTTCTCCGTGCATTCCTTTCGTCGCATGGCCAATGGGCCTACCGAATTCCATTTGCTCTACAGTGGATACTGCCGATTCCATTGGCCATTGGGATTTACCTAGCGCCAGAATCTCCTTGGTGGCTCGTTCGAAAGCGTCGTGTCGAAGAGGCAGGGAAGGTTCTACATCAACTACGGTCTAAGGATAGCTCAGAAGACGAGATTACGGATACTCTTGCAATGATGGAGCAAACAGTCAAGATCGAGAACGAGATGCAAGCTACCAGTAGCTACTTGGATCTGTTCAAAGGCGTCAATCTCCGTCGTACTGAGGTCACAGTTTGCACTTACCTCATTCAAGAGCTCTGTGCGCCACTTGTGGCTTACATTGTTTATTTCCTGGAGCAAGCTGGTCTCCCTGCTACATCATCATTCGATTTCGGTATGGGGGAGTATGCACTAGCCATAGTAGGCGTGTTTGTTGCTTGGTATCTGGTTCCTAAAGTGGGCCGACGTACCTTACTTCTGTCTGGAACTGCCTTTATGACTGTCACGACCTTCGTGATTGGTTTTATGGGAATCCCCAGTATCAGCACTCACCCGAACATCGGTTACGGAATTGGTAGTATCCTGCTGATCGAGTACTTTGTCTTTTTCATTACTATTGGCCCCATCATCTACACGATTGTGACAGAGATTCCATCGAACTATCTCCGAAACAAGAGCGTTGTTCTTGCCCGTGCGGTGTATAATATCGCAGTTCTGGTTTACGGGCAGCTGGTTCCTCATATGATGCAAAAGGCATCCTGGAATTGGGGAGCCAAGTCTGGCTTCTTTTACGGAGGCATCATGGGGCTTGGCCTGATATGGGCGTATTTCCGCCTCCCTGAAACGAAGAACCGAACATTTGCGGAGATGGATATTCTCTTCAAAAATAAAGTGAAGGCACGGGATTTTGGAAAGACGAGGGTGGATATTGCTAGTGAGACGGTGTCTCAGTAAATAATTTGATTAGTTCATGATCTGTCTTATATTGATTAGTTTCAAGTTCGCGAGGAGCTGCAAGTAACCTTCAAGTTGAAATTAAGGACGAATGCTTCTATAATGTTCGCATCATGTATCGTAATATCGCCGGTATACTACTACTAGTAGGAGTGGGGTTTACTATCACAGGGCTTTCGGAAACTTCGTGGGGGCTGTGTTTTACGGGTCCGATCTTTCGATTCTCAAATAAAGATTCGCTGGAAGATTACTCGTCCTCCTACTAGTGTTGATTGACCTACTATGCATAAGTGATGTTGGTTCCCCACTGGCAGTTACTCCTAAGTATCCATTTGACCTGGCCAATCGCGGATATCCCCCAGACCGGGCCCAGTGCGTCCCACCCAATAAGTTGCCCCGGATCTCGTAGAAATAGGTCTTCCAGCAAAATCGCCTAGGCTTCGATCTCTTGCTAGATAAACTCACCAGACGATGAGAGAATGAACTAATAGGGTCGGCTATTTTCATAGTTTACAACTCGGCAGGCTTCATGGCTACAATCTCCAAATCTATATCATCCGAATGGGGTGAAAACGCGCGCTGGCCAAGCGGGGGACAGTCGGGGCGGTGGGGGGCCCCTCGATTGGCTCGCGGAGATTCCGAGGCCGCCTCCTCCTCAGGGACGAGAGAAAGGGTTTCAGTTTGCAACCCAGCTTGTATATCATCCAGCCAGGCCGCAGTTCATCCTGCACGAAAAAAGCAAACTAGAAAATGACTTCCAACAAACGTGCCCGCTACGACGACGACGTTGTCGAGAATGGAGAGCTGACTTCGGCCGCAGAAGGTTTCTTTGAAGCCCTCGGTATGATTGATCTCCTCATTTGGATTTGGATATAACTGAATGACTGATGGTTTATAAAGCCGAAGCTGGTGTCACCCACTGCTTCGTCAATCTGTACGTCTTCTCAATCAATTGGAAATTCGCCTAGCTGATCGGTCAAATAGAGGGAGCGACCACCCTGCCATGCTCGAGGCCATGATCAAAGCCAAACAAGGTCCGACGCCTCCAAGGTTGATGGATGCAAGAGGACTAACTATCATTCAGAGAAATTGGCCAAGTTTCCCAAAATCATCACTTGTCCTTCGGAATTGGTCGCCCTGTCTGCGGCACTTGGTTATGCCCAGGTTACTGGAATTCCGGTATGGGTTCCGGCGCTTTCTTGTAAGAGTTCCTGCTAATTGGCGATCAGCAATGCGTGCTTGTTCACGTCGACTGTGGAACCCTAGCATTGGGGCAGTCAGTCCATAATGCCTCGGTCGGCAGAGTACCCGTCCTCTGTTTTGCCGGCCTGAGTCCTTTTACGCAACGAGGGGAACTTCTTGGCTCACGGACAGAGTATGGAGCTCCCCTCCCAATTCTCTTACACTACTAACACGATGAAAGGTTTATTCACTGGCTACAAGATGTGCCTGACCAAGCAGCAATTGTTCGCCAATATTGCAGGTACTCGGCAGAAATAAAAACCGGCCGCAACATCAAGGAGATGGTGAATAGAGCATTGCAATTCACCTTGTCTGACCCGAAGGGTCCAGCATACCTCATGGCAGCAAGAGAGGTCTTAGAAGAGGTCAGAAATATTCACATATTTTTATTGCATTGCTGATAGCTAGCTTTATAGAAAGTCGAGAGAGAATTTCTCGAAGAAGAACTACTCAGCCCTCTCGTTGCCAGTGCATTGCCAGAGCCAGGTAACATATCTTCAAGAAATATTCACCCTATTATCTAATTTCTAATTCGTCTCTAGAGGTTGAACACATCGCCAAAACTCTCATGGGTGCAAAGAATCCTCTTGTTATCACAGGTTATCTAGGGCGCAACCATAATACACCTCCCCTGCTGGAGGAGCTTTGTGACAAGCTACCAGTTAGTGTCGTTGAAATGGTTGGATCCGACGTGTGTATTCGCAGTGACCACGAAGCCTATCTTGGTGTCACGGTGACCACCCATCCGGCAGTTCTAGAAGCCGATGTCATCTTGATCATGGATTGTGATGTCCCATGGATTCCAACTGCTGGAAAGCCCAAAAAGGGTATGAATACCGTGTTCAAAATGCCTATTGGATTTGTTGCTGATGATCCAGGCACGAAAATCTTCCATCTTGATGTCGATCCACTGAAACAGCAGATGCCTCGTATGTACCCCAGAGGCTTCTACTCATCTAACATCTACTTACTAAACTTATTAGTGTTTTCTATCAGAGCCATTCGCCGTCTCAAGGTTAGCGGTGAGCTTGCCTTGAAGCAATTAAATGGCTTCTTAGATGGACAAAAAATCGATAAGAGACAATACTCTGCAGAATTTGAAGCTCGCCGGGTACGTTATACCAAGTGGCGGGCGAATCTAAAATCTCTAGAATCACCTTCACCGGAGGGTATCGTCAGTGTGCCCTACCTAGCATCGCGGCTACGACAACAACTTCCGCAAGACACTACTTTCGTCATGGAAGCTGTCACCAATGCAGGCCATTTGATTCATCATCTCAACTTGACCAAGGTACGTTTATCAATCTATGGGCTCTGGGTACTACGTTCTAACGGTTTAAAACAGCCAGGAAGCCTGCTTGGCAGTGGTGCAGGTGGATTGGGCTGGGGAGGCGGTGCAACTCTGGGTGCTAAAATGGCTAAGCCTGGCTCTTTTGTTTGTGGAATGTGAGTATCTTGATCGAACTGACATACGAAATGCTAATAGAGTGCCAGCGTTGGCGATGGAACTTACCTTTTCTCGCAAATGGAGAGCGTGTATTGGATTGCCAGGCGGTATGATGTTCCATTCTTGCTTATTGTTCTGAACAACGGCGGATGGAATGCACCGAAGGTCTCTGCCCTGCTAGTCCATGAAGATGGGCTATCGTCGAAGTCTAATAGAAAAGGTGAGTCAAATTGGACCGCTCGTCCTACTGGGGAAATCGAGAGCTGATAGCAAGAAAACAAAATAAAATAGATTTAAACATATCTTTCGATCCTTCGCCAGATTACCCGGGTATTGCCGCAGCCGCAGGTAAGGCGTGGGGAGCCACGGTCACAACACAGAACGATTTAGACCCAGCTATCCTACAAGCCACAGAGGTTGTGAAAGGTGGAAAGTGTGCTGTCATTGAGGTTGCGTAAGTGTATTCTAGCCGACTCAAATAGAGACATGCTAACATTCCCAGTGTGCCATCTATTTGGAAAGAAATTTAGGTCGGGTGTTCATGCCGGGAGCTAATGGTGGAATGCTTTGCAGGGAAATAGTTGGTTTTCTATAGCATTCCAATATTGGACTTCTAGAATAGATCCGAGGCATTTTCAATCATGGATATGGTCTTAACACTTCGGGAGAAAAGGCCGAGCCCGACCAGAGACGGCCCTTGTTTAAACAGGAACGGCATTCAACGAGCCTTGTTGTGCATACCCAGGAAACGATCAGTATATAGCGGAATTTACCAAGAATAGCAAAAGCAGAGGCATGGATTTGAATTACATTTGTATCTTTGCACAGTATCACGTTACATTGAAGCGTTTCGACGCCATCCCAATGCTGTTTCCAGTCACTCCACGTAAGCCATACATCCACCAGAATATTTAAACAAGATAAAAAGGTAATTGGATACAAGAAAGTATAGGTCAAAGAAAAGGGTAGGGGCAGCAAGTTAAGGAGAGGTGTAAACTGCTTAGAGCTACGCTCGGGCAGTTGGTCGTGGTTTCCATGGAGGACGGTAAAGACCCACTTGAGACTGTTTACCTCCATGGGAAGAAGTTCGAGGGGGTTCACGGAAGTCAGGATATAGGCCTGATTCCACATCCATGAGAACGGCACGCTGGGGTTCCGCTGAGGCCCAGCCTGACGTTTTACTTCGGTTCTTGTTTGGGAGAGAACGCGAGATGGAGGACTTGGAAGTAGATGCGGGAATTTGAGTCTTTTGTTTGATGATATCTCGAAGCTCTTTGTCATCCTTCGTGATTTGAGCTTTGATGAGAGCCAAGTCGTTTGAGGCTTGCAGAGCGGACATGACTGATTCCCGTGGCGTATATGTGTACTGCTCAGGATTCGGGGCAGATTTTGGAATAATAGATGGATCGAGGAAAGCGGCTTCATCCTTGGACAATAGCTGGGAGATGTCTAAGGTTTCACCGTGAGGAATTTTGTGCGGATGTGAAGGGGTAATGCAGTCCATATCGACCTCCTTCCGAAGCACATGGTCAATGTCAACTGCCGAGAAATAGGCACAGGACTGCGGGAGGTCGTCAATGCCGACTTGCTGTGAGAAAATGGCGCGTGTCCAGACGTTTGCGATCTGAAGAGCCATAGCTGTACGGTATTTATCCTCGTCTTTCGCAAGATATCTAATCTCATCGTGGACAGTGATGGCTAGACGAGCCTGAATATTGAACCGCCGAATCAAAAAGTCCATACTGACGATCAAAAGGTGCAAGTAATCAACGCCCGATGATTGAATAGCCCAGTTGATCCGAGAAGTCATGAAACTTCCCTTGTTGATGAATCGTCGCATCAGAGCTTCTGTGATACCAGCGCCTAGAGCAGGGGTTCTTGGTCGTTCCTGGTCTGCAAACTCTTCGAGCTTGTTGAACACAAACGATTCGGTACCACCCCGCCAAAACGGAGTCTCACTGAGAGCACGGCGGGAAGTTCGCGTGCCCTTGGTCTCCTTGTAAAGGTTTGCTGCAGTCGCCTGAGTTTCTCTTTCGGTCAAGGACGGATTGAATTGGCGGAGAAGAGTGGCAGCGAACTTCACGCCAGCTCCATATATACGGCCGTAATTGAACACCTTCGCGTCATTCCGAGAAATTCCCAGGATTGATGCACTTCTTGAATGCAAGTCTGTGCCTTCGGCCTTGGACCCTTCCAACGTCATGAAGCCGATCGCATTTCCACCATGTAGCTGGAAGGAAGCATCTCCGACAAGACTAGCGATCCACAATTCCTGGGAGTCGACATCTGCGCCCACAAAAGCATATCCTGGGGGTGCTTTGATCATGGCCTTGAGTTCAGATCCGACACGATTGGATTTCGCATTGCTCGCGGTGAGCCACGTGTTTTCCACAGCACGGCGAGTTATGGTACCCATAGGAATTACCTGGGGCAATATGAAACCCACTCGATGGTCAGAATCTCCGCTTGAAGAGAGACCGTTTGCAACTTGGTCCTCATAGACGACCATTTGGTTCATGATACGATCTCTAGCACTAATCCAGTAAGAGCAAGAGGCGTTCATGTCCAAGGCTTCCTTCGCAAGCTCATATTGAGAGGAAAGAATTCCACGCTCGAAGTATTGCATATATCCTTTACCAAGTGGATTGGTGCATCTCGCTTGTGGGCCGTCTTTGTGGGGTATTTTGAAGTAAATGTGTTTTCGGTCATCTCGAAGCTGAGCATTCTTGTCCTCGGCAGTCATATCGCACCGCACCACTGGCTGGTTTTCATATTGCCTGACCTGATGATGAGGGACCCGGAAGGTCCACCCATATTTGTCTGACCAGATAAGAGGGTAGCCATCCCAAGCTAAATTCAAGAGAATGGGCGCAATACGAGTTCGGACAGTGAGGTTAATGTCCGCAGTGCTTGTCGGAAAGAGATCTTTGTACCACTTGGGCATGCCTGGCTTCTTCTGGCGTGCGGCAGGGCGAGGAGGATCTCCTTTTTTCTTTCCTTTAACCATCTTGATCTCCTGGCCGGACCAGTCCAGCTGGCGAAGCCAAGGGTCATTATTATGAATATCTGGTTGGTCCTTTGCGTTCAAAGCCTGGTTGCACAGTTCAACTAGTTTCCGTTGCACATCATCAAGTCGTTTGTGGTAGGTTTCTTCGGCATTGGTGAGATACTCCTGCCAAGTCTGGTTGACCGGAAGAATGACCGAAGACAGATGTCGGAGAGCACCGAAACTGACCGGATGGGGACACGTCTCCAGAAAATTGGGGAAAACCTTCCGGTAAACACGATGAGTGATAGCAACATCAGCAGCACAATAATCAAGGAGTTCTTCCAGTTTTGTCAGAAGGGTTTCTCTGTCAAGTTCACCGAAAAAGTCTCTCTGTGCCTTGTCTATAGTCACATCGCAATGGAACTTGGCCACATCCCGCAGGGAGTTGACCGAGCTCCTACCCACCCACAATTCTTCCTCCTCTTCTCTCAACATATTGTTTTCAAGTAACGATGCCAACTCCGCGGAGTTGTGCTCGCTTGCGATCTTGTCCCTCAAGTCTTTATTCTTTTTATGCCGCATCCACGTCGGCCTTTGCTGGGAGCACATTCCGTTCACGGCCACGTGCAGGGACATTGTGTCGAGGAAGAAGTTTTGAGTTTGCTTCATGTCATATTCCTCTAAGACGCGAGCACGGTCATAACCAATGTTGTGACCAACGACGATTCGGGGTTGAGATGGATCTCCAAGTGGAATAAGCTGCTCTTTTTTCGTTGATTCACCAAGCAGCCACGGGGATATCCAGGCATACCATGCCGTAGGGCTCGCGGCACAGGCCATAACAGCGAAAGGATGCTCCTTGTACATGACCTCCGTGTCAAAGGTAAGCATTGATTCATTTGGTGCCTCCACCGGCTCGGAAGAACCATCGGGGCTGTATTTCGTCCATCCGCTACGCTTCACCCACTTGCGCGGCTTATCCGGGCAACTGACGACGACGTAAGATTTGGCGTAAGAAAGGTAGGGCTCCGACGCGTCCATTCCCAGCTTGTAGAAGTGTTCGTCTAAGGTCTGGCCCTGGAGCTTGGGTAAATCAAATGCGATCGGTTCGGCGCCCTTTTGCGATTTGCCCAGGAGCTCATGTCTGGCTAAATGATCTTTCGACAAGGCGACCAATTCTGGGTTCGGAACCCGGCCTTTGTTCGGGAAAACCTGAGGGTGGACATAATCGCTCAACTGCTGCACTCCAATCTCATTGAACCTAGGCGATGCAGGCACTAGGCCAGGTTAGTATTTGTAGATTTGGTATCAATGGAGGGGCACAAGTGGTCATGAACATACGGGAGAGAGGTCGCTTGACTCGGTGCGCATTATCGGTCGGTATCGAGTAGAGCCGCGAACATCCTGTCACAGCTGAGTTCCATGTCTGTGTATGAAGAATGACCGCTGTGCGCAGCCGTGGCCGTGCCGAGCTCACGACACCCCTGGAATGAGGAGTGCAAGCAATTGTCCAAGATAACATGGTAGGGGGGTCAATATGGCGGGCAGATCAGGTCATAGTGGACGCGACTGCAGCCTTTATGAGGCTGCGCCGGGGATCTGGGCGTTGTCGCGAGGCGATGCAGATGCAGATGCAGATGAATTTCCGTATTACTGCCTATCGCGGTATCTGAGGCGTCATGCCGGAGCGGAGAAACGCTGTTGCCGATCATCGTGACCGCCTTCCTCTATTGACATTTGCCTCCTTATCGGCCAGCGATAGCCGTCGTCCTCCCCCGGTCATCTTCCGCTGAAACTCCAGAACCTGCGAGACTCTGGTGACCTGAACTATTTGTGATCACACTTTGCTTTGTTGCCTGATCTTTCTGGATATCTGGAGCGACAGCCGGCTTTTTACCTGATCTTAGGCGCCTCTCATACATTATCACGCTCTCTTCCATTGGCGCTACCTCCCTGAAAACAATGCACTTGGCGATCATCGACGCTACGCCGGCCAGACAATAGATCTCGACACTATTCCCACCATGAGCCGCAGGTTATCGATCATTGATCTGACATCGGGACTAGTCCCCGCATCCCCGCATCGCCGACTCTCATCTGATACAACTTCTATTCGCTCAAATTCGGACTCGCCGGATTACCAGTCAACCCCACGTCCGACGGAGCAAACAACATCACGGGGCGCTAAGCGGAGACGTGACAGGGGCGAGACTGGGAGCCCTGGGCCATCATCTCGCCCTCGAAGGGAAGAACCCATTCAGGCGATCGATCTGACCGAGGTTGATAGCTCGTCTGAGTTTGCCAAAACGCTCTCCAACCTGAGAGAAGATGCAGTGAAGGCCCAGCAACCGACCAAAATCGAAGAGACTAGACCCCGCACGATACTCGGCGCATACAAATGTCCGGTGTGCATGGATACGCCCGAGGATGCAACAAGCACTGCCTGTGGTACGTTTGCCTATGACCGGCAATGTTTTCATCTTGCCACCATCCTCTTCCCTTTGATGGATGCTAATCTTAAGTCGGAAATAGGTCATTTGTTTTGCCATCGCTGTATTCTCGAATGCCTGGCTACTGCAGACGCTCGAAATCTCGACTCGAATAAAAATAAAGGCACATGTCCTGTTTGTCGAAAATCACTAACCAAAGCCGATACTCACATACCGGGGCGTCAACGGATGCTTATTCCTTTGAAGCTGAAGTTGACAACCAAAAAGCGGAACTTGGTGCCACCAACTGAAGCCTAAATTTGGCCTTTATTTTATTTTTATTTTTTTTTTTATCCGGTGCATTGCAATATGGAGTACAGGAATGGCGCTTGGGTTGCATTTGGAAGGTATAGTCTCTAGCATCTTACGAATCAAACGAGCTTTTTTTATGCAAATAAATAACCTCGTCACCAATTGTGGAATTGTGGGCTTTAAAATGAATTATTCACATCTGTCCACTTGGAAAAGTAAGTCTGTAAAAATTACTTTATTTCGCTTTGACTTGCCAGTTGTTGGTGTTGGTCGACCGCTCTGTGGCTCCGGTCCAATTTAGGAGATCACATCAACTTCGTCCGAGCGACTGCAATGTCTCCTACCACACTCCTTTAATAATGTATGTCCTTGTTCGGGTCGAAAATGAGATGGTTTCACAAACTCCATAAATGATAAATTCTTATTCATACAGATTGATCTATAATCATTCGTGCAACATGTACAAGATTGATAGAATAGACCCGCGCCTAAAAATTCTAAGCATAAGACGCCCATCCTGGAATAATGTCAGCTATAATCCAGCTTTCAAGGTTCAGCGCAACATACCACAGTACAAAACAGCAAGGTTCTTCTCATCAGTTGCCTGTTGAATGAGCTCGTTAACTGTGGCGGTAACACTTAGCGTTTTGCTCAACTTTTTGGCTACCACTTTTAAAGCTCGATCAGCTTCGCTAGGCTCATTTGTCGAAGTCGAGTCTTTGTCCGTAGTCCCAGTAAGAACTGCCGGCTCATCGCTTCCTTCTTCATTATGTTGCATCTTTTTCATCCGTAGGGGGGACACAGTCCAGCTGTAAAGTGGATCATAGCGAAGGACGTCCAGGATTGTCACGATGCTGTAAGACTCTTGTCGAAGTGCCTCTAGTGTGAATTCACAGCATCTCCTGAAAACCCCCTCAGTCTTAGTGATACCAAAACCATCAACTAAATCTCTAGTCAAGCGGAAAGGCACGACTTCCGGGACAGGGAGAATACGGCCTTGTTCAAATGCCACACCCAGATCAATGTGGATTACCTCCCCTGTCTTCTCGTCTAGCAAAATGTTGTGGCCGTGGCGATCCCCAAGTCCGAGAACATGTCCAAGAATAGAGATCGCAGCAGTGCTCCTTGTGTACGAAAGTCGCTTTCTAAACCAATCATCGGGGTTGTTGAACCTCTCCATGAAGAAGTATCTCATGACTGGGTGAAAGTGTTCTGTTACTTGACGGTATGTTCTGACCCGCTGTTCGAATGGCCTGGTCTGCACATCGGCAATGTGCTTTCGGCAGGCGTTGGGCTTCATATCTTTGGGGAAATATCGCTGGTGCGCAGGCATCAGATAGTCATTCAGAGGGATGGTGTTCGGCACGAATTCGATAATCCCTGCATTAAGCGTCAGAGGAAGAACTTTGTAGGTCCTTATTCCTAGGCTTCGTTGGCGAGTAGGTTGATGATCTTTCAGCAGACTGCTAACTTGCTCAAAGACCTGTTCCATGATCGTGTCCTGGCGCAGGTCGTCATTTCCTCCTTTGTACTATAGAGAGATTAGCGTTGACTCTTATTTCTGTAATGTATCAGGTGCTCATGAGTCTGTGTGTCTCCGCTTCCGGAGCTTCACTCCCACCACTTATGCGCCATTCGATATACCCTAAGGGTACTAGCATATTTGGGTGTAAGGGGAAGTGCCCAAAATCTGAGCATGGTTGCTGTTCAATTACCTGAACGCTGCCCCTTGAACATAAAAAGATCACAAACTTATGAGCACCTGCTGTGGCATAACATACCAGTTGCTTGTAGCGGATACCATCAGTTGCGATAGCAGTAACGATCTTTGGTGCACTGACACCCGACGCAATTGTGAACTCAGACTGGAACCTGGCGGTTGTAGGAACATGGCTATAGTCACAATCTTCCCGAAGATCGATTTTTATGGTAGGTGGAGGAAGTCTGTAAGTCATCACGTCTTGCCCAAGACGCTCGCCTGTGGAAAGCTTTTTCAATGGAATCTTGGCCCCGCTCTTGTATTTGTTGTCGAGCCGGTCGACAGCGAACCGCACGTAGGTGATGTTCATGTTATGAACAGCGACCCAGGTTGGACCGATCTTCTTGTCGTTTTTTAAGCGATCAACCAGTTTGTTGGCGGCACGGAAACGGGAGTGTGAGGATTGGTCTTTTCCTCCCTTAGATTTGCTACTAGCAAATATTTGATACATTCCGTGGAACGGATGTTGGGCACAAATTTGAAAGACCAACCCTGTCAGCAATCTCTGGAACTCATCAGACACATCGAGTAGCCGAGAAGACAGTTGATTCATGAGCGGCGCGAATTTTCGGCTTGGAACATCATTCAGGTGTCGGGAGACTGCGGTGTTCGCAATCTTGCTATCTGATGTATCAAACCAGAGCGCACAGAACCGCAGGGTATCGTTATTGTATGCATCACTCTCTCTGAGTGCAAGAAGATAATTCTCAAGACACTGCTGTAGAAAGGCTTCTCGACTTCGTGACAATCTCTGGTATTCACGATCATCGAGGTCAAACCATTGTTTTGTTTTAGCGCGGAAGATTCTCAGAGACTCCTTTTCACGGCCCTCGGCGGTTTTCATCATGTCCTCAAGGCCAAGGAGTTCCTTCTCTTTGCGATCACGGAGTTGTTGCACTCGCTTGAAGTCCTCTAATCCATCCTGGTTCAGAAGCTGTTGATCACAGAATGCTGCAAATCCGTGATACACACGCCCAGCTGCTTCCCCATCCGACGCTCCTTTCAGTTCATTCACTGCCGGGTACAAGTACTCTCGAAGAATCGCCTCTGGCTTTTCCAATCGAGCTTCGGCGACATGGTGGCCTAAAGTCACAAGTAGCTCAGCACGACTAAGCGGGATTGCCTGCTTATGAAGATCACCATGGCCTTTGAGTTGCTGAAGCATTCGGATCGAAGCTGTCATCTCACCCTGGTCCCACAGAACATTTGCAAGGTCAAATTTGGCAGCGCCATCAATCTTAATTCCTAACTCAGCACATGGCTCAGCGAGTTTGGAAAGAATGATTGCAGACTTCAATGAAGCCTGAGATATTCCATGGCACCTTGTGACTTCCAACGACTGGCGAAAAATTTTTGCTTCAAGAAGACGTGATTCTGCAAGGGTCAAGTTAAGCTTTGATTGCAAGAGGTCGTTTTTTCTAATTGAGGAACAAAGCCCCTCATGCCAGCTCAAGATTTCTCCAACTTCATGGTAGCTCTCAGTTTTCAACCAGTCGCTCCGCTCGATGATCTCTTTCCATTGGTTCCGCATGTTATCGGGAGATGGTGACCGCAGAATATCACTCATTTCTGTCAGAATTCCTAAACCGCGCATTGCAGTTCGCAGTTGCATTGAAGATTGGCCGTTCTTGATGGCAGCGTCAAGAGTCATCAGAAGAGAGCTATCGATACAAGTAACAATGTCTGGCAAGGACGACGATGTATTCAAGCTTTGAAAAGCGCGGAATGTTATACTTTGTGGCGAGGAGTCCAAGGGTGAGACAGGAACATCCCACTGCTGAAGATTCGTTGCGGCTTGTAAAGTGCTATCGAAGGAGATTGGCATATCCTTCGCATTACCCGAGGTACTCAACATCGTATTGGCGATACCCTGAAGATTGGTGGAGTTTAGAGCTTTCAGGACTCCATAAGGATTCCCCCGGCCCAACATTTGAATTTCGCAGTCGTACTGAGCACTTTGAAAGAGAAGATTCTTGAAACCTGAGCTTTCGTATTCCAATCGTTCCATAACTGTATCCAACGATGAGCTCTGTTGGATTCCGTAGAATAGATCCGGGTCATCGATATTCTTGAAAACATCATGTAGTAGGTCAAGAGGTGGTTCGTATCTGGCAACGGAAGCCCGACGAGATCCTGTGATGACGCTGGATGCCTGGATCTCAAGAAACAAAAGAGATGTTTTCTGCAAACCACAGCGGTGGGCTGCAGAAGACGCCTCCCCGAAATCTATGCCAAGCCATCTGTCACGCTGGGCGATCGTAGCTTCTTCTGGCACCGGCTGATTTCGAAGATATAAGACGCATGTTATGACCAGCCTGGCATGCGAAATGGTTTCCTCGTGTACGTCGCACAAGACTTGTTTGAAAGAGTCTGAAATCGCTTGCCTTACCGGGCCCTTTTCATCCCCCTCTATCAGGAGAACATCATGAACGATGGATGGCAAGATCTGAACAGCCAGATCGGGGATAACGTTGAGAATCTTGCGTAACGACCCAATCACCGGATCATCTAATGCGGCACCAGAAAGAAAAAGGGAACATTCCCGGGCCCATTCAGCAACGCTAAGTCCTGCTGCAGACATATCGAGTCGGTTGCATCGCTCCAACTCTGGTGGCGAGAGGGGTATTGTAGGACAGATGTAAGGACTCCAGATGAGGGCTTTCACCATTGATTCCGGAATAACTTCGGCACAGCATTGAAAGTCCGGGTACTGGGTGATTTTGCTTAAGATCAATTGCAAAGTCTGTTCGATCAATCCGGCCTCCAGGTTGTCTTGGGTCTGTAATCTCTCACACAAGGCGTGAATTATTTGGGCTTTGGAATGGCAAAGGTAGTGGCAGAAGACGTCTGGTTCCCTCAACTCAAGATTCTCAAACAAGGCAAGGTCCTGTTCTCGCAATAGGCGTTCACTAACCTTTCCGGTTGTTGCGAATGAGCGCCCGATGACTGAGGCGGCCCAGAGCCGGTACTCCGGTCCACCATCAAACTGATAAAGTGTATGCCACAATGAAATAACTTGAGATGTCGAGTCAAAACTATCGTCGGCTATTTCATCGCCAGTATGAAGTGACCACTTGAACTCAGGGCACAGAAGGGATAAAACAAGATCAGAAACCTGTTTGCCCATCAGAGACTGCGTGGAATCCCGGTCAGTAAGAACTTTCATAACCAATTGCTTTTCGTCTTCCATGCTTGATGGGCCCTCCGGTGTCGATATCCTTTGGGCCAGCACTGAGAGTGTTGAAAGGGTTTCCTTGTCATGAAGATTCCATTGGGATAAGTCGATTTCTTGCACCAGCTCGCACAGCCATTGATGAAACTCTTGGGCACTCTTCAAAGCTGCATTAAATTGGCTTTCCTCGGTGTTGCTTTCCACCTTCAAGGCGAATAACTTGCGTAGAGTAGCAAATGTTGCAACAACTATTCCAGCCGTGAATCCAGGATTTACTTCCAAGTATGGTTTTCCAGCCTCAAGAAGGTACCAAAATATCCCCAGAGCATCCTCGGAACACTGCATCTCCGCCAGGAATGGACGAAGGGAGTGGAGTAACATTTCAAAAGGATAGTCTTGAAGCACAATAGGTCCTGTGAGGGAAACAAGAATTCTTATTTTCTGAATCACAGAGCACATGTGAAGAGATCCAAGAGCAGGGTGTATTGAGTCCAGAAGCGATCGACACACAAAAGTAGTGAGTGTAGGCGTCCAGATAGATTCAAGCTCGAAGCCTGCACGTTTGCAAAGAAAGTCTAATTCATCCAGAAGGTAACGGGCCCGGAAAGATGGTTGCTGGTTGGCAGGTAGAGAGGTCTGCGTTGCACACTTGTCAGAAATCTGCATCTGGATGTCAAGTGCATAATTAAAGCTCGGTCGTTTTGAGAACGCTCGCTCGATCTGATCACAACGGTCAAGTGATTTGAAGAAAGTGACGATGATTTCGGGGAAATGGGATTCTATCTCTTTCATGAACCCATCAGCGCCTAACAACTTTCTCAATAGAACCTCGACGCCCTTGGGTTGACTTCCTTGTTCTGGCGGTGTGCTGATGTCTCGTGCAATGCTGTATGCCTCTGCTTTAGAGAATGAGCTTTTGATGAGCTCTAGATGAGGCATGTCTAGATAGATTGCAAGCTCATGCGTTTCAGACTCTTTCCCCCGCATCATCATTTGCCCAACAACCTCGTCCTTCACATCTGCCAGCATTTCTTGAAGACTCGCGTACGCAAACATGCTAAAAGGCATTGAAGTTACATTCTGCGTTTCAGTCCAGGTGTACAGAATTTGAGATGCGAAGAGACGAAAGAGTTCTCGGGGGTCGCTTAAACCAAGGGCATTCGAAACAGATTTCACACATTTCCGTGCATAATCCAAAGAAAGGGGGACTTGGGCCGGAGTTTCAAACATATGGTAGATGCTCCTGCGTAGCAAAGTGTGCCATTCCGAGGCCAGTTGAGACAGAACAAAAAGACGAATCGCAATTCCTTCAATCCAGTCTGGGTCTCTGGGCAGATTTTCTAGCACATCGTCAAATATGGCGTCATGGTCTTTGAAAAGGAAACGCTCAAACAAAGATGGGATAAGTTTTGCAGCGGTAAATTTGACAAGAATGTCTCCTTCTTGGAGGATTTGAAAAAGACTTGTGCGTGGTGATGGAAGGAGCTGATCAGCGCCATAAGAGGGACAAGTATTAAGGACGGCCTGAAGAAGCTCAACCAACAGAATATAGACCTTCGGCGAGGCTCGCTTTCTGGTGAGCAGAACCTCCATGAACCAGTTGTACAAGTCCATGGCTGATTCATTGAAAGTATCACTCTGGTTGTTCGCCCAGGATGACACGAAACCTGACATCATGCGAACACAAAGACTGTGAGAAGCCTCACAGCGTTCCATTTCATATGATTGTAGACATTTTTCTCCGACGTCCTCAAGAATCTGAAGAAGATCTTCTCTTTTCATATTTGAATAGGCTTGATAAACATGAGACAAAAATTCTGATGCAGAGAGCAGATCCGCCTCGTTCAGACTAACGAGATACTTGACTAAAGTTGACCGCTCCAATTGACCACTCTCATGTGCTCGGCTGAGAACAGATAATTGAACAGTCAACAGGCGTTGAAAGGTCGAGGCATCCATGATCAAAGGTCCATATCCTCGGTTCGAGGAAATTATATTTTGATCTTCGGATGCCCCGTTTTCTCCATCTGTCATCCGATCGTCCAGATCCATAAAATCACCGGACAATGATCTGTCTGCTTTTTGAACTTGGCGAAAGTTCTCAAGTAGATCTGTGAGAGGAACCATCAGTGGGTGAAGAGCCTTCCAGGTAATGTCGTCCATATCGGGCACGAATGAAGGAAGTATCGGTGACAAGACTTCGAGACATGACAGACTGGAATTCGGGCCAGAAACGGCCAAGAATTCGCATATGCCTTTCCAAAGGTGTTGGCAATTCCGGAGAAGGTCTTTCGCCTGAAGCCCAGCTTTGTCTGGTATGCATTCCAGGAAAAGGGCAGATGTGATGCAAAATGATGTCAATATTTGCAGAATATCCACAGTCACATGGACGGACTTGTCCCCGCTTATTGCTTGCCAGGCCAGGATAAAAGATTCACATTTTGATCTTAGCAAATCCAGTACTACCAAGTCATCGGCATCTTGCCGAGTTGATGTACTTAACGTCCACGACCCTTGTCTACCCCAGGGATTGGCATTTTGGAAAGCCATATCAATACTGAAGAGATATTCCAGAAGTTCCTTGTTTTCATGGAACAAAAGCCAGGCTCCGGCTATGGGTCCTGTGAGGCCTGGCCTTTCGTCGAGGGGAAGTTCAAATGACCTATCGGTACACGCCATGAAAAGATGAAGCAAGTTGAGCGGACGTGCAAACATGGCGACTTGGGCAGTCTGAATTCGATCTGTGACGGTCCCTATAAAAGCACAATGAGAAAGAGAGCTATGAAAAGAGGCAATCGGAGAGCGTACCAATTGTCCACACTTCTTTGACCCAACTGCAAATTTGCTTTGATGCACTCTGGGCGGAGGCCAGATTCAATTGCGTTTTGCGTCGCACTATAGAGGCCCATAGACTCAAAGATGCGTCCGAGATTGCAGAAGGGCCATTCAAGTTTGCAGAAGCCAACATTGAACGTATGCAGTCTACCACCACAGGACGCTCCAGTAACTCCGCCTCGAAAATCAAGCTCATGAGGCTGCAGGCTGCTCTCGAGGTGGGAAATGACGATATCGCACGGGATGTGAGATCCATAACTCGTACCCAAGAGCCTTTCAATACTGGTAGCTTGGCGTCGGGGTCACTGGCAACACTATTTTGATGATCGAATTAGACTGGTTTGACATCTCAGGGCTTGATGTACTAACCTTGCCAGAGCTACCATAGTCCATGAGGAGATGGCACCGTTATCGTCGAGAATATTCGGTATAAGACGCTGGATGAAATCTTCCTTTTGCTCGATATGACGCCCGTTTTCGAGAAAGGGGACCAACTGCAGTGCACAGATCCGTCGTGCGCCTGTTGCGGATACCGCATCTCGAAAAATGTCATCAACTCCAGAATTGAAACGTCGTCTTTTGCTTGAGCCGTCACCTGCAATATCATGTTCTTGGGTATGAACACGAATAATTTCCGACAGCTTTAATAGATTCGCAATTGACCATACAACTGTCCAGCTGTGTTCTGACCTAGAATTTCCGAGACGTGGTCCGTAAATAGGTCGCTTATCTTTCGCCGGTCTTCTATCCAAAGTAATATCGTCAATCTGCAGCAGTTCTTTCTCCGGCCGCTTCAAATACTCAGAATGTAATGTGTGTGTCAAATCCTCGATTGAGCGTGTCACCGTCTCAGATGGCTTTTTATGGACTTCATCGAACAATATTACCATGCACAGCATCAATGTAACCAACAACTCATCTTTCATTTTCTGGAGTTTCGTGGGCCATAGACGTCGGATTACTGGAATAAGGCTCAACATGGATGATCGAACCAAATCGGATTGGTCGAACAGCACTTTTGATGACACTGCGTTGATGCTACTGAACGCCAATTGTTGTGTGTTTCCCATCAATGTGGAAGAAGTTTTGACGAAATCAACAAGCCCTTGCAGGATATTCTCAGCAGCAGCCTGAACAGGAGCACTGGGACTTGAGGTCAGAAGCTGGATACATTCTACAACTTCTCCAATGGCATTTCTATCGCCCGTATATTTTTCCCTCGTAGCAGGCGCAGGTGTCATTCTTGCCGATGGTGTTGAACGGCTCTCGCTGCCATCTGGCAGATCTTCTAGAGCTGGTCGGTACCCACTCCGAATGCTGAGTTGGCTTTCATCGCCGCCCTGGTTGCTGATTGCTGCAAGGCAAAACTCTATAAGCTTCTCCCATTCTGCATCGCCCAGGTGCTCATTGTGAGGTGCGTAGCGAAGCAATGAAGTCAGACATTTGGTATAGTCCACACTGAGAACCTCCCATAGACCTTCGCCAAGTACGGGTATGGTCTCCGTTATATGGTCAATAATCGCACGGACTGTTTTAGTTCTCAGATTGCGCAGGGAGACGTCCACTACAGTCCGAATCACAGAGGCGCATGTGGATAGCCGCGAAACGGCGGGGCTTCGAGAGTTTGACCGTTGGGATCGATTAAAAGCCGATCTCTCCAATGCGATAAATCGAAATAGGGACTCGAAGATCTTGTGGCAAGCCTTGTCATTGAGATTCGAGCTAGATAGAGTCCAACCACACATTAGTGCCAGAAAACGGACATTGCGACAAGTTTCAACGAAAGCTTACAGTCTTGCGCTTCCCTTGTTCTGCTGAAAAATGCGTTTGAGATCTTTTTCTTCGATCAGTAATAGTCCTCGACTAGTAATTCATGTACTAAAAGTAACAGACCTGCCAGCCCATCGGTGCGCTCTTTTTGCTTGTCCGAGGATAGCTGCCCAAGTGCTTTTTCCAACAAGATCTCCCCCATTGTGGACGGGTGAGCTTGTTTGAAGCATTAAAATGTAACGAAGATAATCCGCTATCACAGACGAGCTCTCTCAGTCGGCCATTCTGTGATTCTGCAGCCGTAGGATGTGTGTGGTGTTAAGTTTATTTATCGGGTGCAGGTGCGGAGCGGCAGTAAGATTGCCACCTGAGGCACCCATTGGAAGCGGATCACCGCCCGGTGTAGTACCAATAGTAAGAAGCTGCTCTTGCTCACCGCCCGGAATTTTGATCGCGTTCAACCTGAAGGGAACAACAGTCGGGAGCTCCGAGCTGAGCTGCCCTTCCTCCTTCTTCACCCCGCGCCGCCATGGCAGAGCTTCACGATAACCTGGCAGGTCTGCGTGGCCTCTACCAGGATCTTTCCGCTGCGTCGGAATCCTCCTTCACGAACATCGAGCGCCTGTGTGTTGAATTGGAGACCCATATCGAAGACTTCCGAAAACTCCTAGACAAGCCCGCCAAAAACAATGCCAGTCGCCAAAAAGTCTTAACAGGTGAGTACCATCCTCCTCAAATATCTGCCTACTCTTGAGAGGAGAACGCTGACCACGGCCATGACCTTGCAGGGAAAATCACGGTTGCCGACGTCGAATATTCGATCAATGGAGACTTCCAGCAAGGCGCCCTCTTGTTGGCTGATGCCCTCGACCTGGACGAATTGGAGGCTGCGGTGCTCTTCCTGGTCTCCCAGGAGGACTCACAGCGGCTCGACCGACCTCCTCTGATCACTGCGATCATGCGATTCCACGAACGCCGACATTTCGTGTTGGAATGTTTACGCCTTGTCCTTCGCGAATCCTTCGAGGTGGAACACGAGTCGACCCACAACATGATGCAAGAGACCGTCTCCTTCGTTTTGGACATTAAGAATGGCAACCCAATGCGCAATGCGTCGTTGTTTGCAAGGAAAGCAATGGACTCTATGGGAAGCATTGAGAAGTGGCTGTTGTTGCTCGGCGATCAAATCCAAAAGGCGTCTATCGTTGGTCAAGAAGGGGACGCGGACATTATGGAAGCTATTGAATACCAGCGACGCAGCCTGCAGCAGCAGCACGAGTCACTGGGCGCTATTCTTTTCTACCTGTTCAAGTCTACTTACTTGAGTCCCGAAGATCTTCGCATTCTTGTCAATATTTTGAAAAAGATCGATCGCTTTGACGGACTGCTAATCCATTACATTCCTGTCGCAATCGAGTCGTTTGCGCGGTATGGGTCACCTGAAAATACTGGTGTGTCTCGCGAAGAAGCGCGCAGCCTGCACACAGCTATTACCACGGCCAAGGACGGCCAGGTTTGGAAATTGTCGAACTTCCATGCCGCCATCATCGCTCTATGGCTGGCAGTGTATAGTGGATGGTACTATGACGACAGTCCAACTTCTCAACCTACAGGAGTCGATATCGAAGCTGAGTCCAAAGGATGGCAGGCACAATTCATCACCAGCCTTGACGAAGGTGCCCTTGACTTCATGCTTGCGATTTGCTCTAATGTCAACAGCGAAGAATGGGCCGATCCAGCCCGGAGTGAGCTGGTGGCGCTACTTCTCAGACAAAGCGACACCCCCCTCCCCGAATCTGATCCTTGCAGCGGCTTTATGAAGGAGCTGTTGATGGAAAATTTCCAAGGATTTGTCGAATCATGCATTGCGAACATGCCTGATGCAATTCGCAAACTTAAAACAGAAGAAGATAACCAGAGGTTGGACCAACTTACTGCTCTGAGGGACGGTCTGACTTCCAGCCTTCATCGCGGGCTGGTAGAGGCTCGAACACATCTGGAATCACTGTTGATGATCATTTCTTTTGCTTTTGAGCACCGGGAAGAAGCTGCTCAAGAATTTTGGGGTGACTCTGATAGCAATCTTTACGGGTTCCTTCAATGGGCTTCCAAACGCCAAACAGTCCCTCGGGTCAGCGCCTTTTGTGAGATGCTCTGCTCTATATCCGGGGGTGATGAAAATGCATTGGCGGCGCACAGATTTTTGTCGGAAGAGGACAAGTTCATGGGCTCTAAAATGAAACGATCCTCCACTATGAACTGGACACAAATGTTTGCTGAGCTCAATCTATACGCAAATCGCGTCAGCGAAAAGCCTTCCAGCGGTGGTAGTATCCAGCAGGGCCAGCTTCGTTCTCGCAAGCCGGACCCTGTCGATATGAGCGAGCCTGAAAGTCCAGTCATGCTCACTTGTTATCTTCGGCTCATGGGACACTTGTGCAAGAACAGTGCTGCTGTGAGGGAATGGATGCTGCAGAACCAAACATTCAAGGTTGTCGAAACTCTTCTACGGCTATGCAGCGGACCGATACCAACCCACCTGAGGGCAACCACGTTCGCCGCCCTCACGGCATTGATGGTCGAGAAAACCTCTGCTTACGGCGAATCGATGTGGATCTCTATCGACAATTGGTTGTCAGCCGGTTCCTTGGCTGCTTCGGCTATTGGCAAAGTTCCCGCTGCCTCCGAGATATCTGCTTTCAATCAGCAGCAATCCTTGCAAAAGATCGGCGAGAGCTTCGATCAAACTAATACGTTTGTCATCCTGCTCAATTCTCTTGTTGCGCCTGCCTCTACGACCGAAAAATCTTTACCGCTCTCTTTCACGGATAACCTAGGGTCAACATATCGCATGGCTGGAATCGAACCTTACGTCGACTTTGTTCTGGGACATGCTATGACTCGCAAACCCCAAGATCTCAATGAATACCAGTCTCGTCTACTGAATTACAATTGCTTGGAGTTCATTGTGACGAGCTTAGGGTCTTTCAATGAGGAGTTCGTCACTGTATTCAGTCAACCAAATCTTTCTGCTACGGGAACAAGTACAGTCGTCGACTATGTCCGCCTTCACCCATTTGCCCGTGTGATGGAGTGGCTTTTCAACGAAGATGTACTCAAAGTGCTGTTTGCGACCAGTCAGCAAGACGTTTCTGAGATTGCACATTCACCTTCTGACTCGGTGCTGGCCTTGACCCTCCTTCGCAGCCTTGAGGTCATGAATCTGGTCGTCGATCTTCAGTCTACTTATTTTAATATCGTCAGGCCTTTACTCCGATCTCACGTTACAGCGAATAGAACCAGTGTTGCCAATTCGTCGCTAGCTTCATTTGAGGATAGTGTGCTGAACAACCTGACTCTGGTGCCCGCTCTTTGTCTCTATTGTGGTACTGGGCACCAGCAACTCACAGTCACTTCGATGGCTTTGCTTGAGAAGCTCACTAGCTCTCGCAAGCTGAACAAGATGTCATCTCCAGAACTCGCAAAGTGGCAATCTTCGAACAAAATCGTTGAAGTGCTGGCCAGCGAAGTTGATGTCGACAGCGTATCCCGCTCTCTTGTTTCCATGATGGATCCCGATTCAAGAGAGCTTGAGTATGGCACTGAGGCTGCTGGTTACGTCATTCGAGAAAGCCTACTGGCGCTTTTGAATAGCTGTCTCAGTATGATCACAGACCGGCCCACTGTTGCTCATCTCCTGTTGGGCTTCAGTTGCATCAGTAATATCCTTGATGTCTCTGCGGATGGCTTGTTCGCCAATCATATTTCTCTGCTACATGCCATCATTGGCTTTCTACAGACTTACCCCGACTCGCTCGGAGATAGCATGATCTCGTGGACGGTACACCTCAAGCGTATGGCTTTTGAAGTCTTGAAACATCTGTGGTCTTCAAAACTTGCCAGTTATTTCACCCTGAGTGAAATGCGTGCGCACGGGTTCCTGGCCAACATGTTCGCTAGCCAGCCTATCATCGGGCTCAACACTCCCTGGAATGGCCACCCGATAGCCTCAGATCAATTCTGGCTCACTGATGCTACTTCCGCATTGGCAGAATTCTTGCTTTATCGAAGTTATCTATTTACATATGCTGCAACTGAAATTCGTTCGGCGGCCAAGAGGGGATCACCAACACTTCAGACAGAGATTCTGTCAACGCTGCTTGGATCTTCGGTTCTAGAAGATGGTCAATCGGTCTCCCATCCTTCAGTCTTTGACCTGTTTGACTTTGCCGACTTGGACATCGGCCGGGAGAGCAACGTTCCTCAGTTGCCCATGCTTGCCAAAGTTGTCAACGAAGTTTGCGCCAAGCAGGAGGAGGACTCTCTGGTTCTTTACAACATTGCAGAGCTGGAAGAGCTGATACAGGCTCACAAAGAAGAAATTTTCGGCACTGGTCCACCTCGTCTTCATGAAGAGGAGCAGTTCCAAATAGAGGCAGACAACTTGAAGTTGTTTGTTCTTGCAACGAATCAAAGCAGTCAAATCCAACGCAATCACTATCTCGCCCTCCGCTCGTGGACCGAGCTCATCACCACAATCACCACTTGTTCTATCATTGACGATGCGAGCAGGCCGACCTTCATTCTGCATGCCATCCAACTAGTCCTACCTAAGCTTGAGGTCGCCGTTGAGGGAGATTCTACAGAGGCTGTCGAGCTGGCGCGGTTGGCTGAAACACTGATCAGCAAGCTTACGTCCGACATTTCTGTTGGTCCCGCCTCGCAGAGTGGAGACATCATTGACGAAAAGCTGCTCCAACTTTTCCAGGTCTCAACCCGAGGAATCCTACTAGCTTCGGGTAACGTGGACTTGCGAGAGGTGCTGTACAGCATTTCGGCACTGTATCTATCACGCATCACGTCATCCGATGAAACACACGACAGCCTAAGGCGTCATAGCCAGCGAGTTGTCAAGACTGCCGGTCCGAGTCTTGTTGAAACCATCTGTGATGATGCTTACAGCGGTCAGGAAACCAGTCGGGCTGCGGCTCTTCTACTATTGAACTGCCTCGGCTCTCTGGATAACAAGACAGACGGTGTCTTGGCAGAGTTGATCTCCCAGTCAAACTACCTGAGTCTCTTCATGGATGCCGTCAGGTCACTACCGGTCGAGTTGCGAAACGCCCAAGCAGCTGGTAAGTCGCAATGTCAAACCGCTTGTTGAATTGCAATTGTCTAATTTCTCCCACAGATACCCCTGCCCTACTGGCATACTATGAATCACTACTAGCGCTTCTTCAGCAGCTTGCCCAGACCAAGAGTGGTGCTACCTATGTTCTCAAGTCTGGTCTGTTCGATTCAATCCGCGAATCGCAACTCTTCACCGCTGATCCCGATATTGGCATTGGTCAGTTCTATGCGTCCGAATGAGCCCCTGCTAAATCTTGCTAATTGTAACAGACATTGACAATCCTGATGCTCTCCGGAAATACTATGACCTTCTCTTGTCTGTCATTCGCGTCCTTGTGTCAGCCGTATTCTCCCGGGGCGTTCACAATGAGCAAATTAAAGCGCAAACTCGCGTCTTTATTGGGGAGAACCGGTCGTGCATGGTGGGTGTTTTTAAGCGATTCGCAAAGATTGGGGGTAGCGGGAACGCCGACCATCATGAAACACTCTGTGAATTGGTCAAATCTTTCATGGCTCTCGTGGCAGCCACCGAATTCCTCGAGGTACGAGTCCCAGCGAAATAACACATGGCCTATGTACTAATGCCCTGTTTAGTTTGAGGATCAGGAAGTGCAACAACCCACTTCATTCATGTCATTCTCGTGATAATGCTAGAGAATCCGGTCTACTTCTTACGTGAATGAGGGCGCTCAGGGGAGCATGGCGTGTACCATATAGTGCGGAGTGTGGGTTCCTTCCTTGAGGCTGAGCGATTTTAGAGTCACGATTCATAAATGCATTTTCACATAAGACGTATTCCCAGTCAGCACTTTAGCTGTAGATAAAACTTACTATTTGCACTGTCTGTTCATCTGGTGACCTGCAGCTCTCTCCTGCGGCCTATCGGCCCCCATAGTGTCTAGATAGTTCCATCCATCATCACCTATTCGATCATTCCCATTCCTCCGTTCTACGTACTATACGTACAAAAGCCAATCACCCCCACCAGTAAATAAGCCTGGTGGAGTGTTGTGGAGTATATTCTCGTTCTCTTTATGACATTCAGATATTCAAGTTTGGTAGGATGTCATTCTCTAAGGGCTGATCTTTATCCTGAGTCGAGAATGCCCGATGATCCTGAACACATGTCTATGTACATATTGCCATTTCTATTTTCTATATGCGTAAGTCGATGCATTGCCAATTCTCGAATAGTCTCTATACAGTAATCCTAAGTCTTCATGACCTGGCCAACGGCGTGCGCCACATATTCCACATTCTCATCATTCAACCCACAAACACTCAACCGGCCAGACGGCAACAAATAGACATGGAACTCCTTTCTGAGTCTCGAAACCTGAGCCTTGTTTAGCCCCGTATAACTAAACATCCCAATCTGCGTCTCAACATGTGACCAATCCTGCCCCGTCTCTTTCTCCAGCCTCTTCCTCAGCTCACGTCTCATCCGGCGCATCCGCGAGCTCATTGTATCCAAATCCGCTTCCCATTGAGACCTCAGCGCAGGATCCCCAAGAATCGTCTCAACAACGCTTGCTCCAAACCGGGGCGGGTTGGAATACTCCGCACGCACAATTTTCATCAGTTCACCACGCGAGCCCTGCGCCGAGAGATGCGAAGGGACAACAAGATGCAATGCACCGACGCGCTCACCATACAGTCCGAAGTTCTTTGAAAATGACTGTGCAACACACATGCCCAGACCTGCATGCGTTTCAGAGTAATCGAGGATAGTCGCCGCGAAATGGCGAACGGCCCAGGCGTCCCCATCGACGTCGCCGCTTGCGAAACCCTGGTACGCACTGTCGAAGACGACGAATAGTTTCTTTCGACAGACCAAGTCCGCGACTTGCACCCACTGATCCTTCGACAAGTCCACTCCCGTAGGATTATGCGCGCACGCCTGCAGGACGACGACGTCGTTAGGCTCGGCGTGATCCAGGCCAGCTAACATATTTGCTATATCGAACCTTTTTGTGCCGGGTGAGTAGTATGGATACTCAGCAACCGTTACTCCGGCCATCTCCCAAATGGAATGGTGGTTGATCCATGTCGGGGCTGGGATGAACACTCGGTTTGGGCGGAGATGGCGGGCCAGAAATGTGGCTGCCAGGTGGTTTGCGCCTGTACCGGAGACGGTTTGAATTGAAGCGACGTTCCTCTGAAGGCTGGATGTGAGGGAGCCAAAGACGAGATCCTTTGCTAGGTTAAGGAAGGTTGGCGAGCCTGCTATACCTAGGTATTCGTGGGTCGTTTCGCTAAGGAGTTCCTTTGCCTGGATTGAAAGGTTAGCCCTGCTGCTATATTGTAATCGCAGGATACCGTTGGGCTTTGAAGTACTATACCTTTCTTACACTGGGCAAGATCCAGGGTTTTCCAGTTACGTCGCGATACGCCCCAGCAACGAGAGACACTTTGTTAGGGTGAGGGTCAGAGTCGAAGTCGGCCATCAGACCAAATGCAGCGTCTGCAGGCGCAATTGGGAGGTTGAGATACTGGTTTACCATATTGGCAACCGACTTTCAAGGCGGTATTACTAAAGACAATGCTTGTTGTTGATGGCTATAGTGAGGTCCAATGCGTGAGCTGGATCTAAGAAGCTTGGGTCGGAGAAACGGAAGGTTTACCGCTGGACACTTTGACCGTCGCTAAATAGTTGAGCATTTAGATACCATTGAATAGCCAGGTTATCCATTGCCGAAGTAGACTAAATATTGGTTGGGGTGGCGCTTCGGCATATTGATTGATTTCACCGAAGGCGCCGCCACGGGGCTATAGTAGCCTTTCGCCGACCTTAAGCGCATAAATCGAACGTACATATAGCGGTAGGGAAGGAGGGATTCATGTCTCATTTTCCATTATCATATTTCGATTACCTTTCCCTCGCCCAGCCTACAATATGAGTCAATCGAGCATTCTAGGTCGACTATCCGCGCTCGACACAAACACAGTATCCGATGCCCTAGACTTCCTCCAACTTAAAGGAGCCACCTATGGCCTCCAACCACTCTGGGACTGCCCCAAGATCGTTGGCCGCGCGAGCACAGTGAAAGTCGGCAAAAAGCAGGATACCACTCCAACAACCCACCTCCTGACCCCTGTCATAGACGCCGTAACGACAGACGATCGCATCCTCGTAATCGCCGGCGCCCCCGACGGTATATCCTGCTGGGGCGACATAATTGCCAACGCCTCGCAAACGAAGAAGATCCGCGGTACTGTCATCGATGGCATGAGCCGAGATATTGATGGTAGCCGGGACATTGGATATCCCGTCTACGGCCGGGGCGTGACGATGATCAGCGCACGCAACCGGATCGTGCAGCTCGAGTCCGGAACAGCACTGCAGGTGCGAGGCGTCACGGTTAACCAGGACGACTATGTGATCGCCGATCGATGTGGGACTGTCTTCGTCCCGGCTGCATGCATCGGCGAGGTCGTGGAGTTAGCGGAGCGAATTGATCGTCGTCAAGCGCTGATGGTGAAGGACGTTCGAGCCGGTAAGCCGGTATCTGAGGTCATGCATGACACGAAATTCGAAGCTATTCACAACACCGGGTCACTGCCTGCCGGCATGGCTCCGGCAGACTCTCGCAACCCCAAACAAGCGAGTCCTGAAGACCAGGAGTTGTCCTCGCTATTTGCTAGCTCAGACACACCAGCGGTCTCTGACGCGCTTGATAAACTCGGCATCCCCGGACAGGCATTCAATATCATTCCTCTGACCAACTATAGCAAGGTGACGGTTGGGCCGGCCTTCACTGTCCGATACGTTCCGGCGAGCATCCCGCCAGGAAGCGTTGGTGATTTCATCGACGAGGTTGCTGTTGGTGATGTCGTAGTCATTGACAACGGCGGTCGGACAGACTGTACTGTATGGGGCGATATCATGACACAGTACGCCGGCATACGAGGGATTGCTGGCACTGTTATTGATGGAGTCTGCCGCGACGTGAATCGTGCCGTCAATGATGAATACCCGATCTTTACCGCTGGGCGCTGGATGCGAACCGGTAAAGATAGAGTTCAAGTCGGCGGTGTCAATGAAGCTATTGGCATTGGCAAAGTGCATGTTCAGCCTCGCGACATCGTTGTTGCCGATGCAAATGGTGTGGTGATTGTCCCACGAAACAGAGCCCGTGAGGTTGCTGAACTTGCGGCAAAAATTGGAAAGACCGAAGAGGGCATTAGGGAATTCATCACTAGCGGTGCCTCAATTGCCGAGGCGAGGGAGAAGCTTGGTTACCACACGCTGCAGCGCAAGGGCTAAGCATGTTATCATGATATAGAGAAGTGTTCCAGGTTATTCAAGGCAAACTGTAGCTACTTTATGAACACCGATTATTCCATTTCTAGTTCCCAACGATCGTATTTAATGTCATGTTCAAACGAAATATCCCTTGCCGTTGAGGCAATATTCAAGGGATCCTATCATGTCAATCGATCGCGTGCATTGGTTGGCCACCATTCCCATAACCCATCATGAGCGTGCAACCTGCAGCTCGGACTTGTACCAGTTCTGGATTGCCCGAATATCGTAACTGATTGCCACAGTATCAAAAACCTTCAGGTGCTCCTTAGCTGAAGCCCCTTCGTTTGACAGTCGGCCAACCCATTTGCCATGTTTCCTGGCAGCTGTCACGATTTTTTCGATGGCATCAACGAATTCAGGCTCGTCATCCTTTGCAGGAACATACCCAAGGACCGACAGGGCGAGGTCGTTTGGCCCGACGAAAACCATATCTTGCTTTGCCATTAGCGGAAATCCCTAGGACAATCGCAGTAGGCGTTGAATGTCAATCGGTTACTCACCGATACCAGGCACGGCACAAATAGCATCAACATTCTCAACACCAGCGGTCGACTCTATCTGAACACATGTAAGAAGCGTTTCATTGGCGGTCTTCATGTACGTCGGGATATCGATGCCGAGGGCAATCCCAGGAAATGCCGAGCCCTGGCCACGCAATCCTTGTGGGGGAAATTTCGCAAAGGAAACAATGGCCTCGGCCTCTTCTGCAGTGTTAATCTGAGGGACAACAATTCCGCTGACGTTGTAGCACTGTTAGGAACACGCAGGTAGTATTCGCGGGACGCAACTCACTGTGCACCTGCATCCAAAGCTCTTTTTACCAAATCCCTGTGCGTCCCCCTGAGTCGGACGAGCGGGGAGACACCCATGGCCGCGATGGCAGCTGTTGCACTGTGCATAGAGTCGTCGCTGATATGACCGTGCTCACAATCGATAATAATCCCCTGTATGACCATTAGTACGTAGAAGGTAGCCATTCAGATTAGGAAGAGTGATCACATCAACGCCGGTCTGAGCGACCACCTGGGCCGTTCGAAATGATGGAAGGCCCATGAAAGTCATGATGGGTTTGTTGTCCGCTCGGAGAGCATTGAGTAGGCGGAGTTGTGGGTTGTGGATCGACGTCGTCATGGCTGTTGGGTACGACATTTAGCATTGAAACAGTGCTGTTTATATCGAGGTGAATAAGGTGACTAGAATATAAAGTAAGTGATATCTTATCTGAACTAGAATCGGGCGTTCATGGGTGGGCCAACTTATACCAGACACCGTACAAACTGGGTGATGCAACGCCGTCGGCGAAGTCAAAAATTCGACCGATATTGGGAAAGCCTTCTTGAAAGGGCTTACTCCAAGTACTACGAACATGCCTATAGTTTGGAAGCATTGGCTGAAAATACCTACGAAAGTCATACGTTCTATGTGTATTGTTTCATTGAAGTGTGATGACTATCATTTGTCTATAATTCCATTTTTCTCTATCATACTTTATCATACTCTATCATACTCTATCCTGTAACCGAACTAATTCGTTTCAAAAATGCCGCAATCCGACGCCACATCTCAACAGGGTTCGAATACATTGGGAAATGGCCACACTCCGGAATCTGCGCCAGCTCCACGTTTTCTTTCTCTAATCGTGGTAGATATGATAACCCGCGGTTCTCTTCCCCATACATAAACATCTTAGGACAAGGCAGACTCAAGAACATCCCGAGCAAATCGTCGTTATCCGATAGTCGCACCATGGACTCGAAGATCGGACGAACAGCACCAGCTCGCACACGCGCGCGCGCAGGGTACTGGCATACAGCGGGCTCGCGCAGGACTTTGTCTCTCGAGTGCGATCAATGAACGCATCCAGAAAAGCCTCTGGGTCCTCGAATGGGAAGTTGAAAATTTGCCGACTGAGAAAACAGTCCTCCGGCGCGAGATTGCCTTTAATGTCGACGAAGCTCAATACGCGGTCGGGGCACTGGCGTGCAAGTAGAAGGGCTGTTAGACCCCCCATCGAGTGGCCCATAAGGTGGAATTTTGTGATTTTGAAATGTTCAAGCACGGCCGACGCAGTCGCGACGAGAAATGGGATGTCTGTGGCCGAGAGGTTGTTGCTGTCGGAGTGCCCGCAGCCAGGGGCATCAAACGCGAGATATCCATACGGCTGAAGGACTGGATTCAGAATTATATCCGCCAGTTCTTCTTTACATGAGCCAAAGCCGTGTAGAAAGAGGACTGGAGGGTTGTCGTTGAGGTTGTGGATTGCAGAGAGGCCGAGGCTCACGCCCTGAACTTCCAGACGAATTCTCGTGTATGTGAGAGCCATTCTGACAATTTTGGATGCAGGAGAAGAACGACACTAAAGAATCCATTAGGTTGGCTTTTGAAATATAAGACCTTTTTTCTACAATGGAGTTTTCGTGGAAACCATGTCATTGTGAGGATTCGGCGAGCTGCGCCATAATCCCAAGGCAGCTTCGGCAAAACGAGCAGTGGTACCGAACCAGAGATGCACATTTGGCCGGGAACAGCGGTATAAAAGTGCGATTTACCGAACCAAAAAATCGGAGATCTAGGCACAGATGCCGTCATCACTTATTCCGATCGCAACGCTCAACGCCCATCCTTGGGCATTGCTGTGCCTACGCCGAAAAAAAAGGGAAGCACGATGCCCGACAGAACCCTGACTAAAATTTCAAAGAGTATCGCGTAGGACACATCCTTCCCCTTCTCTCCAATAATTGGTACTAATCGACTCAGCTGTCGCAGATGCCATGCGAGAAAGGTCAAGTGCTCCGGGGGAGTTCCCTGTAGCGGTTGTCGTCAGGCAGATAAAGCAGTTGAATGCGTCTATCCTCGAAAAGCCCGTCTAGTCAAAGTTAGCGAGCAGTGAGTGCATTCCTGTATTGCTCTGCTCGTACTCGGCACTAAACTCCGACCAGGTATATCGAGGACTTAGTTTCTGAGAACCAGCGACTGCGTAGACACTCATCACGACCTGTAAACGAAGAGAGCGCTACACTACCAAATGATCCTGTCCTCGCTGAAGCCCCCTGGTTTGTCAACGCAGACGCTCTTCACACCCCCATCTTAGTCGCCGAAGCCTCTGACTCGGCATTTGCGACACGATTTCGCCAAGCCATATCAAATGGCCAGCATGGTCATCTTCCGCGTGTTAATTTTCCAAGTGACGAGCAATTGCTGGAACTATCAGATGCGGAATGTCCGTGGCCCACGCCTGCTCGTGCACGACTTCTTGTCCGGGCTGCGATAAATAGTCTTTGTCGATGCTATTATATTGTACGGCGTAGTTCAATTCTCCACGAGCTTGAATGCGCCATTCAAAATCCTTCCCAGACCGGATTGCGAAGCAAGAGTAAACTTTGGGTCATGTTTGCGATCGGCGAGATGTACACGACCAGAAATTCGACCTCAGAAATAGTATTCCCTGGCCTCCATTACTTCTGCAAAGCAATGAATGTCCTGCGGGTGGTGAGCGAAAGACCGAGTGTCAACATGGTCGAGATACAACTGCTCCTGGTTTGTTCCCTCTCACTTTCGCGTGGTTCGACTCCCTGGCTGATCATCCAGTCGTTGTATTCGATGTTCCTCAACCGAAGGCATACCGCGTACAGTTTAGCTGGTGCTGCTGTGCGGTTGGCAACGATAATGGGGCTGCGTCTCAACATCCCCGAGACACAGATGCGCGACACGGATGAACGCGAGCACCGAAACCGCATCTGGTGGACGGCCTACATCCTGGAGCGCATGTGGGCAGCGAAGCTTGGATATCCGCCTGCCATTCGAGATGATGATATCGAAGTAAATCTCCCTTCTAACTCAGTAGTTCTAGATGGCAGCAGCGCATCGGACTTCCCGGAGTGTGCATATTTCATCGCCAGGATAGGGCTTGCGCGACTGTCCAGCCGGATCATCCACTCAATATACGGTCAGAAGGCAGACACACCATCTCTATCTCGCCGGGTTCAAGACGCCTTTGGGGATCTTCGACGTTGGTTGAAAGACCTCCCACAGTCTCTCCAGATTGACGCTCGAGAGGAAACGGAGTTGGACCCCAGGGTCAGGTCGTTGCATCTCCTATTTAACCAGGTGCGTCTTTTTAGTATCCAAGTTCTGCCATTCTCTTCTAACAGCAATATAGCTGGCAATCATCGCCACGCGCCCGATCCTACTTCACGTTCTTCGTGCAACCCTCGAAGCCCGTGCACAGCAGCCCGCCACTGAAGCAAACATTCCAGCCTCTGCCATAGCGTTATCGGAGACATGTATTCGTTGTGCTCGACATTCATGCCGCCTGCTCGTCGATAGCTGGGCGAATGGCACCTTCATGATCTTCGACTACTTCTACACCCAATACCTTTTCTCAGCCGCCACAGTTCTGGGCATCTCGACCCTTCTGGACAGTAAGGAACGCCAGAGCGATGAAGAGCAATTCGAGGTAGCAATTGGTTTTCTTCTACAGTTACGGAACAGCGGTAATTATGCTGCTGCCGAGTTCTATCAGCACATTGAAGCTGCGCTGAACCTGATGGAGACAACAAAGGCTCGCTTGGGTATCCATGACGGGACTGCAACAGGAATACCTCAGAATTCCACCGACATCGCGAGTCTCAGCAGAAGTAGCCTCGAAGAAACGGCTGCAGTCGGAGATTTTATGACCGCTGGGACGGCTCTTTCTGAACCATTTTTACAGGAGCTGCTAGATCAGCCCCTTCCAGACCTTCAGTTCATCGATTCGTCTATGTATCTAGACGAGCAACAGGGTCTTTATTGGCCAACTACGATGTTATAGGAGTGACCCTATTGGAAGTAATTTAACAACAGAAACCGAGATTAATGGCGGACGGAGTTAATTAGAACGGCTTCTTCATGGCACTGCCGAAAACACGCCCAATACCTGGTCAAACATAGAGCCCATTTCAGACAATTGAGCAATTGTGCCGGTGACCTGAGTGATGAGATCCTGGCCGCTGAGCTGGAACCCGGCAGCGGGACCCAAAACGATTATTAATGTCCCAGATTTGACACCCAGTCTACTTGCATGTAGACTGGGTGTCAAAATGCTTTGGCTCACTCTCTATTTATAAGCAATAATGTCGCTTTTGATTGGTCAAGAAGGCCCACATTAAATGCACGCTGATTGCACTGGCCTCGATATACTTTACTCATGTATTCAAAGCATCTCAATGGCATCAAGAATATGTGCAAATGATGGTTTTAAAATAAAGAAGCTAAAAAACGTCTTTAGTGGCCGCTCCTTCCTTTGATACAGTCGTCCGTTTTTGGCAAACAGACGTAGTGAATGTCAACAAAGACTATGATATATATCAACAACACATACTTCGAGTCATCATCTTCTCTTCTTCGTCACCCTCTTGTATCGCTTTTCTTCTTCTTCTATATTGTTCCCATATCTCTTCCGTATCACTAGCTTATCGATCACATATACAATATGGCTGGCCACACTTCCTTTGCCACGTTTACGGGGCACCAACTGCCCCGTAAATTGGGAGTAGGTTCTCATAAACAGAGACTAACGCTTGAGGAACGGAGGTTCCTCCTGATTGAGTCGTAATAAATAACCTCTCAGCACACCGTTCACATAATATGTACAATTTTGTTATATCAAGCCTCTCAGATAGGATATATGAACTCCTTGACATCAGAGAAGATAAAAGGCGATGATCCGTTATGTCAATTAACTAGAGAGTATACAAAGGGTTTATACACTATTCTCTTCGAGCAGATAAGCTACTGGAGATAGACGCGTTTAGAAAAGATTCTTACTTCTTGAGAAAAAAAAATGATCTAAATCACCGGCCGCCTACTCCTTCTACTCCGATCTTACATATAGATGCTACGGCCGCCGCTATAACAGAAGAAGAAGGGCTAGAGGATATATAGGACTAAATAGGATACTTAGTGTGTTTAATTTCCTTTAATATTTCTTTAATATTGATGACTTTACGTATATATTATTAGTTTGTTCAACGAGGGGACAGTTGATTTTATAGGGGTACAGTATATAGTGGGGTCTCCAGGGGTGTTTCTGATATTTATGCCTCAGTAACCAGGCATAATGCTGCATTTTGGTGGCCTTGCCTGCCCTTAGATAGATTGACGGATCACCACCCCTACATAGACCATTGAACTTCACTTTCGTTCCGCAGTTGATGCCCTGTCGTTATATCTGACTGTCCTGCGTTGCGTGCGCCTCCTCTCGTCGTCGTACGCTGTGTTATTTTCTCTGCATCTCTCGACCCGTCTGCGCTGCCAGACTGCCATCGTGCCTATCCTTCTTCACTAGGTAGGTATGTACTACCAATATTGAGACGAGAACTTCAACTTGAAGTTCAACTTACTACTAGTACGAGTAAAGTCGTCATGCTAGTTCTAGTACTACCTAATGTCTAGGGGGTATCGAAGCAAACTTGAACAACTTGCTTGAACAGCCCAATGTAGAGGAAACTACTGCAACAATCCCAACGGCTAATATATTTCCACAATTAGATCATCTACTGACTTCGACCCTTTCCCTGACCCTTCCAGTGGTTACAGTCCAATCGAGGTCTTGGCATTCCCATGAGCTCCATATCTTATCGCCGTGCGGAGCCAGCCACTGGAGGCTCGCAAGGAGCAACGTCAATTCCCCTCAACAACACCCGACTCCGCTCGACTCCGCCCGAACTTTCGCGGTGGATATGTTCGATTCATCACCCACACACCTTCCAAGCTAAGAGCTTCTTGACAGAGTTGGATCGAACCGGGTAGATGCAGCGGAACTCGAGCGAGACCGACCAGAGGAGCGGTAAGCGCACATCGATCGGCAAGAGGAAGCTTCCTGATCAAGGAGAGCCAACGCAGCCGCAGGCGCAAAGGACCATCTCCGAGCTCCTCTCGAACAACTCGCACGATCATTTGCCATCGAACCCCTCTTCATCCTCAAAGCGCTCCCGTTTCTCTCTCTCCCCCACCCGTCCGACCTCAGCGAACCCGGCCTCGCCGAACAAGATGTATAACTTTTCCGGATCCCCGCCCAAGAACGGTGCCGCCTTCCTTCGAGCAAACTCGGGCGCAAATGGTGTCCCGCCTGTGAGAGCGCAAGCATTCACCGCGAACAATCGTCAGAATGCCTTCAGTCCCCACGGCGGAGCCAAGAAGCTGGTTGTTAAGAACCTTCGCACCGGACCTCGGGCCAACCACGAGCCTTACTTTGACAAGACATGGATGCAGCTCAACACGGCATTAGCGGCAATTTTTGAGGGCAGGAAACCCGAGATATCTCTGGAAGAGCTTTACAAGGGTGCGGAGAACATATGCCGACACGAACGGGCGTCCTTGCTGGCCAAGAAGGTCCATGACAGATGTAAAGAATACGTGGCTGGGAAATTACGGGATAATCTGGCAACCAGAGCAGGAGGGGGAACAGATGTCGATACATTGCGGGCAGTGATCGAGGCATGGTCAGCCTGGCATTCAAGACTAGTACGTTGCCCGGTTCATGATCCTAACGGTGTTGCGCTAAATCTCGTTCTAGATTACCGTCCGATGGATCTTTTATTACCTTGACCAGTCATTCCTCTTGCACTCCAAGGATTTCCCAGTGATCCAGGAGATGGGCCATATTTTATTCCGCTCCCATATTTTCGCAGATCCGAATCTAAAGCCCAAGATCTTACAAGGCGCCTGTGATCTCATCGCGGCTGATCGAGGCGCAGAAACGACAGTTCTTTCAGACCCGGCTCTTCTTCGAGATGCCATCGAACTATTTCACAGCCTTGATGTCTACAGCAGCGAATTCGAGCCATTGTTCATCAATGAGACAGAAAGGTTCGTCGCCTCATGGGCTCAACAGGAAGCAGGGGGATACCTAGCGTCATACGTCGATAATAGCCATCATTTAATCGAACGCGAGATGGAACGGTGCGATCTGTTTTCGCTCAACCGAAGTACAAAGCAGAAGTTGTCTGAACTGCTCGACGAGATATTGGTCCTCAAACATGAAGACATTCTCCTCGGCCAGACTGAGATCCTTGGCTTGATGCGATCGAGCAATAACAGGGCTTTGAATCAACTTTACAGTCTTCTTAACCGAAAAGACCTTGCCAGCAAGCTTAAGTCAGCCTTCGGTACATACATCATGGAAGAAGGATCGAGCATTGTGTTTGATGAAGGGAAAGAGGCAGAAATGGTCCCTCGTTTACTGGAATTTAAGCAGCAACTTGATGAGACTTGGATTCATTCTTTTGGTCGAAACAATGAGCTAGGGGATACGCTACGAGAAGCCTTTGGCAAATTCATGAATATGGGTAAGAAGAGCGATGCCACAGGTGGTACGGACAACCCAAAGACGGGTGAAATGATTGCAAAGCATGTCGACCGTTTGTTGAAAGGCGGTTGGAAGTTACCATCTGGCCAGCAAGGTGCGACAATGGCAGACGAAGATGCGGAGATCGACCGACAGCTTGATCAGGCACTCGATTTGTTCCGATTTGTGCAAGGCAAGGCGGTTTTCGAGGCATTTTACAAGAATGATCTTGCCCGGCGTCTTCTTATGGGTCGAAGTGCCAGTGACGAGGCAGAGAAGAGCATGCTCGTTCTTTTGAAGAAAGGTTTGTCCACTCAAAGAATCTCTTATCAAATAAGTCTAACATGTTTCTAGAATGTGGACCCAATTTCACTCATAATCTTGAATCCATGTTCAAAGATATGGAGGTCGCGCGTGACGAGATGGCTGCCTACAGGAATCTTCAACGAGAACTTAATCGCCGAGATCGTGCACCCGTCGATCTTGATGTTAGTGTACTCTCCGCCGCCTCTTGGCCGACATACGCCGATGTCCCTGTGCGGATTCCGCCAAATGTTGCGACCTCGATCAGTAATTTTGAGAGCTTCTACCACAGCAAGCACACGGGCCGCAAGCTCAACTGGAAACATCAACTGGCACACTGTCAATTGCGGGCTCACTTCCCCAAGGGGGTGAAGGAATTGGTAGTCAGCTCATTTCAGGCCATTGTGCTGATTCTGTTCAATGACGTATCCGATGGGGAAACTTTGAGCTATGCAGCGATCCAAGAAGTAACAGGGTTGTGTAAGTAGAGATTGATTTGGGCTGGCCATAACCTTACTGACGTTATGCACAGCGGATCCCGAGCTGAAGCGAACGCTGCAGTCACTTTCCTGTGCCAAATACCGCGTCCTTTCGAAGAGCCCGAAGGGCAAGGAGGTGAACAAGACAGACAATTTCTCGTACAACGCAGGGTTCACGGATGCGAAGATGCGGATTAAGATCAACCAGATCCAGCTAAAGGAAACCAAGGAGGAAAACAAATCCACGCACGAGCGAGTCGCGGCAGACCGGCACTTCGAAACCCAGGCAGCGATTGTGCGCATTATGAAGAGCCGCAAGACGATCAAGCACCAGGAATTGATCGTGGAGGTGACTGAGGCGACCCGCAGCCGAGGCATGCTCCAGCCGGCCGAGATCAAAACCAACATCGAGAAGTATGTTACCCGTCTTTTTGCTTTCCGGTGTGGATACTGACCATAGACAGGTTGATTGAGAAGGATTACATCGAACGAGGCGATAACAACATCTACACTTATCTCGCATAGAGAGAGTCGGAAGTCCAGAGCAAGCAGCTCGGTGTGCTCTTTGAGTGGGGATGATGTAGAAGCGGCAGCCTATTTAGGGTGCCCGATGGATGAGCATGAGTAGTTCTGTGACCATTGAGCCTAGTATTTAACATGATATTCGATTGTTTCACGATTTTGTGAGTCCCAAGGAAAAGAGAAAGTCGGAGTAGCTCCGATCCGTCCAGAAGGAAGCTCGGCTGGTACCGATCGATGTCCCTGTCCCGACCGAAAGGAAAAAAGAAATATTCTAGAAAGCTCGCAGGAATACGTAATGGACGAGTACTGGGGGTCCCAGCCAGAAATCAAACCAAGTCAAACCAAATCAAATCAAATCGAATCTAGGAAGATCCCCGCCGGATTCGATCTGACAGCGCGGGGTATTAATGGTAGGTAGGTAGGTATCAGATATCTAGGATAGCTCGGAGGAGGCATCTTCGGAATCAATTGAAGTGAGCAGTGCTAGTGATACCGGCTAGAACACCCCGAAATAAATTCAGAGTCAGACTCGGGCGAGACAGAAGCACAGAAGCACAGCTGCAACCGGGTGCAGCGGTGAGGTCCACTCGGACGACAAGTCGCCACCAGAATTGTGCCTGGGAGAACGGGATGTCCGCACAGGGTAAGCCGAAGTGTGGATGAAAGGTGGAGGATGCAATCATAGCGATCTGCTTGTCCATGTGAGCAGAAAATTGGACCGTCATGCTGTGTGGTCCTCATAAAGAGCTGGGCTCCCTCGTCAGGGACATAGCTTTCTTTCTCTCCTGTTTTCTCCTGTCCTCCCTTTTCTATACAACTGTACAGCTGCACGGTAGGTGTATAGTGTATACCCAACCACTCTCCTCTACATATTTCTCTCCCACGAAACACCCAATTCCATTTCCTGTGAGTCCTCTATTATCATCGCAGCTTGACTCTTGACACTGGACACTTTCCACAACTCTCGCCTCGACTCTGTGTTCGCAGCTAACCCGGCCAGCTTCGCTGCGTCACCCCGCACTTTTTCCCCGCCTTCCACCACGCCACGGATTTCGAGATTTCGAGATTGCCAGATTCCAGAGTCCAGATTCCCATCCCTGCTCCGATTGGAAGCATTCGAGCCTGGACGTGACGTATCTGGCTGTCAATTGTTGTGGCTGTAAATCTTGTGCGACCAGCATTGAGCAGCACCAAAAAGTTATAGACCACCATTACCATACACATTGCGACTAAGCGGTTCGCACGAGCATTCTGGTAAAGAAAAACTTGAAGTGATTGAAATTCACGGCCAAACAAACGAAAAGAACAATCGAAAGAATCGAAAGAGCTAGCAAAATGCAGAGTAAGCCCCCCGCCCCCAACCCCACCCCACTGCCATAGTACATGCATCATAACCATACATGCATTTGCACCACACAAATACAGTGAATTGACCGTCTTTTCCAGCCAAGCACTTCTTTACCGACCCAAACCATCTGGTTATAACCGCGCTGAACTCCCTGACCCTCACCAACCCATCCCTTGCATTGGATGTCGAGAACAAGATTGTCTTCCGCCGACCAGATGCGCCCCGCAAGCCGAACAAGGTTTCCATCGTCACCGGCGGTGGTTCTGGCCATGAACCCGCCTTTGCCGGCTTCGTTGGCCAAGGTCTTTGCGATGCTGCTGTCGCTGGTACCATCTTTGCCTCGCCCTCTGCCGAGCAGATCCGCAGAACTGCCATTGACCGCGTCCCCACTGATCAGGGTGTGCTGATCATCCCGAACAACTATACTGGCGATGTCCTCAACTTTGGCATGGCCACTGAAAAGTCGCGCGCGGCAGGCATAAAGACTGAGTTCTTTGCCATGGCCGACGACGTCGGCGTTGGTCGTACTAAGAGTGGTAAAGTTGGCCGCCGTGGTATTGGTGGTGGTATCTTGATCTTGAAGCTAGCGGGTGCTTTGGCTGAAGCTGGGTAAGTCTGCGAATTCATTGTGATGGCATCCTAATGCTGCCATGAATCAAAGTATGAGTGCTTACGTTACGTGCTTTCCAGTGGCTCTCTGGACCAGGTCTATGGTCTTGTCCAGCAGACCAACGACAACCTCGTCTCCATTGGTTCTTCTCTGCAGCATGTTCATGTCCCTGGCCGTGGTGTCCCCGAGGATTCCATCGCCAGCGACGAAGTCGAAGTCGGCATGGGTATTCACAACGAGCCTGGATCCCACCGCACCAAGTTCGAGCTGGTTGGTTTGATCACCACCATGCTTCGCCAGCTTCTGGACCCCAATGACTCTGACCGCGCATACATCACCTACACCCCCAAGGATAAGTTCGTCCTCTTGATCAACAACCTGGGTGGTGTCAGCCCCATTGAGCTGTCCGGTATCCTCGACGAGGTCCACCGCCAGCTTACCGGCAACTACAACATCAAGCCCGTCCGTGTCATTCAGGGCTCCTTCCTGACCAGTCTGAACGGCCTGGGTTTCAGCATTTCGCTGCTTAAGCTAGTAGATACCGGTCTCGGTGCAGGTAAATCCATGCTTGAGCTCTTGGATGCCCCCGCCGAAGCTACAGGATGGTCGAACCCAATCCCAACCTCGACTTGGGAGAACCGCAATGACAGCCCAGTCCAGCTCAAGAACTCCAACTTGGGCCACGAGAACCCCAGCAACCTGAAGCGTAAGCCATGAAACCACCCTTTACATCTTGATCAATAGCTTACCTAAACAACAGTGGATCCCGCCATCGTGAAGAAGGTCCTCGGCGCAGGCCTGAAGCGCGTTATCAGCGCCGAGCCCGAGGTCACTCGCTTCGATACCATCGTCGGCGACGGTGACTGCGGTATCGGTCTAAAGCGTGGCGCAGAAGCCATCCAGAAACTCCTCGACACGGCCCCGTTGAGCGACGACATCGTCAACACGGTCAACCAGATCGTCACTGTCGTCGAAAATGTCATGGACGGCACCTCCGGCGCTATCTATGCCATCTTCCTGAATGCCCTAGCCCACGGTCTTCGCGATCAGGATCAGGGCTCCCCACTGCCCGCCTCGACCGAGGTCTGGGCCAAGGCTCTGAAGCACTCCGTCAACGCCTTGGGAAGATACACCCCGGCCAAGCCGGGCGACCGAACCCTCATCGACGCCTTGGTGCCGTTCTGCATTACACTTGCCGAGACCAAGGATGGGCATGCGGCGGCTGCGGCGGCGCAGAAGGGTACCGAGTCTACTAAGAGCATGAAGGCTAGCTTGGGCCGCTCGGTGTATGTTGGTAGTGAGGACGAATGGGTTGGCAAGATCCCTGATCCTGGTGCCTATGGTCTCAGTGAGTTCTTGACTGGACTGGCGGATTCACTGTAGGCGCCTTTGCTCTTCCTGTCCTCATATAAATAGCTCTATATCTGACCCTTGGCCCTTACGGGGTTTTGTTCTAATATAATTTCATGACGGTGATGACAATGAAAAGACTCATTTGGCTTGAAAGTGAGCGTGTGCACCATGTAGAAGATTGAACCGAGACTAGATTAGAATAGGAAAGCCTCCGGGTTAGATACCATGGTAAGTCGAAGGGTGGGCACTTCGGTACTACGATGGTGTATCCACTTTGAACCCAAGGCCCTATGAAGAATGCAAGGCCTACTCTCTATCATCATTCAAGAATCCATTGCTAACCACCTCTGCTCCAAGGTAAGACGCCGACACAACAGTCCGAGACAAAGACAAAAGAATCCAAAACAACTGAACGCCGGGGTTTTCTCTTGACCCACCCATCCACTTCTCAAAAAGCAAAAAGCATGCAACCTGGGGTCAAAAAAAGCCTCGGTCACAGCTGCATACGAATGTTACCTCACGAGACAAATGCGCTGATCAGTCCGAGCTAGCTAGCGGTGACGACCAGAAGCAAGGGCAAGAGGGAGAAGAAAAAAATTCGCAGGGTTCAAGTAAAATAGAGGGTATCGAGATCGATTACATGATGGGATCTTTTTTTTGGTCCACAAGGCAACACTTGTTTGTGGATGATGTGCGGTGCAAGCAGGAGATCTTCAACCGTCCCGCAGATCCGATCGAGTAGAGCGATGGACGTGCGACGAGGGCGGGATGTGTGCGCACAATAGGCGAATCGATAAAAGCGCTCAACTAAGCAGGACCAGGATGACGGAGTCACCGCGCAGGAACCTAGAAGAAAAGAAAGTATTAGCGGGGAGCACGCAAGAATAGTCGTGGAGAGTGTCATTGCAGTGAAGACATCAATCCCAAGTAAAGATTTAGTTCAATCGAGTTCACTCACATCTTGCTGACGAAACGATCCTTGTTCACGCCCTTGCTCTTGCTACCCTTAGGCTTCTCGGTCCACATCTCCTTGACATTCTCCAGCACCATGTTGCAGTGTCGGTCAAAGGCCTTAACGCGGGCTAGCAGCTTGCGGTTGTTGCGGCAGGAGATCAGGACCTGGGTGTGTGTGCGGGTGGCGGTCTGCAGGAGGGAGAGCGGGCCGGCGGTGAGCTCGTGCTCCTCAACGAGAGCAACCTCATATTCGCTGTTGAGATGCGAGATGCACGATTAGTTTTCTGTATGCTTCTTGCATGCATCGGAATGTGACAAGGGAGGAGGGCTTAATCGGAGAGAAGGAACCGGGTCTTGTCCAATGCCTGACAATTTGACCCCGCACTTCGTCCGACTAGGCAGAAACCATGGAAGGGGGAAAGAAGAAAATGCCGGGGACATGATAGTCATCGCCTTCGGAGAGACCGGGGTGGAGGAAACGTACGTGAGCTCGCTCTTCGGCTTGTTGAGCAAGTCTCTGTAGGAGCTGGGTCAGCCAATGAAAAAGTGGGGGTGAGTCATTGAGGACATACTGAATCTTGGGGTCCGGAGCTGTCGACATGGTGTGTAGCGGTGGGAATATAAAAGGGCCTGAAGGTCTCGTCGGTGGTGGTCGTAGAACCGCGACCTGAGGTTTGACGTCACGTGAGTAATGTGTTCATGCCTGAGTGCCTGAGTGCGGTGCCGCCTTGCTGCCTTGCTGCCTGACTGGATGCTAGCGTGTAAGCCGCGCGCGATTGGCTGCGTCACGTCGCGTACACGCTTGTTTGGCGATCGTCAGATAGCTTCAACCCGCGCATGCAAGGCTTCTCTTAAACCTCCCCCAGCCATCCTCGCAGGTGCTGCAACTCCCTTTCTATTTTCCATTCCCTCCCCACCTCTCTCTCCCTCACTTAGTCACCCTTGGTAAGAGCGGTCTATCCTCTCTATCCTTTGAGGATTCTTTGCATGTCAATCACCAACTAACATTCCAGTCCTACAGACTACTCCACTCGCCTACTGCATAGCCGACCCTTTCTCCCGGACGACGAGATATTTTCTACTATTCCACACGGGGGCATTGGCTCGCTTCGACCCAGGACCCTTTTCCGAATGCTACCTGAAGTGCATTGATTATCGATTCTATTCCTCCTGTCGACCTCGAATCCCCATCTCCCCTACGACTTCCTTCGGACCCTGCCTCCTTATACCTACCTCGTATCCTCGCATTTTCTCCCTTTTAAATTATTCCTCCGCCGAGTCCTTCTATTTCCCGATTTTTCAGTGCATGGTGGACTACCAGAGTTTGTGAGATGGAATCTCAGGACGGAATCACAGTCCGCCCTATGAGGCGTATGGATCCTACCTTCGTGGGTGCTTGAGACGAAAGCTAAACAGGACAATCGAACAGTAAAGGTACTTTATACTTTCGACAACGACAATAAGACGAATTGTCTAGCTCGGTGGCCTCACGTGCTCGATATCCAAACTGCCTATTTGGACGAACAAACCCAGATTGGAGTGATCGAATTAAAAACATGCATTCAGGCAATCGTGTCTGCCAGGTTCGACCTCCTCTCCCCGTTGATTGCAATGCCCATTGGATACTCATACAATCGTACAGTCCCGAGTTGGTGGCACAGCTGGGCAAGGACTATACCGTTTACGCTTATGATTACTCGGAATACGAAACCCCCCTGGTGGGACAGGGAATGCTATCATGGGTTCTAGCTTCTGCCTCACCAACCCCTGACGCTCCTGCTCATCAGTCGAAAACCATGGTCACAGGTCGTGTGTGCAAAAATCCTCTCGGTCTTTTCACCAAAGGATCGGCCCAGGAGACCTTGGAAGTAAAGCTCCGACTGGTGCCTGTCCCCACCGTTATGCAAAGTGAATATCTCGACAGCATGCAGAAATACCGCGAACTGAGCAATGTTATCCCTCACGACTTCGATGCTCAGTCCTGGACACACTTCATGCGTCAAAATCCAGCTTTGCTGGAGCGCTCCCGGAGCCAACAGTTTGAATCCGCCTCCTCCCCTATGAATCACTCCGGCATCGAACGATTCCACCAACTCCTAAGCGAAGGGGCCACGCCCCGCGAGTTCTCGAACTACCCCGGCAACGAGTCAACCCGCTCTGCATCACCCACTCATTCTTACGGTGCCCCGAGTCGGATATCCACCCCCGGTGGAACCCGACCTTCCACACAGCAACAGCAGTCTCAATCGAAGGGCTTTACATCCAATGATATGATCCGCCCATCTTCCAGTGCCTCTATGCGCGACAGTGACTTCCAGGCTCCGAGCTATCATCACCAACGGCGAGGATCCATGATGTCCGGCTATGGCAGTGGAGGAGAAGAATCCACTGACCCTCAGCCTCGGAAGAGGGCCAAGCTCTACCAAGCAACCTGGCCCGGCAAGTCCGATATGAACATTGAAAGGCAGCCTAGCTCACTCCGGGTGCAAGCTAGCACGGCTGCTTCGGTCCGAATTCATCGCCCAACTCCAGTAAACCCTCTTCTGGCAGCAGCAGAGCATTCCAACGATGATCCAATTCGTCCACCTACGCCCATTTCTCGCCCTGGTGATCTTGCCCGCCGTGCTAGACCCTCGTCGAGCTTGCTACGGGAGTACTCGGCTCAGAGTTCCTCCTCTTATATGTCCCCCTACACCCATAGTGATGACATGGTGGCTACGGATCAAACTTCGCCTGATGACTCGCGCTATCAAGGTTTATTCGAACCGTCCTTCAATATGCCGTCGTCGCCTCCTGTCATGGACTGCCGCTTTCCGCCTAAATCAAGCCCCAATCTGCCGCCGATCTCTTTGGACACTGACTCGGGCTTCGTGAGCGGCGGCTTGGACGATATGATGGACGACACAGCTACGACGCCGGTTGAGGAAGGCCAAAGGCCCGAGCAGAGTGCCACTGACCAGGCCCGGTCTCGCTCTGTCCGATCCGCTGTCCAAGCTAGCTCTCCGGCCAGCACCACCGACATTATGCCACAAAACAAAAATCCTTCGTCATTGCAAGTTGTGAAGCAATCGAACCCTCGACGACCACTTCCGCGAACGCAATCGTGCACTTCTTCTAGACCCAGCTCGCGGGCTGGCACACAATTTACCCCGAAACAACTCGCCCCAGCACCGATATCTCAGAGTGAGCTCGAACATATGCTGGCTACAATTCCGGCCAGCGATCCAATTGGTCCTTCTCACCCCCCTCTTGTCCACTCTCAAACATGGGCTGGACCCATGAGTGATTGTTATGCTCAAACCCCGGGAGTATCGGCCCCACCTCCCAGGAGTGGCAGGAATCGCAAAGGTGATTCATCAAAGCAGGCAAAACGGATCCAAACACGATTAGAATCTGCGATCAGAGATGGACAGATGCCTCCTTATTGCGAGAACTGCGGTTCCATTGAGACGCCGACATGGCGTCGGGCATGGTCTAAGGAATTTGATGGGGACGAGCAAGACGCTCAGGGAATGATGGTCAGCGAGCATCATCTGCTTTGGGAGACGTTGGATAAAGACAGCAATGATCGGATGACAAAGTTCAAGATCTACAAAAAGACGCTTCTCGAGGATGACGTTGACTTTGTTCAAGTTCTGCTATGCAACCCTTGTGGGCTGTGGCTCTTCAAGGCCAAAACCATGCGCCCAGAGAACAAGTGGAACAAGCAGCCGGCCGAAAAGATCGGCGAAAAGAGACAGCGTCCTTCCAGAAAGCGCAAGCAGAGCGGCGGCCCTCTCTCTAAGCCTTCCCTTCGCACTCGCAGCAAAGTCGGAACAAGTGAAGTTGCTGCCTCATCTCCCGCCCCAACCGAGGCTTCATCTGTACAAGCCGATGAGGGCGCAACCCCTCAACTGGAAAACGCACATGATGAAAATCATAACGAGGCCGACGATTGCGAAGGGTCCGCCAATAAACGTCGTCGGGCCAACAGCGCTGAGCCACCGCGGTCTGCCGACTCTGGCAGGGGTCGCTGGGAGGGTCAGGATGCTGTCGAAGCCCTCAAGCTTGCGATTCAATCTAGTCCCGCAAGGAACATGGAGTCACGGAAAGTTCCTTCGACAGACGATACCAAGCTTACTCCCAAGCCTGTTCGACGGGCCCTGTTCCCAACGGCCCAGCACGATGGCCCCTTGAAAGAACTGGATGCCTCATTCATCAACAGCTGCTCTCCTCGACGCAGTCCTCGCATCGTTTCCACCTCCCGCGAGGATAAGCGTCAACAGCAGAAGGAAAACCAAGGACCTCCCGATGAGCAGCATCTTGATCACCTCTTTGAGAGCCCCTCGATCGATTTCGATCTGCCCACCAGCCCCACTCCTCGTCGACGCAATCCCCGTGTCAACGCCATGCATGAGAGGCGTCACTCCTTGCCTTCCAACTCTCCCACTGCCAGCAGGAAGAGGGAAGTCGGAGCGGTCGCAACCGCAGCCCGCCTCACTGCAGAGCGCCTTCAGCGTGCCCAGGAGGGTCAGAGTAGCACACGATCTACCCCTCGCCAGAGCCGCTCTCCCAATAAGAATGGCACTACGGGGGTCTCTGATGGCGGCCCTCAGCCAGAGGTCTTCAACTCTCTTGATGGAATGATGCTCGATATCTTCGATGATTCCAATAATCCTAATCTCGACCTGGACGATGGCTGGGCGGAATGGCTCCCCTCAGACTACGTTTCCCCCACCGGATCTGAAGATGGCCCGGCCCCTTCAGAGGACCTGATCAATGCCATCCTCTCCGATCCCACCACCGCCATGAAGGAGAACCTCCATGCCTCCGAATTCAACCTCTTCAATTTTGAGCATACCGATGTTCCTGACTCAGGCTTCTTCAGCTCCGATGCCCTTCAAGGAGATGGTTCGGGTCTTTCATCCAAGGTCCAGCCTGCTCAGGAGCAACCCAGTGAACAGGCAAACACACCTAATGCCTAAATCACTAATATCTCTTTCTTTTTTATTCCATTTTGATTGTTCTTTTTAGCGACGGCGTTTTGGTTAGGTGGTTGATTTCATTGCATCCCACATTCATTATAGAGGCTTTACATGTTTATCTGGTACTTATATCTTCTTTTGACATGTTTGAAGTGATGACCAGAAGTACCTATAGTTGGACTTCAATGCCGCTCACTGCACTGATAGTGCTACTCGTTGCTTGGCATACCCCTTGTCCCTTCGGGCAACCAACAACAAATTTTACGAATGACAATGAAATTCAAATAAAATCAAGCTTCACAAGCCCAGTCGTACTATCTTGCAAATTCCTTAAGAGCCATGGCAGGTGTTAGAAGATACAGATTTCGTTCAAGATGAGGCTCTTTTTCATTAGGCGTAAGCCATGTATCTGTACCTATGACCTCTTTCGACGCCTTCCTCATCCAACCTCAATCGATATCTTCGGAGGCTACAGCCACGTCCAATTCGAAATTGGATGCGCCGCGGCCACCTCTATTTCCTCAGGCTAAGCCCATTGAGTTGGGTGGGCAAATGCACAGTTCACTAACAAGCTCTATCCTCCGAGAAGACTCTAACACAGTCCCACTCGAATCTCTGTCCTTCAACTACCTTCATGGAAAAGGATTTTACTCTAACGGACTCAATTTCCAAGGAACAATCGCGGGGCCCCCCGTCCCTACAAACTGAATCCATGGGACTTGGACGAAGAAGGTCACTTTTGGCGGCTGCCTCCCGGCAACATAGATGGCTTAACGTTTCTCTCGCAGTCCCGCTGTGAGAATCTCAAGTCCTTTGAACTACGCACCATTAGTATACCCCCCGAACTCTCTTTCTATACACCACCCGAATGGTGTTGGCGCGATACTGAGCTTCACGATAAACTAGCCTGGTTTTTCGAAGCCGTTCACCCAGTCCAGCCCTGGGACCACCGGAGAGGGGGGGCAGTGGCCCTGATTTATGAGACAGGGACGGTGGTCTTTGGGACGGTGAAAGCGACTGTAACTGCGACTGTGATTGCAAGTGTGGCGGCGCCTGTTATTGCGCCGATTGCGCTAAAACATCATGGTGGTACTATAACGAACTATGCCGCCGAGATTTAATCATAACATCGTGTGTAGTATTCTGGATCTGACTGACGAAGAACGGAGATAGAGGATGCCAATATCAGAACTACGCAGTGACTTGGTTCTTCTATAGATGCCTGGTAGCACCTAGGACAAGATACGGACTGCCCATCTGATTGAAGACGAGTCGAGCCGGTCAAACCCGCAGCATGTTTCCATTCTTCATTCATATGAATCGTTTACTCGGCATCATAATAGATCGCCTTGAAGCGATGCGTAGCTTCGACAACCTGCTCATAGATTTTGTAGTCTATTCGGGAAAAAAAAAGAGAGAGAAAAGAATTAGTAGAGCGTCGAGACTCAGATTTCTCATAGAGAGAACTCACCACAATCCGCAGGGTTACCCCAGTCCGTCGTTCCCAACACTCGAACACCAAGACCCTGTGAAAGGTATCGTCAGCAGCCAATCAACCAATGAGTCCCTCCAATATCTCGGTATCTTGAGATTCAGGTCCTAAGCCATTCGATGCCGGATATCAATCCAAACGTACCTGACCGCCGTCCAGATCAGCAACTTTGCCCACAACCTCAATCAATTTCCCCATTTGCAGATGCGAGTCCGGCTTCAAGATAAGTGTGACATCGCCATTGTTACCGCATGTGATTGTCGCCGTGTCGCCGCGGAGCGAGCTCACAGTGCCGAGAATGCGGATGGTGTGAGTTGAGCGTTGGCCAGCGCTGGAAGGGTGGAAGGCGTTGAGGTGGGCGGGGAGAATGCGTGGGGTTTGGAGAGACATCTTGCTGGTTGATTGTGTTTCGGAGAAGTGTCTTTTTCCTGGATGAAGATGGGATACAACCAGAGCTGGAGGGGATTCGGCGGCGTTCGCGGGCGACGCGGTGCGCGGGACGCGTGGTCACGTGCCGAGCTGGGTCATCAAGGAGGACATACGATATCTAGTATGAAATACCTGCTGAAGCATATCTGATAGGTCGCAGTATGCGATTTGGCGAAAGCACGATGTATGACAGCTCCAATCTCCAAGAGGTATACTCGGGTGTTCGTGGCTACGCTATATAAAGGCACTTTCTCGACGAAGGGGAAATACTCCAAGTTGATGAACAGAAATCTTCTACCATGAAATTCAATCTATCTTTCAAAATATGGTATCAAGTTTTAAAGTTATGGCATCTATCTCTTCCGTACAAACTTCAGAAAACCAGCCACACTCCAGCTGAAGGGGTTTCAGGTTCCCATGCAGGGACACAAACTACTGACACTCAATTCTGTTCCAGTCCACCCAATGCACATATGTTTCCCACTCCTACCCTATATATATGATGACATGTCCCAATTGATGAGTAACCAGAAGGATAAGTGAGGATGTGAGTGACATTGGTTGTTGCCAATGGTAAGTCATGGGAAATTGCAGGTTTATATGGTGGATGATGTCGAGCATCTGCAATACTACTGAGGCGAATTTTGACAGAAGATATTACAAGGAAACCTCAAAATTAAATCACATCCAAATTCAACCTTTGAAAGCGTATTAAGGCATTGCGATCAGTCGCTACTCGATGGTATACTATAACATCACGTGATCATATCAATTTCAACCCGAAGCTCTGCGTCCTGCGCCAGTCCAAGCCAACAACTTTGAACCTCGCGACCCACAAAAGCTGCCTCGATGGGAAATCCAATAGTCGTTTAATCCCTCTACCACGCCATCAAACTTGCGACACACCTCTCCCACTCGTATCTAATATCGCCTCACCTATCTCACAGCCATGCCTCCTCCGCTTCCATCACACCACCGCGGGATGACCGCGAACCCGCTTAAGCCCGTCGGCCGGTACCGACCAGGAAAGGCGGTCGTTGAGGAGGAATCATCGGAGGAAGAGGAAGAGGAGGAAGATGTCGAGGCGCAAAAAGAACAAGAAATAAGACGACAAGCTGAGGCGCGGCGCCGACGGCAGCAAGCTCCTAAGGCGAGCTCGTTCCCAGCGGGGGCGGCCCCGAAGGCTCCAGAACAAGACGATGACGAAGAGGGGTTTGTTACTGAGGAGGAAGAGGATGATGAGCCCGCCCCGGCGCAAGCTCCGCAAAAAGCTGCACCAGCAGTGGGATCCGACAAGCCAGAAGTCTCAGCGTCGAAAGCTGCAGCTGCGCCGGTAGCCGGACCACAAGAAAGTGAAGAAGAGGACGATGAGGAAGAAGAGAGTTCGGAGGAGGAAAGCAGCTCAGAAGACGAAGCGCCACGGAGAATGTTAATTCGACCTACATTCATCAAGAAAGATAAAAGAGGCAATGCCCCCGGACAAGATGCCAGTGGACAAGCGCAGGCAGCTCCCGGTGCGACAGACTCAGCAGCCGAAGATGAGAAGCGCCGCGCGCAGCGACAAGAGAAAGCAGATCAACTGGTACGGGACCAGCTCGAGAAGGAAGCGATTGCGCGCTCTGCCGGAAACCGAGCCTGGGACGACGACGAGCTCGTGGAGGCCGAGGAGGAGGGAGCGATTGACGACCGTGACGGTCTCGACCCGGAAGGAGAATACGCGGCATGGAAACTACGGGAATTGAAGCGAGTCAAGCGTGTGCGTGAGGCAATCGAAGAAGCCGAGAAGGAACGCGAGGAGATCGAACGACGTCGCAACCTCACCGCGGAAGAGCGAGATGCCGAAGACCAGGAGTTCCTAGCAAAGCAGAAGGAGGAAAGAGAAGCTACGCGTGGCGAAACTGGATTCATGCAACGCTATTTCCACAAGGGTGCCTTCTTCCGCGACGACTTGGAGCGCGAGGGTCTTGATCAGCGGAATGTCATGGGACGGCGGTTTGCAGATGATGTCAATCGCGAAACTTTGCCTCAGTATATGCAAGTTCGTGATATGACCAAGCTTGGCAAGAAGGGTCGTACTCGTTACCGTGATTTGAAGTCTGAGGATACGGGTCGCTTTGGTGAGGGTTACCAGAATCAACGACGAGATAATGCCCCGCCGATTGGTATTACGGATGAGCGATTCATGCCTGATCGAGGTGATGAGCGTGGACCGACGGGGCCGACGGGAGCCAATGCCAGTATGGTTCGGTCGAGACAGAGGTCCAAATCTAGATCACGCTCTCCGCGACGAGACCGAAACGATCGAAGTCGGTCCAGAGAGCGGCGGAAACGCAGCCCCTCGCCATATGAAGACCGGGACAAGCGCCGGCGCGTGGATAGCTCTTCATGATGATCACCTTTTTTATGACGGAAGCAAACACTGCTTCCTTTCTAATTATCCTATCGGCGTTTTTTGGCGGAATTTATGATAAAAGTTGCATGGGCGACCTTGGCTTGTGTCCGACATACTAGCATTTTGAGCAAAAGGTACTCACCCACGTCTGGACTGGGTATAAAAATCTAACGTTCCCTCACCGGGAGGGCCTGTATTGTTGATATGATATTGCATCGGCGGAGTGCCAATGAAGACTTTGTACATTAAATTCCACGGGTGGTGTCTAGGGCTAGCCATCTTCAATCAAGTGCCGCCCTTCGTGCATGCATAACTTCGTCAAGTAATCGCAACTGGCATCTAGATCCATATGGCTCTTGGCACGTGGGGAGAATTGGTGCCCAGGAATCGACGAACAGGCTGTGTGCGCCGAAGATCAAGTGCCGTTTCGACCCAATCGCAAGCCAGCAAAGTGACCTCCAATATAGGTCGCTCATAACCGTGGGAACGGTGTATTCCAATGGCCCATATATCGCTTATTTGATACCAGCCCGCTCCAGCACCTTTTCCCTCTCCATGACACTGTCACCGAAGCGCAGCAAGAACACTGTACGGCTGGGCCACATCTCCGTAGGCTGATTATGGGCTGAAACCTTGGCTTCGAAGCCGCACCCATCGCAGACTCCCTCAATGACACCGGCAATGTAAGCGGCGCAGTTGAGCATGTTCATCTCGCGTGGAACACTGATATACGTATTCACCAGGGGGTCATTATCGGTGATCATGTATTCATTGGGTGTATCCGGTGAGACGGAATGTTCGAGAGCATCAGCGGAACGCTGGAAAAGAAGCCTCCAAAGGGGACCGTGGATGAGATGTAGGAGGGGGAGAATTCGGAGAGGGCGATTTGGCGGGGACGAGGAAGTCGATGAGCTGGAGAGAGCAGAGGATGAGGTAGATGTAGAGCGGTAAAAGAGGAGGTCAAGGAGGCGGAGACCGAGGGGGTATCCTTGTTCGTTTAATCTGGGCGTTGTCAGTCATCTTGTACTTTACCCTTTTTATGAGGCAAGGCAAAGTGCGGGCACAATGGCCCGGCCAGCCTGTAGAATTGGACCTTACCGTTTCTCCAGATCTTGGATACCCGTTACCCTCCGTTGGGCGTATGTGACCATCTCTGCGAAGAGGTAGGCGAAGCTGGCCCGGCTAAGCTCTCCATTGCGGCTGCGGTTGAGGTGTCGATCGTAGATGGTCTTGCGATTGGAGGGCACTCGAAGACCGGACGTCGACTGTGGGGTCAAGGAGGGCTGCGGAGACTGTGGATTGTCGGTTGATGCGGACTGGGGAGTGCCCGTGTTGCTGTTGCTGATGGAAAGCATGGAGACGTGTCTGGGCGGTGCCGCCATGGTGTGTGTGCGCGTGTTTGCGAGGGCGTGAAACAAAGGTATCTTCCGATGCAAATAGAATCAACAATGAAGGCCCAGGAAAAGGTAGGCGGAGCGATGTGATCAAGGTCGAGGGGTCATGGTAATCGGTGCTTGAGGTCGGAGCAGGGGAGGGAGTCTCTGAGAGTCGGGGAGTTGCTGCGATCTACGGTGGAGCACATCCGCCTCGGGTGCAGCCAAGGGGAAGAAAGCGGCCAAGGGTAATTTCGTGAACCACCACAGTTACGTGCTTTTGCTTAGGAAAGACTAGATTTACAAGGTTTACAGGAAACAGATAGACGGTATTTATGGCAATGTGATTCATTCATTCAGTCTAGAATACGAGGGAAACGTGACATCCACGCAGCGCAGTCCCATGCAATGATCAAGATTCAGAGCAACGCAGTCAGGATGAGCGGCGGCAGCGACAGTCCCCAAATGTATCAAAGTAATTGTGTTATCCAGTTCGGGGAATGTATTGCCCACGAGTTATGTGAAAGAGATTTCTGTTCGGAAGAACCAGCAATGTTAGCGAGGTTCATCGGTCAAGATGGAAGTGCAAGAAAAAATAAATCCGTTGACCAGCGCATTCAATCAGACATCCAAGGAAGATATTGCGCACAGTGCCGTCTATCATTAGGTTCGAGCGACGACTAGCGTGGAAACTGCGAATGTAGGAAAAGCTTTTCATCATAGAAGGGCCAGAGGCCCGGCTGGTACGGTGGTGGTGCAAATGCGAGAAGCAAAAGAAAAAAACCGAAAAAACTCTGCGACTTACCAAGTTAGTGTGGTGAGAATATAAAATGTTGCTGTGTGTTTTCCCTCATTCCCAACGTCCAGGGTGGCAAGAGAGCAGCATGAAGCTTCTTGCGCCTGAATCGTTGGGTGAAGAAGATGTGGGAAGGAAGAAAAAAATTTCGGGGCGCGGCGCGGCCTTTTATAGGCGGTGCAGCTGCCCCGGAAACCAGACCCTCACAAGTGGGAAGCTTCTAGGCGATATCCACTCGAGAAAAAATTGGATTGTTCGCGGTACAGAGACGATGAGAACCATCTCAGGAAATAGTTCAATAAAATATCGAAGATTGGGTATTTAATGTTTCATATTTAATATTGATAGTATACTGCCCCCCCTATGGAGTTTCCCGTGCATGAGCTTGGAAACCTCTCTCTACACTTGGTTCTGTTGTTTTTTATTCAAATAATTGCTTTGAGTCCTTAATAGCTTTAGCATGTACGGGCCTGTATGTACTCCCAGTCTAGACCATCCAGTGGCCGTTGCAGCCCAACAGAAAGCGAATTGAAACGATATGCCAGAGAAAGAAAAAATCACAAATCTCGATGTGGGTCCACTACTTGTAGCTCTTCTGCTTCTGGCGTGAATTCCAGTTGAGAGTTTTCGAGATGCTATGCACCCAGTCCTCGCCCCGACGCCCTTGAGGGAGTACGTTAGCAAATGGATACCTTGAAGCTGACACTGTCACGTAGTCTCCAGGGTGCAATTCAACCCTACAATCAGATGTTAGCGGATCGTCGTCTGAGACACCGGTTTAGATATCTACGCAAGAAGCTCACCTCTCTCGACCATCAAAACTAGCCCAAGAACTCGTGCGAGCATTATAAGGCACGCCCATTCGTAGCACAATGGTATCTGGGAGAATAATCGGGCGGAACGATAGGGTGTGGGCGCAAATGGCGGTAACGAGAATAACTGGATTTTCGGGGTGCGAGAGAGAACCACCGGCAGCGAGGTTGTACGCTGTTGAACCCGTCGGGGTCGCAATACAGATTCCATCGGCAAGTAGAGTGGTAAAATGCTCGTCATCACCGAACAGTTCGATGTGAGACATGGCTAGTAAAGGTGGTTAGTTGCGGAGGCTTGCAGACCGGTAGAAAGACATACTTGGATTTGGCCCGCGGTCAAGAACCACGTCATTCAGAATCTCATACACTCGATCAGGTGTGTGAGTCAATGTGTCTTCCCCTTCTTCACCAATCAGTTCTTCAACCAGGTCTCGGCTTGTCAGCGACCTAGCATGAGGATCCTTCAGCCGCGCTTTGCTTCTCATAATGGTACACTCGAAACGTAACCGGAGACTGACGACAACGCCATCCCGGAACGCATTCCCCAGAATGCGTTGGTGATCAGCAAAATCGAAATTGGTCAAGAACCCCAATGAGCCGAGAGCGAAGGACAGAACCGGCGGGACGATACGCTGGAATAACCAACTAGTGTAGAGTACCGTTCCGTCACCACCCAGCGTGATGACAAAATCAAACAGATGTGGCTGATCCTGCGCGAGCTTTGGGTCCCAGAACTTTAACCGGTCCTTGGCTGACGAGTTCTCCTGCACCAGTTGTAGGGTTCCAAAATCCGGGTGTGTTTCCATCCGCCTTTCGACATACACATTGTAAAGAGTATCACGGTCCTTGGAGAGAAGCCACCTCGTTACACTCCGCGTCAAGCTGACAAGCGATTCATCATGTGCCTTGCTGACCACGAAGACATTCTTAACGGTGAGCTTGAGCTTAATGCTACCGAGCTTTTTCGATAACTTGCGAACATTCCAAGCCATATCTGACAGTTGGCGCTTAGTCAAGTGTCGAGATTGAATAATCGTAGGAATCGGCTTCATGCTTTCCCCATCACCATCAACCATCGACACAACATGATCGTCATCAAGAAAATTCGTATCAACTGCCGGTTCGTCCTCGTTGGACGTACGGATCACCTCCTGCGCCTCGTTGGTGATCTTAGGAGGTGCTGCCCATTCCCCCGCAATAAGCGAGTGTACATAGCAAGCAGTCGTTTTGTCATGCTGATCAAAGCGACATCCGATACTCGGCTTCTCCATCGTTACCAGTGAGGATTTGCGGCGGTGGCTCGAGTCGGGATAGAATACGACCTAGAAGGGACATGGCAAATCTTAGTATGGCACGGTGAAGGTAGGTAAGTAAAGTATCACTTACTTCTAGCCGGTTTTGTGTTTCGGAGTCACTGGCCCCTCCGTCCACGGGGTAGCTCTATGATGCATGGGTCAGTTTGCTTGCGATGCCCCGCGTAAACGTTTGCGGCACACACGTACCTCATCCACAACGGGCAAGGCCTTCCTGTCAGGATCCATCGCGCAAATAATGTAGGCTTCGTTACTTGGCGATCAGGCTGCCATTTTGCGTGGCTTGGATGGGATCTTGCTGGTCAAGGGTCGGTGGGATGCAAACGGTGTGGTTTGGAAAGAAAGCGGGTATGACGTCGGTCCGCTCATCCCCTCGCGTCTCCCGCGTTGCGCGCATTATAATACCTCGAAGGAGGGGGTCGGCTATCTATATCGACCGTGATTTCTTTGTCTAGGGATGTTTGATGTTTTCTTTGTGCAGTCGAGGCCCGAAGCTGCCCTAGCTTGGCTTCTGGAGCTTTTACCTCGGATAAAATCGATTTCGGTGGGATACGAAGATCCCCCGGAATGGAATGGGGTCCGCAGTCTAGACTCTTGTATTTTGCATTGCTTTGCTAAAACTACATGGAATTTTTCATCTCTCTCAGAGCTGCCATCACATCCACCGGCTTGGTCTTGCCAGTTACCTTCTGGATTTCGGGGTCCTGCATTTCAGAGTCAGAATCTAGGACGTGTTTGGTTGGGAAGAGGGGCTTGAATACATTGACACGCATGAACACGTTGTGGAGCTATATCTCTGTGTCAGTATTAATTGAGCGAATAGAAACTGTTATGACACATACCTTCTCGTCGCCAATGGTGAATTTGCCTTGCGTTTGCTTATTTGCCTCAGCGAACGCCTGGAGTTTCAGGATGGGCTCGGATTGGGACACATGAGCGCAGAACTTTACGTTTGCCTTGGTGTACTCATGGCCAGGCTGGACAGTATTAGTAAAGGTACATCATGGGCAGTTCAAGAAACATACGTAAACCTTAGTGTCATCGGGCAGCGATGCAAGCGTCTCGTTCAATGCCTTGTGCATCTCCTGAGCATTTCCCTCAAAGAAGCGACCGCAGCCTAAAGGTGTTAGTTTCAAGAGAAACAATACAAGAGCCTGGACCGTAGGGAATCCATACCGCCAATGAACAACGTGTCACCAGTAAAGACGACACGCTGGTCACCGTCTTGCATAAAATAGCAGATACTATCTTGGGTGTGGCATGGAGTGTGCAGTGCCTTAACTGAGATCCGGTCTCCAATCTTAAACTCCTCTCCGTGAGCAGGACTCTGTGTAACAGACTGGCAATTCTTGCCGCCAATGACAGGGAGCTTGCCAAATTGGCTCAGCTGTATTATATTAGCGGGAGTAACTTCTAGGTAAATCCTGGACATACCATGTCATTGTTGCCACCGGCATGATCCCAGTGGCTGAGTAGACCAGTCAGCATTGCCTTAGCAGTATCACTAATAGACAATAAATTGATTTGAATACATACTGGTGCGTGTTAACAATTGCTGTTAGGTTGATCTTTCCAGACTCAATCTGGGACTTCAGCTCTGGGGCCACTCTATCGGAGGAGTTGTAAGTACTCTGCTCAGTCCGCATCGACCAGGGAGTGGAGTCGACTCACTCAGGAGGATTGGCGGGGTCAATGATGACGGAATGCTTCGTGGGCTCATCTGTGACCAGGTAGGCATAGTTGTTGCCCTTCCCCGTCCCTATATCAAAAGGAAATGTCAGTTTACGGCCATCTCGATAATTGCTGACCGCGGGAATGTAGTGCGGGCCGGATATCCACGTACACATAGGAATCGACTGGACATGCATGTTTCTGGCTGATTGGAAACTATATGGACGAGAAATGAGGAACCGGGTCGCTCTTGTGAAACTCATCACCAACAATGGTAAGTGCGGGGGGAGGCCGTTGATATCATTGCACTCGCTCCAAGCTAAGCTCCGGATTACACAGCAACGTCATGCGGATTAACTATTTTCCCGAGAACTACTCGAGCTCCTTACTAATTACACGCGACCTGATTCGTCTACTCTAATGATGATAGAGAAAGTCACGCAAATGAGTAATGGGCTAGAAATGCTTTTGATTTTTGTCCATTGCTGCCAGCAGCAAGGTGATGATGGTAAATTACATAGATCTAGTTGGCTGAAGAGATCCCCAAAGGCCGACTGTCCCACTTTTCGAGAGGCTCCCATCCATGCCCACGTAGTTTCTCCGTTATATCAGACTCGACATGCGTGGAGCCCCTCGATGAAGCTCTCTTCTTGAAAGAAGTATTAGAGATGGTAGGGGAGGCTTTTGTGCTGCTCCCCTTCTTTTCCAGATCTTTGATGAGCATCTTGGTCCAGTGGCTAGAGGTTTGTTCGCAAGCACTAATAACATAACTGCGAGGGAAAAATGGCCGGTAGATTCCCCAGGTAGAAGAAGTCGACAGATGGCTTAACCATAAGTAGAGAGCTTCTGCGTACGCATTCTTCGGGGAGTCATTTGCGGGGTCGAAGGCCAGTTTATTTACCAGCTCTTCGGCAAGATATGTGACGAAAGAAGAGCTTCCCTCGGTGATTTTCAGCAGAACTGGGTCACATTTCTTGAATATGCCAGTCAGTGATTCCCCGAGTCTATTGGCATTGTTAGCATATAATCCGGCGAGGCATGAAATCTATATAAAGCAGTCCCTAGCGCAAAACTCACTTTCGTTCAGAATCAATCAACACAGACGCTTCCAGGAAAGCAACAGGCAACAATCGCACACCCTCATCCGACGTGTGGCATGTCGAAACGAGCTGAGTTGCAAGTGCATCATTATGATCCCGCTTCCGCTTCTTTTGCAATTGCTCCGATCCGGTCGCAAATTGTCGCAGAATATCACTCAAGGTAGTCCTGATCGAAGCAATATCATTGTATTCAATCGCAGGCACATCACCGAGCTCCTCGATTCCGGCCCAGTAGTTATCCCAGAGCCACTCGAGAGACCGCTGCGAGGCTTTGCGCAGCACAACTAGCGACGGAGGCTCGCGGTGAGTTGCCTCATGGCGTAGCTCGACAAATGACGCTGGCAGGCCCAGATCAACAGCACGTTGGAACATGGTCCTGCGCTGGCCATGAATCTTCGTATCCACAAGGCCCGTGACGAATCTAAAACGTTGTCAGTACATAGCGAACCGGGAAAGAACAAAAATCAATCTCGCAGGAGCATTGGCAACATACCGACAGAAAGCAGCCGAGTAAGTCGCCCGAATAGAAAAAATCGAGTTATGCTGCGCATCGTCGTGAAGAATTGCATCCGTCAGCAGCGCAGTTGCTTCAACATGGTGCGGCACATTTCCACGCAGCTTCCATGCTTCAACCTAAAGTAAAGCATTAGCACAAAGCAAAGTAATCAATTCTGGGTATTTTACATACCGTGGCGCAGGCATGCGAGCGCAAGTCCGGGCCCTCATAAGAGGCTGACGGGTAAAACTCGTTCCGCACGTCGAGTAATTGGGACTTATCCTTCCAGGCAGTAAAGATGACCTTTGCCATTTTGACGAGCCAAGGAATTTACCGATTTAATTCTCACTGGATTTGGACGTGCGAAATCGACTGTTGAAGATGTCTTTCCCGCCGATGAAATATTTTCGGAAGGTGGTTTTTCCATCGGGAATGTTTGGCCGAGCCTCTCGTCCAACCAAGTAGAACCTCACTCTTGTCCTCCTTCACGTATTAAACGAGCTACTATCGTATCAGCAAATAAGTCGCCCGTGTCTATCTCGGCTTAGTACACCCGCCCCCCTCTATCCCCAAAATACTTCCTAAAAAAATTAGAAGCGATCGCTAAGACCTTTTCATCCAAGTCTGGCACGCCACACCCAAATCTCCATCTCGCTTCGAGTCCCAGACTCCCAGCCCCCCTCTTTATGTCCGTCCCCTTCTGCTTTTCTTGTTCCAAGTAATGCTCAAATTCGGATTCGGTAATACAGACTGCGAGGTTCTGCTCCTTTACCGCGATCGTCTTTTAAAAGCGATCGATTTGCAAAGAATGTTCACTAATATCTCACACCTCATTGCGCCTTGAATCCAATTCTATGCATGGCGAGGTGATGTTCCCCGTGCAGACACTAGCATGGCATCCTTGCAGATTGAAAAGTTTGTCCGCAACAGTACATATTTAACAAGTTGCATCCGAGGTTTTGCATGCAGCTCCTTCGAGATCTTTATCGAGGCTATTGCTGCCAGTTGCCGGGGGAAACAAATGTGGAATCTTGCAGTCGAGTATGTAAGACTGAGCCCATGCAGAATTGGCTAACGGGAGCGACGAACCAATGCCATGAAAGTACATACCCGGGACTCGCATCGGTTTGATCTGTATAATATTGATCTGCAAGGTTCAGGTGCAGTATGCGATGAGCGAACGAGCAAGCAACAGACTTCGGGTTTAGCCGTATTGAACCCCGACAGGAGTCCTTGAATCTGAAGAACTACTGGATGCAATGCAAATGCACACCCTGACGGCCCCGCATCATTTTGAATAGCACCGGTCGCGAGAATCTCGACATATCCGCCTTATTTGAAGCATACTCAGTCATGTCCGATACGTCTAGTTGGGGGGGGGGTTTGAGCACCGGTGTCACATGTGTAAAGATATCGCTTTGTTCTAAAGACTAGCAGCACAGCAGCACAACCAGGCCATTGGAAATTGGAAATTAGCCAGTGAGGAAATCTGAGCGATAAAGCTTGGGTCCAGAGCTCGTCCAAAAGTGAGGGTGTTTTGCCGAAGCCGAGGTGAGCCAGCGACCAATCAGCGACCCACTGGCCGGGCTTGGCTTCCAAAAGGCGTAATGGTAATCTACACAGGAATATATGTAGAGTCAAGATAATTGGTGAGGTAATTTGATTGTATTGAGAGACTAGCTTCTCACTAAAGTCTCAAAAAGCAACGTGGTTAAGCCACGGCTTCATAGCTACGATATTCCCAGGGTATCCATCCTATGCATGCCAACTCCGTCGATTCGAAAAAAGTAAAACCAACACGAAACTCCTCGCTATGCCGCTGTCGTACCAAACAATAACATAAAAGAAAAATACAAGGTCGCAGTAAGAAGAAGAAGAAGAAAAGAAAAAGCAATCAAAGGATAGGCTTTAGATCCAGCCGCCGTACCCATAGCTCATGCAAGACTGGTTGAAGTTTGCAAATGGCTGTGCAACAGGCATCGACTGCTGATCGAGATCATCATGGTCGAAGAAAAACGACTTGTGAAGAAGATTCAGGCCGGATTTGGAGGGTTGTTTGGGAATTGTCATCTGCGGTTGGATCATGGTCGCAGTCTGCTCGGGCGAAATTTGCTGAACCGGCTGTAGTGTGTTACTCTCATCCACATCATCATCGCTGTCGTCCTTCTCATCGTCGGATGGTGAAAAAGTTTCCTCCAGCTTCAAGCCCTTTCCTAGCGATCCGGGTTGAGTTTGGGCTAGAGATCGGTCGGGTTGGTTGTACAGCCCCATACCAACTAGCTCCTCCTCGGCTTTGCCGTCTTTCTTAGGCTGAGTTGAGGTCGAAACATCTTCAAATTGTTGAATAGGAAGAAAATCTGGCGTTGATGGTCCGCTGAGTTCACCAGGTGATGGTACACTCGCATAGCTGGGGCAAGTCGTTTCCGCTAGAGGAATGTTGGCCATCGACAACGTATCCAGAGACCAACCGTCGGAGGTGGTCTGGTGTTGGGCCATGCTCGAGAAATCGCCGTTGGTGGTGGTGACATCCCAAGCTATCTGCTCGACCTGCGAGCCGGGCATCGATAGCGCGGGAGTCGGTTGAGGCATGGGAATTGCCTCCTGCATAGGATCCGGATAGACGGGGAGATAGTCAGGCGAATAAGTAGGGCCAGCTGACATAGGATAAGGCACCATGTTGTCGGCGGCGTAGACGGGGAACGGGGCGTTCATCTGATCTGGGACGCCTCCCATGCCGGGGTAAATCTCCGATGCGAAGTCGGGAAGATATGACGAGGTCGAAAGGCCGCGGGTCCTGTTTGAAGATGGGTGCCAACTGATCGGGCGAGAATTCCGGGCTGCGGAGGCGAGTAGAGCAGCTTCCAGTGACGATTGATACTGGTTTGGCATTCCTTGCATGACGTTCTGGGCGACAGTTGTCTTCCGCCGGCCAGCAGACGAGGGACTGTTGCCCGCACTGCGAGGCTTCATGACCCGAGTGTGTCGAGGTCGGGGAAAGGCATGGGCCCAATCTTGCCTGTTGGCGGGTTGGCTATAGATCTTCTGCGGGAGCCATTGAGGGCCTGGCGAAGAGGCTGGTTGTTGATAGCAGAAATTGGCCATAAAAATATAAGAGGTAGGTACTAGAGCAGCTGAGCGTCAATAAGTTGAAGCCCAGGCTGTTCTAGGAGGATGTCCAAGATATTTAAAAAGGAAGATCTAAGGTAGCGAAAGAAGGTCGAGGAGTTGGGAGAAGGTGGATGATGTTGCAGTGCAAGGCCGATGTTCCTGTGAAGGAACAACAGCACGGGAGGAGCTTGGAGATAGACACGATGTACATGTATCAAGGACCCGGACGAAGCGGCGCCAGGGCGAGCATATTATAAGGGAATCCAGAATCCAGGGAGGCTGCGATCTACCACCCGCCCCAGCTCCACGATCCCACCGCACATGCTAAGATGACACGACGTTGACACTAACGAAACGAGCCTAGTCCCAGAACCAAATAAAGGGCCGGGTCATGATGAATCAGAGTTCCACCGTTTCGGCCAACCAAGAGAGGGAGGAGAATCTTCCGGAGGTACTGGTACAAATGGTGATTGGTGAATGGTCAATGGTGAATGCACGGTGGGGATTTCCTATACGTCGCGCGCGTCTGCGTGGGGAAAAAGTAAAAAGGAAAAAAGAAAAAAGAGCAAGTCAAAAACAGAAAAAAAAAAAAGAAAAACGAAAATGGCAGAGTCAGAATTCAGTTCCATCTCCACTCTCCACTGTAGGCCAGTGGGTACCCTCACTCACACGGGCCCAGTCTGGGGCGACACAACTCCCGTTTTCCTTTTTTTTTTTAATTTCTTTTTAATTACTTTTTTCTTTAGGCCTTTTCTGGGTCATTATTAGACCTTGGATCAATCATTTTCACTTTCCATCCCAAGACTCAGGAACCTTGGCCCTTTAACCGCCCATGGAATGCTACTGGGCCCGCGATCCGTCCCGATCGACGGCCAATACTTCCTTTCCTGAGTTGCCTAGAGCTGATTTTTCTTCCGTTTCACGGAGATGATCAGCTCTGCAATAAGAATGCCAATACATGCCGACGATGTGGTAGTGGCAGTGGTAGCGGTTAGTGGTTGGCATTTCCTTTGTTCGCCATGGTCCATGGCGCCTCCCTAGGGCTCCCGGGCTCCCTAGACCCAATCCATCCCCATCCTGCAATGACAACTACATGCTACATAACGAACTACTGTTACTTGTACTGTCCTAGTTCATACATACATGCACCGGACTCCGTTACGCAAGGGTTACAATGTGATGGGATCAATTCAAGATCGCCTCGCACATCCTTCGTGTCCCTGCCTGGAATATGGACAAGGGGGGGCGAGTGGAGTCACCCTAATGTCGATGAGAGAGCATGACGGAGTCATGTCTCGACCGGATGCTTGGTCTTGGTCGTTCACGGAGCTTTTCCCAAGTGGTCTAGATTAGTGCATACGCTAGAGTCAGTCACTAAACTTGGAGAGGGGCAAACCATAGCTTTCCTGTTTTCTCTCTTCTGAGGGTATTTTAATACATGCCTAATGGTGGCTGGCCTGGTCGGTTCACCAGGTCGGTTTCTTTTCTCCGCTGCATGCGCCCTCTTCCATCCGGAGTACATGATGCAGGAGATGCATCATTGCCACCGCGCGATCTTCATCTTTTCTTCCGATCCAGCCCACCCCCCTCTCGGCTCTTGATTGGGCCAATGGGATACCTAGCACCATGCTCCGTCTGCGGGTTGCATTTAGGATCGATCCCCATCGCAAAGTACATAGTAATATAACCCGTACGGCAGTCATCCTCCAGCGTCACCTGAGCTGCATGGACCACGACCTGCATTACCCGAGGAGGCGTTGTACGGGCTGGTGGATCTGTTTCATTGAGGAGGAGAAAAGGAAAAGAGTGGGAGTCGTACCGCCACCAAGTTGTTCGTGTTCAATACTGGGCGGGAAGCTCGGCAATTGCCTCGAACGTGGAGCAGTTGGTGATGGGTTTAACTCTGACTCTGACTCTGACTCTGACTCTGACTCTCTGTCCTTTTGAGTTCGCCCATCTTTCCACAGCCAAGTTGACACGAGAGTTTCCGATCGTGTGTTAGGGTCCAGGATTGGGTTTGATTTGGGGTGGTTTGATTTGAATGTGATCAGTCCCCCTGGCGCCATGATTCCTGATTCCTCATTCCTGCTTCTACACCAGCTCCAGCTTCTGCTCTCAGCCCTGAGGGCCAATTTCCAGTTGGGACGGCCACTAACGTGGCACTAGTCAACAGGGTCATCAATAGATGTGGTCTGTGAGCAGATTGGAAAAATCGGGCCAAAAAAAAGCCCCCAACCCACCCCCCGATGGGGAAACGGGCGGTAGAGCCACCATTCACAACGTGGCCGGGCGGATCTGATCGTGCTTAGCGCTGAACTGCCAAACCAGCCCTGTTCGGGCCCGGAACCGGTTTATTGAGGTCAAGTTCGAGGTCCTGAGGTCCTGAGGTACTGAGGTCCTGAGGTCCTAGACCTAGGATTACTATTCTGATTCCCTGCTATAGTAGGATCTCGTCGTGTCTACGTCTCCACGTATACCATATAGCATATACCACCCTCATCGTATCTCTTCACATCACTCACCCTCTTTTTACATCTGCCCGACTCCACCCCACGTCATGAGGCAGGGATGCCGCGCTCAGGGGACCAATGCCAAATGCAAAACACCCACCGCAAGCGATCCAAGCCCGCCTCGGAACGCATTTGCAGGGCTCCACTTCCTGCACTGTAAGTGCCACATTTGCAAAGTGAAAAATTGGAGAATGTGCCCACGGTCCATTTCCAGAAGCTCAGGGGCCAGTTTCCCCCTTGGGGTGGGCCTTGACACCCATCCCAACTTGCCGATCTCTGGAGTATGCCGCCTTGAGCACACCGCAGCAGCAGCAGCTCGCCGTCAGCAATTCCATGTATCCTGTCGAGTGCCGAGGTGGTAGAGGGGAGACCCAGGAACTTGATACCCTTGCCCTATCGTTGGTCATGTTTGGCCTTGCCGTTCTAGGCCTTGGTAACACGAACGGTACTCGGTCTGAAGTAGGAGTACATACATAACTAGACCGGATGTACGTCGTCTGCTCCGTGCCGGATGCTTTGCATTCCATATCCATAATCCATGATCGTGATCATGATCACAATCAAATCAAATCAAATCAAATCACGAAGATAATCAATGATCCATCAAGGCCGAATGAATGGCGGTCACTCTCCGAGACCCGATACCAGATCGGGTTCTGATCAGCTCTTTTGTCGCGAGCCTCTTTTTTCCTCTCATCCCCACTTCTCCTTGACCTGCGGCGTGTGCTAGTTCCTGGGCGAACTCCATTCCACTTTCACGGGCGGAGCCGATCCAGCCTTCCTTCGTCTTCCAGACGTTCTATCCGGTCCCTCTGATTTGCTCTATGGCGAGTGGGCTCTTTATCCACTTTCCCCTCGTCTCTCCCCTCCCTCCCCTTTACGGTGTAGCTCCAGTCGGGAACAGCTGCGGACTAAATCAACTTGGCTTGCCTTAGTGGCATGTCATCATCTTCTTACGGTGTAGCACCGGCCCCTCAGGGGGCAGGGGGACATGGGGGCTCTGGCGATGATGTGCTCCATGATATAAAAGAAAATCCCAAGCGTGAGGTAAGGCCTTTTAGGCCTGTGAGGGGCAAAAATGTGCTCTCTGCCCCATCCCCTCCCCTAATATCTGATCCCGGTCGGTTGGGATGGCTCAAACCCCCTTCTTGTTGCCCAGGTGGTTGCCCTGATGACTGCCCTGACTCGGACGATCCCCTACTCCGTAGGGATGTAGGCATTTGTAGAAGATGTGGATATATTGGACCCATTATTCTCCGAGCGTTGTTCTCCATCGTCTCCTAAATGGAGAAGGGGGTCAACGGTATGCAGCTGGCCCGTTGTCTCGATATGATTTGCACGGATTGGCTGAAACTAGGTCCTGCCTCTGCCGTTCTCCGGTAGGCTGCAACGCAGCGAGATGGCTGTGCTTCAGAATCGGACCATTGCAAGAGTCTCGTCTTTAGTCTGTGACAGGGCGCATCGCCCTCAGGTCTTGGACCACGCATCCGCCTTTTGCGTCTGCATCCGTATCCGCATACCCATCCACTCTACCATGATAAGGAGGCTCGATGTTTCGTCATGCATGAGGGCCGCCGGGCGCCTATCCATCGGGCACAGTCTGGTATGCAAGCCCTCTCTCACTCTCAATCAGGAGGCCCTGACGCCTGAGGCGCAACGCCACACAAGGCCCAGGTGTGAGTGTTAGTGCGAGTTTGAGTGCGAGTGCGAGTGCCAGGTGGGTCGAGGCCGATCGACATTTTTGGATCAGAGCCTAACTGGGATTCGAGGGATCAGCGGTCAAAGGAAGGTGTTGGAGATAGTATGAGTCGTCGTGCAGGTGCGAAGTGGAAGGGTTTGGCCTTGAAGTGGCTGGTTATTGGCCCAGCCTTGCTCCCAATCCTTTCAGCTTCCACTGCTTTTTCCTCTTCTTCTTCCTCCTCCGCCCCCAATCTACTCGCTACAAACTATGCTTGTGCTCGGCCAGTCCTAACGAAAGTCTGTTTCTAATATTGAGAACTCCGGGTTTGGGATGTGGTCCATGCACCTCGGATGGGACCTGGCGGTATGCTTATCCTGCTCCAATTTTCAGACTGTCTAGTCCTATTATAGGCTCAGCTGCAGGGGCCGATCCTGCTGCTCTGCGCCTCGTTCCTTGTTCCTCGTTAGTACTTGGTGACACTCAGACATACCTCCGCAACGGCCCCTCCTAGGCCGATCGGTGCCGCGAGGGTGTGCTGCAGTGAGATGGCACACACATGCCCAGCCGCAAGGCATGGCGCCGATTATCGACCTGCGGGTGATGGATGGAGGTGATGGGTTATTAATGATGGATGGTAGGTGATAGGTGATGGGATTGACTCCATCGCCACTACTACCGATGGGCTAACGGAGGGGGCCATCTCTAGCGGCGTTTGGCATTTGGCATTTGGCATTTGAACCGGTGACTGTCTCCGTCCTGGTACGCCGTGATCCATGTTCTTTGCCATTGCCATTCCTATCCCGCGCTGATGAGGAGGCTCGAGTCAGCTGGCAATCCTGGGTGCCTAGATGTCTTTCGTTTGCTGCTGACCCTTGGATATATACTTTCCACCCCCGGGCCATGCGCCCGTCCCACCGGAGAACGGTGTACGTATGCCCGTGGGCTCCGTTCCATCGAATCGATATCCCCTCAGCGCCTCCTGGGCTGTGCATCCCATCGCATTTCCCGTGTCGAGTGAGCATCGTCAGGAGTGTACATGTATCGACTCCCGTGCACAATACAATCACTCCTATACTTCGTGATCGTACCCACTCGGACAATCATCACAGCCGAGAGGAGATCTGCATCTGCAGCAATTTTAAGTGGAAACTTCCCTCTCCCAAAGGTCACCCAACCCTCGACTCCACCGCGCATCCCTTCCCAACCTGCTCAGTGCGATGGGCAGTCCCGTCTCGCTCCGCCGTGAAGGTCAAAAGACCCTCGTGCCAGTTCCCGCGATGTGCACCACAACCCCAGTTGCACGACTAGCGCAGAGGTTAGCGTGCCACAGCTGGATCTTGCCTTCTTATTGACTTTGTTGGCCCCGCGGATGGAGTCCGTTCAAGCCACTCCCACCAAGCTAGAGACCGCTGGGTTTTCTCGTCTAAAAACTTCCAATCTCCTACTTTCTTCGTTTTCGTAGATCGGGTGGAGTCCACAGACGAAATTATGGAGTCCTTGCCCCAAAACTAGAGAGCACTGTATCCATATAATCTCGCCTCTAACTTTTCCGCCCACCCTACACCGCGTGTTTCGGCGTGTCACCTATCGACGGAGTAGCAGTGTACATCTCTGAGTTCGTTACAGGCGAGATTGCCTGCATCGGGTAAGGAGTTGATTATCTGCTGCAGCTCTACCGGCCGATCGCTGGGTCATGTGCTCCCCACTGTTGGGCTCGTTCTTCCGACATCTCCGTGGAGTTCAAGGAGTTAGACCTGAAGACTTGCCGTTTCTGGGTGTCAAGACGGCAGGGTTGGGTGAGCAAAGGCTAGTCGGGTGAAGAGTTTTCCTGTTGGGGCTCGTACGGGGTGTTGTCCGCTCCCCTCCCTTGTTTGCAAGGTGGATGTATAAGTTACATTCAGTATACTGTACTCTACAGATAATCAGCTCCGGCAAAGAGGTAAACTGCAGCTGAACAACAAATAATCGTTGGTATCAATCACAATCAATGTGTACTTTGGACTCACATCTTGATGTACATATGTACGGTATTTGTGTCCAATTCCAATAATGCAGCAAGGACCGGCACGCATGCTGGGTCTGACACGTAGAATCACCGTGTTATGCACCCGCCGTAAATGCGGTCAAGGGTCTTAAAGCCCCAGACCCGAGTGTGATTGCCCAGACCCGGCAGATGGGCATCTGCATGATTTTTGATTTTGTTTCTATCCTCGATTTGCCATCATTCCGGCAAGTGAGGTCAGGCACCGATCCAATGTAGTACAGCATCCGCCTTGACAACACCACATATTCTATAAATCAGAGCATCTATGATCTTGTAAAGTTTGTCTACTGCTACCTTGAATGTCCCTTACGTGGTTCTTTGATGGCTTTGTCTGATCCCAACAGAGGTTGTATCTTCTCATCAGGCATCGCTGTCCCGCCTTGCAGATGACTTCAGCGTCCCAGGCAACACAAAAAGCATGCAGCGTTACATAGACAACCGCAGATTCTTCTAAGTACAAGCAAAGATTGAGGTTGCAGCATTAGAATGTAGAACAATAAATTTTGTGAACTTGTTGGCAGGGTGATGCCTAAGGTGCGGATTAATTCAAGCAACAGACTTCTGCGGAGATCTACCCATCCATTATTTGATCAGAACACCGTTTGTATACATTGGAGAAGTAAATTGCTTCGGGTTCATCGAATAATGATGTGATCCATTTGCTACACTTGGGTATAAGACCCGATATCCAAATCTACAGTCATTGTGACGTCAATCTCATCAAGATCCAATTACCAGGCTCAATAAGACTAAACCATGGGCTGAAGTAAAGCCATCGAATATCCTTCTCAATTTTTCTACTCACTTGGGCTTTTACTAGACAGCACTGTCCATTTCTGAAGCTCATCCGTGCCGGCGCCGACCAGTCTATCGACTTCAAGTTGAACATTGAATCGATCTCAAAATATATATCCACCATGTCAGCTTGTACAAAAAGCTCTGACCCGGAGCTCAGCGGTGTCCCAGGCGACCCTCGCACCATCAAAAGCAGAGTCCTTGAAACTGGTGCAGCAATGTTACAGGAATTCAAACCAATAAAGCAGATCTGCGCCCATCTAAATGCGTTCCACGTCTACGCCAACGACCCAACCCGTTGCATCGAGGCAAACCACTACTGCACACATCTGACAGAGGGTATGTCCGGGAAAAAAAATTGCGACCTGGAGAGAAGAAACTAACAGAGTCATCTTGCATCTAGACCTCCGCCAATGTTTAATCTACGACTCGCCCAAGACCAATGCCCGGCTCATTGGCGTTGAGTACATGGTATCCCCGCGAATCTTCAGAACGCTTCCCGAAGAAGAGCGCAAACTATGGCACACGCACGAATTCGAAGTAAAGAGTGGGATGCTCATCATGCCCGCGCCGGTAGGTGTTGCCGCCCCGGTCTGGGATGCGGCTGAGACGGCCGAGATGGAGGACGTTGCCCCCATTTATGGAAAGACATATCATATGTGGCAGATTGATCGAGGAGACGTAGTGCCTATGGGGCCGCCGCAATTGATGGGTAGTTTCACATCGACTAAGAGCGTGGAAAGGGCCCAGCCGGGAGGACTAGAGGCGTTAGTGAAGGAGAGAGACGAGAGGTTTGGCGTGAATTATCGGGAGAAGGCGAAAAAGAGGGAAGGAATCGCTGCGGTTGAGAAGCATCCTGGTAGGTTGCTGTTGCTTGTTTCCTTCTGTCTCGCTTCAACTTTGAAAATATTCGTTCCACTGATACACCTTTGGATAGATGCCGACTCGATGTGGGAGGGTGCTAAAAAGAAAAATCAATAAGGGCCATGAGCTTAGCTGTATGAATGATCATGTATTAAAAGTTTGCAATGACAAGAAAATTGGATGGAGACTTCGTAAAAGAAGAAATGAATCATATTGATGTTCACTTATAAGAATGTGAGATTCTAGATTGTCTCCCCGCTGCACAAGCCTCAAAGACCCAGTCCCATAATTAAATGGGGTCGAGTTGAGACAAGTTTGGGGGATGGTCTGTATGATATCCAGGCCGGTCGTGTCTATCTTGCTTCATATTCCACACTTGCGCGTCCTGGTGCTGTATTTCGGCGACGACAAGCTCTAGCATTTGGAGAAGCGATGGGTCCCAGCAGCGATGAGCTGAGGGATTGAGGGGGTGTATGGGGTTTCAGTGCCAATGTCAATGCTAAAGGCTCTGGCGACATGGGTGTGGTGACTGTTTTCAGGGATGATCGTGCTATTCTGACTAGTCTACTCAGCGTTCACACATTAATGAAACTCCGAGAAGGCAGGTCAAACAGCAATCGAGACATGCTGATCCATGGCATCTTCGTTTTCGTTGCGCAGAATAATTTCCTGTGCTCGAACAAACGGTGACGGGAAAGTGGGAAGTCCGGCGGAAAAAAATCGATTTTTAAATGAGCCGAGACCTTCGGCCACGTGACGCGGTCCAGGATCTCCGCGATGGTCGATAATCGATAGCAACAACGTCTGGAGCTTTGCGAAAAATCGAGGCATGCGCTCGCCATTCCCCCTATGGAGAAACTCATTCGATACGCGTTGACAGTCAAGCCGAGCAGGGTTGGCCGCCTTGCCCTCAATGGCGCTGGTATATTCTGTACCTGCACCTTGATCTGGGAGCATGTAGTCACCATACAAGGCAGCGAAGGACCCTCGATGTACCCGACCTTCAACACGCGCGGCGATTGGCTCCTTGTTTCACGACTGAATAGCAATGGGAAGGGGATTCAAGTGGGTGACGTTGTGCGGTTCAACCACCCGACCTTCCTGGGAGTCCATGCCGCAAAGAGGGTGATGGGTATGCCCGGGGATTTTGTTTGTCGTGATCCGGCGTTCAGTACCGAAGCTGGGAAACAACCGGATATGATTCAGGTATTTTGCTATTTATGAGTTTCTATATATGTTCCTTGGGTCGAAATTGACTAATGGTATGTTGGCATAGGTCCCGGAAGGTCATGTATTCCTCGTGGGCGATAACCTACCCTGGTCAAGAGATTCGAGAAATTACGGCCCAGTACCGCTGGGCCTGATCAACGGCAAGATCGTCGCCCGAGTCTGGCCACCGTCGAAAATGGAATGGGTCAAAAACACTGTACAGCCAGCCGAATTGGAGGAGTAGGCAAGGCGCGATAGAACGTGCATCTACATGGAGTTTGGTGTCTTTTTTTCAAAAGGAATTGGTCTGCTGTGCATATTCATACATATTCAATTGTACAATACAAATCTATACTCAAACGGCGCCGGACAGGAGATATAGTAAACAGGGATCAATGATCACCTGAACGAGGAAGGGTTTCTGCGCTTGTAGGGAAGAGGCTCGACCTTCTTCCGACGGAGCTCCAGATCCGCGCCCTCGAAGCCGATCTGTTGCATCACCTCCAGAGTGGTTTCGTCGAACTGGCTGCGGAAAAGGTGTGCGCCAATGGCTTTGAGATGGTAACGGGCCTGGAGGGTGCGGAGGAGGGTGTTGTCTCGGTCAGCCTCCTTGGCTTGGACGGCCGCGAAATCGAGGGGCTTCGAGTCCTTCTGCTCCATGATGAGAACGGAGAGTCGGTGGTAAGGACTACCCTTCTGAGAAACAGGGGGCAGCCAAGGAAGAACGACCTGGGAGTCTGCCGAAAGCTGGGCGAGATCGACCTTGGTGTTGACGGCTGAGATGGGCACGTTCACCGCGAGGTAGTGCATCTTATAGTCGAAGCTATCAGTCTCCACATTAGGAACATCAGAGTCGACAACGGCGATGGTGACAAGTTTCTCGCCACGCTCGAACATCTGAATGTCCAGCTTGGGTACGCTCGTGCTAACATTCGCGAGGACGAAGTCACCGGCCTGGACCTGTCGCTTGCCAAAGTACAGCTTCGTGTCAACAACCGGGTCGCAGTGAGGCAGGACGTCGGGAACGACTTTCATTTGTGTGATACGCTGAACGAGGATCTTGCGGCGGTACTCCCGCCATTTTCGGTCGGCCAGAAAACGGTAGATGGGCTTGCTCATGTCACCTATCAAAAAGCAAATTAGCATCAAGCTATCTGAATGTCGTGAATTGCGAAATGATTGAACATACCTTGACCATCTTCGAATTTGCGCTTCACAAGCGGATCATTAATGTCGGCATGGATCTTAAGGTGCTCCAAGTGCATGTGCATCGCGCCGAGACGAGACGCTCGTGATTGCTCTCCCCCGGCCTCTTCGGTCGACAGAGCCTCGACTCTCGCGATCTTTTGTCTCATCTTCTCGATCTCCTGTAGCTTCTCTGCTCGATCGGCAAGGAGAATGTTTCGCGCTTCTTGGAAGCATTGGTAGGGCAGCTGCTCGAAGGGGAGGTTGGCGGAGCCCTGTAGCGCAGCACGTCGACGACGGGAGCCAATTGGGGTGGTGCCCTGTCGCATCAACCGTCTCTCTAGTCGGGGACTCGAAACAAGCTCTGGATCGGGGTTCTTGTGGAAAGGTTGGCTCTCTTCGGATTGAGCCTCTGCAACGCCGGCTGTCGACTGGAAGCCACGTGCCTGGGCCTGGAAGCCTGTTAGACTTCTAGCGTAAGAGCTGCGAAGACATTGAAGCAGCGGCTTGGATGCCCGCTCACAATGAGCCATGATGTGAGATTCCCGCGGTTAGGTTGTGGGGTGGGAAGTCGAGGGTTGGCGATGTTGTTGTCCTTGGGGGAACTTTTTCTGCTCGTAGCCAAGACTTTTGCTGCCGCCGACCGCCTCCCCAGAAGTCAACTTTTGCTCCTCCCATTTCCAAACGCAAAAGGCAAGCACATCATCAGACCACACAGCTCAATCACTGCAGTGGTTCTTCACAATGCCTGGTAGCGAGGCTTTTCGGGCGTTGAGGTTACTCTCGCGCACCTCAGGTGGACTTTTATCGGGGTCGGAGGCCGTCACGGTATGACCATTGGACATTTTTGCCCGCGCGATTCAGATCGCCTCAACGAGAGACAGAAGCACAATTTGCTAACCTCATTCACGGTATAGCGGCGATGCCTGACTCGCTCAATGGCCACTGAGGCCCAAGTTAACGCTTCCTCTACATCCGATCTCTCGGAAACGTCGCCCATCGCTCCGTGGGACACCCCCGTCCAAGTCATGACCTACAACTTCCCTTCCATGGAGCCCTCCCGTATTGTGGAATACACCCAGAAACAATTACAGATGCCCCTCCGGAGAGACATTCTCCACCGCGCGGTTGTCTACGAGGGTGATATGACCCGACAAGGAACGGCCAACACGAAGTGGAGAGGTGACGTTCACGGTAGCCACCGCAAGCTCATGGCTCAGAAGGGTTCTGGCCGTGCTCGTGTGGGTAACAAGCAGTCGCCAATCCGAGTGGGTGGTGGTGTTGCCCATGGTCCTCATCCTCGCGATTTTTCGACCGAGTTGCCTCAGAAAATCTACGACCAAGCCTGGCGCATTGCCCTCAGTTATCGATTCGCGCGCGGAGAGCTGGTTGTTATCGACAAAGAACTTACGATCCCCCGGAAATCAACACCGTTCATGCTGGAGCGTATTCTGAAGGAACAGGGATGGGGCAACAAAAAGGGCCGGTCAACTCTGATCACGGCGGATTTCGATGAGCAGTTGTCCGACGCGATGGACAAGCTGAAGAAATTCGGGATCGTCAGGGACTGCAGTGAAGTGGATGTGAAGAACCTGCTGGAGACGGAGCGACTGATTATCGAGAAGAAGGCATTGGACCGATTCTTGCAGTGGCACTCGCGGGATCTGAAGAACAAGCCCGCTAAGGCACGATACCTGGACCTGTGAAACCCTTGATTTGGAGCGGTCGTGTGCATTTATATCTCTTTCTTAGTTTCTGTATTCTGGCCAACCTGTACAAATAGAATATGATCTACTACTACTTGATCGAAATGGCGTGTCAGTAGTCCTCAGCAGTCCTCGGTAGTCCACCCTTGAGGAAGCACATGTAATTACCCGTAAACAATTACCCGCAAACAATTATGGTAAATAAATAAAATGTCTACCTCAGCCGTTATTTATCACGACTCACCAGCGCAAGTGCTCTCCATCGAAAGCGGCTACTTGCGGCGCGGTGGGTGTGTCGCGCAGGCGGAGAAGTTGGTCCTCGGACCGGAGAAAATCCAGACCAAAAAACTCCCGAGGTCGACGGTAAAGCGGAGAACATCTGATTGTCCCTTATAACCCTATCCCCTCTCAGGCCCTCTCTTTTCGTCATCAGTCTCCATGCTGCTGCGACACTCTTTCTCACGATTACCCTCGCCGCCGAGCTGGATCTCGCGGTTCCCATCGCCAGCAATGCCTCTACGCGCCAAGGTGACCAACCCTGCCTTCCGGGCAACAGCTTCGGTAAGGCCTTTCGAAGAACTCATAGTGACCGCGAAAGAAGTGCTGATCGTTGGTAGATGTCCACAACTCCCGAAATTCCCAAGGAACTCCCCGGTGACGAGCCCGACGATGTCCTGTTCAACTCTATCTACGGCCTGCGCAGTATCGAGCTCAACCGACCTAAGAAGCTCAACTCCCTCAATGGCTCCATGGCCCGCAAAATCTTCCCCCGCTTGAAGGTGAGTCGATATTGGATGCGCAGATTAGCGTATATGCTAATTGTCGGGGAATACAGGAATGGGAGAAGTCTCAAATCGCAAACATCGTGCTCATCTCGGGAGCAGGATCGAAGGCGCTTTGTGCTGGCGGCGATGTTGCTGCGCTGGCACTTCAAAACGAGCAGGGACCGAAGGGACAAAAAGCGTCAACGGACTTCTTCGGACTCGAATTTCGCCTCGACCACACGATTGCTACATACTCGAAGCCCGTGATCTCCTTCATGGATGGTATCACCATGGGCGGCGGCGTCGGCCTGAGCATGCACGCCCCCTTCCGAATTGCTACCGAGCGCACCGTTTTCGCCATGCCCGAGACAACTATCGGATACTTCCCTGACGTCGGTGGTTCATTCTTCCTCCCGCGCCTGGATGGCGAGACCGGCACCTACCTGGCTCTGACCTCTGAGCGTCTGAACGGTGTGCAGGCCCTTTACGCTGGCATCGCTACCCACTATCTGCACTCGAGTGTTCTTAGCAACGTCACCCAGCGTCTGTCCGAGTTGGTCTTCCCCGACCACGTTGGCTTGCCCGAGCGACTGAACACCGTGAACAAAACCATGGCCGAGTACTCGCTTGGTCTCCCGTCGCTGCAGGAGGAGCCGATGCTCTTGGCGGGTGAGCTGCGCAAGGCCATTGACCGCTGCTTCGGCTTCAACACAGTGGAAGAGATCTTCGCTGCCCTGGAAAACGAGACTGAGCAGAAAGAATGGGCCCTGAAGACTCTGAAGACCCTTTCCAGCCGCTCCCCTACCTCGTTGAAGGTTACCCTCCGCCAAATGCGCCTCGGCAAGAAGTGGAGCATTTCAGAGACCTTCCAGCGCGAGCACCAGGTTGCTGCTAACTTCATGCGCCACCCCGATTTCGTGGAGGGAGTGAAGGCTCGTCTGATGTCCAAGCCCCCTCGTCAAGCCGAATGGCAACCGGCCACCCTGGCGGAAGTTTCAAACGAGATTGTTGAATCCTTCTTTTCCATCCCCGAAGGCGAGAGCCGTCTGCAGCTGCTGAGTGAGGGTGACTACTTAAACTACCCGCACCAAGAGCTTGCCCTGCCCTCTGAGAGGGAGATTGAGAAGTTCGTCCGCAACGACGGCACATCGGCGTCCCAGGTCATCAATGAGTTCGCTCAGCGATGGGACCAGAAGGAGGGTGTGCGCGAGAAGGTCACCGAGGTGCTGACTCGCCGGACGAAGCAGACTGAGAAGGGCATTGAGTGGGTATAAAGAGAGTGAGAAAGTCTGAGTCTTATACTACAGCATGTAATTTTTATCTCGATGGCGATTAGCTTGTCTCCCATCCGTATGTACTAGAATTTACCCCGATTTTTCGACTGCGATATTACTTCAAGGTATGCAAATACGAGTACGATAGAAAATCCTGAAAAGAAATAGTGTTCATAGCGCCCAAGGTACTTCCAAGCCCGGGAGGTTGATCCAATAGCCCTTCAACTTTATATTTTATCGGCCCACCCGGCATCGCGGGGCCGTCACTCTCCCCCAACACTTTCATCTTAATCCTAACATAACGTGCACCTTTACACACTCCCGAAGCATTCCAGAAACCACAAAATATCGTTCAAAGTATCAATGAACGACAATCTCAGATCATGACTGCCGAACACAGGCCTTTAGAGGCCAGTCGTACGTCATTACACCAGAGCGACTCCGACTCCGACCTCGACACAGCAGCACTACTGTCCACTTCTCTCGACGAGACCCCACCTCTACCAGCACCCAATGGCTCTGCACCAGGAGCTCGCTCTGTACTGCTGCGACTGTATGTATCGCACACTCTTTCAACATGGAATTCACGGATGTTCGAGTTTGGCGCAATTCTCTTCCTGGCATCTATCTTCCCAGGAACCTTACTTTATGCCTCAATCTACGCTCTCGTGAGGTCCTTGGCTGCGGTTGCGCTTTCATCGTGGTTAGGTGCGAAGGTTGATAGTTCGGATCGATTGGTTGCGCTGAGACATTCGATTGGTAAGTTATTTATTGTCTTGTCTCTAGGTGATGCTTGGGCTAGTTGGCTGACTGCGATCCCCAATTCAGTCTGGCAAAGAATTCCCGTTGCGGCATCTTGTTTGTGCTTCATGGCACTATTCAAATTTTCTGGATCTTTAGGAATAACCTCGATCTTATTTGTCGTGGTGGGATTCTTGGCTTGTGTAGAGAAGTTGGCGGCTTCTGCTAATACGGTGGCTGTCGAGCGAGATTGGGTACGTTGAGGCGATGCTTTGTGTCATTTTCTGATGAATATCTTGCTGATACTTTTAACCTCTCCCAGGCTATTGTTATCTCGGAGAGCATTAATGTTCCCCGACAGGGTAAGCTATCCCAGACTCCTATAGGCCGTTGGATCTTTTAACCCTGGGAGTTACAGACTTGAATGCTTCAATGAGACGAATTGATCTCTTCTGCAAATTGATCGCTCCCGTTTTTATTTCCCTCGTTGATAGCTTCTCGACGCGAGTCGCCATTCTGACGGTCCTGGGGTTGAACACAGCTTCGGTATTGATCGAATATGTTGCCATCGCTCAGGTGTACCGATCAATTCCTACTCTGAAGAAGACATCTGCTACCATTCTTCAAGCCGATGCTTTGGATGATACTGCTACGCAGGCCCTACATCGATCGCCCCGGAGCCTCATGAGCCAGCTGGGGGAGACGTTCGCTCCATGGCAAGAATTCGCAACAAGCAAGGTATTTCTGGCCTCATGTGCCTTGAGCTTGCTTTACTTGACAGTCCTGTCCTTTGGTGCTACCATGACGACCTATTTGCTCCATAGTGGATTCAGCCCACTGGAGGTTAGCTGCATGCGTATCGGTTCTGTGGCTGCCGAGCTATCTGGTACATGGATCGCGCCGATCATGATGAATCGTATCGGACCAATAAGATCTGGACTCTGGTTCCTGAACTGGCAGTTTTGCTGTGTAGCTGGCGCTGCCGCGGCATATGTGCCCTGGGATCCGAATTCCAAATTGGTTGCAGGATGTCTCGTTATTGGAGTTGCCTTGAGTCGGATTGGGCTTTGGGGCTTTGACCTGTCGGTGCAGTTCCTTGTGCAAGAGGTGCGTAGTAACCGTTGGCTAGGTTTCCACTTCCTGTTGCTCAATATTGATTTGATCTATAGAATGTCGAAGAGAATGCCCGAGCGCGGTTCTCGGCCACCGAGATGGCACTGCAGAACATCTTTGAAATGCTCTCTTTCGCCTCTACTATTGTGTTCTCTCGCCCTGAGCAGTTCGAGTACCCGGTTCTGATCAGTTCGGGGGCAGTCGCCGTCGCAGCAGTCTGCTTTGCAACCTATGTGCGTAAGGAGCGAGGGCATCTGCTGCACCGATCCAAGTGTATGGGAGGGGACAAGGGAACTTACCGAGTCGTTGAGTCGGCGGCATAGTCTAGAGACGAGTAGTAGATACCAAGGTCAATCAATCTCCCCTTTGGCCTTCGCTCAGGCACGACCACGTGGAGTCTGAGCGTCTGCATATCATTGCTGCGATGGCAACAGATTCTCCTCTCCGTAACATTCGAGTGGATCGCGTGATAATCAACTGTGATCTGTGAACTGTGATTTCTAGTAAATTCCCCGATCGCAAGTTGCAACCGCCCACTCTGGCTTCACCGAGTCCCGTGGCGCCATCGATCTCGTCATCCTTGCACCATTCGCAACCGTGGGACCGAATTGCGGGGAAACCGCCGGCCGCCGTTCCTGACACCACAACAATGCCTCTTCAACTCTGGGACTGTTCGTTCCATCATGGAGGTATCATCACTAGAGAAACGATCTGCTCGCGCATCCAGACTAACCCCAGCTCTTGGTTTACAGGTGCCCAAAGCCCGGGGAGCTGGTAGATCTGGCCCACGCCGTCGCACCGGCTGTCTGACCTGCCGGGCCCGCAAAGTGCGCTGCGACGAGGCCAAACCAAGCTGCGCAAACTGTGATCGCTTGCGTCTACGATGCATGTTTAAGCCCCCGATCGCCTTCGGCAGCTCGCTGGGTTCACCGACACGACAGTCTCGCAGCTCGACCGCCGGGTCGCATGGCGTTTCGCAAGCTGCTCCGACACCTGCCCTGGGACCTGCGTCTGCCGCAGCTGCAGTCGCCGCGGCGGCGAGTGCATCACAGCGCTCGCCAGACATAAACTTCTTCAATACCGTGCTGCGCTCGGATGACCACCATCGAACGATACCCGCCATGGCAGCGTCTATAAGACAACACCCCACCGATCCCCAACCATACCCCCCACAAGTAGGAGGACCGTTCGACATGCTTGGATTCATAGGCGGGATCACATCAGATCTGGAGCAGAAACATCTCGACTTGACGAGCGGTCTGACGGCGTTTCCCGGCAGTCCCCCGCAACCAATAACCGCGGACCTTGCCATAAATGGCGCGGAAGAAGGTCAGTTTGGAACAGAACCACGATCATCGTTCAGTCCAGAAGGCTCTTCTTCCTTAACGGATGGAGTGTCGATCGGAGATGCATCTGATGCAGCCACGACGCGGCCCAGTTGGTCCGATTCGGGGACCACCTCATATGAAGACCAACTACTTCAGCACTTCTTAGCTATTGACCCGCCGGCCGTCATCTTTGGACCGATGAATATGGAGTGGAAATATGTACGCCCGTCCGTACTGGCTCATGCCCGGGACTTTAGTCCCCTTCTGAATGCGATTTATTGCTATTCGGATGTCCATAAAGCTGTAACGGAGGGGAAACAATGGCGTTGGGCGCCGACGTACTACCGAGTTGCGAGCTCGGAGATACAGGCATGTCTTTTGGGAGATGTGTCTGAATCAACCTTGATCAAGGTGTTTGCGACAGTTTTTTTCTTGATGCTATCCGAGGTATGTTTTGCTCGCGAGGTTGTTCAATCTCGGCGATGATACTAACACCGGACTAGTTGTTTTCGTCCCCAGACATTTGTGCAGCGGGCACTTCGTATCTTCATTCTTCATATCTTATTTTGCAACGATTCAATGACTGTACCCTAGAATGGACCGGGCTTGGACGTCTCTTGGTCGCGTGGGTGTCGCTTCTCGATGTTAAATCCCTTATTGCCGGCCGTGACGGTGATCTGTTGATCGAGCTTGGAAACCTACCAGAGGACAGACCAAAAAGCAAATCATTTGGAGCACAAAGACTACGAGAATCTCGTACAGATGGCTCATCTGAGGAATACCCGGAAGAAGAAAGGCATAATGACCTATTCCGCAGCCCCAGCTATCTTGTCCATGATGCCATCGTGGGTCCGGCATTTGATTTCTTTGTACAGGCACAACAAGTTGTGCGACGCATCGTCTGCATTGATTTGCATCACCGTAGTCGTGGAACACTGAGCGACGAATTCGAGGTTCTCCAGATCGCCCACAAGGTCGGCGCCGATCTCGAAACCCTTTGGCACCGCAGACCGCCCGTGATTGATGTATATGGTCAGCCAGAAGCCTTGCATGATACACTATGCCCACCAGTTGCCCTTGAAGTTTGCCGCACTTTCCGACAATACATAGCAAACTTCCTGGCAAGTTTCATCTACCTTCACCGAGTCGCATTTGCAATCTATCCTCGCACCGACCGTGTCAACGGCGCCGTTGACAAGATCATCCAGCTAGCCACTGTTGAGTCCGCAGGATCTTTACCTGGCCATCTTCCAGTCAGCTTCATGTGGCCAATATTTGTCGCAGGGCTTGAAGGCTCACAGGAGCAACGCCAGTGGATTGTCCAAGAGATGCAACGCATGGCTGCTGCCCGCGAGAACGAACCCGCAACTTCAATTGCCCGGCACCCCTCGGCTGATAAAGTTCTCTTGTTGCTGGAAGAGATGACCCGCAGGCAAGACATATCACGATCGTGGGCGGATTCGCGGTGTGTGCGACGGGAGCTATTCTCGAACCCCTTCGTTATGATTTGACGTCTGCTCCGCTCAACTTAATGTACATGATATACCCTTTAGATGAAAGCATTTGACACGCAGCGACCAATATATTCGAACCGACCCACCACGAAAGGCTTTTGCGTTTTACTTCGTAATATTTTTATTGCTAGCTATATGTAGATTAAATGGCTACGGCATGTAATGATTGCCCGGTAGGTCTAATTATATGATGCTAGTTGCAATGGTCTTGGTTTTCGGTTAACAGGAAGTCAGGATTTTCAAATACACAGTTCATAGCGATATGTTTGATTTCAGATCCGTCGAGTCTTTTGGTTGCTGCAGCACTCATAAGATGGTCATTTAAGTGTTTCAGGGTGATGGCTGGTGGATCTTGGGGTTCGATAATCTCGTCAATCAAGGGGCGCAAAAATGGGCTACGACCCCGGAGCATTTTGAGAACATCTCACTCATTTTCTAGGTGAAAGTGGCGAACGATTTTAATAATAAAAATTTTGCCGGTTTGAGACCTATGATAATTGGCATTTTTCGTGGATTTGCTGGGCTACAATCAACGCACCTTGCCAGTCAGACACAATCCTGAGCATGATTTATAATAGTATACTGGGCTGGCTACCTTGCCCTTCAAAAGCTGACCAAGAGAAACAATGCGGACACATTTTTCGACTGTCACATGGCCATTTGAAAGCAGGATGGAGCACGAAATCTCACAGGGGGGCCACTGGCACTGGCAGCTGGCAACAACTCTGATGAACATGGGAGCGCTGAGTATTAATACGGAGCTCGGTATCCAAGCTCTCCCGTTGGCCGCTGAAATTCGCAGCTATACCCGTGTTCTAAATGTTTGAACCCGGAGCGTATTGAAATTGTTTCATAATATATCTGGATCTGACGAGGTTCATGGCCCCCTTGAAGATATGCCTTTCGTAAGCTGAAGGAGTTCTATTAATTTCACCGGCGATGTAAAACCGCTTACAACAATCAATAAGTTACTACAAGAATTTGAATATCAGTTAGCAAAGGCATGATTAAATTCCAAAAAGCTACATAGTTGGGTTCTTCATGCTATGGCAAGCAGAAATTCGCGCTTGCAGGAGCTTAAAAATGCTTTTACTAGTGAAGATCTACAGTTGATAGCCAAAAATGAGTATTGCAAGTTATTGTGGTCTCTAGACGACCAGTACAGTATATCGAGACATCCTTATTCCAAGGTATACATGGATAGCAAATGTAGAACCGGCGAAAGTTTGTAAAGACCGAAAGTTTTCTCACCACAATTTGAAGTCTTGAGTCACATCCTACTGGAAACTCGAATCGTTGCAAATCTAGTGGTGGAAGACGGCCTTCATGGAATGGTACACCTTGACACTGAGACCAGCAGACCAAACAGGCTTCTGGCCATCGTTGACAGTGTACGAAATGGACACAGCAACCTTGTCCTTGGCCCGCTTCTCGAAGTAAATAACGTGCTTCCAATCGATGAACACTTCGTAACCATCGCCCTGGTCGTGGACAAGGATAGATGGCTTGTCGCTGCGGAATCGGCCCTCCAGCGGAACGCGAACCTCCTTGCCCCAGTTGTTGTCGATGTTGGTGTTGAAGACGATGGCATTCTCGGAACGGCGGATGGAAAGCAGGAAGAGGATGTTGCCTGAGCCATTCTTGCCATCGGTGAAGTAGAACTGAGTGTTGTCGATGCCCTTTGTCTTGGCGGGGGTCAGGTTCAAGCTCTCCGAGTCGATCAGGACAACAGCATCGGCTGCGAGAGACTCCTTGAATGCCTTGTGAGAGTTGACCTTGAGAGCGCCCTTGGGAACCTTGGGCGGCGGCGGCGGCGGGATGGTCACGGGCTGCTTCAGGTTTGGGCTGAGGGCACCGTCCTTGCCTCCGGAGATGGTAGGCTCCTTGATGAAGTTCTCCAAAAGAGGAGCCTTGGTCGCGTCATGGAAAACGGTAGAGTCGTTGGTGGCTCCGATGATTTCCAGGGCGAGCGGGTCAAGCTCGTACTGAGGCACTTCCTTCCCTGCCCGGAAAACTCTCCAGTAGGCTCTGCTCTGAAGGAACTTCAGAACATCGTCCTTAGCGAGACTGGCCAAGGCCTTGCCTGCCTGGAGGATCTTGAGCAGCACTGGGGTGATGGAGATGTTGGCGGTAACCTTGATGTTCTTGCCTTGGCTGACCTTGCAGTTGCTGCATGCCAGTTTTCCTGCTGCGTCTTCAGGCTTCTGACTGAAGTTGTACACTTCGGTGATCAAGTCTGTTTTAGGATTCTGGACCTGTCCATCCTGGGACAAGTAGATGCGAATCCAGAAAGGCTCACCACCAAAGGCAAACTTGTGGAAGCGAACACTGAAAGAGAAGTCGAGGGCCTTGAGACTATCCTTCAGGTAGTCAATACCCTTGAATTGGGTAGTAGCCTCCAACAAGGTCTTCCGCGAAGTTCCGTAAAGATCGTTGACGGTCTTGTTGAGATCCGCCCTGAATTTGCTGTTCTCATAAGTTGCAGGTTTGTAGTTCCACGTCTGCAGCTCAGGGTACGTGTGGCCAATCTTGTGAGGGTAACGAACATCGGCGGATGTCATGAGAGTTCCAGCCTGATCTTTGTGGAAGGGTCGGAGGGGGGTTTCTGGCGTAATTTCAGAGCCCGGAGGAAGGCCAATTGCATCTTGCAGGAATTTGTTGACGGTGGATTTCGTGAACCACTTGTCCGGGTTCAGGGCTTGCCACAGGGCGAACAGACGGTCAACGTTACTATTTATTTGATTAGTGACCGTCTCAACGCTCGCTAGTCACTATTGACAATCGAAAGCGGAATTGAGGGAGATGTATCAACTTACCAGTGGAGCAGCCAGAACATAGGGTCGAAACCAGCCACTGGAATTTGAGCCATGTGTCCGTTCAGAGGACCTCCAACCCAACCGTGGACGTTGTTATGGACTATACATTATGGTCAGCCTCATGATAAATTAAGTGAAGTATGGGACCACTTACTAAACTCGATATTCAGATCCTTGTCGACGGACTGGTCTTCCGTCTCCGTGCCCGTGGTAGCAAACACGGAATAGTCCATGGGAACCGTGAGAAGGCGGTAGACCATCTCAGAAGCCTGACCGTGATCCTGCTTGTCATCCCACGAGGGGGCCTTCAAGGCATCCTGGACCTTGTGGTTGTTGACCACACCATACTTCCATGTCGCAGACCCGGAAGCGTTCTCGCCCTCATCAGGCCAACGACTGGTTGCAAGACATTCACCGAACTATATGAAATTAGCATGGCACATAATTTGTGCACCGTTTGTGAAAACCTACGTAAAGCGTCGTGGGATCGGGGTCCCATTCGGTCACGAAGTCCTCCAAGCCTTGAGTGGACATGGGCTTGTTGTTAGGCATGCGGAATTGGTAGAGAGGGTTGGGGATCGACTGCTCGCCCTTGAGATCGGGAGTCGGAACCAAAATGGTAGGGTATTTGCACAGATCAGGAACTGAAGTCTGGTTACCAAAGTCCCAGAACGGAAGACGCCATTGTTCGGCAGCTTCTTGCCATTCAGCGCGCTCATCCTCGGGGAAACTGGGGATGACGTCTTGCACCATGCACTCGTAAATACGTTGCTCATAGAGAGCCAGGTAGGCACGATGCCAGATTGGGAACAGAATGTTGTTGTGAGTGCAGTATCCCTTTCCTGCGGCATCCTTGGGGTCAATTTGCTCATCCCACGGCACATTGGGCTTTCCGTGAATTCCAGCAGCCTGGAAGTACGAGTCTCGGTCTTCGGGGGAGATCTTCTGGTAGCGATCCAGACCCATCACAAAGAGCTTGACCTGCTTCTCATTGGAGGGGTCTTTGCTCCATGTGTCGATGTTCTGACGAATGGGAACCGGGGTGTCGGTGCCGATGCTCGGGAGGTCGAGGTCCCCAACCGGAACACCCGTGATGGGATAGTACTTGTGGTCGGATTGGGACATTTTCGTAAGTCGTGACGATGAAGCGGACTTTCTCAGCGCTCTTCGTGATCTTCTCGGGTCTTGATTGGGGTGAATAAAGGGTTTGAGAAGAAACATCTGGAAAACAGAGATCCCTGGGCAAGTTGTATTATTTATACTCACACAGCTTCGGCCGACCCAGAATTAAGTATCATATTCCCCTTCAATCGTCATCGGCTCGGCAAGAGCTGCAGCTGTGGATATGCAGGGGCTAGCTGGGAAAAAGCAGAGACAGCTTAGTCGAGTAGCACATGCCTGCATAGAGGCAAATATATGTACGTAAATGGGCCCGTCGATGACTTCCCACCCGCTGGAGTGTCAAAAAGAAAGTAAAAATGGTACGAACTCCGAACCGATTGGAGGCATTGTTGGGGGCATTGCTGGGCAAGCAGTCCTCGACGTCTGGGAGCGAATTGACCCCCGGCAAGTCTGTCTGCGACTACGCTCGGGGAGAGATTTTGTTGGCTGAAAATGACGATTCGTATCGCGAAGGGGATGGAGCTATTGCTAGCTGCAGGTCGAGTGATGGCTGCATTTTCTTTTCTGCTGTGGCTGTCGTCGATCAATGTCTAAGAGCTCAGCTCGCCACTCTGATTGTGGAGATGCAGGTTACACAAGGACGGGAACAAGAAGTGTGTTCTCATCCTGCATGATGCATGATTCTCAATGCATGAACCAATGTACCCCCAATCGACGATGAAGCTGCCGTGTAACCATGACTAGCGTGTTTGTTGTCATCACCAGAAAAAAGCAAAGAAAGGACTAGCGACGGGGTACAGCTCGAGAGCCTGTGGCCGGTGAGACTCGATCGGCTACGGCCACCTTTTCCATTGATGATTACGCAGCCTCGTCATACTGATTTGACATAAATACTGGATATGCTGTATGCTGTGCTAGAATGTGAACCGTAGCTGTGGTTGCTCAGCTGTGGATGGGTGCCTCGGCCCGTCTAAAGCACACCCACCCCCTCCTCCCCTTGCCTGCTGAAATGTTGTTGCAACTTTGGTTTTTATCCCCATGATGCAACAAGCGTATGTCGCTCTGAATGCTTTTGGAAGCATGTATTAAATATTCAAGCGATGTCTGTTCTGGATACTGTATGTAGCTTGGATTAATTTGATTTGCCATCTTGACATCGCGCTTTTTGGCGATCAGCCAGCAGCCTTCGTCAGGCGCAGTGGCTGGAAATCGAGAGCAGCCATGCCTAATATATGGCATTCGTGATTGTTTCAGACGAGCAGCAGCACATACGACGTCACGAGAGGGGTTGGAGGTGGCGGTGTACAAGAGCTGGATTGGCGAAGATCATAAAAAGTTCACTCAAACTCTTTGAACTATATTGCATTTTGTAAGACAATAGGTGAAGGACAGGGGGCGAGATTCAATTGGGCGGGGTTTTTTTTCTTCCGCGTACTTTTTGTCCGAATCATTGATAAACGTGCCGTTGGGGCCAGATCCTTGTTTGCTATTTTGCGTCGCCATCTCCTTCTGAAGAATAAACCGTACATGAGTACCTGCTGGGGTAGCCGACCGTGTAGAAACGTCTCAAAGGTTCTTAGGTTGAGAGAAAACACAACCTGATGGCTACCAACTACATGCCCTCGGAGGGAAGGAAATAAACCCCAACATATATATGCTCATATGTTGGGTCATCTATGTATAAACAAATCGAAATAATCGAAAGCAATGAAATCAAATAAGTGATCGCCGATGGAGAAAAGCGAATACTGCCCGCGAGCCAAGAGAGACTTGAAAAGCAGTCGAAGAAGCTGAAGCACCCCCGAAGCTAGCTTATTGGTCTCCTTGAATGTCCTCGGCTGTCGTAGATCTAAGGTAGCCTTCCAACAATGGATGTCTACACAGATATGGAATCTGCGCACTCTGCGCCTCAGTCCAACCCTCCAGCTCTACCCCAGCCACCACGACATCCAAATTCTCAAGGTCCACGGTCTCAGATTCTAAGAGACTGCCTATGGCAATATGCCACCCTGGATCCACAGAACAAGCAACCCCGTTGAGAATTTGTTTTGCCCAGCCATGCAGCATCCAGTGCCTTGAATGTCCGAACACAGGCACAAACCAATGCGACATTATGACCAGGGCCAGTGGGCTCCGGTTTTTGATGAGCTCTAGGAATTCTTCCGATATGATAATCGGCCATTTAAATAAGACGGACCAAGTGAGAGGTTCAAGGACCGTCTCAGCAAAGAAGGTGTACAGTTGTGCCAACGCAATATAACACAGACTTCGTTCTCGGGGATCGTTGCTGATATCAAAGCCCTTTGATATGTGATAAAGATGCGAGATGCTGTGCAAGATTTCCGGGTTTGCTGGTATCGAAGGGGGGGAGGGCGGGGAACTCCGCATCCAAGCACTGAGGACTGGGTTTGTGATATGGGGGCATGCTGCAGGCTGAAGATGATACAAGCCGCGGATGGAGATAAAAAGTTCATACGCCCCATCGATGATGCTGGAAAAATTGGGATCGTTCAGTGAAATAGGAAATTCAAGGCAAAGGATCACCTGAAGTGCAGCGAAAGTCAGCGTTGCTGTGGCATTTTGTGGAGTGATCTCCGAAACCGTCGAGCAAAAGTTATCTATTGAGGCTGCACGACTGTCATAGGCAATTTCGAGGTGTCGTTGGGGGTCTTCAGGGAGGAGGAACGCTCGATGTAGAGAAGTGGTGGCGTCGAGGGAGTTCATCACAAATGCAAATGCCTTTACATCTTCAAGAACAAGCCCGGTCCATATTGAATGAAAAGTATCTGGAGCCAAGTCTTCCAAGACTTTTGCTGTATGGTTGAGGTAATGATGTATATTGGCGGATATCTGAATAGAGAGCTCTGGATTGAGACGGGGTCGTGGTTGCGCAGACGCTGCTCGGAAGATGTCGAGAAAAAAGTCCATGCGGTCATCCGAATCGCCATTGAACGGGGCTACAGGGACCATCGCGGGTGGAGATGTCTCATTGTTGTTTTCGCTGTCTGCACCTTCCACTTCCATCTCAGGCCAAGAGCAAACCAGCTTGTTACGCCGGCAGGCAACACAGACGGGCTTCTGCTCATCACATTTCTTACGGCGCCGGCGACAGCATAGGCAGCCACTGCGAGAGCGGACACGCCGTGGTCGCAGCTCTTGAAAAGCCCGCGCCATTGTCGTTCAAGAATTTGTAGCGCTGAATTAAATGTATAGATTGATAGTAGCAGGTTGGTGCTATTTATGATATTCCAGCAGTGATGCTACCCTATGGTAAAGATCTATCATAATGAGTACTTATTATGTCCCAGAAAAGAAGAAAATGATAGAATAGGAAATTCAGGGCCTCATTGATCTGTGCTGGTGTTGGGCCGGGGCTGATGTCGATCTCTTCAGCTTTGGGCTGGGCGGGATACTTCAAGGGTCTGTCTGAGGTTGAGGAATGGTATCGCGTATTAGTATGATGGTGCCAATCTTGATAAATAGACCAGTAAACTGGCCACAATTCCTGATTCTCTTGTGTATCTTTAGCTCAGGTATCTTTAGCTCAGTAATGTAATATAGAGAACAATACCTAGCTATAGTGGGGTTGATAGATAGCTTGTAGTTGGATTATAGGAGACAAATAGACAGAATTGTACGAGGAATAGCCCCAACTGTGTGCCTCTTGAGAGCTCGAGGACATTCTAAACATTTCTAATCAGCCGAGCAACCTGTTAGATAGTCCTAATAGGTACTGATTCATCTGTTCATTAGAAAATTCCATTCCCCTGGTAAAGCTAGTTGCATATCAGGAAGCTACTACTCAAGAAAATTATAGTCACTCACCTATGACTACCCGCTATAGTACATACCATCGTATTACCATGTTTTATAATACGAATTGGAAAGGAAATAAGAATTGTGGGGAGGCATTATCCCGATTGGATTTGTAGAATCATTCGATCGAGGAGCCAATAACAATTAGAATCAGCCACGTGGCAGATCGTCGAGAAATGCTAGCTTGATATTATTATTAGATCTAGAATTCCAACATGAAGTAAACAGCCACATTGAAGCGCGCTTGGGGCCAGTCAGCGTTTCACGAGGCATTTGTCCCTCCAACGACATCCGTCCTCCTCACCCTAAACTCCCTAGGCAAATCGAGCGGCATCCTTCAGACCAGAATTAGATTGGAAGCCATATGTCTTCGGGTTGTTGTGGGTAAACATTTGAGGCTCATGTCTGAGCCTAAGCCGTCATTGGTTGGTCAAGTATATATATAGAACATGGGCCCGTGATAGCTACTCGCCCCAACTTGAGGTCACCATCATCTTCTTTATAGGAAAGAGCAGAGATATAATTGAACTTTGGAACTGAAGTAATGGATCTCGCAGTTTCTATTCTTATCTCCATTAAATCACCAACTGTCTTATAACGAGCTCCTAACGGACTTCATTAGTGCATCTGACATCGATCAGGCGTACCATGTCCCACAACGAATATTCTCTCATTGCTTCTTACTCCACCTCCGGCATTAGTACTATTACTGTGCTTGTTTGATTCTCAATTTTGCCTTATCAGTTTATCTAGCCGCGCTCGGGCGCTTCAAACTTGAGGTTCCGATGGCTCATGCTTAGTGATACTAGCTCTGGGGCCGACGTGGTTATTTTAAGGTGAGGCTGATCGGGATTATAGAATCGGGATCGGGACACATTTACTTCTTCTCACTTACCCTGTTGGTTCGACTCGATACGACAGCAATAATGCAATATGGTGGCTAATTCAATTCTATTTTCATATATTCATCAAGCGAGATATCATTACAATCAAATCACCAATGCAATACTCTAAAATGGCTTCACAGTTCGCTGGAACCGGGGCGGTTCGCGAGTGAACTTCTCCGGTGCATCGCGCGCTCCCTCCTTCCAGTAATCAAACTCCATCCACGCATTTTCAGGCATTTGCGCCTCGGTCGCTTCCAAGAAGTCTCCCAGATCGGGACAGAGAGGGATGATACCGGTCTCCAGAACATACTGATCCCACATTTTGAGGAGTTTCTTGAGTTTCTCAGGTTCCTGGTCTGCCAGATCGTGAATCTCGCCGGGGTCTTTGGCGAGGTTGTATAATTGCCATTTCTCGGGGCCCTTTGGCTTGGGGATGAAAACAATCTTCCAATCAGCGCAACGCAGCGCGGCCCGGCCGCAGGTTTCCCAGCCTTGGATAAAGTCCTTCGGGTGGATGCGCTCGGCCTTACCGACGGCCCAGGGGTGGAAGCTACGGCCACGCATGGAGACAACCTCGCGGCCCTGGTAGCTCGGCGCCGGGTGCTTGAGACCGGCCATATCTAGGATGGAGGGTGCGAGATCCATCACTGTAGCAAATTGGTCGGTGATGCCCCCAGCGGCCAGGTCGTTTGGACTCAGGTTGATGTTTTTGGGGAAGCGGCATGTAAAGGGGACGCGGACGCCACCTTCAGTAGTGTATGCTTTGTAGAGGCGGGATGGGGCCGTAGCAGCCTGCGCCCAGCGCGGACCGTACCAGATGAAAGAGTTGCCGTTACCCAGGTTCTCGAGGCTGTTATCGTAGTATTTCTGTAGATGAGGCATCACGCCGTTCTGCACCATCGGGTAGGCCTCATAGGCGGCACCCTCGGCACCGTTGTCGGACATGAAGCAGACAAAGGTGTTGTCCAGCTCGTCGATGGAACGGAGGTATTCGACTACCTTGCCCACGTTGGAATCGATGCACTCCACCATTCCAGCAAAGACCTCCATTGCAGTTGCGGACTTCTTCTTCTCTTCGGGAGTGAACTCATCCCAAGGCTTCACTTCCTCGGCGTTGACAGGGTGTGCCTCGACATCATCGCTGATCATACCCAGCTCCTTGAGACGCTGCAAACGCTTCTGGCGCAACACATCAGGACCCTCGTCGTACACACCGCGGTAGTGATCAATGTACTCCCGGGGAGCCTGCAGAGGCCAATGGGGAGCTGTGAAGGGTAGATATCCAAAGAAAGGACGGTCACCCTTACCGTCCGGCCCCTCGCTACCGCCACTCTCTTTCCACTCGCGCAGGTAATCGACCATCTTGTCACCGTAGCCATCGGACGAGTACCAGCCCTCCGGCAGCTTGCGCACATACTCGCCATCTTCCATGTGCAGGGCGATATACGAAGCCTCAATAAAGGTCGGGATCTGGTCCTTATCCCGCAACTCGGGCTCGTAGGCGTAGTGGTTGGAGCAGGCGGGGAGATGGGCGAACGATCGCTCGAAACCACGCTTGTGAGGAGAGCGCTCGGGGGTCAGGCCTAGGTGCCACTTGCCAGACATAATTGTGTGATATCCGCCGTCGCGGAGAAGCTCCGGCAGTGCAACGACCCGTTCGTTCAAGTACCCCTCATAACCGGGCATGCCACGCTGTGGCGCCGTACTCATGGCGGATCCTTTGGGGCCGTTCTGGCCGGAGATGTTGGTCCATTCAATCAGGTTACCGAGGCCGGCGATGTGGTGGTCCGTACCAGTCATGATCATTGCTCGCGTGGGGCTGGGAAGGAAGTCCGGTAAGCTTGGAGGATGGTTTAAGAGAGAGCAGAACGCTGTAAACTCACGAGCATGCTGCGGCCGCGTGGAAATCCGTGAATCGTAGACCCTCCTTTGCGATCTGGTCGATGTTAGGAGTACGAATCTCGCCTCCAAAACAGCCCACATCGGAGAAGCCGAGATCGTCGGCGACGATAACGAGGAAGTTGGGGCGTTTGGCCATTGTCAAGATCGAAGAGAGGAATCGGAGCAATTGAAAGATGTGATGTCGAGTTTAATCCCAGGTCAATGGCACTGAAATGGGTGAGAAAGGTCGCGTGAAGACTTCTCCTAGCCAAGTCCAAGAAAAAACAGAGAGGGGAGAGGGGAGAGGAGGGGTCGTCTGCATATACTCTTATAACATCGGAACAAGCCTAAAAGGCCAAGTCAGCTGCCCCCCACAGGCACTCGGCTTCAAGGCCGATCTGCATACCCCTGCCCCTCGCCCTCGCCCCTCGCCATCGCGGTGCCACATTTCGTGCTCGGCTGCGATCAATCGCCAATCGGCCATCGGCTGGATTTAAAAGTGGAGCGACCTTCGGGAGGGCATTCGCGGCAACTTTGTGTCATCGGCTGTTTTGTGACATGCGGGGGAAGCTTATCCCCCGCAATCTGGGCGGGTCATATTGGTCACAGCCAGTATTGATTACAGCGATACCAACCCATAGTCCAAAGCATTAGAATAGTGCCATCCTAGGATGGAAGGGAGGAATGAACCCGATCGGCATTCCAACGGCGAGAAAGCCCGATTTAAAAGAATACAAACTCAAAGATCAACCCAAATGCAAGTCAAATGCAAGTTCCTGATCGACTGCATGGCGTGATACGGGCAAAGAGCCAGAAAGTCGGCTGTCGGCAGTCGATGACATAAGACCTGCCGATCCGGAGACAAGCAACTCCCCGAAACAGCCACACACGCGCAAACTTGCCGACCCAGACTTCCCCTGTTCTTTGCTTCTCTGCTTTCTTGCTTCAATTCTCTCGACGATCGCCTCTATGACCTCCTCCTCTTCTCCGCAACATGTCCAACCATGTAACCTCTATATCAAGACCCCCCACCGCCCCATCTCCTGAATCCATTGTCGCTGCTGCGCGGGCCCGTCTGTCCAGCTGGTGGAACGATATATCCAATACTGCCTTCGCTTCATACTCTCAACTACCCCAACAATCAGATCTCGATTCCTCTCAATCGCAGCGTGAACACGAATCCCACGCAATGGAAACATTGCGGCTATCCACGGCACGATGGCGCACCTACTGGCTAGCCGCCGTCCTCTGCTGCGGTGGAGCTCTTTTCGGATACGATTCGGGTGTCATTGGTATGTCAATCGATATAATACGTTGCCATTGAACTACGACTAACCCTCCCAGGCGGCGTCCTCACCTTCGCCTCATTCCAGGACTCCTTTAACATCACCTCCACGCAAGAAACCGGCGTCAGCGCCATCGCCGTGGGAATTCAACAAGCAGGCGCACTAGCAGGATGCTTCATCATCTGGCCCGTGACAAACCGGTTCGGACGGCGAATAGCAATGATGGCCTGTTCGGTCATTTTCTGCATCGGTGTCGTGCTAGAAGTCATCGATACACACTCATTGCCAGCCTTCTATGTTGGCCGTGTGATCTGCGGTCTTGGAATTGGTGGTTCTGCAACCATCATCCCAATTTACTTGTCTGAGATGAGCCCCAAGGAGATCCGTGGCCAGCTTGGCTCCTGCTACCAGCTCACCTATACCATCGGGATCCTAGTTTCCTACTGGATAGACTATGGCGTGAAGGCCATGCCAAATACCGCTAGACAGTGGCAGCTACCTATCGGTCTACAACTTGTGCCCGGTGCCCTGATGGGATTGGGCATGTTCTCACTCGACGAGAGCGTACGCTGGTTACTGGCGCATGGGAAAACAGCCGAGGCATGGCGCAGTCTCGTTTGGATCCGGGCGGGCGACAGCCCAGCCGTACATGAGGAGTTCAGCGAAATGTGTCACGGTCTTGAAGAAGAGCGCCATGCCACGGCGGGATTCCGTCTGCGAGAGCTACTCGAGGGCCCGAATCTACACCGTTTGCTTATCGGTGCTGGAATCTTCCTCGCGCAGCAGTCGACTGGCTCGACGGCGCTGGCGTATTTCGGCCCGCAGTTCTTCTCGCTGCTCGTTGGACCCGGCGATCAGAATCTTCTCTTGACTGGCGTCTTTGGCGCTATCAAGGTCGTTGCCTGTCTGATCTTCGTACTTTTCATGTCCGATCGCTTCGGACGTCGTCCCGTGCTGGCACTGGGGGCGGCGTTCATGGCGGTTTGCATGCTTGCTACCGCAGGTGTGGTTAAGAACTACCCGCCGCAAGACGGGGTGGTTTCATCCGCGGGTATCGCCACCGTGGCTCTGATTTACCTCGATATCATCGCATATAACTTGAGCTGGGGCCCGCTGCCCTGGCCGTGTACAAGTGAGATCTTCCCCACGCGTATCCGCGAGCCGGGTGTGGCGTTTGGCGTTGGCTCGCAGTGGCTCTTTAATTTCGTGTGGAGCTTCTCCACGCCGTACATCATGGCGGGTATCGGGTGGGGCACATTCTTGCTCTTTGGCGTGCTTGATATCATCATCATTGCATTCACGTACTTCTGTCTCAAGGAGACGGCAGGTAAAACGCTGGAGGAGATTAATGACCTGTTCGACGGGATGGACCCGGATGCGGAGCACGGTTGGAAGGGCGATGCTGTTGATGAAGTGGATGATGGCTCGGATTGCCGCGAGAACGGCCAAGAGCGGTTCCTGGATCGCAATAATTCTGTGATTACGGCCAACTCGGACAAGTCCAAGCATGGTCATACGCATGTCGAGTCAACCGCTGGACGGGCTTGATACCTCGGATATGTTCGTGGCGAGTTTTAGATTATACCATCACCGTACAAAGTGTACAAAGCTGCAAGGTTCGGTATAGGAAGACTTTGAAGAGATATACAATACAGATAGACATGCCTAGGCATGAATGCATTGCGTCTGTTATTATTCGCTGATCAAGTGACACGGAGTCCTGTCCACTGAGTAAAAACAACCAGCCTCCGAGCCACCTCCAAACCAGCAAACACTTGCCAATACTAAATAAGATACCAGCATGGCATCCGAAGCAAAAGAGAGGAAAGAACAGGCGCAGCATGAGTGATAGACCTACTGCATTGTTCCTACCTAAGAGACACGTAAACGCCAAACACTCCTGGGCTGAAATACAAACATAGGCATGGGCGAAGGTTTCGTTTTAGGGGGAAGTTAAAAAAGACATAAAATAATAGAGAAAGGGGAAGAGAATCAAGATTCAAAGTCCTCCTAGCAGGCTTACTGCCCTACATACTTGATTGACCCCCGTGAAAACAAGCGATTCTTGTGATAAGCAAGAGAGGCGTCAGGTGAACACGGTCAAGTTACGTTAATGAGGTCTTCAAAGGTCTCATCTGGCGAAAAGGCGTAGGATGATTCCGACATCAGAGTCGCCTCTGATTCTCGACGCAACTGCTGCTCAAAGGCCTCTGCAGCTGCAGCTGCAGCAGGCTCTAATTGCATGGAGTCATCAAAGCCAAAGGACAAAGCGGAAGCAGTATGAACCGAAACCGAAGCTGAATCCGAGGACTGAACCGCTGCAATTGGGGTGGGAGGGCCGTCGGACGAGGAAGTAGGAATATTCTCGTTATAATCGACCGTGGGCTCGACGGGCACCGAGGATTGGCCATCGGAATCGGTGATTTTCTTGACCATCTGCGCGAGATGGATCTTGATGGGTTCATCGCCGCACTGGGCATGTTTCAAGACCTCGTTCTTCAGATTGAGGACCTCAGAGCGTAGCCGGGCAATTTCGTTCACCAGGCCTTCTCTTTTCTCAGATTGTTCTTTGAATCGGAACTCGAGCTGCTGGGTATGTTCCTTTTTCTTCTGTCGACACTTGCTCGCAGCCAACCGATTGCGCTCGAGGAATTTCGCCCTCTTCGCCCGTTCCTGGTATGGGTTATCGTCCAAATCCGGGCTCAGACTAGATGAAGCTGCCTTGCACTCGCGGATTCGGTGCCGGCGACTGGCACTGTCGATATCAAAGCCGGAGGACTCGCGCGTGTGTTGATCATCATAAGGAGGTGGGGTGGGTTGGCCATTGCGGACTTGGGCGTTCTTGAGGTCTCGTTCCAGAGCCGAGCTGGCAAATGCAGCGGCTTCTGCTTTCGCATCCCATCCGGTGCCCATGGTGGGGGAGACTGGGCTGAGGCCCCAGAGCTGATCCTCGTCGGAAATAGGAAGTTCTAGAAAGTCTTCCGTGAAGGCATTGGCAGTTGGAAAAGTTGAGGTCCCAACGTGGGGGAGGCCGTTTGGCAGAAGGGGGAGGCTGCTGGTAGACATGTTTGAGGTTCAAGAGGAAGCGCTTTTCCCCCCTTCTCTTTCTGCCGCTGGGAAGGCGCCGCTGCTCGATTCGTACAAGGCAGTTGCTGTTTTGGTCGTCGGAGGGGCTGCTTCTTCTGTTTCTTCTGTTGCTGCGTGCTGCCAATGCTTGCTGGCTGGCTGCTAGTGTTGCTGCGGCTTCAGTGCTGCTGCTGGACCAGGCACGGATTGCAGGCATGGGACGCTGGCCAACACACGAGTCTCGGGCGTCAAGACCAGCAGAGGTGCGATGCTTGTTGGGATTCAAGTTGTCGAGAACCGCGGACGCCGGGCCGGCGGGTGCCTGAAGAGAAGAGGCCCAGGTGTCAGTCGACCGATTGGAGCCACGGTCGGACAGGACTTCCAGCGGTCCAGCAGATCCGGGCGAATACGCGTGCAGGATGAGGCGATGTGTGTGGGACAGACCAGAATGCGAGTCAAGCAGAGCAAGAGCCGTGCCAAAGCAGTGGGGGAAGACAAACGCAGTGCCATGGGCAGGCCTGGCACAATGAACTCTCTGCAGTCTTTGACATCACCCAGACTAGCTGGAGCTGCCAGTGACTTACTTATAGGGGAAATCAAGTTCTGGGTTGGGTTGGCACGAATGTCTATCCAGCTTCGATACAAGGAAGAATAAAGTACATTCGGGATCTCAGGCCACCCAATCGTAGCCGGGCGCGCGGGCCGTGACAGGACAGGGTGGGCCCCCGTCTAAAGTATACAAACACGCTCGAGAAGAGAGAGCTAGAGCTATCTTATACATGCACATGCATAGGATGATCATCGCTGCAGATCCAGGTGGATCCCTCCAAACAACAAAACAACATCCAAGTCTACCGAAGGTATCCGCGTCACTCCTGTTTCACCCCTGCCGCCCACTCCCGGAGCTGCCGGTTCACATCCTGCCAGCTTTCCATCAGTAGTTGCGCAATAAGGAACATGTCCATCTCCCGGCGGGCCTGGTCTTGATCTGTCCCTTCAGCCCTACCGCGCTCCTGTTGGTGACCCCCAAGTAGCATCGGTCCAAATATCCGTGCCAATTTTTCCAGACTGAACAGACTCGCCACTCGCCGGAGCTCAGTCCCGGGCTGGGGCGGCTCCTCGGGCAAGACGAGCTCATTCGATTTCTTGAGCAGGTAGGTTATCAGGCCGAAAATAGCGCAGATCAAATCGCGCTGAACTTCGGTGGTCAATGCAATGATGGCGAACGTGATGAGCTGCACTCTTGGAAGATTCTGAATGGGGACGGTTAAACTGGTCTGCTGAATGTCTTGGAGAGCATTGTAGAGACGCTGAGAGCCGAGAATTCCCCCCGGCAGTCCCATCAAAAAAGCTCGAAGTGTCCAACCTACACTTAATGTTTCCTTCGGGTTCCACTTGCCGCCCCACTGCGGTATGCAGATCGTCCGCAGGTTCATCATGATCTTGGGCTCGTCTTTCTCCGCGTCTAATACTTGGCCGGCAAAGTGGTCATACAGGTGCTGGGCAGCTTTGATGTCGCCCGGCTCCGTGAAAAGGCGATCAGTGTTCGGACCTGCAGGAACCCGGGTCAGTCAGCCTCGTCCATGAGGTAGGACGAAGGGAATCCACAAACCGTGGTCCCGCAGATACAAAATCATTGCCACAAAACATGCTGGCAGTTGCAAGGGGCCAGGAATAAAGCTCGGCACCCAGACGAGATAGCTATGTCCACCAAGACGAGACATGGATTCCAAATCTCTTCCTCGCAAAGAGCTCATGGGAGCTTGGCGGCGACCCAGATTGGCAAATGTCTTCGTTCTTCGCAGCTTGGGCACTGGTGGTTGGGAAGAAGCGTCAATATCCAAGTTTGATTGTACGCTGCGAATCCCTCGGATCAGTTTATTTCGGCGTCGAGAGCTGTCATTGTCCGGCACTGGTGTGACTTCGGCTACGAGAACTGGTTAGACTCGGCTATCATCAACGTTCAGGTCGACTTACAGTCAAGATTCGAGGCATCTTCAGTGGGTAGTGAAACTGGGAAATCCAGTTGCTCCGCAAGCATGTTGAACCCTATAACGGCCATTGATGGCTCTAGTCGACTGGCTCGACTCGAGTTACTTGCGTTAGATCCTCGGCGGGGGCTGCAAACACTCTGATGTTTGGAAGTAGGCAGTGGAGCGGGCGTTATCTCGTCATACTGCTCGTAGGATGCTTCGAATGCTTTCTTCCCCGGCTCGCGAGTACGACTCCAATGCTTCAAATCCTTAGAGGTGCGCTTCGAGGGTGCACGCACAACTGGCGTTGTGGTGACCTCCAAATTCTTCTTGTCTGAGAAGAGATCCGATGGTTCGGCAAAATTTCGCGTGTCAGCCGGATATTCAGTGAAGAAGGTAGGCGAGAACTGCTGCAACTCCAGGATCGGCGCCTGGAGGCGCTGGGATGGGTACCGATAAACCGTCGCGCTGGTGTTCTCTGAGTCGTGTGATTCAGTCGTTTGCGCGCTGACATTCCTCTGCGGCTCCTCAAATTCCTCAACTGTAGATGGGTTGTGAGATAGATGAGAGGTCGGACTTCTCAGTGCCCTCTTGACAGAGTCTGTAGTGACTTCTGGATCGGAGGTGTCGAGAGACTGGAGTGGCTCAACGGTTTCCGAGCTGTCACTTTGTTGCTGGGATCTGCGAGGGCGGAAGTGTGCCATAATGCTCTTTAGGCGATTGGAGCCACGATGGGATGGAGAGACACTGAATGCTGTGCTCTTGCCAGCAGTCTCTGAGTCAGCGGGTGCACGCTCAGGAGAGCCGACATTGTCATCCGCTGTTTCTTCCTCATTTTGAACAGCGAGATCATTCTCGCTCTCGTTCTGGTCTGGAGTTTCAGTGGGGAGAACTGCCTCGGGTGATCCTGGTCTAGCGCCTGGTTCTGGTTGATCCAACGCAGACGCAGCGGGTTCTGAACGACGAAAAAAGGTCCAAGTGCGACGAGGTTGATGGGGGTTTCCCTCGGATCTGGGGTTGCGAAGCATTTTTCGAAAAGGTTGCATATCTAATGCAGGGTTTAATCCAAAGCCATGCAGCATCAAGAAGTGAGCCCAAGTAATGCCAGTCCAAGTAATGCCAGTCCAAGTAATGCCAGTCCAAGTAATGCCAGTCCAAGTAATGCCAAAGAATAAGAGAGGAAGAATGTAGGATAGTTCTGGACTGCAGCTGTTGGAAGACGCTGAGAAGGTGAAAAGGAGGTAGAAGTAGAAGGTGAATGTCACGGGGAACTGGGGTTTGCCTAGGAAGGTTCTCTACTCGCACCTTCCCTGAGTGCAGAGTCTGCAGTAAACAAAGGAAAATACGGCAGGAGCACAAGTTGGAAGGAACCATCCATGGGATAAATCTATTTCTGCCCGATTGCGCCGCAGCTCGATCTTCACGAGCCCTAAAGAACAGAACAGAATAGAACAAACACAGAACATATTACCTTTGTACATTCGGTCAAGGTCAAGGGAGATTCAATTGTCCCATAATCCTCGGGATAACAACTGCAAAACAAAAAACGCCGGTCTCATGCAAGTCAAGAGTATGTATAATGGGCGAGGATCTTATATCGGAACCCAATCATGCTTCGTCATTTTCTCCCTCGAGGAGGATGTAGTGGAGGATGTCACTCAGTGTGAGGACCCCCTTGAGCTTGAAGTGCTCATCCACAACGACTAAACGATGGACGCGGGACTTGCGGATCGTGTCGAAGATAGTATCCAGTCCGTCATTGAGTGAGCAGGTATAAATACCCGGGAATTCCTGGACTCGCGTGAGAAAAATGGAAGGCGGATTGCTATGGATACTTTAAAGGAAAAAAGCATAGACTGCGACATACCGGTGACCGTTTCTTCAGCACCTCTCCCACCGTCAAACTCAGATCATCGTAAACACCACCCCTAATGAGGGCAATCACATCAACCGACTCGAAAACATTGTATACGACACCTAGATGAAGAGAAATCAGCACTTAAAGAAAAAAAAATTTGTCTTGAGACCCCCGCGGAATAAATAGAGCCTATAAACATACCCTCGGAATTTAAGATCGGCATACTAGATATACTCCGCTCGACCAGAATATGAATCACATCAATGACGGGGGTGTCCATGGAGGCCGTCGCGATATTATCATATGTACCCAGCAGGAGTTCCCCCAGCGGACGGCGCAATTTCTGAGTATCGCTGACATTAACGGCAACGAACTTCAAAATCCGATACTGCGTGATGACACTGAGCACATGGGACCGGTCGGTTTGGCTGTCATTGGTGACGAGGGGGATACGGCGCGCGCGCGACTCCAGCATGCGCCGGCATGCTTCGTAGAGAGGGCGCTCGGGATCGATAGAGACGGTTTCGGGTGGCGCAACGCCCAATGCCTTCTCAACCTCTGTGCGCGATCTTGGTTAGCCTGCAGCGACAATGGAGGGAAAAGAAGGGGGAGAGTATAAGAGCGCGGAAATGGCGCTACGCACCGCGGAGGCTGTCTAGCCGGAACTGGTCGATCTGGTCCAGTGCGGCTGGATTCTGGAAATAGTATTGGATCACGTTGATGTAGTCGGAGGTGGTCAGGAGACCTGCGAATTTGGAGGCTTTCGAGTCCCACAACGGGGCTGAAACGATGCCTGTACTTCCCGATTACCCTTCAGTCAGCTGGTTGTTTCCTTTTCTTCTTTCCCTTTCCTCTCTCTTCTGTTCCCGAGGAGGCATTGCGAAGGGGGGAGAGGGAGGGAGGAAGCGGGGCCTGCAAGGCGACTTGCCATTTTGAATGAGAATATTCAGACTCTCCTTCACGGAGAGGCCAGTGTCGAAGATGATGAGGCGGAAACTCAAGGGCAGGACATCGTAGCTGGTGCGAACCTTCAGGAAGTTGCGAATGGCACGCTGTTTGACACCGCGTTAGTCAAGATCTGGATGCGAGCTGGTCACCCGCCACGAACGGGGGCGAGGTTTGCAATTCCGGGACCCCGTTCGATCACACAGCCGGAGCTGCCTTCCCCGGTTTGTCTCGTTTCGCGTCAGGTCCCTATTCAAATGGGGGCGAGCTGCGAAGGAGGGGCAAGAGGCTTTCCCATGATCGGCCGCTTGTTCTCTCTCTCGCGCTCTCGTCGGGTGGGGAGGGGTCGACCAATGGCGGGGGAAGCGAAGGGGGAAAAAGAAAGACGCCAACTCACCAGGCCCTGTCGCTCTTCCCGATCAACTGGTCTCTCAGAGTGGGAGGTCATTGGAGGGTGAAGGTACGAGGATGGCTGCACGAAAGGCGCGTGACCGAGGGAGGTGAAGGGCCCGGAAAGGTGAGGCCGGGTGTCCGCCTTCGTCATGACTGGAAGGTGGGGGGAGGGAGAGACAAAGTGGAGTGTGCTGGGGAAGGAAGAAAATGGGGAGGAATCGAGAGCATTTGATTTCTACAACTCTTTCTGTTCGTCTTTCTACTGGAAATAATCATGAGGGGGCAATGCGAGGAACAGAAAACAGAAATGCGCCTACTCGTTACCCCCGCTCGGGGCTCGAGTCCGGATGCCTCAGGCGGTGGTGTGTGTATACACCTGGGGTATACTACATCCACTAAGTCAGGGATGTGCATTTGATTGCATTTGGTGTTGGACTACATAGAGCCTCCATTGCATTTCAAAAAAAAAAATAGTGCTTGTTCATCTTCGCATCCAGACTATGGCTATGGCCTTTGATCCCTCAACCGCTATCAGGATCTACGTCCTCCGCTACGTAGCATACCGTCACGGCGCATGCTTCGTTCAATTATTGGGTTTAAATATTGGAATTTAAAACAAAAAATTGGTTTATTAATAATATACATATATGACCCCTTCAATTCTGGAAGATTATCAAGCTAAATATCCTAGACTCATAGTGCTTGCGTAATATACCCTTTCAGTTCCAGCAAGCGGTACTGTACAGGCGTTGAATGTTTGTTTAACTCTTCCCGCAATATTTGTTACTGTCGTAGAGGATCCTCGAAGCTATCTACGATTAGTGATCTCATACTCTATTTGTGCATCGGAATCAGCTATTGAAGCGGGTCTTGTGTTTACCAGAAAGCTTCTAGAGTCAGAAGCGGTGATTGGCCTACAGGAAAGGTCAATGGAGTACTGCTCGATTGTTCGACATAGATGAAGTTGATCTGATCAGTGACAATGAGGAGGAGGAAGAACTCTAAGCCTTATAAGATGATAGTGATGAAGAGGACTTGATCTAGTTAATTGAGACTTCGTAGCCACTGGCAGTATTGGTGATTGAGTCAAAGAAGACTACTTCAAAGAAACAGAGTAGTTTTTTTTTTTTTCTTCTCTTGGTCCTTTAAGTGATTATTTGAACAAAGGTTGGTGATTTTATTTTAAGCAGGGTACCTATGGTATACGGTGTCAGCTATATAATATCCAGGTGATTGGTCGGATAGAAATAAACCAGTGAATTTTAAACTACCCTAGGGCAGTGGGGATATTTGAGAATAAAGATATATCATATCACTTTCAGGTGGATCCTCCGGGTAGCTAACCCAAGAGCTACCCCTCTGAATGCTCTAGTATCTAATATTAAAGATAGGGTCGATATCAGCAAGGAACACAGCATAACATCACCCTGTGGACGCGAACGGGTAGGCAGTAAACAGTGGCTTATACAGTGGAACGAGGTATCGGCAAGAACTTGAACTGAATTTTGACTTATATGGTTAGAATTAGACTATACTCCCAAGGTCTTAGGTCTAAGTGAAGTACTACGCTAGCCCTAGGCAAGTCATTGCTCGTAGACTTTGCCAGGCACCTAGTAATCAACGGTATACAATAGCCCTATAAAGCGCTGCAGCAAAAAAAGAAAAGAAGAAAAGAATTCCATCTCTCAATCGGAATTGATTGGATAGCCAACAAGCTAGTAAGTAGGGAGGGAAGGGGGATTTTTTTTAAAAAAAAATAGAAGTAAAGAGGTATCGTAATTAAAGTAGCTGCCGGGGTACCTATAGCTAGGAGAGCTCTCAGGTATGCCCGTGAAGTTTGAATCGATAAAGGCAGGTCTGATCCGAACCCCAGTTGTCCTTAACGCGGAGGACGACCTTATCCACGCGGATCGTCGGGATGTCGATGACAGTATTGAGACTGAAGGACTGTTTATAGTTGGGGTTCTTGATATCGTAGTACATCCGCCCGACTCGGTAGAAGTTCGGCCCGAGAAGTTTATCATCCGAATAGTCCTCTGGCTGTTCATGCGGATTTGACATCTTCATGGTCTTCATGACAACGTCGTGAAGGGATCTTGCGCCGGGAACGTTGAAATTCCCAATTCCTTCCTCGTGTGCTGATCGGGGATCCTTGGATTGATGTTGGGTTTTCTTGCTGCCCCAAGGGGATTTCCAGGAAAATTCGGAAGCTCGGTTCTTCGAATCATCTTCTTCTGGGTCCACAACGATGAATCGAGCCCACATCTCAATCACTTTGGGTGCTGATGTGGGATCCAAGGTTGCTGTGGCCGGGATGTGCTCGATGACCAACTCTTCCGGCACTATAGTACGCCCAAGAAAAACCGCTAGTTGGGCATTTTTAACGCTGCACCAGCAATCGCCAGCCTCCTCCCAAGGTAAAAGTGCAGCTATACGGGGGTGCACTTCTTTCATCTTTCGTCTTCGGAATGGCGAAAGTTTGGCCCAGAAAGAAATTTGTTCATAATCCGGAACCGATGACTGGACATTGCGATAGCTTGCTGAGGGCGAGCTAGAGTCTGGGTCAATCAAGGCACCATGAGATGGGGAAAGAAAGTTGATCTGGAGGTCTATCGAATGGAATGGGTTATAATATGGCAGATTGGTTGCGTGCCCCGCGTAGCCCATTTGTTCCGATCGAGCAGATCTCAACTCCTTCGATAAAGATGAAATTTGCATATCCATGTCCGACATCTGACTTCGCAGATCACCGACTGGTGTAGGATCTGTTCCATTTGAAGAAGACTTCGATAAACCACCAGAGGGAACGAATGAGCGAAGGGTTCCCAAAATACTTGCCTGATAGGCAAAGACAAAGAACAGGGGAATTAAGAGAGCAGTCACGGCTTTAGTCCAGTTAACTCGTTTCAGTGCAGCCACAATAAGTTCGCGTGCATTGTATTCAGAATAATCGGTCGACTCCCATTGATGGTGATCCTCTTGTGCGTGGTTCGCCGGAGAAGTTCCATTCAAGCCAGGCTCTGAACGAGGCTCTGATTGGAAACGAGATGGAAGCACCGTCCTTGCCTCAGCTGTCCATGATTGATCTGCAGGGTTGACAAAGCTGGACTCGTCAGCCTGCACCGAGCTTGGTTCATCTTCTTCCTCGATTGTCGATTGAATCTGTACGCCAGAAGGTCGCCGGGGAGCCTTGGATAGATTTGACCCATGGCCACTCGGCCTTGTTCGTTGGAGCTCATCATCGTGAATTCCACGCTCCAGCTCGAATGACACTTCAGAGGCATTGTCAACCGAGCTGTGACGGTTCGGGCTGCCGCTATCAAACTCCTCGCGAGAGAAGAGGTTCGTCAACAGTTGTAGGGGTTTCGGATACATCGGAGAGTTCGTGATCATTGAGAGCAAGCTGTCCTTTCGTTCGGGGGGCGGTATATCTGGACTTGAATCTGTAGAGACTGCTTGCCGGATAGGCGGAGTTGGTGTCCTGTCAGAATGTACTTCTCTGGCAGGCGACACGGTTGCTTCTCGCAGCGTGTGAAGAAGTTGGTCGTCGGGGGTAGGTTCCCGCTTAGTTCGTCGATTCCTGACCGAAGAACCTCGAGACTGCGTTTCTGTATTGCTTCTTGAGAAGGATGTTCGCTGGTCGCTAAGATCAAGGCCGGTATTTATCCTTTTAACAACGCCCGTAACGTTCTGCATTGGGCTCAATTCCGCGCGCCTGGGCAATGCTGTTGGCCCGGTGGCGCCATAGTTGTGCGAATTCCCAACTGCAACCGGTGGTAAAATAGGAGTGTTCGCAAGCAAAGTTTGGAAACGCCGTGGAGGAGAATTTGTCTCATATCCGGAGCTCCGGCGCGCTGTTGCGCGTTTAGACATGCTAGACCTATCTTTCAGCACTGAGACAGATACCGCGTGGGATGTTCAACTCGACAGGGAATGGGTAAATGAAAGAGTGACAATTTTGATTGGGGAAAGTAGTATCTGACTAGCAGATTATGGGAGGATGCCTGCAGATAAGATGGATATTGGGGAGTGGGAAAGTAGAAATTTTGTAACAATGGCCGGGGATATCAAGACATGACACAAGAGCAACTTATGAGAACAATGAACGAGTGTTTTCAAGACAACGGGATAAACAAAAGAGCAGGATTAGAAACAGAAACAGAGACAAAACTTACATCAGGCCGTTAGAGAGTGGGAAGCCTTGGGACCAACCTATCAATCACCAAGCCCGGTTTCTTCACGGCGAAACCTCGACCGTACGGTCAATTCTCAGCGAAGCAGAAGATTCAACACTAGCACAGGCGTGAATCAGTTCGGTATCGGCGGTGGGGAGGTATAGCCAGCCAGAGATAGGGTAGCGCAGACGATCAAAGGGCGCCGCGAGCAAGGGACGGCTGAATCGCGGGGACTGGGAGATAGCAGGAATGCGCCGGCGCTCGCGAAATCAATTCTGCGATCCTGAAGGCGATCAGGCGTGAGGTTGCTGGTCCAACTGGTCGTGATCCTCGGACTTTGCAGAATCGTGACGCGCAGACGCGCGACGGAACGTGACTGCGGCGGACTAAGGGGTGGAGCCGCAGCAAGTGCCAGTCCAGCTACGATCGGCTCAGCCGAGGAATGATAAGACCAGTAGTTTCGGTGTCGCGGCAAAGAGAGAAAATGGGGAGAGGGAAATGGAGGTGAAGATTGAAAGAAGGGAAGAAACAGAACGAGATGTTGATCGGGGAAAGGATCTCGAGTGGCTCCGCCGTGTTCATTGAGTGCAAATCTCTTTTTCTTTGTTACTTTGTTGTCTCCGTTGCAATGATCTTTACTTACAATCCCCCCCCCAAAAAATAATAATAATCATCATCATCATCATCATAAAAGGAATTTTTGCCAGTTTCAAAGCGACTTAAATTGTGTCTCAAGTTGCTACGGCTATTTAGGTCTCACAAAGCCAAAGAATGAATTTGAAATTGGATGGCGCGATGCTACTGTACGTACAGAAATAACAAATGATATCATGGTCCTGCCACTCCAGAAGCGCCGGGTCGCTGCATCCAGCTCTAGACATGAGGGTGCATGCAATACTATACAACGCGCGTAGGAAGCGAGGGGTGAGGAGGGAGAAGCCCCAAGCAAGAAGGAGACAAGGTGAGAGGCGGGAGAGATGAGAGAGGGGGAGTCATGTCGATGATAATGATGATTCGGATTCAACCGTTCAGCAGGTCCACGCGGCCAGCATACCGTCCTTACGGCCCTCGACAAGATACCCATCCTTAAGCCGAACACGCTCAACGGTTGCAGGGAGTGGTCCCTCGTCGTCGAGACCGACACCAGGACCGCAGTCCCAGTGGTGGGCATCGGCCTTGTCGTAGACCTTGACGACGTTTTCGCCGGCAGCAGCAACGATGCGCTTGTGGTCGAACATCATGCTAGTGATGGGTTTGTCATATGCATAAGCGTCATAGATCGAGCCCATGCGCAGATCCCAAATCTATCGAAAGTTAGAACCATTCATTCCTCTTAAACTCGATTTGATGAGAAAAAGCTTACCCGAATGCTGCGATCAAGACTGCCCGTCACCAGATGGACATCATCGAATTGCAGGCATGTAACAGGACCAGTATGGCCCACAAGACTTCGGTGGACTTGGCCACTACGAAGATCCCACAAACGAACCATACCGTCGGCAGTACCGCAGGCCAGAGCCGCATCAAAACATTGCACTGCTCCAACAAAGTCCGCAGATGCATCGGGGAGACGACCGGATGGACGCCAGTTACCATCGTTCGTCATGGAGGAAGAAGATGCCTGGGCAGCCGCCCACATGACATCCAAAGTCTGAACACAACGTCCCTTAACCAAATCCCATTGACGCAATGTCTTGTCCGCAGATCCTGAGATAAGAGTGTTACCCTTGAAGTGGAGAGCGGTCACCTCGTCCACGTGTGCATCAAGCGTAAAGACATGGCAATCCTCCAAATTTGATGAAGGTGACACCGGCGTAGTGTGTGTCTCGGTATCTTCAGCATCACGCTCGTGCTTGTTCAGGCGACCGTCTCGCGTCGCGGGCCGAGCACGGCTCAAATCCCATAATCGAACCGACGCATCCATCGATCCCGTTGCAACAATGTTGTCTTCCACTTGCAAGCACCGTACGGAGGCGTTATGTCCTTCCAACAGACCTGAACATCGTCCGACATTCATGTCCCAGACTCGCACTGTGTCATCTAACGCAGCACTGACCATGGTGCCGAAGGGATAGTCGAAGTCAATTGCAGTCACCATATCTGTGTGTGCGTCGATTTCCTTAATCAAGGAGCCAGGAGCGAAATGCTCGTGGAGAATCGGCATCGATCGTTTACCTAGAGGTCCTTGTTAGCCACAAAGCAGCCCGCAATTGAATAGTAGGAGTCCATACGTATAGAACGGTGTCGCAAGCTCCTTGGTGATGGGGTTGGGAGTTTCTCATAGATAGATTCGGACATGAACGAAGCATCCATGGCCGGATCACCGGAAGATCCAATGGTATCATCCTGGGCTTCTGATGACTTGGGGGTCTCGGTTGTAGCAGAGGTATCCGGCGTTGCTTCCTCTTCCTGCATGTCATCTAGTTTGTTATCGATTTCCGTAACTGCATCGTTCAAGTTAGAGATCATCGTCGGCAGCACACCGAAAAAAGACGAATCCCACCTTCGTGTTCTAATGACGCCTCGTCCATCTCTAGTCCCGCTAATCGATCAAGAACGATCTGGCGCATTTTGTGCAAGTTGGCAATCTTGTTGTCAATCTCGTGGATTTCGCCGCTACACATATTCTTACGCACACCCATGAGCTCCAGACGGCGATTGAGCACCTTTCGCTCCTCCTTCAACCCGGCCGGGCCAGCTGTCAAAAGCCCGCCTTTCTCGCTGTCCTTCAGCAGCTTACCTCCCTTGGAGGTCCGTCTTCGGTGTTTCTTATGCGCATGGTCGTCTTCAGGGAGGGAGGCCTGGAAGCCTTGGAATAGGGAGTAGGAACTGTGATCTTCGGGGAGGTTATCGAGGAGGTCGTCGGAGAGCGAGGAAACGGCCCGCGATTGAATTTCCGCGGTGGACAGCTTGGATCGCACGAGATCGGTCGGGGTCGTCTTGGTCAATGTGAAGACCTTCCGCTGCGCGGTCGGCCGGCGCAGCTCGCGGTGGATGTCCGTCAAGGCATTATGATAATGGCTGCCATGGGCCTGTTCCCCGGGTCCGATCAAATGGCCGGCGGTCGATGTAACTTTTCGCCCAAATGCTTCAATATGCCGAGTCTATTCCAGTAGCGCATGACGGTCAGCCTGCAGGATAGAGCGGAGGGATCTACTAGCAAGCGCCAGCAAGGAAAGGGAAAAAAGGGCAAGAAAAGGAAAAGGAACAATCATACCGTGAGGCCGGTACCCAGCAGGCCGTCACCCTCGTGCTCGACAATATCGGACAAACCGGACGGCGAGTCGTCACGGCGATGATTATTCTCCATGGCCGGAGAGGATCCTGGGCTCAACCAAGGCCAGGTGGAAAAGTGGGAGAATCAGAGGTTGAAGGAGTGATAGTCGTCACGCGCAGATTTACCGCGTTCCCCGGCGATTCTGAGACCACCGCCCGCCCACTCCCTCCCCTTTCACTGCCACCCTTTCACCTCTCAATCTCAATTCCCAGCTGTCATGCATTCGACCAGTCAGTTGCACTTGCACCTAGCTGCAGCTACTAGAGTCTAGTGATCGGGCTGCAAGCCCCCCAATTTCCCTCTACATGTCCGGTACAGGCATCATCTCTTTCCCTCCCTGCTGCGCTGGCGTCGGCTCTGGCCAAGTACCGAGTACCCGCACGCGTATTCGCTAGCAAACAACAAGACCACAAATACATATGAGCTATGTATGTCGCGTATTTGCATGGAATAAGCAATTCGAAACAAATTGGGAAACGGGTCTAATATTAGGCGCACCCACCCCTCGTAGCCAACGTATAAATACAGTAGACCCGGGCTGATTCTGGCCCTCTCGAGACAACCAGTCAATCCCGACTTCGGCAGCTTTTCTTTTCTTCAACACAACCACTTCTCAGGCCATGGACACCGCCATCGACTTGTCCGATGCCTCCAAGGCATTGGACCTCGCGAATATCCGCTTCCAGCTGATGTGAGCTCCTTCCATTCCTCCAACTCTCCACAAACTCTCCCAGCGCAAATCCCCCGCGCCCCCGCCACGAACAACACGCACATTTTGAGCATCCAGCAATCTCTGCGCGCTCGACAGCCAAAGCAAACCGCTACTCCCTGAGAACCGCTACTGACATCCCAGGCCTCCAGTCGGCTAGAAGACACCATCACCTTCCACTTCATCGAACGGGTCCAGTTCCCATTGAACAAAACCGTCTATATCCCCGGCGGTGTGAAGATCCCAAACAGCCAGTTCAGCTTGTTAGACTACCTACTCCGCGAGCAGGAACGCCTCCAGTCACGCGTGCGCCGCTTCCAGTCACCCGATGAATACCCTTTCTTCCCCGATGTGCTGGAGGAACCGATCCTGCAGCCACTCCAATATCCCCGCATCCTCCACACCAACGACGTGAACGTCAACGATGTCATCAAGGAGCGATACGTACGTGAGGTCCTGCCGGCCGTTTGTCCGCAATTCGGACGTGAGGACCGCGGTGAGGCGCAGGAGAACTACGGCTCTGCGGCCACTTGCGACGTTGCTTGTCTGCAGGCGCTCTCGCGCCGCATCCACTTTGGTAAATTCGTCGCCGAGTCTAAGTTCCAGAAAGATCCGGAGACTTTCGTGCGTTTGATTAAGGCTGAGGATCGGGCTGGCATTGATGCTGCTATTACCGATGCAAAGGTTGAGCAGAAGGTGCTTGAGCGTTTGGGTCTTAAGGCTAGGACTTACGGCACTGATCCTGCCTTCCCGGATGAGAAGGGGCAGAAGATTAACGCTGATGCTGTGGTTTCTATGTACAAGGTGAGACAAAACTACATAGATCTTCCCTGGGGTTCTCGGTGCTGACTTGATATTCACAGGAATGCGTGATTCCCCTTACGAAGGTGGTTGAGGTCGAATACCTCATGCAGCGTCTTAAGGGTACCCAATGGGAGTAGAGTGAGGCATATTGTCATGAAGTTATGAACTTTTGGTTCTTTTGGTGATCTCTATAGAATCATGCCGCTGGCAGAGAGAGGTGAAGGGGACTGAAGAAGCCAAAGAAACCAAATAAGAAACCAACACATAGAATATTTCGTAAATCGGACATGAATTGAAATGATGATCCCATTTGCCTTTACCTATTCGGACTCAAGACAAGTACTCGCCCACCGCCTTGACAGTCGACTCGAACTGAGCACCATCAATAAGGATCAAGCTACCGTTGGTCCGGATGCCAAGTTCCTGGAACGCGCGCTTAGAGTCCGAGTGGCCATCATCCTGCTGGTGTGTGTATTCGAGTGTGCCCGAGCACAGTGCGTTGCGCTGTAGCACCTCGTCTTCCGGGTGGAAGAAGAATCGCGGGGTCTCCTGGGAACCCTTCTTCGATTTCTTCTGCGGGCGCGACTCCTCATTATCGAGCTTCGACTCAACCTCCTCGTATCCTTTCGAGATGACCAAATAGTGCGTGAAGGAGTAGGGCTCCTTGTCCTGGATGGCCCAGCCGATCTCCTCCAGAAGCATATTGTACATGGGCGGGACAATTTGCCCCGGCATGTTGATCACACGCTCGGTGAGGATCAAACCAATCGGCGGAATGGTTTTCTGGGAAAGGAGCTCGTTGAGGGGTGCGAGGGAGGGGTTGGCGGCGGCCTTGCTTTTGATGTATTTGGTCAAATCCTGGATAACAGGCTTGTCCTATATCGCGCTGTCAGCTCTGCGTAGTGTGCAGCAATGGCGTATTGTATATTTACCTTGTGCTCTTGCAGATTGATGACTGACAAAAACGCATACGGGTCCGACTCATTGCCGTCTGTCTTGACGGTCGAGCCCAGCGTCGGCTGCGACAGGATCAAGTCAGCGAGTGCGGAAAGGTCAAAGATCTGGGCGTCATTGTCGAAGAGTTGTCGGAGGAGGTTCTTGAGACCGTGGAAATCGACGGCAGGCTGCGGGTCAAACCATTCGAAATCGACATTGACCATGTCAACATCCTGTAGGAAGGAAAATTAGACGGTGTTCGCTGCGGAGCTCTCCAAGGTGGGGGGATCACACGTCGTCGGAGTCCTCGTCCTGGGCGTTGGTGCCACCCATGGGCACATCGCCGAGATCTTGCTTGCGCTTTCCCATGGTGTTCTGTATTGTGAGATGACCGTGACTGAGTGGGGTGAAGTTGGGTGAAATCACTCCACCTCAAACGGGCCCCGTTGCCCTCGGCCGCTTTCGAACTTTTTTCCTTATCGTGTTATCAGCGAGTCGACCACGGCCTCGGGGTTCCATCCATGGGATGGGATGTACCATTTGGAGGTATGTGACTAGTAAATATGATGTTCTAAGCAATGCAAACACCTAATACAGGATTTTATGGCAAAAATAATAATTCAAGTATATTTTGTTTGTCTGAAAGCAGATGTTCATCGGGAACTAGATTCTATATAATCCTGGGGTGGATATTCCCATCCGCGAGAGGGAGGAAATTTATCTAAGGTACAATGATATCCTCTTTCAAGTTCATGTTGCCTCGCCGACTCGAGTAGGTGGTCGCCCCAGATAACGGATTTCTAGCAACAAAGTTGGTCATCATGGAGTTGAGACCTATCTACATAAGCGTCTTTTTGTACCTAGGTATTACTTGGTAACAGGTTACGGCAATATGCACGCATAATATATTTCTACGATTGAACATGACATCTACTAGGCGAAAGTTTCTTTATTTAAGTGACAAGTGGGAACCTTGACCAGCCTTCTCAGCGCACAAGCAGGTTACCTCTTGTGTGTATGTAAGGAAAGTACTAGTATTGCCATTGAATACTACGATCCGCAAATAAAGTAGAATTGAAAGTGACCGCTATCGGGCTCAAAAGTGATTAGAAGCCATACACTGTTTCTTGACTTTCTAGAAGGATGTTAACCAGTGTTACGGTTACAAAGACTTTACTGTCTTGGGAGCTAATGAGATTTTACGGAGATCGAGAACATTTTAGCTTCATGTAGTCAATTAGGCGCCGTGTCCACCAACATTGGTTGTGTAGTGTAATTGGTTATCACTGCGGATTCTGATTCCGCCAATCCCGGTTCGATTCCGGGCATGACCTCGTTCTTTTTTTCTCGAATATTTTTCTTCTTTTACGTTTAAAACAGGTGTCAATGCTATTTCACATTAAAACTGATTGATTGTGGCCAAGAACTCTAGTCTTATAATATTATCTATGACCCAAATTGTGTCGAATAGTGGGGCCGGAATATATTTTGGGGTATTTCCTCTATGGTACCATAATTGGCGCGCCGTCTTCAACACTGGTTGTGTAGTGTAATTGGTTATCACTGCGGATTCTGATTCCGCCAATCCCGGTTCGATTCCGGGCATGACCTCGTTCTTTTTGCTTCAATTTTTTCTTCTCTCTACTACACTATCGAGTGTGTGTATTGGAGAAACAACTAATTAAGCTATCGGGCGGTGGTGGGTTTGTTTTTCTTTATGATTTACGATATATCGGTTGTGCCAGTAGCTAGAATATCACCGATATAGCTTGTTAGACTACCTAATTTATAGTTTCTCGCTATCTTTTCCAACATTTAGTGCACCCATTCCGTTCTAACGAGGGATCAGCCACACTGCATACTAGTAGTTGGTCGATATGGGCAATACCGGAGATGCTGTGACTATTAGGCGGGTAGCTATTTAGCTGGTGCTTAATGCGCTTCAAGTTGCCCGGAACTTGAAGAGAAACGTTAGAATATGTACTCGCCACTGGTACTACTAGTAGGTAGTACTCAGTGTTCTATATATGTCGAAGGAAATTTTACCATACATACTGTGTCCTGGGGCGAACAACCTCTACACGAAAAATAAAATTGAATGAACCATTGATGGTGATGAATATTTTCAAAAACTAAATGTGAAACCCATATCTATTTGAACCTCTCTGGGGAATATTTTCCTCTGAGGCTGCTCGGAACTCCCAGACAAATCCTCGATGAACAAAGCGCACTCTGCAAACAAATGTTCTTCAGGTAATAGAGCCAACTGTGCCCCGTCAGTTTCATCTTATACCATCTTGATATCAGGTGAGGTACAATTAAGTCATAACTGAATAACGGTAGCGATCATTGGCATCGGAGGTAATTAGGAGACCTCAACTCATACTGGTACAGTCAGGGCTTCTCGCCTGCCGAGAAAAAGCAGGGTGGTTTATGCCGTATGTTCAGCACTTTGTTCCCATCACATTTTAAGACAAAAGTTATCTCATCGTTTTATCCTTCTTTTTTCTTTTTTTAAGAAAAAGAGGGTTCTGTGGATCTTTTGATCTGGAGAGTTATATCGGGGCCTCATGCTCAAGTGTACATTATCAGACGGTTGAATTTCGAACAGCTGAGCAGAGCTCGCATATGTGGTCGTATATATGGCCTGTCTCAAGCATCATTCGTCTAACTCTCCTTTAGACTGCGGATTCTGATTCCATCTATACCGAGCCCAGGAACAACCTTTTTTAGCGAAATGATGGCGAAGTGCATAATTCAGTAGACCTATTTCTTGAAATGTGGGAATTTTTATTGGATTATCCCTAATCCTTGCTGGAAATTACTGGATTTCCACACTATAGAGTATAGTAAGGTCAATTTGACTGTCTGATGTAGGTCCACTTCGATTACTTAGCCAATGCTTTCCACCCTCTAATCGCTTGATAAGGTGGGAACCCTGAATGATAGAACCTCAATTTGGCCGCCGTTATCAGCACTGGTTGTGTAGTGTAATTGGTTATCACTGCGGATTCTGATTCCGCCAATCCCGGTTCGATTCCGGGCACGACCTTATTCTTTTTGCTTTTTGGTCACTAGTCTCGCAATGTGGTGGGTGGTGATGCGGTTGGATGCGGTTAGAACGGACCTACAATCCTCACCCGCTCTGGCGGGTATGACTAATTCCTTTTCTATTCCTGTCCATTATCTCATCTGCAGCACGACCTTATCCAAATTATAGTATTTACCGTCTCCAGGTGGGATCTCTATTGCTTATGTATATGGAGGCATTTGTATTTGACCTGTAACATAGCCTTGAAGGAGAATTGATCATAATCCAGCGATCACACAACGCGGCTGAAAATAGTAGAAATCTAAAAGCACGGAGTTCATCAAGAGACCAAGCTAGTACTACTAGTACTCTAGGGTTCTTCTGGCAGAGCCACTAACCTTACTTAACATGCCCTCTCCTGTTTCGCGCTTCTCTTTTCATATTTCTTTCCAAGATTGTTTTTATTCACTTCGACAGCAAATACATATCTGTATACTTGGAGTTGACCTGGGTATTTACATATATCTCTGCAATATGACATGGCTCAAGGGGAGTCGTAAATGACCGCAAGTGCAGCATGTGAGATATGTACCCGTGATAAACGGCTCCAACTTTTCTCTCTGTAAATATAAACTAGTTCTAGAGCAAAAGGAGATCGAGTCCTAAAATCTCAAAGTCTGCTTGCAATAAATGGCCAAAACATTCGCTGGGGAAAACCCCAAGGACATTGTTAGACGCGAAACTCCGCTCAATGAACACAATATCAGTCGATAACAATCATGCCTTGTTTATCCGCTCTTTTCTCCCACTCACTCCAACTTCCATCATATAGCCTAGTTTCAATCCGCAAGCCGCTTATACGCAGCGCCAAGTCAAGTGCTGCTGCAGTGACGCCGGAGTTACAATACAGCACAGCTGGTGTGCCATCCTTGACACCAGCTTTGATTAAAACATCTTTGATATCCGCTTGCGGCAATATGACCTTGTTGGGACCTAGAATGGATGTCAAGGGCACGTTGATAGCATACGGCACATGGCCTCCTCCCGGTGCAGTGTCATTGCCATCACCGACACCAGAAAACCGAGAGCTGGGCCTAGAATCAATGATTTGGATGTTTTCCCTCGTGCTTGCGGGGTCGACTATCTCGCTCAATTCACCGAAAGAAATGACATTTCCCGGGCGTGGCACCGGCTGCTCGGGGTATGGCACTTGGGGCCCAGAGATCGATGTTGTCGATAGTGTTCCGGTGGATAAAGGCAATCCAATCTCAACATAATGAGGGAAGTTATTTAACACGTGAACTGCGTTGTGTCCGAAATGCCGACACATCCATGCGACCCTCGGAGACGAATAAAGTCCTATTTCAAAGACGTCGTAGATGACAAGGACATCATCCGGGCGGACATTGAGTTCGGTCATATATTTCGCAAATTGGGTAGATGTGGGCAGCATCATAGGATATTCGGATTGATTGTCTTTAATCGAATCCATGTTGAAGAAGCTTCATGGTTGTCAGAATCCAAGCAGAGCACGAGAAAGGACGAATAACTTACATAGAGCCTGGTATACGTTGAGACTCGAAAGATGAGAATGAAGAATCTCTTCCTGCGGCTACGGGAATAACACGAGCATGGCTTGAAGCATTTGACAATGCCTGATGTAGCTCAGCTGGGGAAACCAATGGCGATGGAAAAGGGGTGCAGGACTGCATCGTAGCGGTTGGAGTCGTATTTCACACGGCACAAGAGAAATATACTTTGGGATAATAAGAACGACTTTATGTGAGCTGGACAAATACAAAAGAAAACCACCCGATGCAGTTTGCCCGATGAACCGCCAGAATTTTCGGGCAAAGAGCCCCACTCGTTCGCCCAACCCGATCGGCGTTTAGTTACAGTAGGGCGTACATACATAGATCGACGGGCTCATATAATACACAAGGAGTACGGCTTGATCGCACCTTACAAACTTCAAACGCCGATGGGTTTAGTTAGAAATGTCGTTGAGCGTGGACCCAAAGTAGTCGGGATCTGGTAGAGTGATCATGTTTATCTTTGGGCCACACTTGACTGGCGGACGCCAATTAGGTTCCCAAGTTGGCCCAAAACCAATCCGCCCGCGACAAATCCAAGGCTGATACTGACGTGGGACAAGCTGTAGGATGCACCTTCGAGGTTTGCTGCACCGATGGCGATGAAAAGCATGTTTCCGGTTTGATTTGAAGCAAAACAGCCATAATCCGCCCATGATGCGGCATCTTGAATGCCTGTAGCAAATGATAATAGTATGAGCTCACTTTCTAGCAATAGGTCCTCTGAATATCTTCACTCAGATATTTCCAGATTTGCGTCTTTCGCTCGGAATAGCGGCTTGACGACGATGTGAAAGATGGTAACATATTATTTTCTAGGTAATGGTCAATATTGGTTGTGTTGCTCATGGGGAGATCCTCTAGCTGCTTACCTCTTCCTTTTCAGTTTCAATTCTTATATATTTGGATATACCTGGGACATTCCTCCATCAACTAGGGAATAAAATGGACTCAATTTATTGAAAATGACATCGCTCGCCCCAATTCCTGGTTCGCCGAACCCACTCGTCAGTCGAATCCCATTTACCCTACTTCCTAAGCAGTTGCTGACGAGAATTTAACAAGGTGTGTCTGCGACGCCGTTCGGACTATTAGTAATTGTGTATGCGGTCCCACGGAATCATGGCATAAAAATCGTCGCGCGCTGGCTGTAGTTCACCAGAAAGGAACCAGGAAATGATACTCTAATGACAAGAGTCCGAGCGTACCAGAAAGGACTTTCGGGCTTTTAAAAGATGTGGATCGGACGAGTCGCCGTCGCGGAGGCAATCCTTGATTCCTACCGGTTAGTATCTACTTACTATAGCTGAGAAAATTTAATAAGCACCACGTTTAGTTGAGCTCACAGCGAATGGCCAGCACCTTAGATGACCATGGGAAATGTCAAATCCTGCACGCATATTTTTGATGGACAGTTCCAGTGAAATTCGAGTCCGCCCTGGACTTTGGAAGTTTGGTATATTCCCTTTACCAGGACATGGTTATACGGTAAGCATTTATTAGCCTAAATGCTATTTATATGCTAAATCATTTCTTGAATGGGATGGCCAATCACTTTACAGGATGCTATATAGCTTTTTCTTCTTCTTCCAAATCCACTCATTGCTCAAAGATGTATTCAGCTTCAATTATATAAACTACTTCATTCCTTCAAATCTGACGAATGTTCGTATAAGATAGCCTTGGGCCAACAAGACGGCTTTTCATTCTTGAATATTGTCCGTTGCTGCAATCATCTAAACATCATATTCCACCTGTTCAACAGTGGGCACCTTATTCAACTTGACCTCGAAAAATTGAGCAACAAGCTGCACACAATCCCAAATGACCTGGACCTCTTCCTTCGGCAGTCCCAAGCGCCGAGTGCCACGAATATGCCAATGAGTCTCATTCGGCAGATTCTGGCTCATGATACCTGGCAACACCACCAGCTGAGTATCCACATCATCCAGAATCTGGCGATCAGAGAGGAACAAGCCGTAAGTGATCTCTTCGGACAACCAAGAGAAGTCCTTATGCGCATTAAACAGGTTCAAAGTCCCACTCATGTTGCGGGAATATAATTTCTGCATCCAGTCCGCACCGCGGTCATGGTTGGCCTGGTCGCATTGCCATCCTTCACGGGTAAAGGTGTAGTCCTTGTCTTCGTCCCGCTCGACCTTACTGATAGATAAAATGGCTTCGAGGGGTTTGCAAACGCCCACGATTGGAACGGACTTAACAAGGGCCTCACGCAGACGCCGGATCAGGGCTTGTCGTGCGGCCGAGGTGGAAAATGCCGGTTGAGCACAGATATACTGGTAGAGTTGATCTGCGCGTTCCGGGTCCGGACTTGCGGCCAGCGTTGAGGTCGCGAGAATATACCATTTATCGCTGCCCAGAGTGGTCGATTGGAATCGCTTCTCGAGCTCGGCAAAGAGCTGTTGGAAGCGGGGTTGCACTTCTGTTGATGCGGGGGCTGAGGAACTCATTGTGCGAGTGCTGGATTGCTGATAAGACGATGAGAATATCCAATGTACCAGAGGGGAGCTAGCGTGCGATTAGATATAGATCCTTGTTGCAGGGAAGCCGTTGGAAAGAGAAGAAACCCTGCGGCATGGGATGGCGTCCTCACAGCTGCAGCGTGCAGAATCGACTCCGAAGGACGGAGTGGGCCGCGACCAGCGTGACTCTGTGTAGCATTAAGGCCAGATAGGAGGATCTGGACCCCAATGTCGTGAAAACGACGGTAGAAACTTAAACAGGGTGTATACGAGAAATCTAGAAGGGATGGGCTTGAAGGTGAAGCGCTGAAGCCGGAAGCGGTGGGCGGCTACCACAGCCGCAGCCACAGCCACAGCAACTATAGATTATTGTCAGAAGCATTATCATTGTTATTATTGTTATTAGAGGATAGAGAATAGAGAATAGGAAGAGTTGGAATATATGATTGGTAACAAAATCTAAACTATTGAGTAACGGAGGAACACGCAAAGCAGTGTCCAAGTGGAGTATAGCGGAGTGGAGCATGAGAGCTACGATGAAGCTGGACGCGAACGCAGACAGAAAGTCGATGTCACCGCGCCACGCTGCCTAGTTCCTCTGATGTAAGGAGACCGAAAATCGAAGAAGGGTCCAGCACGCGCACGATGGATACTGCGTACGCAGTAGATAGTTAGTCCATGGCCTGGCAGTTCCAACAAAATTGCGGCCAGGCCCCACAAGTATGATCTCAGTGATTCTATCATGACATCACGCCAGATGCCAAGGTGAGGTATAAGACCACCCCAGTCCTAGACCTTTTCTCGGTCATATTCAAAGCATCTTCATCCTACATTGACCTCTCTCTTTCAATCTTCAACTCAGCTCAAACTCAACTCAATCCAACCTCCTTTTTTCATCTACATCTACAATATGTCTGGAATGCACGGTGCTGGTCAATCTTCCGTCGGTAACGCCGCCCTCTACGAGGCTGGCGACCAGCGCAACGAGCCCAAGTCTGTCGCCAACCAGCATGAGCGTCACAACGAGGGTGTTAAGGGCAGCCACAAGAACCTCGACTCTAAGGACCAGCGTTCCATCGCCAACAAGCTTGCGTCGCAGGAGGGCAAGCCTAACCCCTCCCACCACCACAACTACGATGTCAACCCCGAAGCCGAGCTCAGCAAGCAGGACCCCACTAAGCCGGTAAGAAATTAACAGATATCCTATCTGATCTGTATTCATCTTTCTAACGATATCTCCAGGCCAAGTTGCACGGCAACCAGCCTTCCAAGGGCGCCAAGGTCGACGCCGACCTCCAGGCTGAGGATGAGCAGCGTCTCCGCGAGAAGGGTATCAAGAAATAAATGACCTCGTCACCCTGTTATGAATTATCATAATACCCCTGGCATGGATTATTTGTGAAAGAGCGCGTTTTTGGGGATATACCTTATTTGTACGATATGACGAAAATTATATCTCGCCTTGACGGCGAGAAAAGCAAATGAAGCATTTTCAGGAGTAACGCTTTCTCGAACTTAATTGTAAAGAGTAGACTCATCATAAATCGTTCCTTGTATTAATACACTATGTGCAATCGACCCCAAGTGTAGAGATCCGGGGGGGGGGTATGTGACTATTGTACACTGAGATAAACGCTCAATTGGGTTAGTAGGTGTGCAGTGCTTGGCACTGCAATGCAAAGACAATCAGAGAGGCAGGAGAACGTGGATAAACAGTTGAAAAAAAACCCACAGATCCATAGACAAAGAACCTTGGGCCAATTAACCATCTAGGGTAAACTTCGGGTCATCATTGTGCGTCTCGGCAAAAACGTTATGCCAATATTCCTCAACTCTCGCGCAAAGACCAGCCTTGTGCTCCCATGACTTGAAAGAGCCTTCAAGATGGCAGGTCACCCACTTGATTTCTTCCCAGTAGGCTCTCTCAACATCGTAGCCGAATCGTTTGAGAGTATCCGGGGGAGCGGTCCATGCTCGTCCATCTGACCCATCCTGCTTCACGGTGGGCGTCGTCTCCCAACTCGTGCCGAAGACATTGTCTCCCGGATTGAATTTGGGATAGTTGGCATGGACGAAGAAGATACGCGGAGGCAGAGCAACCGCCGGGTCTTTTGTTCGCCACTTGTCCTGCGAAGTGAGGGCAAAGTCTTCACGCGGGTCTGACTGGGCCATGGCAGAGCCGGACAGACTCTCCCCATTCCAATGGCCAATTGCTTGAACTCTCTCACTGACAGTATAGAATGGGGCACCAACTGCTGTCGCGGCCTGTAAGAACGTTTCTTTATCGCCTTCTCCCGGGCCACCTTGGGTTAGGAGCCGGAAGTAGTGCGACGGGCCATAGTAATTATAGTAAGCAGCGAGCAGAAGCGGAAGCATGTGCGTCTTCTTTGAAACCAAGAAGATCCCCGTCTCGGAAGATTGGCGCGCAGTCATGGGTGGCGCCTCTTGATGCGAAATTTTGTAGTATAAGGGCGAGGCGGAGGAGCCCCAGAAATCCGGCCAAGTCACCAAGCCGCTGGATTTGAAGGGATCCGAGTCGAGTAGTTCCTCGGGCTTACCCAGAGGGAAGCAATCCGCATCCATCCAAACAATTTCTTCAAAGGAGGAGAAAAGCACGGCGAAGATCTTGAGCTGATAGTGTTCGATCTTACCCTTGCCCACGACGTCGCCCAACACCAAGCATCGCGCATCGAGCATAGGGAGCACATCATTACACACGCGCTTCTCATATTCACCAGCATCCTTCATATACACCTCGACTGGTAAAGTTGACCCGGCCCGACGAAGCATGCGGAGCGAGGAGACGAAGACGGGAAGGTAGGTGGCGCCAGCTGTCGACACCAACCCGCGCTTGCCGGGTGTATGAACCGGCTCGAGGTCCTCGCCGGCGTTTTTCACATCATCTAGGAAAGCAGCATGGGCCCGCTCCATTGATTTAACATCCTCTTCGCTCATACGCGTCAGATCGGGTCGGGGCTGGTCCTTCGTCGGGTCAAAATGGAGGGCGTTGGCATCGTCCAATTTTTCCGGCGAGGGGCAATTCGGGTTATGTCGCTCGATGATGGGTTGAAGGGCTTTCCAGAAGTCCTTCTGACGTTCGGCCAAGGGGACCTCGAAGGCTGTGCTCGGGACAACGGAGATGGTCGATGAGGCGGTGGTAGGACTCCAATACAGATAGACCGTGCACACGAGGATCAGAGCGAGCATGGTGAGGACCAGGGACCGCGCCCGGCCCGGTCTAAACAAACCCATTGTGATATTGTGGGCGACTGGGATCTGGGCCCAGGGAAGGATGGGGATGGGTAGTTGGCGGCTTTTGCGCGTTGGAGTTGGTTGGTATTGGGTACTGACTGGTATTGGTATAGGGGGGGAGTGGGGGGTTCGAGCGAGCCGATGGCGCACGGGCGCGCCGATCGACGCAGTCGTGAAGGCTCGATTCAATGGGAGGGAGAGGTGGGTGCCTCAAACTCAGAGAGAGAGAGATGGCGGGAGGGAGGGAGTTGACGGAATTGGGGGGTTCAGGAGAAAGGGAAGGGAAAGTGTCAATCAAAATGGCGGCAAATCCAAAGGTCCACTGGGATGCTTGGCGATGCCATTCTCCCTCACCTTTTGGGCCAAAAGGGCCCCACGAAACGTCTGGGACGATCAGGGATCAGCGAGTGGATTATTGGAAGTCAAACAGCAGAGAGCAGAGAGCAGAGAGGTGAGCAGAGCAGAGAGCAGAACACTCCAGCGTGAAACGCCTAGTGGCTTCTGCCGGGTTTCTAGTGGCAGCGCCAACCGGTGAACCGCCCGAATCTCCGGGGCGTTACGGCTCAAAATTAGGAACGGAGAATGGTTACGACTATGTATGTGGCTATCTGACTCTCTGCTAAGACGATCCTGGTGGGGACATTTCCCTCAACAGTTCTACAGGTTCAGGTTCAAGGTCAAGTTCTCTCAGGTTCGACTAGAGGCGCGGATCATCCTCCACCGGAAAGATCGCAACTCCACCAGCTTGCTCAGTCCCGTTCGCCTCCCACTTTGAAATCTGCCCTTCTCTCCTTCTCTCTCTCTCTCATCCTCCCTCCCAGCACACGACCAGTCTCGACTCGAAGCCATGTTTAATTGATTTCGCCTTTGACCTCCACTTCGTCTCGCATGCTCTCATCCTTTCCAGGATCCACTCTGATCCTCCCCGCGGGTGCTCAGATCTTCCAGCGAACACCACTCGACCGTTCCTGGGAGGAAATGACCGCCGACTCCCTGCCCCCTTAACTCCTCAACCTGCCGATGGAACTTCTCAGTGCTTCCTGCACCCATCGATTATAATATGACCGACAACGCCGGCAGTTCGGCCCGGGAACCGTCAAAATCAAAATCCCGCAAGACCGATCCGAATGCTCCGATACGGAAACGACGCAAGAGAACGGTGGTGAGCGGTGCGCCCGATGACTGCTTCACTTGCTCAAAACGAGGCGCTCGATGCGACCGACGTCGACCCTATTGTTCCCAGTGCCTCGAACTCGGCCGCGAATGCTCCGGATACAAAACTACCCTGACATGGGGCGTGGGGGTGGCCAGTCGAGGTAAGCTCCGCGGCCAGAAACTGCCGGTGATGGAGACGGCGGAGGAAGCTGGAGGGAGCAGCGCAAAGGAGCAACAACCGCTACCGTCCAGCAGTAAGATCCAACCCTCGTCGCAATCAATACCTACGAACCCATCCTCGGCGTCGGCCCCGGCCCCGGCCCCCATGCCTCCATCTGGGGATGCGGCTCCGGCTCCCCTAATAGACATCGGAAGTTTGAAACCAGTTGAATCAGATACTCGGCGGGCATCAGAGATGTCTAATATGTCGAACATGCCTGATATTTCGCGGACTATGGCGTGGACGATGGACATGCCAGACCCGCACTCATGGACCAATGTATCACCCGCGCCGCCGCAAATATCTGGACTACCGCTGCCGAGTCGGCCAATAGCTTCTAATCGACTCAGTCCAAGTATATCGGAGGCTTCTATGCACTATGCCCCCACACTCAGCCCCGAGACTTCGTTCACGACCCCTGCATGGCCCGTCGCAAGGAACTGGGCCGCTAATAATATGACCCCGCCGTCACAGAGCACAGACGAGGAGCAGGAAAGAAACGAGCGCGACCAATTTATGTTGTGGAATGCCGGCCATTCGCCTTCATACTCTCAGTTGCTTTTGGCCCGGTCCATAGGCCGCACACCTCGACTACGGTACTTAATCAGTTACTATACCGAAGTCATTGCTCCCATGATTGTTGCCTTTGACACGCCCACGAATCCTTTCAAAACTCACGTTCTACGCCTGGCTTTGGGGAGCGAGGCTCTCCAGGAGGCCATTGCTACATTGGCCACAAGTAACCTGCGCCAGCGTCGAGAGAAGAACCATCACTCAACCGAGAGAACCCTGCCGGCTCGCATGTCAGGACTGGCCCACCGCGCTCTCACGGATGAAGCGTTCCAGGATACGTATGGTATCTCGATGTCAGAGGGCTATGCGCGAGAGGAGAATTACCACCGTGGAATGGCAGTGAAGGCATTGAATGCCGACCTGGCCGATCCACGTCGCAGGTTATCAGACTCGGTGCTGGCAACATTGCTCGTTCTCTGTTTGTTCCATGGCTGTGATACAGGTGTGGCTGAGTTCCGGACCCAGTTCGCCGGTGTTACGAGGTTACTTGCAATTCGCATGCGGCACTCCCGTATCATGACTGATGACCTCAAATGGTTTATTCGCATGTTCTCGTGGTTCGATACCCTGACCGCCACCACCAACGACCGAGATGTTCAGCTTCGCGGGAAATGTTTGGAGATTAGCTCGACCACTGATGGAGAGTGGGGATTGGAAAACCTGGCGGGCTGTGATGGCCGATTGTTCAAGTTGATCTCTCAGCTGGGCCGACTGAACCTTCTCAGTCAAGATCAAGAGCCTAACCTCTCGCAACCGGCCGACATGAATGTGCCGACCACCTCTCTTCCTCCTAATATGATTTTCCCCGGCTGGGACACAGTCACTCCCACAAACACCGCTGGCAGTATGCCAGGATCAATAATGGGCCCGGACTTTGGGTTCTCCATGCCAACCCCGCCACAAAGCAGCGATCAGGCTCGAAAGCCTTCATCACCGGCCTTCTGGACTGAATGGTTCTCATTGCGACAGCGACTCGAGTCCTGGCGATTCGACCCGCCAGCAGAGACCTCATTCCCGACGCCACCCCCGTCCGCCTCCGATAACATGCCTCCTAATTACTCACCCAACTTCACCCCTACTTTTACGCCAGCTCCTCCCTCAGGGTCATTCTACGTGGCAAATGAAAACTTGCAGGATGTCTACCAGATCTCAGAGTGTTTCCGCCATGCGGCGCTTCTCTACTGCGAACGACTAGCGGAACCGAGTCTCCCATCCCAACATCCGCGTATCCAGCAGCTCGTCTACCTTGCAATGCACTGTCTCTGTGCTGTCCAGTCCGATGTCTACCTCCTCTGGCCTCTATTCATTGTCGGCTCAGAGTGCGTACAAGAAGATCACCGCGATGCCATCCGCCATCGCTGCAAGGATATCTCCAAGGATTCCGGATTTGTGAATAATCTTTCTTGTCTAGACCTGCTGGAGCGCATCTGGGCAGATCATTCCGAAGAGTCCTCTTTCCCAATCTATCCCTCTGGACTGGGCCCTCCGCCAATGCTGGATAGCAGTGGAGAAGCCCCTACATCACAAGCCTTCCGCTGGTCCCGGGTCATGCAGGCAAAACGGGGTGACGGAGAGTATATGGTGGCATGATTTCCCCACGGTTTTCGCTCTATTTTTCTACTCGGTGGCGGCTAGCGTTTCTTTTTTTTTACCTTTTGATATCTCTTTTGCCCTTTAATATGGGTTGGGTGGTGTTATTCTTGATCCCGAGCGAATGGGAAACTTGCAAATTTGACCATTCGATACGATACCATGTAGCCGTGTCGGCTCATCATCATCGAGGAAGGGGTTTTGTACATACCCTCGGTCCAGTCGGCTATACTTTCTGGATATGGTTTGTCCAGATTTCTCTAAGTGAGACTATACTATACTATACCCCAGACAATAGACAAGGCAGCGCCTTTCCTTATCCGATTAATCAATAAATCGAACCTTCTAGCCCTGAAGGATTGGACATTCAACGCGGAGATCCGTGATTAATAATGTCCGCCGTCGGTGTAATCAGTAACTTACTGCTCTGTACGGAGTAGTACTATAGAAACTAGGCCAAGCCACTTAATCTCCGACATCTATAACCAGACAGACCGACCCCTGACCCGACCCGAGCGCGGAAAGGAAAGTATGTATCCTTCCTTCCACGACCCTATTTCTCACCTCGGTCCATTGTGCCCCGTGAAAGCACACATTCCTTCGGGGGTAAGCAAAGAAAATAGGGCTCAGGGCAAGGGCATCCCTTGACCTTGTTGTGATCAGTGCGCCGCACATTACGCACAACATACTTTTACGAAGCCCACACCATAAAAAAGGAGAGAGAAAAAAACAAAGTTTCTGAAATCTCTGACCAGTCCAGACCCCGAGGAATCCGGGCTCGTCAGAAAAGAAATAGAAAACATGACCAGGGCCAATCAGTCGTGTACATAGCTCGATAGCTCTCGTGCAGCTTGTGTTGTTTTGATGCTCGCGATCCAGAGCAAGGGGGTGGACGCATGATTCACGATTCATCAGATCCGCCGCAGAGCCGCAGCTCATTGGGCGGGCCCATTCAAGACAATTCGACATGGAGGGCGATTTGGTGGAAATCCAAATTTACGATTTAATTTAATTTCCAGGACTCCCCAGTTCCTGCCGTGGACCCATTTTACTGTACTGTTGTTATGTTGTTATGTGCACGCGCTTGCCCCTGAGTGTTTTCTTTTCTTCTTTTCTTTGATGTGGACGCTAGCCTATCCACCAATATCACATCCAACATCCTACTCCAACAGAAGTACTATACTTTATAAACCACTAGGTACATGCAGATAGATACGTCTGCGCGCTACAGTAAGCTTACTGAGAAGCCGGTCATACCAAAACCAAAACCAACACCCACACCCACACCAACCACGGCCTCCTGCGAGCTGCGGATAATGTGTAAGAATCTTACGTCTGTGCACTGCGTCTGTTCCTACAGCCTACATACAGCCAGAGCTGCGCTGCATCTCGGACACCAAGGCCCGTTGGCCCCACTGCCCCTGTGCCGGGCCGCCGTGCGGGCTGCGACTGGCTATCTCATCCACTGGGTCGACTGGTCTACTGGGTCGACTGGGTCCTGGCCCTAAACCCTGTTCCAGAAGCGAAGGCGAAGGCGAAGGGGAAGTTGAACCTCGACGTCAGTTTCGCCCCTCTCTGTACCCCAGCCGGGAACCTGAGCTGAAGAGAGTGGCAAGTGTGTCATCAACCGTCACTGGTCGATCATTCTGTATACCTCTCTGAATGCATTTCTAGCTGGAGGGATATAGGGGTGAGGCAGGCAGCCTCTGGTTGATGAATACATGCTTTTTTCTTTCTTTTTTTCTTGGTTCTTAATTTTTTCTCTCGTTTCTTTGCAAAATAGCCCATGTGCGACGCTGGAAGATCGGCGCTGCCTTCTGGTGGCGCAGGATTGCGCTCCGTTTGGCCGCCTGCGAAACCCTGGGAGGCGGGAACTCTGGAACTAAGGGGTTGGTAATTCCTCAATTCAAGTTCGAGGGCACGTTGACTCATCGTCGCGGTGGTTCAATCCCTGGAATCAAGGATGAGCCCTGGAATTCCCTGTAAGGACGGAGCTGGGTTTTCATCCCTGCGGTTGGTGCGTGAACTTTAGGTAACGACGTATTGAAGGTCAGCGGACTTGGGTTCTTGTTCCTTAACGCCCAATAACTATGTGAGGAGGCTGAAAGTCATGATTTATCGATACTCGTAGGGCTATCACATAGGTAGTACTGCAGTGTAATATATGTACTGTGTCAAGTTTTATCTCACAGGATTGGTTGGTTGAGGGCCAATCTCGATCGAGGCATTTTAGGGCTTTGCGGTCGCGCACCTCATTCTCCACATGGACAATATGGATTCAGGTTGACAACCGAGTTTACGATCGGCGATTGATTGGTATTGCTGAGATCATGATGGTCTCGTGTCAAGACATTCGCACTGCTGCCTGCGCGGTCCAAAACCAATGCCACTGCGCCCTGACACAGCCGCGCCATTCCTGCGATATACGCTGGGATGCTAAACCCATGCCATGCCTCGCTAACGGCCACACAAAGAAAAGAGAATCGGAGATTCCTTGCCTACCACTGGTGCGTTTGAACAGTGGACATGCAAGTTGCGGTCTGCGGTCTGCGAGTCCTCTCTCAACCAAACCCCATTTTCGCCCAAACCGAGTGGTTGCTGCCCAGCGACGGGCAGCGGTAAAGCCCATGCGTGGTCCGTGGAGTGCCCAACGAGCCGGATCGAGTCCGTGTAAGTGAGTGAGTGAGTGTAAATAAGGAAGGATTGAATGAATTGTACATGTACAGTATTATATGGCTGAGCCTTGCCATGGCAACAAACTGGGGCAGGTGGGTTCTGTTCGTGGTTTGAAGATGGGTCTGTGGAGATGGAACCGCTGGATGAGACGGGATCGGCCGCGCTGAACTCCGGCTCTGATCAAGAGCCGCGAGCCAACCATGGTTTACATATACATATGTGCATACACATATAATATACCTTGGTAAAGCTGAATGAACTGGTGATTGTATGTATCCATGGATGTAAGTGTGGTTGCGGGTAAGTCCATATCGCAAGAGTTTAACCCGATCCGGAAGACGTGCTGCACCTGAGGGACTAAGGGACCCGGGGGTTCATGCAGATGAACTGTACATGTACATCCACTACAACCAAGAAAAGCATGGCATTGCGCCAATTCTGGAAGCCTTGCACATGGCGGCCGTCCAACGGAGGCCTGACACACCTACGAAGATGACGGTAGCTGAACGCTCCAAATAGAATCCCTCCGAGTGGCTATCTGGCTATCCGTGGCTATCCCCCATCGAGCCAGTGGCGAGAAGTGCCATCCCACCTCTCCTGGAGTGAAACGATGGCGAGGATGGCGAAGATGACTCTTCCATGACTCGTTCTGCGTATCTGGCTGTTTGGTTTGCGCAGAGTCATCCGGTTTTGCCCAACGGGACAACGCTGCAGTTGTCCGGTGCCCGAGGAGGGGAAGGAGGGGCGTCAGCAAGTGGTTGCATCGTCGAAGAGAGAGAGGGTCTCCATCCGGGCTAGTTTGAGGGGTAGCTGGGATTTGAATCAGCGTGCTCAGCTGTATTCCGCAGTGTCAGTATTCAGCAGTGCAATCGAAAGATCATCATCATAATCATAATCATAGCCATGATAATAATCATGATAATAACCATAGCCAGAGCCACTGGCATGGCAAAATCACCCATATCACAATATAATTACCTAGTTAGGGCTCTGCCAAATCCATATATGTACATACCCACCGGTACTGTAATTACACAAACGCCACAGCCACGGCCAACTCGCACGCACTCCACGCACTCCAAAGTACCGGCGTCTCCCTTGGGTTGAAAATTTCCCAACTCCACCCTGCTTTTCTGCTTCGGCTGATCAAAAACACCCCCCGGAGGCCACTCTTTCACACTCTTCATCTCTCTCGGGACTTCTTTCGTTAGAAGTCTGTTGGGTCCAGCTTCACCAACACCACTCGCCACTCGATCTCTTCTGTCGGGTCGATTCATATATCGTTCAAATGCACTCTCAGCACATCCAGCTTCAACCCTCTTCTCTCCGATCGGAAACCGTACCACGGTGACGGTCCTACTCGACCTATTTGTTCTTGGAAACTCTCCCTCGGCGTCCATTTGCTCATTGCGATATCCTGTATAATATACTCGGGTGCTTTTTGTCCTGATTTTCTTGTTGTTGTCTCGGTTTATTTTGGTGCCCTTGCAGAGAACCACACGGTTGCGATATCCGACCAACCTCACCTCACCTCACTTCACCGCGCCAACTCGAAACCCGCACGCGTCTCATCACACTACACCGTGACCGGTCTCTGCTCATGCTCCTTCGATAATGTATCATTACTCCAGCCCACCGCCGGGGTGGTCTGCCTACGACTACACACAGTCGCCGCCCACCTCACCCTACTACGCTCAATACGCCTCACCATACGCCAACACTTACGCTTCGCCCCGGGGCTCTTCGCGACGACACACCCGTAAGGCCAGCTACACGGCCACCAAAGAACCGGGTTGGTACTCGGGCTACACGCAAAGCTACTACGAAGCGACGCCCGACTACGGCATTCCGTCGCGAAAGCACGATCATGTAAGTGCTTCCTTTGCGGGCTCGCCCAAACACCGTCGCACCCACACGACCGGTCATCCAGCCGGGGGTGGCTTCGGCCCCGGGTTCGCATTCGGATTCGACTCGCAATCGCAGCAACGACCCATCTTCTTCGATGTGGCCGACGATGCATTCGATGTTCATCTCCCGCGCTACGGCTACGCCCCCGGCTACGGATACGGCTGTGCCTTTCGCGAAGCCCGACCGGCTCGCCCTAGTCGTCCCCCGGCTTCGACCTTCAAAAATGCTGACCAGGCCCGTGAGGGCCCGGCCAAGCATCGCCGCACCACTTCGGCCTCGCACCGCAAATCAAACCCAGCCGCTGATTCTCACTTTTACTTCAATCAGGTTCCCAACCACGAGGATATCGAATCAGCTGCTCGTCGCTCGCGTACCCGTCGCCAATCCACTTCAACCCGTACCCCCAACAAGCCCAAGCCTGCGCCCGCTTCCAAACCGCCACCTGTCGCCACCGAGGAGGACGCTGAAAATGCCGGTATCCCACCCGGCTACTCGATCAAGAACTGGGATCCTACAGAGGCACCCATCATCCTGCTGGGCAGTGTATTCGACGCCAATTCGCTCGGCAAGTGGATCTACGACTGGACGGTTTTCCACCATGGTGCATCGACGCCCATGGCCGACGTGGCGGGCGACCTGTGGCTATTGCTGATCAAGTTGGCGGGCAAGGTGAAGCGAGCGGACGAGTGTCTCCCGCGCATTCAGCGCATTGAGGCGCAGGAAGTTGTTGAGGATTTCCTGGAAAGTGGCGACCGGCTCTGGAATCGATTCAAGAAGTTGCTGAAGGCATGTGAACTTTACATGTGGAAGGCTGCCAAGCGGGAAAGTGGTGGCAAAGGTGCGCCCGTCTCGATGGGCCGCAATTCCGGCTGTGAATTTGTTGAATCGATCTTTGGTCGTGATCGCGAGTTGGAGAATACGGAGAAGCTGATGAATAGTATTCGGCTTTGGAATATGCGGTTCGACGCCAACTGCGAGGATATCTTGCGTCGCCCGTCCGCCAAATAGACCGCAACCTTCAACCTCCTACACACCTGCAAACTACAACGAAAGACCCCGAGAGATATACTACAGATACGAAAGATATCCGAGGAGCGACCCGAGAGAGATATCCGGTTATTTAACTTTTCTTTTGTTTCTGATGCGTTTTTTCGTTTCGTTTAAACTGGGAGCATTTGACATTTCCTGTTGAATCGCATTTGCAGCGCGTTGGGTTTGGCTTCGGCTGGCTTTTACTCGTTCGACCTCTGTTTCGGTTTCCGCTCTCCCACGGGAGGCCCCAAAAGAATCCATAGTTTCGGCGCCTCTTTTTCTGCTGCGTTTCGTTCCTGGCGCGGCGTCCTTAATTTCTGCTGTTTTGTTTTGTTCTGATTCCCGGCGCGCTCTGCTTTCGCCGTTGTCGATGTTCGTGTCATTCTGCTTCGATGATACCATCCTGCGATTCCTTGTCTGCTGCTTCTCGTCTCGTCTCGCCTGTTCTATTCTCGTTTTTTGTTTTTGTTTTTGTTTTTGTTGTTCATGTTCATGTTGAGCATTTCGCCTGTTCTCGACACCCTCACCGGTCGTCCTGCTATTTCTGATTCTAACTCTGGCTATGTTGGGTCCGAGGAGGAACCGGGTTGTATATAGAACCACGACCCCAACATCTGATAGACCTCAAAACACTCGTTACGTTACGTTATTTTCCAACCTGTCCCTGCTCCCTGCTCCCCTGCTGCCTACTCTTCATGTAACCCGATCACATTATTTCCACGTAGTCGCCCCCCCATCCCCCGCTTGTCCCCAAAACGGCAGTGATGTGATGAGCTTCCGGCGGCAAGCGCTGCAAATCCGCTGCACGGTGCATCGGCCCTGTGCCTCCCCTCCATTCTAGAAGATACTTTGGGGGCGAGAAGCAGGTACCAATGACGGCAATGGCTGATGTCACCCGTTGCGCAGGCCCCAGGGACGTGCAGGGCCTGCGGGTGATGGCGCTTGTCACTGGTTCGTCGTCGCCAACAAGGCGTGGGCTGCAGCGTGGGTGTGGGCTGCAGCGTGGCGATCCCATAGGAGGATGTCGTGTCAGCCTGTGGAGGTGCGGGGGGAGAGGGGTTGTGCACCCTCGAGGTGGTGATAGGCTGTGCGATGCAAGGTTATCTTGTTGCTGCGTGCCACATGGACGATGAGCTGTCGTATTCTTGAGAAATTCAGGTTTGTTCGCCAATCAGATAAATATGACGGTGTAGCTTCTGACTGGTCCGATTTCGGCCGTTGCATATCTCCTTGGGTGTGTTGGAAAGGAAGAGGAATAGAGTAGAGGAGAAGATTATCTCATCTCTCTAGACACTCGGTGGAGTCGCGCAAGCAACCAGCCGAACCTTAACCCGCTAGCATCTTTAGCATCTTGGCCCGTCCTATTATTCCTCGGATGTAGGTATATCCTCGACTGCCTGTATTTGACCGCTTTGATGCCTCTTGGGCTTCATGTTGACATTTGACAGATGCGAACCACAAGTCTGCACAGTCACGGGACTGCAGATCGAGCGGCCCAAGTTTTGGACCACGCGAGCTGACATCACCGGCGAGGCCCATGGGATAATCCTCACCTCCGGCCTCGTCCACGTCCAGCATCGCGGTCTCGAAACATCGCACAATCAACGCAGTGCAGAGCAGACGCCCTCATATCCACACATCTATACCCACCGCGCGGCCCATCTAGCCTGACTGATATTGCGATCTGCCGACCGGCCGTGCATGGGGACCCAGAGCTCAGAATTTAAACAGATACCCCACCGTGATCAAAACGATTATCCGGTCCCTGGCTGTTTTTCACCTTCCCCTTCTTCAGCACGTCTGCTCTTCTGCTTCGACCGACGACAGACTACCAACGACCGACGGTGTATGGACGGGCCAAATGAGCCATGCAGAATGGATCTTCGACGCGCCAGACCGACGATCGGGATACCCGGCCATCTCGATGGGACCGCTTCACAGACCATTTTCATATGAGACCACCTGAGGATGATGAGCCTCAGTCATGGTGGATTGCCTCGACGGCCATCCCACTTGTGGCAGCTGCCGCAGGTCCACTGGCGAGCGTCATGTCGATTGTTGCGCTGGTCATGCCATGGCGAAGTCATGTTCTCTCCAGGAAGGAAGGACCAGCGGGGAACTGGGTGCAAGTTGGCTATGACGATCCTCACTGGTATGATCGAATGCAGCTCAAGATGTAGAAACCTATGGCTGACTATATCTCTAGGGTCACGGCGTTCAATGCCATGTCCTTAGTTTGCGGAATCGTGGGCAATATTTTCTTGCTTTTGAACTTTACACAGACCGTGCGGTACATCATTGCTTTGCCCGTTACCATCATTCTGTGGTTTTTAGCTACGGGGATGGTGAGTATAGCACCATACTCAAAGTCATGATTTATTCTTATTTAGACCTCGCATAGTTGAGCGGGCTCACCGCAGCTCTTTCGATCTACGACCCTCCGATCGGTCCAGACAATTTATATTCCCAAGCCTTCTGGAGCGCTGTCATCGCAGCAATTCTTTACTTCATCTTGAGTTTCATCTTGATGATCAATATGTTAGGCTACATCCTCGGACGGTATCCTCAGCATTTCTTGCTCACGGATGACCAACGCACACTTATTCTGCAAATGACTGGATTTGTGATCTGGCTCCTTATAGGTGCTGCGATCTTCCAGCGGGTACTGGGTATATCTTTCGCAGACGCACTATACTTCTCCGATATCACGGTCCTCACCCTAGGGTTTGGTGATGTGACTGCTCAGACATCTCTCGGCAGGGGTTTGATATGGCCATATGCGGTGATAGGAATCATCATGCTGGGTCTTACGATTAGCAGTATTCATCAGTTTGCCCGAGAAGTCCACTACGATAACGTGGTTCGCAAGCATATCGAGCATCGACGACAGTCCACATTGGAGCGGTCTGTCCCTTTTGACATACGTTATGAGACCGAGGAAGGAAGAAAGGGAATGCCCCCTGCAGCTCTTACCCGACAGGAGACTCATATCTCATTACGTCGGAAACGCCACCAGCCAATCCGCAATACCATCCACGCTTTAGCAACCGGCCATCGACCTCGACTCCTTGTCATGAGAGAAGAAAAGGACAGATTCGATGCTATGCGTGCAATTCAGTATGACACTATGCGCTTCCGCCGGTGGAATGACTTGTTCATAAGCATCATCGCGTTTGCGCTGGTGTGGACATGCGGAGCCGTTGTCTTCTGGAAGCTGGAAGAGATGACTTATTTCGAGTGTCTGTACTTCTGCTTCTGCTCCCTGATTACCATCGGCTACGGCGACTTCACGCCCCAGTCGAATGCGGGCCGACCATTTTTCGTGATGTGGTCACTTATCGCAATTCCAACCATGACAATGCTCATCTCGCAAATGAGCGACACGGTCGTCGCCACCTTCAAAAGGTCTACGGAAAAGTTTAGCGACTATTTCGTGATGCCCCGTTCTAGCGCGTACCGATCTTTCCTTAGTCATTTCCCCTTCATCATGAAATTCATCCGAAAACGCCAAGAGAAGAAGCGACTCAAGCAAGGATTCCCAATCGGAGCAAATGCAGGCGCTGATAAAAATGGAGATCAGCCATCAGCAGCCCAGTTGGACACTGACAGAGATACCGAAGCAGCGCCTATCGACACTTCTCCGTCTCAAGATCATCCACAGCGAACAATCGAGGAACTCGCCCGCGACTCAAACCCCTCGCCTTTTGAACTGGCACAGCAACTGGCATTTGCTATCCGTCGCACCACGCATGATGCACGCGAGGGCAAGCGAAAGCGATACTGCTACGAGGAGTGGGTAGAATACACCCGTTTAATCCAGTTTACAGATCCTCGGCCTCGGCCATCTTCATCCGAGAGCCAACAGCAACACCGAAATGTATCGTTAGATGAAGACGAATACGGTGTTATTAACTGGGATTGGATTGGCGAAAGCAGTCCCATGTTAGCGCAGCAGACTGAACCAGAGTGGGTGCTGGACCGGCTGTGCGAAAGTTTGGTGCGATATGTGTCGACCCAGGAACAGGCTCGAGTTGAATCATCCGGACGAGGAGAAGCTGTAGTTGATGAGGCTACCTTGAGGAAAGAGAAGGATATTGGAATATAGGTTGTCTTGAATATTGTTATTGTATATTTGGAGGCGACGCTCGATATACCCGGATCTTTATTTATATTTATATTTGCTGGAATGACTTTCTAGATTTAATGCATATAGCCCATGGCTAAGCAAACTGTATCGATCTCCCTTCCATGCTAGGAGTAGATCTTTATGTTCATCGGCTTACTCTTGGTAATATGTAGCTATAGTGGAGATGAGGCTGTGTCTCGGGGTCAGCATGACGCCAAGGCACCCGTTCTCTCCCACTTCAGCCGCTTCAGTTTCTTCAGCTCGACTCTGTCTTTGGAGTATTCAGAAAAATGACATCCAACATTCCTGAGATAATCCTTCTTTGCCAGGATATACATTTCATCAAGGCTTTCCAAGAAGCGCTACGGACCCGCTGGCCCAAATACTCCCCCAACCAAGTGAAGATCACCCCCATCAACGAGCGCCTCAACTCTCTCCCCGACTCCTTCAAATTCGATCTCATCGTTTCTCCAGCAAATTCCTACGGTCGCCTGGACGGCGCCTTCGACCATGCCATTTCCAAGACATTCAGCCCACCCGATGACTACCACGCCGTGACGCGCTCCGCTCAAACCGCCCTGTACAAGGAATGGCGGGGGTTCGCCCCGCCAGGATCTTGCACTCTCGTCGAGTGGGGATTGACCTTAGCCAGTAACCCGCGCGGATGTCGCTGGCTTGCACTCTGTCCGACTATGAGAGAGCCGCAGGATGTCAACTGGGACCGGGAAATCGTTTACGAATGTACATGGAGTTTGCTGTGCCAAATTGAAGGTCATAATCGTCGCAATCCGAAGAAGATCAGAACTATTCTCATGACCCCGTTTGCAGCGGGGATTGGGAAGGTCAGTAAGGAGCGCTGGGCGGCGCAGACTGTTCTCGCGTTGAAGCAGTTCGTTGAATCGGTTGAGCGGCCTGAGCAATGGGGTAGTCTTCAGTGGGACAAGATTGAGACGATTTGCGATGATATAACTGCTACTTGGAAGGGCAAATAGGGAATACTCTTATAATGTTCTACCTCTAGTTTTGCCGGTTTGAATCATTCAATTCAAGCTGACCCTCATGAAAGACGTGAACTACTAGTATTTTTTCAAACTATGTTTCCACCGTGGACCACTCTGTACACTCTAAATATACAAGCATCCTCTCGAGTACTAGTATCTCCGACATCACCTTGTAAGATAGAAATAGAATTTCCCCGCTCGACCAAAACTTTTGCTTTCCATGACACCTGCAACCATATTTGACCGAACAGCTCGATAGTGTACGATGACTGGTCGTTCATCGTAGACTAAAGAAGCTGACACGACACCTTGGTATTTGATCTCGCATAACTATCAAAGAAAAGATATCTTAGTGCGGGAACTAGACAATAAATGAATAGCTAGGGTATATGCACTCACCGAAGCACCTCCCCAATCTTCAAAACGTACTCGGTCTCCATTCCTCGCAACTATGAGCGGAGCTACATCCTCGGTGGAATCAAATGTGTTGCCGAACCAATTCAACTCGTTCAATTCTTTCTCGAAGGGATGGCTGGTAGATAAAACGAACCCATCCCATTCACCCATTAATTGATCAGGGTGCACCGGCTTGAGTTCACGAAAGACGTTGTCGATATATGCTGGGCCAAGGAAGCCGGGCCGTTTCGTCAAGGCGATAAATCGTTTGGCGGGACTCGGTTGGAAACAGTCGAAGGAGGGGATGATGGGAAAATGTAAACTCATTGTAGGCCAACTTTCGTTCTATTGTGGTAAACAGTAGGAGCAAAGTTCACTGTCTATAGCCCCATATCCCCACGAAAGTAAGCGTGGTATGGATCGAGGTCAACACTAGATCCAGGGTATCCACCCGCTTATATAGACTCGTATGCAGAGGACTCGCTGCAAGGCAACAAATATGCCAGGGCACCCCCCTCCATTTCCCCAGACATCATGAAACCTACAACCTCGCCTCGAATTCCAGAGCATCAGAGAAAGCGACCAATCCGTTCTAGCCCGCCTTCGAGAGGAAGGGATCATCCCTTCGCAAATACCATCAAGTCGAGACAAACCTCGCTAACCGCGCATACCTTAAAAATTCCCCAAGATCCCCATTGGACCATGCAGACACCTGATGCCATACCGAAAATGGTCAAGACAAGTTATCTGATGGCCCTGACTCAGGCAACAGGCCGCCCATCTTGCTGGTCGCCACATTCCAGTTGCCGGTCCGCCCCGTTCAAGGGTCGTTTTTTGTGTCGATCCACGATCGATAAACAGCGGCTATTTATGGCCTGTCTCGGCGCTCACTCCAACAGGCGAGGGCGAGACCTACGATGGAATTCTCGGGCGAGCTGCCGGTTTCACTGGGCTGGTATTCGGCGTGCGGATACGATTGCCAATTACTAGCCCTGGATAGGCTGTTCGACATAACTATTCTCTTGGCATATTCTCTGATCAACTTTCTGTCCCAGGGCTGAATCTGCTTGATTCTTTCTTTGTTGTGGCTGTGGACTTTCTCCTACAAAAGAGACCCTGACCCTACCTCTCTCACTCCACTCCATTCTCAGCCCAGGACAGCCACTCCTTGAACCAATACATCGCCGCATTCTTCGCCCTCCTCAGGACCTTTATTTCCGCCTTGTTCGCGCGGTTTCTTCGTACCGCAAAAGCATGCTCTAAACCGGGGAAACCTTGATAATCATAGTCGAGGTCAAGGGAGGGAACCACTCGGTTACTGAACTCTTCTAGCTCAGGAGTAAACACGGGATCAATCTCCGGTGCCATGATCTGTACTGGGATACCAACGTCTTTGATCTCATTCTTCGTGAGCTAGGAAAGGTGTGCTGTGGATTGCATTTTCATATGACCGCTGTGAGTTGAGAAGTAGTTTTCCTGCTATACAAACAGATATGTAATGATTCTCAGTTTATGTGTTGGTCCCGTTGCGAATTAAAACCTCGCTCATAATCAATGTCACCCCAAGAGAGGCCATCACAGATTATGTGAATGAGGCAGTCGTCCTAGGGCACTTGGGCCGCTCAAATGCGCTACTTGGGACGGCCAAATGATTTAGATTAGGCCTAGGAGCTAATCGCTTCCTGAAGAAGTATTACCGTATTTTATTAATTTAGCGGCATGATCATGTTAACCCGACAAATTGAAAGCAGCCTGGTCCCCCCAAATTGTAAATATGATCAGCTATTCAGTGCTGAAATCATATTCTGGATTAGTCCAAGAGGGTTGCGGTGCTTTAGAACGCATTGCTGCCCCGTATATATGCAATACCCCAAAGACTAGATATCCGCCACTGATGGTTATCAAGGCTTGCGTGGTAAATGTCCAAGTCCACCCAACAGTCTCCTGCCAATTAGCGATAAAAAACTATACACATTAGTATTTTCTTCACAGTTTGTATAAGCGAAAGGAAAAAGTCCACTCACTGGGTTGATAAAAGCACTCAAATTGAGAAAGACGGCATAAAAAGTGACGACGCTCGTCGATTGCAGAGGATAGCAATCAACAATATAGCTGCTTGTAACTGTGTTTCCTATCTGAATTCCCGCCGCGACTGTTGAGAGTTAGCTTTATCATCATCTACATCGTGTAGAGGGACATACATAGAAAGAATGCAACCTGGCCGACCACCCAATGGTAATTCTTGTCAATACTTACACCCCATAAGATAGATCCAACTATAAACATCATGAGAATCCATATTTGCGCATTTGTGTAAGGTAAAAGACTCACTCGCTGTTAGAAGCACCGCGGGATATGCCAGCCAGAGCCGCATTTCGGCGACACGCATATTGCCATTACGCTTTGCCAATTTCTCGACTATGTAGTCGCTCAACCGCCCTGAACAACATATTTCTGAGACTATTGTTCCGCAAAACAGACCCAGACATAATAAGCCTTGAATAAGGGGGCTATACGTTGCATATGCTGCAGGTAGCATAGTTATGACGGAAAGAATCCACCAATACCAGACAAAAGAGTAGCCAATAACAGCAATGACAACCGTAGGAAATTTGAAAGTAAGCCCAAACCGAATGATCGAGTCCCATGGCCTCGGGTGACGCATGCCAGGCACAGCGTGCAAGTTCAGGAAAGGAAGGCTTTTTGTTCGAGGAAATTCTGAGATCGTCCCTTTCTCTGGAGAAAAGATTAAGTCTCCTGACCTAGTACCCTTTCTCACATGGTTTTCAATATCGGTTGACGTACTATGGTTGTCTTCACCAATTTGCGTATCTAGAAGCATTTTTTGTCGAGGGTAAAGAGTTTCAGGCATGAAGAGCAACTCAAGGACCAGTAGTAACCCGAATAGAATAGCATTGAACCAATTAATCCATGCGGCGTTGACAATATTCAAAAATCCTCCAACTAACTTTCGATTAGCACGTATGCTCTGAAATTCTCGATTAAGACTTACAGGTTGGCCCAAGAAGAAGCCCAGAGTCTATTGCCAATACCCATAGACCAAGCTTTTGTCCGCGCTCATAGTCAAAAAATAGATCATTTACTGTAAGCCTGTAAGCTGGTTGACGGAATAGATGGGGCCATAAATCAGTGACATACCAACCGCCATGCCAACAGTCGATGCAGGACTCACACCGAAGCCCTGGAAGAACCGAGCCGCCATATACCCCGAGTATGTATTCGCTATGGCAGCACCGATAGTTGAGACCAGGGCTATTGTGGTTCCAATTATAAAAATGAGTCGACGACCGTATATGTCACTCAAGGAGCTCCATATAAGGGGGCCTACGGAAAGACCCAACGCCGGGACCGCCACTGTCCAATTGACTTGGGAGTAATTGATTTGATACTGGGTTTGTATCTCCGCAAACGAAGGAACAGTAGTTGTAGTCAGATATGTAAACAAAAAGTATCTGGATGTTGCAATTAGCTTTTGTTTGATAGAAAACAGCTAATATGGAGTCGTTGAGTTTGAGATTAAACACACTCACTTGAGCATCACGGTCGACAGTATAACATGCTTCTGAAACTTTGACCAGTTCAAAGGATCAAGAGGATCAGATGTTGGCTGAGGGTGAATTCCGGTCTTACTTCTGTTGACAACTGCATCGCAGTTGATTTGAATACCTTCATCAACAGACGGCAAGACTAATTCCCTCGCATTTTCTTCATTGTCTCCATTGTCTCTGCCACGAAATTTCTCCTCTGAGGCTTTCTCTTGATCCATTCTGCTCATGGAACTCTAGCATACATAAATGAACGTCTAGTACCTAGGGCCGCGACACAGTTTCAATAGAGTTCCAAGGAATAGCTTTGGACTTTTTTGAGAAAAGAGGGCGACAAGTGTCCTCAAGTTTTTTTCGATAATGTTATAGGCACATTTCGATAATCTTGCCTGCATCCCCAGGCCTTTAATAGGATATCCTGGCTCCAATTGTTGCTTATCATTTGTTTTCTAGAAGGTCAGATACTATGATGTACCTGGAAAGAACTTGCTGCAGGTGAAACACAAGTTCTCGTCTTATCAGTGACATGTTTAGATGCTGGGTATCCCCCAGCTTCTGATTATGAGACCATGAAGGCCCCAGGCAAAAGCCGGCTCCACACGATTGGTAGCAGATAGCAATTTTAAAGAGCTACCAGTTTATCCATTGGATATTGCGACCAAATGTAATCAGTATTCATGACTCCAAAAGCTTCTTTAACGGATTTGAGACTGAGCTTGCTTATCAGACGATCAGGCGATCAGTGCCCTGGGTCCGCGGAGGTTGGGCTGGGCTGGGTGCTTCATGGTCGCTAATTCTCATCCACCTGTCAAAGTATATGCATGAAACCCAAAATCCTTGCCCACTTTATTCCGTGGGGTTAATGAGATACTGAGCTCTCCGATGTCGGATGATTTTTTTGCAGATGAAAGGGCCAGGTTTCAATGCATAAGATTGGCCAGAGCAATGATCGTCACCAATGAACGACGGCCGATAAGACACTACTGACAACTTCTCGATGTGTCTTAGACTGAAATCCATCGTATGCCTACATATTCCATGAGAATATAGGACCCTCTCCTCAGAACTGCCATTTTGGTCTGTTATAGTGTTTGCTGTCAAAGATAAGTGCCATGGCACTCAGCCAAGTCGCGATTCCCCGCCCAGAATATGTTGGCATCTAGTCCCAATTAGGTAGTCATTTTGAGTCAAGACTCGAAGCGACTTATGTATTTCGGAGCGAGAGAATTACGATTGTCGTACGGTATAATGTAGTCCATGAAAGCCCCCGTTTTGGGTAACAAGAGGAGAATCAACTTAACATAGATATTCTATGATGCAATTCGCCATGGGAGTAGTATAGCCGGAGAGGCGATTTATCCCTCTTAGATGTTTTCTACATATAGCTTGCTATCCCCTAGTCTGCACTAGAAACATAATTCCCATCCTCATAATATTTTCAAATACAATATGGAGATTGTGAAATCTATTGGACTCTTGGCCCTTGCTACTTTAGCAGTTGCACATGGTGATCATGGCCAAACCCCTCTGGCCGGCCCTTACCAAGGACTGTGGTACAATACACTTCCCGGAGATGGTGGTACTCAGGTGAGAAGATTGACCTTTTCTTTTTGGAAATCGTCACTTTGGTGGGCGATCATAATCATGATCATTGACCTAACCATTCCTAGGCTGACTCTGTCTTTTCTGGCATATCTACATTTGGGCGCCTTCCATATTTCCCATGTCTTGCCAGTGAAGATGAAAAATATGATATTGCATTCTTGGGTAAAGATGAAAAGATGACCCACAGCATTCATGATAACTAATATGGCCTTAGGCGCACCCTTTGACACTGGCACATCCTATCGACCGGGTGCACGTTTTGGACCTAGCGGAATTCGACAAGGATCTCGTCGCCTCAACCTTTAGTATGTCTACTTTGAAAGCCTTTTCAGTGCTATTACCAAAGCTTACCAAGGTCTCTTTTCAGTGGCGGCTACAATGTACCCCTACAGGCGAACCCGTTTGACAGCAACATGAGAATTATTGATTGTGGCGATGTCCCCGTTACCTCATACGATAACGCCTGGGCCATACAACAAATCGAAGAGGGACACAATAGTATACTCATGCGCAAGCCTTTTACTGATGCAGACAAGTTCGGGCTTTCAAGGGCTGGCAAAACACTTCCTCGGGTGATTACACTTGGTGGAGACCACACCATTACACTTCCCCTATTGCGAAGCATCAACAAAGCATATGGCCCTGTGACAGTTATTCACTTTGATAGCCACCTGTAAGGTCTCCTATTTGTCTGCGGGAAATAAGAACGAACTAATTGAAAAATCAAGCGACTCATGGAAACCAAAGGTCTTCGGCGGTTCTCCAAGCCAGGTGGCTGCGATCAATCACGGCACTTATTTCTATCATGCCGCCATGGAAGGGCTTTTGCGCAACGATACTAATATCCATGCGGGTATTCGGACGACACTATCGGGACCATCTGACTATGAGAATGATGGGTACTGCGGATTCGAGATCGTTGAAGCCCGGGAAATTGACACTATCGGTAGGCTTTCCAAATAGGATTTTGCTTAGAGTGTCAGCTTTGGGTGCTAACTTTCATGCAGGCACGGATGGCATAATCAAGAAGATTCGCGATCGTGTCGGAACCGACAACCCCGTGTATCTCTCCATTGATATCGATACTTTGGACCCAGCATGTATGAAAATTCCTTAGGCACAAATTTTCAAGTCATAAATTCTAACTAGCAAAATCAGTTGCGCCTGCAACTGGTACTCCGGAGACAGGCGGTTGGTCCACACGTGAGCTGCGTACGATCATTCGTGGCCTCGATGGCCTGAACTTCATTGGCGCGGATATTGTTGAAGTTGCGCCGGCTTATGACACAAATGCAGAGCTTTCAACTATGTGAGTAATAGTCTGCATCTTTCAATATTCCTTGGTCTATCTGAACTTTCTAATTAATTTTCCAGGGCGGCTGCCGATGTTCTGTATGAGGTTCTCACAATTATGGTGAAAAAGGGACCACTATCAGTTGACCCGTCTTACGAGCTTTAAAATCCATGTACTAGGCGCCTATAGTTTGGAACGAGTTAGATATCTTTCGATTATCTTTCTATGTCATGAGGTAGGAATGGTGCCAGTGGTACTAGAAACTTAGGCGACTGCATAGCTTTGTGGAATAGTATTGAGTTGCAAATAATTGTCCCCGAACCTACTATTTCACCTAGAGTACTTGATGACAGTAAGTACTAGTAGCAAAACACTGATAGTAAAGAGCAGATTCAAGTTTCAATCTTATTGAACAAATCCATTGAATTATGTAGGTAGCTGAGTGATACTAAAAGCTTTAAGTGGTCGATCAAGCATCTCAACCAACATAGGTCTTTCGGATCTCCTGCTTCCACTCCTTCAATATGATAGTCTGGTCTCCCCATGGTACCAGCCCCTTGGGGTGTGAGTCCATCCGACCGTCATCCCACTTGGGAACCTTGAGGAATTTGTGCTCCGGATTGCAAATGTTGTATTTTGATTTGCCTTCTCGAAGCTTCTTTAGACAATTATCCTCCGGGAACACGTTATGCGTCTCTTTTATCTATTTATCGTGTAAATAAATCTTCGTCAGTAGGAACAAGTTCGAAGAACATAGTGATTATTCTACGCAGGTGCTTCCAGCCCAAAATATAAGGCTAACAATATTCGCACCAGAAATTCAAATAGTGTTGTTCGATAACTTCGCTTGAGAGTCGGGGTCGAATCTAGCTGGTCTTCCAACTGCCCCAGTGGGGCGGCGGGGCCATCCTTATCAGTGATAATTAGAACCCCGGAAATCTTGGGAAATGTCCGACGTATTTCTTGGGGGCCGAGGGGTCAAATTAATTTTGAACTCGTCTTTATTAGAATTCCATATACCTATTATCTTCATACAGCGGCTTGATGAGGTGTCAAATTTGAAAAATAACCTTTTCTCCCTGATAGCTTGGATTTTCACTGACAACGACAAACAAGTTTATCAAAAAATAACCCTGCATTATGAGGTATAGGATTTGAGCCGTGTCCGGAGAGGAAATATCTCTGCAGATACTGTGCAACCGAACTGCTAGGACAGACACCATGATAGGTAGATCAGTCGTTTCGGTAAATCGAATCTAAGTTTCAATGGAGACGAGCTCCTATGTACATACAGTACGTCGCGTATTTGACTAGTTGGTACTTACAAATAGTACATATTGTAATAAATTCTTAACATAGATTCAAGTTGTCTGAAAATTCATTTAGCGTAGCGATGTGTATACAATGTACATACGTGACTCCCGCCACCTTCCCGGTTAGGCCAATGTCTGGAGAAGCCACAGCCACCTCATTCTCGAGACGGGTGCTGATAAGAAAAGAAAAAAAGGCTTGCTTTCACAGATAGTCCCCATTTCCTAAAAAAATCCTCACGTAATGAGTTCGTCTATCTAGATCTTATCTTTTTATTTTTTTTACTCCCTGCTGACAGAACAACGCATGATGGTCGCATGCATGTTTGAAATTGTGGCATTGCGGGGAGAACGTCAATCTTGCAGGAGCTCCATATTCTCCGACGTCGGCTTTTGAGCAATGAACTACAGTTACAATCGCGTGACAAGTAATAAAATGTAAGTGAAAACATTGATGCACGAAGGACCCACTAGGTATGTTGCGCATTCTGGCGCCCTGAATTTCGGCCACGTACGGGATCTTCCTGGCGATGATCTTGATCCCTGCATTACATAAATCGTAGCAGGAGCTGCTAAACGCACGAATATAAGACTCACATGTTTTAATCTCTCAGCTCGAAGAAGTCATACTGTCTAGCCACCTACCGGCTGCAGCCCCTCAATTACCCTCACTTCGAGCATCGGCTACAGTGCACGCATACCCCACAACCTATAGTCCCTTGCTAAAGACATCAACGTGCTCTTTTAATTTCGATTATTTCACTTCATCCTTTTAATTTTTTCTCTTTTGAACATTCCACCAATATGTTATGTCTGAATGACAATGGGTTGTTTATAAATGATGACAGCAGGCCAAATACTTGCGACCCGCGTCCAGACGAATACACAACCCTCATCCCCAAACCCATCGAAGATGAAACACCATGGCTACGCAGTGGCAATGAAGGCAACGACACAAGCCGATCTACCCAGGCAACCCGAGTTTTAACCGAGCTTTGGATGCTCTTCAAGGGCGCAGTTCCGGTAATTCTAGCTTATATGCTTCAGATGAGCCTGCAGACAGTCACTGTAATTGTCGTTGGCCACTCATCCCCAGAGAATCTTGCAATCAGCGCATTCTCACTCATGTTTGCCTTGGCTACCGGGTGGATGATTGCTCTAGGAGGAACAACAGCTTTGGATACCCTCGCCTCATCGACATTCACTGGCAGTGAAAATAAACACGACCTAGGGATTCTGCTACAACGTGCCTTTTTTGTCCTTGGTATATTTTATGTCCCAGTCGCTATTATTTGGGCATGTTCGAATCCTATCTTCCAGGCTCTCGGGCAGGATCCCGAGCTCTCCTACCAAAGTTCCCGGTTTTTGACGGTTCTTATCCCCGGAGGACTTGGTTATATCTATTTCGAGATCATGAAGAAGTATCTTCAGGCGCAAGGTAAGCCTACCTGACACATCCTAATTAATTATCTGGCTAATGCTCCACGAAACAGGCATTATGCGTGCTGGAACCTACGTCCTGGCTATCACCTCCCCTCTCAACGCCGGGTTATGCTACTTATTCTGCTACACATTCAATTTCGGACTTCTCGGTGCCCCAATTGCAGCCAATATATCGTATTGGCTTTCATTCGTGCTTCTAGTTTTATATTCCCGATTTGTTGCCGGGTCTGAATGCTGGGGAGGATGGTCACGGGCAGCTTTCCAGAATCTATGGACCTTTATGAAACTGGCGCTCCTCGGAATATTGCATATCGGTACAGAGTGGTGGGCATTCGAAATCGTCGCTCTCGTGGCCGGGCGACTAGGAACAATCTCTCTGGCCTCTCAAAGTGTTATTATGACCGCCGACCAAATTCTTAACACAATACCCTTCGGGCTCGGGGTCATCACTTCGTCTCGAGTTGGTAATAAATTGGGACAGCGGGACGCAAAGAGTGCTCACCGAACCGCTCATCTTTCTGCTCTGCTTTCTGTTTTCTTTGGTACCGTTGTCCTGGCCGTGCTTATGGGTACTCGAAGTGGCTTCGCCAAAATATTCAACAGTGACCCGCGAGTTGTTGAGTTGACATCAGAAATCATGCCTTTTGTCGCTCTTTTCCAAATTGCAGACGGTATTAATGGAAGCTGCGGTGGGTCCCTTCGAGGAATGGGACGACAACATCTGGGCGCTGCTGTCAACATCATTAGCTACTACTGCTTTGCTCTTCCTCTGGGTATCTATCTTGCGTTCCATGGCTGGGGGCTTAAGGGGCTATGGATGGGCAACTGCTTGGCGCTTTGGTGTGCAGGTGCTCTGGAATGGATTGTTGTCGCAGTCACAGACTGGGAGAAAGAAGTGCGCAAGGCATTCAAGCGTATGGACAGGCATGATACTTTGGAGGAAGGTGCTGGCCCGGAGCGGTTTGCAGATCATTGACCATGGCCCGAAAATGTTGTATCTGATCGCGTTCATAGATTCCCTAGGTGGGAGGCTCGGTTCTGGCCTAGAAACTAGCGTTGGAAATTATAGAACAACTATTCGTCTACAACTATTGATTCCACACGTCTGGTCTGCCGTTGATGTTCAAGCTACTAGAGTTATTGATCCTTTCATGGTCGAATGAGGGTCACTATTTGTTCATCCAAAGCCTTGCGCCGAGATCAAGCGCGCATCGCTCATGAGGTTGGATGTTAGATCTTATCGCAACGTTCTCGAAGCTAACGCAGGTATCGCAAAATACTTCAAGAGTCACTCTATTCAGCAGCAGGATTGGAGCTATGGTCTACGGCTTACGCACTAACTGCCAAATACACAAGCCAACTCTACATGCTATTACCGAGGAATCGAGCCTATGTACTCGCGCAGCTGCGAGCGGGCCATTGCTAGCTGTACATATATACAAAGGCTTTTCGCTTCCAGGAAAATGACCGGTGCGTCTGTGGCGACCGGGAAAACCATAAACATACGTCTTATGGCTGTGCCTTGATCTGAAGAACTTACGGCGAGAGTTGCGGGAGAAAAACGAGTTGGTAAGTCGTCCAATAGCGTGTCAAGATTGTTGGGCAATTCTCGAGAAGAAAGATACAGAGCAGATAAAATACTACGCTATCGAGAAGTAAAGCACTGACAGCCACCGACAAGGTGCCACCAACTAGTAGGTACGCCCAACAGGGCTTAGAAAAAACCAAACTGCTCATGGCAATGACTTTCGAAACTGTCTCGCATTCGATTCTTCCAATTCTCTTCCAATCGCCAGTCACCACCATCATCGCTAAAATAGCCTGTTTCGAATGGAAGATTCCTCGTATCGAACACGAAACGAGAGCTGAAGGGTTCAGGGCTGCCACCGCCATTCCTCGGTCTTATTCACGAGAATGGATGCATCATGGGGTTTCTATTAGAGAAAATAGAAGGACGCGCCGCTTCCATCCAGGATCTGAGTATCTGTGAAACAGCTTTGGAGAAACTCTATGAATTAGGATTCTTACATGGGGATGCGAACCGATATAACTTTCTTGTAACGGAAGAGGGGGTCAAACTTCTTGACTTTGAACAACTCCAGGGGAATGCTAGCCCGGAATCAATGCATAAGGAGCTAGAGAGTGTACGTGTGGAACTGATGGAAAACTCAGGGTGTGGCGGGGGATTTATCATCCAAGGTGATAGCAATTGAAATGAATTTCAAGGCGCTAGTGTGTGGCTCTCCTTAACTATGAATGGAAGGTGAAATCCATTGTTTAGAAACTCTTCAATTGGTTTTTATTCCCTTGTACTCGGAGTCTTCTAGCCTGTGCATCTTATGGATTTGATTACATTGCCATGAGTTATCTCTTCTAGAAGTATAGAAGTCTAGTAGTATCACCTAGAGCCCACTCAACCGTCTTCTCAATGGTACCCGGCTCTTTCACTTGAAGAAGAATGTCTTTGATCCATTCCAACTGCACCATCCTCTTTTCATAATCCTTTCGCATGTCGTCCACCTGACCCTCCATCCCATGCCAATTGCGACAATTATTCTTCTTCCCCCCATTTTTCGTGCGGCTCAAAAATTTGATCATGGCCTTGTAACAAGATAGCATCCCCGTCGAAAAAAACTCATCGCTAGATTCACTGGATCCGCATATGCCAAGATATCCACAACTTATGTTATATGCCTCATTCCTCCATTTGGAAGGACATAAATATATTTCCGAAAGGTTTCTCAATTTCTCACGTATGCCCGCAACCAGCCTTCTCTTCTGCCGCCCAATATATTTTTCGAGCAAAGGGTTGTAGAGCTTTCCGAGCTCCTGTCGACCATGGGCTTGTACAAAGCAGTTGTTGCAGCGCATATCGTCAAACATCTCTTGGTCTTCTGAGGTGTGGTGCCACTTCTGAAGCTCCTCTTGATTATTTGTTTCCTGTGGACCTATTTCTTCATCTGTCATATCTGTACAATGTACAGAAGGATTACGCCGATAGTCGCGTTGCCAATCCTTCCCAGGACGGAATGAATGTAACTCTTTCCATGTCGAGCAGCCCGGGCATCGAATCATGTACGTTGTCAAATATGAGTGTTCATCATCGGTATCACCCGGCGAGACGGCAAAACTTGGTTGGTCTAACGATTGATTCTTGATATCCAGGCATCTCGCTAGTCCTGGAAGATAGCTGTCGGCTAAAGATTCGCACCGTAGAAGGCGACTTCGAACGGCGGGGGTTTTGGGAGAGCCCATGCATGGGGGTCGAGTATCAAGCTCGCCTTGTTGATACCGGCATTCATTACATTTGCGTCGGTGACGCATAAGACCACAATGCGCAAATTCGATGAGACATGCTTCTTGGCTTAACAATTCGTCTCTTTCGTGATTTGATAAATCATCAAAGTCTTCGACCGACATCTCCGCAAAGGTGGCCATTCCGCATTCTTGGAATTGGGCTAATCGAGCTTGTCGCTCACCCCAGCTTATATACTTATTGATATGAGTTATCGCAATTCTGTATCTCTTTTGGAATACCTCAATCTCATTCTCGATGCCAGGGTGTCTTAGGCGCCAAGCTTCATCTGCAGTGAGTTCTCGTCCTATGCTCGCCGGTTCCCAACTCGTAAATCTGGTGACCATAGGCGAGCCAGGGATAGGTTTTCGGTAGCCCAGCCCGAAAATGCGATGGTTGTCAAACGCAGTATGAGGCAACATGCGGAGACAGTCGCCACAGGCCCATAACATCGATTTCCATTCAGTTTTATTGGAGCACTCGGGGTGGATTGTGTTGGTCCTTGCGTCGTATACCGGTACAGTGTTCCCTCCTTGTTGTGTGGATTCGAAGAACAACAGCCGCTCGCAGAAATCCAGCTTCGTTGGTTGAATGACCCCTCGCAAATGGACATTTGTTTGGCTGAGCGATATTAGGCTGGCTGGGTCCAAGAGTTGGAAGATCGGGATCAAAATTTCGGGCGGTAGGTTGGATATCGATGCAACAATATTGGGTGCCATTTTACCTGTTGTTTCATTCAAAGAGCTCTGGCTTTCTGTCGAAACTTTGAAGGCTTCATCGCCTTTTAAGAGAGTGAGACCGCCGAAATCTCGAATTCGGTTAGTGGCCACAATTGGGAGACAATTGGCCCCCAATTGCTGCCGCTAGTTGACCAAGCCTCAATTATGACTCATTACACGAGTGAAACAATGCAGTTGACTTCTACTACGGATATGCAATATAGAAATGCGAATAATTTTTTGGTTCGAAAATTCTCCCACAATCACTCCCACCCTGCCACCAGGCATCACTCCTTTGAAGCTCGATCCTCTTTGTGACCACAGAAGTACCAGCAAACTCATGGTGCTATGATAAGTAATCGCAGAATCCCATGCTATGTTGCGGTCACCTGCCATGGAAGAAGTACTTTTATGTAGTGAAATGAGTAATTCTAGATCTCGAGACCTATACCAAGCCTTTGCTGGATTGAAAGGGCTCCAAATGAGTGTGATATAGTATTTGCACTTCCTACGGTGGTGAGTCAAGCAATTAGGTAGCAGAATAGGCAGAGTTAGCTGATTAAATAGATAGTAAAGCTGGTAGAACAGCAACAAGTAGAATGGAAAGGGACGGTATCAATTTTGATAGGGTAGAACGGCAGAAATTAACTACTTGTTTGTCTCGTTAGATTTTAAACAGGACTCAACACAAACACCCTCTGTTTTCTCTATTTTAAGGTCTATTAGTGTGGTATCTGCAAGCTCCAAGAGAATGTCTATAACTAAAGTGCAGGGATCATTTTGCAATTTGCGCTAATATGTAATCGAAAACAATCGGTGTGAACAGACACAGGGAAGGGTATGTATCGGGCCAGAATGTTGGAATAAGGAGGCGGTATGCCCCAGCAGGTATCAATCGTGAAAGTGCAAGCATATTACTGGAGGCTTCGCCAAACGGACAGATCGCTCAAGCCTGGCCGTTGGTAGTCTGGGAGATAGAGGGGATGTTCTCGCCCTTCAGGTAGTTCTCGATCTCGCCAATCTGCTTGCCTCCTTGGATCCACCGTTCACGGTAAGCCTCACGCCGTTGATCCGCTAGGCTGTTAAAGGCCGGCCAGTAGGTCGCGTGGTCGTATTTGAACTCGACGTCACCCCCGACGGACTTCAACAGGTGCTCTGGGGGGACATGCTGTCGCAAGTCCTCGTTGAACTTGAGCTTTTCCCGAGTTAACGGGTCGATAAAAGGGGTGATGACTTTGAAGAAACCCCAGATCAAGAAAGGAACTATATGAGCGTTGAATTAGCATGATGCTATACTAGTCACCAAGAATGCTGGTTACCATTGATCACGAGCGCACGGCCCAGTCGCTCAGGATAGTGATTCTGGAGGATGTTGAGAGTTTCTCTTGCCTGACCAATACTGGCATTCTGTCCAGATTTGGTCTCGCTAAAGTTGACCAGCAGCGCCAGAGTCTCTTGGTCCGGTCCCATGAGGTCAATAACACGCTCGAGCATGAAAACCAGATGCTGAACTTGACGCTCACTCTTCTCGGTGTTCTGGTTCGAAGGCAAGAGGTAAAGACACGGCCGGCCATGAATATCATAACCGAGGAGGACCTGTTTGCCAGTCTCGTTCTCAATTGAGATGTAGTCTGGAGTTAATTTCTCAATTCCATATTCTCGGCGCCAGGTAAGGGTAGCCTTGATACGTGTCTCAGCTTCCGAAACATTCCACTTTGTAGCCCGCAAGTATCGCAGCAGGCATTCACGAGTCAACCACATTCGCTCATCGTCGGTAATTGGAGCCGACGAGGCATCCTTTGCCGCCGTGTTGGGAAGGGTGTCCCAGGAAGACACCGTCTTGAGGAAGGCATCGTATTTCGATTGCTGGTCTGCGGTCAGCTTCGCGGGAGGCGGGGGCTTGCTGGACTCGAGCGGCTTTGCGAATGGCTTCTGGATGAGACCATCGGCGGCAGAGGTCGGAAGACCGAGATCGACAGTCGGCTTTGGGGCGACAGCAGCAGGCGTTGTCTCTGTTTCCGTGGGTGTTGGCACAACATCATTGTTGGTAGGCGGCACGGTTGCCGCCACTTCGGCAGAGTCATTGGCAACCATGGTGATCTGGGGATAGTTGTCAACGGGTCAATGCGTGCCACATGGAGAGTCCTCAGAGTTTCGGTCAAGGAGAGAGTGCCAATTGGAATTCGACGACCCACCGCGATCGGCCGATTCGCATATTGCCCTTTTGGGCGCGCTGACTAACCCGACACGCCTGGCGCGTCGCGCGTCGCGGACTTGAGCATCGGCAATTCGACTCCTCGACGACTTCGTTCCACCACCCCGCATACGATGGCTGATGCTACAGCGGAGCTCAATGAGCTCTTCGCAGCCTCCTACCCGGATGGCCTGCCCAAAGATGTTCTCGCAGAGCTCCAATCCATCCTGCGAGTACACTCGATCTCCGCGGAAGAGCTGTTCTACAAATGGGAGTCCTACAGCATGAAGATGGGAGAGGAAACCAAATTGAATCTCGACACGGTTCGCGGGTTCAAAAATGATGTTCAGGAAGCCCTCGAGCGTGAGAGTCGAGCCAAATCCGGTCGGCAGGCAGACAGGAGAACCGCAACTGTCGGAACCCCGCGTGCTACAGCGGGCACTGATATGTTCGGAATGTATGCAATTAGCCATTTGGGATGGATTTAAAGACTGCTGCTAACTTGTCTACTTTAGGCTGGATGGATTGACACCTGGTTCTGCGAATGGTCGCCCCTTGAACGGAGGCTCGGTGAAACGCAAGTCCAACTTCTCGTCGCCCGCCGCGCCTAAATTCGGACGGGTTGAGAACAATGGATCGCCAATGGAAGCCAAGCCAGCCAGCTCCTTGAGCAACGGCGCTGTTAATGGTACACAGTATGTGATGATTCCTTCTGTGGCTCGCGGATAGAACCCCGGTAACATATCAAATGCGCTGACACAAAGGACAGGTCCATTGCATTTGCTGACCGGTCAAACGCCGGCCAAACGTTGGAAACCCTTAATTCGCATCTTTCGGCTCCAGATACACCAATGGCCCCCTTCTCCGAGGCACGAATCAAACCCACCGCCAACACAGATTTGAAGAAGTTCGGATACAAGCCTATGGGAATGCGTCTCTCCGAGGCATCAGAGATATTGGATGACCGGATCGATGAATTTGCCGCTATTTACCAGGACCACTATACCTCGGATGAGCTTAAATTTGGAAGCGCGGCCACCCAGAGTACATCCGAAATCATCGCTGTTGGTCGAATTGCATCGGACTCTCTTGAGGGAAAATTGAACCCGGCATCTCTGGTCCTTGAAACTTCACGCAGGACTGGAGCTGGCAGACGTGTTCCCCTCAAAGTCGACTCCGTCCCTGGATTGAATTTCTTCCCGGGCCAAATTGTTGCTCTTCGTGGAATCAACCCTTCCGGGGATTACTTCACCGTGAAAGAGATTCTCCCAATTCCTCTCTTGCCACCGGCGGCTTCTTCAGCAGTTACTCTTGAAAATATCAATGAGCGCCTCGAGAATGGAGATGCCAATCCTCCCCTCAATATCATGGTGGCGGCTGGTCCGTACACAGCAGATGATAATCTGGATTTTGAACCGCTTCAAGAACTTTGCCAAAAGGCTGCGGAGAAATACGCTGATAGTGTTGTACTAATGGGTCCATTCTTGGATATTGAGCACCCTCTACTCGCTTCCGGAGACTTTGACTTGCCGGAGATTAAGGGTCTTGACCCTGATACGGCCACACTCACTACCGTCTTCCGGCATCTCATCTCAGCACCTCTCGCACGCCTTGCGGCAGCTGTGCCCAGTATCACAATTGTGCTTGTACCATCCGTTCGAGATGCGTTGAGCCGGCACGTCTCATGGCCACAGGAACAACTCCCTAAAAAGGAACTCGGACTACCAAAGCAAGTCCGCATGGTGTCCAACCCTGTGACACTTTCATTCAATGAGACTGTGTTCGGCATGTGTTCGCATGACGTACTCTCTGACTTGCGCCGCGAGGAGGTTCTGCACGGCCGTCCTGCGGAGGGCAACCTACTTACTAGACTGCCCAAGTACCTTGTCGAACAACGGCACTTCTCTCCCTTATTCCCTCCATCCGGCCGTGCCAGTCTCCCAAAGCCAAGCACTGAGGGAGCCCTTGCCACAGGTGCCATGCTCGATCTACCCTACATGAAGCTCGGAGAGTGGTGGAATGTCCGGCCAGACGTTCTGCTCGTTCCCAGTATGCTGCCACCTTTTGTCAAGGTTCGTTTCATTCGCCCTTAGTATAAACCGCATCAAATCACCATTCATCGTACTAATCTATTCTCCCCAGGTCGTCGACAGTGTCCTCGTCATCAATCCTGGCACCTTGTCCAAGCGCCGCGGCGCCGGATCCTACGCCCAATTGGCAATCCACCCACGAATGGTATCCGACGAAGAACGCGAACAAAAACAACTCGACCACAAGCTATACGAACGAGCCCGGGTCGATATCACCCGAATCTAACGAGGGTAGTGTACACATATCGCATAATACCAGGCGTTGGGCATGAAGTGAAACCAGGGCGAGAAAGCAGTACCTACGCCGTCAATAGGAAAGGACGCGAAATTTGAAGTGATATTCCCACCAAGCAATACCAATGAAACGAATCAATGCCATAAAAATACACACCAATGGTGTAATGGGTATAAGGGACTCCCGCAATGCAAAGTAAAACTAAAAGAAAAGAGCAAGAGAATACATAGAATAGAAGGATAGAAGAACCATACGGTCTCAGCGCAGACAAACCGTCCTCCGCCCACCCATCTTCTTCCCCGCTTGTCTAACCCTAATCGCCGCACTAGACGCCGATGACGAACCACCACCACTCCCTCTCAGCGTCGCACCAGGTCCAGAACCAACCGTACCACCACCAGCCCCTGTATTCGTCGCAACAGCACCACCCCCATGTCCCTGCCCACTAACAAGTGCGTGTAACCCAAGATCCCTCCAAACAGCCTCGCGCCTGCGCTCCATGGCCCGCGCGATCCCAAACGCAGCGTGCTGGTCCGGTACGACGTCGTCCTCGTCTTCTGGGTTTGGCGGTTGGTGCTGGGGCGCGACGTAAATGTCTTCAATTGGGAGGAAGGAGGGGATACTCGGTTGGGTTGTGGCGTATCCTATCCCGTTGGAAGAGGCTGTGGGTTGGTTGGTTTGTGTTGCTGGTTGATTGATGTTGTGTGGATTTGTGAAGGTGGATGTGTGCGGGCGTGTGAATTCTTCGAAGACATCTGCTAATCGCGGTTGGTGCATGTGGATGTGTGTTGCGGAGGAGTCTTTGCTCTGGTGGGCTGTTAATGGAGTGGTTGGCTTTGGGAGGGGGGTTTGTTGGTATCGATACGGACCATTTTGGATGGTGCGGGAGATTTGGGGCCTTTTGATCTTCAATTCCGCGGGATATGGATGGTCTGGGGATTGATGAAGGCACGCAATAGGTTTGAGGAAGTTGTATTATTGACGAGAAGCTTGTTGACATGGAGCAGCAGAATATTGTACGCGCACACCGCTTTCGAGGCGGTGGATAACCAAGCTCAAGAGCTACAAATGCTCATTCGACGATTCAAAGGAAATGATAAAGGCTTTTTGGGCTTCAGGGCATATTCATTCATTTCGTATTCAAATCTAACAGTCCTTTCCTGGACACCTCAGACAGACAACATCGATGATCATTACAAAAAAAAAAAAAGAACCCCCACTGCTACAAGGGCAAGCGAACCGAATCTTCCCCAGAAGAGCCTTGATAAGAAGTCAAGGTTATAACAACTTTTGCAGTATAGTAGCATGTAAACCAAGCATGAAAGAGTCTTATCAAGTGTTCGTGCTCATCCGATGCACAATTGGCACCGCGCTGGGTGGCAAGCTGCCCATCTCTGTAATGACCATGTCCACGTACTCCGCGGGCGTCACATCGTACATGATATTCAAAAGCTGCAGGTTCGGCGTTTCCTTCCAGTTGGCGAGGGGCGAGGGGGATGGTGTACGAGCAGAGGCGGAGGCATCGTGGGTGGGAGCAGCAGAGGCAGCTTTGCCGCCCCCGCCCTTCTTGGGCTCTACTGGAGGAGCGGTAAATGCAGCAGGGTCAGGGAGGCCGGTCACTTGCTGTGGAGGGTGTGTGGGGACTAGCTCGTCGGCGTCGGCGATTTCGTTCACGACAATGCTGTCGAGAGCAACACGGTCGGAGAACTTAATTGTCTCGCAGCAAACGATAACGGGGACTTCAACACCACCGGCGCGCTCTTTAGCGGACATGGCCACCAAAGCGGTGCCAACACGAGAGTAAAGACGGCCATTACTGGTCATGCCATGTGCGCCGAGGAAAACCTTGGTGGCATCCTTGATGGCATGGCTGATGGCGTGCACGAGCGAATATTGAACATCCAGGCCGGCGTTGGCCAGGGTTCGAGCAAGACTCTTGCCTTCGAAGAGGGGGCGAGAATCGATGATCGATACGCGGAAGCGTTTTCCTTCCTTGTGTGCTTGCAGGAGAGTCTGCTTGACAATATTGCTGCCAGCAAATGTCACAATCACATCGCCATTCTCAATCTTTGCCACCGCACTTCCTGCAATGACTTGGTCGGCCACAGTGATCTTCTCACGAATAAAATTGTCAATGAAGTCGCACAGAGTCGCCTTGGCGGTAGCCTCCGGGGTGGACGGGTCAATCCCCGCAATAGCCAATTTCAAAGCGCGGATCGCATTACCCTGGCTGACAGCGAGCGGTCGACATGTCGAAAGGTAACTGATTTGGTGGCCAAGGTGAGTCGTCAAATGGCGTGCCAGTGAGGTACCCAGTGGAGTGGTGTAGGATTCGATCACCTAGACGATTAAAAGGTCAGAATAAACCATATCCCAAGTAAGAGAATTCGCATTAATAAACTCACCCTCTTGAAAGCAAGCAGGGTGGCAACACATCGCGCACTGCTACCGCAGACCACATAGTCCCGAAGTTGTAGACCCAACGCCAGAACAGCGGGGTGCACCTCCTTTGCAGCACCATTAACAGTAGTCCTTCGCTGCTGGCCATAAAGGTGACCGAACACAGCAACGCTCTTGTCCTCCTTCTTCTTCGGCTCGGCGGCCGCACCAGTCTGAGGAACCGGACCAGATCCACGGCGCGGCGGCGCACCCTTTACTCCCTTCTGCGAAGCACCTCCACCAGCAGTATCCTTCTTCGGCGTATTCGGAGGACGAGACTGCCCGCCTGCACCAGGAGCTGAACCGCCCGCAGCACCAGCTCCACCACTCTCTCTGTCAACCTTCTCCTTCGCGCGCCGGGCAGCCTTTTCGGCCTTGGCCTTGGCCTTCAGCTGCGCAGGGGTGAGCGGCTTGTCACCGGCGACATCACCGCCAGTGGCAGGAGCTGTGCCAGCATCCTTGGGCTTTGACGATCCCTTCTCAGATTGTGCGGTCGGCTTTGCGCTCTTCGAATCGCGGATGGGGAGTGTCTGCGGCTGAGGGGTTTCGGCTGCGGGTTGAGAGGGCGCTTGGGAGGGTGCAGCGGTTGATGAGGATTTCATGACGGGGTCAACTGAGTCCGCCATCTTATATGACTCAATCGCGGTGGTTGAGGGGCGTCGGTCGAGGCCTTCAATTGCTTGGTGGGGAGGGAGGGTTGACTCACGGAAAAAGAAGTGATGCCATAAGCGGCCCACCGAACGCCGCAGCCCTAACCTCCGACGTGGTTGCTGTTGCTTCATGCTGGCTAGACCAGACAATATTGTAGTTCACAGTCAAGGAATATGGATATAAGAAGTTTAACAAATGATTTGGGATGAATTGTAAGCTTCTCGGGCTTCCTCTTTAATTCTTTGGCTTCAGAAGGAGGTAACTACGGGTCGGAGCAACACCGGGCAGTCGCCTTTAAAATATGCATAACTCGTTATTCATCGAAGGGGGTCTCTCGCTGCTGTTCAAAAAGACAGAAGGAAAAAGAAAAAAAAGTCCAAACGCTGCCTGAATACGGCAGATTCCAGCCCGAGGGCGTGGCTTTAGCCCAAACAGAGACCGAAACAAAGAGTGCGCCCGCTAACACCAATTCTATACAAGAAGCCTCAACGGGTCCCACGCCCGACTCAGCGATTATTAGCAGCAATTTGGCCCAACGCCCGACGTTTGCGCGTGGCGGTCTGCTCGTTGTGGCGCCAGCGTTCATGGTCCGTAGCCAGTTTGCGTTTGAAAACACTCAGATCGCCAAGTAGATCCTGCATGTGATTTTGCATTAGATATGCTTCCTGCTCGTTCATATCCATGCAGTCTTCTTCTGCTTCGTCGTCATCCTCCCAGACATCGGGTTCACTTTCGGTTTCTGAATAGGCAGGGGAGCCCTCGCGCGTGCGGTTCTCCTTTTCTGGAGAGGGAGAGGGAGACTGGACTTCCTCTGCCAATGATGCGAGACTAGATTGTCGCTGAGGAATACTAACAGGCGGAATAGGATTTTTCAGACTCTCCAGTGCGAGTTTCAAGTGTATACGCAGTGCCTCGTTTTCTGTCTGCAGTTGTCGAATCTTGCACTCGCTGACCATTTTTGTTTCCTCCATGAGACGCTGCATCTTTTCCACTTTTTGCTGGTACTCGTCCAGTTTCTCATCCTGGAGCTGACTCGCTCGCTGGTGTTCATTCGCTTGGCTCACGCTTAGCTGAAGATTTCGAATGGTTTCTGTCATCTCTGCAATCTGCTGATCACGCTCGGCAGCCGATACGTGGTCCTGGTTAACGCGCGCACGGGTGCGGATATGCTTTGCCTGGTCAGCGTATCGCAGCGTCGAAAGTGTCTCCTCATAATCAGCAGGCGCAATACATGCGATCATCGCAGTCTTCGAGTTGCCACCCAGGCTATCCTTTAACAGCCACGTGAGAATAGAGTCACGATAAGGTACCATCTCTTTGCCTTTTCTGCCGCCACGAGCTTTCTTAGGATCTGCCAGTGCTGCAATCACCCTGCCGAGAGTCGTGAGGGATTTGTTGATATTCGATCCTTCACGGAGACGAGCGCCAGTTGCTTCGGTCGATTTGGCCCGCTCGGACCCAGCAAGATCAACGAGTCGAATGCGAGCTGTGCGTTCTGTCGTTTCATCCGTAGAGAGATCGTGGTGGATTTGCTTCAATGTAATTGTGAAAACGGCGTGTGATCGAGAAGAGGTATCGTTCATTTTGGTGCTTGCTGTGGTTCGTGATACATCACCCTTGTGCATAAACTTCATCAACTCTGTGTAGTTTCTCGCCGTCACCTCTGTCAAGTCCTTGACGTATGGGCCTTCCGAAGGAGATTCGCGGATTCGAAGGTAATGCGGGGGATCTGTTCGCGGTACAAGAAGATCTCGCACATGCTCGTTATACACCTCAAAGTAGGATACCCGGACGTTGTAGCTGATGTCAGGCGAGGGGGATGATTCGATACGCTGAAACAAGTCCTCGCAGGTACGAGGAATTAATCCTGGCTGCTCAGGCGTTCCCATCATCGTATAACTCTTTCCGGAGCCTGTCTGTCCATATGCGAAGATGCAAGTATGGTATCCCTCGAAATTGTGGTCCAGAAACTCTTCACCGAGTGAATTGTACACGTCCTCCTGATGAGCATAGTGGTCATCTTCTTCCTCGTGTGACCAAAATGAATTGTCGAATGTGAATGACTTGTCCTCCAGGATCTTGCCGCGAGCTTGGGATTTCGGTTTGCCCTGGTCGCCTGGACTGCGCTTCGGAGCGTGTAGGAGCGTCATTTGCGTGTGGGGGTCCATCGAGATAAGACATTCTGTCTGCCATTGGATTTCTGTCGGAAACTAGTCAGAAATTGCAAGGTCGAACGGATCCTATGCAGCCCCTTCCATTCGGCGGAAGCATCGCATCTCGTGGGACATACCTCTGGGAAGAAACTTGCGAACTCGCACCACGACGCGCACATTTCCTCCACCAGGAGAAGGACTGGCAGCTCCATCCTGGCGCGCAATATGGACGGGTACGCCTTCTCGGGCACGAAGTGAGGGGCTGGACGCGGTGGATATGAGGGTAGCGGCGGAGGCGGACGTTGAAAGGATGCTAGGCGACGTGATGCCTGTGGCAGCCGAGAATTCGGAGGACGAGGCAGACGAGATCGAGCCAGGCCCGGCCTGGTCGATGTGGTTGAAGAAGCGCGGATCCAGCGCCATTTCCCTGCTATGATCCTTCAATAACTGAACACAAGCGTTGACGGCGTCGCGTCGTCGGTCGACGAGATAATTGTACATGCAATGAATTTGACTGAGAAGGAAACAGAGAGGGAAAGAGGGTATATGGGAAAGGGAATGGGAAGGGAAAGAGAAAGAATGAAATGGGGGGGGGGTCGGTACTGTTGCGTGGTTTGGACGTTCCCTTGGGGAGTTTCAAGTGCAGGTGTGGTTCGCTACGTTGGGGCCCCGCGATGTAAACAGTTGCGCAGTCAGGCGCGCATGCTGCGACAGTCGAGCAATAAACGAGAGAATTGAGATCGATGTGAATAAAAAATATGTAAGATGGTGAATATGGATCGTTTGACGATGCAATTGAATCAAGAAGATACAGCAGTGCTTAGGCTGCGCGACGGTCGCAGCGTACTGGCGGTTGCCAGGGCAATGCACTAAACTAGTCGGAAGTATACACTTGACCAGCGACCAGCTCCAGCTCCACATTGATCCATTACATCCAATCGAATCTCCATCGAAAAAAAAAACACTTTGATTTCAAGCAGTACTGCTAGATTATGGTTTTATATAATAGATAAATGTTCTGTTTCCACCTCTTCCTCTTCCTCCTAGTCAAAGTCCTCAGTCTCCGCATTCATCGCATCAAACAGATCACTATTCTCGTCGATGCTGCCCTTCTTCTTGCCTTTCATGTCAGGACCACCACCGCCGCCGATGGGGTCGGCCACTGGGTGGCCCTCGGTATCCATGTGGCTACTGAATGACTGGATGGGGGTCCAATTTGAGCTGTCCTGCTCGTTGGACTGCGACTGCGACTGTGACGGCTTCGCGGCGAACTTCGGGTCGGTGCTTCCAGGGAAGCGTAATACATTTTCTTTATTGGACGACATGATGAATCTCGTGTCTAAATCCCACACGTGGTATATCTTGTTAGTATAGTAGAGCTTGCCAATATTTGGGGGAAATAGTGTATGCATCCATCAAATGCCACCGCCTCCCTTCGCTCCTCGCCAGCATAGGCCGGGGGGTAGAGGGGATGAAGAGGAGCGTACCAAGTACTTCAAGTTGAGCTCAAGTTGATGTTGCGGATCACTGATTTGTGTAACTGATAGTGTTCATTTGAAACTTCAGAAAGTTTTCTTGGGCAGCGCGAGGCCTCTATATTTATGAGCGACCGCTGCGGGGAAGGGGTGGCGGCGGGCCTTGCGATGATGATACACTCATGACGACGACATTTACCACCACTCTCGTCGCTTCTCCGCATTCGACATTGAGAACTGCTCATTCGTTCCACAGTTCCTCGATTGTTCTCGAAGTTTTTCGAGAGCTGACCAGTGACTGCAAGAGTTGAACGAGCTGTGAGCGGGGCTTAGTCGAGGCGATTCCATGGCTGCGGGTCAACCAACATCATGGGAATCATTCTCGCCACAAAGCTCTCGTGTTTGATCCTGATTTGGTAGAGGGGAAATCACAAGCCAAATAAATCTCGAGATTCTAAGCTACATTCGTTTGGAACCTAGAGCTTGAACAAGGTTTCGAGAAAAGAGATCCTCCGCCTGTGGTGACTCGGACTTCTGTCGATTACTATTGTGACGTAGAAATCAATGTATATCTAAATCCACACTTCGAGGGACTAAGTCAGGTCGTTCTCTTTCTATCGGAACAAGTGGAAAACTAGAAAGGATACCGAAAGGTAGAAAGGCGGGTACCCCATGGAGGTACCTACTCCAATGTAGTAATTGCCCTGATGAGGACAATGGTGGTGATGTGATGGCTCAGCAGCGTCGAATGGACCTGTTTGATTGTCCTACCGCTAACTTACAGGTTTGCAAAACTTTCTGGGGCTCCTTGCTCTAAAGGCAATTCATGTGATGAGTCTAAACCACCAAAACCTCAGTTCGTGATCAGCAGTGGGGGATTTTACTTCTCAAGGTATTTGGCAAGGATGCATAGTACATGTTTGAAAGGTTTCTTGCAGATAAGATAAATAGAACAGAAGAGAGGGAGAGAAAGGTCGTGCATGCCAGTACTCACCGACTCAGACTTCCGAGTCCACTGGCATCCAACCACTGGCAGCTTCAAGTTGGATTGGAGGATCCTAGTTAGTAATGATTCTGAGGGCTCTGTTGTTACAATTGGGATGTCTTTGAGTAGATTCTGCCCTGACTGTAGCATTGAACGGCGACCAACTTGAAGCTTTAAAAACTTGAACTGTCAGTGGTTGAGGACTTCCCGTCTGCATATATATAGATTGTCCCATACCATGGCTCAACTCTTTTTGTGCTAAACCCGGACAAATATTTTGAGTTGGGAGACCTTCCTTCCTGGAGAGTAGTTGGTTCCATTGATAGCTAAAAATATTCTACTTCCAGATTGTAACAAACAATTCACCTATTTGGGATATTGTTCCGCGCCCATCTAGGGTTGACGTCAAAATGCCAATCGCCTGCCAGCCTGCCAAAGTGGGTCCATCAGACAAGACAGCAGGGTTTCGCCAGGGAATGGCAGGGACGAGACTGCAGCGATCGGGGATTTTACTTTGGAGCTAAATGAACGAATAACGTTCGGCACCTGAAACCCGACGGTTCGAGGTCGGCTTCGCCTTGTGTGGAGTAGACCCGAGCGTGAAACTGGTGGGCCGCTGGCCATGGCGGACCGGCAAGGACCCGGCCTTGCCGTCCAGCGTTCGAACCAGAGAAGATTGAGAAGTTGGATCATCTGTGTCTGTTTTGTGAGGGCTGGTGAGCGTGTTCGCCCCAAGGAATGAGGATTGAGAATCGATGGTGGGTGATAGTATCAATATTGCCCGGAAGGTTTAATATAATGCCTGGTTTGCAGGTATATCCGTTTCTGCCAACATGAAATTGAAGCACAAAGTCGCACTGCGTCGTTAGATGTGCCGTAGGAGTTGCTTGATCAGGAAGTGGAGCCAGGCTAGACGTTGTTAGATCCTTCATCTCGTGGCATAGCCGCGGGTTGGCACGGGTCGAAGAAGAGCCCCATATGGTTGGTGAAGGGCCATGGAGATGGTTAGGGTTTGAATTGCCCCAAGCTCCAGGATCATCCAGACATCGGTGTTTCACGATGCTCGCGGGGGGGCGGCATCGTGCAACCGTTTTTAATCACGAACCTGTCGATCATGCTCCAACCAGCTTCGAACTGGCACGAGCTTTCTTGGCCTGGACTCGAGAACATGTCGGGCGGGATTTGTACAGCGCCGGGCAGTCCAGAGCTGAATGGATGGCGGTATCTACGCTCAATTTTGGGAATGGACCATGTGACGCACGGAGGGGCAGCCTCGGTATCGACCAGAGGGCATCAGGAGTGACCAATAATCATATTGTATTATGGATTTTGAGACAAGAGAGGCCTGCTGGCCTGCGGTCTCGTTCGCCATGAATTTCCTGATGGCGGTCTCCTCTTTGAACTGGGCCGTCCACATTGCGTGTTGAGTCGGGCTGGAGGTGGAGCCGGATAGTAGTAGAAATTGCCGTATTGGTCTGACTGGCCCGTCTTATGGGCTGCGCGTCTCCATCAGCGGAGGCAGAGGGCAGCGATCGACAGTCTGGATGGCTGAACGCCTGGCCGGCCGAGCCAAATTAAAATGAGCAGATCGGAACTCCCTTGAGCGTGGACAGGTGGAAATTGGGGGGTTCATCCCGGCAGCCACCCTCCCCCATGATAACCTAAAGGCGCATCTGAAACGAACAGCCCCTGAGGCTAGACCGAGGCATAGAGAGAGGAAGAACGCTATTGAAGTATAGGCATAGCCTGCGTAAGCGTAATTGTAATTGTAAGTGTAAGTGTAAGTGTAAGTGTAGGGAAGTGGAATCGGAATCAAGCAAATGAAGAAGAGGGGAAGAGAGGAGAGGAGAGGAGAGAGGAACATCCATGGCATCCGTGCTATCCATGGTTGAGAGCGGGTGTGGTCCGGTACAACGGGCAGGCACAGAGAGACAGCACAAGCACAATGGACAGGCACGATGGACCCGGCATCGTGGACTGCCTCAACTTCCACTTGCACTTCTTGGACTTGTGCACTTCCACTCCCACTCCCACTCCCACTCCACTGTACCAAACTGTCCACCACCCCTGACTGCATCCTGCAAGGCCTCGCTTGCCTGGTCTCCACCAACAGCAGAGCAACTCACCGAATCCTCCTTCATCTTAATCGGAGCTAAACCGCCTGCAGCTTAGCTCGTGCACGGTCTTCTCCAGACGTTGCGCTTTTTACACCCTTTATCCCCCTTCTCCTCCAGGGGTTATTCAAGATATCGTGTTGGGGGGTACATTGTCTGATCTCTTCAGGTGCGTTGCCTCAGTTGTGTTGTTTGCGCCCTCCTGCCCACTGGCTTTGGCTGCCCGACAATTGACTTTCTCGACACCCGCTCCCCCCAAAAATTTAAGGGGTTACTAACAATCGCAACCTCCACAATTTAGACCACGCCTTGATCTTGTTCGCGCCTCATGACCGCGAATTCTACCCTCGATTAATCCCTATAGTCCTCTCTCCCTTTTCTCCCACCCCGCGTGGTTTCGACAGGGGCGATGACGGTCTCACCGCCGGCCTCGCCAACGGGGACCGCCCCGCGGCCCATCAGCGCGGTGATGCGCACACCGCGCAGCAACAGTCGCATGAGCATGAGCAGCCGAGCAGGTGGAAGCCGGGCGTCAGATGAAGACGGCAAGACTGCCGTCAAAGTCGGTATGTGGTCCCTTTTCCAACGAGTCTGGACCGGGTCTCCATGCCCGCGCACAACAGCCCCGATGTTACACCCGATTAGATGAAGATAAGAGGAACAATATTGGAAATAATAAATCGCTAACATGCGCCATACAGCTGTCCGAGTGCGACCGCCTCTAAAATCCACCGACCCCGGATACGAATTGATTCCGCAGCGATTCCAGCGCTCCATGGTTCATGTCACGGCCCCAACCAGTTTGGCCGTGGATGTGCCGCAAGGACGCAAGCTTTTCGTTTTCGATCGCGTATTCCCTGAAACTGTTGATCAGGATGGTGTCTGGGATTATCTGAATGATAGTGTCAGCTCCTTTGTTCAGGGATACAATGTTTCCCTTCTTGCCTACGGCCAATCTGGTGCAGGAAAATCATATACAATGGGTACCTCGGGCCCTAGTGAGCAAAGCGATTCAGAGGCAATGGGTATGTCAAGCCTTGCCGATAAAACGATAAGAAGAACGGTCTGCTTACTCTCTACGTTATTTAGGCATTATTCCCCGCGCTGCGCAGGCTTTGTTCGAGAAGCTTGATGGCCCTTCCAAACACACTCGCAATGGCTCAACTTCAACTGGTCTTCGAACCCCGCAACGATACTCCATGAGCTCCGCCTCTAGCTTTGGGAAGCTAAACTTGGAGAAGAACTGGCAGCTAAAAGCGACCTATGTTGAGGTATAAATCATTTCTACATGGGCATATTCGGAATTGTTCTAATGTTGATTTTGCAGATCTATAACGAACATCTCCGAGATCTGCTTCTCCCCGAATCCACTGCAGCCAGCGATCGCAGCAACGTTACTATTCGCGAAGATGCCAAAGGACGCATTATTCTTACTGGCCTTCACCAAGTTAATATCAATTGCTTTGATGATTTGATCGGTGCTCTGAACTTCGGCTCCACCATTCGCCAAACTGATTCCACCGCCATCAACGCCAAATCTTCCCGATCGCATGCTGTGTTCAGCTTGAACCTCGTTCAGCGCAAGTCTCCTGCCAACCCAGCGACTGCCTCGCCAAAGGAAAAGCGCATGTCCATGCCTGTCGATTCCTTCTCGGGCGGCGATTCTGTCACTGTCGAAAGCAAGCTCCATTTCGTCGATCTGGCTGGTAGTGAACGTTTGAAGAACACTGGTGCCTCCGGTGAGCGCGCAAAGGAGGGTATTTCGATCAATGCCGGTCTTGCAGCTCTTGGAAAGGTTATTTCGCAGCTTTCCTCACGACAGTCCGGATCTCACGTTTCATACCGTGACTCCAAACTCACCCGCCTCCTCCAGGATTCTTTGGGTGGAAACGCTTATACCTATATGATTGCCTGTGTTACTCCCGCCGAATTCCACTTGAGTGAGACACTCAACACCGTTCAGTACGCCCAACGCGCTCGTGCTATTCAGAGCAAGCCCCGGATCCAGCAGATTGCTGAGGAGGGTGACAAGCATGCTTTGATTGAACGCTTGAAGGCCGAGGTTGCATTCCTTCGACAGCAAATCCGCAATTCCGAGGGATCTGAGCGCCGCGACCCAACGTCAACTGAACGCAACGAACGCAAGAACGAACGGGAGATTCAGTTACAGAACCAACTTCTGGACGTCCAAGAAAGCTACAACGCTCTTAGCCAGCGCCATACCAAGCTGATTGCTCACCTAGCCAATGACAACGAGGCCGCTAATGGTGATGCTGATGATGCTACTTCCGATGTCGGGAAGAGCTCCATTGAGCGGATGCAGCGATCGCGTTCTTTCGCGGAATCCGTGGAACAGGTGGTTCTTGAATACGAGAAGACCATCCAAGCCCTGGAGTCGTCACTGTCTGACACTCGATCCTCTCTAGCCACCACAGAGAGCACTCTGCTCGAGCGAGAGACCAAATGCACTTACGTAGAGACTGTCAACGCACAGTTGCAGTCCCGCATCCAGAAATTCCTAGACCGGGAGGCCGGTACCGAGACCTACCTTCATGAACTGGAGTCCAAGCTCGATGGTGCTTCTACCGGAGAAGAGAAGCATGCCGGCATTGTGGCCGAGTTGCGCAAAGAAATCAGCCGTGCTCGTGAGAATGAAACCAGCTGCGAGGAATACATATCCACTTTGGAGGACCGCCTTGCCGAATCTGATCAGGATATGGAGCTGATGCAGCGGGAGGTTATCCGCCTCGAGCACGTCATTCAGCGCCAGAGAGGCCTTGGCCAGTTGGATCATCTACTTCAGGATCTTGACTCTCGTCATCACCATACCGACGAAAAGCCCCAGGGCCCCAATGGTGTCGATTCTTCCTATCCTCCTGCCCCTGTTTCGGCCAAGACCCCATTCCACCGACACACCCCATCGCTAGATGTTCTCAACGAAGCTGTTGAAACAGCCATTCCAGAGTCCGATGAGGATCTCGCCGAACCAATCATTGAGGTTGACGAGGAGTCAGTAGTCGAAGCTGAAGAGCCGGCTCGCGAGACTAGTGATGACCTGAAGGTCTTAGAAAATGTGACTAGCAAGTTGGAGGCCCGTCGTTCGGAAGCTCTCTACGAAGAGCCTGCCACTAGCCCTGCTCAATCCCAGTTTGTTGCTGACAAGCTTGAGACTGTTACACAGGAGCTCTTTGACTTGCGTCTCACCCATGAGAGTACCCTGGGCGACTATGATTTGCTCGAGTCCAAGTACGAGGAGGCTATGAAGGCTCTGGCCGCGCTCCGCCAAGACAAGCTTGATGAAGCACGTCACCCGGCCCCCAGTGTTCAGAACGAGAGTTCTCGTCCTGTATCTTTTTTAGAGGACGGAAACGCTCCGACCTCGAAGTCTGGAGCACAACATTCATTCTCGCAATCGCTCTCATCGGAATTATCCTCGGCCGAGGGGTCGGCTGCGTTGCCCGGATCATCTGATGACTCGAAGCTCGAAGCTCCTGAGACTCCGGCTACTCCATTGGCAGCATCCACTATCGCCCCATCCGATGCCGAGGATCTGGACAAGATGCGTCAGGCGCTTGCTGAGCACCAGGAGGGAGCTGACCTCATGGCCCAAAAGTATGCCGAGCTCCAAACTGAGCACGAGGAAATCATCTCGCTCGTCGAAAAGCTCAAGGCCGAGGCCGAAGCACAGCGCGCCAAAACTAGCTCCCCTACCACCCCTGGCTTTAAGATGATCCGCCGCATGACTAGCCAGAACCTTCTGTCCGGCGTAGACCGCGCTCACCGTTCCCTGACATCTCTGCGAACCATTGCCAACGAGGAGTTCGCCAGCAACCCTGAAATACTGCAAAACTTTGAGGTTCACCTGGATGCGACCATGCACGAGCTAGCTACCCGCATGGAGAGACTCCAGTCTCTTGAAGCCGAGAACCAGAGCGTGAAGAAGGAAATGGACATGAAGTCTACCATTATTTCCGGCCTTACACGGGAGCGCTCGAGCTTGCAAGGCGGTTCGTCTGTGGACATGGGCCTGGTCGGCCAGTTGCGTGACCAAATCGTTGCTCAGGAAAACCAAGTTAAGGAGCTCAAACGAGCTCACGAGGCTCGCGAAAAACAGCTGTTGTTTGAAATGGAGACCCTCAACGGCCTCCTGAAAAGCCAAGAGGTGGCCACTAAAGCCTTGGATGCTGGGGCCGAAGAGCAAGACAAGAGAATTGGCACCCTGGAAGGCGAACTTGCCGAGTGGAAGGGCAAACATCAAAATGCCCTCACATCTCTGCAGTCATCCGAGAAACAGCTTTCGACGACCCTGGTTGAGCTTGAAACTGCCCTGGCATCTGTTGAAACAATGCGTTCCGAACGTGCTGTTGCTGATGGCTCTACTGACAAGGAAGTTGCCGCGCAGGCCTTGGAGATCGAGCGATCCAAGCAACAGGAGCTTGTGGAAAGCTTAAAGAATGAGATCGATCAGCACAAATCCACCATCACTGCCCAGATTGCAACCATCGCCAGCTTGGAGCAGTCACACGCCGATGCTCAAAAGCAGCTCGCCGCAGCCAAGGAAAGTGGCAGCAGCTCGGCTGACTCCCAGCAGGCCCAAGTTGCCGAACTCGAGGAACAAATCTCCACCCACAAGTCTGTTATCGATAAGCAGAAGTCTGACCTAGAAACCTTGCAAGACTCCCACAACAAGGAACTAGCAGAATTGGAGGAGCGAACCAAGGCTGCGGTCCTAGCCGAGCACGAATCGCGCATCTCGGAGAAGGATGCTGAGCATGAAAAGTCAATGACAGCTTTGCACAAGGACATCGCTGACTCTCGCGATGAATTGGTCAAACTTATCAAGTCTGTATCCACTCTACTTAACTCGGATGTCACTGCCGAAAACATGACCGACCAGATTCAAGATGTCCTGGCCCAGAAGCAGCATTTCTCTGAGAAGTACGCTGAGTTGATGGACGCCAACGAGGGTCTTCGTAAGCAAATCGAGGATGCCGACATCGAGGAGTTGACAAAGAAGAGCACCGCCCAGGATGCCAAGGTTAATGAGCTGGCTCTCTTGGTTGCCACCCTGGAGGACACTCTTCGTCAAAAGGATGAGCAGGTCAAGAAGAAGGAAGTACTTGTCGATGAGATCACTGCCGAGAAGGAGAAGAGCGTTCGCTTGGTGGAGGAGCTCGAGGAGCAGATCACCAACAGCTTTGACCAACACCACAACCGCCTCTCAGTTATTCAGCAAGAACGCGACCAGGCCCTGGAGGATGCCAAGGCCAGAATCGTTGTGCTTGAGAAGGAAATCGAGACCTACCAAGTGCGTATTGAGCAGCTGGAGCTCCAAATCAAGAACAGCGGATCCCAGGACGGCGCCCACGACCGAAGCAGCTCACTCACATCAAACCTTCGGAAGAGCTCATCCGCTGCATCTCTGCCTTCGCCTCCTCCTGCTATTCCCCTCCCTCCTCTCCCCACCATTGCTTCGCAAAGCAATGGCAGCAGCAGCGTTTCTCCGCCGGGCTCTCGTCATGCTAGCAGGGAGTTGGTGAACGCTCAGCTTGTTGAGGACCAGGAGACTCGCATTCGGACTATTGAGAAGCACCTCTATGCCGAGAAGCAGTTGACTGCCACCCTCGAGGAAGCCCTTGGTGACCTCGAAGCCCAAAGCAGCAAGGTCAAGTCCGACTGCGAGGCCTGGAAGAAGAAGGCCTGGGGATTCGAGGACGAGCTGTCCACCCTCCGCAAGGAGCGCAACACCGCCCGTCATTCCCTCCAAGCTGTTGAAGAAGAGCGCAGTGCCCGTCGCGAAGCCGAGGCTGCGCGTGCCCAGCTGGAAGAGCGGATGAACGCCCTTAACAAGAAAAAGAAGAAGAGCACTCTGAACTGCTTCTAGAATATGCTTCTTTGAAAATCACTCTCTCCAAAAGCGTGCATGTTAAACCCGTCGCTACCGTTTCTGGATGTACACTTGACTGATATTTGCCGCGCCCGTGTTCCATACCCTTATTCCCTTTATTTTCTCTCCCGTCCTTAACTGATTTACGCCCCATATTACCCCAATCCCCTGTATTATGACATCTTGTTTATTTTATCGTCGATTCTTCGATACCTCTTTTGCCATTCTTTCCTTGTGCCATAGTCTTGCTGGATGCACATTCTCTTTCTGTTCTTTTTCATGCTCGGTCTCCTGCTTGCGCATGAACACAACCCCTTATGATCTGGTAGATTCTGGATATCGTCGGACATCTATCTCCATTGTACATTTTCCGTTGGCTCTCTCTAGATTGGACGTTGCAAAACTTCTATCACAGGGAGGTTCTTCTATCTAAATCTGTTCTATTTTTCTTCACGCTATGTATTTTCTTTTATCCATTCGTTCACATCTTAACTATCCCTGGGACATATCGGTTTTTTGCCTGCTTCAGCTATCACAATTTGATGGCTTGTATCTAGGGGAGGTGATATTTTGATGTTTGATAACGGATGCCAATCAATAGCATGATTTTTGATTCCTACCTTAATCTATTGAGCCTATCTGCCCCTAGGGTACTTTGCTTCTAGTACCTAAACCCTAAGCGTATATCCAGGATGGAATTTGATCGCAAGTGAAACTGATCAGGGGAATTAAGAATTGGTCCAGTGAATGGCGACGATAGGTACCGAGATTGCACACTACGAGGATAGGAGGCTCGGTATTGTTGTGGGAACGACCTCGCTGCTGGTACATCGGGCCGCACTGGTGAGCTAGGGAGGGTTTAATTTTCATGAATAAATACCTTTATCTTGTAGGAGTCCGAGCCTCTTAATTCCGGAGTGTGCTTCACAACTGGGACGACGATCGATGCCGATTGATCTTGAAGCACACCAAGGAGGCCATGAAACCTGGCTACTCGCGGACTTTGATCAATGAGCAATCCATCCCTCTCCAGGGAGCATGCTCGTTTGCCACACACTCAGATTTCTTCGTCATGTCGGTTAATGCAGCAGTAGAACGCACCGAGAAGCAGTGGTACGACTTGGTCGAGTCGGCTGGGTTGAATATTGACCGCATCTGGACCCTCGAGCAGGACTCAGAGAGCATTTTGGGAAGTTACCATCACCGAGTAGAGGACGTTCCAGCATACATTTCTTACTGCTAAGGGCCGGCTAGATGAAGTCTTCTCTCTATATAGTCCTTAGAAGCAATACAGGCTAAATATCAACATTGGCTTGGAGACCGCATTCGTTCCAGAGGTAGACCCATAATGAAAATTGAAAATTGAAGTAGACATTGTAAACTAAATGTGACCAGCTAAGTTCTCTGATGGATTTGCCTCTGGAAGAATGTTTTCAAACCAAGGATGGCGTAGTGCATCCGCGGCGCTCATCCGCTGCTCCGGTCGCAATTGCAGCAGGCGATCCAGAAGGTCGGCCCCGAGAGGGTCCAGTTGAGGAATTAGTCGCCGTAAATTTAGCGTGGGGTAGACTGGAAAGTCAGGCTTGAATTCCGGCAATTGACTGATACCGGGCCAGGTGCGCTCAGACGGGGTACCCATAATACGAAAAATCTGGAGCAGTTGGTCGTCGTTGGCGGTACCTGGGAATAAAGGCCGGCCGGTGAACATCTCGGCGATGATGCATCCCGCAGACCAGATATCGATGCTGGTGTTGTAAGAGCGGCTACCCAGGAGCACATCCGGAGGTCGATACCAGAGAGTGACCACTTCGTGAGAGAAGGTGTTGACCGGAATGCCAAAGGCGCGGGCAAGGCCAAAGTCCGCCAGCCTCAGGCCTCCATTCTTGTGGATGAGCAGGTTTTGAGGTTTTAGATCCCGATGCAAGATGCGATTCTCGTGGCAGTAGGCGATCCCCCGCAGCATTTGGTGTGCAAAAGACTTGATAAAAGGGAGATTTAGAGCGCCGCCGTGGTCGTCCATGAAGCGCTTCAGGTCCTTGTCCATAAATTCTGACACTAGGATGAGCTTGTCTCCCGTATGGATGACATCGTACAGGGCCAAAATATTCTCGTGCTTTAGCTCTTTCATCAAAGAAATCTCCCGAATCGCAGTGGATGGTGTCCCTTCCTCGGAATCGAGGTGAATCTCTTTTAAAGCCACCAACTCGTTAGTCCTGTCATTTCGTCCTTTAAAGACCTAGTCACGTTATAAGTGAATATCCCTTTGAAGCCATATGAGTTTTTTTCTCGCCTCTTTCTTTAATCAACATGATGAGAGAGGGATATTAACCGTTGCATATGTGCCTTCACCCAACTGTGCGTTTCAGTCAGCAAGAAGTGATGTCTTCGTGGGTCATTATTGACGAGATTGATCCAATGTCACCGATTGCATGCATTGTCTCAGATAAATGCAAGAAATCACAAGAGGTACGAACCTTTTCCAGTCGTTGGAATGAGTCTAGTCCCTGGGCCGACATGGTGCTGGCCATTTGGCTCTCCGGCGAGGAGGGGGAGAAGCTGAACAAGGGTCGAGGCCGGATTTGGGGCCAAGAGCAATACAAACAGACCAAACGTCTTCAGCACTGGCATGCAGCTCACAAACTCACAGACTAGGGGAGGCCGAGGAAGAAATAGGTACATATCATGATTCCTGTCCCTGAAGAGTCAGTAGTCTGCACAGCTCCTGTGACCTGTGCTATTCGTCAAAGCTCCGATGCACTCGAGAAAAGCCAACCTGCACCGCACTCGCTGTCAAAAATTCGGGGTTAGTTGCGTCTACAGTCCCACCGCGCATGCTCAAGCAGCGCTCAAAACTTTTATATCTACCTAGATTCTATATTCTAATCCTTCCCCGTAGTCCCGTTCTGCTCAAGTTGACTAGTAACAAGATAACCGTAATATTGTGTTCTGGCTAATTTTATTATGATATGCTGGTAAATACCGGTAATTATCTACTGCTCCCCGAGGTCGCAGCGGCCTGTCTCCATGTTCAGCTCTTTCCCACAGAGCCTTCAATCCTCACCCAAAGGGTTGCAATGCTTGCAGCAAAAAGTAAGACACCCGCGGTGACCGTAGCCCTCTCGTAGTTTGCGGGATCGGATAACGCCGACTGGCCAGGCAGTAATAGACCTGTTAATGGTGTGCCTAGAAGCGCGCCGATGCCTCGGATGAGATACAGCGCACCGTTCACCGAAGTAAAATGTTGGACCCCGAAAAGTTCGATCAGGCTGGCAGGAAACAATGATATATACGCGCTGCCGAAACAGCCGTATGATATAGCGAAGATTATGAACAAGACCTCGGCGGCGGTATAAGAGATAGCAGTACCAGCAAAGGTTGCAGGCAACCAGAATGCAAACACGGACACCGAGCTCATGACCGTCGTTAAGAAGAGCACGTTCAGCCGGCCGAACTTGTCAGCTGCATATCCGATCACAATGCGGGAAACGAAGTTAGATGCGTTGCTAATTGTGATAAAGTTATCCGCCATGCTGACACTGTACCCTAGAGACTGTGCGAATGCCGCATAAAAAAAGAGAGGCGTCGAATAGCCAGCAGATTGGATGAAGCACCCGAGAGCCTGCGCCACAAACTTCTTCGTCTTGGCCACTTCCCAGTCAACCAAGGGTACCTTTAGCCATCCGGTAGTCCTCGACAACCCAGCCGTCTGATCTCGAACCTTGGCCTGAAAGTTAGGTTCCCAGCCCAGGGTATAACCCGAAAGAGGCACGAAGAAGATCACCAGACATCCGGAAATCCGCAATGCATTCCGGAATCCAAGGTGCGAGGTAATTGCGCGGAGCACAGGCGGCCAGATCATGCCTCCACAAGCAGAGCCGGAGATGACAATGCCCATTGCCAGTCCACGGCGTTTATCGAACCACGTTGGGGCAACAGACATTGTTGGGACATAGGCCATGCATGTCCCCAACCCGACAAGTAGGCCCTGTGTAAGTGCAAATTCCCATACATATTGACTCAAACTGGCGAGAATGCACCCGAGACCGAAAACGACACCGCCAGACATGATGACCGGCTGTGGACCGTAGAGTTTCGCCCAGGTCATGACAAATGGCCCGCCCATCGACATGATGGCTATGGCTAGGGTACCGATCAAACTTATGATTGAAGAAGATGTACCTGTGAACGGCGTATCGGGTTCCTTGACCATTCCTTCGTAGATGGCTTGGTAGACACCGTATGAGAAGATAATTGCGCAGGTCATGAACATTGTCATGAAGCCTGCAGCAACGATAAAAGTTTGACGTCTGTTTGTATATGTTTCAGCCTGGTGAAGCATATAGTAGTGGAGGTCTTTGCATACTGCACAAGTGTGGATAGCAAAGCTTGGCAAAGACAGGGAATGTGGATCAAAGAGTTCGATGACAAACTTACAGTTTGGTGGGCTTTCGGGGGGATTCATCCCCAACCAGCGAGGGAGTGGGCTGGGTGGCCGGTTCACAACCAGCGGTGCTGGTCGCATGATCCTTCTCCTCTTTTTCCATCGTCGCGCCTGGAAGATTCTCCCATCTGAGGGCTGGAGGGGATGAAGAGAAAAGCAAAGCTTCCTATGTGCCTAGTGCGCACCCCGCGCACGGTTGGAGAAGCCGGGAATTGCAGCATCTCTTTTGCCGCTTTCTCTTTCTCCACAGTCAGTTGTTATCTGATCGACTTCCCCGGATTCAAGTCGTGGTGCAAACCAAGCATGTATTTATATTTTGAAGCTTCTGAAGACTCGCTTAGTTTTTCAATTATATTTAATGGGTTGAGCTTTTGTAGACATTGGTCTTTGTTTCTTGCTGCAAGGGCATTCACTGAGAGAAAGTTCAAGTTGGAGAGTTGGAGAGGCCCGGCACAAGAAATATCCACCGGCAGATGCGTGCCAGCAGGTGTTCTTCAGGCACCAAGGCATTAATTATCTTCTTCTGGACTAGCGCCTTTCCCAAATAGGAAATACAGCCTCAGGCCGGAATCACGCCTTAGGCCACAATAGTAGACGTCATTTGGGCCCTTTGGCCCTTTGAACGCGAAGACACTGCAAGTCTGCAACTACAAACTCCTCTCGACGCTCACATTCACAGGGACTCGTGCCCCGGCCCAATGACGCAGGGTGGAGTCGCGACAACACACTGATCCACCCAGCTGACACGGCTGCTTATCATTCGAGCTCCCCTGCGGAGAGCTACCAGCTGGGGGCACTGCCGACCTCCGAGAAAGCCACTCGACCTGACCTTCCCCACCAGACCGTGAGTCAGGCCGCGAGATAAACCATAACTCCCCAGGGGCTGCCTGCGAAGCTTGACCAACTCTCATCCGACCTTCGCATTCTGACCTCGAGCCATATAACACACCGAGGGGTTGTGGTGGGCACGATGACAAGCTCCGACGGGCGCGCCGATTCAGCCATCGATAAGCGGGACTTCGATGCGAACCGGCCGCTGCTTCAAGATGGGGCGCAAGGTGAACATGGCCAACCGAGTCCGCAGTATAGACATTCGCGATCCGGATCGCATCGTTCTCGACTTTCCGGTGTCAGTCACCATAGTGCCAATAGCGACGATGGGTTATTGACCGATGTTGTGGATGGTATTGTCGAGCGTGACCGTCAAAAGATGCATAGGGAGGTGGTGAGGGTGGTTAGCTTTGCTTGGGGAGTCGTAACCTGGTAAGAAACTATTCGTCGCATATTGCTCATTTCGTCCGGCGCTGACCTTTGCTTTCTACCTCTTTAGTCTCGGTGCGGGTAGCATCACTGCGTTCTCTCTTTACGGACATCTACTACTCACACGACTCCATTACTCCCAGCTCCGCGTTAACGCCGTCTCCATCGCGGCTGAGATAGCAATGTACCTTCTCGTCCCATTGTTTGGATTCCTTTGCGATCGATATAGCCCGTCACCCTTGTCCCTAGGCTCGGGAATTATGTTTGGTCTAGGATATCTCCTTGCTGCATTTACCTACAGGAACGGCCCACCGCCCGATGTTGGGGGCTCGGGATGGCCGTTCTGGGTCATGATCGTGGCTTTTATCCTTATCGGCATGGCGACAAGCTGCATGTATCTCTCTGCTGTAGCTACATGCGCAAAGAACTATGGCCGGGGAAAGCACAAGGGAATCATGCTGGCTATTCCTATCGCTGCATTCGGACTAAGCGGCATGTGGCAGAGTCAGATTGGAACTTACGTTCTCTATGAACACAATCCTGATGGCAGCCATGGCGATGTGGATGTGTTCCGATACTTCCTCTTCCTGGGAGTCCTTCTCCTGGTAATCGGTATCATCGGGACTTTCACTTTACGCATTGTCGATGATGAGGAGGAAAAATACATCGATGAGACCGTCGAGGAACTGGAGCGTAGCGGGCTACTTGAGGAAAGCGATTTCTTTCGGCCTCGCAATGAAGGAAGGGCTACTGCTGAATATGGCACATTTGCTTCGGACGCCGATGAGGCGGGGTCTCTAACAACCTCGGAGGAAGAGCGAGAAGAGAGAAGACGTGAGAAGGAACGCGAGGAAGAAGAGCATCGCAAAAAGAACTGGCTTCTTAATTATGAAACGCGGGTCTTTCTCCAGGATCCCACCATGTGGTGGCTGGCCGCAGGGTTCTTTCTGGTGACGGGCCCTGGAGAATCCTACATCAACAATGTGAGTAAAATTATACATCCATCCAGTGTTGAACTCCATTCTAACTAGAAACCAGCTCGGAACTGTCATTCCAACCCTCACGCCACGAACCTACGCCCCAGAAGCCGCCCCACCAGCCGGTCTTCCATCAACACATGTCAGCACAATTGCATTAACCTCAACGATTGCTCGACTCCTCACTGGATCTCTATCCGACTTCTTCGCACCGCCTGCAACACATCTCTTTCCTCCAATCCCCGAAGGCAGTCGTCGTCGATCTGAGATTGCGCTAGACGGGAAATCGTGCCCAACACTCTCACGAATGATCTTTCTCCTCCCATCAGCATTTCTCCTCTCGATCGGCTATCTAATTCTCTCCACCACACTCCCTCTGGAACAGCCATCTGTATTCCACTTCACCACTGCCCTCGTCGGTTTCGGATATGGCAGTGCCTTTTCACTCACTCCGATTCTCATTTCAGTCGTTTGGGGCGTGGAGAATTTTGCCACGAACTGGGGTATTGTTGCCATGATGCCAGCACTTGGTGCGGCACTTTGGGGCATAATTTACTCTAGCGCATATCAAAATGCGGTCGACGATGGTTCCGGCTCCACTGATGGACAGTGCCATGGCTGGCGCTGCTTTGGAATTTGGGCAGTGGGCTGCACTATCAGTGTCTGGGCGGCCATTGCAGCTTGGTTGATCGCTTGGCGAGGCTGGAAACGACGCGGAGTTGTTGTTTAGGCATATTTTGATTTTATAACCGCCCAGATGATTTCCTGTGCGTGAATTTAGCGATTTGGCTATATAGACCAATAAAGAACAGGCTATGATTGTTTCTATCTAACCTTGGAAGTCTAATTTCATCTCCGCCTTCGATGTAAGAGCATTCAGCTAAAACGCGCAATTCAGATTGTACATTCAAAAATGTGGGCAGGAAGAAGTTAAGTGTATTTCCAAAATATTCTATTAGGACAGTTTGATGCCCAAAGGTATTATAACGCGTAGCATATGTATAGGTCTATTTAGAAACTTCGATCACGGTCGTTTCTTCTGCACCAATTTGCTCTTCAACGCTCTTGTTCTCCTCATAAGCTGGAATGGCAAACTGTGCGTCAATCTCTTCCAACTCCATACGACGTGTTTCAGGAATGAAGAAGTATCCAAACAGAATAGCCACCGCTGAAAGAGAACCGTAGATGAATCCAAGCTTTCCACCTAGATCAACGTGTCCAGGAGTATCAGCAGTCTCCATATATGGGTATGAGAAAGTCACGGCGAATCTGCGATAGTTAGTATGAGACTGGCAATGTAGATGTGATGAGGTGGGATTCTACTAACTCGGTAACCAGTTTCATGAAATATGCCATTTGAAGGGTCATTTCGCGCAAAGGTGAGGAGGGCAGCTCAGCGCCAATTACGTATGTCAGAGGTGCCCAACCTAAAGACCAACTGAAGCTGAAGATCATCAGCATCGCTACAATGCCTTGCTTGGCTGACTTATTGCCAGAATCTGCCGTGCCAAGGCCACCCATGGTCATGAGAGCTCCGGTTTGAAGGATGGAGCTTGTGTGGAATAGTGCTCTAGGATTTGAGTTAGTATCCAGTGTGAATGAATGAATGAATGAATGGTTGCATCTATCATACCTTCGACCGACCACATCGATGAGAGATGCTGAAATAATGATAGCACCAATATCAACTGCATTGGTGCCGAGCGTGACGCTGAACGGGTTGATTGACTTCAACTGCTTCACGAAAAGTGTACCGTATTGGGAAGCAAAGGCCTGACCAGTAGCCTGCTGGAAAAAGTTGCACATCACGACGACAAATGTGCGGAGACGATTGGGCTTCGTAAAAAGGTCACTGAAACTCCTTTTCTGAAGTTGTTCCGAGACCTTCAGAGAAAGAGCATCAAATTCTGCTTGGATGTCTTCATCAGACATACTCTTGGGCTTGAGGCTCCTGAGAAACTGCAGGGCTTCGGCCTCACGGCCGCGAAGAAGAGGCCAACGGGGCGATTCGGCTATGAACCACACAAGACTGATCACGATGGATGGGACAACGAGTAACAGTCCAAAAGGAATTCTCCAAGCTGCATTTGTCTCAATGGTCTTTGTTCCTCGTGTGATAGATGTCACGACAAGACCTCCAACCTTGATGGCCAACCAATATAAGACACCCACTCCACCACGGTTTTGGGCAGGCGCGAGCTCAGACAGAGCTGTTGGGATGACGGCTAATTGCATTCCTAGGTAGATATCTTCCGAAAAAATAGTTAGCTTTAGTCCCATCTTGAAATGACAAGTTGGAGACTTACAGTGCAAGGCTCGGCCCGCTTGAATTTGGGCTTGTGTCTGAGAACTGATCACAACCGAAGCACTGCCTAGCGCATAGATGCTCATAACAAAGACGCACATTCGACGGCCATACGTATTGCTGACCCAGCCACCAAGGAATACACCTAGAAAGTAATTGATTAGATTAGAGTCAAGATGCTTGCACGAATGGACAAGGGCACCAACCGATGATTTGGCCACCGGCCTTAAGACTGTTATATAGAGACGTAAACAGAGGCTCCAATGCCCACTCTCCTTTACTCTCTTCATAAACACCGAATTGACGGGTAAATGCGTCCATTGCCTGGCTCGATGCAAAAGCCTGATCGCTGAACCCATAGTTGAAAGCCGAGACGACCAACAACCCTGTGGAAAACAGCAGCATCGGGCTCACCCCCCATCTTTCGAGAAGCATTTTGAAATCAACGGGAGAGAAACAAAGAAGAAAACAAATTGCCAGAAAAACGAGTGACGGGGCGGCAATTTGAATTTATCAATCAAATCAAATCAATCAAGATAAAATCAATCTGATAAAATTTGATCAAGGGAGGTACAGGGGAAAAAGTCTAGGAATAGCCGACGAGCAGCCATGGTCCCACCTTGTTTTCGTCCCGGTTGGATAATCGAAATACCTGCTTCTACGGACTTAGGAAATTTTCTGCGGGACTGGCGGTTCGTCGCGCTAGGGCCAGCCTTACAGCCCTCAGCCCTGTAGGGCCGACGACTAAGCTTTCCCGGGAGATTTGGGGGCGACCGCTCAGCAAATCGCACCGGCGCTGGCGACGAAACCGGGCCAGGCTGGCTCCACAATCCTATGGATACCGAAGATCAAGCCAGACAGGCAGCAGAATTACGACGGCTAAGCTTTGAAAATAAAACGGGACATCATCGAAGAAAACATGCACAGCGGAAGGGGCAGGAAGCCGTATTAGTATATACAGGTGTCATTGATGTTCATGTTAATGGACTTCTATCTATTCGGAAGTCACCTCTTCTGGGGGCTTGAATGCCCGGCCCAAGTCAAGCCAATTAGCACTAGCTCTCAAGGGCTAGACGTCTGCGGATGTCGGATCAAGACCTGTAAAGACTTTGTACAGCCGCTTGCTGGCGGCGGGGCCGACACGGGAGTCCGTTAGGCCACCGTTCTTGTTAGCGGATTTCTAGCCAGGTTAGTAGCGTTCGAAGACCACTGAGCCGATGCGAAGGCAGGGTGAGGTGATAAGGGTGCAGGGTAGCAGAAAAAAAAAAAAAGGAAACATACTCTGACATCCTCGAGCATCGTGGGTCCATGAGTGAGCATGTTCCTGACTAGGTCGGTTACGCTAGGGTACTGTGCCGCAATGCCATAGGCCATAGATGCGGTAACACGGTTCACCTCTTGAAGCATTTTGACGAAAGTGTCCTGTTTATCTTCGCCCGTCTTGACCTGGCCCACGTCCATGCAGAAAGCGGCATCATTGCCCTCCGATCGTTGGTGTCGGTATGGTATTGTGGAGATATGTTCGGTGAAATTCTTTATCCATTCGGCCGATTCAGACGGCGTGTTGGTATGGTGGATGAGACACGCATGGGTCACCTGCAGCTCCAGAAGAGCATCCTCGACTGTGTCATCATCTACGGGTGGGGTGGTCTCCGGTTTGTTCTTCTTTTTACGACCCCGAGAGGGTGCGGTAGAGGTTTCGGTCCTGGTTGGTTCGTATTGGCGTAGCACTTCGGCTTGGTACGCTCGATTTCGTGAGTTTCGGTTTTTGCGCATCCAGCTCGTAAGGCTCTCAATCAGATAAATGATGGTACATTCCGGGTGCGCACTTTTGATCTTTAGAACATGAAGCTCCAAGGATTCTCTGTCTTCGCCATCTGGTGATGGAATGACCATGTCCACAAAATCTTGAGCCGGGACCAAACACAAAACATGCTTCTCATTCTTGATATGGAAGGAACAGGGCTCCCAATGGCCCGCCTCTTCGTTGAATCGGGCATTCATCTTCCGGCGCCATTTGACCAGATTTGGAATCGGGCTTGTAAAGAAATGATGATCGACCCCAAGCCGTTTCATGAACTCGACGGCCTGATTCCCCACGGCACCTCCCTCAAATGAGGATGCCATATCCAGAATCATCTCCGGTGTAGAGTCCTTTTTATCCACCTTCAGCTTGTTAACCTCCGAGATATCAGCTTCCAACTTTTTCTGCTTTGCTTTTTCTTCCTTGAGCTGTTGCTTTCTTTCTTTTTCCATTTGGCGCTCCAGATCTCGCTGGATTTTGCTATCCACCCTAGCTTTTGCTCTCGCCTCCTTCTCTTCTGTTGTAAGCTTGTTCGTCTTTTTGGTAGTTGGTTTCGGTTGGGCTGGCTCGTCCATATCGTCAGATAGACTTAGAACCTCCAGAATACCGTCTTTGTCCTTCCGAGACCGTGGTACTGGGTTTTTCGGCGAGCGAATTCCACTTCCACTACTTTTGCTGGTGGTGCTCAAGTTTAACAACAACCCAGCGGTTTTGCTGGAGAAGACCCCATTCGTGGCGGATGTTTCCGTTTTCGACTGATCAACAATATCTGTAAATTCTGGCAAGGTAAACGGGTCACTGAATTCCTCAATTTCCTCCGAACTAAGGTTGCGCGACAGAGTTTTGTCTGGCGGTTTGAGAAGATCATTATCATCATCAGACAAGGCAATTATATCGGAGCATTCGCAGATCGGGTCTCGTTGTCGGGAAGGCAGCGTTGGCTTTGACGTAGGTTGTGAGGAGTTCCAAACGATTGGATCCGAATCCTCTAAACCTCGTCCGGGCTGTCGGCGCGTCGCGGGGTTCGTGGGTGGCAGGCCAAAATCCTCATCTGAAAACAAGAAAGGTGGCACCCGGCCTGAGATTGTTGTTTCGCTCGCTGTTGTGGTCTGGCGGAGAGGTGATCGCTTCTCATTGCTCACTCGGCGCTTTTTCGTCGGTTTATCGAAGACATCGTCATAATTGAATAGCGAAACGTCGATCGAATCGGATGAAACCATGCCCGTGCCCAGGTGGGATGGTCCCCGCGACACGGGTGGACGCGTCGCCTGCTGCTCATCTGAAGATCGCGGCTTATCAGGCAGAGGCGGATCGGAGGAGACGAGGTCGATTACATCGGGCATGATGAAGTGTATCGAGGTGACGAAGAGAGCGACGCGGAGGAACGCGGAGGAACGCGACGTCAGGTGACGCCCGCCGATCTACGACGATGCGGGAAGTATAAAATTGAAGGGCCGCGGGGAAGAAATCAAATGAGGATTTTGGAAGAGGGTATAAATTAGATGCTAAATTACAGAGCGCGAAGCAAAACTGCCCCAGCCAGGGCAAGAAACGCCCCGAGAAGAGCAAGCATGACAAACAATTGCTGCCATCCGTGGAAGGGACGCCTCGCGCCAGCCAACATCGTGGAGATCTCGTCTTCCAGTCGGTCACCCATGGCCGTGAGGGAGAACTCCTTTTCAGCTCTTGCTTTCCCTGCCGCTGCCATTTTATTTGTCTCATCTTGGCTCATTCCATAGAGAACTTTGTCCATTACCTTTGTCCACTCGTCAATCGCATGCGCATCCCGGAGCCAGCCTGTAACTCCCTCGACGATGGTTTCCAATGGACCTCCAGTATTAGATGCCAGTACAGGAAGACCAGAGTGCATCGCCTCAACGGGCACGATGCCAAAGTGTTCGTTGATGGGGGTGTAGAGCAGAAGTTTTGACTGTGCGAGGAGGGTATCTTTGAAGGTGGTGGGGACAGAAAGAAGGAAGAGGACATCGATTTCGTCAGGGATAGATAAGGCAGACACAACAGTCTTCGAGGTCGCCGTTCGTAGGCCGAGGCCGGTCGCAAGGCCATCAAGCTCCTGGTGATATTGAACGTTTTCTTGGACACGGTTGTCGTAGCCGCCTGATGGTCTTGTAAGATAGAGAACTAACATATGAGAAAGAATGCAGAAATTTAAACTTACCCGCGACTACCAATCGTGTACCCTTCATCTTCTCCGCGCCCAGTCCATGGTACGCGCGAATTGCCAGAGCCATATCCTTCTTGCGCTCAAAGCGATTGATGCTCAGTAAGATCTTCTTTCCACCCCAAAGCGGACCACTTTCTGTCTTCTCCGATATAGTCTTCGCATCTGTATCAACGCACGGGTAGACAACTTCCACATCCCCCACTTTGTCTGGCCCAAAGACATCCCGCACAACGCCTCGCGAGAAATTGGAATTCGCAACGACCCGATCTGAGGCGCTCAGTGCCCATCCTTCAAACCAATCAAAGGGAAATCTGTATATAAGCTTCGCTAGCCGGAGAAGCAAGCTACCTTCGTCTCGTCGCGCGAGCAATTGGTCGGGGAAGTGGCAGTAGAAAAGGATGCGCTGGGTGTGGGATTTTCGAGATTGGCTGAAGGTTTTCAAGATTGGAACGCACGCGGGCAGCTGGTCGACTATGAAGATATCATCTTGAATATTGCTTTTGTCGGAATTTCTGTCATTCTCTAAGGGTGAACTGTTTTGTTGATCCCTTGACCCAAGCTCCGTGAGGAGCGACGCGGTTAGGTGGAGCTGGCGCAACGACGCCATGAGAATGTGTAACCGGCCGAAGATATGCGCTGGGAAAATTGTGTTTCCGCGGATGCGGACATCGAGCGTGCCATCGCGCGCTTCCTCAAAACAATGTGTCTTGTCGCAGTGAGAGGTATAGATTGTCACGCGGTGACCGCGGTTTTGCAGGGCCAGCGCGACGTCGATGATCAATCGCTCTGCACCACCAATTCCCAGATCAGGGTGAATGATCACCACATTAGAGGGCGCGAGACCCGACATGGTTGAGATGCTTGAAGCTGTCACATTCAGCTGCGCTGCGAACTGCGATCAAGCCACGTTGGAGGGAGACGTCATCCTTGAGTATTAGTCATGCTCGGTGTGGGGCATCAAAGTAAAGAAGTACTAGCTACCCTACTTGTATCTGGGTTTGTTTACTCTTCAAATACTCCAAAGGCCCAAGTCGCCAAGCCCGAGAAGGAATGGCAGCCAGTGCGCACCTACTCTGACCATCTGGGTCACCGCGTGGTGCTCAAGCAGTTCGTCGACCTTGACTTCTCTCCAGACTTCTCTCTCCAGACCCAGACCACCTAATTCCCATCCAGGTCTACAGCCTTGTCCTCCCGGATGACGACCACGAACAGCTCCGGGATTACCTGATGCAAAGTTTCTAGGAAGAAGAGGTCAAGCCTTTGTTCGAAATTTATTCATACTGCTCGCCTGACACCTTCGCCTGTATGGAGCATAACCGCCTTGAAATCGCCCGCCGCAAGCACCGGGCCCATATGTATAGCTGTATTCATCCTCTTCTTTCGAAGGCAGATGTATAAACGCTACACATCTTTCCTTGAGACATATTCGGAATCTCCATAGGTATCTGGACCCAAGCCAGCAATATCCATGAAGCTTTGTGGATAGCCAGTCTAAGGATAGGCAAGTGGATCAGGGGCCTGCCTCTCCAGATATCTTAAACGATTTTTAGGATCCAGTCTCCACGCTGCCGGGCTCCCTGACTACCCTGAACTATGACCACCCTCCATCTGATATCCACTACGCCATCATACTCGAATATTGTGAAAAATAGATTTTGGTATCTAGGCTGAGAAAGAAAGATCCATATACAACCATGGGCCTGTCATCTGCCATACAAATTAAAGAGGACTTGAAAGAAACCCAGTTGGGGGTAGTTTCAGTAAAACAAGACTCAGTAAAACAAGACCGAGAAGTGAACCGGGAGGGAATCAAAGGGGGCTAATCTCATACACGCCGCAAGGAGAATGGGAGGAATGGACACAAATAGCAAAGAACAAAGTCCGCCGGGTTCTAAATGCATCCAAGCGTTGATCAGGGTCATCGAAACATCCGTGGAGGTCGTTAGTCATACCATTCCTGAGGCAGGAACGGCTCGGAAGCAAATGAAATGAGAAGAATCAAAAGGCCCACATTGACAGGGCAACTCCGGTGTGGGAGGGGTTGTCTATCTCCGAACGCCTGAATATCGGCTATCAAGCCGAATGATGAGAGGAAAGAAACGACAGAAGTCAGAAAAGAAAAGAAAATAATAGGAGGGGAAAGTCATCTCAGAAACTGACTTCCCCTGTGTCGGTCTCCATCACACTCTCGTCGTAGTATTGATCTGAGGGCGTTTCACGAACAGCAGGCTGAGAGCCAAGTGCAATTGCTTCACCCTCTCCGCGTTCCACGAATTCGTCCTGTGCAATCTCTTTCATGATTCGTTGAAAGTACATTCGAAGTGTGCGGAGACCTCGCAGGTAGCCACGATCAATGTCTGTGGGATGATGTGGAGGGCATGGTGTGTCATCAGGAAGCTCATCTTCGCCGGTGACGCAGTTGGCAAAGTCCACGATTTTCAGCTGAACCTTGGGGCTATTGCGGCCATCTTCGGAGCTGCGGCGTTGCAGCCCCGGCCGTTCACTGCTCTGGTGATTGGCCTCCTGGGGAGGCGGGTCCGTCTGATCTCCATCATATAGAATCAAGAGACTGCTCGCATAGAGCCGGTATCGGTCCAACTTGCGGATCATATGCTCGAGCAGGGATAACTTCTCCAAGATTACCGGGATCTTTTTTGCTACACTACTGTAGCTGATCCCGTCGTAGAGAAATCGGGTGAGAGCATCTTGGAACTCACGGCCGGATTGCAAATCTCGTCCAAAGTACTTGTCCTCAAAGATGTATTCCTGCTTTTTCACATTCCAAGCCTGCATACCGCACAGACGAACGCCCAACTGCTGAGAGGTAGTCGACTGGCATTTGCGCCTCTGCGACTTCTTCTTCTTTTCGTTCGCCTCAATGCCGTATTGCCGGGTACCCATTTTAAGGTCAAGTACGCAAGGTTTGTTCATTCCAGCTGTCAAGTCTTCTAAAAGGAGGAAAAACTGAACGCGCTCATCTTTCCTTAGCTGGGCGTCCTTGGGGTTGCTGGGCAGCTGAGACTCGGCACGATCCTTGGGGTGCAGGGCTGCCGCTGCATTATGAAGCTTGCTTGGTGATGTAAAATTGTTCATATGAGTTTCCGGAGACGTCGGCTTGGCAGAAATCGAAGGAGATGGCAACGCTGTCGAGAGAACGTTTGGGGGTGCTGGGGTGTCCCCCTCCATGGAAAAGATTTCATCTTCCCTATCTCCACCATAGCCTTCGTCGTCAAAGAATACAAGCTCGCCATTCTTGCGCGAACTGATACTCCCTCGCCTCTGTAAGCCACCGCCCGAGTGTCGTCTCCGTGACTTATGGCCGCGGTTCAATGAATTTGCTCCGTTGAGCTCATCCTCGGCTTTACTTGGCTGTGCCCGGGTGCGAGGGTCTTCAAATGCAGTGGATGCCGATGATGAAAGGGTCACACCATCATTTGTCGATGTTGGTGGTGCAATATCCTTGGATGGGCTTTCCAGAGAATGGAATCTCATCAGTGCAGGTGGTCGACTGCTTGAGGTATGGTCTTCCGATAGATTTCCACGCCGATAGGGGAGATCTGAGGATGTTCTTGGTAACTGGAGATGACCTCGAGCATGTCGGCGATGTTGATGGATTGCAGGGGGGCTGAATACCTCTCGAAGAACTTGCTCTTGGAGTTTTCGATTTACAGTGGTAGCGCCCCATATCTTTGTTTTTCGTTGCCTGACTGATGATGGATCAGAATCGGCTGGAATATTGTCAAGACCATCAGCCGAACGCGGTCGGCTCATTAATGCCTCATCTGCAATTCGCAGCCGCTGGGGTCGACCAAACAAATCGGCCGGGATAATATGACGATTGTTTTCAAGAATGACCTTTGGAATGACGCCAGTAATCTGACTCTGGCTTACAATTCGCTGAGGTTCGGGGGCTTCTAACACGTGTGAATTCACACTCGAAGTGCCATTCGTCTGGTTCGCCTCTGGGGAAACAACATCTTGCTCTGAGAGGCCCTTCGGACGTTTTGAAGTCTTCGAGAAAGTAACATTCAGAACTCCAATGTATCTGTTGCGGCTCTGTTAGTAACAAAGATAGAAATAGAGATTGAAGGAATTTCCAGAAAGCCATTTCCCCTCAACCTGTTATTCAGAAAAAGTGACGTACCTCGGCAGGAACAGCAACATATCAGGATGTCTCCTCTCGATACGCTCGTAGAATTCATTTTCACGATTGTTGAGCTGCTTGCATACTGCACGTCTAGAAAAACGGAATACAGTCGTGTGCCCGCCAACCTGGTGTCGATAAGGCTTCAATTCCACTGCACCGAGAGGGCCGGGGGACTTGCGCCTAGGGGCGAGTTTTGATTGCAGAGTTGGAGTCGCGGTGGGCGTATCGGCGTCGTCAGTGAGACTAGATTCGTCAAGAAGGGAGTGAATGCTCTCATCGGCAGATACAGACTCAGAATCGACAGCAGAGTCATAACCGTGTTCAGAAATCGTACTCAAAGACTTCTCTGGGACGCCTTCGGCCGGGGATCGAAGACCCGAAAGATCGCCATGAAGGATCTTACTTTCATTTTTAGATCGAAAGGATATGTCCACATGGCTGACTTCCTGCTGGGAAGATGCACTACGCTCTTGGGGTACCAACATCAGCTCGTGGCCTTCCTCCGCAGCTGATATTTGAACTGCTTGCACACTATGTGAGTCGACCGCTATCGGCTCTTTCCCTTGGACTCCTTCGGGCACTGTAACTCGCTCGTGGGGGAAATAGACTGCAGATGAGATTTGCTCGTTTTCCTCCTCGTCTTCAAATTGCGGCAAATTTTGATCTTTCTCTTCCTCCAGAGAGCTCATAGACTCGTGAAACCGTTCGACATGTGGGTCTGCCTGGAAGTAATCACGACTCCGTTCGGTATACTGTGTCGGAATGCTCTTAGAGAATGAAGATCCCCGGCCACCGCCGGGGGTGAGGTGGAAGTTTCGGATCTCTTCTAAGAGGCTCAGGGGCAAGGTTGGTGGTCGGCGCTTGGAAGGTTCTTCCTGATCAGCCTGGCGAGGGGGTTCGACCGGGCCGGGCGGCTCAAACGTTTGCCCGCCGTTGAGTGAGGGGAGTGAAATACTCTTGCGGAGCACATCCTCATCTGGCGATGGCGCGAAATTCGGACGTTCATAATCCATTGTGGTATTTAGTTCAGCATGCCCTTCGTGCAGCCGGGCTCGATCACGGTCCTCCCATCGTTTGCGGTCCGGGGAAGTAGTATTCTCCTTAAACAGACCTAGATAATGACTGGATTTTCGGCTGCGCACGTTGGAGGCTGGCTCCGCATTGGTCAGATTGGCCTCAATGGAATTGTCCACTCGCCCTCGACGACCTCTACTGGAGCTCCGCTCCAGCGCAACGCCCCGGCTAGAGTCTGTGAGTGGAGGGAAGGGCACAACTTCTGCGCCAGCCGACGGCCAGTCGTGGCCAGATTGGGGTGTCACTGAGCCAGGGGAATGAGATACATCGTCTAGAGCTGACGGGAGGAGACTGCGTTCAGTGCAAGAGTCTTCAAAACCATCGGTATTCGTACCTGTTTCACCCGATGGCACTGGATGCACAGCAACACTGGCCTCCCCTTCTTGAGCCTTTAGCTGATCCGTGGATGAGATAGATGAACGTAGTAGAGACAGGCGAGGGAGGTGAGAGGTTGAGTAGAAAGAAGCAGGGCGCAATGGGTAATGCCTGCGGACGTCAACTTCCATGTGGGAAGGGTCGACGTGAGAACGGAGGGGGGTGACCTTGGAGGCAGGAGTTGGAGATCCGGGCACATCATCGAGACCAGGAATCAAATTGACCTGATTTTCATTCTCCACGGCCTTCTCGGGCGGCAATTGTGGGGTATTAGCGCCGCTCTCTGAAGGGAGATAGTGAGTCGCAAAGATACTATCTCGTTCGGACAATTGGGGGCTGTGAATAGCGTCGGGACGGGAGAAAGTCTCCAAAGGTAACGTCTGGGTCCTTTTTAGGGGGAAAGCCGATGGGGGCTGGGACCATTGGCGGACGGTGGGGGATTCAGCGCGCGATGGGGACTGGGTCTCCTGTTGAGCCCCCTGGGACAACAAATGTTGGTCCTGCGACAAGTGGTGACGTGGGTTGGCCGACGAGGACTCGGCGTCCGAGCAATCATGTTGGGCGGGAGCAGCAGGTGTTACCAGGGGGTCAGGCAAGGAGTGTTCGGGAGCGGGCGGCGGATTTGACATGGAGAGAACATTGGTCAGGCCTGCACGGTCGGAATGGTAGGGACGGCGACAGATGGTTATTGGAGGAACTGGGGAAGTAGTTCAGAGTGAGGGGAGACGTGGGCGACGTGGGCGACACGGCGAGACGGCGACACAACGAGACAACGACCCAGCGGCGCGGCGAGATGGCCAGAGCGGTGCACACAAGTCGAGGAGTAGAGCAGCGAGACAGAAGAGACTCTGGGGTCACGAAGACTAGAAAAGACGAGTCAGTGGGCATTCAAGTACAGGCATCAACCACGTTGGGTGAGGGCGAGATCTTACAGGTTGTGCTGACCGCAAAATGGGGTCGGATGGCCGGGATCAGAGTTGGCTTCAGGTCTGAGCTTCGAAAGATAAAGGATCAAGCTGCAGTTCGGGTCAAGGTAGGACAGTGACGCCGATCGTCCGTCACCGCCTTGAAGGGCGAGTGGATCCGATCGGGACTTTCTCTAGCGGATTCTGGAGTCACTGGAACTGCTCCGGAGGTTCTGGATGAGATCGAGGGAGGATGTAGGAGATAGCCGTGGAGAGTGGTTGGGTGTGGGTGTGGATGTGGGAGAGTGGGAGAGAAGAGGATGAAGTCACCGGGAAGAAGTTGGGAAATTGTTGCCTCTTCCCTGTCCGCCTTCCTTCTTTCTTCTCTCTCTCTCTCTCTCTCTCTCTCTCTCTCTCTCTCTGCGTGTGTGTGTGTGTGTGTCTTTTTCTCTCCCATCACCATCTTCCGCTCTACGATTACTCTGCATCTGCGGCTTTATCTCCATTCCAGCATCCAATCTCTACACTTGGGGTTCCCATAGGGTGTGATCGGCAATCTGCAGGACCTGTCGATTTGGGCCTGGCATTTTGATTCGCAACACATAAATCTCGCAAGGCCCCTTCTTGACAAACCGCAGAGACTCGCGTTTTCGAGCACGAGGTGCAATCTCATCCAGAGAACCGGGCATCGTGGAATGCTGGGAATCTATCCATCGTCATCTTTCAAGGGAAAACTGGAGCAGCGCCGCTGTCTTCCCGGCTTGGATCCCTGGTCTCCCAACAGTCGGTTGACTTGTGGGGGCAAGGGATAACTAACTTCTCGGGTCGATCAGTCGTTTCTTGGAACCCTCTTCTGCAGCACCTTGCACCAATCACAGATCCTGCTGTGCGGCGTGTCGCCATCGTGGTCGGCCATAGGTGTCAGCTAGCCATTCCTCGAGCGGACAGCATGATCCGGTACTTGCAATTGGGCCTTTCGGATGCACTCGAGGCATGCTGGGAGACCGAGAAAGCCGGGAATGTTGGGCTTTCTCCCGCATCGAAGGCAGCGGTCAGGAGTCAGGGGCAGCTGACCGGGCGCGATGCTTATTTCCCAGTCTTTGAAGGATCTGATGCTGCACCGCCATCTGTGGCGTTGCTGGCGAAGTTGACATACCCAAAGTCATGCTGGAATCGACGAGGAACAGCAGCGTAGTGTCTCTTGAGGCTTCATGGCTTGCATCGATCGAGCTCCCGAGCTTGAAGTCCTAGGTAGATATATCGTAGTAGGTCCTGGCTATATAAATCGTAGGGGATGGCGCACCAAATTGTGTTCCAAACTTTGTGGTTACCACTGGCAAGGGAAAGGCTGAGAGGCCAGGCAAGTTTAAGTTCACAATATGTAGATGGCGGTCCCAGCCATCCACCATCAACTCGATGTAGTGTTTTGTCGAGGCACAGATTACAAGGGCGTGGTAAATATATATACTAGTATGAGTTAATCAATCTGAAGCAACATGAAGGCATTCATGCACTTGGGCAGCAATTCTCACCGGGCCAAAAATGGGACTGAAAAAGCAAAAAGGCAGCCCGCCGATCATCACGGGATTTCCAAGCAGAGCAATAAGTTATTCTTATTCTTATTCTTATTTTACTATTATGATTCAAGTTCCCAGGCTAGTACTGCTATATATATCAACCCATTTACGATGGTGATCACCAGTCTGATGACTGTTGGTACTTCTATACTTGTGCTTCTACTTCATTCACCACTGTGATGTACTAGTATCTCCAACAACTTGTGAAATCGAAAGGCACGCGACTCTCCTGCAGACTGCCCCATCTGACAGAAAGCGGCAAATCGAATCACGAATCACTGCCCCCAAAGCAATCCCCGGGGTCATCCACTCAAGATCAAGAGTTACACGCGAGTCACACTCGCCGCTTGGCTCGGCGTGTGATGAGGATGGCCCTAACGCCTAACGGGAAGAACTGGGCGGGTCCCCAGTCCAACCAGCATCGACGACGATGTGAACAAGATGCATTAGGGTGCCCCGGGCCGCCCTAGTGAACCAGGTTCGTCGCCAACCTGGAGCTTCGTGGCCAGTCAGATCATTTAACCCCCGAAAGCTCAGACTCGGCCCCCGCTCAGCCCATCGTCATCTCCACTAGGACTCCGTTAAACACGGTTGTCCCCCATCACACGCAGCTCTCAACAGTTTCATTTCCCCGTCGATCTACTGTCACATATCGTTTAGCAGCAAACTCACCGGATTCTAGCCGACCTTGTGCCGCGAAGCGATCTCCAGGGGGAAGCTCCTGAAATGCGGCGTCTGTCGCAGCCACAACCTTAAGCAACTCCCCTATCGTTCGTTGCGAATCAACACAATCACCGAGACCGGATCGTATGTACTTCCAAGCGTCCAAGTGCATTTACAGCCAGAATTGACACTCAAGTGTATAGCGGAGAGCCTTGGACATTCACGCCATCAAGATGAGTGGGCCACAGCCGCTACAGCTCAATACCCAAGTGGGACAGAGCCAAAGATATTCGTTCATCGAGACGCCTCTGGAAATGCATTCTTCGGCGCAGCATCATGATCCCGAAAGGCCCCCTCCATTGCCAGCAAATCCGCATCCACAGTTCCGACCAGAACAGCTTGCAGCCGAGCAACCGATCCAGCGACCCGAAGAAGCAGCGGCAGTATACCACCAACAAGAGGAGAAAGAGCCAGAACCAGACGAAAGATGCATACCTACTTACTCGAGATACCCGCAGTTCGACCAACATCCTGTCCATTTTGCGCCCATAGCCAATCCTCCTCAACCGCAGCAGCCATCTGTGCAGTCACCGCAGTATGCATACGGCCAGCCGCCCAATTCGCCGGGGCCCTTGCCAATAAAGACCAATCCTGAAGCCCCTCATCGAGCAAACACCTTCACTGTCACTCCCGATGCGAACCCTTTACAGTCGCCCAAGTCTCCCTTCTTCCCTCCTCCATCGGCTGCGGCTCCATCACAGTCACCGGCGATAGATGACTTGGCCACATATCACCAGCCAGGACAGATAATGCACCCGAACCAGGAAGTGCAAGGGGGAACATGGAACCAAAGCCTGTGCGAATGTTCAAACATCGGGACATGTTGCTTGGGGTTGGCCTGTCCATGTATCTTGTATGGAAAGACCCAGCACCGCCTCACCTTGAAATCACGGAAAGACGACCCAACGAATATGCTCGGTTACGAAGTATGTAATGGGTCATGTACTGCAATGGCTCTATTATGTGGATGTCAATGTAAGTCAAGTATCCGCGATAGTGTGGTTATGAGCATACATTAACTCGTTAAATCTAGGGCTTCTCGCGACAATCCAACACACCCGAACGAGGAAGGCGTATGGAATCGAGGGAGGAATTGCATCGGATTGTGTGCGAGCGACTTGTTGCACATGCTGCACACTGATTCAAGATGAGAAGGAGATTCAGACGCGAGAGCAGCAGCGTGGACGCGCAGCTCTCGAGCGAGGTGCAACTTTACTTTCGCCGTACACAGCCCCGGGCCCGATGGCGTATCCTCCGCCACCGAAGTGAAGACAGGGCGCCCCTGGCGATTTGGAACATATATGAAATGCGACTGTACAGCATTGTATCTATAACGAAGTGATGATTAAATATAATCAACAATGAGATGCGAACGAATTGATTGATGTACGAGGTCGGCCTCTTCCGAACTCTCTTGTCCAGTCAGAATGGACGAACTGGTGAAGTCTGCAAGATTATCAGCACGATGATCCTCACAAGTAGAGCCACGTGAGGACATATATGCGACGTAATTGTGCTGTATCCTGCGGCGAGGTGGGAAGAACTGCAGTTCTAAACGCGCATTGTCGATCTCCAGCCGCGGACCGGTTTGCTAGGAGTATAAATGGCCGACCTTTCACATCGCCACAAATCCGTGGACACATCAAGGATACTGCCCTGGCTACTACCTCTACTTGCTGTAGTTATTGTTATTCCACGGGAAATACCGAGAATTTCCCTCATTAACCTTTCCAGATCGGGCCAGGATATTACCTACAACCAAGTCAACCCAAGTGTCTGGACATGCATTGAGCTGGCCGTCGGTATTGTCGCTGCCTGCTTGTCCAATATGTGACCCCTGTCCAAAGTCATGCACGACAGGGTCTGGACACGCTACGTCTCGACTCATGCTAGCAGACAAAATGAAATTGTCGGCAAGAACGGCGAAAAGACCTCCTGGTCTCGTCACACACCTAGTTCTAATGGTGACACCATGCACACCACTACCACTCTTTCTAATGACGAGATCCGTCACCCCGACAGCCCGGCATAGAGGCTTGTTGAAAAATACGCCCTCTCGCTGGCGTTTACAGCAACTGGGAGTTCTTTCGACAGCTTGATCAGTCTTGGATGTACAGTGATATTCGAAATCAGATTTACCTCGATATTCTCTCTTGTTATCTCACAGCCACCCGCATTTCCATATCGGGTTAAGCTCTCTCAAACAATGTAGCCTTGATGAGTCATCATAATGTCTCGCATGTGCTTCTTTCTCATCCGTCTACGGAGTAAAAGCCGTCAGTTTCTCGGTCTTGTTTTAGCTAGACTGTAACTATCCTAGTGCCCTTTTGTCTTTTGTCCTCAAACCCCCAATATCACCCTTTCCCCAATTTCTCACTCTTTCTTCGTGAAATTCCTACACCAGTTTAATTTTACCATTTCCCAGCACGACTAGTAGTCACACAACGTAGCGATGCCTTCCCAGAGAGCGCTATTCGTTATTGATATCCAGAACGAACTTATAGCCGATCCTGACACCCGCATTCCTAATGCTGAGCAGATTATCAAGGCAACGGAAGAAATCCTAAAGGTTTCCCGGTCGATCCTTGATTCCTATGAAGGCAGTAACAGCCCATTACCCTGGCTTATTGTCTTCGTCCAGCATGAGGAGTTTCCGCCCGAGGGAACTATGTTGAGGGGCAGTAAGCCTTGGGAGCTGTTTTTCCCCCCTCGCGCGAACCGGCAGGACGAGATATTAGTGGCGAAGAGCACCGGTATGTACGCAGTATATTCTGAATTCTATGACGAAAATTGTGTTAGCTAAGCAGAGATTGTAGGAGATACTTTCAAGTCAAATCGTGATCTCGCGCAGAAGCTCCGCGACAGAAACATCACCGAGATTGTCACGTTCGGTCTCCAGAGTGAGGGCTGCGTGGAGGCGACATGCACGGGGGCGCTAGCCGCTGGATTTGGCGTGACTGTGCTCTCCGGCGCGCATTCGACCTATGATAGCCATGGGAAAACGGCTGTGGAAATTGAGCGTGAGGTTGAACACCGCCTGTCCACACGTGGCGCTCGCGTCGTTCCCTGGGAAAAGGAAATCTCTACATGGGGGAGGGAGCGCTGAGCATGGCACGGTTAGCAACCATGGATCGCTACTACGATAATCATACAGGACCTACATTATGTACCTGTATGCATTGCTGTATAGGCAGTTCTCTCTTTTAAGCAGGTCGGTCCTGGGCGGATGAGGGAAGCAAATACTACTCTATTCTATACTCTTATCTCTCTACTATACTATACTATACTCTTAAAACTATACTATTCTAAATATTTACCCCTCTCTATATTATACTCTACTCCTGCTACAGTAATTTATCATGACTCATCAAGGCTACATAGCTTGAAGGGAACTTAATCCGATGGAAAAGCGGGGCGCCGTGAGATCAAAAGAGAGAATATCAAGGTAAATCTGATTTCGAATATCACTGTGTATTCTTTTATTCTTTTATTCTTTCATTATTGCCTAATCTCTCCTTCTGGTCATTTTGTACTAATCAGTGCAACTTGAAGCTGATTACTTATCCTCGATATATGGTTCCTTTTGTTATTTTTTTGCGATGTCGATTACTACATCTTTCATTATACCCGTGTCACTACTGGAGGTACCCAGGTATAGTATCTGCAGCTTGAAGACCTTCAAACGCAGACTCGGCTAGCCTACTAGTACAACTCAATCGCCCGCATGAATCTTCTTCTCTTCAAAGACCGTTCTGATCTTCACCGTATCTCACATGGGCGGGCAGTTTCGGTGGGGAGCATACCTAGAGAAAGTCTATTTTCCAGCGATCTCCTCCTCGCTCATTGCGCATAGATAAAGAACAATTATACTCTCGCGAAGGTTGGGAGCGTGACCCACCCAAACACACCATTTGCGCAAGACGCAGTAATGTGCAAGCGTCGATCAGAGAAAATCCATCACCAAATTTTCAGATCGGTCCCTTTATTGGTCGTGAGAATGAAGCATCAGAGGTGCCCCCCCCTCACTGCCAAGCGGGCCAAATCAAAGCCCCTCCCGCCCGCTACGCCCACATGACTAGCAACCATGCGCAATGACGCGAGAAGACCCTGCCCAAAGCTGATCTAGGATAGAAAAAGAAAGGGCCCCCTTGAACCGCGGCGAGCGAGGTGAAACACAACTCTGTCGGTAACGATGCGGGGACTCGATGAAAGCACTGATGTGCTGATCCGCGTCGGACAGACAGCTGGCGAACAGGTTAGACAGGGGTTGGACGCCTTTGTCAATTTTGCGGCGCGAGATAATGTTCTCGAGGTTGCGCTTGGTTTGATGTTAGGGAGTTCCTTCAAACTGATCTGAGCAGGGATCTGGGTTGTGGGCTGACTTTACGAGACAGAATCGCTAATTCCTTCACTAAAGTCGTGACTTCCTTCGTGTCGGATATCGTCTTGCCGGTTGTCTCGCTTCTGCCTTTTTTGAATCGCAACATGGATCAGAAATTTGCAGTTTTGTCGAAAGGGCCGAATTACATTCATGGCCAAGGTTATAACACGGTTAAGCAGGCCAGAGACGATGGCGCTTTGGTACTTGCGTGGGGGTATGTTGAAAGCACAGCACTCACATTCTCAGATATTAGGGTCACAAATTTGGAGCATTATTCTGACTGCTAAAATAGTATCTTCATGGAGACTATCCTCAATTTCCTGGGGGTCAGTCTGACGTTATTCGCGGTCGCTCATTTGTACATGGCCGTCTCCCATAACAAAATCATCAAGCCCACCGTGAGATGTAGATATTGCAAAAAGTACATTAGCGTCGAGGTGAGATATCACTCCTTCGCTTCCATAGTCAACTAGCTAACCAAGCCCAGGCAAAACGTTGTCTCAACTGCTCAAGTTGGCAAGATGGAAGAGAAGACTTGCCCGGGGAACAAGAGGACCATGACGATGAAGAACTTACCGGCGATAGATCTTAGTCCCATTTTCCTGAATATTTGTTTCTAATCTGCATTGGCTAGACCGTTTTGCAATAATTCAATGCATACTTGACTTATCCAGATCTAATCTGAATAACTAAATCTTGCTCAAACGACCTTCCACAGAGCGCCTCATGGAAGCTAGACGAATATCCGGCACATTCACAACCCCAGACAATGCCATGGTACGATTCAGCTCTCGCTCTAAGATGTTTATCACCGTTTCCACGCCATTACTTCCATCATATGCCAGCCCCCACAACGCCGGTCGGCCAACCAATACGAAATCAGCACCGAGGGCCAGCGCCTTGAAGACATCGCTTCCATGGCGTATTCCTCCATCCAGAATGACTGGAATCCGCCCTCTCACAGCTGCAACTATTTCAGGCAGTGCTTGAATGGTCGACGGCACACAGTCTAATTGGCGACCGCCATGATTCGAAACAACGATGGCATCAACGCCATGTTCGACAGCAAGCTGAGCATCCTCTGGCGCCATGACTCCCTTCAGAATAATTTTCAGTCTAGAATTCTGCCGTAGGAATTTGATAGTTTCCTTCCATGTGAGAGAAGCGCTATTTGCCCCGTCTCCAATCGCTCGACGGAGCTCGCTCGCGTGTTTGGCTGAGCGTGCATCCATTAGAGTACGATTGGAGCTTGGTTTGCCTGCCTTTTGCTTATAATCGTTCCCGATATTGGCCAGTTGAAGACCCTTTGGAAGGACAATTGGCGCCTGGCGCTCATTAATGCGGTTTCCAAGAATCGGCGTGTCCACGGTGAGAACGATCGCCTCATACCCCGCAGCTGTGAGAAAATTAGCCCCGATTTTGGATGCCGAGGTAATAGAGGGGATTGAACACACCCTCCACTCTTTTGATCAAAGGTATGCTGAGCTCTAGTTTGGTTGCTAGATATAGTTGGAACCAGAATGGTGTTTGGGATCCCATTTGGCGGTTAACAGATATCACATCTTCCAACGATGTGGTGGAGTTGGAAGACAGCGTAAGGCTCAACCCCATAGAGGCGGCCCCGCGAGCTACACTCATCTCTCCATCGCCACCTGCCAACTTTTGCATAGCACTCGGAGCTATGCCGATGGGAAGAGGATATACGTGACCGAACAACTCCGTCGACGTGTCCACTTCAGAGACATCGCGAAGGACACGGGGTAAAATAAATAGTCTGCTCGTTCCGATCGGAATTAGAATCAATTGACCCTGAGAGAAAGTTGGAAATACCGATCAAAATCAGTTCGATTCCTTTCTAGTGCTGTCTGTTCATCTGCACCGGATGAGTAGTAATTGTAAACATTCGCTGGAAGCTTTCGTCGGGCAATGGCCTCCACTTGATCGACGGTGATAGGGTCGTCTTCGGCCATTTTTCACTTGATCTCGCTAAAGATCAAAGGTGTTTGATTTAGTATAGAAAAACGGAAAAATATGACAGAGGAGAAAAAGAGCTTGGCCCGTTTAAATATTAGACTGCGGCACGGTCTTGGTTCTGGTTAGTATAACTATTAGTCACAGCAACCGCAGATTTACGGTTACGGTTATTACTTTAGTAACCGCATCTAAGACCGCAAATTTGCAGTTAACCAAAACTGTACCCGGTTAACCAATAGTCGGGCACACTAGTATAATTCTTGTAAACCTTACCTATTCCAGACAATTATATAACGTTTCTCCTTCTTGAAGCTTTGTCTTCAAGGCCATTTTAGTATATTTTTACCAGAAGGGACACGGGAAGTTTCGGCTTCCTTCCTATTGCCTTGACTGTCCTCATTCTCGAGGCCGGAAAGGAGAGTAGGAGAAGGACGTAGAAGAGGTTGTTAAGTGCCCATCACTGCCTTCAATGTCCTTGGACCGCTCTGTAATCGCCCCCCATCCGATTTATGGCCCGCCAGGTTGACGTGCGCGTCTTCAGCTGAGCATCCTCTTTCATAAGCAATCTGCCCAGCCCATATGTAAAAAACCGAAATATGTTATCCTCTTTTTCCAGATCATCAGAATCCCCATAAGCATTTCAAAGGAAGAAGTATCTACTGCCCTCCCTTTTTATTACTTTCCCCAATTTCATCACCTTTGCTGCGCTGTCGTAAAAAGACAGTACCGCTAAGTAAGTCGACGTCGATTCGAAACTTCTTCGGTGGTTTGCCATCAATGAACCGAAGCAATGTTCTGATACTACCGCGATTTGCAACTAAATCGACATGATTGAAAAAAATAATCACATATACAACAAAGCCATGAACAAAGCCCATTATCTGATAATTGGATCAAGTTGGGTTTCTAATAAAGGTATTATCGTCTGTACTCCTTCCAAGGGCTGCGACTCTCAACCCGAGACTCCATTCAAACATGCCCCTCGCTTCGTTTTGTTCTACAACGAGATAAACTGGAAGAAAATACAATATCATTGCTTTCCAGAATGCTCTTGACGGCCTGGCTCAGGCTTGATCTAAAATTGTCACGTGGTGGCTGTTTTGAGGGCAACCCCGCCTGCAGCCGCCCGGAGTTTCGTTTCCGAGCACCTTCAAACACAACTACTTCTGCACCGCCTTGTCCTTCCCGGTCTAAATTTGTTTTGTATTTTTGTATTTTTTATTATTTTTTTGCTGTGCAAAAGCTCTAGGCAGCACCATGTCGATCACTCACATTGTTCTCTTCCAATTTAAGCCCGGTCTCGATGGCCAGGTAATCGAGGATGTATGATCACCAGATCCCATGACTGTGACGTGGATGTTAATCGACATTGTCACAGACATGCACACGTATGCTCGGTCTGAAAGACAATTGCCTGCATCCATCATCCCAGAAACCATACATCAAGGCGTCATCAGGGGGAGCCGACAATTCTCCCGAAGGTATTCAGGTAAGTCGATAAAGCACAGGTTCTTTTCGTGTGAAGGAACCGAATCAGATGGTCCCTTATTAAGACGTGGGCTCAAAACGAAACAAATCTGTATAGGGCGGCATCACTCATGCCTTTGTTGTTGAATTTGAGAGTGCCGCAGACCGAGACTATTATTGCACGGAGGACCCCGTGCACCAGGCATTCGTCCGTAGCCTAAGTGGGCTCATCGAGAAGGCTCAGGCCATCGATTATACACCTGGTGTGTATTAGTGCATCTGTTCAGGATTTACAGAGTGACTGTACTCGGAAGACGGCACCTCCCAAGGGTTGGATGGGCTTGACACAGAGCAAATGACGTCACCGGGGAACTGGATGTGTAGGCATCCAGGGTCTGTGGAGTTGGAGTACAACCGATTCTTGACCTATGCTAAGCATCCTTGGGGTACGGGAACTAGTCTCTGCTGCGTACATATTATTAAAACTTTGTTATTTTTATATACATTTTTGCGGGGCGTGAATGCTGATGCCTTGGATGATCATCCGTGGGAGTCGGGAAATGATTGAAGACCGACAAATGCAGGGATGTGTCAATGGCGGAGACTTCCGACAACCAGGGCGAGTTTATTATAAAGACTCAGCTCGCCCACTAACCAAGACCCATTACAATTGGTATTCTTGGTTCACAAATTTCTATCCACGATCTCAACATATCAACTAATTTCGAATATCTTGCAAGAGCTTCCTCCATTCATCATGCGCACCTCATCTCTGCTCTACGCCTTTGCCCTAGCATCATATGTGGTGGCTGGGGACGTTGATGCGAACGATCTTCCATCCCAGTGCCAGGACGTCTGCGCCCCGGTGGTCAAACTGACCGCATCTTGCGACAAGTCAACTAGCGACGACGATACCGCCGAACTGAACTGCATCTGCAAGGACCCTCAGGCAGCAAAGAGTCTCCCTGAATGCGATGCCTGTATCTCAAAGTACAGCAAAGACGGCAGAGACAATGGTATGCTGACGGATAACTGGGTGGTATCAAGATTTCCGTACTGATTATGACTAGATGCAAATGACCTTGTTCGGTCCTGCTCATTCACCACCACCGAATATATGGCCACGGCCACCTCCGGATCAGGAAACTCTACCGCATCTACAACCATGACTACGACTGGCTCTAACGGCGTCCAGACAATGACCGGAACTGCATCCACCTCGGGCAGCGCGACTGGCTCTAATGCAGCTGCTACCACATCTAACGCCGCAGTCGGCTCTTTCGGTGCAGGTGGTAGTATTATGGGTGCTTTCTTTGTGAGCTTGATGGCATTCATGGCTTAAAATAGGGGTTGACTTGACTATCTTCGGGCGAATATGCATAATCGTACTACTGAAATCAGGACTGTCTTGTTCAATTTAATGACGTTATCATGATGGAGGCTTGATCTAGAATGAAATATAGCCAATCCTTGTTAAACAAAACATCCTATGCTAATAGAGTTGGCGTGCCAAGCTGTACTCTGTAACACCGTTACAGACGCGAAGATCGTGGTTGGGGAAACCACCCAGTTCCAGTAGATTCTGTCAAGCCTCCATCGACCACCAAATTTTGGCCAATTATATACCGAGAGGAATGACTTGCAAGGAAAGCCACACAATTGGCCACATCAAAAGCGTCTCCCATACTTCCCTGAGGAACGTTATGATCGGTGATCTTCTTATGGATTTCGCGATCTTCAGCTGACTTGCTGTTGCCTAGCATTTCGAGCAACGGTGTGTAAACCATCCCCGGAGCCATTGAGTTTACTCGAATTCCCTTTGAAGCGTACATAATACCAGTTACCTTGGAAAAGTGGATGACTGCTGCCTTGGCCGACGCATATGCCACTTGTGGTTTTCCAAGATATCTCATACCAGCGATGGAAGCATTGTTGATCACAGAACCCGACCCCTGCTTTTCCATGATCGGGAGTACAGCATTGCAGCTTAAGAAGACTGACTTGAGGTTTAGCTGGATCTGCGCATCCCATGCCTCTTCTGACATGGTTGCTGGATCTCCCGTCTTTGTGCCGCCAACATTATTCACGAGGATATCGATGCGGCGATGCTTCGAAACCACCTCATTGACGACTCGCTTGATATCGGCTTGACTAGTCACATCTACCTGTACAGCCTCACAGTAGCCCCCATTTTCTTTAATATGAGATGCAATGCGCCGTGCTGCTTCTAGGTTCAAGTCACAGGCGACCACCCTTGCACCGGATGCACCGAGAACCTTCGCAATGGCAGCACCATTACCCCAGTATTTTGAACTAGAGTCACCAGATTGCCCCGCTCCTACTACCAAGGCAACTTTATCTTTGAGGTCTGGATAAACAGCAAAATTCTCCCTATAATCACATCTCAAACTTAGCAACAGATTTCGTTTTCCTGTGGAGTGGGAACTATGGTATCACCGATTAGCCATATTGCGCAAGTTTCTATGGGCTAGCAAATAATGAACAGCAGGAACGGATTTCGTCTATACTATAATGGCGTGGATCCTGGCGGAGTGTCAGGGAAAGCACAATACTTAAATAGCAAGAAGTCATCTCCGCACGGATAGCACGTCCGGAGTTTCGCTAGACTCCCCGAGAATTACGACTGACTGACGAGATTGATTGGCTCTAGAATAACTCCTGCAGCACTCGTGTCGAGGCTAACCAAGCTCTCGATACTTCCCCGCTCGGCAACATGCCGGAGTTGTGGTTGTGGGTCCTCATAGTACAACTTGTGCGGACACCACATGGCCATTGAATAACAGTAAATAAAGTGGTGTGACATGTTCATATTAAAACTCTTGAATAATACAGAATTATATCTTGAAGACATCAAAGATCGGGGTTTCACGATTTCTCATTTCTCTGCTTGAACGCAGAAACATCATAGGTAGCAGCCAAGACCGACTAATCATAGGTTTCCCTTCTCCGCACTTCCCCAGATTATCACACTAACATACTTCTAGGTCTTGACTCCGCTGATCCGGTGGGAAAAGCGATACATAAGTTGGTACTGCCTCTGTTCGCTATGGCCACAGCCCAGTGCACATTTTGTCTCAGAAACACCCCGCCATGTCAAAAGCTGTTGAGAACCTCAAAGTAGAGGCCTTTCACGATGAACAGGTTATCGATATTGACCCTGCTGCCGAGAAACGCCTTGTACGAAAGATTGATCTCCATCTAATGCCGTCGGTCTTTGTTCTCTACTTGTTTTCATACGTGGTAAGGTGCTGAAATACGTATTACCCTGCAGGTTGAGTACTGTCTGAATCTCGTTAGGATCGATCCAATATTGGCCTCGCGAAAATCGCTGGAATGGAAGAGGATCTGAACTTGACCTCGGATCAATATTACATTGCGGTTGTCATATGGGTTATCGGATACACCATTGCTGCGGTACCCTCCAAGTATGGATGGCGAATATCCCTGTTCAGTAAGTATAATGTAAGAAAGACTAACCGAGTTCCTGGTATCTAGTATGATATTGGCACGGACACGTCCATCTATTTTCATTCCAATAACCACTTTTGGATGGGGCTCCATGGCAGCGTTGATAGGGATTGTGCAGCATCAGAGTCAGCTAATTGCTCTGCGATTTATGCTTGGAGTATTCGAGGCTGGATTCAGTGTAAAGAACCTCAGGCTGAAGCTAATAAAGGCAGAGATACTGATTGCTTATTTCACCACAGCCTGCTGTTATCTTCCTCATTTCTACTTGGTACCGGAAAGGGGAACAGTAAGTTCGGACTTGGGACAATGTACATATTTCTCGGCTGCTAACAGTACTATCAGATCCAAGAGATTCATCATATTTCTCACAGCCGGCATCCTTTCTGGCGCATTTGGGAGTGTCGTTGCCGGTGCAATCACGTCAACCTTAGATGGTGCACACGGTATACGTGGATGGCGATGGCTCTTCATCGTCGAGGGCGTCGCAACAGCAGGCATTAGTCTCATCGTCCACTGGACTCTTCTTGATTACCCACATAAGAGTCGCGGCTTGACGACAGAAGAGCAAGAACTGGCCCAGAAACGGATGATTCAAGACGGCATAGCCGAAAGGATGGAGGTCTCACAGGGCCAAAGACAATCTATTTTCATCGCTTTTCTGAAAGCTTTGTGCAATTGGCGCACCTGGCTACTCGTTCCGGCATATATGTCAATCCTCGGCGCCTTGGCAATCTCATATTTCTATCCCACCTTGATCGATGGTATGGGATACGGTTCAACAGATGCCCAATATATGACTGCGCCCCTATACCTAGTGTCTCTAGGGGTGGCTTTGCCAGTCTGCTATTTCGCCGATCGGAAACCTCATCTCAGGGGTAAGTTTTTGATAGTCAATTTGGCGGCCGGCATGGTCTTCTTCGCTCTCACGGCCGGTATTCAGAACTACAAGGCTCGGTATGTCTTCCTTTGCTTGATCAACATGACAATTTGGACGGGAAATGCACTAGGTCTTTCCTTCGCGACTACAGCTCTGGCGTCGGTGAACCGAGATGTTCGGGCCATCATGTTGGCGATGATGAATGGCATCGCAGCCCTAGCACAACTGTATGGGAGTGCTTTGTTCCCAGCCGAAGACGCCCCTGAGTACCTGGTTGCATTTTCTGTTTTCGCGGGTACATTTGCTGCAGGGGCTGTTCTGTATGGGATAGCTGATGTGCTGTTCAAGCGATATCCTTACGAAGGATGATCTCATGCGGTCATTGTCAGGTGGTCAAATCGAATTTTCATCACAATATTATATTTTGTAGAATGGAATGGCGTCCATTGGTCATATCAAGGCTGCCAGGCGAATGAGAACCCAATCATTATAAAAATCCAGATAAAGGCACAGCCTGCAAAAATCGCCTTCGCCTTCCATGGCCAAGAACAGTGATCTATAACCACCCAAATTTACATGCATTCTTTCCGCCAAACAAAACAAAAGCACACCCTTCTATCAAAACAGTCAAAATGAAATGGAAATAGATGAGGAAATATTCAAGCTGTACTGTGGCGTACTGAAATATTTCCGAGCAAATTCAGTAGGTGCCAGGCCGTTGGTCACAGCTTCCGTTGTCGAGGTTTCCTTAGTTGGTGACCTGGGGCGCGGAGGGGGCGCCGGTGTACAGGACAATCACAATGACAGTCAGAGCAGCACCGGCCACGATACCCTTGGCCTTGGCAGGGTTGGCACGGCGGTACTCGCCAACCTGGAGGCGGACATCAGTGGTGAGAGCGTTGATCTTCTCAGCACCAAGCTTGTAGTAGACCAGACCAGCCAGGGCGATGGAGTAACCGAAGAACTGCTGGGGGGTGACAGGGTCACGGAAGATTAACATGGAGGCGCACACCAGGAGGATATCCTTCAGGATACCAGCCATGGTGAGGACAACAGCGGAAGTCTTGCCAATCTGGAGGAGAGTTAGCGACTACAAATGTATTGGCATGGATTGAGAGCAAGATCTGCTTACCAGGAGGACGACGGAAGCGTTCAGCAGGAAAGCGACCAGGGCGTTCGCGATAAGAGTCATGATACCGAGGCCGTAAATGTCGTTCATAGTCATGCGGGGAACGTCGGTGAAGAGGGCGATAACACCGTTGGTGGCAGCACAGGCGGGGGCGTAGTAGTAGAGGGAGACAAGGGGGTCCATTTTGAACTCGGCGGAGCTCAGAAGACGCTGGACCATGACCAGGCGCAGGGCCTCGAAGATGATACCACCGACCTGGATGATGAAACCGAGCATGTCGAACTGGATCTCACCGAAGGAAGCGATGACAACACCAATGACGATGACGCCGACATTTCCCAGGGTCTTGAAGTTGGCCGGGGCAATTCCGAAGGCCCAGGTCGCGAACAAAGTCACGACGGCGTTCGTGGCCTTGAGCATCTGGATGAAAGAAACACTCAGGTAGAGGTAGGCCAGGTTACCGCAGATCAGACTCAAGGAGAACATGATACCGATAGGGACAATAGCACGGCTAAATCCAGCAATCAGCAATTGAACCAGAGAACGCACATTGTAGCCATGAAGCTTGTCGAGTACTCACGTGTAGGTGGCAGGGTTCATCGGGACCTTGTGGCGGGAGTCCAGAATAGTGGTGCACCGGGCCAGGATCTGGGTCATGAGGGTAGCGAAGGCCATGTGCCAAGTCGTCAGGAACAGGGCTATCGAGCATGTTAGATTATCATTCGATTCGAAGGAGCAATGCTGTCAATTGATGGGTTGTCGATGGATGGGGGACTCACGAAAGTCTGGAAGCAATCAGGGTTAGTTTGCCAGTTCAAACACATGAAGGGTATAGTTTCAAGCCAATGGCTGAGGATTAAACTTACTGAACTTGGCAGTGTGCAGAACCCATTTGTTGAACAGAATGACGCTGGAACTCAGGGCAATCCACAGGCTGGAGACCGTTTAGCATTGGCATCGTTGGACAGGGGGACTGGACACTGGAGAAACGCACGCAATGTAGAAGGCCGGGTGAAGGCCGTTGTCCTTAGCAGCGGGAGCACCGCTCTCGAGCTTGCGTTCATCCTTGTTGCTGGCCATGGCGAGTATTGGAAGCGATAGCCGTAAAAGAGTGACTGAGGTGAGTAAGTGTAGATGGAAAAATGCCAAACGAAGGGGCGTCCATGGTCAATTTAGGGGCAAGAAAGATCGGCGTGGGGCGGTGATGGGACCCTGACCAATCAGAGACTGTCTCGCCGGAAGAGTACACGTCGACGCGTGGGCCCTCCCGTTTCGGTTTCAGGTTTTGCCTTTTTTTGCCTCTGCAGGGTCTTCCGTGCCCTGGGCCCATCAGACTGGCTGTTCCCGGGCCTATCACGGGTCTCTCCATTTTCATATCACTCACCCCTTTTTCTTTTCTTTTTTCTTTGTTTCTTTTGCTTTTTTCCGTTTTTGCCTTCTCACTACTCTACTCTTCCCTGGACTCACCGCAAACAGGCAGCCTACAGGAAATCTAGAGGCAATCGAAAGCAGCTCAACACAATTTTCTTATCCACATGATTCTAATATTAGCTATGCCGAAAACTCTCGGCATGTCGACCCATATTCATGTCATGGATACCCTAGGGTATGACCCAGCCTATCCCGGATTGCCCTAATCCAACACCATACACCACAACACAACACAACGGCTTAAACATCTTGCTGCTGGATTTCAACCAAATTCCCATCAGGATCCGCAAGCACTAGGAACGTTTCAAAGCCAATAATACTCTGGGCCTTCACAAGTGCCTCCTTGGCCGCGTAATGCGCGCCTGCAAACTCACCAATTCCAAACGCGTTCTGCATCAGGCCAGTATGTGCTGTGATGGGGTCTCCCACTCTCTTGATGATCGTAGCACCCTTCTTTTCAAAATATTGTTGAGCTTTGTGGACGTCTGGGACGATGAGACCGACATGACCAAAGGTGTTCGTGCGCTGCGTCGATGCCAAAGGGGTATCATCAGACACGTTGAATTGCACAAGTTCGATCAGACCCGCCAGGTTGTTCTTGTCGCGCAATAGTTCCGCTCCGGTCTGGTACCCGGTGCCATTTCGTCCACCTTGTGCGAAACCCATGTAGGTCACCGTGAACTCGGGTGTGACATGAGCATCGAAGAGAAGTCGCATTCCCATGATGTCTCCGTAGAAATGTTTCATGCCTGTGAGGTTCTTGGTCACGAGGCCGAAATGGTTGATGGCAAACCCGAGAGTCGCCGCGGGTGCTGGGCCATCATTGCCAATCGTAAAGGGCCCGTCGGTGTTGTCAATGTCCCGGGGAACGCATGCAAAGGCGCATGAAGCCAGCATCCATGAAATACAATGTCGAAGTAACATGATTGGATGCTTTAAAGCGAATGAAAAATGAAGGTACTGATGATATATCAAGTACTAGAGGGTTGTCTGGTGCTTTTGTATATTTTCAGGAATTTTTCTCATGCGGATTTGAGATGCTTTTATACCTTCACAAATCACGATTCCAAGTCTGAACTCCGGGCCATCAGGCGTACCACCAGGCTGATACCATCGAGCTATGTTGTTGAGATCGACGGTAGCTTTTACGCGAAATTTCTATGTATGTGCTGCATCTGCCTTCGTGTTCACCTCTTGGCACAAACAAGGTGGAGTGCTTCGAGCCTACGGCGAGTCACGAAGGGAGGGAACCACAAATCAAGTCATGGATATAATATGAATGTAGGATGGCCCCCAAATGTCTTTGCTTCAAGCTCTAGCTGTTAATAGTCAATTGTGCGCTCTCGATGATTCTCTCGATTTCATTGGCTGACTAGAAGTGGCAGAGCACAACCCTTGGAAATCCACACGTCGTAAAAACCCTGGATTACTGCTTATCCTAAACTTTGCATCCTCCAGATCTGACTGAATAGGCTCGTCTCCCGATAGACCGATATGATACTCTCTGCGTGGGGCTGTGCTGTGCTACAAGGCTGATGCTTGTCGCCAAGCGGTACGTCGCACTAGAAGCAGCAACGAATGCGCTCCAATCAGCTTACAGCATGATTGCCTATCAGACATTCCCGCCATTACCTTAGGACTCAGTGAACCTACCTACTAGCAGGGCACTCCCTAGTATCTACTGGTGTTTCCGGAGCCTCTCTTTTATTCATCATGCTGGATTTGGTGATCTAATCAAATTAGAATATATCTTACTGAGCCGTTGCTGAGATTATGGGTCTCTTCTTCCTTTCTGATACTTCAGAAACCAGCCAATGAAGAGGACTGTTTTATCTTTGGCATAGAAAGTCTAGATCCTGTAATGCCATTAAGTGCTATTCAGATCAGACGAAATTCTCTTGTCAAAGTTATCTAGGTAATAAGATGGGCGGTCTGTCAGAATACCTTAGGTAGAGGCATAAGGAGCTTATCACCCCGCATCGCTCGGCCGAGGTGACACCTCACGTCGCCGTGCAAAAACACCGAACTTCTGTCTTCCTCACTCTTTTCCCGGCCATCATGGATACACAACCCGTGCCTGAGTTCCAAGCGGCAAATTCCGACCATATTCCCATAATTGACTTATCCAATATAGATAGTCCGCATGTCCTACAACGCCATGAACTTGCTCGAAGAGTCTTCGATGCTTGCACCCAGGTTGGTTTCTTTTATGTCAAGGTAGCTCTATCAAGATCCCAATAATTTCGTCTATTCGAGCTCTGAAAATAATTGATCGAAATTAGAACCACGGCATTCCCGAGCACTTGATCAGCGGCATCCACGACGCAGCTGAGAAGTTCTTCAGTCTTCCCGAGGAGGAGAAGATGAAAGTCTATATCGGAAATTCAAAGGTTCTTCTGGTCTAATCAGCTATAAGAAGCATCAATTATCTCATATTCTGGACTGTCGCAGAAATTCCGTGGGTATAGCCCTATCGGTGGTGAGCGATCAACGGGCACGGATGACAATCCAGTGCTAGAGGACGAAGCCACTGGCGTTCTCTCTGAAGCCTTTGACATCGGCTATGAACATGCAATGGACTTTCAAAAATCCGAGAGTGATCTTTTGCCTCCGGATACTTACGGATTATATGGCGATAATCAATGGCCTGGAAACGTGGTCCTCGCTGGTTTCTTTGAAACCTACACCGGATATTGTGCCACGGTCCTCGAGCTTTGCCGAAAGATGATGCGAATCTTTGCGATTGCCCTAGATGTTCCAGAAAATTACTTTGATTCAAAGATCCAAAATCCTGGTGTCACTTCTAGAATGATGCACTACCCGGCTCAACCAGCCGGAGTTTCACGCGAAGGGCTTGGGGCTCATACGGTTAGCATTTATTCCACGTTTTGTCACTTGTCTAACTTATTTGAATTACTCAAGGATTGGGAGTGTTTTACTGTGCTTTCCCAGGGAAAGGTTCCCGGACTGCAGGTTTTGGATCACAACGGCAATTGGATCCTGGCACCACCCATTCCCGGGACATTAGTTGTCAATATTGCGGACTGCTTATCCACCTGGTAGGTCTACATAACACAACCTTGCAAGCTGAGTTGTTGACTGTTGGATTCGTTAGGACAAATAAGAAATTCAAATCTACGATTCATCGAGTAACGAATCTATCGGGCGAAGAGAGGTACTCAATTCCGTTCTTCTTTGGAGTCGACTACGATGCTACTGTGTCGGTTTTAGAGAACCACATATCGAAAGATAACCCACCATGCAGGGACCCCTTTCAGGCCGGGGAGGTGAGTTTCTTCAATATGTAAGCATTGAGTGTTGCGGAAAAGCTTATTCATCATCCAGTGGGTCCGCGAGAAGCTGTCCAAGGCGTACCTGGGCTATGAAGGATAAAGCGATGATAATTGCGACGGCGAACTATATCTTTGATCATCATGTCCGGTGTCCAGGAAAAGCCAAGCCAAAAGGAAACGTGTTTCATTCTATATTAAAGTTGCTACCGACAGTCGCAGCTTCTGTCGAATAGTCTTAAAAATTCTCACTATAGCGTCGGCGGCCTCATGATGACGTGCCCATGGCTCGGTAATTTTGATCGCGATGTCAATTAGCTCGTCGAAATCTGGTACGAGGGAGCTGAGTGCTGGTGTGGCCTTTGCCATTGAAATGACGAAGACTGCAGCTAAAAGACTGCCAGACTAATTGTCAGCATGCTAAAGTATTTGTTGGTCTTAGAGCAAAATAATGAACTTACGCCTGTAATCTTAGCCAAGTCGCATGTGTTTTTCGTCCTAGAAGAGGAATTGTTGCGTGCAGAAACTTTCGACAGCTGTCTATACAGGCCTCGCAATTTGCTTTGACAAATTCCGATAAATGAACTTGGCGCGAGACTGCTGCGAATATAAGACATGGACGGCAGATAATGTGTTTTGCCGCATAATATCTTGTGCGTATCTGACTGTCCTGCAGGTCTCGGGGAACTGGATCGTGAAGATTTGGCTTGATAGATTCGGGGAGAGAATCAAACCAGGCTTCCAGCTGTCGTCTGAGCTCGATGTTAACTGCCTCCAAAGAGGCAATGGAAGGTTCATAGCTAAGATGACCCGTGTTTATAAAATTTCCTCGGAGGCCGGACTCGTCAGAATTGACCATCTTGGCTGAGTACATTGTGTTGTGAATGCGATTTAACAGTTTCCGAATTGAGCACATGGCGAGAAAAATGAGGCTATCTCGTTCATTTGGGTCTGTGAATTCAGGAAAAGATAATCCGTTCACAAGGACCTCGATACCACTGCGGGGAAAGTGAAATTCTGCAAGATCATCGCTGTAGATAGGCCACCATTTAGCAAGGAACGGACCTATATTCAATTTATACTCACCATTCAAGAATATAACAACCCCAAGCAATCCGGTTCAGTAAGGCATGCTGGCTGGAAGGCACACCCCTATCATTCAAGCTGAAGCCGTTAGATTATTACTTTAAAGCAAACAGAATGGATAAGATATTCACTATGAGTAGATCAATTGAACACCCGTAGAAGCCGTATGTATCAAGCGCCAGGCTTGGAGCGGTCTCCCAATATATCGAAAATACAAAGACGCATAGTAGAATGCCAACGGGACGGTCTGGTCCCTTGAAAAGAGTGTACTATGCCCGGTCATTAATATTTGGTATGCATGAGCAAAATATTCTGTGTCATTTCCAGTCAGGGACGGATTCATATCAAAGGAAGCATTTTGGCTTGAGGATATCTCCCCTAGTGCTAGCACTATCAGACATAATGCCGCACCAATGTCATACGACTGGTCATTAGCCAAGAACTTTTTGAGCTGTTGTAAAAAGGGCTCCTTTTCCAAAACAGGAAACTGAGGGTGCACATGCGTGAAAAAATTTGAAATGAGAAAGTCAGTTAATGCTGGATCTTGGCTAAGCCGCTCGTGAATCGAAGATCTTGAGGTTTGCGGTGTCAGAAAAGGCATTTCGCGCTCGGATTCGAGCAACAAAAAGAAATCCTGCGAGTAGTGACCGATGAGGTTTTTAATTGGTTCGAGTCCCAGAAGATTTCCTGTTGGCGTTTGGTGTCCTAATGGAATAAGAATTGGGTCATTTTCCATGTATGCACGTCCGAGGCCAGGATTCATCAATATCGCGCCGTCGGTCGCAGGGGAGCCAGGTGTACAATGAAAGTTTAGCTTTCGTGCCTGCGAAGAGACTACCGAAGGACTCGCATGTGAGTATTTTTTTGCATCGGAGTTGGAATAATCTGATGACACGCGATCGGATAGTGTGGTAATCACTGCAGTCTGATGCTGGACAAGACTCTCCAGCCGATCCAAACGCAGCAAGAGTTCCGCTGATACATCGCCCTCGGACCTTCGAAACCGTCAAAACATGCTGTCGTCACTTTAAGGGGACGTTTTATTACTTTTCGCTCGTATTCTCTTGGTATTCACACTGGGCACCTGCACTGGCACAAAACCCACAGGCGGGCCTCTGGCCATCACATTTCCTTTTTCTACCGAGAGTTAATGGTCTGGAACCGGAAGTAGGCTCGTGAGCTCAGCTTGTGTGATCCCTGCTTACCGATGCCTGCAGAATCTACATGCAATCGACGCGCGTTTTCGAGGGAAGTCCATCTGACTATGAAAGTCTCCTTGAGTGAAAGAGACGGTCTGGGGAACAGGTGGATACTGCAAGTCAGTCGCGGCTACAGGAAAATGCTTAGTAATGCCACAGCAGTAGTTCAACAATGTTGCAACATTCAATAAAACTTGTAATGGTGATTTCCCTTCTTATTTTCAATTATTCGTAGTCCTGAACTGTAGAGCTAAGCTCGATTATATCGCTAAGCCCTGCCCCATAGTTGAAATTTAACCTTTTCCCCCAGCATGGGACGGGTCCTTCCTTTCTCCACCATCAGTAAGGCTTCAGACCCGCGAGTTGGAGCAAGCGATCAGAATACTCGGGTTCTTCAAGGGGTTTGGATCGATTACGAGGATCCAGACTCCCGTCATTGAAGTATGCTTCTCTTTCACGGAGGACAACATTATCATGTGCCCAGTGAGTTGTTGCCAGGAATGATTCAAATGCCTCTTTCTTCCGCGCAATGGTCTCATTCGTAGCCAACTTTGCCGGGGAATAAGACGCGTAAATGACTGTTCGGATGGTGTTACTATGAATTGTGGGCTCACCACCCCAATGCACAGTGCGCGAATCCCAAACAATCAAATCACCAGGTTCAGCGAGCACCTTGATCGGCTTCATACCTCGAGATTCAAACCAAGTCATTTCGTCCTCGCTAATGAACCGGAAATCTTTTCTGCTCCACGTGTTCGGGTTTGTTTCGGTGTCAAAAAAGTTTTCTATAGCTGTGTTCGATCTCGGAAGCAACATCAGCGAACCGTCTTCGGGGCCGGCCTTGCTCAAGTTAATGATTCCCTGAACACAATGCAGTCCCCGACGCATAGGGGACTGGTCCACATGAGGCCAAGGCTTCAGTGGGGGTTTGTCCTCCCTATTTGGTAGAGTAACATTTAAGGCATCGAAAGATACTAGCAATTCATCGGTACCCCAGATCTTAGAAAATGCGTCCAAGATCCTAGGCTCCATGCGAGCCTCCCACATGAACTTCTCATGAACCACTGAGTAATGCTTGAAGGTATTCACTTTACTTTGTATAGGTAGGTTGTCTGCTGTCCAAGTAGAACTGTCCTGGATATCAAGAGGAGTGCCAAAAGATTGAAGCCAGTCTAGCGCCTTTTGTTGGTAATATTGCGCCTTTTCAGGGTCAATCGCGTTTTTTATCACAGCGTACCCTTGTGACTCTAAGTCATCTCGCCAATCTCCGTATGGGCCTGATAGCCTGATAGAAACTGTCAGTTTCAATTTTCATTGTAAAGCAAGTCCAACCATGGAAGAGCCTGACCTGAAAGAAGCTTTGGTGAGTGTTGATGTTGAAGTGCTGGTGAAAGACATTCTAGAATTAAAATTCTTGAGTTTTTTCAAATCTGGTTTGGCTTACGAACAGAACTCCATATTTATATTATTGATCTAGTCCCATGCCATCAAAAATACTATTCCCTTCATCTGTCTGGTGCAACAATCGAAATTGAAATTGAACCCCGCAGCGGTTAAACGGGCCGCTGTGCCACCAAAAGTTTCAAAGGGAGCATTTAATTGGCCGTCGAAAAGCGGACATGGTCCCCGCCGATTCCATAGCATAGCAAACATAGTCTCGGCTCAGAGATAGAATTCGATGGTGAATGCCGATTGGTCCGTGGCGGCAAACCACTGCTCGGGTGATAGTTTTAGATTGTCAAATGGTTACTGAACACAGTTCTGTTAGAGTTTTCAATATAGTACGACATTGTACATCTTATGCAGGAAATCTGCTAGAGGTCAGAGCAGTATAATTCGACGATTCAATGGCGACAGCCGGAAATTTGCAGGTAAACTATGTATTACAGCAGTCATATGACGTTCTACTAAAGGATATGGTAATACAAAAACATGATTCGACAAAAGGATAGAGGAAATAAGAGACAGGCTTCGTCGTATGTGGGCCAGGGCCATGTCAGCGAAAGGTAGTTCATGCAGCCATTCTATGGCTGCTTAGTACCACAGAGCTTCGTTCCAATAGAGACTCTTGGCATTGGCCAGGTCGTCTTCTTGGGTGTACATGGTAGTGTTGAAAACCAGCTCAGTGGCATTGCTACCATACTTCGGCCAGTAAATTTTGTCGTTGGCCCATTTCTGGTTGGGATTTCCGGTCAAGACAAAGGAAAGAAGGTACTTCTGCATCTTGCGCTGTTTATAGATGACAAGCGTTAGTATGAGCCCAAGAATAAGTAAAAGGTCAATCACATACAGCAACAACGGAGCTAACAGAGGAGCTACCACTGATAGCGACTCCAGCCCCAGCATCAGCATCGCCGGAGGAGCTGGTGGAAAGAGAATAAGTGCTATACCCTAATTCCCCATATATTAGTATTGTTCGAGATGTTTGACATGAAAGGCGTCTTACAGTAGTAGCTCTGGTCGGTACCGTGAGTAGCTTGTTCCAGGGCGACCATTGCATTCCAGGTATTGTTGTTGAGGGCACGAGTCACAGCGTAGTCATGAGCAGTAAGGTCGAAGGATTGTCTCATGTCCGCAAATCGGTATCCAGGGCTCGAGTAGTCGGACTCCGGGTATAAGTCCATAATCTCCTTAACAACATCATCGGTGATACCAGGGAAGAAAACACGCAGCTCGTTCTCCACATCCGCAGTGGTGTTGACACCAGATGTCGGCGAGCCGTTGTTCTCGTGCTGTTCGTGTGTAATGACCAAAGGGCCAGTCCAGTTGAAACGCCCCTGGTAAAGCTGCGATTCGTAGGTGTCGGCCACAAAGTCACCATCAACACGGGGCTGGAATTGGTAGCCGTAGTCATCGTAAACATCGGTCGCGGCGTCTGTCAGACTCGTAAAAGAAACACTGCGCATGCAGGTCAAGTCACCACCATCGCATCCTACAGCAGTAGAGACGTTCTGCCAGAAGACTTCGCCCTGGTGATGACCGGCGCCAGGAACAAATCCAGGGGAAGTCACATAGGCCTTGTGGAATAGTTGCTCATTGTGGCCTCCATAGCGAGTCATCATGAAGAGAGGCATACTGCCACCGGCGGAAAATCCAAAAGAGGTGATATCGTCGGGGTTGCCACCAAAGTTGCTGATATACTTCTTGACCCACTTGAAAGCATGCTCGACATCATAAAGAGCAACATTATCGGTAGCTCCCTGGTGAGTAGCAGTCACTGAGTTCGCAATGCCGGTAATTCCAAGTCGATAGTTGAATGAGACGAAAATAAATTCCTTCGACAAATCGAAAAGACCTTCAGGTGTGTTCTCCGACTTGGAGCCACCGGTAAAGCCACCACCATAGGTCCACACTAGGACGGGTAGCTTTTTCCCCTTGGCATTAGTCGGAGCCCAGACATCCATGTAGAGACAGTCTTCCTCGGAGGAGCAGTCAACATCGGCAGTAGCATAGGTTGTGCCATTGTTGATGCCCGATTCAGTCGAAGGCCACTGGGGCTTTGCAAAACGCAGTTCGTCGATTGGGGCTTCAGCGAACCGAATGTTCTGATACTTGTAATATCCCAAGGTCTCGTTTCCAGCAGCAGCTTTGAGTGTGGTATAATCAAGAGTGACTGTCGGCTTGCTTGATTCACCGCTAGAAGTTGGGACCGCTGCAGCTAAGGAGGCCGCAATCGGCAGCAAGAACGTGGAGAGATGCATCGCGTGCGTAGATCAAATTGAGTGATCTGGCAAGCGAATGAATAAAATTCAGTTGCGAATTCTCCATGATTCGACTTAGCTTGTCTTAAGTAAACTATACCCTTGATCGGCCAGAATATCTTCGTCACGATCATGACGCGGCAGCCCGCGCCACCCCGGAGAACGGGGCATAGGAAAACAAGCTGGGGATACTAAATCCACCTTGTCAGCTCGATCGTCAACAGCCAAGAGGCGGGCGATTCAGGTATATGACCAGCAAGATTCAAATCAAAACACGGGTGACCACGGTAGAGTTGGTTGAGACAAGCGGGGAAGCTGCCACATCTTCACAAGGATCACTCTAAATCTCCTGGATGAAGAATCCTGACGATTATATTTCTGGTTCATCCGGAAAGACCGAGGTAGACTAACCAGAAGCAGTAGCTTAGCCCGTCTGCTCATCAAAATCGGTGAGCTTGGATGAGGCGGCTCAAGAATGCCCGAATGGTCTATGCCATAAGGAGTTATTTCGGCAGCTCACCCAAGAGATTATTTCGGCACTGATGACGACGATTTTAAGTTATCTTTCTCCGCTGTGCACCTAAATATTTGTGATGGCCAATTGTGAGATCGATTGCCAAAGAGATTGTGGAGTCGTTGACTGTATTAGGGCTGAGCGGATAAGTTCATTTCCGCCTACCAAGTAATGTTCTCATGAAGAATCTTGAAAGAAAGGAGAACAGTCGTCCGCAAATTGAATAATTGTCTTACGTCGTCAAGTTAACTAGACTTCGGTGGCCTACAAACACCACTCTTCCACTGAGGGCACTGTTTGCGTTTGCAGTCGGTTATCATTAGAGAGAGCGAGATATCTGAGTATCACAACTTCATCACCTGAATCTCAGATGATTTTCCGGGTAGCCGGGTATCAGAGTATCTACTAGGGTAGCTAATGGGGGACCTAACTGGCAGGAAATAACTTTCGCGTTCGCAATTTATATGGAAGCAGCAAGCGGGGTGGCTTATACATAAAAAAAAGCCATTCATAATTAATTATAGCGCCATAACTGGACTTCAGCAGAACCTCACAAACCACAGGTCGAATCCAACCTCACTGTATTAATAGAGATGATATTAGTTCACCAGGATAGGGCCAATTGTTATAGGCCCAAAGCCAGTTCATCAAAAGTAAGAGGAAGTGTTCTTGATCATTTATATGTACGTATTAATATGTAGGCCCAGCCAGTCACAAGGTGTCCAGTAGGGCATCATGGCCCCACGAGAGAAAGGAAGAGGCCAGGCGAAGCAAAGCAACGATAAAACACCGATATCTACCAGGTTCTCTGCTCTAACAGACCATCCCACACGCATAATAATGATATCTCCGAAAACCTTGGAACCACCAAACACCGAGTGTCCCGCAAACTCCCAATAGATCGCTGTAATATGTAGAATGGCAAGTTGCACGAAGAAAGGGATTTAAATCTCTTGCGCGTCCAGCGCCCAGATCTCCCAGTGTTGTAGAACCTCCCATCCAACTCGTCTCATGTGTCGCCTGAATACTTGTCCATCGGCTGTCAGGACAGGAGGGAAGCAACCGGTTTTTGCGAGATGGGGTTGAGAACTCTCGGATGATTCACGGGCATCATAGTTAGAATGAGCGGCCCGGCATCTACTTTCATCATATTCGTCGTCATTTCGTGTGCGTTTCCCTAATGTTGAGGGAGGTAAGTTTGTGGCAGGAGTGGAATTTGCGTCAGGTCCGGATTGTCGGGTAGTGTCAGGAGCGGCAGCATTAACTTCCACCGATTCGTCTGGTCGTTCGAAGGTCGTATCGGGTGATTGTGCTTCGTATTCGTCATGGACCGGCAATGGAGCCTTGAAGAAATCGCGTAGTTCAAAGGCCTTCCATCCCATTCCAACGACCTTGATATTTCCGTAAACGTTCTTGTCTGCCAGATCGTAGCTCATCATTTGAATGAGTAATTCGTCGTCTAGATCAACAATGTCTGCCAGGCTGCGGGTATTCTCGAGTGCTCGCTCAATATCTCTGGTCATTTTGAGTGATGGCTCATGGGGGAACGGAAGATTTTTGGCGAGCTTCGGATATTTCGGATGGCCGTCACCCCCGATTTTATGAGATGTGGCTGAATTAGAGGCATTGTTATTAGGTCCACCTTGGGATGATGCAGAGCCCGCAGGAATCAACAAACGAAGTGCCACTAATTTTCGAAGGAAAGGTACTAGCATCCCCAGAGACTCCATACTCGAAAACTCTGTGGCCAGTGCAAGCTGCTCCAGATTGGGGCAGCTGTGAACGAGTCTTGCGATCATACCGGTTGAGAGAGGCCACTTGGAGCATAGAAGCAAATGTCGTAGAGAGGAACCGTGATTTGTGGCAATGTGGGACAGGTAGCTATCTCGAACGCTTGTGGCCATGGTCAACTGACTGGCCGGAGATGCGGCCGTGGAAGGCGAGTTTCCGACGGTTCCATTTGGGACTTCGGTGATAGGTGGTGTAAGCGCTGATGAGGCAGGGCCGAATCCTGGCCGAGGGGAATTGAGGTAGTCGGATGAATCAGCGGTCACATTCACAAAGTATAACCGCTCCAGTCCCGTGAAGTTGCCCAGGAACTCAGAGTTGCGCTTCGAGACAGCATCCATACGAATGGATTTGATCCGAAGTTTTCGATGGGGCACCACCGTTGGCCAACTATTCTCGACAAATGTGTTGACGAAGCCCGTATTGTCCGTTCCGCTCAGGAAGGTAACATCCTCGACAGTGGTTGGATCAAAGGCGATATTGAATTCCTCGGTGTGGAAGGCGTACATGTTCTGGAAAGACAACTTTTTGACGGGGAGTGGTTGTTTGGCGGCAATACATTTGCGGAAATAATCGTGAAGGGACACGCTGGGTTCCTGCGCGATGCGCATACGAGGTGACCAATGCAGCTTGAGTTCGCGCAGTTTCTTGCTCTTGAGGAGCATTGTCGCTATGTCATCGGGATAGCAGAGGGGATCGATATCAGTAATCTTCAAAGATCGTAGATGTGGCATGCCTGGAAGCACAAATGTGGGTTGAGGGTGGCGGGTGGAAGGGAAGCGGATCGTCAATGTATTGAGGCGGGGAAGCTGCCTGAGCCCTTGGTATACCGTCTCGAGCATTTTGGTGTTGAGCTCCCAGTGGAAGCTCTCTAGGTTCGTCATGCGATCCACCGCCGCCCGCACCGCGATGTTCAGCAGCATGGACGAGTCGGGCACGCGGCCGACTTGGGAATGCTCCTCCAATTCGCTCTCCTTCCAGTCTCCCCGCAGCGTGATCGATCGGACGAGGGTCGCATAGGGTCGAGTGATCACCGCATTAAGGCCCATTGTGAAGGGACTCGCGCTTCCGATTCCTTCTGGTTCTTCGCCACGGTATCTGATTTTATTGTAGGACGTCAGGGTCAGGCAGCGGTAGAGCTGTGGCAGGGCCATGTAGTTGAGCACGCGACATGTTCGACACAATCGGGCGAGATCGCCAGTATCCTCGACCTGCACATTCACTGTCAGTTTTCCTTGACGCGATAACGGGGTTGCTCGGAAGAGCTCCAAAGGCTGACATTTGACACGATCTGGACGATCAGGTTCAGCGGCAGCCTCATCAGCGACACACCACTAGGTTGATCGGTGGTGATGCTGGCATCAAACATATTCTGATTGACGGCCGCCATGATGCGACATACGACATCGAGTCTCTCAAGGCATGGACGAAGTTGAAGTCGCCAGGCTTGAGGAATCCATAAGGATATGGGGAAGAGTCCGGAGCAAAAAGTTCCCGATCGCAGCAGCTCCACTTCGACCAGTCAACGCTCGCCCAATGCAATCTTGGCTGAGCCTGTCACCTGCTTGTTCACAACTTCAGTGTGAACCACCTGAGGCAAGTCGACTATACGCTTTGCGTTGTGCATTGTGCGTTGTGCTGCGCGCTGGCACGTTTCATTTGTACGAGCAGGGGTCCCGACCGGTGGAGATAACGCAAGGTTCGTGGAAGCTATCGGAAGCTGTCAGCCACGAGATGCGATGCACCGAAGGATGGGGATAGAGCAGAGGGGACAGGATCAGCAAGGAAGAATGTTCAAATGTAGATCGAGTCAATATGACAGTAAATATTATATGTATAGTCCCAGGGTATCTTTTTACATGGGTTCGATCCAACGAACCACGCCCCCATTCAAAATTCAAATCCCAATTCAAATCCATATCCATATCCATATCTTCCAAAAAAATTTCAATATCAAGACTCCCATCAAATCCATATATAAATCGCCAAGAACACCATGAAATGTCGGTCAAAGGCCAGAGCCGCTATTGCTCGGTCCAATTACGCCTACGCGCATGCATGCAATCAATCACCTGCAAAGCAAAGGAACGGAGAAAAGTCAAAGTAACAGAATCAAGGGGACTCACGCCCATGGCCCGGCTGCTGCGAGTCAGCCTGCCCAGAGGGGGCACCGTCCCTATCCTCAGAGACCGTTGTCTCCGTCCAGCTGGCTTGGTCGGCGATGACAATATGTTCATCAGGATGTGAACCCACATCTTCGTCGATCAAGGCAGCGGCTTCGGGGTCATAGCGTAAAGTATAGTCCCCGTCTCCATTTTCCAGGTCGGCATCGGTCCAAGGAGCAGAAGCCTGTGGCTGGGAGGGAATAACCCGCACGGGAAGATCGGGGCGGGCAGATCGGGGTTCGTGGCTTGGTTGGGTCACTTGGCTAGCTTGACTGGCTCGCGGCTCATGATGTGCGCTACTTGAGTCCAGCAGTCGGTTCTGTGGGGACCATGTATGTTGACCCCGTCGACGAGCCGGGATGACGGTGACAGAGAGCGGCGCATCCGCACTTTGTTGTCCTGAGCCCAGAAGCCCCTTCCGGTGCAGCGAGAAAAAGTTGGTTCCTCTGTTCTGTGTGGTTTTTGCTGGTGGTTCCTGACCTAGCTCATCATCATCCGAGTCGGACGCATCCTCGTGGCCTACAAGCTCTTCACCAGCTTGTGCAGAGGCAACTTCCCGTGGTAAAGAGGCGCGCCTCCGCTTGAAAGGGTTGAAAAGAGCCCGCCAACGTGGGTCATTGTGGACAATTTGGGGCGACTGTTCTCTGGCATCTGCGGAGGACAGATTTTGGTCTGTACCATTCGGGCCTTGTCTGTCTTCGATCTCGTGTTCCTTGGCTTCATCCAGTTCGTCTTCTTCGACCATGTGCGGCATCGTCACCGGGGGTGTCGGGCTGGCAACTGGATGGTATCGAATATTATATACTGTGCTTGCCGCACTGGTAGTATCAGCTCGGCTGATTGGAGTCACGACCGCAGGTGGTGGAGTAGGGCGGAGGTTGTTTTGGTGAGTAGTGGCATTATTCGCCTTTGGCAATAATCCTCCCCCGTTGCGATTACGATTACCGCGGGGGATGCCAACTCGAGTTCGTAATGGACGATGGGCCAACCCCATCACTCCACCCCATCCTGATGATGCGCCGTGTCCGCCTCCTTTGTCGTGTCCATGCGATGAATAGCGTGGCCAATCAACTTCCTCCGAGGGGGTGACTTCGAGCATCTCATCGCCATCGAAAACTTCTCTTCCAAGGATTCCATCTTTTGTCTCGTCGCGTTCGAGCGCTTCTATGCGTTCCACCCATTCCCAGACTACCACACTGGCCGCGGCGGATCCAACCCATCTGACATAAGTACCCCACCCAGCGATCTCTGGGCGCGCGATGTCCAAAACAAAAAAGACAACCGGTATCAAGACTGCGCAATAAGACAAGAGCGCAACTAGGGCGATGTTGCGCATCTTCGGGTGAAAGAACGCGAAGCGGTGTTTTGAAATCGAGTAGAAAATCACCCATGCGGCATAGAGGAGGTTGAGGGCCAATTCGAACAGATAGCTTAGCGCCGGAATCGCATCGTCGTATAATCTCGGATGTGTTGAGGTGTTCCTAAACCAAAAGTTCTCCAAGATACTGAAAGTCGTGTCCAACACGATTAGCGCAAACCCAGCCCACTTAATCATGACTTTCTCCTTGTGTCGCGGAAACAAACGAATCAATGTCTGGACCTGGGCCAACCACAGGAATGTGCTCGAGATGACGCGAACAATCCGAATCTCGAGTCCATCAATAACCTCTTCGGAAAGCGCCTCGGCATCCGAGTATCCATAGTCATATTGGCGCTCAGCAACTCGGAAGGAATCCACGGTGGCAATCGTCAAGGAAATCGCAACAAGAATAGCAGCCACTTTCTGCAGCCATGGGCGACCACCGACTCCGACGACGGATGAATTCCCGCGATACGAGCCACTGATCATCCCATGACGTCCGAGGAAATTCGCGCCACCCCCAGGTCCTCCAACATAGAATGTTCGCGGTGTGATGAGAAGTATGATTACCAGGACATAACTGACAACGGTTGCGCACCCGATGGCGTAGAGTTGTGGCGTGACGGAGGAATAGAACGGATCGCGAGTATCGAGGACTGCGGAGACATGGGTATAATCATCCGGATCGCCCGTACAAACGGGTTCATAGACGGCATTTTTGTCCAGGGTCACGGTGTATGAGTTGTTAACATGCAGAATGCCTGCAGCGGGATTGCAAACGCCTCCAGGTCAGTATTGAGTCTCCAATCCAATAGGGGCGAGTCGCGGGGGAAGTCGCGAAACACAAAGCACATACCATTGCTGGGCAGGATAAACGGGGTACACCCAGACGCATACGTCTTGGTCGAGGTGGAGGTCGGGTTCGCCCAAATCTGGCGAGGAGTTACTCGGGGTGGCTCATCTCCCATGGTCCAGGCGGTTTGCAGGCTCAACTCGGCCGCCGCAGTTCATATAGTCAAGAGTTGCGCCAGAGCCCTTCCGAAGATTTCAATGTAGAATATCGGGATCCAGTCCTTTAGACGGCCATTCTCGAATGGACTCGAACCAGGGCCAGTGGCGGACCGGAAGGGAGGGCTTGGGCAGGCAGAAGCGCAGTTGGGAATCGAGTTGCCGGTCGGAAATAGAGATCGGGGGGCGAGAAGAAAGTAGACGGGACAATGGCAGGAGATGCGCTTGGGGAGAGACACGCCTGGTCGAGGGACAGGCTGAGGCACCGGAGACTGCGCAGGGCGTGGTCAACTTCCAAGTTCAAGTTGAAGACAGAAAGAGTCTGGAGTTCAGATGATCCGCCACTGCCACTCGGTCCACTCTCGGCATTCATTCTCCACACTTCGGCCATTCTTCATTCCCATTCCATTCTGGGGGCCGAGTGGTTCATCTATACTAGTAATTCTATCTGTTCTACGCGGGATCTTTGTATATAGAGATCCCAGATCTCCCGACTTGCCACGAAGAGATTTTTGCCCCAGTGGTGGGGAAAGGCGGAAAGACCTGGTCGACCTGGGGTCAGGGGAGAAGGGGAAGATGGGGTAAAGTCACTGGCCTGCAATCTAATACTACTAGACTAGGTAGTAGTAGCTGGTTGGGATATTAATAGTGGGATTGTTTAGTAAAATAAAAGATAGTAGTAGTAGTACGTGGCTAGGGTTGGAATCTGAATAGGAATGATCCATGTTAATGTGAAGTAAAGTATGACCGTCGGCCGAAACATATATATATAACCACTAGCACTAACGCCCTCCTAGGATATGAAAATCAACAAAATGTTGGACAGACAAGAAATCCTCGAAAATGGCCACAGGTCTTGAAAACATGGCAGCGAATAACCTTAAGTCGAGGCATTTCATAGTTGAATCAGTTGGAGGCGACCCTATCTTGGCAATCCGATCATCCGATCTTAGTGGTATAACTGGGCGGCAACCTGCAGTATCAATCACTTTACGTATGAACAGTCATTCTACGCTTCTTTGAATACGGAATTATAATTTCCTGACTGTTATTTTTTCTTTTTTAGCGAATGCCACAGCTCATATACCACCGCCACTCATATTGATGGCGAAAACCCTTCCACGGACGGCAATTACTATGGCATCCGCCGGCGTCTCTCAGTACATGATCAAGTTCGACTGCTAGATTCCGGAGAACTCGTATTGCCGGGGCAGGAACATTAAAATTTTCAAATTTATTGATTATGAGATAAATTTATTCCGCTTTATGTTATCTTAGCAATTTACCTCGAATTATACACTTATACATACTTTTTACGGTAGACTCTGAACTCAGCCCTAAAGATTACGCCTCTTGCATAACTTTAGCGGTCGAAACACTTCTGTATATTCGACTAGCGCGCCCCAGACCGAAACAAAGTGATACACGCAACATTTTTCAAGTCACGCGTCAAAACCCAAGGGACATCTTACTAGTATGAGGTATGAGGACGCTAAACGTGGACATCGACATATTAGCACCCACTTCATAAGAAATTTCGAAACGAGATGAGAACGTTTGGAAATTACTATTTTGGTTATCAACAGGTAGATCTACAAGGAATATTCAATCTCAATCAAATGCGTAGTGTATATTATGTGCTGCACGCATTATCTAACACCATGTACAAGCCAAGTCGCGTCAAGACTTAGGCGCAAGGTCACATATCGTCACATAGATCATCTCAACATCCTCCGAAAAAGCTAGCCTGCTAGCTAGCCGACAAAGAAAGATAACGATTGGTTTCCTGTTCCACGTCCAGCAAGAGGAGGGAAAAGTACTCAGGCTCACTTAAGAGCCTATTTAGGCCTGGGGGGCGAAGCCAAGGCGGGGGCCATTAGAGTCAAACACGGTGTACTGGCTCTTCAGGAAGATGTCACCGAAGATGGAGAAGCCCAGACCGGAGTTGCTCTGGATACCACCGAAGCAGGTGGAGCTACCGTCGGTGACAGGAGCATAGTTGATCAGGTCGCCGGAAACAACAGCATCGTACTTGCCGATGGTGACGGTGAAATCGGGCAGCTTGGAGGAGCAGGCAAAGGTGTAGCCACCGGCAGACTGGTCTTCCTTGGCACCATCAACCTGCTTGTAGTAAGCAGAGACAACGTCGTCGGGGAGCATCATCAGGGTGGTGCCGGTGTCTATAAATATTGGTGAGCAAATTAGGAATATGGCGAAGGTAGCTGAACGAATAATTAGACTTACCAGCAATTCCCTTGATGGCACCACCAGATTGGCTGCCAATCTTGTAGCTGTCGGCACTGAACATCCAGAAGCCCTGGGAGCTGTCGACATCGGTGTAGGTCAGGGAGCCGGTGTACTTGGACTTGTCGAGGAAACCGAAGTCATAGGAGCCGGGCTTGTTGTGCTTCAGGGTGACAGCAAATAAAGGCTGATCGAGCTGGCCCTTGACAGTGTCAAAGAAGGTCTTCTGCGACTGGGGCTTGACGGTGTTGATGGAGCTGAAAGCCAGACCGAGCAGACCATCATTGTTCTTGTCCTGCACGAACTGCTGGCTGATCTGCTTGGCAGCCTCAACGGCCTGACCGGAGGCCTTGATACCACCAACAACGACAGTGTCCTTGTAGACATCACCGCTGGCAGAGCTCTGGTCGCCGTAGGAGATGGACCAGGAAGCGCCAGACATCTTGGTGCCATTGTTGGGCTTGTAGACGGCGTGGCCAGACTGCTCGGAAGCAGGCAGCTGTCCAGAGAAGACCCAGCTATAACAAAGATTAGCATGGATTGGTAGGTATGATCAACCGGGATATCCACTTACAGATCGGCCGAACCTGTATCGAAGTCCAGGTTTAGAGTGGTACCACCGACGTTAACGGGAGTCAGATACTCGACATCATTGTCCTCGGGAGTAGTGGTGGCAGAGCCGCTCTCAGCGGCTGCCTTGACACCGGAGGGAATCGTAGCTCCGTACTTGGAGAGGGCATTGGCGTACATGCCGGGCAAGTTGATAGTTCGGGTCTTGGTGGCAGGGCGAACCGACTGGTTGACCGTGAACTTGCTCTTTCCACCCATCGGCACAGCCGAAGTGACGGAGGCGATACCGGCCAGAACGGCCGTGACCTTACTGAAGACAACCATAGTGAATGGAATCAAAAAAAGAACGATGCTCTGTAAAGAATGAAGAGTGATCGAAGGATGTTGAGAGGACTGGATCTACCAAAATGGACCGGAAGCCAGGCCTCCTTTATAGGATGGCAGACGTTTCGTCATGTTCTGGTTCTCTTGACAAAGAGAACTCCGGGTGGTACCTCTCGCAGCATCCAGGAGAAGGAGAACTGCCTCTTCCAGGAAGCCCTCGGTGCCGATCCAGCACCTACGGAGACTCGGGACCTCAAACTTCAAGATCGACGCGGACTCCATCGGCCAGCCATATTATCACGACGGACTCCGCCAAGAGGGGCACGGGGAGGAGGGGAGCCAAAGAGAAGATGAGACAGCGTCTCGTGAGGGTCGATGGACCAGGATGGACCAGATAGCGTTAGAACGACACAATGGACATTGAGGTGGGGGGTGCGCCTTGAATGCGACGAAGCTGAGGCACAGGAGGCTTGGTTGCGACAAGCTACACTTGTTCCAGAGCGGCGAAGTCCGGCCAAGACCAACACGAGCATGTAGGAAGCCTCATATCCATTCGGCAGAGCCTTGACGATCTCTATTCGCCGTCATGTTCAGGGTTCAAGTGGGGGGAGAATCTACAGCCAAGCGATAGACTGTGAGTGGACAGGGTGGAAGTGATCAGGGACCATGACACGGACCAAATGCAAGCATAAGCCCATCGTGGGTTATAGAATCGAAACTGCAATGTCGAAGTTGAGGATCGAGGGAGAGAGAGAGCCCTGACGATCATCGCCCGTTATCTCCACGAGCAGCCAATCACTTGCCCAACTCAGCAAGCCGAAGATTTTCCCCTCCAATCGAGGTCACATCGCGCCTGCGGTAGTCCTCTCTTGCCGGAAGTTTCATGCTTGTGGATGACTGTCATTGGAGGAGTCTGTCCACTGGTGAAGCAGTCGCTTGGAACCTTCGACGGGAGCCTACTCGAACCAGGCCATGCCCAAACACCCCGGGATTCGATCCATGGGAAGTAGTCTAAAGCAGGGGAAAGAGCACGACCCTCGGGGACTAGTGTCAGTCCGTCGTTGTCGTCGTCGTCGAGATACAAACCCATAGGTAATATCGACTGGCCGGAGTCCGTGGCGCGATCGGCCCTGCACGTACGTTGAGCCCTGCACGCCAGCTTGGCGCAGACAAGCATCCACGCCCAGAAATGCCCAGAATATGGAATATCGATGCAGCGAGACAAGATCGGCTCAGGCGATGTGACCCTTGACGGAGGGGAAGTCACGAAAGGCTTCTCGATGCTTATCGCGTGCATTAGCCAGCCCTGCTGCGAGATCCTTCGGTGCGGCGATCGGCCTCGAATAGACTTCCACAATAACTCAACAGAGTAGAAGATCGTCGGAGTTGGATCGACCAGATAGAAAGCAGACTCCAAACAATGAACTCATCATCACATCTGCGTGGATGGACGGGCGTGATAGGTGCAGCGGGGTGCGAGAGTGCAAGGCGAAGTCCAAGTCACTGCCCTAAATCACATACGTAGTTTGGGTACTACCAACGGATAATGCACTACGGGCTCGTTGGTTTGATGGATTGCTCTCGTCATATTGTTGCGATCTAGTTGGGTACACTCGATATGCATCTATGCACCCGCTAGACTGAGCTATGAAGGTTTTTATTCACTCTATCTCACGCAAACTGAGCCCATCATGGTCCCATCTGCACCATATTTGCCTCCCCACCCTGTACAACGTCTTCCTTCGCTGTAAATGAGAGACATTTCAAACTCAAGCCACCCGGCAGCCTATTCTACGAGGCTGAAATGGATCAAGGCTAAAGATTAAGCATGTGAAGATCTATCATCGCGCGATGAAACTAGGGCCCCGCAAGCCTGAGACCGGCGGAGACCGGCCTAGACAACCTTTAATCTCGATCTTCGATCATTTACCCAATCGAAGAAAATGCACGAGCAGGGCTAGGGAAGAAAGCAAGGAAAGAGAGAGAGCGAGAGAGAATAATTTAGATGACAGGTACGAAAGAGGCAGGAGAAAATATCTTGTTTCAACCAGATTACTAGGCCGGCCAATCACGGCCCAAAACATGCACAAACACGAAGACGCCAGGCGGGGGTTCCGTAGGGGTATAGGGTCAAACGGGGAAAGAGGGAAAGGGGGCAAAGAAAAAAAAAATAAAGTACGTCGTCTCATCGAGTCCAAGGCGTCATTCCAAGGCAGACATCAGCTTCGGCCGGGCTGTCGGGGCTGTCAAGGCAAGAAGTGAGACGCGAGCGCTCCACCCCCAGACTCGCCCTCGCCGGGGGCATTTCCGTCATATCCCTCATTGAGGAGCACCTCCAGCATGTCAAACTCGCCTAGCATCGGCCCAGTCCCACCCAGACCCTGGTCAACCACCCCAGTGGAGCTATTGAAGAATTGGTCCAGCGGCAGGGCAAACCAGTCCAGGGTACCGGACGTGCTCGTCGCTCCATTTGTATCCCCAGCAGCTTGCGACGAAACGACATGGTTTGGTGAGTTCATGTCATTTGCAGGCATCGTTGTGTTGGAGTCGTAGTAATTATAATATACGGATGGCGGAGGCGGCATGAACGACACGTTCAGATTAGAAGAGTTAATGGACTGCGAGGGGATATTGGCCAGTGGATCATGCCCCGATCCGATCGGATTCCCGCCGGCGCCGTTGCTATCCAAATATCCCAACCCACTTCCGCTCGGAGTGGTACCTTGGCCGTGGGTTGAAGCCCAGGGGGTTTGCGGCCCGTCACGGCGACCCGGTGCGGACTCGCGCGGCGGAGAATGAGCTCGTGACACCGGTGCTGAGCCGCGGTCGTGTGCGTCGCCATCTGGTCCACGATCGTGCGGTGCAAAACGCAAGAAGCGCGTGCGAATGCTACTAGTTAGAAGCTCCAGCAAGCGAGCGACGGTGTTACTGATGTGAACGTCATCCACGACAAAGGTTCGCAGTGCCTCCACTGTCCGGTCTTGCAGATCCAAGGAGACTCGTACATCGTCTTCTCGCGCACCCAATGTAAAGGCCTAAATCGTGGACTTTGGTGAGCTGAGTCCGTTGCTATTTGGCACCAGAAGTGAACTTACTTTCAAAATAAATATCATGCCAGACAAGACGCGGAAGAAAGTCCGAATAGGTGCATGCTTGAGACGACCGCCTGGAACGAGCCCTTCCAGAACAGTCTGTAGAATTCGCCGAGAGGCATCTACGACCTCTTGAATATATGGCTCATTAACGCGATAGAGCTCCATTAACGTCCGGAACCAGCCACTGCTGCCCGCCGACGGTCCCATGCCTGGTCGTCCAGGCTGAGTCTGAGCGGACTCGTTGGACATAGTGGTCCAGCGGTCGACAACTGCTTGCAAAGCCAAAGAATTGACATAAAGCCCTATGTAACATCAGCATTTAATCATCCAAGGACATGAAATTTCATAAACTCACGCGTATACTCATATTCAATAACCAAGACGCTTCGCATGGCCGGGGACACTGTTATATGTTAGATGATTGAAGATCGACATATAATCAATAACCAATGGTGATCTCACTGTTAACACGGTCCAGATGCTGTCGGAATTCCCGCAGCTGAGGTTGAAACCAATCGATTCGCTCTCGATATCTCCCACTCCTAATTAGTTCGGATGTCTGCTCACTCGAAGCAAAGAGTTGGTGGTTGGCTTGATACACAATCTTAGAAATACCCATCCAGCAATCTTGCATACGATCCAAATCCGAGTCGCCCTCTTGCATATCAGCTGTCGTTGAAGAGGGGTCTTGGCCCCACTCAGGCAATGGAAGCATAGATGGAATCCCAAGTCGTCCACTGCTATGTGTAATGAACACCAGAATAAGGCGCCGCAGTCGACGCTTCCGCATCTGTTCTGTCACCGACTCGGGAGCTCCTTTTGAGTCATCCTTGTGGTCAAAAACACCAAGCTCGAAGGCTAAGGCCTGCGCGGTACTGAGGAGCATCCATGACATCCGGTCTGATCGCCATGCGGGCTCCAGCCACTTTTGAAAGGCGAGTCGTCCTTCTGCGGAGGCAGCCGGCCCCTTGGTATGCTCACTGTCGTTGTCTAAGTCTTTGTCACGGCTGTATGTCTGAGCCTCTGTGTCTAAAAGCGTATTTTCATCGTCGCCAGGAGGAAAATGAAGGTTTCGCGGATGCCAGTCGGTGAGAATCAACAACGCTTCGACAGTTCCGAGTGCTCTCAGGTTGCCTTTGGTGTTCGGTCGTCCGGACGTTGGCGCCAAGTCTAAACTTTTAGGCGCGCGAATTCCCGGACCGCCAGCATCAAATTTCTCCTGGCCCCAGAAGAGCCGTTCAATCATGCCGCGTAGATACGACCAGAGACGGTCATGTATATAAAATGCCCGAGTACTCGCTCCATCACCCTGTGGTTTCAAATGCCGAGAGGAAATTGTGAGGATAGTGACCGCTAGTACGGGCTCTTCCGTGAGCAATGTGCGATGTGTTGAGGGTTGGGAATAGTCTGGTGTAACCACGGGACTCATTGGAGCAAGATTCTCATAATAATAAGCCACATAGTTCATGCCTTCTTCCACGGTCATCCATCCTGCACGAACAAAGCGTAGCCGTGACCATGCTCGTACCGCATCGAGGTATCCTTGGTCTTGGGTGTTTGTAGAGCTCCCCGGATGGTCGGTGTTATCAGATATCTGGGGATCCACGACTCCTGCGCCACCACCTTGATAGTAGCCATTATTACCACCGGTGGACAACCCAGATCGCGGAGTCCGTGAGAAAGACTCGCTTAAATTCCTAGGCGAGCTTCCATGTGGCAACGGAGAAGGGCCAGAATTGAGAGACGAGACAGATTGTCTCGCGTTGTAACGATTCTCGAGGCTTTGGCGGTTCAAATCCTCGGTTCTGCCGGCCGCTTCTGAAAGTAGATGTAAAGCGTCATGAGTATTGGTGATGGCCGGCGACAACAGCTCCACCGCAGTCCGGTTCATCATGGGCTGTCCACCATATACGGGCACCGAGCTGCGGTCTCCAGTGGAGTAATGTGACAAGCGCGGTGCTCTTGATTCCACAAATGGTCGTGACGAGGCCGGGATTGGCGCGGCGCTGGGAGTGTACCGTTGGGCAGCAGCTGCGGGGGTTGATTCAGCCCATCTCTGGCGTGCGCGAAAGCTCTCGGCTTCAAATGAAGGCTCTGATGGGGGAAATGGAGATCCCTCGATTGATGATTCTTTCACAGAGATATCACCGACCATCATCCGCTTGTCGCGTTGAAGGACGGGGCGGGGGGCTTCTTCCTCTTCATCCTCGGCATCAGAGAGCTTGCGTTTGCGACGGGTGGCCGAGAACTCGCATCGTTTACTCTCACGGCGACATCGTACACAAGGTGGGGGGCGAGGATTATCGACACCTGATACATATTTTTTTTTTAGATTAGCCAGCCAGTGACAGCGGGGGTGGGATTGCTGATCGTACTGCCCAAGTCACACTTCACCTTGCGCTTGCGACACGGATCGCAAGCCTGATAGCCGCGCCTATGCTGCGGGGCAGCGGAGGGCGACGGCGACTTGCCGACATCCGCGTCGTGTGCCATGTTGTCTGGTTTGTTGCAGCCGGGTTTAGCGGGTTGGCGATGCTGGGGAAAGCCGATGGCCGCGCCGATGCAAACCGAAGATAAGCTGGAAGGCGGTCAGGCTGGGCCGGGGGAGGGCTAGTTGATATTATTATATGCCGCAATTGGATGCAGCCATTGGGATGGGAAAGAGGAGTCGAAGGGGTTCAGGTCTCAAGACAAGAAAATTTGCGCAAAGGATAATCCAGGCTTTGCACGGGAATCAGTTGGCCAGCCATCGATTTCCATTGTATAATAGAATAGGGCCCTGCGGGGTAACAGAAAGTGTAAGAGTTACATCGCCAACCCTCAAGTGGATTGGACGGGCTCGCTTCTGCTCGTGGGCACCAATGAGCCTGTGGCGACAAGAATCATAACTCATATAAACACGGGCAATCTATACGCCAGATCGCCGGTGCGTTCGGTCCAGTCAATCCGGGTAGAGCATGGGTCTTGACCTCGGAATCGAAAAATTCAATCTATACCCGCTAAACCATCTTCCCGTTATCAAAATGATGCTGTGGTGCTACCGGCGTCAAGACACGGACTGGCCCTGATGGCAATTATTCCCATTCGCTAATGCAATCAATCCACTGTGAAAGGACCGTACGCCTCTAAGTACCGGGATAATGTACAGATAAAACCAAAAATGCATCCACGCCAATTGATCAAAAATGTCCCAGTATGCCCACATCAGCCCGAAAGAAGCCGAAAGAATAAACAATGAAATAACGAAAGAGAAGATAGGCACATCTATCCAGTGGATAGGTGTCCGTGCAAATGTCGTTATGGCCTAAGCCAGTCGAGGTGACAGGGACGGGCCAGCGACAACAACCGAAGCCTTAGGTGTATCCTTCATGGTAAGCTCGCTCATACGAGAGACCACGTCCAAAGCCTTGCGGGGCTGGACAATCTCACCAGAGACTGCACTGTCTGCACTGCCGCGACGGGACAAGTTGGGGGTGCACCTTCCAGTGAAGAGACCACGAATACCACCAGACTTTCGGGCTGGTATGTCTTGTGTCACCGCTGTCAATATATAGATGAGATATTTGAGATTCGGCAGAGTTTGGCGGATATCCAGGACGAGGACCCCTTGCTTATTGAGCAGAAACTCGATATCTTTGTTCAGAAGAAACACGCCGTAGTCAAATTTGTAATCCCCGCCGACTGGATAGAGCGGGAAAGTCCGTTGCGAAAGGTCCTTGGACACGGGATCCCGAACCAATGAAGCCGAACTGTTCGGGGTAATCGGGTATGGAATCACCACCGAAAGGTAAAAGGAAAGCATATGTACCAAGTGGGCCGCATAACCCAGAGCAGCCGCCAGAACTTTCGGATCAGCATCTCCAAAACCAGCAGAGCTCGAGTTTGGCAGTGCCAATCCACGGATGGTAAAGCCTAGCGTCTGCTCAGGAATAGGCTCGATGGGATAGACATCCATTAGGTCCTCCGCAATCCGGCGGATCTGGCCCTTGGTCTCTTCATGTGTCTGATTGAGCAATTGATCACTATGAATCAATTTCTCCTTCGCATCAGGGAGATGACTGCGTTCCTTGTCCATGGCAGCCCGGCCATCCTCCATTGCCTTGCGGCGATACGCGAGACTGCCCTTCAGATCATCTCTGCGCTTCATCGTTCTCTGAACTGTTTTCCGCTGAGCATCTACAAGCCCTTTGATTGAGTCGCATCGTTCCTTTGCGCCCGCGGCTTTGCTCACAAGTCCGAGTTCATTTTCATTCTTCACAACAGTGGTCCCGATTTGTGCCTCAAGTGTCCTAGTGGTTGCCAGCGTGTCTTGGAGGACCAAGTCCAAATTAACCATTTTCATCAACATATCGTACGAAGAAGTGGGAAGAACAGTGCCGTCACTGGTAGCCCGGCGACTTGCGCCATCAAATGGCTTCTCCAACGGAGGAATGTCGGTTAAATTAGCATATACACCATCTGTTAGGTGAAAAACAAGGCAATTGGTCGGTAGCGGTTGATGGAAACCATCCAGACTCTTTCCCAGATATTGCAAGTATCGTAAATTCTGCTTTAATTCGACCAGAAGGATAAAGTCAGACATGGCCTCCGTTTTAGCCCATACCTTGATGGTGATAGTATCAAGTCGACATAATAATGGCCATGACGCATTCAAGTCGAAGAATTGAAAGCTCGGGTTGGTCGTCCTCGGGAGGGTTTCACTGATGTACAAAGGGTCCTCAATATTGTCGCAGTGAACCGAGAAGAATGCATCGGCCATGCGATTCTTGACGATTCCAGTGAGCTTTTCCTGTCGCGACTTCGGATTGGGATCGTTCCAAGGCAGGAGACTGCGGCGGCGCGATGGCCCCAGCTCAGGCTTCTTCTGCTTCTTATTTTCAACATTGCCATCTTGCGCGCCGTGCGATTTCAAGTCTGAAAATGATCGGGACGGGTACAATGATTGGCCATCGTTATGTGCGAGGAATTTAGAGGAGGATTTCAGGGCGTTGGGAATATCGTCGTCGTCAATCGTCTTGCCGCGGCCTCGACTTGTAGGCGGAGTTACATCCAGGTTGCGCACCCAGATGCCAATGACATTACGGAGTCTGCGATTCTAGATTGTGTCAGTACCATAACCAATGTCGATTCGGAGTGAAACCTACCCATGGGTAAAGGAATGGCCCTCCCCTGCGGGCACCGGCGTCATGCCCTGGAGCTGCGTCCATGTCGCCCGCACCCTCCATCGCGGAGGCTAGGGCCGACAGTGAGGAACGACAGTACTCAGCAGTTGTGGATTCAAGTACAGAGAGTATGCATATTCACGAACACGAGTGAAATCGAGCAACTTGACGCGTGAGAGCAATGGGGGGATGGAAGTAGAGTAGAACGATAAGGTGATGCGGAGACCTGCAGGTGGCGCCAAGACCACGGCTGCCCCGTCAAAAAATCCACCTCCGTTCTCCGTCCTCACCTCATGTCAACACCGAACATCCTCCCCCCTCCCCAATCACCCAGATTTATGCGATAGTTCGGCCGGTGTCGCTTCCCCGATCTTCCCTTTCGAGCGATTGAACACAACCTCCGGCCGCAATGGCCCCCTCAAACTCGGCCGCGAAGCCGATCAAGAAGATCCTGGACGCTACCAAGATCTCTGCGTTGACCAACAAATTCGTCCGCAAGCCTATTGATCCGAAGACTCGCGTCCCAATCCAAGGACGGCCTCGAGAAGCCAATTCAAATGCATTCAAGGAGGCTTCCACTCGTGAGAGCGTGCGGTTGCAGAAGGCCTTGAATGCGGTCGCTCACGGCAAGCACATCTTCGTCTACCACAATGTCCGGACGAAGCAAGTCGTGTACTCCTTGACCCGATACTTGGAGGTAAGCTTTTATCGCTATTCTCGATGATTGAGATTGTCGCTCTTAGGGCTGTGACCGTCACCATTGATTGGAGATCACCGTGGCTCTATGGCTCTACCATACCAAAATTAAGACCACAGTTGGCTAATCATCCAAACTCTGTTGCGCAGAAAACCAACGTCCTGCGCCAAATGATCTACCACGGCAAGAAAACCGTCCCTGCCGAACTCCGCCGAGACATGTGGGTGCCGTACTACTCCGTCCACTTCGGCGATGCGCGGCTCGGTCTGCGCGCCTATCAACTTCTCCGCGAGTTCTCGCTACAACGACAGCTCTCTCCACCCGCCGAGTTGATCACCGTCTCAAAGGCGTTTTTGGATCAGAAGCGGCCAAAGGATCCCCTGTCCGCGGAGGAATTTGACGAAAAGAACAATAAGCGAATTGGTTACACGATGGATAAGAAGGAGCGTGCGCGTGCTCTGATGAATCAGAAGGCTACCTCAGTGGCAGATATCGCCGCGGTCCTGGCTATCCAGGAGAAGGCAATTGCGAACGGGCTGCTGGAACGAACATCTAAGCGTGGATATCTGACTCGTAAGGCACGCCAACGTCGCCGTGATGCTTTGCAGCGCCTGGCGAGACAGCAGAAGTGGAATAGTGAACATATTGCCGCGCTGGAGCAGCGCTTGAGTGATCTCAGCGGCCAAGATGTCGAGATTGGCGAGGTGGATGGTGAATATCCCGAGGATGCGAAGGACGTGAAGATCCTCTGGCGTGATGTGCACGACGCTTACTTTGCTGAGACGTGGCCTTCTGGTGTCCAGCACGGCGAGCTGGAGCTTAAGCGCAGCGCCATTATCGGTGCTGAACTACGTGATGATGGTAAGGGAGAGGTCATTACTGAGCACGAGTTCAACGAGAGAAAAGAGGAGCAATAAGCAGTCATTTTCTCACCGATTACGACGCTTCTCGCCTTCTGTTCTGTCTGGGCCGCATTGAGCGATACTCTACTGTTGATATCATGTTCCATCTCTTCTTGGGCTCCTGCGATGGATGATACTTTGTATTCCACTTTTTGCCATGTCTTCACCAAGCTGCGAGGACTATTTACTGCATAAATTGTATTTTTAGACAATTCAATATCACATTAGTGACAAAGAGAGCGAATTCCTATCTTTATCCTATTCATCCTTGAAGTGTCGCTGTGGCGTTTTTATGGCCCGCTTTGGGTTGGAAGCTATTGGTGAAATGTCTTGGCCACTATCAGGTCTGAAGAATAGTCCGGTATGGACCTATCGCTCTGCTATACTGCGCCTAAAGCTAAATCGGCCAAGCAACGGTAGCTGTCATCTACCTTCTTCTCACTTCCCAAAAAACTACAAATTCAGCTGTGCTTGCAGAAATGTAACGACCAAACCTCGATTTACGTAGTGCAGTACTAAAAGAGCCATACATACAGACATCACAACAAAAGTGATTTAGGTGAACACGTCGGAAGAAACAGTAAAAGTCTTAATCTCGTAAACCCCAGGTTGAGGGCAAAAGGAGCAATATTTTGGAGATCAGCCAGTAACAAGACATCGTAACGGCCAGAACCTATCTCCTCATTGGCAATAACACAGAAGGCAAGTGTGGGGTGGGTGGAATTCATAAATCGGGCGCCGATGTGCAACGTGTAAATCAGAAAGAAAAAGGGACAAGCGGAAATTGAAATAATGAAGTAACAGGAACTCCATGTTCCAAGCTTGGCCACTCAGAAGCATCCAAAAAGGTCATAAACGAAGACAATGAAACGTATGTGCGCATTCTATCTGTTTGCTGCTATTTGAAACCCTTCGGAAACCGGGGCTTCGTCAAAGTCTCAAAAACAACTATTTGCTTTCCTGAGGCGCATTAGTCGAGCTCAGAACGTCCACGGAGGGCAGGTCGCGATTGCTGTTGAGCTTTAGCTCAGGCCCCGGTTCTTGGTCGGCACTGTTGCTGGCCATCTTCTCCAGAATCTCTTCATTGGCCTGCTCCGCAAGCTCGGGGTCATCGGCCAACCCGGCACTGGCCATGCTTCTCCGAGCACCTTCCACGATCTTGTCGGCTTCGCTAATACCACGGGGGACGTAAGCTGATGGGTCACCGGCCACTCCGATCGGGTCTACTTTATTGTTCACAACATCCTTGACCCGGTTTGAATCAAGACGGATGACCATGCAGGATAGGTTGTCGGTACTGAAGCGCGCAAGAGCGTGATCCACAAGAATCTTGGAAGCCTGCTGAGCATCCTGCACGTTGCGAATGAGGTCAACAGCCTCTTGGTCACTACATACGTCCCAAAGCTAGGCAGAAAGGGTTAGTTACATGGGACAAGCAAGAGGAAATTGGGACCGAAACATACCCCGTCACAAGCCAGAATAATGAACTCGTCAGCATCTGGCTGTATCACAGTCTCGGTGGTATAAGGATGACCAGTCACCAGGTCCTTGAGATAGGTGTCGCCCAAAGCACGGGTAACAGCCAGCACTCCGTTGACACGGTTGTTGAGGATTAGCCCGCCAGCGTTGGTAATCCTTTTCCCTTCGTTCTCATCACTTCCCTTGTGATCGTACGATAAACGAAGTGCTTTGCCATTGCGACATAGTACAATGCGAGCATCACCAACGTTGGCAGTATACAGCACTCGTTGACGAGCTGCCTTATCTTGCAGGTTAGGAATAGAGCCACCCGACGGAGCATCCTGAGTTGGTGTACCCAAAGTTTCAGAGCTAACATCGCCCTTGTTTACCGCCGCGGCTGCAGGGGCGAGAGCAGCAGACCCAGTGGCGGAATTTGAGCTCGGAACGCGATCCTCCCAGCGAAGCACTGCAGTCACTGCTGTACAACCACTGTTCTTGAGCGGCAGCTTCTCCAGCTGTTGGTCGACGCTCGTAAACGTTTGGTCGAGAAGTTCGGGGACAGGCGTACTAGGACTCTTGCGCATAATCTCTTCGAGAATCAAGTGAAGCTTCTTGCCACACCACTCCGCCGCAAAAGTACCCGCATGTCCGTCGAAAATGGCAAAATAGCCATTGTCTGTTTCCACCGCATTTGAAGAATCATCCGATGTCTGAGACTCGTTCGCACCTCCTGGGGGATCATTGCCATTCATGTCGGGCGAGTCTGTGGGGGCCGGAGTACCGAGAAAGTTGTACAGGTAGGCATGCGTATCTTCCATATGCCGGCGACATTTTCGATTTCGGTCTTCTGTTACACCAACACGGAAGGATGAGCAGGTGGTCGGTACTGATTCTCCAGCAGAGTTGTTGAATGACCCTTGCGGGACACTCAGGGCTGGGTCCATTCTTCCGAGCTTGTGAAGAGGGCTCTCCGAGACCTGCGGACTGGTACTGAAAGAGGAGCCTTCGCGGGTCCCGTTCAGAGAAAGGGAGTTTTTGGCGTTGCTGAAGAAGCTAGCGGCCTTGGTGACCGTGCTACTTCTGCGCTTCTTTTCACCTGCGGGGCCCTGGTCTTCGCTCTGTCGGCGAAAGAATCCGGTGCCAGGCGGGGAAAATCGCTTCTCGCGGGGACTGGCGTTTTCAGGCTGGAGGCTGAGAGAGCTCGTGTCGATTCCAGGTACAGTGGCTTCTGTCTTATCTTTGGGTGGGCTCGAGGAGCCACTGAACATTCTGTTCAGCAACCCACCCTGCGAAGAAAAGCTGCGGCGCTTATTTCCTGCCAGCTTGATTGTATCCTGCGAAAGGATGGTGGTAATACCGACGAGGTTGGAGTTGGCGGGGGGCGACAGCGGATGGCGGCGGTCCGGACTGACGTAGTAGTCGGTCGGTCAGGAACAGGGGAAGGAGGTAGGTAGCTATAGGTTCAGAAGAATTAACAGTGGTCAAATCTCGAGAGAGACTCGATGAAAAAGGCGAGCGACAAATAAGACGGGGTGTCAGAAGAGAAATGGGTGAGGCAATGGAAAAAGCAAGGTCAATGGTGACAGCTGGAGGGCAGAGACAGGCAACGCGACTCGAAATTTGAGGTTCGGAAAGCTGAGGCCTAGACAAGACCTGTCCATTGAGCAGAGGATAATTTGTAGTTTGCTGGAAGGAGCGCAAGCTATACAATGCATTCGACAAGCATCGACCCTGCGGCCAGCGCGCGTCTATCGCCTCATGCTGGACCAACCCCGCCTCCCGGAAGACCCGGGCAGCCGTCTCGTCATGAACAGGTGAAAAGGTGGACATACCGTAGTCGTAGGGCGTTGGATCGGTGGTAGATGATCGAAAGGGAAGTGAAGTGCAAAAGTGGTGAGTGTTGTAATGTGATGCGACTCGGAGGAAGTGACCTGAACTCCGCCCCGTTTGCGCGGCACTGGGCGGAGGAGGAGCCAAGAACGGAGTGGAGCTGGATGGTCGACTATTGTTGGGAGGTGGACGGCGGACGGTGGGCAGCGTCGAGGCGCCGATGGGATAGCGGGGATGGACTCGAGAAGAGAACAAGTCCCGGACAACTGAAGAAGATTTCAGGGGTCACAGGCTTTAGCGATTTGCCCGGCGATCCCTGCGTGTCGTTTAACTTCCAGCGCTTCGATCTATACACCTGCTGACGGGCATCGCATCACATCATCGCGGGGATCTGATCATGCCCTTCCAGGTATCTAGCATCCACAAATTTCAATGCTCATAATTTATTCGATACCTGGTAAATCTTTCTGAATATTGTCAAGTATCTACGTGTACTATCTGGCTAGTGGAGTAGTTGGAGGAGGAGCCCACTACAGATCCTAGCCCCCAGATCTCGCGATGTCCCAATCTGGCATAGAATAGCTCATAGCTCATATTCTTGTCCCGGTGATCCTGATGCCCCCTGAACTCCACCTCATAATAGCCCCTAATAATAATTTCCCATAATAATCATAATAATGATGACACCAGATGTACATGAAATCCCGCCTAAGGGGGAACGCGAGGAAATGAAGAGCCACTTCCTACCTACCATGAGCTAAAGTCCCCGAAGCCCCCTGTCCCCTTAGCCTTCTTACGCGCCGGTTCTGGCTCAGGCTCCTCGTCCACAAATTCCACAATCTCATCCTCTTCTCCACCGCGATCGGCCAGCGCAGCTTTGAGATATTTGCCAACGCCTGTAGAGCCGCTTTCGCTAGCTCCAGCGCCTGGTCCGCGTACGCGCTTGCCTGTCCAGGTGACTCGATCGTCATCCACACGACGAGAAGTCTCGTCGTTCTCTTCTGCGTCACCACTAGTGGTGCCTTGCTGGCCCTCTGAGCGTTTCTGATTCAGGAAATCTTCGAAGGGGTCCACGAAAACGGTGACATCTTTTATGCGAACCTCTGGAGTGGGTCGATTGGTAGAGGCCTCCACTGGATGAGTTTCGAGCGAGTTCAGCGTAGTGGATGAAGGGGTTGGGTCATCGATGAGCCGGCCAAACACGGTGTGCTTGTAATCGAGATGCGGCAGGGCTCGGTAGGCGAAGAAGCTGACGATGGTGGTTAGCTATTTTGAAATTTGATACGGAAGAACTCCTGTCTCTCCCACTCACAATTGACTACTGTTGGTATTCTTGCCCTTATTGGCCATACTCAGAGTTCCGCGTCCATCGTGCTTCAGAGGACCATCAAATTCGTCGGCAAAGTACTTTCCCCAGACACTCTCTCCACCCCGTCCAGTACCGGTTGGGTCACCACCCTGGAGCATGAATCCTTTGATATTGCGGTGGAAAGTAACACCCTTGTAGTAGCCCTTTTTGGCGAGCTGAATAAAGTTCCACACGGCCTTGGGTGCATATTCAGCGTATAGTTCCACGTTCAAGTGTCCAGCAGTTGTGTCTATTCGAGCATAACCCTTGGCTTTGACCCGGCCGCGTTTCAACATGTATTCCTCCTCAGACAGAAGAGCCAGCTCGGCTGAGGTGTGAGGCGTCAGCCCTGTGCTAGTGAAAGACGCTGCAGCCTTGCCAGTCGTGAAACGTGCAGCGTTGTACGGCGTGGGCTTTCCTGACTGAGATGCTGCCGATTTGGAAGCATTTGCACCAGTCGGGGCGGCTTTGGAAATCGCCTTCGAAGCCGCAGAGCTACTCTGCTGCTGCGCTCGTTCAGCCCGCGCCTTAGCAACGGCTTCCTTCGCCTTTAAAATCTTGGCCGAACTGCCCAACGCATTGGCATTGACGCTCCCAGACGACTTTGCCTCTTCCAAAACATCCGTTTCGCCGTCTTGTAGGTAGCTGAATGAGCTGAGATTGCGCGACTCGATATTTTGCGGGTCCTGCAGCGTAATGATATCCTTGCGGCTGAACTCTTCGTCAGTGACCAAATCCCGCCAGAGCTTTCCCTTGATGTTCAATCGCTCGACTGTATCCCAGGCAAACACATTCCCAGTGTTTCGCAGTGCCACGATGTGCGTATTGTCCGTCAAAACCTTATATGTCACGGGGTCGACGTATTCGTTCTCTTCGTTTTTCGCAATGGTGAGTCTGATCAAATCCGAGCTTTTCAGCGGTGACCCATCGACTGGATTTGTCCCATGCTTCTTTATCCAGGGCAATATATTCGTGAGATCGAAGAGGGTGCCTATGGGCGTGCAGACCGGATGCGCAAAGGGCTGCAGGGAGAGTGAGCAGAAGTTGAATGGCAGGCGTTTGAAAGGCGCATGGCCACCTCCCCGTCTGGATTTCCCGACGCCAGCGCCAGCACTAGCTGAGAAAGCATCCTCCGATGCCCACTCTGAATGTGTGATCTGTATCGAACGATTGTCAGCGCAGATTCGAAAATGCGACGGCGGGGAGTGTTATAACGAAGAAGGGGTGGAGAGGGATCGCGTACGTAGAGCTTGTCCGTTCCTAGGCACAGGAATGTCAGTAGAAGATTTGGAAATCTCGGGAGGTCTGCCTTACCTTTTCCCATGATGTACGAAGCTAAAACTTTGGAATAACTCGGCCCTCACTTTCGACTCAAAAGACCACCAGAATGACGCAGGAAGGACTAGCCTATTTGGGACTAGCATATTGGTTGACACCCCGCTTTTCAGGCGCCTAATCGAACTAGACGCAGGGCAATCTACTAACTACTCTTCACAAGAAGATTAAAAATAAAGAATTGTGAAGAAGATTTTTGAAAATTTAGATTCCTCGCTAATGATACATTTACAAAGTCAACAGTTATTCGAAAAAATCTCAGGGGAGAAAACACCGATAGCGCCACAATATCATTCCCTTCTTTTCCCAACCTCGTAAAAGCGCCGTTAATGGTTTTGATCATGATTGATGCACGTCAGATCGCGTCAGCTTGATCTACTGAGCCAGGGCTTGGTATTGCAGTGGAACCACCCATCGATTGCCGAAGTCAATCCCATGTCGACGACGGGTGCCGTACTTGCGCCAGACGATCTGCGGGATGCCAATGTCGGCAACGGTGAGATTCCAGCCAAAAGCATTGCCGGAAATCAAGGCATTGAGAACTCCAGTCTTGGGTGCGCCGAGGCACACTACCGAAGATGCAGAGATGCATAGTCGGTTTCCCTCTACCGTTGTCAACTCTCCTGTTCAGGCGATTAGTAAAAGTCAAAGAGCTGAGGCCTAAGTGCTTGGGGATCAGGGCATTTACCATTGGAAGCTGACATCCCAGAGGGGATATCTACCGATAGGACGTCGATGTTGCTTCTGTTCAGCCACGAGATCATCTCGAAGGCCACAGCCTGATCGTCCGTTCGAAGGTCATCAAAGGCCAAGTGCATGCCAAACAGAGCATCGATAACTAGATCAGGGACCAGCTCCGACGAAGACAGACGAGTGGAGAGATCTTCCCATTTAAGAACACGCCCTCCGATTTTCCGGAAGATGTCGAGCTGCTTGCGGCAGTTCTCTAACAGTTCGGCCTCATGTTCCAATCCGAGTACGCATACAGTGACACGGTGGCCGCGGTTTCGCAAATGGCGGGCCGCGGCGATAGCCCGGGCCCCAGTCCGATGGTTCCCAGTGACAATCACCATTGTTGGTGCAGCGGCGTCGCTTGCGAGATGAGCAACTGCTGCTTCGGCAATGCCCCTGCCAGCATTCTCCGTCATGATATCCTCGGTCAGGCCAAATTCAGCCACGGCGATTTGCTCCACCTCTAGTGTCTGCAGCGGGCTGACAGTTGGACAGCTACGGTTTGTTGTGGTTAGCCGTAGGGTTGCGCCAGCCACGTTGGGTCCAATCATGGGTGACACGGACGATCGGCCTGGTCGAGGGCTCGTAGTACGTGATGTATTCAGCTGGCTGCGGCCAAGAGCACTGATCTGCGGCACCATTGGCTGCGCCAGAATGGCGCTGCTCTTGCGGGATTGCATGCGCCCAGAAGCTCGTGAGCGCTCTCGTCCAGAGATGTTCTCACTGCTATGCCTAGCGTCGCTGATGTTTTCAACGTCATCTCCGGTGTCGCTGTTTTGCGGGCTATCCAACACATTCTCTGTCCAGTGAAGGTTCTTTCCACCGTTGGTTCCTGGCTTTGCTTTTCGATTGAAGCTGACCAGACGAGTTTCATCTGCTGTAGTGTCATCATTTCGAATCTGCTCAAACACGGTTCGCTTGTCGAATTTGGACAAGTTGCTTTGGAAGTCGAAGTCGCCCAGCTCCTGTATGTCAGTCGCATCCTCTGTGGCCCAGCCACTTGGGTTTTCGGCGTAAGTACGGCGTGTCTTCTTTTTGCGTAGCTTCGCGCCAGGCTGGGGAACGGTCTCTGGCGACACCTGGGTTACATCCCCGGCCGGTTCCACAAATGCAGTTTGACGCCAACCTTTGCTTTTCGGATTGGTGCTTGCAGCTGCTCCGTGCTTTCTCGCAGAGCCATCGTTATGGCCGCGATCTTTGCGCCGTGAGGTCTGCTTAACCTGAGTCACGTTTTGTGCAACCTCAAATACCTTTGCTTGTCGGTCCCCCTGGATACCCCCACTGCCCACATTCACTTCAAGATCACTGAATGGTTCGGTGAGAGATGCTGCAACTTTTGGCGGCACTTCGTTCGTGACCGGGGCTGTGTAGTGGGTTTGGGCGGGAGGTTCGGCGGGCTTAGCATAGCTCAAGATTGCTGGGTCCACGAATGATCGTTGAGCTGGAGGATTAGGTGGTACACTCTCGGCTCCTGTATGAGTGGGCTGCACGAATTGCGGTTTCGAGGGAACTATGCCGGTCGATTGCAGAGAAAGGTCGGTAATAGCAGATGCGTCGATGGCATATTGAGGGAAGCGCTGGCCATTCCAGAGAAGAGTCACTTTAGTGATGGCAGTTAGCTATATCCCAGACATTATCAGAAGGGTATGGACTTTCTGGGCTTACCATCTCGAAGTACCAAGTTTTGCCCGACCACATTAGCAACCTGCCCTTGGAGCTTCCCGCCCGGGGGAGCTTGCAAGCTCACGAGCACGTTGTAACCAATGAACTCTGCAGCCATGGTCACTATGTACGGAGTACCTCGAGTAACCGATGGAGCGCGAAAGCGATTGAGACGATTGATGTGCTAAGGATCAACAGCGGGCGAGGGTGAGTGAGTGAGTGAGCTCGGGCTTGAAGGAAAGACACAATCACGTGTTGATAGAAAGTGTGGGGGGAGCTTATCAAAGCGTCATACCTTCAAGGGTTCCAGTGCCTGCAGCAGCCAGCAACATTATTTACAATGCCCGGTAAAACCTAGGGTAAGTTTGTATCTAATATGCGATTTCAAAAGCCTTCTTTACTTACCTGTCGGATACCCCCACAGGTACCTGAATAGATACTCTAGTATCTAACAATCCCGGACATTCTAAAATTCAAGTTAGAGGGCTGTTTGGATACTAGATAGCTATCCCTAAACAAAAAAGGTGGTCATAAACTTCAACTTAATGAACTTAATGCAGTGGTTCAACTATACGTGCCTTGTAAAAATGCTACGGCTGGAGCTATGCAAACTAGAAATTTGTTCAGCATCAGTAAACGGGCCCCGCCCTTGGCTGCATATAATTTGGGTATATCACTATTTGGATTTGGATGGACATATGGGTATTGCAAGCTTCACCAAAATCATTACAGATAAATGTTATAACTATAGAAAGTCAAAAGCGGAATCCCCCTCGAAATCATCATCGCCACCGGAATTCTTGGGGTTATTGATCTGGTTGATAGACACCAGTTTGTTATAAAAATCAACCACCTTCGGATGAACCATTACCTTGCGCGGTTCGAATCGAGTAACTTGCAAGCCAGCCGCAGAGGTGGCTCGACTCAGGGCCACATAGGCCTGTCCTTTCTCAAAGACTCGGCCCAAGTCAACCTTCACCCGCTGCAAGGTCTGGCCTTGAGCCTTGTGGATGGAAAGAGCCCAGGCAAGAATCAGCGGAACTTGTTGGCGCTGGGCTTGGATTTCACCGTTTGGAAGCTCAATCTTCCAACTTTCAGGTTGACAAAGAAGGTGTCTTTCAGTACCGTCAGGTTGCATGAAGTTCACGAGTGGCCATTTCCGCGTCATCGTGACCCCCCCTTCTTTGTGGATCATTGGCTTCAGCTTCTTGCGTGCACGAAGAGCGGCGTCCTCGTCACCCTCAGCATTGACTTCGCCACCGGCAAAATCCCCTTCATTGTCTCGATAGTAGTCGAAAGTGCCCTCGTCCATGAAGGCTACCACTCGGCCAATTGATCCGTTCACAAGATTGTCTTCCATGTTCTTAATGAGCATGACTTGGGCACCCTTCTTCAGATGAATCATTGGTGGGGCCATGCAGTTAGACAGCAGTTTCTCGCGATATTGGGGATCCGTGATAGTCCCTGAGTCCACTGCATTAAATGTCATCGTCTCACCCGAGAGCCTAGTCATCCGTGCAGAGTTGGCACCCTCGACTTCGGCGCGGGTGGGGAATCTAAAAATATTAGTCTCCGTAACTTTCTGTCTCAGAGGGGAAGATCATGCATACAGCTCCGTGGCCTCGAGGGCGTCATGGAAATCAAGTGGTCGGGAGAGCGCACGGAACGCTTCGATTGTCCGTGGGCTAATCTTGCCCAATCTCATTTCGTTCAGCATCTGCGCGAATTCGGGGTCGCGTTGACGGAAAACGTGCGTCAATAAAATAGTGTGCTGGATTGTAGTGTTCCAAGTCGCTGCGGAAAAGGCAAACTTCGCCTCGCGATGGCTACCATCCGGAACGGGGGGTAGCTGGAAGAAGTCACCAGTAACGACAAGTTGTATGCCTCCAAAGGCGCGGGCGTTGTTGCGAATGCGTCGCGCGATTTCCTCAAGTTTGTCGAATAGGTCGCCATCCACCATTGACACCTCATCAACGATCAGAACCTTTGTGCGTAGCCAACGATTCCTGGCTTTCTGGTTCTTCTTGATCTGCTAGCTGTCAGCTCTTTTGGGTCTGCGTGCGTCATTTGCAGTCGCCTACCTTCTTGACCAATTCTGGTACAGGTTCTTTGCCCAGCCCAATGCCAGCAAAACTGTGGAGAGTGACACCCTCAATGTTACAGGCTGCGAGGCCTGTTGATGCAGTAACTGCAACACGGTCTGGCTCCCGTTTGAACTTAATGCGTAACTTCTTGATGATCTCTCTCATCAAAACAGACTTTCCAGTACCTGCAGATCCGGTGAAAAATATGCTTTTCCCACTGTCGACAACTGCATCCACGACAGCTCTTTGTTCATCACTGAGAAAGACACCTGGAACCTTGGGCGGGATGTTCTGTTTTGAAGCACCATCATCCTTCACGCTTTTCTTGGATTCTCGTCTCAGTTCCTTCTGTTCTTCCTTAATAGCACTGGCACTCTTGTTCCAGAATTCTGCTGGTTTCTGCCGTTTCGGGGTTGCAAAGCTCTTCTTGATCTGTGCCGGCTCCTCTTCTTCCTTAGCCTCCTTTACCCATGGTAGTCTGCGCGGATTGGTAGGAGGTTGAAAGTGGGATGGCGGCGACGAAGACCATGGTAGTGGCATGCTGCTGGGAGGTACCGCGTTTTCTTGTGAGTTTGGGGGCAATTCGGGATACTGAACGTTTGACTGCCATTTGTTGGGCGCCCCTGAGACATGTTTCCGAACTTTCGTCGGCTGGGGAGCAAGATCTGGGTACGCAACCGGGTCAGGCTTCGAGGTGCTTGTAGTGGTCGGTGCGACAAATGGCAGCGGTTCATCAATGTCGAGATCAAGGTCATCATCAAAGTCATTCTCGTCGAAATAAACCCCACTGTGGAGGGAGCCCAGCACGGAGGGGCCCGAATTGGTCATTTCGATTTTTCGCTTGACGCCGGTCGACTGAGGAGGTTCGGGGTTGGAGGAGATGATCGAGTTGGCGCGTAGTAAATTGGACTGTAACGGTTTGGGTGTCCCTCCCGGATGGTCCTTCACGGCCTTTTTGAACATAGCGACTTCCTCGAGGATGGGACGCGGCGCGGATGAATACGCCGATGCCGCCGGTCTCTTGTAAAAATTCGATGACAATGGCCGGAGTAGTTCAGTAGCTCGTGCCCCAGTCCGGGCAACATGCATAAACAGAATACCTGGAGTGAGAGAGGAGGGGAAAGAAAAAAAAACACTAGGTTGATGGCTTTCGTGTACAACTTGAACGCGCGAGACGCGCCAATCACTTTTGGCGGGTTCGCGCAGGCGTCTCGCTGCTGACTAAGATCGACTTTGATTGACATTAGCATTGGACACATCGGATTCTCGTCTTTGTTCCAGTAAATAGACTATGAATAATCTGGTCAGTCCCAATTCAGCTATTCAACAACAACAACTTGAAGCATTTTCACGAGTTTTTATATCAAAGGGTATTTATATCCCAGGTTGTATGGTAGTACGCGGGGAAGACTTGGTTCTCTACATCATATAGTTAAAATTGTACTCGAAAATGGTTGATCATCAACGTGGTGTTTTGATAGTTTTGTTAATTATGGGCCCTCGGAATGTGCCATGATGGGGGAGACCCAATGGAACCGTTTAAGTCGAGTTGTATATTTTTGTAAGAGATATATTTTAGTAATATTAACTACTGCCAATGGCGCTGCAGTGAGGCGACTTAAGAAATCTTTAGCGAATTTCCTCTGCCAATGGCAGGATGGGGGATTCTCATTTGTAATGCCGTTTTGTGAATAGCCCTTTAAATATTCCGAATCTGGTGTCCTAGTCTGGAGAAGAAACCCCCAACTCTACTACGTCTTCAGATTCACTGGAGCGTGCTCACATCACCATGAAGCGCTCATTGCTTCCGAGCCTTTAAACAGACACGGTTCCCCTAAATTTTTGGCAAAGTCAACGATAAAGCATTGAAATTTTTTGATAGATGGTTTTTTTCCCCTTCACATCCTTTCTTCAATATATTACTTTGGGTAAACCGTAAGATCTTGCACCATTCAAGATCGGGCCAAAGATATGGCCTGTACCGGCACCTATATACATCTCAGAACGAATAACGCAAAAGACAAAAGGCTAGATAGATCTTCCTCTCGCATTGCTCCGCATAGTAGCTGAACAGTTATCGCCCTTCGACTTTGTTTGTCTAGCATTATGAAACTACCTGCTGAAGTTGTACTCAGATGTCCGCTAGCAACTTGCCAACGGTGTTTCCGATGGTAGATTCTGTAAATGAAGCAATGGAAGGTAGATCTGAGTGATACTGCTTCGTGTAGAGGCAAAATTCCGGTTGAAAGTTGATCTATCAATCTCAAATTTCCAATGGTTGATCTAATTTAGAGTTACCCGATACTAAAGGTAGGCGCGTTTCGACGAACTTGGCCAATCAGCAATCGGCTTTCGATGCTTATCAGCACGTGATGTCCACTATCCATGAGGGCGTCGCGACGCTCGGGGACTCTGGACCTGGAACCACTTTAACGCGCACTTGGATCTGCGATTCCTCACACACGGTCGGAGCGCTTTGCCAGAGAGACTACCGGGAAGTAGTGGGCCATGAAGAATGGCGGGGTCAACCGCCGTGGGTGAGTCGAAACCCGCCTCCAAAGTGTACATGGACTCAATTCTAACCAGCCATAGACAAGGAGCAACCGCTCATGGGCGCGGTAATTTGCTTTACGTCTGTACCGCCGGAGCGAAGAGTGTGCAGCCCCGAAATTATACGCCCTTGTGGAACATTGAACAGACTAGACTAACATGCAATCCCAATCCCTAGACCCAGCTCGTCAACTTTGCCAAAGAAATGGGCGCAACTGAAGAGCCCGACCTTACCTCGGACGTTACCCATCTCCTTGTCGGAGCAACGGATTCGCCCAAATACAAGTTCGTTGCGCGCGAACGCAATGACGTACTCGCGTTGAAACCCGAATGGATCGAAGCTGTGCGGGAGTCGTGGATGCAGGGCGAGGACACTGACACTCAAGAATTGGAAAACCAGTACAAGCTGCCAGCTTTTTTTGGCCTGACAATTTGTATTACTGGATTCGCCGATAGTGAGTTGCTTTTCAGCCCGGCGATCAATCACTTGGAGGCTGACAAAACTGTGTGTAGTGGCTTTTCGAAACCAGATGAATGACTTAGCCGTGGAGAACGGGGCCGAATTCCGCAAAGACCTGACTAAAAGCGTCACTCATCTGATTGCACGCAATACCGAGGGTGAAAAATACAAGTTTGCGACACAGTGGAATATCAAGGTTGTCACTGTCAAGTGGTTCCACGATTGTGTCGAGCGTGGGATGACTCTGGACGAAGAAAAATACCATCCAATGCTACCATCTGAAGAACAAGGTGTTGGGGCATGGAACAGATCCTTACCTGCAGCCAAAGACAAGACGGGGAAAGAGAGGTCGAGTAATGATGGTCCTTTGAATCCTCGCCCAAGGAAAAAGCTCCGAAGAGCTGCGAGCACCAAGCTGGTCGGTCAGAATGAGAATATCTGGGGTGATATTATTGGCATGGGATTCACGAATGCTGAGTCGACGGAACCGAAACACGACCAATGGGAGGAGGAAAATGATTTCGAAAAACCCAAGCCTCCAGCCATTCAAGCTGCAAAATCTTTTGCGAGCGAAACGACATTCTCCGAGACAACCCATAATCGCCAGCAACCACAGAGCTTATCCAAAAACAGTGGTTTTCTCGACGGGTCTTATATTTTCATTCAAGGCTTTTCTTCCAAGCAGGTAAGGATTGCATCTTTCGGGCCGTTCAACTTGGCGACTGATATCCACTAGATGACTGTTCTGCGAGACCACCTCGGATACAACGGGGCTCAATGTGTAAAGTCCCTGAGCGAGTTTTCCAGCCCTAGCATTCCGAAAACTGGGCAGGGTCTTTACATCATGGTGCCATATAACACTCCTAGGTCGGATATCCCCTCTACAGATGACATGGCATTTGAATGCGAGGTTGTGACAGACATGTGGTTAGAGAGATGCCTGGATGCCAGGGCATTGGTACCCCCGGAGACCCATGTTGCGAGCACACCGATTTCCAAGTTCCCTTTGCCAGGTAAGATCATACTGGAATGACTACAGGGCCTTAATTCTGAACTTATTAGGTTTTTCGGGTATGCGGATATGCTCAACTGGTTTTGCGCGTATCGACCTCCTACATCTTTCCAAATTGGTGAGCCTTATGGGCGCCTCATACGAAGAATACTTGACACATCGAGCGTCGGTTCTTATATGTAATGATCCGCAAACAGCAAGTCGCGACAAGCTTCGCCATACAAGTGAATGGGGAGTTCCAGCCGTATCCGCAGATTGGTTCTGGATATCCGTCCAATCCGGCCAAAAGAAGTCATTTGACCCGTACCTTGTTCGGAGACAAGTATCTCAACCCAATGGAAGCATGGGAAAACCTGGCGATGGTTTTACGAGTGAGAAAAGATCAAATGGATTGATCGACCAAGGACGAGAAAGACATTCAAATACGTCTGCTGAGCCAAAAAACAAAGACAGAACAGAAAGTTCTAGTTCAAACAAGACCCAAAAGTCACGAACCATGCCTATTATCGGCGATGGTTTCTCCAAAGAAGAGGCAGAAATGGGGCCCAAACCAACAGTACCGGAATCACGGTCAGGGTCACCCGCCAGAAAATCAGATAGACCACACACAGAAGAAGCCTCCACAAAACAACCAGAACAAGATAAATCGACCGCGGATGGTGGGCCCTCTGCATTGGACACTGCACTGAAGGGGCTCCTTCAACAAGCCCAAGCGGCCAAATCACGCCAGCAGACCGAAAACGCAACCAAAACCGACGATGACAGCTACCCTTCCCGGCGAAAACGCAAGCCTCTCCTGGGCCGCGCCCCATCACATTCGTCTAACCGTAAGCTCGAGAGTACACGTCCAGTTTCTCGCGCTAGTTCGATCGACACACTGAACGATGACGGACTCGGCAGCGCAGTCGAAAGCAGAGACCCAACCCGGGACAACTCACTATCTCGCACCAATAGTCGTGCCGAACCGACCACGGAGAGCCTGTCAACGATCTTCAGTGGAGGGAAATTTGATTTCACGGCAGATAAAACGCTTGCTCCTATCGATAATGAAGATGAGGAGAACCAAGCTCCCCAGATGACGCAGCTGGATTACGAAGATCCAGATGCTGCGGCCATGAGAGCGGAGTTCTTGCGCGATGCAGGCAAATTAGTTGAGAAGGCGAAAAAGCCCGACCCCACAATTATCGGTGAGATCAGAGAGCTCGAAGATACTGGCTGGGGATCTGGACGGAGGACAAGGAAGCAGCCTACGAAAGGGGATGATGACTGATGGTCCATTTTTCTGGCGTTTGCATTGGATGGGGAAGGAGGATTCTTAAAACTAAAGCATGGCATTGCATCGCGAGTGGCGCCTTTTTGGTCCTATAGAGTTTGCTTTTGTCTGCTCATTTGTTCGATTACGCAACCGGAATAAACCTCTTCATTAATGATATGAACCGTGACAATATGGGAAAGATGTGTCAAGATTTTTGAACGAATTCATTTGTGTTGAAATCTTACTACTGCATACTTCAACTAGCCAAATAAGAGATATTACGCATACGAAGTTGGGGGAGGGTTTGATGAATTGAATCAGAGTCAACTTGGATGGGAATCTTGTGCTAAAACTTGGAAGACCTCCGATGCACGCCGAAACACGCCTTGGGATGAAAAAAGTAACGGAAGCCGATGAACGAGCAAGCCCCATGGCGAAGCAGCGATAGCATCAGCAGTGGAAATACCATACCGGAGAAGGGAAAGAGGAAAGAGGAAAGGAAAATGTACATGGCTGAAATGTTCGGAGAGAATGATGTGGTGGAAAGGTCGAAATAAAGGGAGAGAGGGGGAAGGGAGCTCAAAACCAAGCCGGAGATGTTAGTACAAGGGACAAGTCTATGCCTCAAAAGCACCCATGCCACCAGGCAGGGGGCCATCAAGGTCGAGGTCATCCACAGAACGACGGTTGTCACCACTCTCGCGGAAGAGGTTTGCGAAGTACTTGAGAGCAACGTCACTTTCCTGCTTGACCTTGCCGACCTCTTGCTTGCGTCGAGCGAGGTCTTCAATGTCTTGAGCCAGACTAGACTGCAAGTTGTTCGCGGGTAGGCGGAGGATACGTCTGACCTCGGATGAAATTCTGTTCGCGTTTGAGTGGACATAATCCATGTCGGCGAGTGTTGCAGCAATCTTGCGAGACAAGCGCGGAGGCAAGGTCGTCGGGATTGAAGACAGCACGTAAGCCGTGGTCAGGACCGCTAGTTTCAGATTAGTAAAAGTACTTCATATAGACGAATACAAGACGAGGGAAAGAACTTACCAGCTGCAAATATACCAGGGAGGAATAGGCGGCGCAAGTTGTTCGGACCCAGGACTTTGACAGCGCTGAAAGCACTGTCAACCCAGCTAAAGCCACTGAAGACACGCCCGCCAAGTACAGTCACGGCAGTCATTGCAACACCTGTTCCTGCTAACTTCTCCTGGCGTTCCCAGAGACCAGCAATGTCGAAGAAATCCCATAGTTCAACTTCGGCGTCGACTTGTCGGCCAAAGGCGTGGCGGCGACCCCGGCGGAACATCATGTCCGCATGGAAGTTGAGAGGCGAAAACTTGTCTTCTCCCACATGTAACAGCCCGATATTTTGTATGAAGCCAACCCCCTTTACAGTTTTATCTCGAGCATAATCCTCGCAACCGTTGACAGCCGCAGAGATTTGATCAAGCATCGCAAGTTTCAAGTCCTCTGCGTACTGGAAGACCGAAAAGAGACCGGGATATTGAACACCAAGGTCAGCATCAGAGACTCGATCGATGGTGCTCGACAAGGTAGATCGGGTATGATTGTATACATCATCGCAAGATTCGTCGATGGCCTTGTCTACCCCGTTGGCCAACTCAATTTTCTTTTTCTTACCGGTTTCATAAGCGGGCTCAAGCTCTGAAAGCTCCTCCGTTACTCGCTTAAGCTCCGACTCGGCAACATCACGGTTGACGGTGGCAAGGGAATTGAGATCAGCAAGAAGGTTCAGGAGATAGGTTCGTGCGGGAGCAAGCTTGGATCGAGACCGCTTCTCAAGAACAAAGCGTCTGAGTGCCCCTTCCAAGTTTTCAAAGTCTTGAAGCTTTTCCTTCTCCTTGCCCTTGCCCTTATCCTTGCTAGAATCGGCCTTGTCATCATCATCACCGTCGTCATGGGGATCGGAACCACCGCCATCACCACCACCCCCAGAGCCAGACTGAAGAACCGCATCAGGAGGCGCGACTGGGATAGCATTGCTCGAAACGAAATGGACCAATTCTGCAGACTCCTTATATGTGCGGGGGCTGAGTTTTTCCACTTGATCCAGGATCATGCGCTCGCATCGCTGCTTGTCCTTGATTTGATCGAATCCGTTTACAACCATGAAGATGTATGCCTTCTCATGTGCAGCGTTCAGAATGAACTCCTTCGCCGAAAGGGTGAAGTGGTTGGCGGCGGATACCACGAACACGACGACATCGATCTCCTCTTGCCGGGCAAAGACAGCCGTGGTCTTGAGAGAGTCCGAGTTCAGACCAGGTGCATCAATAAGCGCAATATCGACGACGCCATTGTTGAGCAAAGATTCGTCGATCGTTCGCACGTCCTTGACATAGACTTTGCATTGCATGTATTTGGTGTTGTCCACGACAATATTTTCAAGTTCGCTCATGGCGTAGACATCGTATGTGCTTTCGTCGTTGCGGCTGTACTGGACGTCCTTGTGCACAGCATGTACCTCCTCAACACCACTATTTTCCCGAGCATCTAGGACTTCGCAAAAGATGCTGGTGCAGGGTTGTTGATCTTCTGGGAGAACCTTTTTGCGCAGGAGGGCATTGCAAAATGTGGATTTGCCGGCATTCAGATCTCCCGTGATAAGTACCTTACTCGCAGTATCCTCAATTCGGTCTCGGAGGGAGAGAAGATGTTTGATGCTCTGGTTGATCTTCCCATCCAACAGCGAAGCGATTGAAGCCTTTTCCAGCGAGTGTACCAGCTCTGCCTGTGACAGAGCGCCCAACTTCAGGTCCAGTTTAAGAATCGAGAATTCCTGAGCAATCTGAGGCGTGATTAACCTAGGCTCGGGTGGTGCGCGGCGCTCGGCAGATGCACTGGACTCTGCCAAATCATCTCCTCCCATCGTAGTTGCTGCACGTTTGAGTGCTCCCGGGCGAGGAGGTGTCGAGGGTCTGCTGTCATTGTGGCCAAAATCGGAGTGCGTTTGCTGGAGTTGTGGCCGCTGTGAAGGGGAAGAAGGAGTGCTTTGGGCGCTCTGCACGGAGGGGTAGTGGGCAGGCCACTGGCGGTTCATATCTTGGAGTTCCTTTAACGTTTCGATAGTTCTGGAGATTGCGCGACCCAACTTGGTCCGGTTCGAGTTGCTAAAGGCATCAAGCATAAGTATTCTGGCAGGTGATTGGGATCTAGAGAATCTCAACATACTAGAGAAGCTGATGGACATGGCTTGCGACAACTTGTCTTTCATGTTCCACTGCAGCAAAGAGTGTTAGTCCAAATATCCCCCAAGGAAACAACGGCCGCGCTATCAGTTCGAGCCACTTACTTGCAGGATTCCACTCGCCGGGGCGCGTCGGAGTATGCGCGGGAGTCGGTCTGTCCTGTCTCAACTCCGCACGCCAGGCAGAATTCACATCGGCTTCCATGGTGCTGTCGCCCGCGATGCTGCCTCCATACCCCGAGTCGTTGTTCAGCGAAGTCATCAGTGCCGTAGCGCTTTCCGAGGTCGATCCGTTGCCCACAGTCATGTATGCTGGCGGAGGCTGAAAAGGACTTCTCTCCTCTTCCTCGCCAGCGAATCGGGACGAGCCAGCTCTCGAGGAGCCCTCACCGGGGAAATATTCCTGACTCATGACGGCTAAATGCGGCGTTGGGGAGCCATCAAAGGTGTCAAGGTGTTTGTTTGTTGGATGGGCAGATTTCCATGGAAGTGACATTTGACCCCAAAAGGGGTTAGCCCCGACATGTGACCTGTAATTCACTGCTGCCGTAATGCCGCTCCGTTCAAAAGACGAGCTTCGGAGATTCCGACAGTTCATGGATTCGAATGTGAACCTATGTGTTTACTATGCTCCTAGAAATGAAACCCACTGCGTAGAAATATCAACGTTATCCAATCTTCAGAGTAAATGCATAACCCTGAGTATGTACATTATGTACATGTAAGTACACTGTAAGGCGGCTACGGTACCGTGCCGTAATGCGGCGGTCCCACTTGATGTCACTGCCTCTGGGCAAATAGGCCTCGCCGATTCCCCTCTTCTTCCTCACTCCCTCTCCTCCCGATCACCATGAATGTGAGAACCCCGAGCTCTACAATTAGCTATACTCCCACTGACCTAGATTTCAGATTGTTGAGTGGGCCTTCGGCAAGCGCATGACGCCTGCCGAGCGTCTGCGCAAACACCAGCGAGCCCTTGATCGGACACAACGCGAACTAGACCGAGAGCGGACAAAGCTAGAGAACCAGGAGAAGAAGCTGGTGCAGGATATTAAGAAGAGCGCCAAAAATGGCCAGGTTGGAGCTTGCAAGATTCAGGCAAAGGACCTTGTGCGGACGCGGAGGTGCGTGGTCTACGGGCCTGTGATACTCGTGACGACGACTAACGACCTGCGACGGGATAGATATATTCAGAAATTCTACCAGATGCGCACTCAACTGCAGGCCATTTCACTTCGAATCCAGGTAGGCGATAACGTGCGATCGCCATCTCCTCCAGCTGCTTACTACTGTTTACCCCACAGACCGTGCGGAGCAATGAGCAGATGATGCAGTCTATGAAAGGTGCAACTAAACTTCTAGGAGGCATGAACCGACAAATGAACCTTCCCGGACTGCAGCGCATTGCAATGGAATTTGAACGCGAGAACGAGGTTATGGATGAACGACAAGAGATGATGGACGATGCGATCGACGAAGCCACCGGTATGGAAGGGGAGGAGGAGGAAGGGGAAGATATTGTCAAAGAAGTATTGGATGAAATCGGTGTTGATCTGGGCCAGTCGGTTCGTTTTTCACAGCCCAACGCGGCGACACGTATGGATGCTGACTATTCTAAAAACAGCTGGGCGAGACACCCTCGGATATTCAAAAAGCGCCCGCCGAGGACACTCGGGTTGCGCAGGCCATAGGTGGTGGGGGAAACACGGATGATGACGACCTTCAAGCCAGGCTGGATAGCCTTCGGCGATGACGATGGCACGTTTATTTCTTTGCTGTCGTATTCTCCGCTGTTTATGATTAAGATCTGCAAATGGGCTGCTTTATCGGCGCAAGCCTCTTCGATTTAATACTGCCTCGTTTTACTTTAGCGTATTACTCGTCAATTTGGATTCCATTCATAGCTATTGCTGCCTATCTTCAATAATACCCCATTTAGCCTTGGGGAGTGGCGAAGTCCCGGCCAGGAACACTAATCTGCCTTGGCAATGTCCACATCGTCTAAGTAATTACTAAATCGATAAATCAGTTGATAATCATGAAGCTAAAGGTTCACTACTTGTTTTTAGCCCCGATGTATTGGCATGGTCCTTTGCCTCGTTCTGGCTTTGGATACCTGATCACCTCAAGAATCGGGGTTCTATGGGTGATCAATTGATGTGACAAAATATTTAGACACTGCGATCCTACGAAATTTACATGCTACAATTAGTATTTCAAGTTCATATTCATAATTGATGATAAGATTGAACAAGTCCTAAGCTATTATTGGAAAAAATGACGAAAGAACCTCTCCGAATGAGGCCGTCTCCAAACACGATCCACAAATGTCCACTGCAAGAACCAAGGATAACTTTCTGCCAGCTCCCGTAGAGAGGGTCTATTTTTGGGGTTTGGGTCCAACATAGCCCGCAAGACGTCTTTGCAGCCCTGGCTAAGAGTCTCATCAAGTAGCAGTGGGTCATTCATGATTCGTGCCCGCCTCTCGATGACCCTTGGGATTTCGGCTTCAGAACCCACGTTGCCAAATTCCAGTAAGTTACCACGCCCTTCTCGGTGATCATCCCACGGCCAGTAGCCGTGAAGAATCCCAAACACTATGACACCAAACTTCCAGAGGATAACTTGGCGAGTGTCGTGGGTATCAGCAGGACGGCTTTTGAACCAACCTTTGACAGACAGGACTTTGGCTAGCTCGGGTGACATCTGGTGTTCCTGAAAGGGCAAGTATGCACGCTTCTCTGCAAGAAAATCTGACTCCTCCAGTCCGAATTTAACATCTCCCAGATCAATAATCGTAACCTATAATTTGAAAATGTTAGTTTTGAAGTCCAAACTAAAACTCTATACTAAAAGTCACTTACATTTAGCTCTTGGTCAACGACAAAATTGTTGATTGAGAAATCGTTGTGCCAGAGATTCATGTCGGCTAGCTCCAAAATCCCTTGCAAGAGTTGCGAGGCAACTTTACCAGCTTCCAACTCATTTAATAGAGGCTTTTGATCTGATGTTATCAAGTACTTTCCCGTAAAAGGGTGAAAAAAACGAAGGAAGCCTCCATCTGGGAGAGGATGCAGGTTGGGGGCGTAGTCGACGCAAGGCGACATAGCAATCGCTTGAAAACGGTCATGAAGATATATGGAATCTAGCTTAGGGAATCTGTCGCTTGTAGTTAGTAATAGCATAATAAATGCTTCGGTAGGGATATATCGAAGATTCCCTGACTTCTCAAGAACCATAACCATAGGGGGCGAGGAATGTTCTCTCAAAAGGTCGGAAAGCAAAGTGTGATGTTTTTCTACCTTTATAGCAAAGTGTTTCAAAGTAGGTGGATCGACGTTTTGGGTATTTCGCTCGCGTGCAATATAGACGGTACCAAAGGCTATAATTTGTTAGTGTGTTTAATTAAAAAGCAGACAGATAGGGGTATTGGACTTACTTCCTGTACCAGCGAGACCGTACAGCTCCATGCGGTTGACGAGGTCGGTGCATAGATGTTTTGCCATAGTTTCTGAAGTAGTTAAAGTTGGAGCTATTCTATTTAGCAAATTGATATCTTCGTTCTCTTGAAATGGAAGTGCATCGCCTCGGCCACCCTCATACCCATCGAAATCTATGTGGGTGCATCGTGAGATAGGCTGATCTCCTCGGGCATCGAAAGCCCCTTCTAAACGACATCGAAGATTGTTATGAAGATGCGGATACTTTTTGGCTAAATGACTCCCAGGACTTAGTAACTGATTAACAATTACGGGGAAGGACCCTGCCCACTCATCCTCGGATACCATATTCATGCTGGAAGCTTAGTGTTCTGTGACAATTATTGCATGTTGTATTTGTGATAGGAATAACGTTGTAGGAAGTATAGTATGGACCTGATATGCTCCCAATCTAAAGCGTTAAAGGAGGTCATCTTAAATAAGAATTCGAGGGACTAGTCGAGCACAATGACATTAATATGGCTTAAATTATACTTTGAATCACAATTAAAGAAATCAGAACGGACGATGATAATTCTCTCTCAAAGAAAAACGATAAGATACAATGGCTGACTTCGACTTTCACGAAGAACAAGTCTTTGTGAAACAATGGCCCATTTCAGCTTCATGAAATTAACAAAGGAGAAAAAAAATGAGGGAGGAGGGAGAGGGACTCCCAAAAACAAAGCCAAACCAAAAACAAGCCAAAAGGCCGATCGATTATACCAGGATTCACAAGGCAGCCTCATTTGGCCCCCAACCCCGAAGCTTTGTTTTGCACCTAAAATCTGGGACGGGAAGGTCGAACGACCGAGCCGTATGACCGAAATGATCATGCAATCTCAGACAATGTGCCTAACCTCGAACCCCAGTCTAGATCTCAATCGGATCGTAATGGTAGGCAGCTCATGTGCAGGGGTCTTTCACCCAGTGTTCGTATTCGGGGTTTGAACCGATTCTATCATGCGGTAAGACCTGTGTACATGAGTACAGTCTGACTTCTGGAAATCACCGTTTTGAGCCGCACAGCTCGCCCTCGCCCGGGTTCGGGCTAAAAGCTGGGGTTCCTCCACTGTTCGACAGAGCCGCCCTCAGCCGCACTCTTGCCGGCCAATCACTGTGGATTATTTCTGCCCGGTGATTCGCCCAGTGATTCGCCCGGGTGCTTGCTGCTGCAAACCAGACTATGTGAACTATAGAATTGTTATAAAATGTCCAGAATCACTCTCGTCTTCTCGCTCAAATCAACATTGCCTCCGAGCTCCCTGAAAATCTGCTGCCGATTTATGTGCCTTGCGGTGGTCTCATCTCTCCTACTAGAACCATGACCACGTTTCACATCGACAACGAAAGCCCGAAAGATTGTAGCAAAGATATCCATGTTGCTACAGGAATACCAACTCCTCAGGTGTCACCACATATCCAAGGAAATATCCCAATCAACCCTGCAAACGAGCCACAGCAAGCTCAAAATTCAGGAGCGCCTGATTCCACCATCAACGCCGGGGTATATGAAGGGTACCAATTTTTCAAAGCCGACCCTATTTCCGGACAGAAGGCAACATGGACTCGGGTGGAGCGTACCCGCATGCACCTAGACCAGGGTGAATTTTATAAGATGGTCCACAAGCGAGCGAATAAGGTCTCAGCAGCGCAGCAGTATCAAAATCTATCGGACACTCGTCGGGCCCATGTCAATCAGCTGATCCACGAGCAACGTCGAGGTGATCCCTCAAATGAATGGAGCTGTGTCTACGCGAAGGAGCGTGACAGGCCATCCAAGGCCCGCAACGCTCATCGGGACGACTATGAGACTGTCTCCATGGACGTTATCCTTATGAAAAGACCTATGAAGACCAAATCGTACCCGAGAACGCCCATGGGAGATTTGGTGGACCTTGGGGTGCCTTTCCGGCATGATAATAACCGGCCATCGGGTATGATGATGCCTCCAGGTTACCAAGCAACGCAGCCTTTCGTGCCAGGTCAAATCATTGGCCCCGGCTATGTGGTCCAAGGACCTCTGCCACGGCCAGTCTCAGTCACCACTCCCTTTACAAGACTGGACTTGGGACATCCTGCCACAGAAGATCAACTCAGAGGTATGCATAGACACATAGCACCTGAAAAGTAAGTGAATTCTCCAATTACAACACGAGCTTCAGCCCCTCCCCCCTTTCAGCAAGTGCTCATAATTAAATAGCAATGGACAAAACAGGAATATTGACAATGAGTCGAGCTGGTCTGCTGAGGAAGTTACTAGTGAAGATGACGATGACGAGTCTATGATATTTGATCAATTACAATCCGATGTAAGCTCTGACACGGAGCTTCCGGATGACATGGATTGCGAGTGTCAGGAGACACCGCATCAGAATAACCAACCTATTCATGGACAACGCTCCTGCAGCCCGAGTCGCCGTGAGTCTGGCTTAGGGTCCCACTATCGTCGCAAGTCGAAGAGCCGTAATATGGAACGGAAATTGGATAGGTATCACCCCCTACGCCATTACCATATGGATATGATGGCAGCGAAGAATAATTTACCCGTCAAGCGAGCCAGGGGCTCCGGGGTGGGGCTAGACCCTAATAAAATGTGGGAGAAGAAGTATCGAATCCAGAGGATCGATGATGAAGAACTACGAAGTCGTCTGCTTGATTGTGAAGCTCGCATTGAGCAGTGGGAGAGAGCCTTTGAAAGCCAGACTCGAGTACTGCAGAAGACTATCAAAGACTCTCGCCAGCTACAGCGCTGTAGATCCTTCTGGGATTTCTCTTCGATGCGCCACTGCGGATGCGAATGCCCGCAGACCAATGGCATGGGAAATAATGACTAATTCTTAGTGAAGAGCGATCTTTGTATTACTGTGCTTTGTTTTTGATTTTTTTGCTTTTGTCATTCCTTACTATCTCCGCTCAAATTATGATATTGGTCCTTTTGTTCTTGTTTGAAGCCGTTCAACGTTCGGAAAATACGGATTAACTCATAGTGGAACGACGTAATTGTCTACGCAATTTGGGGGTATTATTTAGTGACCATCTCATATATATAGGCTGTTAGGGTGTCGTACCGAATTTAACAAAGCCATAAGGCTTATATATCCAGAATAGATTCGTATTCCAAAGACGGGTATCAATGCTCTTGTACTGATGTTCACACCTATTTATATATACTTGAGCCGCGAAAAGAAAATTACAAACAGTAACCTTGGAAAGCTACCATGAACAACTTGCAGTTGAATGCAGCCTGCTGTATCCCATGCATATCCCCCCTGTCCATGTTTTAAGCTTAAAGTCCGTATTCCATGGATCTTGACATCTGGTTATGTCATATGATGCCTGGTCGCTCAGGCGCACGCCGATCCTCGGGATGCCTGGCTGCCCCTCCATTTCCTTTACCCGCCCAACTCAACTCTCTCTTCTTCAACTCATCTCCTCCCCAGCTTCTTCTTTTCAATTTCCAAATACCCCCATCACAAATAATTCATCATGCCTCGCCAATTCTTCGTCGGTGGTAACTTCAAGATGTATGTTACCTTATTTCCCTACTGCCCCGCGTTCAACGCATTGCCCCTCCTTACCTACACCCCGAACGCGTTCTCCAGCCCCCAAGACAGTGCAATTGACCAGTACCCAGGAACGGTGTTGTCCAGAGCATCACCGACATCGTGAAGAACCTCAACTCCGCCAAACTCGACTCCAACACTGAGGTTGTCATCTCTCCTCCCGCCCTGTACCTCACCCTCACCCGCAGCTTGGCCGACCCCAAGATTGGTGTTGCTGCCCAGAATGTCTTCGACAAGCCCAACGGTGCTTTCACCGGTGAGATCAGCGTCGAGCAGCTCAAGGACACCAACATCGACTGGGCTGTCATTGGTCACAGCGAGCGCCGTGTTATCCTGAAGGAGTCCGACGAGGTATGTATTCTTCAATACACCGGCGGCCCGAAGCGGCAGCCCGAGTCGGGACTGCATGATGCTAACACTCAAACAACAGTTCATTGCCCGCAAGACCAAGGCCGCTGTTGACGGTGGTGTCTCTGTTATCTTCTGCATCGGCGAGACTCTCGAGGTACGTCATTTCCTCTTCGCTCGGTTACCCGTTTTTCGTTCCGGGTCCCGGTGTGGGTCATCGGGATGGGACCTGCATGAAGAACCCTCCGCTAACACCCGATTTCTTTGTCATAACAATAGGAGCGTGAGGCCAACAAGACCATTGAGGTCGTCACCCGCCAGCTCAACGCTGTCGCTAAGGAGCTGAGCAAGGAGCAGTGGGCCAAGGTTGTCATCGCCTACGAGCCCGTCTGGTAAGAACCCATTCCTTTCAAATACCTTCTATCTGATATAGTTGTTGACCTTTATTCTAGGGCCATTGGCACTGGCAAGGTCGCTACCACCGAGCAGGCTCAGGAGGTCCACGCCGCTATTCGCAAGTGGCTCGCTGAGGCCATCTCCCCCCAGGCTGCTGATGATGTCCGTATCATCTACGGTGGCTCCGTCAGCGAGAAGAACTGCCGTGAGCTCGCTACCCAGCCCGATGTCGACGGCTTCCTTGTTGGCGGTGCCAGCTTGAAGCCAGCTTGTAAGTTGCAGTTCAGTGGTTCGAGACAGTCTATATCCGATACTAATTCCACCTGCAGTCGTCGACATTATCAACGCCCGCATCTAAGCGGTTTATTCGAAACCATAATACCAGATAGTTGGCTAAAATCTTTGAACGTGATATGTTGTCATGAGAATATATGTACATTGTTGAACCGCGAGTATTTCCGGTTTGCGGTATATTAACAAACATCCAATAAGTAAAGTATACCGTAGACGTTGGCGAACCAATTTCTAGACGCAGTGAGATACGCATCCAAATATTCAAATAATAATAGGGTGTCAATATAAGCACTTCTGCTCGTCCATCTATCATGATGAATACATCACTGAAACCCCAACCCCGCGCCAGTATGAAGGAGCGCCACCACTCTGTATCGACCCACTCCCCGAGGCGGCGGAGGATACATTCGATGACAGCGAGAACGATCCCGGGCCCAGCCCGACACCCGCACTCACCAGAAGCTCTTTGACTCGGCCTTCCCACAGTAAACGTACATTCCAGGACTGGTCGATGCGAAGCTTGATCACGGAGTCACTGGCCTCGCTGTCATCACTCTCTGAGCTCACAGCGGACTCGGAATGAACCGGGTCGGAGAGGAGTGGAGAGGTTGGCGGGGAACCGGGCAGTGAGGCGGAGAAATCGTGCAGACGCATTTTGCGACGAGCCCATTCAAGGTCGTCATCTGCGGAGGTGAATTTCTTAGGCTTGCGCCAAAGTTCCAGACCAGCGACCATCTCGCTTTCCCAGCTATACACATTGAAGCCGAATCGAGAGCTAAGAGCGAGATTTGGCGAGGCGCGGAGGGAATATGTCGTGGACAAGGAACCGGTGATGGGTGTAAGGGTAAGTGTCAATGTATATGGGAATGTGGATATAGGCGCGGGTGTACTGGATGACGATGAAGGCGAGGGTGTTTCGGTCGCTGCGGGAAGGGTGCTGAACCGTAGCCCTGTTGACATTCCAATGAGAGAGGATACCGGCGAGTAGTACGCCTCTGCACCAGCAGAAAGAAGTGATAATGGAGGAGGGGCATCGTTGGGAGTGTAGCGAGGATCAAGGCCAAAATTCCAGAGGCCGCGCCATCCGAAGAGAACGTTATCTGTGCTGAAGAGATATTCATTGCAGTATTTGCCCGTATCGTGGGACAATTGAGCTAGCATTGATGCTTGCGGCGCGGACTTTGATAGTGGCGTCCCCTGGGTCGAGCAGACAGCGAGAGATAGTTGCATGGTTGGAGACATTCTGCGCAGGAATAGAGCATATAGCGTAGTTGGTGAAGGCAGTTGCAAAGAAGCATGCAGGAGAGTTGCCTTTCGCTGTGCGGCCTCTTCTGCTGTTTGACCATCGATCTTGCGCGAGGGAGATCCTGATACAGATCCATTCTTGAGGCCGGGAATGCTAACTTTCTCTAGGAGTGTGTTCCAACCCCATGTTTGCACAGGGGCGACTGGCGCATATACCTGGCGATAACCTGGGGAGATCTTTCGAAGAGGAACCAATGCGCTCCGGCTGGCAGTGTTGTGAAGGGGAACGGTGCTGAAGAGGTATGAGACGGATCCATCGAGCATGCCCCCCGTACCTAGGGTGTAACTGGTCGCGAAATGCGGAGTTGAGAGCGAGGAAGCACGGAAACGTAGTCGCTCCGGCGTAGAAAAGTCCAAAATCGCTGCGATGGACACATTAGAATCAAGCGCTTCGCGCATCCCTGAAGTCGAGCCACTTACATTGCGTCGTGGTGGTCAGCGACAAATAAGAGTTGTCGCGGTTCCAGTGGGTGGCCTCCGCGAAGGCGAGCTGGATGTAATCCATAAAATCCAGCATTGTGCCTCGTCGGCCCTTGGGTCGTCGCAATCGCAGAATGAAGTCCAAAAAGGCGCGTTGTAATGGCTGCAGCTGGTTGCCCTATCGGGGCTAGTGGGGTCGGATAAGCGTGACACGTGACTGTTGATACGGTTATCAGCGAAAAAACCCATTTTGAATGCCACACCCAGGCCCTCCGCTTGTCTACAAACCACCATTTAATTTCACCATTTCACAATGCCTCGTTCAAAGCGTGCGCGCGTCGTCCACGAGTCAAAGACGGCCAAGAAGGACCACAAGGAGCAGACCCGCCGTCTGTACGCCAACATTCGGGAATGTGTGGAGGAATATGATCATCTTTTCCTCTTTGCGGTGGACAACATGCGCAACACCTACCTGAAGGATGTGCGTTCTGAGTTTTCTGACAGCCGGTATGTGTTTTAGACTACGGCAGAACTTGTTCGGTTTCTTTTTTTGGCCAACGGCGAAAGGACCCGGTGATGTCTGTCAATTTGTCCCGTGCAGTTTACTAACATGATATCTCTAGTCTTTTCTTCGGCAAGACCAAGGTCATGGCCAAGGCTCTGGGAAACAACCCCGAGACCGAGGCTGCGCCCAACCTGCATAAGCTCACTCCATACCTCACCGGCGCTGTCGGTCTTCTGTTCACCTCCCGCCCCGCCGAGTCCGTCACCGAATATTTCGAGAACTTCCGTCCCTCTGATTTTGCCCGTGCCGGCACTGAGGCTACCCGCTCTTTCTCTATTCCCAACGGCCTGGTTTATGCACGGGCCGGCGAGATTCCCAATCATGATGACGAGCCCATTAGCCACACCATTGAGCCTGCGCTGCGCAAGCTCGGTGTCCCTACCCGTTTGGTCAAGGGCAAGGTTATGCTCGAGCTGACTGATGGCCAGGAGGCCTTCCAAGTGTGCCGCGAGGGTGACACTTTGGACTCTCGCCAGACTACCCTCATGAAAATGTTCGGTGTCACTTCCTCCGAATTCAAGGTTGACCTGAAGGCGCAGTGGGACCGCGACACCAATGAGGTGAAGATCCTCGAGCAGGGTGAAATGGAGGTGGATGCATAGATGTCGATAATTTCTGTCTATTCGTGTCTGTCTTCTTCGGCCTCTTTGGTGGCCGACTAAAAAAGATCCTCTATGGGCATCTAACGGAGTTTTTGGGTTGGCGCTTTCCTTCTCCTTTGAAATATATTGAATATCTCTTTCTACACAAATTTCCCCTGGAAGATTGTGCTTTCTTCCGATTGATGTGCCTATGACTATGGATACCAAATTGGATAAAAATCTCTATGCAATGCTTTTTGCATCCCAACGTATAGAATCTCGGATTCATTGTCTTCACTTTTCAACTACCTAGCAAGGTGCCTGCTTTTCAGTCATTGCAATGGACCTTACCTGGTCTTACCTGAGCTTCCAGTAAAATCCGCCATTTGAAGAATAACTGTCTCGACTAAAATACATATACTTACCCCTGCAAAGGCACGAAGTCGCAACTGGGCCAAAAAAAAACTGGAACACAAGTAAAGAAATGAAGTCCCGAGGAACCAGAAATAAACAAAGGAAACGGAAAATACAGAAACACTCCGTGAGACCCCTCAAGGGGCGAGGGCCGGCTCCTGCTAATATATGTGCGCTTCGGAGTGAGGAAAGGGAGAGCCCTGATAATCAACGTGAGGGCATAGACAAATTCCTTTGTGGGCTGGGAACTTTGGATATCCTGCGCTAAACATCTTGAACCCATTTCCCATTGCATTGTTTTAGTTCTCGTCTTACCCCATTGACCTTGCGAAGAAAGGGACGCGCGACGGAGAAATCGGGGATACCCACCAGCATACCGGGGCTGAGAAGGGGAGGAGGGTAGATTCCATGGGAAATCAAGAAAATGGCGGTTTTAATCGTATCGTCTCCTAGAGCGCGGGTCGTCACGCTCATCATCCTCACGGTGTCGCTTCCGTCCGTAGTCCTCTCGGCCGCCATACCTGTCACGGTCACGATCGCGGTCACGGTCGCGGTAGCGGTCTCCATTGCGGTCTGACATACGGTCCCGGTCCCTGTAGCGGTCACCATCACGGCGGTCGTCGCGTTCACGACGGTCAGAGTAGCTGTCTCGGGGCCTGACAGGCTCTCGGTTGCTGCCGGTTGCACCACGGTCGAATCGATCTCCACCACCATGACCGCCTCTGAACCCACCACCACGTCCACCGCCGGGGCCGGAAGGGGCATTTGGAGGGGGTTGTCCAGAGAATCCATTGCGGCCTCCTTGATAACCAATTCCGCCGCGAGGTCCAAATCGATCGCCGCGGTCACCGCGGTCACCGCGGAAGCCTCCTCCACGGAAGCCTCTGCCACCAAAGCCACCACGGAATCCACCACCAAAGCCACCAGGTCCGGACGGAGCATTGAACCCCATGGGCCGTGGAGGCATGGCCTTGGTGTATCCACGTCCTCCGAGACCTCCACCAAAGCGACGAGGCTTCCAGCCTTTGGTTGTACGGCCACGCTCCACGTCCACTAGGACTCGTCGATCCTTGATTCGGATTCCATCTGTTTCCTTGTAGGCCGCTGATGACGTGGGTGAACTGCGTTAGCATTGGGTTCTCTTACCACAGACTGGAAAATTTATGCTGCAAGTGCAGGTAGAGTAGATCTGATAGTGATACCTTTCATGTCTTTTTCGCGCTCGTATACGACGAATGCATAGCCCTTGGCGGGCCGTTTCGCTGCCATTGGCGAGACCGTGTCTTTCACTATGCGAATCTAGAAGTAGATGGTTAGTGATCGCAAATTGAATTGTATGTGGTTGGGAGTATTCACTCGTTCAATGGGGCCAAAACGGCCAAATTCTCGCTCCAAATCTGCTTCTTTGACTTCGAAACTGAGTCGTGCAATGAAGAGAGTCCTATACGGGTCGCCTCGAGCTTGTGGGTCATTCTCGGGGTTGTCTATCGAATAGAGATACTGATTAGCATGCGAATAAAAGATGAGCGAGGGAAGTATTAGCTGCACATACAGTTCTTCAGGCCTTCAGTCAGCTGATTGGCTAAACGCTCCCGTTTCTCCAGCTTCTGGCGCCACTTGCGCTGAATCCAGCATTCCGTAGCATTGTAAGGTGCTTCCTCTTCGAACTTCTTGGCCTCCGGAAGGTACTGGGCCACGCCGGAAATGGTGCTTTTCGGGCAATCTTCTGGCGCGCGATCGGTCGGAGGGAGAAATCGAAGAGGCGGCCGCGGCTGGAACAGAGCCAGCAGTGGCGGGGGTAGTTTGTCCGTCATCTGGAGATGCGACTCGTCGATCTCGATGTGATGTGAGGATGGAGGCTGGAACCTGGCAAAGGCGTCAGGAGGGTCGCGTTCTGTGGTAGCAAGGGAGTTATGCGCTGCAGACGCTGTAGCCGGGGCTGGCGCGCATTCACCGCCCCACGTGATCTCTGAAAATGTCCGGGCAGCTGCCTCGGGGAGTGGGCGAATTTCGCGACTCTCGTTGTTTGAACAAGAACATCACGATCGCAGCAATGCCGGTGAAAGGACTCAAGACGGTCACCTCAGCCAGGGTAAGTGTGTGGATGAAGAGAGGAGTGTCAAACCAAAGGCTTCGTTGAGTGTGTGCTAACTTCAGTGTCTTCAGAATGGCGTCGGCGCTTTCATCTTGCAGTGCAAGCGCCTTGACTTTCACTACTGCAACTTTGGCGGAAGCTCCCGGGGTATGCTGTAAGTGACCTATTCACTCTTTTTGGAACAACAATGGGCTTTATGAATTTTGGGGCTGACGAGAGGAAACAACACCATAGTGCTTTCCTGACCAAGGACCTCGCTGCCTTTGCCCGTGAACACCCCCAGATCGAAATCCGCGTCTCTCCACGACCGGCTAAGCACCCCGTCATCAAGGGTCACTACGTCAATGGCCAGGAGAAGGCTATCTGCGTGCGAAACCTCGAGCCCAGTGACATCATGAAGAAGACCACGATCCTCAAGGAGGCCAGCGGAGACAAGTTGAAGCGAACCAAGAAGCCAGTGACGAGTCTGAACGAGAGTGTGCGTGGTATTTGGTCGCCTTACCACGGTGATCTGCGTGGTGTATGAATTACTTAGCAGGGCGTTTTTCGTGGTCTTCATCTCCGGCGGTGGTGTATGTGGTCATCCAGGCTACGGGACCCATGCCATTGCCTTCTACTACTGTATTATTGAACCAGATCCGGTTTCCTCCTTTGTTCATCTGTTACCTCTTTGCTACTTTTGGTGATTGAACACCTGTTTTTTTTGCATCGCAAAGCCAGTTACTATACCAAGTGAGATCTATCTCAAATCTACCACCATTTGACGGTCAAATCCAGCCCCTGGACTTTTTTTTCAGATGAATATGACAAATTGAAATATGAGATTGATTTCTCAACCGCCAAACCTCGGGACCATCAACAACAAAATGCAATTAGAAATGCGGTGACCTCGAAGCGCTTGTTTCAGGTAAGCTACTCTTGAGTAGCCACCAAACGATATGGTATAGCATGACAGTCCCGAGTCAACGGTCTGGCATGGTTAATACTCAATCGACTGCCGTTTCTGCTGTCAAGGCTGCCCAATTTGAAACGGACTGGCTCGACCCTGTAGATCATCGACATCCCGGGCGAGCGGCCGCAGCACTAGTGGATTAGAAGTAAATGAGCCGGTTGTTTTAAAGTGCGACCTTCCAGTTGCAGATCTCGGAGGAACTACCGAATGACGCTAATTATCCATTCATCACTCCTTCTTACAAGCAGTGTCTCGGACTTGTTGTTCTGACTCGTGCGAAATACCGAACATATCCCGATATTGGATGAAGGGGATTGGGCCCCTTCCGCTAGAGTACAATGATCATAGTAAGCGTTTAATGGAAGAAGCTATAAATTAGATGGATTCTCAATAAAATTCAAAGGTATAAAAACAAACTAAGAGTGAGCCCTGAATCAGCCACTTGCTCCATTCCCGCCACAATGCCTTCTTCTGTTCAGGTCGCTACTGTTCTCGCTGCTCTGGTCCTCGGCTCTGTTGAGGCTGCCATGGGCCCTGCCTTTAGCACTGGCCCTGTCTCGGACAACTCTTGGATTCGCGAGGCCATCTCTACTTTGGTTCTTCCCCAGGCTCCAAGCGATAACTCGGGAGATGCTTCCCTTTGGGTTGGAATGGGCACCTCAAATGGCGACTTGATCCAGTCTATCGCCGAAAACTGGCAGTCCGATTCCTGGAGTGTTTATGCTTACACCCTTACTAGCACTGGAGGTTTGTTTTGCAGCTACACTCTCTCTACTAAGACTAATCACTTGTATAGCTAACTCTCAGTTGCCCATCGTTGGAACTTCCTCCGATGCTACACCTGGTCAGCGGGTGACCATGCACTGTATGACGATAGAGAAGAACGACATATCATAATCACGCCAGCTAACAAATTTCTACAGACAAGTTTGACGACGCAAGCGGAAACTACACACAGACTGTTCAGGTCAACAACCAGACAGTATCCACTTTGTCCACCAGCGACGGCCATGCCCAGGGCTGGGGCAGCTCTGTTGAGTGTGCTGAAGAGAACTGCGGCACCGTCGGCGCTCATAGTAAGTTCAACGAGCGGAGAACCCTATCTTATAATTCTTGCTCATACATATTTCTAGCTTGGATCAACACCAAGATCACCCTCGACACTGCGGACCCCGACTACATCAACACTGTGGCCAAGGGCGAAGGGGTCACTGGAGATATGAAGACCAGTGATGGCGGCAAGACCTGGACTGTCAGCCGGATCGACATTCCCAAGTTTAGCTTCTAGAGGATGATATTCTATTTGAAATGCACAAATTGAGGGCCTGAGAAGCTCTATTCCCTCCTAAGATTTTCAGCTTGTATCTGTAATCATGTGCACTACCTGTCTTTATAGATGCGTAGCTGGGGGGCTTCCTAAATTTGATCTCAAATTCGTTAAAAAAATGATGTAACAGTCCTCTAACTCATTCGGATCTGGCACCGGTGTCTTTGATAGCAGGAGTAACTGAAAAATCTCTGCTTGATGATATACATGGAGGTAATAAATTCAAAACTCTATCTGGTTTATGAGATGGAAACACACAATGTCTGAAGCCTCGAGTGCGACAAAATTAAGATGTAATAGACATCAGGATTCAGGATCTATGAACATTTACTAGGCTGCACTAGACCGGCACTCCGAATAAGGGAATTGCAAGAGATACTTGATACTTACGAGCTGTCGTTTGGCTGAAGCAACTCGACCGATTATTATTTCCAACGTATGAAAAAAATCGAATATACAAGAAGCTAAGGAATGAATATAGCAGAAAGAACCAAAAACCGAACGCCATCCATTTCCATGCAGATTGGGTATCGACGAGAGAGAGAGAGACAGAGAGAAAGGAAATTTGGAACATGGCAACCGGGAAAACACCAATATGCAAGAGAGGGATGCAGAGCATCGTGATAGAGATTTAAAGGTAGAGATGAACCATTGAAGTCGGTGCACTGACAGCCTCGCCGCAGCCGACAACCTGACACTTCGAGAATGGTGTCGTCTTTTGAGAACCTTGTGCTTTCTTGGCTTTTGACTTGGATCGATTCTCAGAGCATTCTCCACAGTAGACCTGGAAAAATGCGTCAATACAAATCTTGGCTGGGGAACACGGGGCCAACAAACATGTCCACATTTCTTTGCAACCCAGATCTCTTGCCTCTTGCCTTCTCCGGTGCCTAGTTCACAGTAGCAGTTGGGGCAAACAGCAACGTCATCGTCGCCAAGTGTGCGAGTGAAGCCTTCCGGCGCCGGACTAGGGGGTTTATATGCATCCCGTCGACTGGGAGATTCTTGATGCGATGACGATCCCATAGAGAATGAGGGCATGGCGTAGTTGAGGTGGTCTAATTCATCGAACCCCCCAGCAGGTCCGAATTCCGAGCCAATGAGCATTGATTCTTCTTGGGGTCCACTCCCGGGTAGTATATTTCGTCCGAACAGTCTGTGGACCGAAAACAGGGGTGGAAATATGCTGGTATCGTCGGTCCGACGTCTGGGAATAAGCGGAGGGAAGGTCGGGAGCATGGATATAGAGTCCAACCTCCTGGAGGGAAGGGGCTGATGGCGGGTTGTGGATCCGACGAACTGGACTTCTGGGCTACTGGATAACGCCTCAGTGGGATTGTGTGAGTGTTCTTCTTCATCGTTTTCAAGATCAACTATATCCTCCAAGATATTCCTCCCGAATCGCGGAGGTCTCCCGGAGTTTGAACCTCGGCTTTCTGATCCACGAGGGGGCACGCGCTGTGGAGGGGTTTCTGGCTCATGTGTAAGGTCGATGACGGCTTCTTCTTGCGCTGGTCCTTGGGCGGGACTCCGGAGGTCATATCCATCGCGAGAGGTTCTGATGTGTGGCAACCGCGAAGGGCGAGTAATGGTGATTTCAGGCTGGGAATGGATGTGGCTGCGCCAGGATCGCGATGACCCTTGGCTAGGTTCGCGTGACATTTGCTGATGTGTTCGCTATGAGTAGAAAACGAGTTACCAAGTTAGAATATGGCTTTCTTTATCAGTTGCCCCGCGCCTTCTTGGCTCACCTTGGACCTGGCGCCCACAACCTGGACGCCAGTCTCGTCATTCATATCAACCTTGGCGTTTACAATCTGGTAAAAGGGGCCAGGGAATATAAAAGGAAGGGTGGAATGACGATGAGAGACCAAAGGAGGACATTTGAGAATGAGCTGCCGTCGTCACCAGTCCGAGTCCAGGGCGGTAATGTTCTGCAGCCTCCCAAAAGGCGGAGACCTGCGAGGCGGTGAAACAAATCCTCACGTGCGGTGCGGTAACAACGTCGAGCTGGAAGGAAGTCACTGAATAGTGAGTAGAAGCATTGGGATGTACCGACACTAGTATAGCCTGAGTATCCACTGGCACCACTAGCATCACTGATACGAGAGAAGAAAGGAGTAATGCTATTTCTTGCATTGAGAGCTGTTGTGAACGCAACAAAGACCTTTGAAACTAAGATATCCAGCTCTAGAATTACACGTTTTTAAAGAAATTATCATGACTGTGCGAGCACTGTAACTGCGCCTCCTTCGTCCAATGCCACAATACTCTGGGCCGCGGATCCCCAAGCCACGGCCACTGCGGGGACTGCACTGCGCAAGGGCTCCGACCAAGCCTTTGAAGACTTTGTGAACTGCTGAACAGTCAATCCACTCGGGCCACCGGTCAACAGGAACTGTCCACTGTAGTCCCAGGAGATTGAGTTGACCTGGCTGCCAGTGTCCAGCACCTTGGCTTCTTTGGAAGTGCGCAGGTCCCAGATGGAGACGGTAGTAGATTGCGCAGCCACCGCCGCCAGGAAGGTACCATTCTCGGAAAAGAAGAGGCACTTGACTGGGCCGGACATGGCGTAGTCAGCAGCAGCGGCACCGGTCTTGACATCGAAGATCTTGATCTGGCCATCGGAAGCACCAGCCGCGAGGAGGTGACCATCGGGGTGGAATTGAACAGACAACAAAGCTGGGAAATGCTTGTTTAGTTTTAAGTCTAACAGACATAGGGGATTGGGATAAGACTTACCCGCATCACTGAAAATCTGGGTGATGACGGAATTGGAAGACAAATCGTAGAGCACGTAGCTCTTATCTACACCAACAGAGGCAATGATATCCCCGGTGGGGTGAACCGCAATGGCTGTCACTTCACCGGCATGGGATGCGAAGCTCGCGACTTCATTTCCGTTATCGAATACCTTCACCGAGCCGGTAGAAGAAGCAACAACGGCTTTGTCTCCGGCCCATGTGGCACTAGTAACCGGACCATCTGCCTTCAAAGTCTGCAACACATTCTTTTGGGTGAGGGAGTAGACACCGACGACTCCCTCGGCGCCACCAACAAGGGCTAGTTCTCCGGTGGAGTTCACAGATAGGGCACGGCCACCGGGGTACAGAGGCTTAGACGCCTTCGTGGGCTTGTAAGCGGAGATAGCGTCGCTGGTAGCCCAACCCTCAGGAACAGGACGCTTGCGGCGGGTCTTGGAGAGACTGCGAAGAGAATCATGTTAGCCAGACTCCATACAACTGCGAAACCATTATCAACATACGTAGCCTGTGTGTTTTCAACCCGCTCCAAGACGGCCTGAGGAAGGCCGGCAGAGTCAACCTGCATAGCTTCGCCGCTTCCTGCAGAGCGAGTAGCACCAACGGTGACCTTGGACAGGGCATCGCGGGATTCGTCTCTCTCCTGCGTCAGCCGCGCGATCACCCGCACGGCAGCATCGTGCTGGTAAAGCGCCGCGCTGAGCTCACGCCGTGTCTGTGCCAAGTTCTGCTGCAGGGTATATGTTTCGAGAGCGAGCGCATCCCATTCCTCCTGGAAAACGCTGAGAAGGGACGGAATGGAGGTGAGAGTGGGAGGTCGGGGCCGAACGACGCGCTGCGACTTGATTTCGATGAGTTCGTCGGAGGTGAGCTCTTCGCCGTTCACGGGGTCCTTGCCATGCTCGGAGACGTATGCTTCGATCAGACGCTTCTCAAAAACACTGCCTATAAAGGAGTCAGACGGATGCTAATTGCGTAATATAGACATGGAAAAGACCTACCACTCTTGGGGGAAAGGACAGGCACCTGAGGTGCCTCTCCAGAGACTGCGAAGAGATGATTTTTAGCAACCGGGTCGTCAGACAGAGCGCAATCCTCAATTCGCCGACGGGCACTTACTTGCACAGAGCATGATTAATTGGGGTGGGTTGGAGGGTGGATGGATGGAGAGGTCTTCACGCGCGCCGAGTGCGCTCCTTTGGACTTTTCGATGTCACCCGTTCCGGTTTAGCGTGGCCAGAGCTCTGTTCGCGGCGCTTGTGCGGCTGCTTCAACTTGTGCTTCTGCTCTCCCTCGATTCGACTATTTGACAACTCGATTTCGCTCTCGAGGAATGGATCAATCTTGAATTTCTCCATGGCTGGGTCTCGATGATCCGCTACCATCACTCGCTTCGAGACTACAGCGTGAACACGAATTGACCTCATCCACCTCACAGAGCGTCGCGCAACCATGTCGAAGAACCCAAAGCTTGCCTACGGTACGCCGTGACCCCATTATAACTGTGAGCCGCGCTCATTCCCATCCCAGAGGTGAACGAGCCTGCTTTCCTCCAGAAGCTCCGGGGCCATTACGGAAGTAGTTCCGGTCGCCTGGAGCGACCCGCCGCGCGACCTCGCAAAGCCAAAGACAGCAAGGACGAAGACGAGGACGAACCGGTCTACGTTGACGAAGAGAGCAATGAGGTGATATCCAAGGAGGAATACAAAGCTCTGGTCCAGGGTGATGAGCCAAAGGAAAATGGCGACGACCAATCGACCAAGGACTCCTCCACGGCCGAGAACCAGGGCGAGCCCAAGTCTCAATCTGAATCTACAGGCACCAAACAAAGTAACTTGACTGAGATTGGTGGTCAAAAAAAGCGAAAGCAAGTCAAGGTGGTGGGCGAGGACAATCCGGAGCCCGAAGAGATACAGCACAAGGCTCCAGCTGCCCGGAAATCGAAGAAGGGGAAGAAGATCAAGCTTTCCTTTGACGAAGAGTAACTGCCTTGGGAGATCTTCCAGCAGTAAATGCGGGGTGAAAGCACTCATCCTGACTTGGAAGTCATGATGAATCACGATGAGTCAAAAGTGATTCTGGCGTACAGCCTCGAAGTGTAGTAAAGTACCCCATAAAAAGAAAAACAAAAGTCAAATAAAAATCAGATAAAAATATTTTTAAATCAAGAATGACATAAATTATCAAATTCAGTTGGCTCCAACCAAAGAGATTCCTCTGAAGTAATCCACTGTCGATTGTCGCATTTCGACAGGGCGAGAGGCGGCGGCCGGGGGCGTCTTGGAATATTCTCCATTTCTCAGCAACTTTTTTTTCCTCCGACGACCAGTCGACTTCCCCCACCACATTCTCCTTTGCTGAATTCGCTGAACCCCCGGGCAGGCTCAGCACTCGTCAAAATGCCCGTGGTTAACGTCGACGATCTTGTTCGCCTCCAGCGGAAGCCTGAGGACATTCGAAATGTGAGCTTCTGCCCCTCCATCCCACTGTGATGTCAGTGCCTCCGATATGATATACTAACTCGCGTGCCCAGATTTGCATTTTAGCCCACGTCGTAGGTCGACAAATCAAACCCAATTTTCTTATTTGGAATCAACGTTGGTTTCTGATGCCTTCTCGTTTTTCTTAATTTTAGGACCATGGCAAGACCTCGTTGACAGACAGTCTCATTGCCACAAATGGAATCATCTCGCCCAAGCTGGCGGGTAAGATTCGCTACTTGGACTCTCGGCCAGACGAGCAGCTCCGAGGAATCACCATGGAATCTTCGGCCATCTCTCTGTTCTTCTCTATGCTGCGTCGCCCCGGCCCAGAGTCTGCGCCTGTACCGAAGGAGTACCTGATTAATCTGATCGACTCACCGGGTCATATCGATTTCAGCAGTGAAGTCTCTACGGCATCGCGACTGTGTGATGGAGCTGTTGTTCTCGTTGATGCCGTCGAGGGAGTATGCAGTCAAACTGTTACAGTGTTGCGACAGACCTGGGTCGAACAGCTGAAGCCCATCCTTGTTATTAACAAGATGGATCGGCTGGTGACAGAACTCATGATGAGCCCAAGCGAAGCCTACTCGCATCTCAGCAGACTCTTGGAACAGGTCAATTCCGTCATTGGTAGTTTTTACCAGGGTGAGCGCATGGAAGAGGACCTGCAATGGAGAGAGCGCATGGAAGAACGTGCCAACGCCTCATCTGCCAAGGATAAATCCAAATCAAAAATCGTGGATGATGAGTCTACCCAGAGTGTGACTGAGGTAACCGAGTTTGAGGAGCGTGATGATGAAGATCTCTACTTTGCCCCCGAGAAGAACAATGTCATTTTCTGCAGTGCGGTTGATGGCTGGGCTTTCACAATTAGACAGTTTGCTGCGATTTACGAAAAGAAACTTGGAATCAAACGCACTGTCCTGGAGAAGGTCCTATGGGGCGACTATTATTTAGACCCGAAGACCAAGCGTGTTCTGGGCCAAAAACACCTGAAAGGTAGGCCGCTGAAGCCTATGTTCGTGCAACTGGTTCTCGACAGTATCTGGGCCGCATACCAAGCGACAACAGGTGGCGGTAAAGGCAAAGGGTATGTGAGCATCAAACAGAAGTGATATTTTGGCACTAACTCGCCGCCAGTGATCCGATTTTGCTTGAAAAGATCACCAAATCCTTGAATGTTTCTATCCCACCGTACGTACTTCGTTCTCGGGACCCGAAGAATATCATGACCACTTTGTTTTCACAGTGGCTGCCACTATCAACGGCTGTTCTCGTGTCTGTGATTGAATACCTTCCGAGCCCCCCTGCTGCACAAGCTGCCCGGCTTCCAGATATGATTGAATCATCTCCTGGATCAAAATTTGTATCGGAAGAGATCAAACAGGCCATGATCAAATTCAAAACGGAACCCAAGGAGCCTGTTGTTGCGTACGTTAGCAAGATGGCTGCTATCCCGGAGAGCGAACTGTCCTCGAGCAAGAAGCGCAGTGGTGCGACCATGACGGCAGATGAGGCCCGAGAAATTGCTCGTCGCAAGAGAGAAGAGATTGCGAAAATGCAAGCCGAAGCGAACGCAGGACAAGGTGACGAATTCACCCGAATGCACTCGGCCTTTGAGAGCGCCACCCTAATTAGGGAATCCGAGGAGCCCGAGGAGCCCGAAGAAACAGAAGATCCTGAACATCTTATTGGATTTGCGCGTCTGTTCTCGGGAACTTTGTCTGTCGGAGATGAGATCTATGTACTGCCCCCAAAGTTCTCACCCGCGAGCCCACATGAGAATCCTGAGCCGAGGAAGGTCACAGTCACCGACCTGTACCTGCTCATGGGCAGAAGTCTCGAACCCCTCAAGTCTGTTCCAGCGGGTGTTGTATTTGGAATTGGCGGTCTTGCTGGCTACGTGCTCAAAACAGGTACACTTTGCAGTCAGGTTGAGGGAAGTATCAATTTGGCTGGCGTTTCGCTGAACACACCACCCATTGTTCGCGTCGCACTTGAGCCAGCAAATCCCGCAGATCTGAGCAAGATGGTTACTGGTCTGCGTCTACTTGAGCAGAGCGACCCCTGCGCAGAGTACGAAGTACTTCCTAGTGGTGAGCATGTCATCCTCACCGCAGGTGAATTGCATTTAGAACGCTGTGTCAAGGATCTCATCGAGCGTTTTGCCCGCTGTGAAATCCAAACAGGTGAAGCCATTGTCCCCTACCGGGAAACAATCGTGGAAGCTCCAGAAATGGCAGCTCCAAAGGATCCTGAAATGGGTCGTGGAGGCGTCTGCATGATATCCGGCTCCAAGCAAATGACTATCAGATTGCGAGTCGTGCCACTGGCCGAAGCCGTGACAGACTTCCTCAGCAAACAAGTTGGTACTATCAAGAAGCTACAGTCTGACAAGCGGTCAGCTGTTGAAGGAGCAATTGAGAATGGTCAACCTGTTGAAGGGACGACGATTACTGACGCCGCTGGCGAGGCCCGTGAGGGTAACATTCTATCCTTGAAGGAATTCCGATCGGAGTTGGAGAAGATATATAAGGAAGCAGGCGAGAGCGAAAAGCTCGGGAAAGACCTTGTTGACAAGATTATTTCCTTTGGCCCTCGGAGAGTGGGACCTAACATCCTTATCGATGCTACTGCAGTCAATACCTGCGATAAATTGTGAGTTAACTCTACAGAACCACTCATTCCCTGAAAACCACTAACATCACTTTTTAGCCTTGTTGATGAACCTAAACAAAACACGAACGTAGCTAATGACCTGCAAGCTCACGTGGTTCGCGATCTCTGCGACAAGATCGCGTACTCTTTCCAGCTGGCAACGGGCCAAGGACCGCTCTGCCAGGAGCCAATGCAAGGTGTCGCTGTGTTCCTGGAAGACATTTCAGTACAAGCCAGTTCAAACGATGAGCTCGACATGGGTCGTCTAACCGGCGACGCAATCCGACTGGTTCGTGAGGGTATCACACAGGGATTCCTTGACTGGAGCCCGCGGATTATGCTTGCAATGTATAGTTGTGAGATCCAAGCAACAAGTAAGTTCCTCCACCTCTCTTTTCCATATTTTAACTGCTAACACAAGTACTCTTAAAACAGCCGAAGTGTTGGGTCGTGTCTACGGTGTTATCACTCGTCGTCGTGGCCGTATCATTTCCGAAGTCATGAAAGAAGGAACACCCTTCTTCACAATTATGGCCCTTCTCCCCGTCGCCGAGTCATTTGGCTTCGCCGAGGAGATCCGCAAGCGGACTTCCGGTGCGGCACAGCCGCAGCTGATCTTCGCCGGCTTTGAGGCTCTGGATGAGGATCCATTCTGGGTCCCTGCTACAGAAGAGGAGCTGGAGGATCTGGGCGAATTGGCGGACAAGGAAAACGTTGCGAAGCGGTACATGGATGCAGTGCGCAGTCGAAAGGGATTGGTGGTGCAGGGACGGAAGTTGATCGATGCTGAAAAGCAGAAGACCCTGAAGAAGTAATATTTTCACTTCGCATTTTTGCTTTTTGCTTTTGAAATGCGCATGTATTTATCTTAAATGGATATAGAAAAGTTACATACCAAACCCGGAAGGTTTGATCCATTTTCTCTAACTTGAACGTTATACCTTATTCTCTCTGGGTAAGTTTCTTTCTTTAACAATATACAATCATCACCCTCCTCCAGAGGAATGATAAATGGAAACACCATTTTCGCTATATGGATACCCTGCTACCCAATCTCTGTTTTTCGAAAAGCTATGGACTGGAAACTGGGAAGTATGGATTCAAATACTCTGCGGACTTCGTAACATCTGTTTTTGACACGACTCACAGGTAAGCAACGAAAACACGGTCTCTCTTATGAGTTCGAGGGCTATATGGGGTTACTATAATAGGACTTGAGTTCAGTTGGTTTGAATTTGCTTACTCTTTCCAGCGTCCGAAAGTAAAAGGGATTTTTCGTCTTCTGATATATTGCTGTTCACAACCCAGTTCTTCATCTGCTTGCACATCCATTCCTGGATACAGTTAGAATCTTTTTAGGATGAAATCTGATTCGCAGGACGCGATTTTGGGTGCTGAAGCATTTTATGATAGGATAGACCATTGCGTTGTACATAAGTCTTGACTCGCCGAAAAAAATCACTATCGTCGAGAAGTATGAAGGCATCCTCTCCCCGGAAAATAGGCACGTCGATGAACAAAAACTCATGATACTTTTCCACTTTCCGTACAGCGGAAAGGGCATCATAGGCTTCGAATATTTCTTAGTCTTCAAAATGGTTCGCAGAAGTTGTAGTTGTGAAGCCCGGTTTGGAGTCGAATGGGGAGTTGAAACTGCTAGCCATGCTGTAGACGAAGGAAAAGAGAAGTTGAGTCGGAGAGATTCGATATTAAGCAACAATGGCGGAATCCGGTTGATAGATATACTAGTAGTATCCAACGATGGTTTGGAAACTAGAATTCCGGGACACCCATGGTTCCTTACTGCGATTCCATGAAAAGCAACATACTGATTTACTATGAACACGGTAGCATTACAGAAATGTCACCCCCGTATCAATTAATCGCCTGCCAAATTTCAAACAGGGAACAGTAGAGTGGGGGCTCGCAAGGATGAGGGTCCGAGCAGAAAACTTCAATTTTCCTCTCTTGACAAATACAGCCCGACATGGTAGGTCTCGACCGTGTATACGAAGGAGGTGTAGGTGGAATGACTGGAAAATCAGAGCAGGGAGCCCGAATTTAGGGAGAAAAGAAACAACTGCAAGAATATACACGCTGCGTTAGAAGGAGACCAAAAAAAAAAAAAAAAAAAATTTTTATTCATAATGCTATGGGTATCTCATATTCGCAGGGATGTTTCAATCCCCGCTGCTGTTGGTACATTCATTCAGATTGTCAATCGTCAGCCGCGATTGGGAATGATGTCACTGAGGAAGTATGCAGGTTTCCCGTGCGAGTGACGGAAGCACGGACAGGAACCTAGAATAGATCACCTGGGTGCGAGTGCATTCTGAGCCCGGAGCTCGGTGTGAATCCGCGTGTATGACAGTGTCTCGGATAATCGATGGGGTATAGAGTGCAGGTACCACGACTGTCTCAGCTCAGTCGGGGTTTGTACGTAGAATCAGGAGGTCGCAAGGTCCTTTTCTTATTTGCTCAGCCAGCCTGAAGGGTGTAAAGCCGTTGGCAGCACGCCGTGAAGCAGCGGCAGGCAGTAACCGTAATTTTGTTTTCCTCAGTACGGCCGAGCGACCTTCCTCTGCTCTCCGGCGCCGGTGACGGGATCTCTCATCTCCTTCCAGCTAACGGGGAACATCATGTTTCCGGACTCGCTGCGGGCCATGACAACGCCGAGATCATTGCGTGCGGTTGTGAGATAGTAGAAGCTCTGATCACCGAGAGAGATGACGGAACCACGCACGATATCCCCGACTCGGAACATCTCGTCCATGACAACGCGGTCTTTTTCCACGGCCCGTACATCTTCCTTGCGGATCTGTGCCTGGAAGCGCAGCTCGTCTGTGCTGCTGTGATTTTCAGGGTTTGCGGCCGAGGTAAGGATAGACGCGACATTGTCGTTGTCAGAGGCGCCCGTGCCGGAGTCTGTATCGGTGATCCTATCATCTAGTACGACGAGAATTGAGACGACAGCTTGACGCTTTTGCACGCGGGTAACTCGTGCCAGAACAATCGAATCGACTGCGGGGAGGGTGTTGTATTTGGGCTTTGACTTTGCAGAAGCGGTAGCTGCGGGTTGAGCTGCGGCGGAAAACGTCCGTGTAACTCGAATAGTGGCTTTTGATTGAGTCTTAGGCTGGGCGGGATCCACGATGACGGGGCCAGCGATGGAAGCGAAGATATTGGCCTGTTGGATGTGTGTGCCGGGACCGGCGGCATATGTGTTGGCAGAGCCCAGGCGTTGGCCAGGGATGGCCACTGGCGGAAGCGAAGTTGCCATTGTGTTAGTTGTTGGCCCTTGAGGGCGACGATGTTGGAAATGGTAAGCCGTGGTAGCTGGGAAAGCTAGGTTTCTCTCTTGGATTTTTCAATTTTGCCGGGGAAGCTCTGGCTGGGCCGGAAGAAAGTTTCTCCTGCGCCGAACTAAGCAGAGCGGAGCCGCCTTTTTACCACTGTGCATACTCTACGAGTATCTGAATTGCTACAGGAAAAAACGCATTTGGGATGAATTAATTATGAAAAGCCCATATCTAGCATGAATACACGGTGTATGCGTAGAAACAAGACAGCGGCACCAGTCCTACCCTTGGACCTGCGCGAAACGGGAGCAAACACAAAAAAAGGCCCTGGCCACTCCAAATGCCCGCTCGCAGTAACCGAAGTAAAATTGAATGCCCATACTAACACCCAGAAGGGGAAGAAGAAGAAGAAGAAGAAGACGAAGAAGAAAAGAATGGTCGACCGAATATGAAAGGACCGAAAGTTGGATAGTCGTGCTTGCAATCGTTGAAAGACCCTACGCCTCCACCAGGGTCTGCTTAGGACCAGCCCCCAACAACTCCAGGCATCGTCGCGAGAGCGCAATGACTTCACCCTCGCCGCCGTCATCGCCGTCGTCTTCGTCGGAACCAGCTCCAATCTCCTTGTCCGAGATGGATTTCACCATTTGTACAATGTCGTCGGACTTTGAGATATAACCAATAAGTTTTTTGTCTTCGGATTCCAGTAGCTGCAGAAGTGTCCAGATGGCAATGTGCTGGAAAGTCGGGTCTCCACTCGCGAGGAAGCGATGGAGGTAGCCGTGGATACCTCCATTCGGGTCGGCCCAGTCTCGTACGAAGATCGAATAGTCACCCACTGCATTTGTTAGTCCCATATCCCGGTGAGAAGAAGAAAAGGATAGCAGAGCAAGAGGAGAAAGAAGGGAGGTTTAGAATCAAACACACCTTTTGATGATAGGTTGCCAAGGGCTGCAGCACTATTTCCTTGCACTTCAATGCTTTCGGAGTTGGTCAGAGGTATCAAAACATCGAAAACCCCGAGAGTGAGGAGATGGGGTTTGAGCTCATCGCTAAGTGCTAGCACGGCGATGGCGGCGGTCATTTCAGATTGAACGGTCAGTGGGACCCGAAGAACTAGGTCCTTGCACTTCTGAACGGCGCCGGCCTGCAGGACAAGTTCTTTGTTGCGATCAGAGCTGGCTGCAAGGTTACGCAGCGTCGAGATAGCGTGGCATTGTATTTCTTCGTTATCAGTAGAACCAAGCAGGTCCACCAAAGGTTTCAGGAAACCAGCCTCAATGATAGGAGACTCATTGAGGGGATGAATGGAGATGTTGCGGATGCAGGCAACGGCGGAAAGTATCAAAGGGAGGTAGGAAGATTGGAGAAGGCGCAGAAGTGGTGATAGTCCCTTGGCTCTAACGATTTCTAGCTGGTATTTTTCGTCAGACGCAAGATTGCGCAGAGCCAGTGCTGCTTGGCACTGGACCTTCGGGGTAGACGAGTCCATTAGATGGACCAAGGATTGAACTAGACGAGACTCGGTGTGGGCCAGGCGTTTGCGATTTGTTGAGTCAACGGCGATGTTGCTGAGAGCGGTCGTACAGTAGTATTGAACATCGACGTCGGCAGAGGATAGAAGATGAACGAGGACAGGAATAGCTCCCGCGTTGACGAGTTGCTGGCGGTTATCATCTGGAGATTGGATTAGTCTAGTCATTCCACGGATTCCCTCGCCAAAGCTACTCACCGGAATGGGTCATGTTCAGCAATGCGCCCGTCGCATTGCGCTGGACGCGCATGTCCTTCGATTTGGCCAGACGGATTAGAGGACCCAGCGCGCCCGAGCGAGCAATCTTGGCCTTGTTTTCTTCGTGTGTAGCCAGGTTCGTGATACATCCCACCGCGTTGCACTGTACCTCCACATTGGGCGACATCATTTGGCGGATCAGAGGGGCCAGCCCTCCTAAGGAGACAATCAGGACCTTGTTATCAGCTAGAGCTAGTCAGTATATAAAGGTACATGGATGAGAGATGGGCGGGGGCGGGGGGCGGAGGCGGACGCAGACCATTGACGGCAAGATTGCCCAGTGCCGCACTGGCAGCTCGTTGGACCTCAATATCGGAGCTCTGGAGCAAGAAAAGAATGGGCTCCAGTGTATCTCGGTCGACCTCACGGACATCTGCAGCGAGGGAAAGTTATTAATTGGATCATCACGTCACATCCAGTCCACCGCACGAACCTCGTTCCGTAATCTCTGCGAAGGTCAAGCTCGCACTGCGCTGCAAATCGACATTGTCGGAGTAGACTAGGGTACTCAAAGCTCGCAGTGGCTCTCCGGTGAAAAAATCAGTTTCGTTGCGCTGCGCGGATGAAAGGTTTTGGTTAGTATGGCCGGTATAGCAGATCCGACAACCCGATCGGACGATGACGGAAGGACGAGAGGACAGGACGTACGTTCTCTAGATAGCCTAGTAGGTCGGAGACGGCTTCACGTTCATTGTCGGCCAGAGTGGTTTCATAAATTCCATCTCGTGATCGACCTCCACCGAGGCAGGCGGTGATATGACACCATCGGTCGACGGCCGACAGGCACGACAGACAGGTGGTCGCGATTCCACTCATGCCTCCTCAACAGGCCCGCATCAGGGCACTGCAAGCGTAAACAGTCGAGTGGTCCGGAGAAGAAGACGTCGAGGACAAGGGGAAGTTCGCAACGTCCGCGGGGGGTTCGGGACGGGGAGGAGGGAGGCTGGGGATGCAGCTGCAAGCACCGGCGTCAAGCTTTGGAGAGGGAACACAGAAAAGCGGGCGCGTGATGACGGGGGATGTCGAGGCGGATACTCCGTGAGCAGGTGGGCTGGCCAAAATGAAGGAGGGAAGAGGAGAGGAAGGAAGAGGGAGAAGGGAGATGGTAGTTAGGGGAGGAGGGGAAGAGAGGAAGAACTGGAGAGAGACGGAGAGAGGAGGGAGAGGTTGCAGGAGCTCACTAGTTGCCCCCTCAAGCCAACGAACGTCACAACCTCTGCTAAATGAGGTTGAGCTGCGATATTTGAGTTATTCTAAACATTCCTGAACTCGATCATTTTCTATCATTAAATTTTTTTTTTAAATACTAATATTTTCTGATAATTTGTCGCCTTCAATACAGCATACAGCATGGATGGATGTGATTCTGATAGCGCAGGAGCTGCCGCGCATAACATCATCCCGTGGCCAATCCCGAGTTGCCTTTTCTCCATCTTCTAATCTTCTACATCTTCATCTGCATCGATGTATCAGACTCGACCGATGCCCTCTTTTCCACTCTTGCTTCCCGCACATACACCTTGAACACTTCTCTGATATACTCCAGCATGAAGTGATCATACTATTCTACCGACTATCGACATACCCAGTCTACTCACTGCTCGACAGAGTTCCTCGTGTCCTTGCAAACCGTTCCGAGGCCCGTGCAGGTCCTACTGATCCAATGCGCCCTTGTGATGCAAATCGCGACGCAGCTGATCAACTACCTGGTGATCAGCCGAAGACGGCTAGCAGAGACACTTTTTACTTGCTCCCCTGCAGAGTGACATCGCGATCGGCATTCCGCCGTCCGGTATACCGTGGTCGATGCTGGAGACTCGGGGAGGTGCCGACGCAGCGAGCCACTGAAGGGATCCCTGGAAGAGGCTGGAGGCTGGAGAGAGGCTGGCGACAGTACCGTAGAGAATGCAACCAGGTCCGCTCACATTGGTGGCAAGTCGAAAGCCAAGAAGCGTCGGCTAAAGAGGAAGAGTCAAAAAGCCCGAGTAGGGCTTCCCCGCAAAACAGTCGTGCCACACGAATGAGTAATCGTAATCGGAAGGGTGTAGGGTGGCTCTTTATATAACCATTGCGAAGGACGGGCTGGTTCTGGTTAAACCGAAGAAGACGCTGCTTTGGCTCGTCCCGTGAATTGCCTACGCGGTTACCATCATTACCCCCGTTCCTTTCTTCTCTTCTTTCTCCATCATTTGCTTCTACCCCTTGGCTGCTCGGCTTCCGAGATCATTTCTTATTTCTTCTTCCTTATTTCTTACTTCAGACGGCCGATACTTCTTTGTTTCCTCACCTCAGCCCACCTCCTCCCCAAAATGCATGAATAGAACCCCCTCCCCCGTCCCAACTCCAGCACGTCAGCACTTCAGTACCGCGCCGCATTGACCGAGGGAATCGCCTCAACGAGCACTTACCATTCAAAATTGCTTTGAGCGCCCCCCCCTGGCACTCGACCTGAGTCGTGTGGCCCTGAAAAAGACCACCCCCCATGTCAGCCTCAACAATGGGAACCGCCACCGCCTCCACCGACTTCTCCGACTCTTCACCTCGCCCCGGTCGTCTACGTCGCTTCAGCCAGCTGCGTGCCTACACCCAAAACCTCTCTGGTGGGCATCGCTCGCGCAACAGCATTAGCAGTCGAGTGCCTTGGCTGTCCCCCTCATCTGGTCCCGATTCCACTGTGACGCAGGTGGGGAACTCCACTGCTCCATGCCCCGAATCTGACCAACCTGCCCTCTCTCGCTACACTTCGGCGCCTCCCTCGAGCTCCCACGGTCTCGGTATCGATCACGTCTCTTCGACTGACTCCTCCCACTCGACCCCTTCGAACGAGTCGCTCCAAGCGCCCGAGTCGCCTCGGACACCTAATGTCATGGCGCGGCTGAGAAGTGCCTCCGCTGTGCAAGGTCGGCCTCCCCGAACCCTAGGCCGAACCGCCACCCCAGAAGGAGGTCCAACCTCGTCCCCAGAACCGGCTGCCGCTGCAAACAATGTGCCTGAGCTGACCGGCACGACGCCGCCGGATGCACAGGAGGGAGATTCGAACCAGCCGAAGCAGAAAGCCACCATTCGATTTTTTCCCTACCAGGACTCTTTCCAAAGCTCTCGGCCTTCGCTACCTTTCGTCCCAGTCACTCGCACTCTACCGTCAGAAAGCTGCGTCGTTCGAGTCGGTCGGTACTCGGAACGCGATGGAATTCCTATCCCTAATCCGGCCGAGCCCTCGGACGCCCCCGTAGGATTCAAGTCGAAGGTGGTTAGCCGGAAACACTGCGAATTTATGTTTATTAATGGACAGTGGCACGTCAAGGATGTTGGTAGCTCTTCGGGAACATTTTTGAACCACATGAGACTCAGCCAGCCTAATATGGTCTCTCGTTTGTATTCCATTAAAGACGGCGACATCGTGCAGCTTGGTATCGATTTCCGAGGAGGAGAGGAGATGATCTTTCGCTGCGTCCGGATTCGAATTGAATGTAATCGATCCTGGCAACAACAGCCTAATGAGTTCAAGTGCGATAACCCCGGCAGCCCTCTATCAGTTCTTACCCCAGCTAACATGGTGATAGCAAAAATACCGAAAGTCTCATCAAAAACCTTGGAAAGGGAGAGACCTCAGATTATTCCGGCTGTCGTGAATGCTCCATCTGCCTTGGCTCTGTTTTGCGCCCTTACCAATGCTTGTTCATGGCAGCATGCGCTCATGTATGGCATTACAAATGCATCAGTCGCCTTCTCCACTCTCCGGACTATCCTATGTTCCAATGCCCCAACTGCCGTGCCTTTACAGATTTGAGTGCCGAAGTTGATGACACAAATGACCAGGAAGGAGAGGGGAAAAAGGCGGACGCTGCATCGGCCAATATCTCAGAGGGATCCCGCTCCGAAACTCAAACACCAGCAGATATGCCGGTCACAAACAATGGGCAAGAGTCGCAGGACCAGGAAAGCGCGCGCCCAGATGAAAGCGAACTCATTACTGATGTTGAGAACCTGCATCTGCAGGAAGACCAACAACCGCTTGGCGCAGATGCGGAAAGTCGAGGCTCGGACTCGCCTGCTCCAAACGGCAGCAGTGACGATCTAGCCCGCAGCGCGACAATCAACATCCCTGGCTTCCAGCCCACACAGCCTCTCAATGTTCCTTCTGGCCGCCCGTCACATCTCCGCGCGGATACTCCAGTTCGATCGGAAACCTCCGACGACAATCCGCTGACTCCTCGAAACGACTCGGGTCCGCTGGCATTTGATGGCCGTGCAGTGATGCAATAACGTGAACGAAACAGCCTGAAAACTCGACAAGACCATTGATGAGCCATATATCCGACATTTTCACATTCGTGCATTTTTCGTTCCGCCCGACTCTCGAACCAACCACCGGTTATCCGAGTCTCTGTCATGGCAGGTTGGCCATTATAGTAAATATTCGAATCGGGCTCATCGTTTCTGCACCATTTCTGCATATTACTGTCGCGCGACACATTGCGCGCATATGAGGTGAAAACCTCACGTTCTTCAGGGTGAATACGCCCTGTCAACCACACTTTTCTCAATAGCGTTTCACACTTGTCTAATTTCATTGTCCATGGAACCCTTGGCGTTTCGTCATTTCTGTCCTGCATCCATCCACCTTTTCCATCGTTCGATATACCCATTTGAGCAGCTCAAGCTGTTGTTGGCGATTATTGGTGATATCTAGGCGAATTAGGAACCTTCTTTTCGGGCTGGCTTTTGTCCCTGTCCTTTTCACGGTTCATGTTCATACCTTCGGGTCTAGAGTTCTTTATTTGAGTAGCCTTTCTCGGCCCTGCAATTTACATATTCCATTGTCGCCTTCATTTTTCTCATTAACTGTGATCTCCATCATTGCCAAGCAGAGACAGGTGTAAAATAGATAAACTGAGGGATGATTTCTATCTTACCTGGGGTAGGTACTGCCTTAGGTACTTCTTTAGGTACTAGTAATTCACGGCTATTTGAGGAAGACGCGCACTTGTTGTTGATGTTTGTATCATATGTAGGCAACCAATTACTCCGAGTCCGTTGTTACCACTTGCCACCAACCATCCCACTTACCTTGACGACCGGCCAGCATATTGTGGTATCTTGCTCCTCTTGTGATACTGGCCCTTTGTCTTCTCCTGGACTCCAATGAATATATCACACTCTCGCGATTGTCAACATACAATACCTTTCTGACGCGTCTCATAACTAGCCTAGACCCTATGGTGTCGATGTCACCAAACTTTTACCATGGTAGACAGGAACTGGGAGAATGACCTACTTTGAGCTTCTAGATGCGCTGTACAGCAAAATGGTGTTTGAAGCCATCTCCAACCAAGCATTCCATTTGATGAAGCTCGGAAATCTAAATACCCCATTGAAACAAAAGCACTTTATCTGCATCAAACCCCCATTTCCCCTTACCGGGGCCAGTAGGGATCGGCCCAGTAAGAATGGGTCGGGTTGCCGATTCTGCAGGCATGCGTAACCCTAAAAAGGCTCTAATTCTCGGGAAAGCCGAGCAGCACGCCTTGCAGGACCCTCTTCGTGCCGGCACTTCCGCCATCCGCGTAATCGTCCTCCTGAAATCCATCAATCCACGTAATTACCCCCATAGCTTAGCCATAGGGCTAGTTCCCGCGTGGGACGTAGTTCCTGGTTGAAGCTTGTTTCAAGTTCTGATCGACAGCCCTTAGAAGTTAGGCCTGCTCTGCTCTGACGCAGTACGCGTCCCTAAGGGCCGATTTACGTGATTTCTCACCTTTCCGAATACCGGTTTCTATTGATGTAAATAGGCAGTAGTCCTCGCTTTATTGAGAATCATTTTTAAATCTACTACTTTGACCGCTGTCGCTCTTTCCCCGTCTTTCGTTTCTGGAAGCTTTTTTTAATACTCACCTCTGCGAGATGAAACTTCATCCGTTATCCCTTTTCGGGGCCCTCTTGGGTTCTGCATCTGCCTTGCAGAGCAAAACAGACCAGGGTCTTCTCTCAAATGGCGAAGGTATGTTAGCATGAAATCAATGCTTGAGTGAACTTGACTGACTTCAGAACTTCAGTCTCACTAGGCGATTGGCAAGCCGCGTACGAGAAGGCCTCCAAATTCGTCTCTAAGCTGAACACCACCGAGAAGATCAAGCTCATTACCGGAAGCAGCGTCAACACCACTGATGGACAGAACTTCACGGCTCTCGAGTTCCTGGATGGATCTATGGGTCTTCAGGACTACTACTACGTCTCGGCATTCAGCCAGAGTTCTTCATTAGCTATGACCTGGGATAAGGAGGCCATGTACGCGCAGGGAAAGGCCATTGCGACCGAATTCTATCAGAAGGGTATTCAGGTTCTCGACGGACCGACTTCTCAGCCTCTTGGTCGCACTGTTTGGGGTGGTCGACTTGTTGAGACCTTTGGACCGGACCCCTACCTGAACGGCATCGCGACGGGATTGAATGCGAAGGCATACAAGGATACCGGTGTTATTGGAGGTGCCAAGGTATGTCATTTTTCTCTTGCTTCTAATTGATTTGGATGGTTTTCGCTGACTCCTATTAGCATTTCCTTCTGAACGAGCAGGAGACCAACCGTACTGAGTCTGGAGGAGGAGGTGGTGGTACTCCCCCGGGCATGAGTTCCTCCTCTGGTTCCTTCTCGAGCTCTGCTGCGGCTCCTTCTTCTTCTTCTTCCTCTTCCGCTAGTGGAATTGGCGGAGGCTCAATGTCATCCTCCTCATCCTCATCCTCGGGAGTCCCCTACTCTTCCAACGCCGACTCCAAGACTCTCCACGAGACTTACCTTTGGTCCTTCTACGATGCCGTCCACTCTGGCATCGGTGGAGTTATGTGTGCCATGACCAAGGTCAACCACACACTTTCATGTGAATCTTCCTCTCTCTTGATGGATCTTCTGAAGACCGAGCTTGGTTTCCCAGGACTCGTCTACCCCGACACCAATGGCCAGCAACACGCTCTGGCTTCCGTCAACGGCGGTCTGGACTATGGTTCTTCGAGTCTTTGGAGCACATCGGCAATTGAGGGGTACCTGAAAAAGCACAACATGACCGAAGCTCGTCTGAACGATATGGCCATTCGTAACCTCATTGGATACTACCACGTCAACCTGGACAACGGCACCCAACCCTCGACCGCCAAACAAGATGCCTACGTTGATGTCCGGGGTAACCATGCGAAGTTGATCCGTTCCAACGGCGCTAAGTCGCTGGCTCTTCTCAAGAACAAGAACAACGCCCTGCCTCTCAACAAGCCTCACAAGATGGCCATTTTCGGCTCCAACGCCCGTGCTATTGTTGCTGGCCCAAACATGGAGTTCGGCGTCCAGGGCTCCGGCCCTACCTTCGATGGCCATTTGGCTACGGATTCTGGTTCTGGACAGGGATCCTTGCCCTACCTCATCACTCCTGAGATTGCATTGACTATCAAGGCCAGCCAGGATGGAACTATGCTCCGCTGGGTTGCGAACGATACCTACTCTGCCTCCAGTGGCTCCACTCTTGTTGTGAAGGGATCTGATACCACCTCTGTCACCCCGTCTATTAGCAACTATGCGTCGAACATGGATGTGTGTCTTGTTTTCATCAACGCACTTGCCGGCGAAGGTGCCGACCGAACCGAACTCTACAACGATGACCAGGACGCTCTGATCAACGAAGTTGCCGATAACTGCGCGAACACCGTGGTGGTCATTAACAGCGTTGGTGCTCGTCTTGTGGATCAGTGGATTGAGCATGAGAATGTGACTGCCCTTGTGTACGGAAGTCTTTTGGGCCAGGAATCCGGAAACTCGATCATCGATGTCCTCTATGGGGATGTCAACCCCAGCGGAAGACTGGTTTACACAATTGCCAAGAACGAGTCTGACTATAACGTCGGAATCTGCGAGACATACAACTGCAACTTCACTGAGGGTAACTATATCGACTACCGCTACTTCGATGCCTACAATGTCACCCCTCGCTACGAGTTCGGATACGGCCTTTCCTACACCAACTTCACCTACGACAATCTGAAGGTCGATGGGCCCAAGTCTCTCTCTAAGTACCCGGCTGGTAATCTGTCAGTCGGTGGTTACGAGGACCTATGGGAAGTGGTTTCCAAGGTCAGCGCGACTGTTCGCAACACAGGCTCCGTTGATGGTGCCGAGGTGCCCCAGCTCTATATCAGCTACCCCAAGGCCGCCCAACAGCCTCTGCGTCAACTGCGTGGATTCGAAAACGTCGAGATTAAGGCTGGTGATCAATCCCAGGTTGAGTTTGAGCTTCGTCGTCGCGATATTTCTTACTGGGATGTTAAGGCGCAGAAGTGGGCTGTTGCTCCTGGTACTTACAAGGTCTATGTCGGAGCCAGCTCCAGGGACCTGAGACTGCACGATACTTTCTCGGTGGATATCAAGGCCTAGGCTTAGAAGTGTCTGACAGTTTTTCCTGTCCACTTCAGTTCATTATATAGACCATTTCCATTTCCATCTACTTTTATAGTTTTGTACAATTCTGTGAAATTCTATGTGAATATGATCACTGTTCCTTTCGGTGCCATAACGAGAATACCCATCTTAAAATAACTATGCAACAGTGCAGGAAACCTATGCCCTATTAGATCTGCCGAGGCCAACCCCTCACGGCTAACTAAGTCTGGAAAAAGAAAGGCCGGGGTTAACTTTCCACGCCCACCCAATCGGCGCTAGGCTTATCACTTGGCATCGCCATCTCCTCCCCTTCAGGGTTTGGGCTTGCTGTGCCGCTGATAACCCTCTTCTTATCTGCACTTGGCACTGTTACGAAGCTTCCTTTACCTTTAACTATGGCTGCTATACATTCGCCCAAGATAACCAAAATGCCATACAATCAGCCGATCCCACCCCCTGGGAAAGCATCCAAGATACCTCCTATCAACATGACAAACTTCATGACTCCGCACCAAATTCCGAATCCATTCTCCTTGGATATAGCGTCAGTGCACTCCCAGCTATAAAGACTCATGTTCCCCGCTCGCTGGTCGGGCCTCCCCTCAGAGCTCTCCGGCACGCGATCAACATGGAGAAGGCTTCAGTAGAAGACAAACCCGTTTCCAACGAGGATGCCGGCTCCGGCACCGCTCTTCCCTACCGTGAGACTCAGCGCGGCCTTGCTTCACGCCATGTGCAGTTGATGGCCATTGGAGGTTCGATTGGTACGGGGCTTTTCGTCGGTATTGGCTCCTACCTGCGCGATGCCGGCCCGCTGTCGTTGTTCCTAGGCTATCTGATCTGGGGCTGTTTATTTATTCTACCGGTCAATCTGAGTGTCGGAGAAATGTGCACCTACCTACCTATTCGAGGGTCAATTTTCGAACTGGCAGCGAGATATGTCGACCCAGCCTTTGGCTTTGCGATGTAAGTCTCCAGTCTCCAGTCTCCAGTCTCGTATCGGTTCTCCACCGTGGACTTCCCCGCATTTCTGTGATCGACACTAATATTCCGATTCGACTCTAGGGGATGGGTCTACTTCTATGGCGGTGTTATGTTAGTGTGTACAGAATATTCTGCCGTCGCTACCGTCATGCAATACTGGAATACCAGCGTCAACCCTGCGGTTTGGGTGGCGATGGCTCTCGTCGTCTGTACTTGTCTCAATCTCGTCGCCGTGAAATATTATGGAGAAAGCGAGTTCATTATGGCTTCAACGAAGATATTGTTGCTCATTGGACTTGTTCTTCTGACTTTCATCACGATGGTGGGCGGGAATCCCAAGCACGATGTCTACGGCTTCCGTAATTGGACCTATGGGGTGATGTTCGAGTATTATACCGACGGTGTGACCGGGCGATTCCTCGGCTTTTTCTCTGTCATGGTCTATGCGGCTTTCTCTGTGGCTGGTCCCGATCTTCCTGCCCTCGCTGCAGGAGAGATTCAGAATCCGCGGCATACCATTCCCCGCGTCGTCAAGAATACCTTTTGGCGGATTGTCGGGTTCTATGTTGTTGGTGTACTGGCTGTTGGCATCATCTGCAGCCCACGCGACCCTCGTCTGTTATCCGCCATTGACGACGCAGCAGCAGGATCTGCGGCTTCTCCGTGGGTGATTGGTATTCAGAACCTCGATATCCATGGACTTCCCGACCTAATCAACCTCTTGATTTTGCTGTCTGGCTGGTCATGCGGAAATGCCTACCTCTACAGCTCTAGTCGAACGTTGTATTCCCTTGCTCGCGATGGCCAAGCACCCAAGTTCCTGCTGAAATGCACTGCATCTGGTATTCCCATTTACTGCGTCCTTACTGTCTCGCTCCTCTCCTGCATTACCTTCCTTGTTGGGGATACCTCTTCCGTGACGGTCTTCTTTTGGTTCGTCGACCTCACCACCATTGCCTTCGTCCTCACCTACACTGGTATGCTTTGCGTGTTTATCGGCTGGTATCGGGCATTGAAGGCACAGGGAATCAACCGCAAGGAGTTCGTCCCTTGGGCGGCTCCATTCCAGCCTTATATGGCAATTATTGCGATTGTGATTGGCTGCGCGACTGCTTTGTTCAACGGGTTCTCGGTATTTAAACCGTTCACCATTGAAGGATTTGTAACGGCGTATTTCGGAATGGCCTTCTGGGCAGTGATGTTTATCTTCTGGAAGGTCTACCATCGGACCAAGTTCGTGAGCCCAGCAGAGGCAGACTTGTACTCGGGCAAAGCAGAGGTTGATGAAGAGTGCAAGATTTGGGAAGATGGAGAATGGGAAGAGAGGCGCAAAGTCGAGCTCGCGCAAATGAACTGGGCTCAACGAGTATGGGAGAAGATGTGGTGATTCAATCCGAGTCTTCCAAGAAAAAGGATGTTTCAACTTGATCGTTTGGGATATACTAGAGAATTAGTAGGAGTACCACTTATTTGAGAACAAGAAATCGCATCCTTATATACTACTACTACTACTACTACTACTACTACTACTTCTACTTAGTTGCATTGGCAAACCCGCCAGGCGCTGCTTACCTGCATATAATATCCCCGAGCCGCTAGTATCATTGATGTTTATTTTCAAACCAAAGTCTATTTACTTCTATTACTCAAACACTACTAATATCCATCACGTAAATAAAATAAATAGTAAACTAAACCCAGCACTGCACCTATCATGACTGTCACCGCAATTGTCCCCTTGAACCTGCCAACTCGCCGATCCGAGCGGCGTCCCCACTTGCCAGTGTCAGTGCTCGCGCCCACCCAAGACACGCTTTGTTCAAGTTGGATCTCAGACCCGTCCTTCCAAGAAGTTGTCCTTCAAGTTGTCATTCGAACCCGACACTGTTTGCCGAATCCTTGCTCGCCCCTATTGCGGTGCCTTGTCGAGTATCTACTGAGTCCGTGGAAAAGGGGGTTTCGCAGCCCAGGACTGACTGCCTCGATGTCGATCGAACGGGTCCGCCAGAGCGCCCTGCGCTTGAACTTCAGCGAGCCGCCCACGCCGACCTTGAGTCGTCAGACTACCTCGCTGCAAGGACGACATCACCAGCGTCGTTTGACGCATCCGCACTTATTATCATCTCGCAAAAAGCCGAGAAGGTGTGTGGCTTTCTCTGTCGTGTCAACCGCCCAATCAAATTAACCTGAGATTCAGATGGCCGCTCGTCTTCCGCTTCATCAAGGGGGCAATCCATGTAGATATACTACTCCCCGTTTTTCTGCATGCATTATTCACGGCTTTTGTGATATATCTCGACACATACGTCTTCAAGACAGTTGGATTACCTTCTAGCATTGTTTGTGCCCTTGTCCACATCGGATCACATCGCATCGCATCTCCCACTAACCGTTAATTTAGATACCATCCCTCTCTATCGTCGTAGGTCTGATCCTGGTCTTCCGCAATCAAACATCATACAACCGATTCTGGGACGGACGCAACGCCATGAGCACATTGAACACCTGTGTCCGCAACCTGGTGCGAACAATCATAACAAACAGCTATAACACCAAGTGCGGCCCACCCACTGCTTCGGAGTGCGAAGATATTGAGCGTACTATTCGCATCCTAATGGCCATTCCATTCGCTACTAAGAATCATCTTCGCGCAGAATGGGGTGCGGCATGGGCAGCTGGTGGCGTTCTCGGTCACGATATGGATGAGCATGGGACCGCTGTGTATAATCCCGAATACGCAGGTTTACTTCCAGCTGGACTGGAAGGACATGAGGATGAAGGGCTTGGGTTACCATATCAACTGACTTTCTTCGTGGATAGCTTTATTAAGCGCGGTGAGGACCGGGGCTGGTTTAATGCCCCTGGTGCAAGTCAGATGCAAGCACAGCTTAATACACTTCTTGAGGCTTATGGAAGGATGGAGACTATTAAGCTTACTCCAATGCCTGTGGCACACTTGTGAGCTTAACCTTCACTGAATTGATTGATTGAATATTGAAAGTGAACTGATTGCTGACATCACTACATAGGATCCACCAAAAACAAGTTCTCGCTCTGTTCGGATGTGTGCTCCCTTTTGCCATGGTTGATGATATGGGATGGTGGGCTATTCCCATTGTCAGCTTGGTGATTTTCACCCTTTATGGCATCGAAGGAATCGGTTCTCAGCTAGAGGACCCATTCGGCTATGACAGAAATGATATCAAAATGGATGCGCTCGTGGGTGATACTAAAACCGAGATTGACGTCGTCCTAAGCGAGTGGCGTCAACACTCAAAGGCGATGGAGCATACTACTAGTATGCATGGGCACCAAGGGGGGATACATGGGAAGTCCTGCTTGGATACGGATCATGGTGTCATTTCGAATGGAGGACGGGACAAGGAAAGCTACTTGCCGCCTGATCTATTTCTGAAGTTGAGACCCCGGACAGCGAGTTGATAAAATCTATACGAGAATATGGTATATGTGTTCGATGAGAATAGTCACAATCGCCCCCTTATGAGATGTTAATGATTGCGATAGCTTTGCGCTAAAAGTACATGCCCAAAAATACAAAAGTCCAACCCCCCTAGTAAACGCCGTCCCAAATGAAATATATTCCCGGGTATCAAGATGATGCAAAGGCCGAATGGACGGCATAATCTCGCTGGTGAAAAAACAATGACAACAAATATCGACGAGGGAAGAGAATCAGGTCGCGGTGGCGATCGGTGGGGAGCCGAGTGAGTCATGGGAGTTCTGAATGTCGATATCCACCGCACCCGAAGGTTTCAAATGTTGTATTGAAGGCTTGATCTCGACGGACAAAGGATGGTCGGAAGTGGAAACACTGGTGGTGCGAGATGTGCCAGAATCTTCATCTGTGGCAATGGACGTCGTCGACATGTCTTCGGACATAGTGAAATTGGATACCGACTCCGCCGGCTCGTACTGCACAGTACCTGAATCACTGGGCTTCTCATATTGCCCCGGAACGTTGTCCTCGATGGCTTCGTAAAAGAGCATGAAAGCACCACCACCTTGCGACATCACATGGCCTTCACTCACCATCGTGACCTCCTCATCACTGAGCCTATACCAGCGCTCGGGTTTTTCCTTGTCGCCCTCTGCCTGCAAAACTTCGTCTGGGACGGGAGCTGGGAAAACCGCTGTGGGATATTTCCGGTAACAGATGTAGTGCCCATTTTCATGTCGACCATAATGGGTGATGATAGCTCGGAGTTCGTATCTTCTACTCGGGGTATCGACTGCTTCACCCACACGAGGAAGCATTGACTGAGAGGGATCTGTAATCCATTTTTCACGATAATCCCCAGCGTCATCAGTGGCTCGAATCCCAAGACACCACTGATTCAAATCCATGATTTTGGGGAAATTGACGCTTGCATGGTTTTTCTTGAGCATGCCGGTCATCTCGTCAAACAGACTTCGATTGATATGCACGACGAGGCATTCCGGGGCGCGAGCAATAACCGCTTGTCGAGATTTTGTGGAGGTGGCCCGATTCTTAGAGGGGATATGGCATTTCTCTGTAAGCGTTTTCTCGGCAAAATCATCCGCCTCCAAGGCCGCATTGACAGCCTCGAGTCTTGTCTGAGCGGAAGTTTTAACGGCGTCTGATAAACCAGGTGACTCTGACCTGCTCGAAAGCCCATCATCTCCATCTGATATATCGCCCAGGAGATTTTTCAACTGTCGTTGAGCACGCAGGAGCGTACACTTGGCACACTCCACGCCTTCAATCTCCTCCAATGCCGTATAATGATCCAAGCATTCATCCACATCGTATTCAAATTTACCCCCAAGCGGCACTGTGAGACAGTTGAATGGAATGAGGGATAGTCCCTCGGTCCACCCGCACTTGGTACACCCGACGCGTTGAGCGAGTAGGCCCTCGAGAGGGTTGCGAAACAATGTCCTTTCAGTCGTTGACTCCATGGCAGATGTATCTTCATTCATCGATGAATCGCAATGATGGCCGCCAAGGATATTTTCCTCTGGGCCAGCCATCTTGAGACCCATATTCCTTGTTTGTCCCTTCGAAGCCCGCCGAATCTCGATATCGATTTGGTCCACTAGCTTCGAAAAGTATTCCTGCGCGTCTTGTTGCTGCCAACTGCTCATGGACTTGAGCTCGGAGGGGATCCATAACTTATGTCCGTAGTTCGATGCGGTGTTCAAAAGTTCGATGATGCCCATCAGCGCTTGGTGTGTCGAGAATGAGCTCCGCTCCGCCAGCTCATCAACATTGCGCCTCAAAAAGACCGAGAGAGATGACATAGATGCCAGCCCTTGGATCGTGCTGTTTTGATAACAGGAGTTATCCCAGTTCCCTAGCCCCGAAGGAATGGCATCTCTGCTAGTACCCAGGAAAACGTTCCCGATACCAGAGAGTGCCCGCGGACGAGGAAAGGACGCAAAAGAATTGTTGTCTAGGCCTAGTATCCGTTGCATCGACTCGCTTTTGGCGTGGAAAGTCATTTGCGACGGGCTCGAGGGGTCGGAATCGGACGGCGACATTCGGGAGTCTAATGCGACAAGGATTCGAGCCGGGGTTAAGTAGACGAGGGTATTCCAAAGTAAATGAATGAGCGAAACCGGGACAAATCCAAAATGGTCGGCAAGCAGGTAAATAGAGGCGAGACCGACGAGGGTGTATGCTAGAGTTTGGTGGTTTTGTAGGGCTGTGGCAGGTGTCGCATCGTGGCTGTTCGAGCTTGCGTAATAGATGGGGCCGTTCGAGAAGATGTTAGCTCTCCCTTGAGCATTCATGGCGGAAAGCCTATTTGAGAGAGCCGCGGCAGCAGATGTGCCTGTTCAGCATGGACTGAAACTATGGGAGGACCAGATCAACAAAGAGCGAAGGGGGGAGAGTGTGTGATGGGAAGGGAAAGTGGAGTAGGAGAGTCTTTTGGTCCGGGGCTGCGCAGTTGGTCGACCGCGCCCTCCGCAAATTTTTTATCGATAGCCCGCAGTCTCCACACACAATTTGGCTGTCTTAACTTGCTCTTTTCAACCCACCATGGCGAAGAACAGGCGTGAGTCGCACACTTTCCCCCCTCTGATTTACCGGAATAATACATTTCTGACAATCCTCTAGCTAGCGGCCGAAACACCCGCGCGAACCGGCGGGCTGCCACGCCCGAGGACAAATCCTTGGCCGCTCTACCACGAGCAGAATCCCCCACTGCTCAACGACCTTCCCTCTTAGCCGATCGTGCAACCGCCGGCATCCAGAAAAAGAAAAAGGAGAACAAGAAGATTTCCAGGGCGCAGCGTTTGAGACAGCAGAAGGGAGTGGAGAGGGCCGAGGCGGTCTTCGACCAGATGGAAATCAAAAAGTCAAAAAGTCTTGACCGGGCTAAAACCGTGAAAATGAGAAGGGTATGATTCTCTTGATATTGTACTCTATGCTACCCATGATCCATAGTCGCTGACACAATGTTCCCTTTAGGCCGAGTGGGAGGATACCAATCGCACTGCATCAGCGTTTTCAGCTCTCCAGCAGAATAACCAAGACGAAGACGAAGGCGATGACAGTGACGATGCCATGGCCGAGGATAAAACACAAGCAAAGGCGAGAGTGAATGCCTTTGTAGCTCCTGTGGAGCCGGCGGTAGCGGATCCTGCTCCGGTTGACGAAGACGACGAGATTACTTGAACATGATATCCCCCCCAAAACGCCGACGCTCCCACCCATTACTTCCTTGGCCTGAGTTGGTTGATCATGCGCTCGATTTCAGTCGACGCTGGTCCAGACGCTTTGGTCCGAAGGACTTCGAGGGTGCTCAGGTCCTTGGCCTTTTGTGCCTCTTCTCCCGCCTTGACGATCATTCCACATTTCATCCACATTTCAATCCGCTCGGCAGGTTTTAGAGTTGTGCATTTCGGGACGAACACGGATGCCAACTTGGTGTTTCCGGCACCGAGGACTTCGTTGTAGAAGGGCTGTCGTTTTCTCATTAGCATATATATTGTCGAATATCCAGGATTGTCAATCATATCTTACTTCCCACCCAATCGGGGATTTCTTCGCCTTTGCGATTTCTTCCAATTCACCCCAGTCTCTTTTAGCGACCAGCGCTCTCAGCCTTAGCCACCAGTAAGTCTTCTCGGGCATCTTGAATTCGGATTGCATCTTATGCGCTCGCTTCCCGTAACCCGCCCGAAACAGTCTATAAACCGTCTCATTCAGACTGAGGCCAAGGAACTCAGCATGGTCTGCAAGGTCTTTATCCAGAGCCTGTTGGGCCTTTAAGAGTTGGGCTGCCTCAGAAACCAATTTCTGGTGGAGCACCACCGTCGGATCCTTTGAGTCGGATAGTAAACGGGTCGCCAGGTGAAGTTTCTCGATTTTGCGTTCTGGTTGGGTTTCCCGTAGTGCCTCGGACAGTAGGACATTTGATCCATCAATCGGTCGATCATCCTGGTAGAAGAGGTCCTTGAGAAGTTCTGTGTCTTCATCTCGTGCAGCTGTCTCAACCAACGCAGAAGCCATGGGTCGACTGTTGATCATCCTGAAAAAGCTCGCGAGGGGGAGCTTGCTTTTCAAATGTAGAAGCACATAGTTTACCAGGTCATCATCGCCACTTTCAATCGCTTTATCCAGTGCTACCTCGTCCTCTTCCATATTCAACAACAACGGGACCTGCTTGCCAGCGCGGGGTTCATGGTTCAGCAACTGCGTGGCCAAGTGTGATCGTCCTTCGTCATAAGCTGCCTGTGCAATTGTTTCGAAAGAGATTCCCGGCTTTCCATCCAGCCTTTGGACAATGAGTTTGCACACAGCCTCATCATCCACTGTGGACACCCTGACCTTTTGGCTCGCCCAATGAACATAAATGCGATCTGCGGGTATTTCGAGATATTCAGAAACGCGAATTGCGAGCATATACTCATGCCGGCTTATGAGGCGTCCGATGAGACCTTCTGGAGTCAAGCGCAGATATTGCTCATATGAAAGTGGCAGTCCGACTTGGAAATCCCGGACGGCAGTCAGAACTCGAAGCTTTTCGGTCATCTCGACAAACTCATCACTGTTATACAGCTCCAATACCGACTTCCCAAACGAAGCAGCTTTCAATAGTCGTTTCTGCCATTGAACATCAAACTCATGACCTGCGGCCTTAATGCATGTGTCGACTGCAGCAGGGAGGCCTGGTCGAATGCGTTGTATGTTTTCATCGGCCTTGGGCGACATCTTCTCTAATTGCTCCACAGAATCGAGAAGCACAGATGCAGGAGTGGAAGACCCTATCTTGAAGATCTCCGCCGTGACATCTGCGACTTTATGTAGAAACTCGCACGTATCGTTCGTTATTAGGCGAACTCCATCAAATTCGGGTATGACATGGACACGGGCATCATAGTAAAACCTATCGGCGGTAAGTAGCGAATGAGAAGAGTTGGCGGATTCACTTACTTGGACGCGGCACCATCGGGCCCAACCAGATGGATCTCATCTTCCCAAGCAAGAACCACGGCATCGTCCCCACACCAGTTCATAGAACTTGGAGCAACTCGAGACTTGGAGTCGTACTCGCTGAGCTTGTTTTGGAAGTCGATGCTGACAACCCACAATCTCCCTTCTCCAGTGAAGAGCGCCACAAAACGCCCTGAGGGCGAAACGCTGACATGCTTGAATGGACCGTCCTGCAGAATCTTATCTTCTGCTTCATTTGAGTCAACAAGATAGACCGTTTTATTTACAGCCAACAAGACCTCTACTGAGCGCGAAAGGGTGTGCGCTGGTGGACTCAATGCCCAAGAAGAGACCTCACCCTCTGGACATGGGGCGAGCAATCGGGGACGTGGTTCATCGTATTTGGAGACGGCAATCAGCTGGTTATTGGACAGCAAAGCCACCAGGCCAGAGGCCCAGAATTGGCAGTTCCTGACGCCATATTCTTCTGCGCCCTGTGTACCGTAAGTAAGCAATTAAGATGGATGCACGAATGTGTTTGCGATCATGAACTCACATTCCCGAGCGAAAAGGAGGTAAACTCGCCATCCAGCCCGAAGTAACGACGAACAGTGCCATCCTCGGCAACCACGAGTAGCTCCTCTTTGTCGGACCAACCGAGCCCTCGAATGGTAGCTTGATCCCACTGAGTATCAATTAGATTCAGAGCTTCTTGAGGGTAAAAGGAGGGGGAAATCAAAATACCTTAATTTGATTTATGAGCTTGCCAGAGCACGAGTAGATGTCGATACCCGACCGCAATGCCTGCGTGTCTCGTAACCTGAAAGGCTTGTTCTCATCACGATAGATTGCTGCGCCACCATTGTTAGCACGAAGAAACAGTGGTCATCAAACATGGAATCATACCGATCGCTCCTCCATATGGAGCACCCGCGACAATGTAGTTCTCTAGTTCGACCTCTTCATCGAATACGGCATCATAGACCGGGATTTTGCGATAGAAACTGTCGCCAACCTTTTCCCAGTTGGCTAGGGGATTGGATGGAGCCATTTCTGGACGATCTTTGTCACAGACGATGGCCCTGAACAGACCGTTAACCCATGCCCCCGTGTTGACGTTGGCCAGCGGAGGAGGCGAGCGGAACTCGGCCAAGGCGGGCACTGCGCTAGTCCTAAAGGGGCATTTGATGACACCCCACGGACGAGGTGTCGAGGCATCAAGGCAGAAGCATCCAATGGCCTTGCTGGGCCCGCCGCTTCCCCTCTACCTCGTCATTGCCTCCATCGCATCTCACCTGGGACACTCGGTGACCCATGGAGCTGGAAAATGGATGATCATAGTCTGGAAGATATTGCCAGACAGCTTTCTGACCTTGAGGTGGCACTTTTCCTCTGTCTGGCTAGTCGTGAGCATTGCCTGATCGAAACCACCGCGAATTGTGTCGACGATCTTGCAAAAGAGTTAGCTCTGGTACATCATTCTATTGCGCTTCATTGGGATTTTTCTTTCCTTTTTATCTCCATTTGCTTACACTCTCCAGATCTCTTCAAGCACGTTTGAGCTATCATCTTGCATTGTGGACTGTGACCCCACAACATCAATTGGAGATCTTCACAATGATATTCTCACTTCCGACGCGCGCAAAAATCAACAGCGACCAGCATACTTCCGATTAAAAACCGAATCAGTATGTATCAAATAAAATCTAATCCACATTCCGTCTATGGCTGTGGACTAAGTTGCGCAGTCCAGCAATCTCTCATCATATATGGGCCCCCGGGATCGAAGCAAATCTCCGATTCCGAATACCCCCTTGGATGATACAAATGTGGTGAATGTAGTCATCGCAAAAAACTTCAATCTGGTGGAGGATGATATCCAGGTCCAGGCACTGCAGGTGACACCGCGCCACTCCCATATCGTGATGTGGCCATGCTGATGGAATCTACAGTTAATGCAGACGAGGAAGTTGGTCACAGAGATTGGAGTACTCAATGCACCAGAGAATTTCCTCTTTGTACCCTTGGTGGCCCGAGAATCTGATCAACTCAATCCCCCTCTGCGGACACATCTTGTGAGTTTGTCCCCACTGAGCTTGAGCATCTCATGGGTTCGTTCTAATTCGTGACCACAGACCGAACATCTCTTAGTGTCTCATTTCCACGACCCTGGAGATGGATTCATGTTTTTGGAAGATAATGAATGGCTTTCGGATGACCAACTTTCCGCATCCTCTGTTGTTCACAACCCAAAATCTACCAAGCAGAAACGGCCTGCAGTCGATGCTACGGTAATACTTCATCCCCACTCCAACATTGTCAGTGCTAAGATCTTCAAGACACTGGACCTGCTTCGGCAGGCAAGTGAATTAGTCACTACAAGCGCTGAGGTGGCTCGATATACCCAGGATATCGTTGTATTTCTGCGTCTCAGTCGCGCTGTTGCTGGCGGCATCTCGGCGAAAGCAAATAATCAGCTAGTTCGATTCGCACAGTAAGTTTTATGATTTGTTTCTGGCTGTTCATCGAACTTAGTATTGTTGACTGTTATTTTCAGCTTCCTTTCTCCAATTCACGGTATCGATTACCTTACACCATCAATTGTGGCACTGGCCGCCAGGAAGGTCTTCCGTCACCGAATCGTGGTTGCAACTCCAGAAGGCGACCGCAGTCTTCAATATGGAAGTTCTCTGGGAGCGGTCTCTCACGTCCTCATGGATGTAACCCCCGACTCCATATTAGATGGTGTCCTGGCCTTGGAGCCACCGATTTGATTATTGCGTTTAACTTTGATATACCCCACTAAGTCAATTTAAAATACTCTGAAACTGGAAGAAACCTCTTCTGCAGTGCCTGGTTATAGTGAATTTCCTCTAAAAATTCGAGTCAAGAAGCTACTGGGTACGGATATCAAAAAGCTTTAACGCAAAGATAAACAAGGCCTTCTGTTCCTGTTTCTTTCCTGCGCTTTTTTTTCAAAAGAAAAAGGCCGGTATCAAACATGCCAGTCCCTGGGGCAGACCGGGAAGGCCAAGGGTCTCTTCCTGGGGGAACCGGATTTTTGAACAGCGTTTCAAAAAGATATGAAAATTTCCTTACGGCCTCCCGTTCTCTGTTCCTTCCTCCATCCCAGCTGCACTCACTTTCGCGGCTGGGCCACCTGCAATCTGTGAAAAGCAGTATTATCTACAAGTTCCTTTCTACTCCTCCTCTCTTTCTTTGGTTTTACGAATATACAACATATCTACTTCAGAGGCAGACCGGAAAGCCTCGGTCTCCCCTTCCCTGGTTGTAGCCTCTCCGGCCTGCGGCCTGCGACCTCCTATCTGACTGTTTGGAGTCTTCGTTGCTAGGGATTTGTTGCGGTTGCCCTATTATGGTTTGCATATAATCCTTCACTTACGCTTATTGACCAATGGAGGCTCCACCATGACCGAATCAAATTGCTGCCAGCATCTTCACTACACTTCCCAATAACATAATTATTTTTTGAGCCATTCTATATGCTATGCTTGTGCTCTGCAATTATTTTATTTATTTTATTCAAGCCTTCCAGATCCTTTCCTCTACTTTTTAAAATTTGAATTATTAAGTAACCATCATTCATGTAGTCATAATCGATCATTTATTGAATCGTAACATCATCACATCATTAGTCTGGCCAGGATGATTAGATAGTAAAGTAAGATTATCCACCACAAATTATCATGATAGATGCAGGTCACTCCCGACACATAAAAATCAAAATCAAAATCACCAGTCATCGTTCCGGGATACGGCCGCGGCGATTCTCCCGACGCAGGGGTCGGGTGATGCGGTGACGCCCGAGGCGCCCGAGGAACTCTGGTCGCTGAGCCTGCACCTCGTGTAGGGGCATGGGTATGGGCGAATGTCGATTGAGGAGCCGTCTCTGATTCACAGACTCCCTCACTGACGCGTTCAATCCGTCGAGCCACTTAAGCTCGGCTGGAGAAAGCATGGCACCCAATTCATGTTCATCTTCGTTTTCGTCTTCGCTTTCATCGCCCGTTCTCACTTGCGTGGCGGGTCGAGCATCGGTTTCGGCAACCACTGGCTCTGCACGGGGGGTGATAGTGGCCTCAAGAAAATGTTGAGCCAGGCCACCAAAGTCCATGAGAGCATCCCAGGGAAGACCAAAGACATCGCGGGGTCCGCCTCGTAGTAGGACCGGGTCCAGAGGAGGTGTCTGGTTTCCTTGATCGCGAGGAAGGTTAGGGTCGGGCGGGGTAATGAAGATGTTTTCTTCGTTGTCGTAGTTGAATTCCTCGTAATCATGGCCTGGTGGGGTGTCCAGTGATGAAAGTTCTGGAGGATCTTCATAGATAATGAATTGTGCACGAGAACGGAGGTGTGGAGCTGTTGGTGGGTGAACCCAAGGCGAGTGAGAAGAGAAGGGTGAGTGAGAACGCCGTTGGCGTTTTGCTGGGGTTGGGGCTGCAGCATCTTCTCTGAGTTCGGAGAATAGAGATGGCAGTCGCCGTGGTGCTAGCTCCTCCGAGGGATCTTCCCGGGGCTCGAAGAGTGAAGGAAACCGGCGTGGCGGTGCTGGTGCTGGCATGGTAGCTGGGCCGGCTCCACGGGATTTTGGTGGAGCAGAGAGCACCGTGGGTCGAATTCACGGTTCTCCTGGAGCGGAGGGCAACGTGGCACTGGCGCTGGCGATGGTGGTAATGGTGATAGTGGCGGTGACGGTGGTTTGTGGTGGTGGTGGTGGTGGTGATGGTAATCCATAGGAAGCTGCGAGGCTCTCGAGAAACTCGCGCCCCGCTCCCTTGTGGTGTTATGTTGATTGTTATCTGGGGAGGGCGCCGGCGTCGGTGCAGAGGCAAGACCTAGGAAGACCCTGGGGGTGACCCTGGGCTTTCCAGTGTGCCTCGGGGGCAGGCATGTTCGTTATTTGTTTAATATCAAAACACACACACACACACACACACACACACACACACACCCACGGAAATAAAGGAAACTTGTTTGATTTTTTGCTTGAAGCAAAAATCTAGTGCCATGCCCCCAGCTGGAGAACTGAGTACAGCTAGGGTGTGGAGGGAAAGAGAAACATCGAGGGCTTGATTCTTCCCAGCGGACTGAAATTACCACCAGGTTGACTCACCGGGAACGGGCTTTCTGCGGGCTTTCTGGTGACCATATGGATGTCTACCCTCGTGAATCTTGGTCTTGGTCTCCGCCTCTATTGTTCGAATCCCAATTCATCTTCAATGGTCTTTTTCAAGCCCCTATTCTGCTACTTCAATCCTTGCGATTCGATCATCGGATTCTCTGACATCAGAGCATCAGGATGCCGTGCAGAGAGCATGATTTCCATTGAATTCGGATATTCCAGGTATCCCGAAACCAAACACACCTGTGTATCGAGACCGTCATCTCTAGCCTACCCTACAGCCATTTCCAATTTTGCTGGTTTTTGTAGGTATTTATGTGTATTTTTGGATTGACAAAATTCTCCCTTAATTGAGCATGATGTATAACTTTCTATACTTTGTAGGCGGTTTTGGCGATATCATGAAGTTCTTATAGTTAGGGCTGTTGTCTCGGTCACGTGGATAGCGGCAATATTCACCGCCCGAAAAATACCACTACACAGGATGTACAGGAGTTACCGTATAATACAGTGAGTGAATACCATTTCAATATCTATCCATAAATATATAATAGTGAAGGTAATTTAGGAAGGATTTAGGTAGCATATCAGGCCAAGGTGACAGAAATATAAAGCCAAAATCATAGAAAATTTAGAGCTTAGTGGATCAGAAGGAGCAGGTCGATAGGAAGAAGTAGCCTTTATGAACAATATCTAGTATTTATCAAACTATTCATGGTTTATCCATTCAGGGTTGACATCAATGCAGGCAGGAAACATTCAATAGAATGGCCTAGATCTATAGTCTACCAGCAAACAGCAAATGGAAAACATTAAATAATAAACAGCTATATTTTCAGTTCTAGTCCCTAGTAACAATTTGGCATCCTGCATAAAAATCCGAAAATGGTTCTTCTGATTCTTCCTGGTTAGGTACCCCAGAGGTACCCCAACGGGTACACCGGTACCCGACTACTTACAATATTGGCCACCGAACAAAGTCGATATCGCGACATGCAGTGGAAAAACATGCTTGACAATCATAATGAATCTGCCAGGATATCCGTCCTGGATACTGATACTCCTGAATCACGAATGCTTGCGAGAAAGGAGGTGAACCCATGACAAATGCAGCCAACCTCGGGCCGATCCCCTGAGAATTAGGGTTGTCCACCACTGCAGCCTGAATCCTTCGTTCTCAATCCAGATTTACCGAGAAATGGGAATTGGATCGAGGACGTCAAATGGGATCCAACCCGTAGGGACTCCTCCAACTCCTCGAGTCCTCCCCCATGACTTTCCCCGGCTGATAAGCTCCCGGCTGCCCTAACTCGGTGGGTCAAGCGGGTGACCAGGTCTCAGTTTTGGGTTCTTTGGGTCAATTCTGCGCTGCGGCGATCCCAATTCCCGGTGAAACCGCCAAAATAGCCTCTAGACTGGAGAGCCACTGGAGCCACTGGAGCCCATCGGCATCGACTCCACCGGGGCTGGGCCGCTAGGATCACCAAGTGGCAGATCCACTTATGCAAATGTTCAATAACTTTTGGGTCCAACACAGACTAACCCCTCCGGATCTGCCATTCCCATTCCCAACTTCTCAGAGCCCTACTCAATCAGATCCAGATTGAACGTGTTGATCAGATCTCACACCACCAAGGCGTGCCAGTCGCTGCCCGCTGCCCGCTGCCCGCTAACCCTCTTAGTTGACTCTGGTGGACCTGGACCTGGACCGCACAGGAATGAATGTCGCAGAGATTTGGCCCAAAATGGGACCTGATGCTATTCCAAATCACACTAGAGGGAGATCTTTCTCTGTTCCGCCGCTCGCCGAGAACTTTATAAAGGAGAGCACGTTCCTCTTCGATCTCGATCTCTCGAGTACATCAGTCATTCTTTCAGTCACTCCCTTTACCAACCATATACATTCGTTCATTACAATATTATAAATTCGATTCAATTCACATCTACTATTCATAATGCAGTTCAAGAGCCTTCTTCTCGCCTCCGTTCTGGCCCTCGGTGCCGCTGCCAACAACGCCAGTGATATTGCTCCTACCGTCCAGCGCCGCATCGCCCAGCTTGACCTTGGCTTCAAGCAGACTGATGTGCTGCTGAGCCAGCTGAAGCACAACACTGGCGGTGTTACTGCCAATGTACGTTACTCTAGATACTCAGCTTAGTTCGATCTCGATCCCGATCTCGATCCCTTTCTCGCTCGGCATCAAGCAACTAACTTCATCCCAGGACATCGTTTGTCACCTACTACGAGGTTGTTGCTCGCGAGGCGACTGACATGATGATGCCCCAGCCCTGGGCACCTCTGGATAACGCCCAGCAGATGGTTATCTGCCAGTCCTTCCACTCGGTACGTCTAATCCCACCTATGCCGACTTGCCAATTAAACATCGAACCAGCCCTAACAATACTGTCATCAGCTTGCCCTAACTGGCCTGGACTTGAATGCGGACTTCGGCAACAGCGCCAACTACTTCAACCAGACCCAGCGCCACGATCTGCAGCACTGCCTGAACAAGGTCACCGAGGAGACTGGCGTAAGTTGCACCACCCCAGCGCCACCATTTTAATATATCCTATCCTATCCTATCCTATCCTATCCTATACCATGCATTCACCCGAGACATCCGGTTAATCTGAACCTCTGCGCAGAACTTTGTCAAGAACGTCGCTAAGACCGCCGTCCCGTACTGTCTGGACATCATCCAGGACGACAATAAGGCGATCTACAAGTCCATCCGTGAAGCTCGCCAGGCCCTGTCTGCTTAAGTGCGACTCGACAGTCACTCGAGTCTCGACTGAGTAGTAATTCGGTATCAATAATGGTCCTTCGCCTATGGTTACGAGTATATAGGCCTAGGCTGAGTTTGGATGGGCAGGATACCCAGTAGTCCTTTCAATTCTCGCTCATGCACTAATGGTGTACAATTTATAAACCTAATCCAAGCGTTATTGAGCCATTGAAATGTCCGTTCATGAGTTAACTAGCTCTCCTTTTTACACACAACAAAGATCAATACACTGCCTTACCCGGTAGCTACGCTCGAATCGCCAGCACTTTAAGAGGCAAAAGAAAAAAAACAATAGTCTCGACCAAGCGATTGATAGATTGCATCTGCCCCGATATCTATGAATAACGTATCCACCGACGAAAAAGCAAAAACCCATGTTATTGCCTCTCCGCCAAACATAGATTTACGACAGCCCACCCGCCACTAGATCGAGCAAACCATACCCCTAGTTCCTCGCAAGACATCCGAACTGAACTCGGCACTGGCAATTAGGCAAAGGTACAATCCCCTTGAGAAGCAAAAGCACTGGAGAGGAAAAAAAAAGAAGAAGCAAACCCCCGGTCATGGATAAAACAAATAACATAGAACAAGCCGGGGACGAAGAAGACCGGGCTGAGACCGGGGTGCTAGACAGAAGCTTAGAAGGAGAGGACATTGCGGTACCGAAAATGGGAATGAGCAAATACAACATGGAAATAAGGAAACGACATGAAGTAAAAGTGCAATGGAAAATAAGAAAAGAAGAAGAGAAGAAGAAAAAGGGATGCTTTGATCTCTCAAGAGGATGATGCAACGTTGCCGTGTAACCAGGTCGGGTTAAGACAGAGACCGAAACTCCTGCACCGCATAACTCTTCCACCGCATCTTTGCCCAGATAGTCCCATATCGCAATGAGCAGTAAATGGCAGATAAGATGGAAAAGCTGGAGATTTCGTCCTTTACCTGTACGGGCCAGGTCCGACCATGCCGCCACGAGCTTCGCCGCCGCCGGACTGGCCAAACATTTCTAGCAAGTGTCGGGATGAAGGAGGGGGGCCCTGAGGGCCTGGGTTGCCAGGTCCGAAAGGACCCTGGCCACCAGGGCCAAGTCCCATCATGGCCTCCGGGTTAGGAGGCATGGGAGGAAAGCCAGGGGGAGGGGGGCCGCCCATGTATCCCGGCGGGGGCATCATACCGGGAGGTGGGCCATGGGGCCCACGAGGGAAGCCTTGTCTCTCGTTGATTGGGGGTCCATTTCCGGGCATGGGCATCATACCGGGTGGGAAATTGGGAAGACCGCGGTTCGGTGTTGGGATTCCAGGGGGAGGCCCCATCGGGCTCGGTCCGTTGCCCTGCTGTGGAGGAGGCTGGCCGGTCCATCCTGGAGGAGGCAGGTGCTCCAAACCAGGAGGTCTTTGCAGTGGCATCGGAGGCTGGTTCGGCGGACGAGAACCACCCGGGGTCAGGGGACCCGGGCCGCCTTGTGGGAAATGCATGTCATCAAAGTAGCCCATAGGTGGACCATTGGCAGCCCGCCGGCGGAGTTGGTCGGTATCGGGCCGCTGCATATTGGCGATGGCAGGATCGTCGAAGAAGTTGGGAGTCTTCTGGCCAGTCAAGCCCGGGGGAGGGTGGGGCATCATTTCTGGCATCAAGCCTGGAGGAGGAGCTGGTCCAGAATTCGGGGACCGTTGAGGAACACCACCTGCAGACCCAGGGCCAATTTGAACCTGTTGCATCAAGCGGAGGAGATGCTCACGCTCACCAGGGCGAGGTTCTTTACCAGCCATCTGAGCTAGTGGGTTCTCATGAGGGCTCGCGAAGTCGGGGCGGCCCATGTGATCTCTGACAGGGGACGATATGTGCATGTTCATGGCAGCACGAGTGTGCTCTGCTTGGACCATCGATGATGGCCGGGATTGCAGAGAAGGTTCACTCTGGTGAGGTGTACCACTGTGAGATCGTCCATTTCCAGAAGTAGCAGCGACACCGCCGCCGCCAAGCATCTGCAGAATTCGTTGGAAACCCTCTTGGTCTGCATCTTGAGGGTTGGCAGGTGTGCTTCCAGCGGAAGATTTGGGAATAGCAGGTGACTCGGGGGCTTTGAACGGGGTGTCAGGTGGGGGACTGAATAGTCCAGCAAATCGAGATGACTTTCCAGACTTAGCGGCAAAGGAGTTATCTTTCTTCGGGGTCGACTCTGCCTGTATAGGCTGGACAGGTGACGCGATGGCCTCTGGGACCGGTGGTTTCGAGTCTCCAAGCATACCAAAGAATCGATCCATGGAAGTATCTCCCATTAACGGAGTACCGGAGCTGAAAATTTCGCCGTCTGTTCGGCGAGTATCCGGTTTCTCGGGAGCGATATTTGATTCGGCATAATCGTCCCTTCTCTCTCCTTGCGATGGAGTCTGTTGGGTAGCGCCGGAGCCAGCCTTCATGCGCTCCTTCCAACGCTCGAAGTCCTCTTGTGTGTGCGCTCGTCGGGGCTCATCACGATCATTCGCATCCAGCCATTCAGGTTCTTGTTCCACTTTACCACCACGAGTCCAGTCGCGGTCTGCGCCGTGGCGATCACGACGCCATTCTCGGTTTCGTAGTGATGGCTTATCATCATCCGCATCAACTGCATCATTCGCGTTCTCCTCACGGAACCAGTTTCCATCATACTTAGCTCGTGTCGGCTGACCATCCTTTCTCGAAGGGAAACGGCCTTCCCTATCACGTATTCCACGTTCGGTGTTTGGATCTCGAGGAGTCTCACGGCTCTCCCATCGGTCGAATTCCCCGTTGCGCCGAGGCTTGCGTTCTTGTTCCTCTGGCCCGAAGGTCCGACGCGGGCGACCAGCATTCCAGTCCTCCTTCTCCCCACGTCGGCCGTTCAGGCCACCGGGTTTTCCATCTCGCCGGTCGTACTCTCTCTCCTGGGTGTCTCGGTCTTTGAAAATACGGTCTCTCAAGTTGAGCCGGTCATTTTTGTCGTCTGTGTCGGTTGGGCGAGCTGGCCGATCAATTAGATCAAAGGAGCCTTTACCCCCAATACGGGATGAGGCGAAGTTGGTCTTTGGTGGGCCGAGCACGATTTCGTCTGCAACCATTTTTCAGATATAGTCAGCCAATGCCAGGGGAGGGACGGGGTTGGTAGACACAGATAAATGGGATGAACGGGGTGACGACAAGCCCTACCTGAATTGGAGCCCCGCGAGATGTGACGAGCTTCAAAAAAGCTCGGTCTTCTATTTGTAGTCGGTTCCGATGGGTTATTTGGGTCGCGGGTCGTTTGTTGCTTGCGTTGGGTCGTAGGGTCGGGTTGAGGCCTATCGCACAGAAGCACATGGTTAGCCTGGGGTTGGGAGGTGCGGGACATGCGTTAGAGCAGGGAAGATCCTGAACATACATCCATTCTTCAATTGGGGGGAGGCCTGGGGGCTTTGTGACAAGAGGCGATGAGCGCAGGTATATGAGCTCCTCGATCTCATACCGTCGCGCCATGACGGCGGTGTCTGGGATAGTGTGTGCGGTCCTGATCGACAAGGAATTATAATGTTTTCATTGGTCGATGGGGGTGGTAAAGAGCTTGGTGATCGAAGACAAATGGTCGGAATGAGGTCGTCAAAGGGAGAATTCGTGGGGCAGATAATTCAGCAGAAGTCGCGAGGTGATGAGAAGCGGACAAGCCACTTGTGGCGAAGCTCAGGGCGGAGTCGGGGTCGGTGAGGAGGGAGGAGGGAGGAGGGAGAAAGGTTTCCACCAGGAGATGCTCCAATCGCAGGGAACCAGATAGGGTGGAACGATGGATGGGATGATCCGAAATGGGTCTGGTTGCAAAATGGGGGAGGAGGGAGGAGAAGGAGGAGGTGTATAAAGTTGAAGTTGGAAGGAAAGCAAAAATCGAAGTTGAAGTTGGAAGTTGCCGAGGGGTCGTCGGCGACGAAAGGGGAAAGCCCGACTGACCTGGGCTCTTGTACTTTGGGAGGATTGTGCCCACAGTCAGTACTAGTGGGTGTTTAGATGCTGACGAGATATAGTCAATGTGAATATCGAGAGCACAGAGTGTAGCGTGTAGTGCTGAGTAGTGCAGATTGTAGTGGCAGAAAGAGGGGTGAAGAGAAGTCATTGACGTCCTCAGCTTATCACACGATCAAAACGAGGCTGGGCTACTACGTACTAAGGCACTACTAGTAAGGTACACATTTCAAACAGTCCAAGATTCACCTGGCCACTGAATAGCTAACTTGAACGGATCTATAGTATTGTCTGTAGGCCTCTCTGCCAAAGATGCATCGATGGTGCTGGTCAATGCCTGCTCTTTCACCCACTTTTTGCCTAATGAGGGAGCATTCAACTGGGATACAGCTATATTTTAAAGTTGTTCGAGTTGCTGAGGGCCTACGACCGTCACGGTCTGTGTATTTGCTAGTACCATTATTCTTAGAAATCCACTACATGTATTGTTTCTAGTAACTTTTAGTACAAAACATGGCCTTCTACCATATATATATAGTGCATCCATGGATGTTCCAATGTATCAGGGTACGCGATGACAAGGGCAAACGTCTTGTTAACTCCCCAGGTTCACGAAGAAAAAAAAAGAATTATAATACATTCGTGGCGCCTCTCATGCCCGTTTAATCTCCTCCAGTGCCTGCTCAATGCTGCCAGCACCCCAAGCATCAACTCGCTCGTGATCAGACAGCTCGTATAGTGTCTGCGCCAGAGCCGAGAGGAGGGCGGCCTCCCTCGCATCTGCCTCAGTGAGCTGGACTTGAATCCAGCTGATGATAGCCGCCCGAGTGATCAGTGTCGTGCTGCCACCGACTTGGGCGGCGCGGAAGATGATATGGAGAATCTTTTTGCGGGCCTCGGCGCCAATGCTCGAGGATTGATATAGCGAGAGAATGCGCTCGAAGACATTCGCACGACGGTATACTTCCATGTCCTAGACCGAAGTGTTAGCAATAGTTCCTAATGGTAGAGCGTCCAATGATAATGAACATACCGCTTTGCTGCGAAGACCCTTCACAAACAGGCCCAGCAGCCAGTTAATCTCGTCAAAGAACCCATCGTCCAGCTCAGGTTCGTGCAGGAAGATCTTGTCAATCCAGTAGGAGGGGATTTTCTCCAAATCCCAAGCGGGCCCCTTTTGCAAGAACTTGTTGACCTTTCCATATACTTTGTGAAGCGGGTTTGTAATGACCGCAAGGCAGTTGGCAGCGCATTCACCGACGATCCAAGGAATGGGCGCACCCGCATTCAGACCAAGTTTGTTGACTGTCTCGAGCAGTTCACCCGTCAGAAGATAGACAGAGCGCCATTCGGCGTACTTGGATTCCTTCAACTGGGCCATGAAGCGTGCAACGTTGGTGAATGCTTGCCTGCGAACTTCCTCATGTTCGGAACACAGACAAAGCATCAGCTCGGCAATTTGACCTTGTTCCACTGCTGCTTCTAGGTCCTCTCTCTCCCACCGGTGCAGTGCATTGTGGGTGGTGCCTTCGGCGGGAAGGAAGCCAAATATCTCATCCAAATCCACCTGCGCAGGCCTGACAGCCGCAGTTGACTGGGCTGGGCCAGAGTCAATGTCCATTTTATCTTCCGATTCAACATCTTCCACTCCCTTGAGGCATTTTTTGAAGGCAGATCGGACCTTCTTGGCTTCGGTAGCTTCAGTTAGAATATCCCGAGCGGCCCTCAAGGCGCTTATGTTTTCTCCAGCTTGTTTGAGTTGACCAAATAGCTTAGAGATCCATGTCCCAACAGCAACCTCGGTGGCTTCATCTCCTGCTTTCACGACGAAAGGCCACTGCTCTACAATAGCAGCCACGAAGGGGCTCGTCGTGTTAGCCGCATCCTTTGAGAGAGATTCGGTTAGGTCGAGGTAATGAACAGGCTTCTTGGCAACACGAGAGATGCAGTTTTCAATGAAAACTAGCTGCTTGTGCAAAGTTTCGGATTCGGCATCCTCAAGACTTGTCAAGAGGGCATTGAATAACAGCGGAGAATTTTGTAGGACGGAGTTATCCACGAGAACCGTCCTTAACAGAATAGAAATTCGTCGCGAAGAAACCTTGTCTGACGTTTCGACAAGAACTTTGAGAACCGAGGCGAAAGGCGAGTATTGCATAGAGGCTGGTTTCTGCCACCAACGCATAGATGTGGATTGTTGTGCGATCTGAAGGACACTCTGAAGCTGGCTGAGGAGTAGCTCAGAATCGTCTGCACTAATCTCTGACTCCTCCAATCGCTTCAACACCTCTACTAGAACCAGTGACACGTCAAAATTCTCTTCTAGAGCGATTTCGGGCATCACCTCGTAATAGAGGGTCAATAGCTCTGCCACGGCCTCCTGCTGTTGGAGATCTTCCTTAGCAGTTCGCCGGAACAGGAGAATAACATCCTTAAGGGGAGGGCAGCGGCGGGAAAACTCCGCGAGTAGCTTGGAGGAAGCTTGGTTCCAGAACAACTGAGCCTGGCCATGATCAGCCCGGAAGATCTTCAGAACAGCCCGCAATTTAGTAAATGCAACAGTCAGAATTCGCACGGCGAACAGGGTAATGATCTCTGTATTCTGGTTCAGACAACGGGTTGTGATCTTCTGACTCAAAGGGCGTGGAAGAATATTTTCAATGACGATTGAGACCGGTGGTGGCAGGATTGGTTGTTTGTCTTTCCAACCACAGTTCGTGGGAACAGGTAGCTGCACCGTCGAAAACAGAAGCGCGGATTCGGCCATCCATGCCGGTGTTGCCTTGGGGTCGGAAGTGAACATCGTTTTCTTAGTGAAATAGTCGGCAATCAGCTCTGGCGCCACTTTGAAAATCGTCACAAGCAACTCGATCTGAAGACTATCCACATCAGGTCGTAGACATTGAATCAGATATGACAATGTGCCGTTACGAACAGGTACCGACTCCCGATACTTGTCAACATAAATCGGTGAGTCAAGACCCAGTTCAATACATTCATCGTCGTCCATGGGGAGAGTCTCCGGGTCAACTCCAACCGGATACCAGCCCGACTCAGGGAGAAGAACGCCAAGATCGGCGGTCTTGCAGAGGTTCAACAAGATGCGGTGGACCTCATTTGTGATCGAAATCCCTTCGGGATTGGGCTCATCAGATTCTCGGTCGTAGCCATAAAGTGTTACCAACTTCTCCATATTTCCTCGGTTGAAAAACTTGCTCTTGGACTTCCGTGTGAGTGAAGAATCTTGAATGATGTCTCTCTCGATCGCCTTGACCACCTCCAGAGCAATATCTCGAGGGTCTTTCCGGAGGTGCTCGAGGAATGATCTGGTGAGTTTGAATTGTTCAATAATGTCGCTCTTCTCGAGGGTATGTTGCACCCTCAGATTGGCAAGCAGATAGCGTTGAGCGTTTCGGCGCAGTGTAGATTTTGATGGCTCTTCCTGGTCCGAGTCGGGCAGAACCTTGTGGGGAGTCAAAAAGATCTCGAGGCGTTTGAAGGCAATATAACGGCGGTTGTATAACTGCCGGGCAACCGCACCGCCATCAAAGGTGACGATTTCGGTCAAAAGGCGGAGGCAGGGAGAAATGAGATGCTCTTTTGTTTTTGTGGCAGTCAGACCGCGATTAAAAAGCCTCAGTTGATCCTTCTGTAGCAGATGTTTACACAGCGCAAGGCCGAAGTCTCGGAAATCAATCTCTCGTGAGATAGTCTTCAGGAAGATAGCTAGCACCGAAGGAACAGTGGTGAGAAGGGGCTCATTGTTGTTGCCATCGGCAAAACTCCAGGCCTGGATGATGTCTGGGAAGCAGATGGAGTCGCCTTCTTCCTTGCCGGGCGAGGTTTGCTTGTCGCAGTAGCCCTTCAGAACCTTCAGCTTCTGGGCCTTCTCGCTCTCCTTGTCCGGGTTATGAATAGAAGACAGAAACCCCTTGAAAGTGACAAGACCTATTTTTCAAATTAGCTGATGGCACTTTTCGGACATGCGATGCTGTGATAGACTGACCTTGCTTGGCCGTCGCGGGATTCTGTTGGAAGACGAGCAGTTCGTGCAGCTGGGCCGGTGATGTAAAGTTCACATCTTCGGCAGGATGTGTATCATCATCTAGCTTTCTCCGCTTGGCTCGAAGCGGATGCTCTGTGATGTGCGCCATTCTTGGGCTGGTGAAAAGAGGATGGTGTTTTTTTTCTTGGTCGCTGCGAGTTTCCGATGCCATCGAAATTTCGCGGTAGCTGATTGGCCCGCGCCACTCCGCATTGCCCTCAACTTTAAAGGGCGCACCACAGCGAAAAACAGCTACTAACGGCCTCTGGTCGCTCTAAGGGTATGTAATTAATTCAATTGATTCAACTACATTGACTTTCTCTCTCTCAAGCACCCAGGCTCAGCGAATTTTAAGTATTTCAACGTAATCATCATACATTGTCGCAGTCTAATGAAGTTTTGCTTCGAACTAAGATTGTACATAACCAGTGGCTCAATGACCAAGACCAGCCAAAACTCCTCTCCCTTTTCAATATACTATTATGTGACAGATCAACCCCATGTTCCACCACCGCCGCCTCTACCTTGGCGTCGTTGAGCAGAGAGACGCCAATCATCTTCTCCAGCGAACCGGTTATGCAAGGGCTGAATCCGCTCGGCCTTCTTGCGTTTAGACAGACGATCGGTCGGGGCCACCTTGAAGAACGTCGGTGCGGCTTCAACCAGCCATTTCGGCTCAATGGATGTTGTGCAATGCATGTATTCCTTGGAGGTGAGTACCAGATCGTGATAGATCACATGCTCCGACGGCTTGCCGAAGAGCGCAGAGCTGGGGTGCATGTAAACTGGTGTGCCTTCAACAAGGGTTTTGTATCCCTCCTGGGGATCCTTGCGAGCAGCATTCCGGAAAAAACCAGTGCATAGAGCCTGCCGCACCTTCATCGTGTCTCGCCCGCACGACACGATCTTGTGACGATAGCGGTTCATGATACCAAGCAGCTGCTGTCGGACATCCTGGGCGCGGCGGATCTGTCGCGCCTGGATAAAGTTCTCGAAGCACCATGCATTACTGAACTTGGAATGTTTCCAGGCGTTGTAGACGTTCAGCAGTGTCAGATGATCTCCGTGAGGATCATGGAATTTGGATTTCTTCTGGTCAGCTTGTTGCTGTTTCTCCTTTGGACGGTAGAACACCGATGTGATTGAAAGCATGGCGACAATGCTAAGCATTTCATCAGAGCAGCCCATATCCACAGAGGCAATGAGAACCTTGGCCAAGGCAGGCTCCATAGGGAAATCGGCCATCTTTCGACCAAGTCGGGTCAAGAGACCCTCGTCATCTAGTGCAGACAATGCATATAATTCCTCCAGAGCTGAGAGCATGGTGTTGGTTGGGGGTGGGTCCATAAAGTCAAAGTGCAGAAGATCGTTGATACCCATAGCTTTAAGCATGAGAATTGTATGTGATAGGTTCTGGCGTTGAATTTCGGGAATGGTCGTTGGAAGCATTTCGGATTGATAAGCGGCCTCCGTATACAAGCGGAAGCATTTACCAGGACCCGTACGTCCTGCACGGCCAGCACGTTGCTTGGCCTGTGCTTGAGAGACAGGGGTGACCACAAGTGAATCCATACCAAGTTTCGGGTCGTAAGCATTCTGCTTCACAAAGCCGGGGTCGATAACATAGTAAATGTTGTCAATAGTAATCGAAGTCTCGGCAATGTTGGTTGCAATAATGACTTTTCGGCCTCCAGGGGGCGCCGGCTCGAAAATTCGACTCTGCATCTCACTCGGCAGCGCGGAGTAGACGGGCAGCACGACAAGCTCGGGTACTGAAGGACCTAGAGCTTTCATGCGCTCGAATAAGATCTCACAAGATGTATCGATCTCTTCTTGTCCTGTGAGGAAAACGAGAATGTCCCCGGCAGCTTCGGTCAAGTGAATCTGCATGACAGTGATAAGAGCTGCATCCAAATAATCGGATTCGGGCTCCTTCGAGTACATAATCTCGACGGGATAGGTTCTGCCTGGGATGGAGAAGATAGGACAGCCGTTGAAGTATTCCGAAAACTTTTCGGCATCAAGAGTCGCCGATGTAATGATTAACCTGAGGTCAGGGCGTCGCTTAACTGTTTTCTTCAACAGTCCAAACAGAATATCGGTGGCAATGGTTCGCTCGTGAGCTTCATCAAGCATGATCACAGAATACTTCTTAAGGTCTGGGTCCAGCAGAATCTCTCTTTGAAGCATACCGTCGGTCATGTACTTGATCTTTGTGTCTGGACTTGTACAGTCTTCAAAACGAATCGTATATCCGACCTCAGCACCGAGCCTGCAGCCCACTTCCTCGGCCACACGTTTGGCAACGGACATGGCAGCCACACGGCGAGGTTGAGTACAACCAATCATACCATCGTTTCCATAGCCGGCCTCGGCCAGGTACTGCGTTAATTGTGTAGTCTTTCCCGACCCAGTATCTCCAACGACAATCATCAGCTGATTGTCTCTCACTGCATCAAGCAGCTGCTTCCGGAATTTATACACAGGCAGACTCTCGCGCTGTTGTTTGATAGACATGTCAGTCCGTTTTCCAAGAGATACGTTCTTGCTCATAGTGACTCGCTTCCACTCCGGCACTGAATCATCTTGTTGCTGGGTGCTGCGTAGGTCTGCAGCGAATTTTCGATCTTCGGCTGCAACCATTGGATCGTGCCATTGGGCATTGAGGTCAACTTCAGCTGCCCGCTCGGCGGCCTTATCTTGCGCTTCCTGCTGTTTCAAGTCACGCCTTTCCTTGGCAAGATTTGTACCTGACATCGCCGCACGATTCATGGACCCATCAGGAGCCTTGACAACACGAATGGGAGAAAGCTCGAGGGACTGCTTAGTCTGGCCAGCCAGGAAGGGAGGCTCCTCGTCTTTGACCTCAATATCAACATCTTCCTCCTCTTCAAATGTGCCCTCGCCGGTGAGTGTGGCATTATATTCCTCCTCGAGGTCAGGGTAGTCGGCTGCTGAAGCTACTCCGGATGCGATGAGCTGTCGAATTTCCCAGCGTTCTGGCGAGGTCATGCGCTTCCGGTTCCTCATTGGCCTGCCAGAGTCCTCAACGATAGGAACATCAGAGCTGAGGTTTCCGTATCTATCATCTTCCGATGATCCGTCAAGTCGTTCCATATTTGCACCTGACGCCAGGCGGCGTTGAGGAACGAGATCGCGGCCTGTTGTTTGGTCGACCTCTTTCATCGACAGTCCAATGCGAGTACCTTCGATCTTGACAACTTTGACCTTTACGGGTTGCCCACGCGATACAAGGTCAGAGGGGTGGTTCACCCGCGCACCTTCTTGCATTGCCGAAACATGGACAAGACCGTCAACTTTGCCTTTGACTCCCTGCAGGTTCACAAAAGCACCAAAATCCTTGACACCTGTCACGCGACCATCGTAAACTTTGTAGATAACGGGATGGTCATCCAATTCAACAGGTGGTCGCTCGTCGAAATAGTCATCCCGTTCACGACGCTTGCGCCGGTCACTGTGGCCGTTGCGGTGGCCGCCGTCCCGATCACTGTATTTTCCAATGGATCTGCCGAACTCGTCCACCAAATCATCGTTCTTGCTTCGTCGATGCGTGCTCCGAGATCTAGAACGGTATTTATCGTTATGTCGGCGCCCACGGCTGTCGTCGCGGATGGGGCTGTGGCTGCGCTTCCTGCTGCTGCGTTCGTCTCTCGAGGGGCGGGGTTTTTCCTCCTTGGGTTTCCCAGCCAGCCCCTCTAGCATCGCAAATGTATCGTCCATAGCACCCGCTTGCGCGTCGTCTGCCTGGTTATCGAGATAGTCATCTTCTTCCCAGGGCTTGGCTCGATCCGGAACAGCAAGACCCTTGAAGACGCGGGATTTGCGTTCCAAAGCGCCAAACTCATCCATCAGGTCATCTTCTGCGGTAGCCGACTCGCCATTCTCCTCTTTCTTCCCTTTGTATCTCGGATGCATTGTCAGAACAAGGCGATCGACACTCTCCATCAAGCTCTGAGGGAACTCGGCGCCCATCGCGTCGAGGCCAGACTTGAATTCGGAAAAATTGCCATTGCATTTCAGGTGTTGGTCAATAATGAATTCGGCCAGCGTTTTGTCATTAATGCCCAGGTGGTTCTGGAGCTCGTTCGTCACTCGTGACACGAGCGAGAACAGCTCCAGGGACTCCAGGTCATCCATGGTGGCGACCAAGTAAGGAGCGATGGCGAAAATTAGAAGACGAGAGGCGCAGGCCAGCGAGGTAGCAACGAGCGAGTGCGCAGAAGACTACCTACCTGGTCGCGTCGGTCGAGTTCGAGCAAAGTGAGGGCGGAAAATCAGTGCAGCCGGCGCCACTGATAAGAGATAAGAGGACTGAGGCCTGAGGCATGACGCACAGCCACAACATTGGAATACGTCAAGCTGGCGCCACAGCACATTTCATTTACTATGCGACAGACTCATGACGATATATAGAAGAACAGTAGAGACAATCCAAAGCTGGGGAGTGGTTCGGTTTTATACATCTAATATACAAGTCTAGTATTACATTTATTCGGTCACCCTGAAGATTTACGTGGCTCGGGTTGCTCGTCCTCGGCCGCCTCTTGGGAGCTTTCTCCTGTCAAGTGGTCCAGCATCTGGTCCTCGGACAAGTTTCCAAGTTCTGTCTCAGAAGCTTTGTCTTCCACCGTCTCTTCGATGTTCTCTTCGGTCAAGTCTGCCTGCATCTCCTGTTCAGGCGACTCTTCGCCCGACACCGGACCTTCGCCTTCCACAGCGGTCTGGGAATCCACCTCGGTCATGTTGATCTGTATATCGCCCTCCGCGCCTTCACCCGATTGCGCCATCAGATCATCGGAACCGATACTTTGCTGTCTGTGCAGCTGCTTCTGAAGCGCAATCTGGCGTTTCAAAGAGGCATCCTTGCGTAGCGTCTTGTTGGCAGAGAATTCAGTCAGCGCCCGCACCATTCTCTCTTCGACAAGTTCTTTAACGTGTGAGGCAAGGGTACGATCCGTGAATATACCGCCAAACCGGAAACTCAGCCACGAGTAAAGAATGATTGCTTTGTGTAGACTTTCCAACTCATGCATATAATCCTTGCTGCCGGATACGGGGCGCTCGAGAATCTCAAGGTTGAGATGGGGAATGTCCAGAAGCCGTCCACGTGAATTTTCAGCCACACAGTCAGAGAATGCGGCAGTGACATCGCGTGAGGATTGGTTTTTGGTATCCATGGGTGCAGCCATAAATGTCAACGAATCCGCAATTCGCAAGCCCTGCGTGGTGTCGATGATTTCGGCATTCTCAAGTTGACTTTTGTTATCGCACATGAAGAAAAGAGGGCTAAGTGCGGAGATCTCGTTTAATCGCTTGATCAAATACTCGAAAGGAACCGTATTCGGGAAATACGCTGAAAGTTGTTCAAAGGCGACGTTTGGTGGGAAGATACCCGCAGCGCGAAGGGGTGGAGGCTCCATATTCATCGCTTGTTTGATATAAGGAAGATCGACCTCTTCAAGGGATGTGACGAGCCCCACGTTCGATCCATCATCTGTGCCACCTTTGGCACCAGCTGGCCGGTATCGACCTGCACGTCCACCTATTTGCTTGATCTCGGGTACAGTCAGTTGTTGGAGACCAGTTGGAAGTCGTTTGACCAACGTCTCGAATATAATACGCTTGCAACTCCTGTTGAAAGCCAGTCAGTAAAGATTCCGATGTCGTCAAAACCAATGACCCGGTTTCTTTTCACTTACAGGTTCAGACCCATACCAATGGCATCACTCGCAACCAGAAAGTCGTAGTCATTGTCTGGGTCGTTGAATAGATTGGCTTGTTGCGTCCGAATCTCGGCAGGTAGACCTCCATAGACTATAGCTGCTCGTCTTCCTGTCACCTTTTCAATATCTGCTTTCAAGGCGTGGATTCCAACTCTGGAGAAGGCGACCACACAGTCGCCCTTTTGGAGATTGTTGAAATTGCCCTTCAAGCTTTTGTCCATGACCTCCAAGCCATTCAGCCGCTCATATCGATGGATCTCCAAGGTGTCTCCTGTAAGAGCACATAGTTCGCGAATAAGAGGTACCGCACGGGTTTCACCGCACAGATGTAGCTCCTTTGCCTGAGAGCCCAGAACAGCTCGCGTCCATGCCCATCCACGATCTGAATTCGAAATCATTTGGATTTCGTCAATGACTCCGACATCGTACTCCTGTCCCACACTGACCATTTCCACCGTATTGCTCACAATACTTGGAATCTGTCCATCTTCTGGCGTCTTGACATCGTCTCCCGTCACAAGGCTTGTAGGGATGCCCTCATCCTTGAATCGATGGTACACCTCCTGGGCGAGTAACCTGAGTGGTCCTGCATAGAAACCTGATTTACTTTCCTTCAGCCGCTGCAGGGCATGGTAGGTCTTTCCAGAGTTTGTTGGACCGACGTGAAGGTGGATGGTCCGTTGCATGGAGCGTGCTTTTGGATACCATTCGGCGGGATAACGAAGGTCGGCCAATTTCCGGTGCACCTCCAGGTTCGGGGTCGAGTATTGCGCTGTCAGGTCATCCGCGTAGCGCATATAGTCCAGCTCGCTCCGCAGTCCCGATACTCCGGAGGATAGATACGCCCTTTGCAGCGACGTTTTGATTTGCATCAAGGGGCCCCATTTCGTGGTCGACTTTGACTCCTCCAGCCTGCACGCATTCAACACCTGACGCTCGAATTGACCCCAGGAAACCGGCAAGTCTCCTTGTGCATGAAGCCTGTGCTTAGTATCGCGCAATGCAGCCTCCACCACTCGGTTGAAATCTCTCTGGGCAGCAACGCTGTGTCGACCGGGTTTCGTCGAGGTCTTCGTCCCCAATTTGGCGGATTTCCTCGCACTTGCGTCCGTGATGCCAGAGTCTGCTCGACCATCCCTGGTATTCTTTTCGCGTTTCGACCGGTGGAGGGGGAAGGATATTGTGAAATGCCGTTCAGCAGGTCGGAAGGATCGCAATGCGCAGAAGAGCGGACGGCTGCCTCTGCCAGTCCATGACTGCATTCCGGGGACCGTTGAGAGTCAAAATGGAACCTAGACTGAAAGAATCGAAAGATAAAGTGTGATGTTGCAGGGTGTGCAGGATTCCAACGCACCCATAAGAAAGAGAAAAAAAAGACGGTGCTTATCGGGGATGAGTTCCCTGGCGCGCGCCACCGGGAGATCCACTCGCGAAGCTCAAATGGTGGGGAACCACTTCTCCTTCATATACCTCAGACGGGCCACCTCTCCGCTGCTTAGTGCTCACCTCCCCAGAAACCCCCCCTCCCTTCTCTTCTGTCTCGGGCGCAAGTCAACCTTCAACTCTTTGCCCGGGAGTGTTTCCGTCGGTTCCGTTTGCCTCTCGCAATCCCCTCGCTCAGGCTACCCGCCAGGATGAGCACCTCAATCATCAACATCCAACGCGACAGTAGGTGGCCCCTCTGGTGCTCGGCTCCTCCTCCAAAGAGCTAGGACCCGGACTGACAATTATACCTCCTGTCTCTAGTCATCCTGAACACCATCCGCAATGCTGGTGGTCACGACGTACGTTGCACCCCTCGCCCCTCCCGCCTGCGCCGCAGACTGACGCCCGTCCCGCACAGTGGAAAGTTTTGGTGGTAGACGAGACCAGCCGGAAATTGATCAATGGGGCCGTCAAAGAGGAAGAGATTCTGAATCTCAATGTATCCAGTGAGCCTGTCTAGCTTGCCTCTGCCACTTGGACGTGAGGCAGCCTGCTAAACAACACACGTCACCCCGCAGATATCGAGCAGATCGACCACCGACGAATGTCCAACTCGGATATGGACGCACTATACATCTTGTCTCCAGAGTCTTGGATCGTGGACTGCCTCATGGCCGACTTTGAGGTGAAGCGGTACCGCAGGGCCTTTTTGGTTTGGACTTCATGTTAGTCGGCAATACCAGAACTTTAGTTGGTCTCAGCTGACAGTGTTCATAGTCCTTGATCCGAAGCAGCGTGCTCGAATTGACCGGTCGCAAATGGCGCGTGATGCCATTGCCGACTACCGTATAATGAATATCAACTTCTACCCCCGAGAGTCGCATCTGGTCACCTTCCGCGACCCATGGAGCTTCCCCATCCTGTTCCATCCCAGCTGCAATAACTTAATTCGTCGCCATCTCCAAGAACTTGCCCAGAAGGTAAGCCAATCCCGTTTTCATGTCAAGCCACCTGTGCCGTCCGGCTAAACTACTGCTCCAGGTTGTCTCGCTATGTGCCTGTTTGGGCGAATACCCTGTGATCCGCTATTACCGACCCCGATCTCCCACCCACGAAGCTGGTGTCTTGTGTTCGCATTTGGCACGCTTCATCCAGGAGGAACTAGATCAATTTGCGCAGTTCCAGCGTGATTTCCCTCCCCCATCAAACCGTCCCCGGGGAGTGCTACTGGTGGTGGATCGTTCGATGGATATATACGCTCCTCTGATCCACGAGTTTACATACCAAGCAATGGTTCATGATCTTCTGCCGATCAAAGATGGCGATAAGGTTACTTACAAGACACTGCTTAACCAAGGCAGGGACAACGAAGAGGTCAAGGAAATGGAGCTTGGGGAGCACGATAAAGTTTGGGTAGACTACCGGCACATGCACATGAAGGATGTGCTTGGGAAACTCGGCGACGATTTTGCCAGGTTCAGAAAAGCAAATCCGCAGTTCGCCGACGAGTAAGTGGTTTCGTTCTCTCGGTTATCCTCATTACCGTCAGGCTAACGAATATCCGCAGCAACGACAAAGCCAACGTTAACACCATCAAGGACATGTTAGCCGGACTGACAGAGTTTACGGAAGGAAAAGATGCCTATACCCTCCATTTGAACATGGCAGAGGAATGCATGAAGTACTTCGGGAGCCGCAAGCTTATCGAGGTCAGCTCTATGGAGCAATCGTTTGCCACGGGCCTGGACGAAAATTACAAAAAGGCCAAGAACTTAGCGGCGCAACTTGTACAATTGCTCGACGATGAAGCTGTTGTTCCGCCTGATCGCCTTCGACTTCTTCTCTTGTACATCGTCTATCGCGGCGGTCTGCTTGGTGGCGATATTCGGAAGCTCATGGCACATGCGCAGCTTCCTGGCCAAGATGGAAACGTCATTTCCAACCTCGAACTTCTTGGAGTTCGTGTGGAGAAGCCTCTGCGAGATGAAAAACCACCAGTACAACCCTTGTTCCAGCGGCGAAACCCTGTGCCGGAATCAGAAGAGCTGAGTTTGACGCGATACGACCTTGGACTCAAACAGATGCTGGAGGAGCAAATCCGGGGCACATTGGACTCAACAACCTTCCCTTTCACGAGACCTCACACCGACACCGACGGTGGCATGGCCGCACAAGAGATGATCTCTCAGCAAGCTTCCCTGCGCAGTGCCAAGCCCACATGGGCACGCACCCGATCCGTCGATCAGCCTCGCCAGCGTATGATTGTTTTCATGGCGGGAGGTGCCACTCATGGCGAGGCGCGTACTTGCTATGAAATCTCGCAGACCTACGGTCGTGATGTCTTCCTAGCCACCACCCATATGTTGACACCAGGGCTCTTCATGCGCCAAGTTGGCGATTTGAGTATGGACAAGCGCCGCCTCGATATCCCTTCAGAGCGACCCAAGCCCACGGCCCCAGCTCATCTCTTTGAGCGCGAGGCACCTCCCGCACCTACACCTCCGCCACAGAAGAAGCCTATCTCTACGGCGCATCTGAACCCACCCGCGCCGCCCGAGGCGCTCATGGCCAACATGTCTCTGGGTCAGAACGGGTCAAGCGGGACTCCTCCGCCTGGTGGAAAACTGCATAAGAAGGACAAAGAGAAGAAGGATAAGAAGGAGGACAAGGAAAAGAAGAAGTACCGTTTCTTCAAGTGATCCGTCCTACTATCAGCACAATTTCCTTGCCGTTTTATCGCTCTCCGTGCTGTGCACGGGTCCATTCAGCGCTGTTGTGATACCATCTTTTCTTTGTCTTGTTTTGGTTGGTCCGGTCCCGGGCATATGGGGGCGCTTTGTGAATTGGGTTTCGAGATTCTGCGTCTTTTACGATGACATGGGTCTTTGCGACTTGCCGGGTTCAGCGAGAAATCGGGCGAGGAGGATCAGAATAGGAGGATTTGCAAATATTCAGTAGAGCAGAACATGTAAAAATCAAATACGTATTATCAACAACTTTTTTGAATTCCAGAGCTCTTGTTCCGTAATGTCCGCCGAGGTATGTGACAATTTTGTTGGTGACCTCACGCAGTTAAGAGGGACAATAAGAGTATAATTTGGCCTTAACGGCCCACCTGTCGCTGCGGTCTTACACGGAAACGCATTAGACCGCAGCGTCAGATAGGGCTCGTCTCTACGCTCCCTTGTGGAGAGGCGAAGTGTCTGTATTGCAGTGATTTCGATATACAGAGGGAAGGTATAGAGGGAAGGTGGGAGGGACAAAATCGAGACTTGACTGCGTGAGAGATGACTAGCTACCACTGGGGGCAACCAGCTGACTCTTGTGAGGCAATTATAGCAGGGAAGAAACCCTCAGTAAGCCCTAAATAACGTTGGTGTATATGTCACGTGATACTGGGCAAACATGAGGCAAACCCAATAAAGCTGCTCCCATTATATACCCCCACGATAGCATTTAAATCACAACTGAACCTTCAGGAAGTTGGAAGACTACCGTAGGCCCTCGTTCACAATGCAGATTGTCGATTCATTGGTCTCATGATGGATATGAAAAGGTCAGATGAAGGAAAACAAACCAGAGCTTCGTACGCGAATCGTAAACAATCAGGTCTTAGAGTCTCCACCACTCCGGAGTGAGGCTGAACGTCTGAAGCAACACCTCATCATGTCATCTTTGATAACTTCCCTGAATTTACCCCACGACTATGAACACACCACAAGAGTTCCGCAAATGGATTTGTGCCCGACTTAAAGGCAATTGTAACCACAAGGCGGTTGATGCAACGCCGTCAGACCACTATCGAGCCGTCGCGAAGAGCCCATTGTATCGCCTTCCAACGGAATTACGACTTCGTATTTTACGCCTTGCGTTCGGCGACAAAACTCTCCATCTTGATCTTGATAGGCCAATGGCAAGAGAAGATCCCTACCACTCAAAAGATGACTATTCTTTGTTTTTTTGGTGCGGTTTTGTCTGTGAGGAACCCAAAATGGGTACAACGCCAGCGACAGACCGCTGTGACCTTTGGCATCCTGGTGTAGAGAAGATCGGTATATGGGGTTATTTAAATAGTTGTCACTTGGGGTGAGTCACTCGCCTTCCACACGTTGATTGCGCAATAAAATTGACTAATGGGTCTTTAGTTATATCGAAGCTGCCGAGGTCCTGTATTCGACCAATAACTTCTTCATTGATTGCACGGACCTAGTCTATAATCTAGACATGATTTTGCCATCGAAACATTTGTCTAAAATATCTGCTTTGACACTTGGGGGTGGTCATTGCCTTTCCGAGCCCGTGAACTGGATTTATGAGAAGCTTGAAAACACTCTTATCGCCGTCAGGGATCATTTCCCTTCTCTTCGAAGCCTACGCCTGGGTATCGGTAGTGGTGTTTCGGGTATTCTCAATAATGACGATTTAGATCAAGTGCCTAGTATGGAGGAGGCATTCTGTTCTATCGATAGCACGCTGTCCAGATATCGCAAGGAGATTGAGATTGAAATTTTTGTTTATAAGGATCTTTTTGAAGAGTATCTGTTCAAACGGGCAGACAATGATCTGGATACACTTTACTCGAGAATAGATGGCGGCGAGGGGTTATGGAGAGAAGGATGCGAGGGCGCAGGGTTTTTGGTTTCAATTTTTGATTGCCCTAGCTATAGATAAATGTTCAATTCTCATATGGCTGACGTATTATCATTTTATTGAAATGAGGGCTGTTTTTGTGAATTAAGCAACTTGATAGATTGTGTATACAGCTGAAGTTGAAAACGGAATTCCAACATACACTCAACAGCTTTTGTTCCATCCTTGCTTTAACCGAACCTAACCACCTTATTTCCTTGTTCGAGCGCTTAGTTAGCTAGTCAGTATTTGTTCATTAATTGTTTTAATTAGCTTGCTTACTCTGATCCGTCACAGTAACATCTTTATTAGCAGCAAAGTCCACATCCTCGGAAAGGTGCCAGGACCTAGTAGCATAGGTCTCATAAGGTTCAATACTAACAATTTTTCCAGTGAAGTTCTTTTTGGTCTCTCCGGGGCAAAGTAAAGTTAAAGGTTCGTCAGTGTTATTTTCATCATGGAGTGTCAACTTCACATCAGTCTCTTTCGACACTGTGATGTTGTCGTTGATAAACTTTGCTGTGTGCATGGTAGGATATAATATCCGTGTTTGGTACAACGTTGTAAGGGCTCTATGAGGAACCCGATAGTGAAGCAGTGTCTTATGAAAATTCATAACGCTGTTAAAAACGTTGCGTGCTTTATGGGTTCGACTCTGTATATATTGTGGTCGATTCTATAACGTCATAATGATCATTCAGCTACTCCATGCACGTGATACATATATCACGTGGCGTAAAGTACTACATAGGTAATCTAACAGGAATATTGATACTCCGGGTTTATCCCCATTATTATTCTACCGGTGCTTTGCGGATACGATGTTGTTTATGGAAACCATCTACCTGATGATAGAGACATTGATTCTCTGGTCTGATTGTACTTAAATTTTACAATTTTTTCGATCATGGATGATACCTGTGGCTGGGCTTGATGGGAATCCGGCCAACACGGCAATTTCAAAACTATGCTTCGACTCAAAACTCAATTCGAAGATGGTTTACTTGCAAAAGTGGAAGAATTGAGTAGCAGAGAGGCCAAACTTCGAACACCAAAAAAGGCTTTGATCAACGGAGAAATGACAGCTGCAAGAATCCCAAGAAGATTTGAAATTCACCAACGAAAGTTGTTGGTATTACGAATCTGAATGGCGCACATATAAGTATCAGATTGTCGCCCATGTCGCTGCCAGGACTGTTATATCTGTCTTCGTCTGACATCTGCGGCCTTTTGGGGATTTGAAACTGAAGTAGTTTGCGTTATTCGAAAATGGAAATGGCGGCTAGGCATAGGGATGATTGGGATCGACTCTGTGGTGCTGTTTTCTTTACAGTTGCTTCTTGATTTTCAGTCCCTCTTAGTATTCCTTCAATTCGAGACTTTACTGAGTTTATAACATGCATACTACAAAAATAGGTATTAAATATGTAGATGTCTCTACGTACAGTGACCTAGTGAGGCAGCTCGGTAGTACCTAGCTGCGAGATGCAGTGTATAATTTAAATCTATAAAAAGAAGGGGGTATCATAACAAATTATGCAACTATCTAAATCCACAACTCAGAAAATCCATCACTGAATCAAGACATCGCCAGACCAACCAACGAATCCTGTACCATCTTTCACGCCTCTTCCCCGAGATACCTAAGTACCTCATCACTCTGAAAGAACAAATTCCTCATTTTCTCCCCCTTCTTCCGCGCTTCCTGTTCCCTCTTCCTCATTTGCTTTGCATTCAGCTTCTCCACCTTCTTAGGCGGCGGAGGCGGAGCCTTAATTCGATCTCCGTCCGCATCTAGTCCCGAGCCCAGACCGACAGTATCATTCTTGATACGCCCTTTTAGCGGTTCCCGGATACCCTCTCGACCCGGTGCACCGAGTCCGAGCCGACTATCCGGGTCCCAGCCATATGTGGAGAGGTATCGCAAGCCGACGCGGGTGCGGTCGAGATGTGATGGTGGGTGAGAATGCGTGAGACAGACTTGGTGGGCGAGGGAAGCCTCGTGTGGCCGATCTATTGACTCGTTTGTGCTTTCATCTGGTGTATCTGTGGAAAGTGGTAGGTTGCATATTTCGCAGTGGTCGTTGGATTGCGCCGGGAGAGGTGGAGGGAACTGCGCATTTGAAGCTGGAGGTGCGGAGTTTGTGGTGCGTGGAGGCGATTCTTGTTGAACAGGTGTAATAGGTGATGTATTGGCAGTATCCTGTTTCTTGAGAACAATCGAGAGGTATGCATCAGCGATGCTGGGGCCCGAAGGCGTCGAGGAGGGTCGTGTCGTAGTATTCAGTTCATGTTCGGAGGAGCGCACAAATGGGACTCGCTTGCGGCGGATGCCCGCGCCAAAAACACGTTGGTCTTCGAGAGGAAGGAAGTAGTCCTCCTCATCTTCTTGCTGAGGAGGCATAGTGAGCAAGCTGTTATGGTAAAGAAGACATCCAAATGCAAGATGAAGCGGCTCCAATTTGGCCGCGCGGTTTGGGTGGCAAGCGATAAGCGATAAGCACGTCGCCTTCGGGGAAGTTGGACAGCTCGGCCTCTTTCAACTTTCCATTCTCCTCGCCAACCTCGCCCTTCACAATATGCCCATCCCAATCATTGCCCATGGCATCCAGGAGGGTATCTCGACCATTCCACACGCTTGGACAGTCATCCGCACAGCGCCATGGTTTCTCCTCCTCGCCGCGCTGAAGTACTACTTCGGCGGAGCCCGCAACACCTCCGAGCGCCTAATGGCCTCGAAGGTAGTGATGGTGACGGTATGTGGGCGGCTAAAACAAACCCATACATTCTCAGACCCAATTGACTCATACTTCCCACTATAGGGCGGCACATCGGGAATTGGAGCATGTGTCGTACGTGAACTCGCCGCACGACAAGCCCAAGTCATCCTTCTCACGAAACAACCACCCTCCGACCTCTTCCTCGTCGAATACATCGAGGATCTCCGCCGCGAAACAAATAATCCCCTCATATACGCTGAACAAGTTGATCTCGCCTCCCTACACTCCGTCCGCGAATTCGCCACGAAATGGATCGATAATGTCCCGCCCCGCCGTCTTGACGGTGTTATCCTATGCGGCGGCACCGCAGTCCCCACCAGCGCTCGCGGCCAAACTCAGGATGGCATCGACGACGAATGGCAATTGAACTATCTTTCCAATTTCCATCTTCTGAGCATTCTCAGCCCCGCGCTTCGTGTCCAGCCTGCTCACCGTGATGTCCGCGTTATCTTCGCTACATGCTCTAGTTATATCGGTGCGAAGTTCGACCTGGAGACGATTAAGTGGGATGAGGCTGCTAAGGACTCGTCGAAATCTAAATCGAATGATCAGGGTCCCTCGGCCCGGTTATCTGTTAAACCGAAGGGTATCTACGCCGTGAGCAAATTCGCCCTAATGACCTTCGCCCACTCCTTCCAGCGCCATACGAATGCATATGAGCGTCCGGATAGTTTACCCCCCTGCACACGTGTCCTTATAGTTGACCCGGGTCTCTCGCGGACACCTGGTACCCGGCGCTGGTTAACTGGTGGATCACTCTGGGGTCTATTGTTATACCTTCTCACCTGGCCGATCTGGTGGTTGGTGCTGAAGTCGCCAAGTCAGGGTGCGCAGAGTATTCTGTACGCGGCGATGGAGGAGAAATATGCGCATGGAAAGGGTGGTTGGTTTATTAAGGAGTGTCGGGAGGTTGATTGTGCGCGGAAGGATGTTCTTGATGAGGATGTTGGGAGGAGGTTGTGGGAGTTTAGTGAGAAGCAGATTGAGGAGGCGGAGAAAGAAGGTGCTCTTAAGAGGGCTGTTGCGAAGAAGGAGAAGCAGGCTGAGGAGGAGAAGAAGACTAGGAAGGAGACTTCTTCTGCGAAGGCGCAGACTGCTGGGTCCAGGCGGAATCGGAAGAAGCAATGATGGCTGTGTTGGTCAGCTGCATTCTGCATTGTTCGGAGCTTGGTTTACCTAGGGTTAGCTCTTGACATACTTATCTATAGACATTAGTTTCGCCAAGGAATGAAAGAAACAAAAATCAAATCATCACACATCACACATCACATATCTACACAAACTATTCAGTCTTTACGCATGGAGTAAACAAAGTAGAGTAAAAAAAGAGATTCGTTTCATATTCTACCATTTCTATATCCACGCATTATTCCAATGCTTTTCATTTCAATCCAAGTTCTACGCTGCATAGCAAAATCTCAACATTTACTTCTTCAGCGCAGCCAGCAGCTCCGCAGGGGGTTGTTGACGGTAACCCTGGGGGTTGTTCTTAGTCCAGAGCCAGAGATCCTCGCAGGCCTGCTCAAGGGTACGGGTGGGAGTCCAGCCGAGCTCGGTGTTAGCGCGCTTGGCGTTGGCAGTGAGGTTCAGAACATCACCGGCACGGCGGGGGGCAACCTCGTAAGGGAGCTCACGACCGACAGCGGCGGAGAAGGCGCGGATCATCTCGTAGACGGTGCTGCCCTTGCCGGTACCCAGGTTCCAGGCGCGGACACCGGGGTTGTTGGCGCGGAGGTAGTTCAAGGCCTTCAGGTGGCCGTCAGCCAGGTCGAGGATGTGAATGTAGTCACGGATGGCAGTGCCATCGTGGGAGGCGTAGTCTGGTGAACGTTAGCCATTGTCCGGTCTTCCTTTACCTTTAAAGACGTCAATTTGGGACTGTAGGAGGTGCTTACCGTCACCGAAGACCATCAGCTTCTCGCGCTTGCCGGTGGCAACCTGGGCAAGCAGGGGAAGCAGGTTGTAGGGGACACCTTGAGGGTCCTCGCCCATGATGCCGCTGGGGTGAGCACCGGCGGGGTTGAAGTAACGGAGCAGAGCACCGTTCCACTTCTTAGCCTCAGCCTCGTTACCGGCCTTGATGGCGTTGTTGCGCTGGGCGTTGATCACATCGGTGATGGCGGTCTCAACAGCGAACTTGGTGTTACCGTAAGGGTTGGTGGGGCCCAGAGGGCACTCCTCGGGGATGGGGATCATGTTGGGGAAACGGGTGGCGTCACCGTAGACGGTAGCAGAGCTGGAGAAGACGATGTTGTTCACATTGTGGCGGACCATGGCGCGGAGCAGGTTGATGGTGCCGTAGACGTTGACCTGGTAGTAGTCGAGGGGCTTCTCGCCAGACTCGCCGACGGCCTATAATAGCGCGGCACATTAGCCGGTTGCACAGCAGCAATGGAGGAAATGAATTGAAGGTACCTTGAGAGCAGCGAAGTGGATCACGCTGTCAATGTCGGGGTGAGCTTCGAAAACCTTGTCGAAGTCCTTCTCGTTGGTGACATCGAGCTGGACGAACTCGGCCTTCTTGCCGCAAATGGCCTCAATGCGGTTCAGAGCCTCGGCGGAGGAGTTGTACAGGTTGTCGGCAACGACGACCTTGTAGCCTGCCTCAAGCAGGGCGAGGGTGGTGAACGAGCCAATGTAGCCCGTACCACTGCGGGGAGGTCAGTCAAGAATGCGATTGGATATTTGCGGGGGATTAGTAACGTACCCAGCGACAAGAACTGAACCAGCAGACATGATGAATTAAGGAATTGAAGGGGAAGAGATGAGGAGGAGAGAGGAGAGAGGGGAGCAGTGGACTTTCTGGGGAGGGGCAGCTTTTAAGGGGAAGAAGGGAAGAAGGGAAGAAGGCGGGAGGGGCAGCTCGTCATAAATAGGATCTCCCCTCCATTACGCGGCCAAACCTTCAGGACCCTGATTAATTTCATTTTCGCTGAGGGCTCGGGACTATTGGATCTACGGTAAATCAAAAATAGTCTACCTGACACGCCCAACCCGGCGGCAGCATAACATTTGACATTTGTGCCCCTGGTCAATTGGCCGCAATGGGGTGGTAGGTGGCCCGATGCGGCGAAATACAAAGCACTCTGCCCCCTCGGCGGTGAACAACTCGCCAAAACGGCGATGCAAATAGCATGGAAAATAGCATGAAAACAGCGTGGCAGGGAGTCTCACAGGGTAACGATCGCTGGGCCAGACCCAATTGGCCTCTAGTGCACGGCCAACTGTCATGGGTCCGTCGCTGCGGTGGGGAAAACTGGGAAAACCGGGGCCACTCAGGAACCCGCAGGGTCCACGCGGGAATGAGATCGAATATACACAGGGATATATACAGGGATTTAATTCGGGGAGAGGGAATTACAATATTGAGTTCGGAACGGGTTATTGGGGTATTGGGGTATTGGGGTATTGTCCCAGAGGCATCCCATATAGAAGGAACAAGAGAGATGATTTGAAATTGGTATGAGGAAGATAAATAGAAGAAAAGACCAGGTGCTTTTCAGGGCAGGGGCCAATCATTGCACCCCTCAAAGCGTATGGCAAGAGCCATCAGTACTACTGTATTGTGTTGTATTTGGAGATCCTCCATGTCCTCTTTGTATATTGTTCGAGGACGGAGAGACGCCCGGATGCGTCCCGGCATTTCTGCTCAGGCGGAGCTAGACTGGATGCAGTGCTGTCTTCGATAGGTTGGAGGATAACAGTCCAGTCCCATCTTGAATGATTCAAACAAGGCCAGTGGTCAGAGGGCTGGCGAGACCTCGGGGTTGTGGCTCGCTTTAACCCAGAAGCTCCACGTCCAGGCCAATCGCACGCATGAAGAGGTTGACGTTGCCAAGACGCGAGCTGGCCATATCAGCGGGCAGAGTCTTGCTGTAGCTGACAGTCTCCATCACACGGTCCCTATAGTCATCATAGTCAGTAAACACAATTCCACCTAGGGTAATAGAATAGGGACAGAACTCACTTGACAGCAATTACCAGGCGTTGCTGCTGTTCGGGGCTAGCACCAATACCCACGGCGGCAAGGAACTGCCACACGTACATGTCGTCACCCGAGTTGATCGAGCCCGGGAAGATGTCGGCGAGTGTAGGCTCCAACGTGTCAAACAGCACGTTGAAATTCTCAACCCACTGTTGCCAATCCCTCTCAGAGGCTTGGCCGGCCTCCTTCACAATCTCCGCACGGCTGAGAAGCATGGTCAAAATACCCAGACCGACCTTGGTGCGAGCCACTGTCTGTACATGAGTCTGAGCAATGACCAGACCCAAAAGTCCAATGATGATGTTGAAGGGGGCCTCGTTGACATAGCCCAGCAAGCTTGGCATCACAGCCAGCGAGAACAGATCAATCGCCTCGCGCATCGCCACGGAGAGTTGAGCCTCACCGGGGACTGGCTGTGCCAGGTGGACCACATCCAAACTATCCAGATGGACGACGATCATGGTGAGAATGGTAACGCGCTGCTCCTGGTCGATGTGTCGGAAAATGCGGGGAATAGCCTTCTTACCCTTGGGGTAGGACAAGAACGCAATGAACGGATGCGGGGTCGTGGAGTTGGGAACAATTGGCTCCATCACCCTTAGTGATTGCCACAGCTTTTGCTTGAGAGAGTGCACCCGCTGGCGCCATTCCATGTGCTCCTGGATCGCCTCTGCGTCGCCTTCCTCGGGTGGGGGAGGCATCGTACGCTCCATGTCCTCCATTGACATGAGGGCACTATACACGCTTTCGATGTTGGTGAGAATCGATTTGCGGTCACTCAGACTGAGGTCGGATTGCACCTTCTTCGGCCGAGGTCCCTCTGAGCTATCGGGTCGCTTGATATTAAGCATTGGCTTTGGTGCCTTGGCATTGCTGAAAGAGATTTTGCCCAAGCTGCCCTCAATAATCAACTGTTTGTTCTTCGGCTTGGCTTTGGCCGCCTCGACGGCGCGCTGAACCTGCTGCTGCATTCGCTGCATGTGGTTGTCTGCACTCTGGAAAGCTCGGCGGTTTCCATGGCCACCGATACGGTTTCCGGTCTGAAGCAGGTATGTTTGAGCAAAATGACCAAGCGGCTGGTGAGGGTGTTGACGGGGCGCTCCGCGAATCTGGCTATAGACCTGGTAATAGAAGTCCTCCGCTAGCACAGCCTCGGGGTCCGAGTCTGCCACGTTTCCAGCCGCCGCGACAAGCTGTTGCAGCTGGATGCGAGTGATGAAGTTCTTGTCCTGGGGGGTCATCAAGCCATTGCCCCGTGAGAGCAGGAAGATCTTGTGGTTCCTCTTCGCCCGCTTGGCGTCCTCCACGAGATAAGCGTTACGCTCCTCCTCGGTAAGATGCACAAGCTGCTGCGGATCGGTGATAACGGGCAGTCCACCATTGGGGCCCCTTGAACTCGGTGGGGGAATTTGTTGCGGCTGCTGGTTGGGGGGAGGTCCGGCATGGCGCATACCCTGAGGGGCCATGTTCTGGGGAGGGAGGTTGCTCTGCATAGGATGCGGCATGCCCGGAATACCAGGAGGACCACCGTGAAGCTCGGGCATCCCGGGAGGGGGGTGAGGCATTCCGGGTGGGAGACCACCTCTTTCGAGCTGTGCCCGCAGCATCTCCGGGGGCATTGTAGGGAAACCATCGGGAAGCGGGAAGTTTTGAGGGTGGCGCATATAGGGTAGGTCGGCCATGTGCGGGGGCATAGATTGCGGCACCGGCGATGGCTGGTAGCCCTGGTTGCGCATCTGTGCCTCCACCTCCTCCAGGCTCATCATCTTGCGCGACATCTGCGACATCTGCGACATCTGGTTCGGCATTGGCTCAGGCTTCTTCTGGGAGATACCCCAGACGCTTGACTTGGCTTGCAGGTCGGGAATGAATCCGGGGTCGGAATATTTCTCGTAGCCACTGCGCTTGGAGCTTGCAGCCGAAGCAGCCGCGGCGACGGCCGCGGGGTGGTCAGGTTGAGCAGCGACGGGAGCAGCCTGGGGGTTCTGCAGGGCGTAGCGGATCTGTTCTTCGCCAATTGCATCGGCCACATTCGCGGTCTTGCCGAAGAAATCGAAATCCTTGCCGACCTGACCAGTATCACCACCGCGGGCGGCGCTGCCTCCGCCAAAGGTGTCGTCGTTGAAGGCATCCTGTTCGTCATCGAGCTGGTCACCAAGACCATCATAGGTATCCTCGAAATCGATACTAGAAAATGTATCAGCTCAGCTCCCACAGTCATCATCAATAGCAGCTCACGCGTCGTCGTCCTCTAGCGCGGTGGCACGGGCAACCTCCGCAAAAGGATCTGGGTTCTCGAAGAAACCCCTCGAGGCCGCAGGACCGGGTTGGCGGTCCCTCGGAAGGGTGGCATCAAAACCAAAGAAAGACATGCCTCTTTGGTTGATGGAGGGAGGGGGTGGGGAATGGAGGTTAAGGTGGTTAAAGTGATTTAATATGGTGGGGGGAGAGGAGAAGGGCTGTCGGTGCTCTTTCGGCGGTGCAAGTTCTAGCGGGTGGTGTCCGCCTGAGGGATAAGGCAGCAGCCAAGACGTGGTGAGTAACTAGAAGTAGAAGACAATGCAGTCAGTTAACAAGTGACTGTTATACAAGGCCAATGTTCATTTATTTCAATTACATATTAGTACAAGGCACAGAACAGAGTGGACCTTGCATCCTTCCATCCTTCCACTTCCACTTCCACTTCCACTTCCACGATTTCCATGTACATATCTCCCGATGGCTGCTCTCCGTCTGGCATGGCCCGGTCGCCCCAAGTAAAGCGGATCCATTCATCACCTTGACCTGTCAGACGAGGCTAGGAGATAATTTTATAATTTTAGAGATGATATTCCACTTGTAGATCGTCGGGCCAAACCATGGTCATCTTTTACATCATCGCCCCAGGAGAACCAGCGAGCCTAAGAAGGGAACACCCTGTCCAGACTTAAAACTGAGACCCTACTAGACCCTCTCGACCCTGTCGACCCTCGCCAAGGATAGAATCCTCCAAGACTTCGTAAATCTTGGCCCTTTCAATGTCGCCCATCGCTTGGATCCCCTGAGCACCCAGTTGGATCCGAATTGTCTTCCATCCGTGAAACCACGCGGCTGACTGCGGTGGTCGCCAGTGTCTTGCGCGTCCTCTCCTCCGCCCTCCGCCTGCCCCTATCGCATTCCGCCGCTTCGTTTTTGCTTGCTCCTCCCTTTCCCTTCCCACCTTCAATCGCGGATGCTGGTTTCGCCTGGTGGATTGGCCCTCACTTTCTTGGCCTGATTCGCACCCCTCACACTCGTTTTTCTCTGCTTGTTAGGCATCCCCGAAAGCCTTGGTCCTCCCCGCCACCATGGCTATCAACGTGCGATATACCAGATATCTGGTGTTTGCGTTGGTGGTGTGTTTCTCCCAATTAAAGCTGGATTTCCGGATTCCCTGGACCAGGCTTCTTTCTTCGTCACACGACATTGCTAACACATCTCGTCAGGGAATGACCTTCCTCTACCTCGTCTCTAGAACAAACCTCCGAATTCCCAATGCCGCTTCCTTCCCTCGACCTGCCTCCACCTACGCGGATTTCAAGGCCAATAAGAACCAGAATCCGGGCTCAAATAGTACCGAGCGGGTAAATGCCACCTTTGTTACCCTTGCGCGCAACTCCGACCTTTGGGATTTGGTCAAGTCCATCCGAACCGTCGAGGACCGATTCAATCGTGACTACAACTACGATTGGGTGTTCTTGAATGACAAGGAGTTTGACGAGGATTTCAAAAAGTTGACCACCGCGCTGGTCTCCGGCACGACTCACTATGGCTTGATCCCGGAGGAGCACTGGTCCTATCCCGACTGGATCGACCAAGATAAGGCCTCCGATGCTCGCAAGGAAATGGATCGAAAGAAGATTATCTACGGTGGCTCCGAGAGCTATCGACACATGTGCCGCTATGAGTCGGGCTTCTTTTTCCGCCACCCATTGATGCTGAACTACGAATACTACTGGCGTGTTGAGCCCAGCATCGAACTCTTCTGCGACATAGGCGCCGACCCTTTCCGCTTTATGAAGGAGAATGACAAGAAGTACAGCTTCGTCATCAGTCTCTACGAGTATGAGGCGACTATTCCCAGTCTCTGGGGAAGCGTGAAGAAGTTTATGGAGAATCACCCAGAGCACATTGCGGAAGACAACGCGATGGAGTTCATCAGTGATAACGGTGGCGAGACCTACAACAAATGCCATTTCGTATGTTCCGATACTATCCGATTACACAAATTTGTACTAACCGTTTCTTCTAGTGGTCAAACTTTGAGATCGGCAGCCTGGAATGGTTGCGATCGAAACAATACATGGACTACTTCGAGTCCCTCGACCAGGACGGCGGCTTCTTCTATGAACGATGGGGCGATGCACCTGTGCACTCGATTGCAGCTGCAACCATGCTCCGAAAGGACCAAATCCAGTTCTTCCATGACATTGCCTACTACCATGTGCCATTTACGCATTGCCCGAATGACGAACAAACGAGGCTGGACCTTCGCTGCTCGTGCAAGCCAAAGGATAACTTTGATTGGAAAGACTATTCTTGTAAGTTGATCAGCAGATTCTCGATCCAATAATCCTAGGCTAACGCATTCCAGGTACGAACCGTTGGTTCAAGGTTAACCACCTTCAAAAGCCAAACGGCTGGAACAAGAAAGATTGACTAGCTGCGCTTGGCCAATTTGTCGTTTTCTTGCTTTTTGTCAGCGTTGCCTCCATTCTCCTCATTCAGAGCGTGCGGAGCTGGTTATTCGTACGACTGCATGCCTGCGTCACCTTCTTGATACGTTTGGTCGACCGTTGCCGCAACGCTCACAAGTACCGCTCAGTGAGCGGCGGAAAATTGAGAAAAATAGTCAAGCCTCCCACGCCGTGATGCTCCATCACCCTTTTCAAATCTGTATATGGCGAAAAATGTCTTGCGGCCATATTGTTCAGACCTGGGGGTATTTTTTCTTGACTTATTTCCTATCATGCATCCTCCATTTCTGTTTCAATGCTTCCATGTGTTACTATCTGGATTCTGGGGAGCGTTTCAATGTGTTTCTTGATGTTGGTGTGTCATTTCACGGTGTCACCGGAGTACAAGAGGGTTTCCCAAAGGATGAGCAATTTTGTTCTATATCTCATTGCTGGCCAGCCGGGCTACTGCATTTTGCTATACGTTTCAAATTTAAAAGAGAAGGGAGAAAAAAAAATTCAAGTTCAATGATAAACAATAAAACCAAGCCACTTCATAATGTTACATGCGGTTCAATAAATGACAATCGCCTTTGGTGCAGAGGTACAGGGAGGTAAGAAAACATAATATGTGTGATGTGGCAGGGGGCCGCAGCCTGAGTGTTTGAAGGCTAAGCAATCTCGCTTCAAGTTCCTTCCATGCCATGAAATCAAAACTTTATGGAGGTAATCCGCTTAGTTGCCCTTAGGCTTCTTCGTACCGTACTTCGAGCGACTACTCTGGCGACTTCCAACACCACCCTAGGAACATGTTAGCAGAGTATCTCTCTAGGATACAACAATCAAGCAAAGCCGAAACATACCAAATCCATAGCACCACGAACCAAGTGATACTTAACACCAGGACAATCCTGAGCACGACCACCACGAACCTGAACAACACTGTGTTGCTGAATATTGTGACCCTCACCAGGAATGATAGTAGTAACGACCTTTCCAGAACTCAACCGCACACGAGCAATCTTGCGCTCACCCGAATTGGGCTTCTTGGGCTTAGTAGTACCAGTCTTCAGACAGACACCCTTCAGCGATGGGTGGTCCTTCAAGGCTGGAGACCGACCACGGCGCGCGCGCTGGCCCTTCCGACAGCCTCGGCGGACTTGGTTGTAGGTTGCGCGGATGATGGGGGAACTGGAGAAGTGGCGGCGGGCGGTGGTGGACAGGAGCTGGGTCGTTGCTGTCGGGGTTCGCAAGATGGGTTGAAAGTTGAAGCGTGTGGTGATGGGGTTTGTTCGGCGGGTGAGGCCGGTGGTGGTGGTGGTGAGGGTGCGAAGAGGGGCGCATGATGGCGTAGGACGTTGTACTAGTGTCCGTAGAGCCCGAAGGGCCAAGGGCGAGATTAATTGAGGCATTGTGGTGGTGCTTTTTGTTGCGGAGGGAGTGATCTCCTTCCCGCTGGACTCCAAAATCGCCGACGAATACTTTGGTCACGTGACAGCGTTGATGGTTGCTGTCGCCGACCGGAGGAGCTGGACGCGCTGCCTCCTCTGCCTGACGCTGTCCGTCCTCCGCATCCCCGTCATCCACCTCATATCGACTTCTATCTTCATTTTCCGTTGCTGCAGCTCCGTTCGGATTTCAAATTCATCTTGGGCTAGCAATTACCACCGGATTCTCGTCCCCAACCACCCATAATGGTACGTTATCAAGCTCCGGACCTGGGTCTTATGCTCGTCGAGCATCTTCCCATCTGCCCCAGCATCTTCAAGGCTCCACCAACTATTCGTATAGCTAGGTGCTAGCCGTATCAATTAAATCGAACAAGATCCGTTTGATCGGCAGGATAAATAACTAACAACATCTTACAGTCTCTCCGCATAACTCCCGCAGCCGGCTTCGCCGACTCCACCTCCAACACCAACACCCGCCAACAACACAGCGCAGCCCGTCCCTCAAAGGGAGCCCCCTCGGCCCCAGGTCTCCCCGACACCCTCCGCAACAAGATTACCCTCCCCGCCATCGCATCCGCCTCCTCAACCAACAACCCCTCGGCAGCTGACATCCCGTCCTCGTCACACCCGCTTGAAGCCCGCCTCCTCGCCTGGCGCTCTACCCAGGAGCAACTGAAGATGCAGGGTCTGCGACGAGCATACGGTATCGCCGAGCCCGTCCGCCGTGGCATGGAGCTAAAGATTGTTCGTGACAGTACGTTCCGCCCGGCTGTGCTGGGTGGTATGAAGGGTGGCAATGTCCACGAGGATATCTTGGTGCTTGGTGGTCGGGATGCGGAGATTGGCTGGGAGGATATTTTCCAGGGTATGTATACAACCCGTTCTTTGCAGATTTGCAGATTTGCAGAATCTATGGGAAATGAACGAATATATACTAACTGCTTTTTTCTTCTAGGCGACGAGTTCCGGGAACCGCCTACCTTCCACGACGAGATGGAGAAGCGTCTGAAGATGGACTTCTAAATGCAGCTCCTTACGAATGTTGTTTTTCCCTTTTCACGCCTCTTGTTCTTTCCCGCATCGCTGTGCTGTTTAGGTCGACATGTTATATTAGTCTCCTTCCGGATCTCCCATGTCTTTGATGTCTATGATAGAGAAATAGATTATCAGTGCAGTTGCATCGTGGGTTAACCTTTGAAATGGTACCTACGATGTAGCTAACCCAATCTATTCTTCCGTTTCATCTACTCAGATCGTGCCAATCGTACTCTCATCGCCGGCCTTGTATCGCTGAACTGTAGCAGGTGCCCGTGAACGTACCAGTAATTCAATTCGCATTTTTAACGAGAAGCATGTATTATTGTATGGTACTTTACGTGATGACAATGCTTGACTAGTGGCAGTCCTTTCCAGGCAAACATATCTCTTTTTAAAAACACTCGATATTCATGACAGACTGATGATTAACACCACACCCATGGCTATCCACTTCCGCCTATTCAGTCCAGTCTATGTCACTCAGGGGATGCTATATCTTTAGTGCAGAGCGAGTCTTTTCATCCCCATCTAACAAGAATGGACACTGTATCTTCTCCTCGAAACATGGTCACACAGCCACATTTTCTGCGAGTATTGACAGAGCTAATCCATTACGAAGCTATACTCTCATCTTTCGAGCAACTGGAGAATAGGCGCAAAGGCTGCGCTTAAGCAAATAAACTACGAGGATAGCCAGTGACAGAGGGAAATGAAAATCACAAGGAGGGCGATGGTTCATAGATACACAAGTCCCAGGACAAGCCATACAGACAATAAGACGACAGGGAAAAGAAAGGGAGGCAAAGGGATCGAATGGGTATATAGATAGAAAGGGTAGCACAGTCGGATAGAAGATAGAATAAGGGTTGTTGGGCGAGGTGCAGAAAAGGAAGGCATAGTGGCAGAAATGCAGGCGACAAACGATTCCAACATAAAGAGCCGTCGGGCGAGCGAGATGGATTATGTCCCATGTACAAGGTGAGGCGAGGCGGGCACAACTCCGGGAAAGAGAGATAGAGAGATAGCCAGCTTTGAACCTAGCGGACCGGCGTGAGGGTGTGGACAAGCGGTGGCTGGAATAAAAAGATGCTTGTGATATCAATAGGCCAGAAGAAGAAGAAAAATGTTCAAACGCCACTTCCGGAGCGCAATGTTCAAGGGCAGGAGTCATTTTATGTCACGCCGGGCAAAGTTGTTTCCTGCATCCAGGCAGGCTTGGTCGAACGACCAGGATCCCAGATTGTATTTCGAGTAGAGAGAGACGATGCAAAGGCGGGGATGAGGGGATGAGGGGATGAGATGTAGTGTCAAGGATCGGAACACTCAACACAAGGGCAGTCCGAGGCACATCGTTCGGAATTGGACGTGTAGTGTGTACGCTTATAAAATGACACAACGGCATCCAGGGCTGCGCTCGCTAGCTTCGCGCTCTCGACTGTACTGCGCCTTGGCACCCTTCGCATCCTCCTCGTCGACCATTTCTTGTGGCTTTACAGTCATATGTACGACATTAGGAGCATCTTTGTTGAATTTTGAGTCTGGTGGGTCGGATTAGCATGGAGCTTCGATAGATGTTAATGGATGAAAGGCAAAAACGTACCAGATAGAGGCGACTTGTCATCCAACAGTTTACCGAAAGAGATCAATCGAATAGAGCTCGGCGACGAAGGGCGGGCTTCCCAGTCTACATTCACAATGAAAGGAAAAAAAGTCAGATCCCAATAATCTACGGGGGATTCGCAGGCAAACCGCCTCCCGCGCAAGTTGTCACTTACCAGATCGCCACTCTCGCCAGATCAATTCCTTCAAGGTATAAACGCTCATTGCGAAGGGATCATAGTTCTCCACATTTACCGATCGCTTCCTTAAGTACTTCCCATCGATAGTGAATGGGTGTCGCGAGCCCGTGGTCAAGAGCAAGGTAATGACGAGCGACGGGCCAGTATCCTCCATCTCCTTCCCTGAGACATCCTCCGACTGTTCAGACGAATGCTCCAAGTTGGGCTTAGTTTCTTCTGTATCCATCGTAGACAGATCGGTGGGTTGGGACTGCACGACAGTGGTTGTGTTTTCGTTTGCTGGCGTCGTGGTGGTGGTGGTACTAGTCGTTGCTGTCATGGGGGCGACGACGGTGTCGCCACCGCTGGCGGGGGGGTTCGAGGTCACCGCGTCGCCTGACGGGGCGTCTTGGGACGGAAAAGCAGAAGTAGTGTTCTCCGCGACGGGCTCCGCGCTGGCGGGGGCAGACGAGGGTTCGGTCGCGGTTGGTTGATGTTGAGCGTCCTGCGGAGAAGTCGTGGCCCCGGCCTCGTGCTTGTCATTGGTCTCGGGGGGTCCGGACTCTGGATGATCGTTGGAAGACATGCTAGATGTCCCCGATGGCAGGTGACAATTGACTTTCCCAAGGGGGGGAAAGGGGGAGGGGCACTTGTCAACAGGGGATGGGAGGAGGCGAGTACTTGGAGGAGGAGGAGGAGGAGGTGGTGGTGGTGGTGGTGGTGGATGGTCGATCGGAGCGGACGTGAGGAGTAGGAGTCGACTAGCGGGAGGCGCGCAAGAGTCTTTTTGTCGCTAGTGAGATGGAAGCCGAGAGCTACAGATACTGTACAGGGGCGAATCGTATAAAGAGATCATCAAGCGACCGACATGGGGAGTGATGAAGGATGAGAGAGAGAGGAGAAAGGAAGCAGAGAAAGGGAGATCGGCAAAGGCTGTCGATGGTCAAAGTCAAGCAGGCGAAATGGCGGAAGGCGAGGTATGCGAATGGCACCACTCCGAAACACCAGATTCCTCCACGAGTTTCAACGAAATGGCCAAGGGATGAAATGAGATGAGTTGAAAGGTGGTGATGCGGTGAAGTGGTAGTGTGGTGATGATGCTGATGATGATGATGGCTGATAAGGAAGATCCGGGGAAGCCTCTGGCTGGGCTGCAGTGGGCTACCTTAGCTACCTAGGGTATAAGTGTTTGCATTCCGCGCATATACCATAGGTAATGTTTATGAAGGTGTAGGAGTATGGAGTATGTCATGTATTCCTAGTGTTGTCCAATTTCACCATGATCTCATGATCCTAGTTGCATGTTCAGACGTCCATTAGGTTCGTCCACGCCATCCTGGGCCATCCTCCTACACCACTCCTACAAGATACTACGTTACTAGGTACAGGATATATACTGAAGGGGCTCAGCTCCAAGCTCGTGGAATAAATAATGATAATCTTCTGATGAGCTGCGCTGTATACTTCTCATCGATGAGGACAAGCCAAAATGATTGATGCCCCGATCCGTTCACCCCAGTGCCACTCCATCCAGCCCAAACCGGAACGCCGACAAACAAATCAAGTGGCACACGGTGAGGAGTTTCATAGTCGCCCCTATGTATAATTGACCTCGGGATCGCATGGCCTCGTGCTGCATTTGCAGGGGAGGGCATAAGCCGGGTGTCGAAATATGGATATGGATCTGGATATGGAATGCATGCAGAACTACGGGTGGGAATGCATGGAGGATGTATACATCCGAGCCAGATACGCCGGGACTCAGCAAATCGTCGGGCGTGGTTCGCATGCTTCGTTCTCAGCTGGGCCGGGGTGGAGCGCCGTGGACATCCTAGCCCGAAGTACAACAAGCAAGCCCGCGGCCAGGGCCGTTCGGCGTCGATCCATGCGATCCAGGTTCGGTTGCCTAGCATTGTTGACTTGCCGCCAGCAAATATCAATATAAAGTTCGTCCTGATCTAGATCCAGCCGGCGTACTGCTCAGGGATCTCGTTCTTCACCCCCTCGGACCCATGTCGCACTCCCAGAAGCCGGACGTTGCCGATTTTCCCTCCAAAGTCGTCCTCCACGGCGCTTTCGTAATTCTCAAAAAGCTTATTCAGTCGCGATATCACGGCGAGATCGTCTCGAATCAACAGCGCAATAGCATCGTATCCTCCCGCACCAGGCACCACGCCACCAATAACACCGTCAATTTCGGTCACTCGGTCGAGCAATTCAGTCTGCACACTGGGCTCGATGGGGACTTTGGTTTGGCGCGTCATCGTGCGAATGTGTTCGCGCGAACGCTGAATAAAGGTGTGGATTTCCGCAAAGTCATTATCGGTGATGGCGTCGGGGTGCTGCGCCAGACGCTTGAGCTCCTGTCGCAAGCGCTCATTGTTGTTTTGAAGGCTGGCCCATAGAATATCGGCTTCATTACGGTTGTTCTTCCGCCATTCCAGAACCTTCTTCACCATAGATGGGGTCTGCGAGCCGCACTCCACGTCACACAAAACCATCTGCATGCCACGCGGGAGTTGCATACCGAAATCCACACACTCGGTGTCCCATGGGTGCTCGGGGTCAGCATCCTCAACAACTGCGAACAGCCTTTCCTCAAATCCAGCAGATCCCACGTCCCCGACGGATTCCAGGATAGCAGGGGTGAACCGCTTGTACAGGCATGAACCGTAAACAGCGGAAGCCACATCGAATCCCGAGCCGACCTTGCCCTGGGCCGCACAGTGGGCGGCTTGAGCCAGATTATGAAGCTTGTCGCGGCCAGCACCGAGATCGGCCGCTTGCATAGTACGGTGAATCACCAGGGATGAGACGAGTGCAGTAACCAATGCGGCCGATGAGCCGAGGCCGGTCTTGTTGGCTTCTTGTAGAGGAACACCGAAGTTGACAAAGCGCGCACTTCGTCCCTTCGCCCCTGGGCCCTTGGAGGTGGCCGTTTCGGAGTAGTAGTCGTTATCAGCTAGGATGGTGACCGACAGCGAACCAAAGTCTTTAGAGTCGGCAACGTAGCTGATGTAGGTCAAGGCGTAGTTCAGAGAGGTCTCAACGAAGGGGTTCCGAGGGCTATTATTGGTTCATAGTTAGTGCATGTATCCAAGGACAACTAGTAGAAAACAATTGCATTCGTACCCAGAGCCTTTCTGGACCACCTTCACACCCCCGCCATTTTCGCATCGCTGCACGCCATATTCCCAGACCGCGTCGACGAATTGTGGAGAGCGCACAACAACAGTATCCTCTGCATCCTGGTCCTCCACAGCTCCCGTGGCGCTTGACTGGGCCTCAGAAGCGAGACCAGTAGGCTTGGGTTCCGTCGTCGACCCCGAGGTCCCGCGGCGGTGACCTCTCCTCAATTGTTGGACGACGACGTGGATGCGCGCATCGAGAGCGAAAACGGTACCCGTATAGTCACGATCGAGAACAAGATAGCCTCCGGTAAGGAGAACCTTTCCAGGCGCGGATAGCGCCGTCGCGGAGGGAGACATGAATATCGATCGTGGGATTTTGGAGGAAAAAGGCGGGGTGGGATCGATAATGTTTTGGGGGTGTTTGTGCCCCGTGCGTACGTGTCGGGTGGACGGCAAGGGGGTCGATTTTTTCGAAAAGAAGATTCAAGGGGCAGATCAGCTCGAATGGTGCATCATTGAGGATTGCATGGAGGGTGGGCAAAGGAGGGGAATTGAAAGGAAGAAGGAGGGAAGGCGGCTGTGGGGAACTTTTGGCACGGATGTATCGAATTCTCCTAAAGCGGACTAGCCTGGCGCTGGTCGAGGTTGCACCACAGGCTGGAAATCGTCGAGGGGTGGAATTGGGTGGAAAAGGTGATGGTTGAACATTGAATATCTCATTGGGTTTATTCTCACCAGCGGCCGATAAATACATTTGAGCCATCCTTTACATTGGCATTTAATCGCGGTTGAATTATAGTACCGAGCCATACCACATCCATTGAATGAATGATGGCTTCATTCCAAGGTTCTCCGGAAATATATAGATGACTTCCAAAACAGTAACACTTCTATAGTCTCAGTTTATACAATTACAGCTTCTGGGTGGCTTGTCCGTAAAGAATGTTTCGAATCATCTCATGATACATATTAGTACTAGTGAGCTACTAGATCCGGGCATACCAAGTGCGAACTATCTCTTTTTAACCCCCCTTCTGCTAACGCAGAGAGCCAAAGCATCCATAACCGCTTCACTAGGTATATAATTCAATTGACTCTGCTTAGAGTTAGGGTCGTTTGAGCATCAGTGACAATTAGAGAAATCAGAATCCAGTGAGATGCATCAGGACTCGGGTTTCTCTGGGTGACTTGGGGGTGACTTTCCCGGATACTCCCTAGGGCTGACTTCTGGCTTCATAGAGGGAAATCGCAAGTCTAAGTCCCACCATTCCAAGTTGGCTGTGTAATCGTCCCGCCGGATGGTGGAAGCCTCCTATGGCTGCCAAGGACGTCTCTGAACGCGGGGGCGTCCCCGAACCCATAAAGCGCCAAGGAAAATTGATTTGCTCAGATCAGGAGAATATTATTATTATTTTAAGAAAAGAATAAATAAATAAATAAATAACCACCTACGTATCTAGTCCTCGCAATCGCATTGACTGTAGTGTTATGGGAGTCGCCGCTTGCTTAAGCCTTAATACTATCAAAGTTGAAGATATTTGAATCTTATCAACTATATCTGTTTAACATTCCTCGTCCCCAAATTGCAAAATTACCTACAACTATATCCTACCTACTACTACTAAATAGTAGCAGTTCCTAGACTCGAGCAAAGCAACTTTTGAACCAGGCTTAGCTGGGTGCCCTGTTTCTGGAGCGAACCGAAGGGTCGAAAGTGGCAGGTGGAGTTGAAGAGGAGTGGAGCAATCTAAGGGATTCCCACCAGTGACCCGTCAGCATGAGTCAACATGAATCACTTGCGGATTGCCCCGCGTCATGAGCGAACTGCTGAAGTATCAATAGCCACGAGCTTATCTTGTTTAATTTATAAGTAAGCCCCCCTGGGTACAGTATGATCAATAATAATAATAACACCATCTTCCTCTCAAAGGCACAATTTCCACTTGATCCAAGAGAAGCCTTCCTATCCCAATTCCACCATTCACCATGTCATCCTCAAATCCAACCAACCCTATCATCTTCTATGACATCGCGATGCGCCCCCCAGCAGAGAAAAACTGCTGCTCACCAAACCCCTGGAAAGCCCGTCAAGCACTCAATTTCAAGGGCCTCCCCTACTCAACCTCCTGGGTACCTTTACCCGAGGTGGCCAACGTCCGCCGCAACCTCAAAGTCCCAGCCTGTCGCAAATTCGCCGATGGCACCGACTTCTATACTTTGCCGATAATCGAGGATCCTGCCACTGGCACATTACTCGGCGACTCCTTCGACATCGCTTCCTATCTTCAAAAGACGTATCCAGACTCAGGCGCGGGTGACCTTTTCCCCGCTCAAACGCTGGACTACACCTTCATAAACGACACGATACCCATCCCGCTCTCGGAGATCCCAGATAGTGGGTTCCCTGAATATGCCAAGTTCAATGTTCACGTCGACGCGGCATTTAGCGCGTATGCACAGCTTTCGGTTGAGTGTTTCCCGTTCGATCCCGCGACTGCCGAAATCAGTAAGGCGGAAATGGCCCGCCGTGTGGGTGTTTCGAGCTGGGATGACTTTGCGCTTGTCGGTGAGGCGCGAGAGAAGTTGAAGGCGTCGTTCCGTGATACGCTGGCTGATTTGGGCAAGCTTTTCTTGAAGAATACTAGTGGGCCCTTCCTGCTTGGATCAAAGGCCAATTATGCGGATTTTATCGTTGGTGGGTGGTTGCACATGATGCATGCGACTCTTCCTGCGAGTGAATGGGAAGAGTTGAAAGGTTGGCATGGGGGTCTTTTTGGGCAGTTGTATGATGCATTGGAGGTATATGCGGTCGTCAAATAGGGTCTTGACTTGAACCTGGCTGGGCGCTTGTGAGAAGGATTCCTCATCTATAAAAAGGTTTCTATGTATGAGCCGACAAAAATAATTTACGTCACTTAATTTGATAAAACAGCTGAATCGTCAAAATGTGTAGAATCCCTAAAAGTGGTATCGAATTAAGGTTAATAGAATACCATGTCATGGCAAAGATAGATCATCTGACTTAGAGAAGAGTCATATTTATCTTCATTGTTTGGGAGGAAAGAGGCTCATGTCCGAATACGAGAAGCGGGTGCGCACATGTCGAGACTAGGCTCCGAGTCAAGGCGCAGAGGTTCAGCCCCCACTCAGACTTAAGATCTGACAATATATACCTGAGGGCTTACCTCTTTTCTTTCTGGTTCGTGTCCTTGAACTTGTCCCTCTCTTAACAAATATGTCCTCTCTATCGCAACTCTTTCGCCTGCGACTCAAAGGCACCCTCCAACTCTCACGAGTCCAGACCCATCCTCCAACTCCACTTCCCCGAACCACCCTTCTCCGCGGTCCACTGGGACTATCCAGGCTCACTCTGACATCTGTCTCCACCTTCTCTACACGTGCGCCATTGCTTACTGTGAAAGGTCCCGACCGTGGGTCATCCAAGCCTAAATCTGATGCGGAGAATGCCGGTTCGGAGCATGAGGACCCGTTTAGTACTCCATCGGTCAGTCTGGAGTCTCTTGGTATTGGGAAAAATATGAAGATATTTTTGCTTGGGGTCCTTTGTGTTCTGGGCACTATTGAGACGTGGTTTTGGTGTAAAGCTATTTGGATTTGGTGGAAGGGAGATGAGAGAGGGCAAACTGAGTAGGGGAATTATTTTTTCTGTGTTGATGAGATATACTATATTTCAAGTTGTACGATACTATACTCAACTCATGAAAATCACGACGATTTAATACTGTGGCTCACTGGCGGCATTAGAGCCTCTGAGTCCTCAAGCTGTTCTGTCTGGGTCACCGGGCATTCTAGATATTTGTCTGCACAGGAATATATATCATCGAGCTTGAACTATTGGATATGGTTCCTACTAGACTACCCATCGTGCTATGAGGTAAGATAAGATGAGCTAGGTGATATGGTATTCAATATAAAAATCCATTAATCGAACTAGGATATTGCTATAAACAAGTATGCAAATATGCTAGTATTGTCCAAATCGAACTCCAAGCACTGCTCTAGAGCAAGCGCAAATCACAATCGACAAAAGGGAAAGAAAAAAAAAAAAAAAAAAAAAAAGCCAAAAGATCAACCCTATAAAACAACCGTGACTCCAAAACCCTCTAAAAATTTTATTACTGTACCGGTTTTCGTATGCAAAGAACGGGCCGAGTCTTGCTCGGCCAACCTCAGAAAGCCGGGCGGAGATAGGAGGCGATTTCGGTTCGGGAAGCCGATGCCGAAAATCTGAAAAGCCGAGAAGCAGGCTGACAGTGATGACGACATGAATTGCACCAAAAAAAAAAAAATCTTTGCATCGCATCGCAGTTCAAACGGCAAGGCTGTCGCAGGATGCGTGCGATGTCCTGATTGTGTTGGCCGAATACCCGCGACAGCCCATCATGCCACTTTCCCATCAGACCATTGGCACCAACCACCTCGGCCCCCCACACCGACGTGAAGGGATTATATATGCAAAAAAACTCCTTCACAAAATACGGAACCATATTTAAGCCTTAGGCTTCTGTGCGATGATGCTATAGCTCGTCGTTGCCAGGCGCATATTATCCATCTTGACGAAGGCCTGGCCGTCCAGACACAGGCGGTTGATGAGGGTCTTGAAGTGGCGTGGCAGGACGTGCAGCTTGACGAGGCCGAGGATGCACTGGCGCAGGGTACGGAAGTAAAGGTCGACGGTATCGATTAACGGAGCCTGGAGGCCATCAATGCTGGCGTTCTCGGACTTTACGATCTCAAAGCCAGACTGGGTTAGCGCCTGCTCCAAACTCTCCTGGGTGGGGGTGCCGACGGCACCGATCAACGGCTTGACTCGGCTCATCAACTCTGCGTGTTCCGGATTCGTGGGTTCGTAGGCTGGCAGGCTAATCCAATCCAGTAGCGAGATCTTTGCGCCCGGCTTGACGATTCGGAACACCTCGCTGAAGAGAGCGGGGAGATCCTTGCAGAGACTCATGGCTTGGATCTGGTAGAACGCGTCGAAGCTCTCGTCGGCGAAGGGGAGGGGGAGGTTGTTGAAATCTTGTTGGACGAAGTTGTTCTGGAGGCCGCGCTCCTCGTTGAATTGTTGCGCTTGCGCGACTTGGTTAGGGTCGATGTTCAGACCGGTGACTTGCGCGCCGGAGTATTGCGCCATGTGCGCGGCGACACGACCACGACCGCAACCAAGATCAAGGACCTTGTCGCCGGTAGACAAACCAATGTCTTGAGCGATTGAGCGTTCATAGGCAATCTGGTTCTCCAGGACGGAGGCCTTGCGACTCATCCACGGGGGGATGTACATCTTCTCGACGTCGCCCAAGGCGCAAAGATGGTTGAGAACTCCATAGTACGATTTCAAGCAGTCGCCGACCTTCTCCTGGTAATTGGCGCCCAGTACTTCTCTCATTTGCTGCTCATTCGACCAATCGAGATTGTAGATCACGTATGAAGCCATGAAGTCATCGACTTCCTTCGGCGTCAGGTTGGCGAGGTAGCGGAATGACGTCCAGAAGGACTTCCAGCGCTTCGGCGAAGCCGAATTGTCATTATCCTTTCCATGCTTGCCCAGCGCAGTCACGAAAATTTTCTGCTTCTCGTGCGCGATTTCATCTAGGGAGCTATCGCTTTCAGAGCCACGGCCGGTGCGCCCAGGATGGCGCGGCGTCTCCACGAGTGTTTGTGATACCATTATGGGGAGAAGCTTGGTATATAAGCTTAAGCTTTATTGAGTAGGAATAATATGAGAGATTGAAGCCCGAAGGGTTATGAAAAAGGAAAAAAGAAAGTGGGATGAGGGGGGGGGAACTGGTGTGTATATGCGCCTTTCGCACCGCGTTCTGGGGGCCCAGCGCAATTTATAAGCAGCGTGCGTACACTCTCCGATCCTCATTCTCCACGATTCCGAAAAGAAAAATCATTTGCCAAGCACAGGGCGTGAGCGGTCCGTAGCCACAATGTGGATTGTCACCAGACCAGGAAGTTCATACCGGATAGCCCGGCAATGGCTCGCGCCGAACCGGACAATGAAGCCGAACGAAGGCGGTTCGCGATGATTTTGGATGCGAATTCGGATAACCAGGCGAAGAAAAGCCTTGGATAAGATTTCTTTTTGCCATCATGACTTTATCTTTGGGGAATTCCGGTTTCTCCAGAGCTTGCAGTAGAGCGGTCTACAAGCTACCTGGACCAGGAACGGATGACGCGGGACAGGGTCCCTGCGACGAAATGAGTATCGTCATGGGAGCGACGATCTAGACCCACCGGGATTAGTGTCGACGATGAATACTCATTTCTGACTGCCGTGCGCAATAGGAATAGAATAGCATTGCTACATAGTGTTGGGCACATCATCGTACATGAGAGTCCATGCCGTGAGAAGCCACTATAAAGCGCGGGGGGGCCCTGCGGTGCTCGGAAAGCTTCATGCAGAGCTTCTTAATGGTCCTGCAAGCCGATCAAGCTACCCCTCTCTGAGTCACGGATTCTCCCTGCAGGTCCGTTTTTGCCCTTTTCTTTTTCGAATTTGCTTATCACATAAGTTGGCTACTGCTATTCCCAGCTTGCATCCATGCATCCATGCGTATGTACGGTTTCTTCTTCATAGGATAGATCCAAGTACTGCCAGCAGCACTCCCAACGTTTCTCGGTGGTAGTTCGGAATCGGGAAAGTATAGTGCTGGAAGCCGCGGACGGCCACTTCGAGAAGCCTTCTTTCCGTTGGAATGGGGCAAAATGAGTAGAATTGTTTGAACGGGAAGACAAAAGAAAAAAGAAAAAAGAAAAGAGGAGGCCAAGCCTAGAATTGGACCATGTGGCCATGGCTCTGGGAGTGGACCAACGGGTGTCGGATCTAAAACTGTCATTGAGTCTGTTCAACGTAGGATTGACCCACTAGATCCACTTGATCGTCAGTATCGAGTGCCAGGGTGTTAGGGTGGACATCTCCGGTAGGGCGAAAGACCCTTTCCCGTATTTCCGCCGGTCACGTGGCTCGCCCAATAAGGCAGAACGCTCCATTGCGTCCGGGCCCAGTGCCGAACAACTCCAGTCGCATCACATCGAGTCAAGTCTCCGGCTGGCAGGCTAAAATAATCCGAGTTGCCGCTCGGATTTCTTCTTGGCATTGCTTCTTTCCGCCCGTCTTCTTCCGTCAAGCGTTTAGCCGATTACCAGTGCCTGCTTGCTCTGCGGCGTGGCACCACTTATATATTTAGACGCACAGGGCCAAACATTCACAACCAGTTTTAAAATGGATCAAGTGGATTCAAGTTGATATCTGGGTAGTGGGGAGCTCAAACTCAACTGATAGACATCCTACCAGGAACCGAACAAACGCACTGTTGCATACTCTGCCGCTGACTTGGCAGGATCAACAATGGACATGACCGATGATGCAATCCTCGACAGCGTGGTGGAGTGTAGTGGATCGAGTCACCAAAAAAATCTGTTAAATGCACATCACCCCCTCGAGATCAACCTGATGCAAAAGAAAAAGCGGGCGTGCTTATGCCTTCCAAGTATTCTGCGGGTACCTGCTTGGGGTTTTGAAGCAGGCTGATTCGTATACTAACAGGCTCATGAGTCATATTTCAACAATCCGAGATATCGGTTTTTTCTTTTTTTTTTCTCTCTTTTGATTTGCTCTTTATTCCGGGGTTGCACTCCTGTTAAGGGCCCGCCTGAGTCCACTCCAGCCCGAGGATGATCAGATGCAGGTCTTTTCCTTTCAATATCTCGCTCTCTCCTCCTTCCTTTGGACACGGGCCCTGTGGAACCAACATGCTGGTCAAAGTGTTCTTTTGGCATGGCCTACGATTGTTGTAATATCCCATGGTAGTCCAGAAAAATTATATCAAGATATTTTCTAAATTATTACGCGATCTATCAAATTGAGGCCAAAGGGAGCGCAGGTTACTGCAGCAGTACCTGCTGCGGCACCGTCAGTTGAGATCGAACCAAAAGTAAAATCCGATAGCGCAACCAAATAGGCCACCGGTACAAAGCGAGATTGTCCAATCGCAAATAGATTCCAGACCACTACGTACTACACTGCTCTTTCTATATCATCCCTAGGGTACCCCTCTTCGCTCCCCGCGATGATCACACTGGGACCACGGGACGCGGGAATCGATCGGCAGCGCGATGTCTTCTGTTGAGTGTCCGAGCGTCGAGGATTGTGCACGGGAACTGCCTGACGTCAGATTGCCCACTCTCGACATTTCTCCAGATTGGGTGAAAGTAGCGCGGGAGAGATTGGGTGGTTTGGTACTTTGGTCTTGGTGGCTGCTCACGCTCACTGTCGGGATACTTAATGGGGTCGATGTGTTGGCGTCTTGCTAAGCCATCCTCACTAGTATCGAATATCGAATATAGTGCTGAAATTTCGGATCAAATAATTTCTGGAACTGGCTTGGTCGTCCTGACATCAGACTGTAGCAGGCACGCCTCACTTCACCCCCGCGAAGGCTGGTGAGGCGCCAAGCTTAAGAAGAAAGCCATGAACTAAAGCAACAAAGTGAATCGAGACTATTCACATTATTACCATAGCCTATGGATATCTTTCAAAAAATATCAAAATCGAAACCCCTAAAATTTTCATCTTTTGGAACGAACGCCCTTATCGCTGTTCACATGATCTAGGATCGATTCCTCCCTCGAGGTCTTCATTCAGTCTGTCACGATGGAGGTCTCTTTCTCCAGCATTAGACTGTCGTTTCAATCAGACAGTTGAAGCTGAACATGTGTGTCTTTCGCGCGTTAGTCCATCTTACTGGTCATCGAACAATCACAAACACCGGCGCCAATATCGTCAAACATGATAGAGACTGATAGAGAGAGGCCAAAATAGACGATTTTCATAATGGCGTTATTTTTTTTTTTTTTTGTAATAATGGCGAATATAGAGAAAAAAAAAATCCAATACCACAGGAAGAGCCGGTACAACTATTTAGGGCCACTGAATCTCTAGGGAAATTTCGATACCATAACGCAGTACACTACCTTTGACATCTTCTCCATCAACCTGCAGCACCATATTCTCCAGAGAGGTGACAACATTGGAAGTGGATACTTCAAGACCAGCGTCATTAATGTGCTAGGTAGGTGGATCAGCAGCCTGAGGAGTATTCGTCCATATATGCCTTTGACCAAGTGTGAGTGAGTGAGCTTGATCTAACTATCTGATCAGCGTCTTCGAAGTGAGGTGTTGTCAGGCATATAGGCGACCATCGTATACTCGGTGATATCATAAGCATGTTGTAGAGTCGTTCAATAATAATGAACGAGATCCGTTGCCCTTTTTTGACCATTGACATGGTTGCCATAACTACATACGTATGTACTGGGAATAGCTTGTGAGGTTGGAATTACCTGGCAGGGCGGTGGAAGTAAGCAGTAAGCGGTAGTCCACGTGACCATAAATATTTTTTCGCAAGCCCCTTTCTTGGCGTCTCAGCCAGTGTTTCGCTTCAGATCCTAGAGATCAAAAGTACTTCTGCCACGTATTAGCCACGTATACTCCGTACTGGAGTGTATGTATACTGAGGATTGGTCTTCTCAAGGTGTCCCTGATTATTTACATTTATATTTACGTTCCTGCACTATAGGCTGGTTATTGAAAGAAATGCCTCACTAGCCTGTAATAGTTATAGAATGCTGTCTCCGTGAATAACACCGTTAAGCCCGTCGGTCCAACCAGGAGGCCGAGTCGGGGAAAGGGGGGTGCAAGTCCGAACAACACGAAGAAAACGAACCGGGAGGCTTTTAGAAAAGGGTGACTCATTCAGGGGCTGCCCGCTATTTCCTGCGCTGTGATTGGTGGGTGGCCACAGGCCATCTGACCTGCTGGCAAGAATCGGACTGATTCCACCGATTCCCGCGGATACTCGCGGTGATACCTACAGTATGCTACTTAACAAGTATGCTCAATCTCGACGTGTATACTATCTCTGACGTGTTCGGGCAAAATAGGACGTTTGAGGCTGTGCATACTCTACTCCATCATAGATCTAGCTAGTAACAGCCATAGAGAATAGGCACTCAAGAAAACGCTCTACTATGAGTACATAAGTATAGTACATATACATTCTCCGGAGAAGATCGGCCCTAAGGAACCCACTCCGCTCCGTCCGCTCCATCTCCTTCCAGAATCCCGACGTTTCTGACTGGTCTCCAATGCTTTTTTTTTAGGCTGCCCTCCTCCCTCCTCCATTCAACTTCCCCCACTGCTCTCTCCTTTCAACCACCTACTCAACTATCCCCTCCATCATTCGCATCAGCGCGTTCATTGGCGGCTTGGTCGTTCAATGAACCTGCAATTATTTTTTTTCTCTGAGTGCAAGGTATGTCCTCTACCAAACGTGCGCAGTGCGCGGCGCGCCGATCTGTTTTTCTCCACGCACTAACACACGCGACAGCATTGCCTCTTCATTCTGAAGAGGTCTCCCGCAAGATAAATGGTTTTTAAGCCGTTCAGCCATCTCGCGCGCCAGAGTTTCACCAAAGCCTTCACCCATGGCTATGCTCAGTCGGTAGTTGCGGCGTCGCAGTCCACCTACGCCTCCACCACTACCCTTAATTCCCTCGCCGCACAACCCGCCAAATTCTCCCGCACACAACTTCAGAATGCCTTCTCAAACGCGTCAAGTTCCTCTGGCGCCGGTGCCAAGGCCAGCCAGGGTGGCTCTGGTTCAGGGGACTTTGGTCTAGCCGCCTACTATGCCGCCTGGCAGCACGCCCAGCAGACCGGCGACGACAGTGACTGGAGACAGTTCCAGTTCAAGCGTCGCATCGGCTGGAAACCCTCCGAGGACCTCGAGGATGTCAAGGAGGAGCACAACGCATCGGCTGAACCGCCTCATCCCCACAAGGCTGCCATCAACGAAAATGTCAGCGCACAAGTCGAGGAGGCCGTCGCCCGCGAGATTCAGATTCAGGAGGAGCAAGCACAAGCTGAGGAGACATCGGGAATGACTGAGGCCGCTGCCGAGTCCGAGTCCGCGGTCGAGGAAGCCGTTCCCTCGGAGGCCAACTCGGAGGCCGCCCTGATCGCATCGGATCGCATCGTGCAGTTGTCTCGGGAGATGAAGTATGCTGAGATCCCCGTTGCATTCGAGTCCATCCTCCGCGATGGTCTCATCCCGACTGTGGATGCATACAATGCTCTTCTGGTTGCTGCCATCCGTCTTCACCCCGAAGCTGCTCAAGCAATCCCCAAGGCGCTGGACGTCTATTCTGATATGCTCCGTCGCAGGGTAATTCCCGACGAAGATACCTATCAGACACTCGTCGAGTTGCTGATCGCCCAGGCACATGAGACGATCGATGCCAGGGAGGTTTTGGAACAGGAACGAACCCGCTATGGTGGTATGGAAGAGCCTGGCAAGTTCATGCTTCAGTCCAGTGAATTGGAGCGTGAAATCCTTGCCGAGGACCACTCTCTGTCCATTGCTGTGAAGCTCTTTGACACAGCAACCTCTCGACACTCGCGACTGGCCTTGCCCGTCAACCTTTACCGCCAGCTCATCATTGCTTGTGCCCGTGAGGGTCAAGTGGAGGATATGATCCGCATCTACTCCCACATGGAACAGCAAGACGTGACACCGCACGCGACCATCTTCCCGTTCATGATCGATGCCTTTGCTGGTGTCGGTGACCTCAAGAGCGCGGTCGAGTGCTACAACGAATACCGATCTCTGGCTGTCTCCGATGACAGTGGTGTCTTCAGCATCGTCAAGCGCCTCGACGGAGAAGTTTACGCTGCTCTGATTCGTGCTTATCTGACTTGTGGTAAGGAGGATGGTGCCTTGCACTTCCTGAACCGAATTCAGTCCTCGTTTGATGAGGTGACGGAGGACCGTGATGGCCGATGGGCAGTTGTCGAGGAAATTATTGTTCAGGATGCCCTGGTACAGTCCTCCCTCAAGGCAGGTGACTACAGCACGGCTCTGGAGCAGGCCAAGATTCAATTGCATGATGAGGCCCGCGATCAGGCCATTTCCAAAATCTGTATAGCCGCGGCTGATGCTGGCGATCTTACCACCGCTACTGAGGCCTACGATCGTCTTTCAACCGCGCCAGCCGTCCGCCAACCACCTGCCATCTCGCTGCTCGCCCTTCACATTCGCCAGGGCAATCTGAAGGCAGCCCGTTCCTTGTGGATCATGTTGAACACGGTGGGTCAGGCAACCCCGGATATGGTTCAGCCGACCACTATGTACGCTGTTGCCCAGCTGAAGAGCGGCAATGTCGACGAGGGCCTGCACGAGGCTCGCAACATGTTCACTCGCATTCGCCAAGCTGCTGCCAAACAACCTGCTGTCGGCGCTTCCACCAGCGAACAGATCGCCGAATCGCTTCACCTCTTTGGCCGTGTCTTGATGCAGACAGCCGCTGTTCTCTCACCTCAATCTTGCATGACCCTCTTGTGGTCCATGGTTGAGAACGGCGGTTTGGTTTCACCTCTTGCCGAACATGCTGTCGCCAGTCTGGGCCCCATAGGCATCTCGCAAATGAGCCCTGCTGACCTCACACTGGCTCTTCAGGTCCAGGCTGGTATGCTGGCTAGCAAGAGCGCAATGCTCTTTGACGTCGCCCACCCTGTCCGCTTTGCCCACATGCTTGATGTTGCTCTAGCTGCTTCTCTCCCACTTGACTCTTACACCTCTCGTCTGATTGACCAAGCTGTCGCCACTCTATTCGCTAGCCGCCCCGACGTTGTCAAGAGATGGCAAGATCACCTCGAAGCTTCCACTCAGGGCTCTTTGGTTTCTGACCGCCACAGCCCCGTCTCGATGGCTGAGACTTCGATTACGACTCCCTCATCTAGCCCTGACTCCTTCGACCCGTATGCCCACGCCACTGACTTCCGCGGATCCGCCATCATCGCGGAGGAGCTTGAGAAGACTTCCGGTCGTGCTGAATCCCACCTCAATGAGGCATTGATTCGTCTCCGGAACATGCGTCGCATTGGTCGTCACCCTCGCTACATCACTTACGCAAAGATGATTACTGCTGCTGCCAAGATTGGCCGCATGGAGTTGGTTCACGAGATCCACGGCATGGCTCGCGCTGACGTTCCTTTGAACCCGGCTCACAACGCTGTCAAGTATGGCTGGGTTTCCATCCTGGATGCCATGGTCGCTGGTTGCCTTACTGTCGGAGATCGTCACCTGGCTGGCCAGTTCCATCAGGAACTGCTCGGTCTGGGATCGGCCCCTTCTGCCAACACCTTTGGTCTCTACATCACCACCCTCAAGGAATCCACCAAGACCTTTGACGAGGCTACCGAGGCTCTGAAGATCTTCCACCGCGCCATCGCAGAAGGCATCGAGCCTACCTCGTTCTTGTACAACGCCCTCATCGGAAAGCTCGGCAAGGCCCGCCGTATCGACGATTGCCTCGCCTACTTCGCCGAGATGCGCGCCAACAACGTCCGTCCCACTAGCGTCACCTACGGCACCATTGTCAACGCCCTTTGCCGTGTCAGCGATGAGCGATTCGCCGAAGAGATGTTCGAGGAAATGGAGTCGATGCCCAACTACAAGCCCCGTCCGGCTCCCTACAACTCCATGATCCAGTACTTCCTCAACACCAAGCACGACCGCAGCAAGGTTCTATCCTACTACGAGCGCATGCAGGCCCGGAACATCAAGCCGACAATGCACACCTATAAGCTCCTTGTCGACGCCCACGCCTCCCTCGAACCAATCGACATGGATGCCGCAGAAAAAGTCCTGGAATCAATGAAAGCCGCCGGCCAACAACCCGATGCCGTCCACTACGCCTCTCTCGTCCACGCCAGGGGCTGCGTCCAGCACGACCTCCCGGCCGCCCGCAAAGTCTTCGACTCCGTCGTCTCAGACCGCCGCGTTCGCCCGCAGCCCTGCCTGTACCAAGCTCTCTTCGAGGCTATGGTCGCTAACAACTGCGTCGCTGATACCGAGGACATCGTGAAGGACATGCTTCAGCGTAACGTTGAGATGACCGCCTACATTGCCAACACGCTTATCCACGGATGGGCCACTCAAGGCAATGTCTACAAGGCCAAGGCCATCTACGATAGTATTGGTCTGGCGAAGCGCGAACCCAGTACCTACGAGGCTATGACTCGTGCTTTCATCACTGCCGATGACCGCGCCAGTGCTGCGGGCATTGTCCAGGAGATGATGTCGCGCGGATACCCCTCTGCTGTGGCCAGCAAAATCATCGATCTCGTTGGCGGTTCTCCCTCCGCTTAAACCGGAACGGCACACTTCTTCCCTTTTTTTTTCAAATTTTTTGATTTTTTTGCCTTTGATCTGTTTGAAAAAAAAAGACCAGGTCTGATACCGATTTAATGTTGTTGTGATTTACTCCACATCTACACACACACCCTACATCTACGTCACCTTGCTAGGGCTGGATCCCTTCGCCTCGGTGTGGGCTTTTCCGATTCGGCGCATGACATGGCAAGGTGGGAATGGTTGGTTTATTACCTGGTATTTTTTTTTTTTTAATTTCTTGGTGGGATATACCTTTTGCGTGTTCTTTACATTTGTTCTGGCATTCAGCGTGGTTTTGGCGTTTTAAAATGGTGGTGTTTTTCCTTTCCACATGTATACCATTTGATCATGTTTGATGTTCATAGACCCATCTCTACTCTGCTGGCGCTACTAGACGCCCCAAGATGAAATACAAAAAAAGTGAATGAGTACATCTGTTCTGGTAGATTGTAAATATCCATCCACCACCCTAGATCCTGACTCTTTTCGTGTACCTAGCTAGACAGTCTACCACATAATGCTACACAATAGTTAATATGTAGAACAACACGTTTCAATAGCTCGAATTTGCCAGGTAGCTCTGTAGGGAGTCATTATAAATGGACACCTCATTTTCGCTATGTGGACAAGTTATCCCCTTTCTGTATAGTCGCCCTGGTGAAGGTCCCTCGCTTTGATGAATGTTCGACGTTCGGGGAGTGTGAATCGCTAGAGTCACGGGGAGGGTTTGATAACATTAACGAGATATTCACATAAGAATAAGAATTGATATACTGTACCCTAGGGTGCTGGTAGAATACCGGGGGGCAATTGAAAAGCGCGGTCATCATGCTGTAGGTCGTTCAATGACATGGTAGCCAGCGCTTAGATGCAAACATTCATGCAATATTAATCCAAGAGAAAAATAAACATAAACATAAACATAAACATAAAGCATACCGTAGGCATAGAACCCCGATCTAGTAAGTGTGGTCTGATGCATCGGGCCATTCCGATCCCGCCACTCTTCACAGTCACACTTCGCTTTCACTTTCACTTTTACTCTTCCCTCTTCCCTGTTTCCCTCTTCCCCCTCCACACTTTCTCCCACTCCCTCCTCTTCGTTCAATTACACTTGTGTGGTGGCTTTCCCATGTTCCATCGCCATCGCCTCTCAACTGCAATTCCTCTCGACTCGCATCTCCGCATCGGCATCCACACAGGCCGCCAACTCCACCTTCACCTTCACCTTCGAGCCTGGCATTCCACCGGCTTGCCAACGAACAGAACATACATGTCGCAGACTAATCCAGGGCTGGACGCCGAGTCGCGCCGTCCAAAGAAGTTAATCTGTACGTAAACAATGCACTAATCCACCCCGCGCAAGTCTCCAGGACTGCCCCGCGGCGAACCGCTGGACCTCGGAGCTTGAAAACTAACCTGAATCTTCCTCTACAGTCGCACCGGGAGATATTGAAGCTGGATCAGAAACTCCCAATGCATCTGCCGCCCCACCGCATGCCCAATCCGCCATCCCATCCCATCTCGCCCCCGGCGAAGCCCTCCGCTCCGAAACATCGACCCCCAATTCTACCACCGAGAACCAGATTATGTCACACCCTGCTCGAGCACACCAGTTCGTGACCAACCCGCCTCTGACCGTTTCCCAAATCCACGGAACAAACCCACTACGCCAGTTCAATGCCTGGTTCCGTGATCCGCGTTTGCCGCCGAGCTCGGCGCCTGAGACATGTACCCTTGCTACAGCGTCCTTGCCCTCTGGCCGGGTCAGTTCCCGCGTCTTATATCTCAAGGAACTGGATGAGCGGGGATGGGTCGTTTACAGTAACTGGGGCAGTCGGGAAGGTAAAGGCGCGCAGGTCTTTGGGCAGGATGTTAGTGGAGCAAATGCGATAGGCTCAATGCCTGAGCCTGGCGAGGCAGGACAAACTGGTGGCAATAAATGGGGTGCCTTGAATTTCTGCTGGTCTACCGTTGAACGTCAAGTTCGCGTGGAGGGCCTTCTGGAACCACTCAGCCGTGAGGAGAGCGAGCTCTACTGGCGCACTCGCGAACGGGGTAGTCAGATTGGTGCATGGGCGAGCTGGCAAAGTCGTGTTCTATGGTCTGCGGAACCGCAGCATATGGAAGAGCATCAGCGTCGCAAGAGCGTTGCAAAGCTTCAGCAAGCTGTGGGGTCTGCGTCTGGTGCGGATGTCCCGGCCGATATTGACCAGACCGATATTCATGATGGGCGAGCTTTGCTTGAGCAGTCGGTTAAGGAGATGGAAAAGAAGTTCGATGGCGTGGAGGACATCCCCCTTCCTCCTTTCTGGGGTGGTGTTCGCCTGGTTCCTGAGTCTGTTGAATTCTGGCAAGGTCGTCGGAGTCGACTTCATGATCGGTTCCGATATGTACGGATTGATAGCGCCGGGGATGATGCGCAATGGCTGGTACAGAGGCTGTCGCCATAGATATTGATATCTTGGATACCTGGATATTTCAGATCCGAAATGCAGCTAGAAATAATCTGACAATCCCCATTGATGCTGAAATGAAATGAACTGAACTGAATTGTATACTTCCCCCAATCCACGCCGATCCCCACACTATCTTATCACCGGCTTGGCAGCCTCTCCTCCAGCTCTCCTCCAAGCTGGCAACCGCCTCCCTTCCACCCCCCATCTCGATCCCAAGCTCGCTATATACCCGATCCCCCCTCGAACAGACCTATTGGTGCTGCACGAGCATATATAAAACCAAGATGTCATCTCCACCACCCCAAAGATCCACCACCTCCCCCTGGATCGTCCTCGCCATCGCCAGCGGCACCTTCGCCGCGCTAAACGGACTCTTCGCAAAACTGTAAGATGCGCACAACGCCGACTAGCAAGGATTCAGGGATCAAATCCTTCATGAATATGCCAATTGACCACCGCAGTACAACGGACAACCACACCACAGCCTTCGCGCAATCCCTCGCCCACCTCTTCGGCCTCGACTCCTCCCCGTTCCTTGAGCTTCTCGTCCGCGGCGTACGTCTCCTCTCCTCTCCCTTCCTCTCTACTCCCTCCTATATCGCGGATCTCTACAGTCGCGTCCGCTTCGGAATAATCGACCACCCGCTCACTATCTCTCGCAGGCATGTCTCGGTCTCAATGTCGTATGCAACATTATTATGTGGGCGCTCTTCACCCGCGCTCTCACGGCCGGCCCTTCCACTACGAAAGTCTCTATCACAAACACCGCCTCTAACTTTTTGGCCACGGCTTTCCTTGGTATGATTGTGTTTCAGGAGGCGGTGGGTGGACTGTGGTGGCTAGGTGCGGCCATGATGGGTGCTGGGTGCATTTTGGTTGGAATGCGCGAGGGAGCGTAGTATTTGGTTGATACATTATTTGGATGTTTATATAAATGATATTATGCATAACTTGCATTATTTGATATCTTACTCTGGGTACTATAAGCATGGCCTTGTGCTACGTCCCACTTTCGCCCGAGGGTTCGGTTCCAAGATGGGAATTGGAAGGCATTGGGAATTGCAGAAGACATGGTATGTGAAGACTCGGAGACGAGCAAATGAAGTTCATGAGAAACGCTTTATATAATGCAACATCTCTATCGAGCTTATATCCACGTAATTGTTACAGTCAAGGGCGACCTGGCCGTCCCTCTCTCTCCTCCAATTCAACAAACCCATCGTCTGCTATTCCATCCAGAATCCCTGTTGTATCTGACGGTCCAGAGTGATCCCGCTCATCTAGTCGCACAGGGCGACGAGGACGAGACGAGCCAGAGACAAAGCCAACCACCGACTGGATGATCCGCCAGACGCGCTCTTCCAGGGTTTCTGGCGCAGGCGTATTTAAATGGCCGCCCAGCGGGGCGGAAGAGAAGTCTGACGCCGTGGTTGCTGCAAGTGCTTGCTCCTCAGCTTCCACCTTGAACTGGTACTTCAGGCAATCCTTGACAGTGACCAGGCCAGTCAGACGGCCACGGTGCTCAACAAGGATAACCCGCGGACCCATCTTCTTGAATATTTCCATGACGGTCTCAAGAGGAAGTCGCGGGTGTACGCTCAAGGGGGTGTGGTCGACATAGCGGGAGAAGTCGACGAAGCCGGCACCCACGCTAGTCTGGATCGCATCAAATGTATCCGCAACATGAGAGGCCTGGGGAGCAGAAGCTCGCCGCGCAACTGATGCTTCCGCGGCCTCTTTGGTAAAAACGCATCGTGCCCGGGGTGACAGAAGACCGTCGCTCCGTGCGCGATCAATGGCGTAGCGGAGTTCCGTACGTCCGATATAGCCGACGAGCGTTTTATTGCTGCGTTGCTCCACGATCGGGAATCCCTGGAACTTGTTGTCGCTCAGAAGGTGCTCCGCTTCACGCACGGGGAAGTCAGATGCCGGGAGAGTGAGCGGGTCGGTTGTCATTGCGTGTGAAACCGGAACGTTGAAGACATGGTCTTCCTTGTTGTCAAGGAATGGGAAGCCATTGAACCAGATCATTCGGTCTGCGATGCCTCCGTTTCCAAATCGGTCGCCTACGGCTTTTGTTACGCCCACGACAATCTAAGTTGTAAATGTAAGCAGTGGCTTTGTCCAAGTAGAAAGAGAGGGACGTACCATAGTCGGCAAGATATAAGTCAAGGCACCCGTGAGCTCGAACATGATGACAGTAACTGAAATGGTGAGATGCATGATGCCACTAAGAGCTGCTGCTGCGCCCAGGAAAGCATATGTTCCCGGCGTAATACAGGGAACATCTGGCTCGCATGATGCAAAGAAGGCGGAGTTGGGGAAGTGTTCGTATAGTGCCTGCACCATAATCCCCACCATACGACCAAAAGATGCACCGATAGCCATGGATGGGACGAAAATACCAGCTGGGACCTTGCATCCATATGAGATGATGACCAAGCCGGTACGCAAAATAGTGGCAACAGCCAAGGATAGGATCATTGTCAGGCGATTATTTTTTCTGTGGGGACAAGGTTAGACCATTGTTCATCTTCAAAAACGAGGAACGTATGCTTACTCGCAAAGCCCATTATAATCATGCCCGCCCTTGCATTCACGGAAGAGAATCTCCATCATTTCTGTCATGTTAATCTTCAGAAACATGTTGGGGTAGCAGAGAATCGCAGTGGCCGCGGCGAGGACCACGGACTCTGTAATGGGGTATTTGGCAAGATACTTCTTGCGGAATGCTGCTACCCGGAGATTCCATTTGATGACAAGAGCGCCATACAAACCACCGAATACTCCAAGGAACACGAAGAAGATCAATTCGAAAAAGTGCCAGGTGCGATCATATTCGACTTGAAACATGACCAGCTGTCCGGTGCGGAAGGGATTCAACGCCTAATCAAGTCAGTGATGAAGGTCTACACAAGGAATGGCCAGAGCATACCGCCAGGACACTAGTCGCTACCAAAGCACAGAAATAGCTTCGCCAAAGAGTTTTGAGAGGGAAGTAGTTAGCCATTTCCTGCACATTCATTAGCATAGTCACGATGAAAACACAGAGACTCCAATCCATACCTCGAGTGAAAAGATCACGCCACCAATAGGACTGCCGAAAGCGACAGCCACACCAGCGGCCGCTGATGCCGTCAAAATCTCTCTTGTTTTAGAGGCACTTTGCTTATATTTGCCGAACCATCGCGATATCACATTTCCTGTACACACAGCGAAATGGACGCTAGGTCCCTCTTTTCCGACGGAAAGACCTGATGCGATGGCTAGTGGCAAAGCAATTGACTTGATCAGGAGGGTCCAGGCTCCAAGAAAGCCCTTCATAACGAAGCCAGCGATAATGCATTTGATCTCCGAAATACCGGAGCCTGCAGCGTATGGTGCAAATGTCTTGACTAGGATTGCTGCGATGAAAGCAAGTAATATCTAAGGAGAGATTAGCCACATTGCCCAACTCAGCCCATTGCAGATGCGAATCATACCGCAAAAAAGAAGTAAACGAGGTAGTTGACAATCCAGAAACCAGTCCAGTGTTTCCATTCCGGGCAGCCTTGAAGCTCTGAGTTAGCTAGATGTATTGGGTGAGAATTATGCGGAAACATTTCACATACCTCCTTCAGCGCCCCAGCAACAGAACTGCTCGTTCAGGTAGAACGCGGTGGTACAATGGCCCAACTTGATATCGGACAACCACTCGGTAATAATATTCAACAGCGCAGAATTCAATCCAATCGCCATTCCAACGAGAGTCACCACCAGCCAGGCCTGGCCGGCATCATAGGACTCGATCACTTTGCGACGCCAGCCAAAGATACCTTCTTGGTCCCAAAAGCCACGACCATTCCGTCGCTTCGCGCGGCGATGATTCTGTTCATAGACTGCATCTTGGACCCAATCGATTGTCGTAAAGTCTTCATAGCGCTTGATCTCACTGATTTCCTCCGTGATCGCTGTGGGCTGAGGCTCAGGAGCCGGTTCGTCGATAGGGGAGGAGACAGAGCGACCGGATAGCCTCCGCAGGTCGCGGCGCTCTGACAGAATGGAGGGAGACCGTAGAGGGGCCGGGGAGGGGCGTAACGAGGTCATAACATCAAGCGGGGCGGTGATATCAGCATAGTCGAGCTCGGGGGGGGGGGGGGGCTTGTCGATGATGCTCTCCCACCGCGACAGGAGATCACACGCTATCGCCGGAAACAGACGCGGTTCAATTTAGAATTCTTGCCAGAACCAGAATAACTGTCAAGAGGAGTCCGAGGGCCGTCGAAGAGGAGTCGGCAACGTTGAACAATTGCGATGGGAGGCTCTGGCCAAAGTGTCGAAGAGTAAGGTTGATCCGCGCCAAGTCTCGATAACGGAGGAGGCTGCTGAGATAACGCGCCCTCCTGCCTCAACACGCGTTGGTCTCGACCTCAAGTGCCTCCGCTCGCTCGCCATTGCTTAACTCGGTGTCGTGCTTCTACACCTGTACACCATCTTCGTTGGAACTTTTTAATCGTCAATCCATCAGTTTACCCGCCATGTCTTCGAAGAATCCTGGCGAGTCGGAGGAGATCACCGGCCAGAGCGCCCTACCCAGTACGTGATAGAAACACCTCCCAAGAACGAGCCCGGTTAACCTCGTCCAGTCTCTCGTATCAAGAAGATTATTCAGCTCGATGAGGACATTGTACAATGTTCCAACAATGCGACCTTTGTCATTGCTATGGCTACTGTACGATTACCTTCTCCGCCGCACAATTCCCCCGTGCACCTGCTGACACCCTTCATAGGAGATGTTCATCCAATACCTCGCCGAGCAAGGTCACAACGTGGTCAAGTCGGAACGGAAACCGCGAAAGACCGTCCAATACAAAGATCTAGGTGGGTAGTGTAGTCACCCACAGCATCCGGCATGCAAGCTAATATCAATCCGTTATAGCGAGCGCTGTTTCCCACATTGATAATCTCGAGTTCCTCTCCGATGTTATCCCCAAGACTACGACCTACAAGCAATTCAAGGAGAAGAAGGCCAAGGAAGCCACCAAGCAAAGCGAGATGGAAAAGGGTCAGCGCACACTGAATGGAACCGGTGCCGCGCCTGCCAACGCGAGTGCGAATGCGAATGGCGGGACTCCCGACAAGACAACTGCTCAGGGAGATGATTCGAAAGCCTCATCGCCTACAGTTCCCCGGACACCGGTGGTTCCCGTGAGCGCGTTGATCGCAGACCGCACCGTCGAGCCCCCGGCTCAAGACCCGGATGTTGAGATGAAGGATTGAGATTGAGTAGCGGTGTATATGCATTCACAAGAGTTCTTGCTGTGTTTGCCTTATTTGCATTGGAGTTATCTGGGGATTTCCGGGGCTGCTTTTTGGTGCAGCTAGGTGTTTTTGAGATTGCCGGGTCACCTCGGGCTAGAGGCGGCGTTGTAGATACCCGCACGTCTGACTGAATAGTAATTGAGAATATTCAGCATGAGTAATTAATAAGTGTTGCTTAAAATTAACATATTCAATCGAAAAGATGAGTGTAGTAATGTAGGCTGTAAGTACTATGTTACATACTCTGTACTGCTGTACTCGGCAGTAAAGGTGACCGCCCAGCCAATCAGCAGCCGCGTAATTCCTAGCGAAAGCTCTGGCGGCGGCTCCGGCTCCAATTTCTCCCGATCGACCTTCGACCTCATCCATCCTCTCCCCTGCCCTCCCACTCGCACCTCACACCTCGCATCCTCCCAAAGCAATTGCAATTGCGGACACCCCCTCGTGGTCAATTGCCTCACCATGTCGCTCTCCTCCGCCTCCAGCACTCTGCTGCGCACTTGCGCCCGCCAGCAGCTGCCCACTTCCCGCGCCGTCGTCTCCTGCCAGCAGCGGAGGGGAGTCGCCGATACGAAGTCCTCCTTCGAGAGCCCCTTCGCGACTGCCAACGAGCCACGCTCGACCCTGAAGATCCCCAACTTCAGCAAATACCAGTCCAACAAGAACCCCCGCTCCAACCAGGTCTTCTCCTACTTCATGGCTGGCACCATGGGTCTGGCTTCCGCCGTCGGTGCCAAGGCCACCGTTCAGGGTAGGTTCCCTATTACCCTTGCTTTCAAGATAGGAATGAGATGGAAAGACACCACTACGACTATGAGAGGAGGATTGATTGGAAGTGGTGATTTCGGGACGTTATACAAGTTGTGAGATTCGAACTTCCGAGGCTGATCGTGTGATTCCTTACAGATTTCCTGGTCAACATGTCCGCCTCTGCCGACGTCCTGGCCCAGGCCAAGGTTGAGATCGCTCTCGGTGCCATCCCTGAGGGCAAGAACGTACGTTTATTTCACCCCCATCGCGAAACCCCTCGCTTACCGCGCTTCGCACGATCTCTAACACCATGAACAGGTCATCATCAAGTGGCGTGGTAAGCCCGTCTTCATCCGTCACCGTACCCAGGGTGAGATCGACGAGGCCCGCGAGATCAAGTGGGAGAGTCTCCGTGACCCTCAGCGCGATGAGGACCGCGCCCAGCGCCCCGAGTGGCTCGTCATGCTGGGTGTCTGCACCCACCTGGGTTGTGTGCCCATTGGTGAGGCCGGTGACTACGGCGGCTGGTTCTGCCCCTGCCACGGCTCCCACTACGATATCTCCGGTCGTATTCGCAAGGGCCCTGCCCCTCTGAACCTGGAGGTTCCCCAATACCAATTCCCTGAGGATGAGACCCTCGTCATTGGTTAAACGGAGCCCTCCTCGCTATAACAAACGCATTGAAAATCGCGCGGAAATCATCTCTTGTTTCGTTAGACCAGTGACCGGTTGGCCAGGGTAAGACAATTGTTTTGTCTGTGTATGTGCTTGTGAATTCTCCTTTTTTTTATCCTTTTTCCCTTGTTTTTTAGACAGAGCGGGCCGTGTGTCGTGTCAAGATTAAAGAGACCGTGTTTTAATATGGACAAAAAATGAGCCTCTTTTTCATACCTTTTCTTGTTGTCCTCGGTCTCGCCATTGATCTACGGATTGTCTCTTTCTAGAGAGCCTTTGCTCCGGCTGTTCCGCCCAGGTGAGGGTCTCGAGATCTCCTTGGGTACAGTACATACCTTGTGTTCCATATTTGCCAGTGTATTGCCTAGTCATGACATTTCCTTTGTTATTCAATTTGTGTATTTGCTTGGTATCTAGTAGATTCTTGTAGCTCTAGAGTTGGCAGAGCTATCAGCTTCCTCGGTATAGCCAATGATCAGGATAGGGAACTCCATAATAGTACACGGGGCTCTAATCGCCCAATTCATTCTATTTCATCTGTACAGGTATACAAGTATTGACCGGTGAGGTCAGAGGATATGTAACAAAGCCTCGAGGTCAGATGTGAGATCGTAAGGTACAACATCCTACAAGATCTCTTCCTTTTCTATCCGCCATGTACAATCAGATCCAGGCGCCCTCTACCGAGGGTTAACCAAAGCAATCAACAGGCCCATTACAGCCGCGCCGGCTGCAGCGCTCTGTATAGTAGCCACGGTAGCATCGCGCTGTGAAATAGCAACATAACGCTCGCTGAACAGCTCATTCAGAGCGGTCTGCCAGTATATAAGGGAGAGGGGCGAAGAGGAAATACTAGAGAGGCGGGAATAGAGGGACTCGGAAGGGGTTGTAGGAGGTGCCGCAGTCGCGAGCACGCTCTCCGTGCTCCCCGCAGCTGGCCTCTCCAGCTCGGTGGGCGTCTCGGCGGTAGAGACGGAGGCCTCAATGGCAGAATCAATCTGCTCGGGAGTAGCGGATGTCAGAGCAGCGGCAGGGACAGCACCTTCAGCCATTTCAAACCGACTCAATGCCTTCTCCTTCTCAATGGCCTCAACAACCTTATCTTCGAAGCCCTTGACCAGTCGGCGCCGGCGCCATGGCTCCACAGCAATCTGGAATATCAAAAAGAGCAGAACATTGACACCCATAAGGCCCCAGGTGCCCCAAGTACTCATGCGACGAATCTTATCTGACCACACCTGTTCCTCGTGGTAGCGGGACAGAATGCTCTTGCTCAATGAAGCCGCCGCCTCCTCGGCCTCGCGCTCAGCGGCGGAGAGTCTTTCCTGGGTCGTTGTCTCGGCAACTTCGTTGGTATGGTCGTTTCGGTAGAGGAGAGTGAATCGTTCCAGGTCTGTTGGGGACCAAGCATGCTTGCGCTGGAGTAGCTCGTTGACTTCGCGCTGCGAGGTCGAGCGGCGGTTGATAGCGGCTGTGTACTCATCCTTGGCCTTTCGAACATTTGATCTGGCCGCACGTAGCCGTTCCTCTAGATAGAAATAAAAGAAATTAGCATCGGAAGGTGTGCTGCCTATTTGGAAAGTGTGCCTCGTACCTTGGCTGTGAATCTCGTTCTTCAAGGCTTCGATCCCGGAGTATCCTGTCAGGTCATTCAAGCGCTGTCCGGCCACAAAAACATTGGACTGGACATTATCCATCATAGTCGTGAATTGCTTCGACATCTTCGACCGACGACTCTCCAGGTACGATGGGAGTCCACCCCTCCGAACACCATCAGGACCAGTTGGCTGCTCCTTCGCTTGTTCCGCTTGTTCCGACTCCGTCCTATACAACGGTTCCTGTTCAACCTCCTTGTTCGCCCCCTGCTCCGCAGCGCGATCGACTTCTGCCGCGGAGGTATCCAGTGGAGGACCCGGGGGACCCCTCGCAACCTCCTCCGAGATGGGGGTCGCATGAGAAGCCTCCTTCAAAGCTTGGTGGAGTTTCTCCGCGTCACCGTTTGCCTTTTCCTTATCATCTTGTGCTGAGTGTAATCCCGACTGCTGGCGAAACCGGCATTGGAGGCAGATTGAGAAACTCCGCGTCGGTCTTGCGGGAAAAGAGCTCGGCGGTGTCGAGCGGAACTGTGTTTGCACGGGTCTGGGGGTCGATCGGGTGATGTGTAGACTTGACCGGAGGGATTGCCGGAGCAGCAATTGCATGGACTGCATGGCCGATATGAGGCGCCTCGGGCCAGGAGGGCAAGGTGGTTGAGGATTGGAGACCCAGTTACCCGATGCGGGAGACCTCGAGGAGCAGCTCGGAGCGGGTTGGGGCGGCCACTTATCAGATGTCCGCTCTAGTAGTGCCTTGGGTACCCTACTCGTGACACCACCACTGTCGTATTAAAGCAATCGTCGTTCGTGTGATACCTTTGATGATTATCAAGCTTCATCTCTTTGTTTCTGTGTTTGTCAATCAGCTAGTTTTTCCAAATTGGGGTTTCCTATTTTTCCCGATATATATATACCGACAGGCTATGTCACCACAATTAGTACTCTACCACCACCACAGCGATTTTCATTATGATAATTTCCACTACTATTATTAGTAGTACTACCTGGCCGGATATATGCCAGGGGTGACTTTGTCTACTGGAGCCTCATCGGAAGTGAGGCAAAGGACAATCAAAAACTTCTGAAACACGTTATATACTACTACTACTACTACTACTACTACTACTACTCCCTATTCTACTTCAACAGTGAGAATGACCATTACTACTAGTACATATACTAGTATTGTGAGAAGTTCCTCCATCGCCACCATCACCACGACCGTGACCCTCTATCACTACCAGTCTCCGTCATTATCTACATTACCTAGTTTCTGGAATGCTAGTTCAAGTTCAGACTTCAAGTTGGCCACTTGTCAACGATTATTTTCTCATGGACGGATTGGAGCTCCAATTGGGCCACTATCCCGTGGCCTTCAATTTCTTTCGCTTGCAATCACTATGAGATCCGTGCTATTCGTTCAAGTCCGCACGATCGAGGGTCGTCGTATTGTTCTGTTGGAGAGTCGAGACCCCTTCACTGGTCATATCATCACAGTCCTACCTATCTTCTATTAGGCTTCAAGAACTTAGAAGTTCAGGTTAACACTTGATTGAACTGAAGATGACATATGATTGGATTTGGAATACCCAAGTCCCCCTCTCCGCAGACGTGAGGAAAGCCCGCGAGCGCGCGGAAACGATACAGGATACAATGCGCATTCACCCAGTTTTCTCGCTAGATAAGTTTTGCAAGCCCCTCTTCGGCCAGATCGATGATCCTTTGCCATCAGTGGTAATTGACGATGAGGACAGTGGGAAATTTGAGTAGGTGCTGGATACAAGACTACACTACCGAAAATTGTAATATTGTGTGAGCTGAGTCGGGCAGGGCAAGATGGACTCTGGTAAATGATATCCGGCCGGAAACTTCAAGAACGCGCAAGAGAAACTGTAACTATTCCACAAGCAGTAACCCGGTAAACTTGGCCCGCCAGCGAGACTCAATCTCTGGATGGTCGTCGAGGAATTCGTCATTCAATGAGGGGTATGTTTTTATATATTTTGCGCTAGAGGGATATTCAAAAACAAAATAAACAGTATTGAATGGAAGAGTGCGATAGGTAGCCAGCCTGAAGCGGCGTATTGATAAGACAGCGATGAATAAAAACCTACAAATAACATATCCTCGTCAAAGTCATAAAGATCCGCCCTGGTGCGCTTACGATGAATCCAAGTGGAGTGGGTGTGCTTGGTAAGAGAGATGGGGTATAAGCCGAGGCCCTGCTGGGAACCCGCCGGTAAGTCCGTACAGGGTATGTTGTTTAATCCTGGGTCTGAATCTTGTTGTCACCTCGCACGGCTTCGGCATAGGTGGGCGGGGCAGTTTGCCCACTGCTGCTCCCCGCACCTTCTTGTGGTTGTCCAGATGGTTTGGGTGCGGCATCTGTGTTGGAATGAGCTTGTTGGCTGCGATCGACGGTGCCATAGCCTCGCTGCTGAGAGGGGTGTTGAAGAGGCGGGTTTGAAACATAGTAGTATGTCACGCGGCCGTTCTCCAAGTCGCGACGCTGGCTGGAACCACCAGGAATGGGCTCGTAGGCTACATCATCATAGTCCTGATCCGGGTATTTGAGGATGATGTACCAGGCGTGAATGAGGCCGGGGATATAACCCAGTAAGCAGAGGGCGATATTGATGATGGAGTCGGCGGTGCAGATCCCCGCCTTGATCCAGACTAATGACGCGCGAGAGTTAGCGTTTCTATAGTGATATAGGTTGACCGGGGGTTAGTAAGGGAGTGATACCCCCGAGGTGGTGGACATACCAGCAATGGGTGGGAAGAAGACGGCCAATACGGCCAAGAAGACATCGGAGCTACACATGGCTCCAGACGGAAGGGGGGTGGCGCTCTATCACCTGCAGGCGGGGAGGAAGGCGTAGGACGGGGTCTGAGGACAAGATGAAAGTTTCTGGAGAACGATGTGTATCAGCGATCTGACGAGAATGGAAATGGAAGAAGTAAGTGGAGAGCAAGAGTCAAGTCGAAAGTCGAGAGTCAACGAGTGGCAGCCTGCAGTCAGATGACGTTGATCAGGTGACTGCGACCCATGGTTGCAGTGTTTACTCACTACCTCACTATGTATAACTATAGATACGGAAGAGAAGAGATATATTCTACCGGGTTCCCACTGGATATTCTACTGGGTATTCTACCCTATATCCTTCTAATTGATATTGGTGCAGGTTTATGCACAGGTCTACAGTCGATATGCATGACCATCTGCAGGATGCGCCCCTCGCGGATAGCTCACATCATTTGTGCAGGATGCAAGGCCGGATGATTAGTCGGCTGGGGTCCAGGTCCAGGTCCAGTCCTCGCAGGTACCATACTGTACAGATCTAAAATTCAATACCAAAATTGCGCGGGCGGGTGATAGCGATCGTCGATGGGTCCCTGGCGAGGCTGGTGAGTGGAGGAGGAAGACACGCCAAAGACTAAAACAGTCTAGACAGGCACGGCTCAGGGCCGTTGGGCCCCTTTTGCGCTGCACTGGCCATATTGTTTTGTGTAGTACGAGCGGTACATACCCTGCTGCTGCCGAGCTGTTTCAGCAGCAGTTCGCAATTCGCTGTTCAGGTTCGTTTCACCCCTTGAAATCGGCCCCAGCCCACCCACAGTCCGACTCCACCATCTCACACCTCACACCTCACCTCACCTCACACTTCACTCTCCTCTCCTCTCCTCTCCTCCTCTCCATTGGTCATCCGTTCCCTTTCCCTTCGATTCAATCTGATCGAGGGAGCACCTCCGGGCGCTCGATCTTTCTTTCCTGCGGGTCTACGGCATTGTCCTCCCGAAAGTCACTCGTTTATCCTGCTTTCTCTTCGCGCCTTTTCTCTTTCTTTCTTTCGAGCTTGACGCTACTCCTACTGGCCTGTGGTCGACCCCTTTCACAACCTCAATTCGAGAAATTTCCCAATCCCGACATGCGATTCGTGTAACCTCCAGCCTCGATTAAACCTGACACATTCCACGTCCACATTCCGCGGATCGCGTGGAAGATTTGAGGATTTTTACCCGACATGGCGGGCTGCCTTTCTCTGTCCGGGTCGACCGCCTGTTCTGCCTGGGGTAGCGCTTCGGTCTCGACCAATTCGAGCCAATTTGCGAACTTGTGAGTCGACAAAATGTAGGGGATGGGGTGGGATGAGACGCGCTAACCAGATCGCAGCCCGTGGATGGAAAACGTTTCCAATCTCACTTCTTTCGATCAATCTTTGAGAGACTACGTTCAGGGATCCTACGTTACAACTAAGTAAGTATAGTCTGCCAACGAGGAAGGAAAGTGTCGTGTGGCTGACTTGACGCGTACAGATATGTCGACTTGTTGGGCTGCTCAGGCCTGAACCACAGCGCGGTGAACGACTACTACGCTCAATATACCACTAGTGTGATCTGCAGCAGCATCATCCAGAGCTCCAAGGATGACTGCGACCTGTCCGACACCGACGCAGAACCGCTCTGCGCCGAATCCTGTGCTCTGCAGGCCACCAGCGAGCAAGAAATCGTGGTCAACCAAAATCTCTGCTCCAGCACCGGCAACGACTATATGCAACAAATTCGCGCCGATTTCACTGTCTGTTCGTCGCCCTCCGACTCTCTCAGCGGCAGCTGTGTCAAAGGATCCGACAATGAGCCTGACAACTGTGGCTTTTCATCCAATACGATCGGACTTTGTACCTACTGCGCTTCCAGCTCCCCCAATTCGACCGATACATGCTGCGTGAGCTCCAATGCTACCACCCGCTGCGAGGGCGTGTCTGTCCCAGCCGCAACAGTTACCCTGCAGCCAATTGTGACTACCAGTCCGGCTGCCGATACCGATGGTTCTAACAAAGGCTTGACCGGGGGTGCCATTGCCGGAATCGTCATTGGTTCTGTTGCTGCTGCTGCTATTTTGGCCGCCCTGGCGGCTTTGCTTTGCATCTGCGCCCGTCGCCGCCGACAATCACAGACTGATGCCGCCCTCAACCAACCGAACCCTCAAAGGAAAGGGTCCCCATCTATGCAACAGAATGGCAACTCTACCAACGTTAACATGGTGCCTGGAGGTCGTGTCACGCGAATGTCTGCCTTACGTGAAATGCCGAGCTCTTCGCCCGCCTACTCACGAACATCGCGGTCGATTTTCGGTGGAAGTGGAACCAAGGGTCCCTACAGCGATTCATCGGACTCCGAGGCTATGGGTGCGAGCCCCGGTGCTATGTCAAGGAGAATCCCCCCTGTGACCGGAAAACGTCATGGCTCGCTTTCGAGCAGCTCTGCTCTGGCTGGACTGGACAGTGACAGCTCGCCTCGCTCCGGAACGGTGAACAATTACTCTTCCCCGGAGGGTGTGACCAGTGGTCAGTCCGAGCAATTGTCATATTTCCGCGACTACTACTCTCAAGATGAAATCCACGCCGGCGACAAAGTGGCTGCCCTGTGGGCCTATTCTCCCCGGGCGGGTGATGAGTTCGAACTGGATCGCGGTGAGATGTTGAAGGTGATTGGTATCTGGGACGATGGCTGGGCCACTGGTGTTAGGATTCCCGAGCGGGCAGAGGACTATGACTTCCATCGTGAGCAGCGCGATAGCGGTGTCTCTAGCGGTTCGCAACGGCCGAGTCCGTCGCCGGCCCCTTCGGGCGAAATCAAGGCATTCCCACTGGTCTGCATCTGCCTCCCACAACATTGGCGAAAGATTATCGAAGGTGGAATACAGGAGGATGAAGATGAGGTTTGATTGAAGGGAAAAGAATATCTTTCTTTCCTCCCTTGTTTTTCATACCGAATTACGCCTTGACGACAGCGTGTGCAGCATTGTCATTTGTCGCGCCAGTTTTGCGAAGAGTTTTCTCTTTGCTCTTCACTCAGGCTGGCCTTCCGTCCTCTCTATACTTGTGGGACGATTGTGTTCAGTTTTCTTCGTATTCTATATACCCCCCCTTATTTTACGGCGACCGATCTCGTCCTTTCCTTCTTACCCTTTTCATATATCTTTTGATTTACTTCCTGCGGAACCGGACGCTGGCGCTACGGAGCAAGGCCCCCCGAGGCAGGCCTTGATCGCGTTTCGTCTTCTTATGTACGGTACCAGCCATCGAGCGCGAGCACGAGCGCGTGTGGTGTGGTGATTGTTCTTGAGGCAGTCTGAGGCTATCGGATACCTATAGTGCACGCATTAATGTATGTACATAATTAGACTCGAATCTCATTGAAAAGTTGGCCTTGCAGTATCTCCACTTAGATACATTTATACTGGGCACTCCCGTGGTTCACGCTGGGCATGGCCGGCGTCCCCCCCACATTTCTGCATCATGTCTTATCCGCCTCGGCATTAAGCGGGCAGTGATTCTGGCGCTGCCTCTGAGCACTGCCAGGTGGGCTTGGATTTCGCCATTCGCTTTTACTAATCCATAATCCACCCCCTCTCGAATACGACATATATTATGGCCACTCCCACTTCACTGCCAGTGCCAGTGCCAGTGCTTCCTGACATCCCATCTATTTCCACTCCCATTCCAGCTCCAACTGAATAATCATGTCCTCGCCCAAGGTTATCCTCTACACCAACCGCGGCTGCCCATGGGCACACCGCGCCCACATCGCCCTTAAGGAATCCGGCGTCGAATACGAGGAAGTCACCATTGATCTGAACGTGCCTCGTGAGCCTTGGTATTTGGAAGTGAACCACGTATGTACTCACCAACCACCCTGCCCTACCCTTCCCATGCTCCTTTCGAGTATACTCTGGTACCTTAGGTAGTAAGACTGAGTTCTCCTACTAACTTGAACATCTCAGCGCGGTCTCGTCCCCTCCCTCTCGTATAATGGCAATGTAATCATTGAATCCGGCATCGTCGCCCAATTCATTGCTGACGCCTTCCCTTCCCACCTCCTGCCCCCGTCCGGTCCGTCCGAAAACGCTCTCTACCGCGCCCGTCTGGCTGTCTTCGTCGATGCTTTCATGAGCAAGGTTGTGCCCAACTTCTTTGCTAGTCTTCGGGCTACTAGTGATGTCGAGCGTGATGCTGCTGCTGAACAGGCTATTGTTGCTATCCAGAAGGAGGTTGAGCCTCTTCTTGCTTCGACTGAGGGGAAGGGTCCTTTCTTTGGGGGTAGTGATAAACTTACCCTAGCTGAGGTATGTATTAAGTCTTTACTAGTAGCTTTGGTTGTGTTGGATATAGTGATAGTTATAGTTATGCTGACATATTTACTAGGTCCAAACTGGTTCCTTCTTGCTTCGCTTGCTTAGTTTTAGTAAGCCGGAGCATGGCTTGGTTAGTGCTAAGCTGCCTACTCTGCTGGAACAGACTCCGCGCTTTAAGCGTTGGGCGGAGGCTACTGTTGCTCATGATAGTGTCAATTTTATTTTTGATGAGAAGGCTGTTGCGGATCGCATGCGGGCTAAGTTTGCGAAGGTCTAGGCGGCGAAATTATGTGGTCATTCGTTATGTGATTAAAAAACCTTTGGCTGGGTTCACAATATTGACGCCTAGTTTGATCTCAATCTGTTATTGCAATGGAAAGATACGATGAAATGACCAAGTGGTACTAGTATACTTGGAGAACAGTATGTAAATTGCGGAGGGGCACTGGTAGTGACGTGTCGGCGGAGAGATCCATGGTTGGGCTACAATGGGCTCGCTCCAAATTTAGCCTGCAGTCAAGAACTCTGCTCGGCTTCGCTACATGAACACACATCCAGGGTAAAATTGTGGATTTCATGTATCATGTACATATCTATGTCATGCAGTTACCATGCCGGGTGGTGTGTAATCTCCATTAAGCCTACATAACTGCGCTTCCTGCTGTGGAGCTAGTGACTAGTATGTTGGTTGATGTGTGGCGGGACCAAGATCAAAGAAACCTCGACAACACCAAGTTGATGCCTGGCAGGCAATGGGCAATCCCCCCGATAAATAGACTCAGCTCATCAGTCACAAGCCCTCTCACTTTCTAAATCGTCCGGTATTCTGACGCCAACACATCCTCCTGGCCCTTTGTTTACCCCCGTTAGGTGTTCCGGCATCACGTGCATTGCAGCCCCCCCCACCACCGCAACACCTGGGCAACAACCCCTCCGCCTCCTCCATCACTTCCCCATCCTCCCTCGATTTCTCTCGTCATTCCTCCTCTGTATGTGAGTTCCAGATACTTTATACCCGGGCGCTGTCCGGAATTCAACCTGCTCGCCATGGAGGTCCTTTTTTCTGTAGACTCCGCCGCTGACATCGTTGTGCCCTCAGCCTAGGCGACCGGTCGTCCCCCTTTTCCTCATCCCTCATCTACACAAGCAATCATGTCGGTTCGTATAAAACTCCCTTTCTCTGCATATCAACGCATTGTGGTATAATTCGCTGACAAAAATTCATTTCGCAGCTCGCATCTGGGTACGGTTTAAACCACAAGCTCTTACCCCCCACCCGTCCACAGCCTCCGTATTGATATTCAATTCCCAGTGTCTCCGTCAACGATGAGTGCGTTCAAGCATTCAACGACCTCCGCATGGATTCCAAGGTCAAGTTCGTCATCTTCAAGATCGCCGATAACATGAAGGAGATCGTTGTCGAAGAGAAGAGCGGGGAAACCGACTACGAGGTCTTCCGCGAGAAGTTGGCTTCTTCCGTCGACGCCAATGGAAAGCCCGCACCCCGCTACGCTACTTACGATGTCGAGTACGACCTCGGTGGTGGTGAGGGCAAGAGGTGCGTCTTCCTAGATACCCCCGCCCCGGGAACTGCGTGAGGTCTCTCCGCTCACATTACTGGAAACTACAGAAGCAAGATCATTTTCATCTCCTGGGTTCCCCAAGGCACTGCTATGCGGGTATGTTCAATTGGTCTCCTCCGAATCTCGCAGGGGATCGGAGATGAAATAAATACAATCAGCGGTTAACTAACTCTTTTCTCTTCGCAGCAATCCATGGTGTACGCCAGCACCCGCGAAGTTCTCAAGAACGCCCTGAATGTCGCCAACTCCATCCACGCCGACGACAAGTCCGAGATCGAGTGGAGCGCCATCCTGTCCGAGGCCAGCGGCGGCAAGGCTAAATAGATGATGGGCGCCGGCTGGGTCCGGGCCACGCGATCGGTAGGGGATACATACCCTCGGAGGCGCTACGGCACGATCAATCCATAACCTTCTCTGCACACCGTTTCTCCTCCAATTCCTTCTTCTTTTTTTTTTCTTCCCTAGTTGCAATGCAAAAAGCCGTTACGACTTGGCCTGTTTCCTTTTTCCTGTGGGATTCGATGGATGCATCGATGCTCCTCTTCCTTTTTGGGACCGGTTCTCTGACGTGGAGGTCGCGAGATTGAATCCTGCGTCTTACGTGGATAGATATGCAGGTTGTGTGGAGGGCATGAATGGCACGAATTTTCTAAAAAAGTCCCCGAGGTCCGAGTCCTGGCTGTAGATAGTAGATAGAGGACGGCAATACATGGGATGCTATGCTACAACTTCCCTTACTAGTCCAAGGTTGTCGTGTGGCGGTGGTACAGTGGCACAATACAGCAGAGCCGCCGGGAGGCAGCATTTCGCAGTGTGAGATAATAGGTCCTAGGGTATCCATAGGGTAAATCCTGTAACTACTAGTAGTTCAACTAATAAAATAGACACTATCTAGGGTATAGTGTATCGTATGATTCGAATTTGATGCTCCTCACTGGCGGCCGACCGGGCGTGGCGGCAGGCAGCCAATCACAGGGCAGCCAAACCGGGCACGACGCTAAGCCGGAAACCTCGTCCCAAACGACCGACCAGCACAAGTTGAACCTCACAGTCCTTCTCCATCCTCCCTCCACCTCCCCCTCCACTCTCTTCCCCAGTCGAGTTGACCCGTGGTCCCGGACTCTGCTGGTCACGGTCTACATTTTCACATATCAATTGACTCGATTTCGACGTGGTGCCGCCACCTCCCACCTGCCGCACAATGTTTCTTCGCTCCATCGCTCGCGCTGCTCCTCGCAGCACTGCCGCCATCCGCCCCGGCCCAATTGCCTCGGTGAACGCTCTGCAGGCTCGCTTTGCTTCTGACCATGCCATCGCGAACCCTACCATCGCTGGTATCGAGAAGCGCTGGGAGGGTATGCCTCCCCAGGAGCAGGCCGAGCTGTGGATGAACCTCCGTGACCGTATGAAGGTCGACTGGCACCAGATGACCCTTCAGGAGAAGAAGGCCGGTACGTTATATCCTCCTATGCTATTTGTTTGCTGTCGTGTCTCCTTTGCTTTCTACCCTGTGACATCCGAGGGGCAAATTCACCCTCAGAGGGGGTTGTCCCTATGCATGGATGGCCATTCCATCTCTTATATCGTGTCTCGCTGACCTATCCTCTTCCCCATCTAGCTTACTGGATTGCCTTCGGTCCTCACGGCCCCCGTGCCCAGGCCCCCAAGGGCGAGGGCTGGAAGATCTTCTTCAAGGTCACCCAGCTCACCATCGTCTCTTTCGCCCTCTTCTACGCCATCCACCTCTTCGCTAAGCCCCAGCCTAAGACCATGTCCAAGGAGTGGCAGGAGGCCTCCAACGAATATGCCAAGGTACGTACTTCTCTTCCCTTCCCAGGGATTCGCGTGGTCGCACCGCGCGCGGTCCGCGCGATTCGGTCCTCGGCCAAACGGTTACTTACAAATTCTTCTTTCTTCCTTTACAGTCTGAGAACATGAACCCCATTCACGGCATCAGCAAGCCCGGCTACGAGGGCAAGGGCTTCGTTCAGAGCCCTCCCCTCGAGAAGCAATAGATGGGTATCCAGCCCGATCGGGGATGAACCCGACTCAGATATTGACGCCGGATGAGACTGGGAGGTATTGTCGGGAGTTCCGAGGGGGATATCCTCACGGGCTCGGGTCATGACTTGTATGCCGGCGTTGCTGCGAGCCATGACGCCTCGACAGATGCTCGGTCCGCTGGTGCTTTGGACTGAGCGGTCCATGTCCATTTTTGTCCTTTTCGCTCGCAAGCATCCGAAAATGCGTGTATCTCGTACTGTGCTATAATCAATGTATCTCCTTTGTAGCCATAGAGAAATATGTTGGCCTTCTTTGTTCTAATTCTATGTTTTAAGATCTATTTTCTATACTCTCCTGCTGTCGTAGGTGGCCATGGCGTGGTGTGCCGGAGGGATTCGGAACCTGCGAGCTGTGCGGAGAACCCCTGTCAAGGGGGACGGGGGTCTGGTAGAAATAAAGAGAGGCATTTTCCATCACGCTGCAACAATAGAAATAACTATATTACGACTGATTTATTTCGCAGTATATTTCCATGTACATATATGCTACGGGATACCCGAGGCCAGGTCAAGTCGTGTCGAGTCGAGCTGGGGAGCTCCGCGCTCAGCAGACCGCGGATGCACGGCTGAAGGGCTCCGAGTTTAGGTACACGTCAGAGATTTCCGGTGGGAGCTGGAGCTACCAACACCACGCCTAGTGAGGGTAATGGATGGAAAAATAAAGACAGAAAAATAGCCCAAGTCTCTCAATTGACCTCTATATAATAGAATATACTATATGTAGTGATAGTTGCTCCTCCCGAAGCTATTGTCTGTGCCTGCATCCGGTGCCAAGCCCTCGGTGAAAAGGCACTTCCCTAGCAACGGGACACCACCACGCAGGACGGGTCAAGATGGGAGTCATTGAAGAGCGTTGATGGAAATCAGTGATGCTAGCTAGAGAATGAAATCAAGGGAAACCAAACCAGCCCATGCCAGGGCCAGAGTCTTGATATACTCATCGGTTCATCACGGGACCATCGGCAAAACCGCCCCGGAAAGGCTAAGGGCCCCCATTCCCGCCAGGCCGCCAGTCCACCCACGACTGCCACTGCCAACCTCTCCTCATCCTCTTTCTTCCCTCTTTTCCCTCCCCCCCAATACCACCCTTATCCCTACCAACCTCGCTCTTCAACACCACCATCATGTTCAAGAGGTATGTCCCTCAACCTTCGACTTCCTATCGACTTTCGACTTAATTCTTCCCTTTGAATCTTTTCTGACCTGTTTTTCTCTCCCTACAGCGGTCTCGCCCGGACCTTCGGGAGGGCTACCTACGCCCGGCCGACCCCCGTCGCCCGCGCTTTCCAGCCTCTCCGCTCCTCTGCCCTGCCTGCCCTGTCTGCTCGCTTCGCCAGCTCCGATGCTACTCAGTCTGGCAAGGTCCACCAGGTCATTGGTGCCGTCGTTGACGGTACGTTTTTCCCTCGACTCCCTGAATCGGATTGCCGTATGGGGCACGCGAAAATCTTTTTCCTGGGCCTCAATCCATCTCCAAACCCATCGCAATCGATCTCAATGCTATATCCTGGACCACCTCTGACCTGCTATTCGCCCTGCTATAGTGAAGTTTGAGGGTGACAAGCTCCCTGCCATTCTGAACGCTGTTGAGACTACCAACAACGGCCAGAAGCTCGTTCTGGAGGTTGCTGTACGTGCTCTCTGATTGGACCACCCCCTTCCCTCCTCCCCCCCTGGGACATCAAGCTAACCCTATCATACAGCAACATCTGGGTGAGAATGTCGTCCGTACTATTGCCATGGACGGTAAGCTATACCCCCCCTACCCTATCCTTTCACCTCGTCGCACCCCCTGTCGAGCCACCGTGTTTGTCCCCTTCCTCACCGCTAAGGGGACCCACACGGTCGGCCCGGCATTTTCCTGCCCTTCCCTGAAGAACTCAACTGACGCGACCTAGGTACTGAGGGTCTGTCCCGTGGTGTCGCCGCTCAGGACACTGGTGCCCCCATCAAGGTCCCCGTCGGTCCCGCCACCCTGGGTCGTATCATTAACGTCACTGGTGACCCCATTGACGAGCGTGGTCCCATCAAGGCCGTCAAGCACCTGCCTATCCACGCCGAGCCCCCTCAGTTCATCGAGCAGTCCACCGAGGCTGAGATTCTCGTCACTGGTATCAAGGTCGTCGATCTGCTTGCCCCCTACGCCCGTGGTGGTAAGATTGGTCTGTTCGGTGGTGCCGGTGTCGGTAAGACCGTGTTCATTCAGGAGCTGATTGTGAGTTTTCCTCTGATATACGAATTCAATATCAACCTGTGCCTTGCTAATGCTTATACTTTATAGAACAACATCGCCAAGGCTCACGGTGGTTACTCCGTCTTCTGTGGTGTCGGTGAGCGTACCCGTGAGGGTAACGATCTGTACCACGAGATGCAGGAGACTGGTGTCATCCAGCTCGACGGTGAATCCAAGGTCGCCCTGGTGTTCGGTCAGATGAACGAGCCCCCCGGTGCCCGTGCCCGTGTCGCCCTGACCGGTCTCACCATTGCCGAGTACTTCCGTGACGAGGAGGGTCAGGATGTGCTGCTCTTCATTGACAACATTTTCCGTTTCACCCAAGCCGGTTCCGAGGTGTCTGCCCTTCTGGGTCGTATCCCCTCTGCCGTCGGTTACCAGCCCACCCTGGCTGTCGACATGGGTGGTATGCAGGAGCGTATCACCACCACCCAGAAGGGTTCTATCACTTCCGTCCAGGCCGTCTACGTGCCCGCTGACGATCTGACTGACCCTGCCCCCGCTACCACCTTCGCCCACTTGGACGCCACCACTGTGTTGTCCCGTGGTATCTCCGAGCTGGGTATCTACCCCGCTGTCGACCCCCTCGACTCCAAGTCCCGTATGCTCGACCCCCGTATCATCGGTGACGACCACTACAACACCGCCACCCGTGTCCAGCAGATGCTCCAGGAGTACAAGTCCCTCCAGGACATCATCGCCATTCTGGGTATGGACGAGTTGTCCGAGCAGGACAAGCTTACCGTCGAGCGTGCCCGTAAGCTCCAGCGTTTCCTGTCCCAGCCCTTCGCTGTCGCCCAGGTCTTCACTGGTATCGAGGGTACCCTGGTTGACCTGAAGGACACCATCCGCTCCTTCAAGGCCATCATTGCTGGTGAGGGTGATGACCTCCCCGAGAACGCCTTCTACATGGTTGGTGACATCGAGTCTGCCCGCGCCAAGGGTGAGAAGATTCTGGCTGAGCTCGAGGGCTCCGCCTAAATGTAATTTTGTCATTTGCTAGCTAGCGGGCGCCATCCCAACCTTTCGTGCCCTGTCTTCTCAAGACCTCGACCCTACCCCTTTTTCAAATCTTATCCCCAAATTTTTTTTCGTGTTCTTTTATCTCCTTTCTCTCTCTCTTCTGGATTCTTTCCGTGGTCCGGATTTTTCCTATGCTCGAAACTTGATCCTGTGTTCTTAGCCTCATATCAGAAAAGAAAACAGAAAGGGATTTCGATTTTCTCGATTTTCTCTCCTGTTTCGTCGAATGGGGACTATTCACCTGGTACCTTGTTTCGCCTGCTAAGCACTTAGTACCTTCCAGTCCTCCCTGAAAAGGGCAACCCGGTTGGGAAGTGAAGCGTGCCAAGACGGAATGGGAAAACATCCAATCCAGGACTGGGCCAGCTGCAGAGGCGAAAAAGAAAGGAGCAGGAGCAACATGAAGAAAAGTTGAGCGAATGAGGTTGAAGGAGGTTGATGGTTGAGGCAGAAGGAAGAAAAGGAGAGCACCTCTGGAAGGTTGGGCGTTGTGTTGTCCTGTATGTGAGCGCGATTTGATGAAGCTTTTCTCCCACCGCACCTGCACCTTGCACCTGGTCTCCTTTTTTTAAGCTGGTCGGACTTTGTTTCCCCCTCATTCCGGCCGGCTTGTGTTTCATTATTGTGTATTTAGAGTTGAAAATCATGGCCCTGTGAGGCAACCCTAAATATCCTGGTGTCAATTGTATTTCCTTTGTGAATGTTATGGTTTCCGGTAATTGATATCGTAGGAAGTGTACTAACCAGTAGTTGTAGCTGAAGAAGTTCGGTAGGTATAGAAGTAATCATGGGTTGATTGTCCAACTTGAAGGTATCTAATTCTAAGCCATACGCTATGCTGCTACTGCTACTGCAACTCCTACTGCCCTGCAACCGTCTCATCCTCCATTACGTGGTGAGTGCCGGAACACTGCTTTCGCCTTGTAGGATCAATTGAGTCTCGCTGGCCAGTTTTCGCTATTGTTGAATACCTACAGACACTTTGCCGTATAGTCGTTGACAATTCCATTGGATTTGAAGTTGTCAGCTTCAAGCCCGTTAGCATTGGCTGTTATGGCGGATTGGGTGTATTGTGGTGTCTGACTATCCCATTGGTTCAAAGTTTGAAGGCATGGGAGGCCGCTGATTGAGACGGCGAGAAGGATAGGGAGTCCGACTTTCTGAAAATGTGACTAGGAGTAAACTGTTATTTGAGTATGTTGCATGTTCTATGTATAACGCGGCTATACGGGCTTGGGCTTGGGCTTGGAAGTAAGAAATCTTCTTTGCTGACGTGTGTTATCGGCTTGATATGGTATATGGTTTCAACATTATTCTAGTCACACTCTTCTCTAGCACCATCCCTGTGCTTCGCACGGGATTGAATTAACGACAAACCATTTGCCAGCCTGAGCGTGACGATTAGTAGCAGTATAGCATAAAAGAGGCACCAGATTCGTCCTGTTCACCATCGAAACCGGTCACGTCTGAATACTCTTTTTGCCACAGCAACATGAAAGACCAAAGCATTGATGCTACGTGCATAGGATTGGTAGACTTAATCGATGACATTCGCATGATGGGCTAGGCTAACTAAACAATCTGTACTTAAATCTTAAATGCGTTCATATATTGTTGAATCACAGGTGAGAACCGCTTCACAGCGTATTTTCCAGCGCGAGAACCTAAGTCATTAGTTAATACGTGTACTTGGAAACCACAGAAGAGCGAAAAGGGAGGGAAAGAGAAAACTTACCAAAGCAGTACGTGTAGGAATATAAACCTGAACAAAATTACTCCGTCCATTCCAGGGCAAATCAGTCGTGAAGAAGCGAGTTTCCTTAACGTTCCGCGCCAACCCACCAAAGGCCGAATCATCCGTATCGAGAACAATGCGATACGTGCCCGCGACTTCAACACCAACCCGATAATCCGTGAAGCTCTCAGTAGGATTGAAATTGAAGATCCACAATAATCCCGCCCGCTCAAAGACGAGAACTTTATCATTCTCATTCTTCAGACTGACGTAGGCCTGCGGAGCATGCAGCCAGCCGTACTTGGACTCTGTGTGCTGCATGGCGCTGTCGAAGTCGTTGAGGAATCTGTAGCGGAGGAGTTTGTCGTCGGTGAGATTTAGTTGGCGACGAGCGTACCAGAAGGAATTGTCATTTCCTTCGCGTGGGAAGTCGAGCCATTCTGGATGGCCGAATTCGTTGCCTTCGAAGTTTAGGTAGCCCTCGCCGCCGAGGCCGTGGGTTACTAGTCGGATCATCTTGTGCAGGGCCATGCCGCGTTCGATGATTGGGGTGAACTCTGTTAGCGTGGACATGTGTGTGTACATTTCCTTGTCGCAGAGCCACATCATCAGGGACTTGTCGCCGACCAGGCTGTTGGTTGTTAGCTGGAAGAATTGAACTGGGAGGTGGGGGGAAGGGGTGAACTCACGCTTGGTCGTGACTCTCGGCGTAGGCGATGGTCTTCTCACCGTGTCGTCGGTTCGTCAGGGTGTGGGCGAGGTTACCAATGTCCCAATCGCCGTCGGATTTCTCTTTCAAGAGCTTGATGTACATGTCTGGGATGGCCATGGCCAGTCGGTAGTCGAAACCGACACCACCAAGTGCATGCGGGAGACACAGGGCAGGCATGCCAGAGACATCTTCGGCGATGGTGATGCACTCGGGGTAGAGCTGGTGCAGCATCTCGTTGGCGAGAGTTAGGTATGTGACGCCTTCTTCGTCGACGGCAGGGCCAAAGTACTCGTGGTACCCGCCAGAGAAGCCACTGTATGTGATGATTAGCAATGGCAAATCTAGATAAGGTGAAAGGGTAGGGATGGGCTCTTACGATCCAATTCCGTGGTGCACATAGAGCATGCTGGTGACGCCGTCAAAGCGGAATCCGTCGAATTGATACTCATCCATCCAAAAGCGAAGGTTGCTTAAGAGGAAGCGCAGCACTTCATGGCTACCGTAGTTAAATAGTCGACTATCCCATTGATCATGACGACCCTTGCCACCCCCATGGAAATAGAGGTGGTCTGTGCCATCGAACTCGTTAATTCCATCATCGACGTTCTTAGACGCATGGCTGTGGACGACATCGAGCAGAACGACGAGGCCCATATTGTGTGCCGTGTCAATTAGCTCCTTCAGGTCCTCGGGGGACCCATAGCGGCTGCTGGCAGCAAAGAAGTTGTTCACTTGGTAGCCGAAGCTGGCGTAATAGGCATGCTCCATGATGGCCATCAGCTGAATGGCATTGTAGCCGAGAGAACTGATACGCGGCAGCATGTTCTTTGTAAATTCCTTGTAGGTCGCGACTTTTGTCTCAGGCGATGAGATACCTACATGAGCCTCATAGATTCGCAGGCTCTCCGGCTTCTTGGGCCGCGAGTGTTTGAAGCTGTATCGCTCGTTGGCGGGCGGGTTCCAGAAGACAGCATCGTAAACTGGGGACACGCTGAGATCTTGAACGACCCGCTTAATCCATGCTGGAATTCGGTAGATACGCTCTCCGTGGGGGAGGACCATGGTAATCTTGTAAAGAACGTTAGTAGCTGAGCGGGGTCGACACTGGATAGAGCATGGTAGGACTTGCTTTGATCTTGCTTTCGTGGGGAATGGCAGGAGCACCAGCCTTTGCTGGCACGGTCACTTCCCATACGCCAAAGCTGTTCTTTGTCATTGGGTTGGCATTGACGTCCCAGGAGTCTGCCAGTCTCAGTAAAGCGATTCAAGTCCGCGGTGCTAGGTTCTCGCACGTACTGAAGTCGCCGACCAGCGAGGCCTCCTTGGCATTGGGGGCCCATTCCTTGTAGAAGATATCACCATTTGGCTGCACATTGAGGCCGAATGATTCATAGCCCTGGGGAGGAGTTAATGGAGGTTCGGGCGAGACGATGGCAATGACGATGCGATAAGGCACAGCTATGGTGGAATGGATAGTACCTTGCTGAATTTGTCGAGACCTCCTTCGCTAGCAGCAATGTCGCCAGCCCATTTCTTGACCAAACTGAAGCGGTGCTTCAAGACACTGCGATGAGGTTCTAGCCACGGATCGAGCTGGAGAACACCTGGGAATGGCGTCAGTGGAGGAAGCTGGGGTGGGGCAGATCAGATGGGGGATGGATGGGAGATGGCAGATGGCAGATGGCAGATGGAGGAATACCTGTTCCATCGGGGGCACTGGCTGCTTTGGCAGCTTGGATTGCCTGGTCAGCCATGATGATTCGATGGCTTGAATTAATCAGGGAGATGTAGAGGAAAGAAAAGAAAAGAGAAGAGAAGAGGGAAAGGGGCCCCTCCCTCTCAACGTTATCGCATGCGGAGCTCTGGGGGGAGCTCGGGCCTCTTCTCTTCTTCCTTGTTTTGCACTTGACAGCTTCACTCACCCACGCTTCCACTGACACTTACACTTACAGCTTTGCTTCTACTGTCTACACAGACTATCATACTATACTTCTGTCATTGACAGCTGCTACAGATACCACGCGTCAAAAACAATATTTCTGTTCTTGGCTGCAAATGCAAGTTCAAGTGTAACCCCAACCTCAGCGCCCCACTCCATGAAAACTATATGCAAGAAATCTACGAGAAATAAGAAATGCCTCATTTCCCCTCCTGAATCACTCCGACGCAGGACTCGGCGGCAATACACCACTCGTCCAATTCACCGCGGTCGGGCCCAGTTTAAACTCCAGCGTGCCACCGTCCGCAAAGACATCCTCCCACGTCAACCAGTTCTTCTCCCACTTCTTGCCATTGACCTTCAGGCTCTGCACGTAATAGTCGCTATCTCCATTGCCATCGCCACCGGTGGAGCTGATCTCTAGCGTCTTGCCGTCGCCCAGGTCAATGGTCATCGATTCGAACCACGGCGAGTGGATCAGGAAGGTGGTCTGGCCGGTGATCGGATACAGACCGATCATGTTCCAGAGCAGCCAGGTCTGCATCGCCCCGGCATCACTATTCCCTGGCAGTCCAGCCTTACCAGTGTGATAGTCGCCCTTGGCAACTTTGCGTGACCGCGCCACTGACAGATCCTGTCGGTCGACGTAGTTATACAAATAGGGCTGATTGAACATCCTATTCCGGGGTGAGCATTTCAAACATTTCGCAATAAAGGGGAGAAAAAACACATACGGTTCATTGGTCGAGTCGAAGATGCCCTCGTTGAACAGTGTGTCCAGGCGTCGGACAAACGTCTCTGCACCGCCCATCAATTCAATCAGATGCTTCATATCGTGCACATCATTCCAGGAATACGCCCAGGATCCGCCTTCATAGAATGGATCTCCCCAATACCCGCCAGCCTTGGGGTCGATCGCGATGAAGCCATCCGCGTTACGTGGGACCACAAATCCCGAGAATCCCAGCGACGTCTGGTTCGGATTCCAATGATTGCGCCAGTTGCGCGACCGATCCAGGTACCTATCTGCATCATCCCCTTTCTTCAGCCCAGATGCAACCTGGTACAGTCCGAAATCATTACAGGCATATTCTACCGCCCGAGTCACGGCGCGGGTAAATCGCGGCGTGATATACCCCAGGCTGAGCCAGTCTGGCAATGCGCCTCGGCCGTGATGCGTTGACGAGTCAGATGCCATGGGGTCCACGGGGTAGTTGTCCGGTGTTATCTCTGCATCTTTGACCATGGCCCGGTATCCGTCATGCCAGTTGACTGCACCCCGGACGCCCTTTACGTAGGCGTCGGCGAGGATGTTGTCGGCGTTGGATCCGCCTTGGCTACGGCCGTTGTAGTTGGAGGATCGTGCGTCGGGGAGGTAGCCATCGTGTCGCCAGATGTCGATTAGAGAGCGAATTTGTTCTTCGTAGGCGGTTGGTTGGAGGACTTGCATCAGGGCCGTCGAGCATCGGAAGAGATCCTATTTGAATTAGAAGGAGCCGACGAGCAGGATGCTATTACTTATGGTATCGATGACATACCCAGAAAGTGAAGATGTCCTGATAGTAGGGCTCGCGGGAGTTCCAGCCTGGGTTCTCGCCAGTCTGGTTGGTTGGGATTAGATGCATATGGTAGAGCGAGCTGTAGAGAAGACTGAGACTTGTCTTGTCGGTGTTGGTAGTCGTGATCTTCGACAAGACCTTTGTGTTCCATTCAGAGATGGAATCCTCGACAACAGAAGCAAATCTGGTGCCCCTGGGGATCTCACGATCCACATTCTCGCAGGCCTGCTCCGCGGAGATCCAGGAGATGCCGACGCGAGAGATCACCTCGCTATCCTCAAAGGTGAAGAGCCCACCTACTCGTGTCGAACCCGATGAGGAAGAGACATCGCCATCGGGATGCTCGACGCTCTTGGCTGAGCTAGTGGCGGTGTATGCCTTGCTGCTCTCGGCTTCTGAATCGAAATGACCACCTGCGGACATTAGATACTGCAGTGATTGTACAAGAAGTGACAGACGTACAGAAGTAGATCGTCCAGTTGGGGGATTCATTCCATCCATTGTCATAAGTCCCCAAACCCTCATAGTGGCCATCATCAAAGATGGTCAAGTTCCCACCCTTATAGTTCTGACCAAGACCCATTCCCCGAAATGAAGGCAGGACATGCGAAACATCAACCAGGATGTTATTAGCATGGGACCCAGGCGGGAAATTGTATCGATAGATGCCAGCCCGAGACGAAGCACTGAGCTCGACCTCGACCCCCTCGACAGTCTGGGCCTTGTAGTATCCGACAGACCCTTGATCCGTCCCTGATCGTGATACTGTGATACCGGAAAGGGGATCGCTGATGTTTCCAACCAGTGGAAGTTGTGAGATGGTTCCATATTTGGGAGCTCCGCCGGTGCCTTGTTCGTGCATCAAGCTGAAGCCGGAGAAGTTGCCGGTAGGGAGGTATCCGGAGTATGCATCTGCACCGGACTGGAATAGATCAGGCCCTAGTTTGACCATTCCAAATGGTCGTGCGGCGCCGGGGAAGTCGTTGCCTCCATTTTCAGATCCCATACTGGATGATCACAAGTCAGTTAGAATAGAACCCAGGGTAAGGATGGATCAGCCAAGGCGTAAAGACATACAAAACGTCAACATGATGGCTCAAATCCTCTGCCACAGAGGACATTAACAGGCTCAGGCCTGCCAACATGATGGAGTATCTCATTATGGGCAGTAGCAGGCCTCGAAGCGAGACCAGGCTTATATGGTTGGGTGCAACCAAATGGAAAAAGAGCAGGAACCTTGCGAGACCAACAGGGATCAACCAATTCCTTCTGAACAGAAAAAGAACAGAAAGAACGAAACAAATACAACAAAATGAGAGCCACGAGACAAGTCAACCTGCAATCCAGGCCCAACTCTCGTAGTGTTACCCTGGAGTATCGACCCCGGGGCTGAAGGATCAATCCGATATGATTCTAATAATGCAACCACCCACTCTCTAAATGGCGAAAGAACAGAGTAAAGGGCGACAAAAATAGAGAGCCAAGAGATTAAACTATTTCATTTGTAACCTATGCCCAAATAATCGCACTGTTACCCTGCTTGGCCCCAAAGGATCAGTCCCTGACCCGATCTAGTAATTGTCGCGTAAATGCCTAGCCTTACCCGAGCCAGTGAGTATCCACAGGGTCCAACATTTGGTCATAACAGGTGCTGCACAATATTTCCTAGGCCACCAGACTACCCACGTTTCTCGCACTTCATTTTAGCGTTGGAATGGATGTGGATTGGATGTGGATTTGTTTAGATTTAGACCGGGGACGTGAGGAATGCTCAACCGTGCACCGAGCACGAGCATCGCCGGCATGTCATCGATCCACACCTCCATCCTCGTACATAGTTCTACTACATTACTAGCCATGGGATGAACGGGTTGGCGAGTCAGGAGAGACAGGAGAGTCAGGTGTAAGAATAGAATAAGGCGTGGGTACTTGGCGCGGGTTGGTCATCAGGAATTTTACTAGGATTCTACTAGTGCGATTGCTCCAATTCTGGGACTGGATGCGACCACCTGTGAAATGGGGGGAATCTAAGTCGTGCAAGTCATGCAGATTGGGAGATTCTAGGTTTAGAGGGAGATTGAGATATGTCGAGGTACAAAAGTGCCTTGCATGGAATTAGGGTTGAGCGTGACCAAATCAGCGGCGGTGCTGGGCTCACATGCGACGATCAGGGTCTGCCTCTGCTCCACGTGTGGTGCTGGCTGGAGAGCAGTTGGCAGTTGGTATACATCAGGTGATTAACCTTATTTCATGCTTAAGAGTTCAATAGAATGAATCAAGGAATCGAGGAGTTGAGAATTTGGTACTTGATTCGGAGTGAGAATAATTAATCATCGCCTACAGTGCATTCCCATAAAAACCCGACTTCCCCTGAGGCACCCCACTAGTAGCTAGCTTGTGTAGATTTTTGCGAGTAAAGGTCTCCCATCATTTCGATTATTTTGAGTGATTGGGATAACTTTTGACCCCTATCTGAGGCCCAACAGCCTCGGGGATGGAGTTGTATTAGCTTGCCGAATACTGGAGTTCTATCACAAAGAAGGGTTGTAGAGAAGATTACGAATCTGCACTGGGTTGGCTCTGCGAAAATAGCCCCAGGGCCAATATGATATGGCCCTGAAAGGCCCTGAAGGACAATGTCAGATTCTACATGTCTGATATGCCTGAGCAGTGTAGATATAGCTATACTCTTTAAACCCAGAACTACTGGGTACTGGATACTGGATACTGAGTGGTTGTGGCTGGTTCGCCGCCAGTGTTGTCAGGCAGAAATCGCCAACCGGGCTGGTCTGACCGTCGCGAAGCTCCTTGCAAGGTGCACTTTGCTTTGCTTTGAAGCAGCCCAGCAGGAAGCAGCAACAGCCAACATGCCGCCCGACGGCATTGATTCACCCAGCTAAATTCCACGATGGCATCTCGGTCTCGCCCAAAACCCCAAATCACCCTGTGGATGCGCGTCCGCCGCTTCATCTACAACCTCGAATCCCCCCTCCGTCTCCGACACACCCTCGCCCGTCTAAACCACCGACATAAATACCCATTCCTCGCTCTCCTCCGCCTCCTCCTCCCTCTCCAAACATGGCACTTCAATCTACCGGCCCCGGTGCCCGTGAAAACAATGCTGAACAATGTCCCACTCCTCCAAGCCCGCAAGGCCTCGGCAGACCTCACAAATATGCGCTCTACCCCCCTGTGGCGCGCAAGAGATACTCCAATCCGATCATTATACCGCATCTATGAGGCTGTCACTGCGCGAGAGTTCTACGCTATCGGTCCCGAGGTCGAGTACTTCTTCTACCAGTCCCGGAGGTCCTGGGCTATACATCGACTTCCGGACCCGGATGATAGTGACCCTGTGCGCTATGCGATTCTCGCATGCATTGCGGAGGAACTTGCTCTCGCTTTTAATTGGCGTATGAGTCTGGGTATGCGTCGTGACAAGAGTCAGCATGTTTATCGGAAGTCCTTTGATGATTTACTTCCTCCCTTCACAGCTGAAGCTGCGCCTGGCTGGACTCGTCGCGTGAGTCCGATTGATGTCGCGATGCTGGTTGGGTTCCCCCCTGAGATGCTGGATAGGGAGGGGAGACTTGTTCTCGAGGATGGGGGTGAAAATCCCAATTTTGCGGAGAGGAATATCGTCACTGATACCGGGCACTTTTACACCGTCTAGAGCGAGTGGGTAAGAGCAGACCGCGAAGACAAAAGGGAGAAGAAGAAGAAAAAAAAAAAAAAAGAAACAGAAAAAGCTGCGCTGGCGCAGAGTCCCTAGAGAAAAGCCTCTTCATTATATTTGTCTCGATAAGCCGCAGCTATCTCATTCATGGTCGATTTATCCGGCGGCATCTCAAAGGAACAAATACTCATGGTACGAATATATTCCCGATCCAACGGACCCCCAAAGTCGGTCCGTAAATGTTTCAACATAGCGACAACATCCGAAATATCCGATCCGCGCTTGATATGTCGTCGAGCATTATGAATGCGCCGAAGTTTGCGCTCCAGCGCCCACTCCAGCGGAACGGCGAGTACGCGGAGCATGGGCCCTTCCCACAGAACGATATTCTGCTCTTCTGCCTTTTCGAAGAGTAGTTCGCGGTGGTTGTCCGGTACGAAGAAGGCTACTTCGTCGTTTAGCCAGTCGTCGATGAATCCGAGGTGTCGCGCTGCGCGCGTCATCGCGGCCCGCAGTGGCTTTTTGATGTCGTTGTCATGCGCCCACTGTGGTTCGAGTAGGTAGTCGATGTCGCTGGTGCTTTCGCGATTGTGGAAGAAATTGGTGGCTAGGAAGCCTCCGGTTGAGATTAGGGTGATTGGTGCGAAGGCGATGAGCCAGTCATCCTGGCCCATTTCGCTGTCCAACACTTGAAGCCCTGGGAACTGTTAGTTAGGGTATTAAAAACAACATCATCAAGAAGAATAATTTGTCTGCCTCTGTGTGCAGGTGTTTAGAGAGAAAAAAAAAAAAAAGGAAGGATTTCCTGCACTGCGTGTGGTTCATCGCACCTCTTGTAAAATCATCCGCGCCAAACCGGTCTTTCTCCACTTCCATGCCTCTCTCTGCTTTTCTGGTGACGACCGAGACGAGAAGGGAAAGTGAAGAAAGAGTCATGCCATGATTGATCATCAAATCGAACAGAGGACGGGGGTCGGAGTCGATCCTGTTCTAGAACTACCCCGCCTCTGCTGCACGCTGCTGGAATAGTCAACCCTCCAGGCTGACGGGCTTTGGAGGCGCTTCGGGGCGCTTGTGATGAAGTACTTTATACTTAATCCAGTAGGGCGATACTAACTAGTATACTTGTATATTTTAGGGTAGCATTAATACGGTTAAGACCTTGTCCTTTTCCGAGACATTGAGTAGTACTCGGTACTGTGGCAGTGTGATATTTATGTTGATATCTCCTTGTAATTGCCATTATTAGTACTAGTGCTAACGATCACATCGCTACATCTTATCAATGACAATCTGGAACTGGAACTATACCCGTGAAGGGCTACTCCTCCAACGTAGTCACAGTTGGGTCCCACGCAACAGGACTATACTCATCCGTCTCAAGTCCCTGTACTTCCTCCACCGTCAAACTAAAATCAAAAACATCGGCATTCGCCCTAATGCGCTCCGGTGTAACACTCTTAGGAAGCGGGATGAACCCCTTCTCCAAACTCCACCGAATAAGCACCTGAGCCGGCGTCTTGCCATACTTATCTGCCAACTTCTTCACCCCGGGCTCATCGAATCGCGCACCGCGAACAATCGGACAGTACGCCTCCATAAAGATTCCGCGCTGTGTGCACCACTCGACGATATCCTTTCGTCCCAGCCAGGGGTGCAGCTCGACTTGGTTGATACTTATTATCCCGCCGCCGCCCTTGCCGCGCTCGGTTTCTAGTGTGGTGATGTACTCCTCCAGTTCATCGAGGTGATGGACTCCGTAATTGCTAACGCCAATCGAGCGGACCTTGCCTGCTTCGACGGCTTCGACTAACTAGGGGATGTTAGCGGGAGCCCCGGGGGGAAAACGACTTGAAGAGGAGAGCCTACCGCTCGCCATGCGCCTTTTCGGTTCTCAGAGCCGCCTCTTGGCTGATGAAGAAGGATCAAGTCGATATAGTCAAGTTGGGATAGGGAAAGTGACTGGTCGATTTGCGCCTTGGCTCCGTCATAGCTGATATTGATGACTTTGGACGTGAAGAATATTTGATCACGGGGGATTAGAGAGGCTCGAATCGCATTACCACAGCCTGCTTCGTTCTTGTAGATTGCTGCAGAGTCAATCTACCAGGTGTTAGTGAGATTGTTCGATGTTCCACAAGACCCCACATGGGGTTGGCCTCCCATGCGGAAGGGAGAGGCGGGGACTTCTTTGCGACTCACATGGCGATAGCCGACTTTTAATGCTTCGAGACAGCATCGCTCTGTGTCGTCGGGGGGACTGCATGAGATGGAGTTACTTCATGTTGGGTTACTGTGTGAATTGCACGGTGGGGTGGTCCTACGTTTTATAGACCTGGGATACGCTATTAGCCCTTGGTTTTCTAGAGAAGTATGGTGGATGTGCGTACGCCGAAGCCTAGGCGGGGAATCGCGAAGCCGCTGGGCAGTTTGATTGTGGAATTGATGGAGGTTGCCATTCTTGAGAATCGCATCTGCGGGGATGGTGAGGGGAAGTTGGAAGTTGGATGGAGTTGGAGATGCAAGCGGGTCGGATGTGCCTATTTGTACCCCGTCTTGCTGACTACGACTCACGCCAATACCCGGGCTTATTGTTCATATCCGATTATATCCTCTCCATGGAGAGCTCATTTCACTGATGAGTCGATGAGTCGCTCCGCTTTAACTAACTATTGGCTGTGTAAGTTAGTCATCCGCATGCGCCTCAAAGCTTGGTCGGAAATGGCTGCATTTGGTAAGTCCGAGGTTGATGCGAGGCTCGGAGATCAGTTGGTGTGGTGACAAGGTGATGGAAGTGCCTAATAGACTGTGAAGCATTGATTGCTGTGGTTGACAGTATGATTTACCTCGACAGTCTCTTGTAGGTCACTCACTATTAGCAGAAAGCATATCCAGAGCTAGAGCCTCTTTGTATAGTTCTAGAGTAGCTTAGTTGCAAAAACATGCTAAACGCTGAAGGTAGAATCGTGTAAACTGTCAACTAGAAGAGCTTAAGACGTATCCGAAGCAATTGAATCGGTATGAGCTTGCAAGCGGTTCCTCGCTTACTGTCATTGCACTAAGCCTCTGAATCTAGTCACCTGAAACACGAACATGGTTTCAATGCGCGGGCTAAGCTTTGAGATAGATACGCTGGGCCAAGCGACCGGCAAGGGTACTAGGAGTAAATGGCAGTTCTATATTTGGAAACGCCTTTTTGTTCTGATATACTTGGGAACCAGGGTAGATCTCCCGAGATGAACAAACCAAGAAGGTCTTCTGAGATATTATCGCTGTATGACCCTCTTTATTCTTGCTTTTCATCGTCTAGAATCGGAAATACCAGGCTGAAGAAGTTAAAATATGCTTCTATCGAAACAGACTTCGGCAGCTCCTTCAGAAGCACGGTTGCCGCGCTGATTAGCTGCGTCGTGTGGACTCCGGGGATCGATTTCGGCCATAGGGCTGGGCTTATGTTCCACGCGACCTATCTTCGCGAGAATGTAACCTGATCTGGAATATGCATGTCCAAGAAAGTCGACGCGGACGTTGGGGGCCAAATACTCAGTGGCCCCAAACCCGTCAAGTCGGTGGACAAGCCCGTGTTTCAGGTGTAATAATCCCAGAAAATTTCGAAATTTCGCCTTGGACCCATTTCGTGCAGTAGTGAAGACGAGGTAAAGTACTGTATTTGTCGGTAATACATACACAATCTGTACACAGCCTTGCTAGATCTTCGCAGTTCCTTCTTCAAAGGGGAGGAGATCAGCCTTGCGGTTCTGAATATGAAGCTCTGATTGGCAGAGAGGATGAGACTAACGGCCCTAGCTGGACACAGATGGACGTAAAAAGCTCAAGGGGCATCGCGTGGTTCTCACCGCTGGCAGTTGATTTTGAGGAAATGTTTAGGGAGAGAGTTGCGAGGCAAGACGATGCAAGTCCGCTGGTCAGATCGAGTCGCCTCCCCAGGCAGCTGAGCATTGAGAAGAAGATGAGTCGAGACTGCTATGGAAGGGGGCAAGTGGATCCTCCATGTTTCCACGTAATGAATGACAATTACCAGTGTTATTTCGTGCCAACGAGCCGCAGCATGGAACATAGCCTTGTTCTCCCCGATGCTTCACGAGGCAATGGGGGATTGTTGTTCGGGGATAACCAGCATGAGGAGCAGGCAAGGGGTTATTCAGGGGATTCTGTACCCATTTGTCGAGATGCCATTAGAATTGAAGCAACCCTCAGGAGGAAGTGTACCCTAGGTATTCTAGGTATTAAATTGTCATATTGTCAACTCGGGGCTGCCCCCGCGGGGTCCAAACAGCACTGGTTAGGGCCGTGCAGGACAGTTTCAACTCTCCCTAGGCGTGCTGTTCGCGAGCTAGAAGGTCGCTTTGACGGTATCAGCCTCGACGCTCCGATTTCCGCGCTAATAATACCGGGCCTGAATTTATTTCCCGTGATAAAAGTAGATTCCGCCCCATTCTGCGCCGTTCGTCCTCCCTCGCCCTTCGCGTATCTCCGTTCACCCCCTCAAACCCCTAACCCCCCAACAATATAAACAATCCACCATGGCGGAACAGAAAGATAGCGAAGGTGAGTTCGGAGTCGTCTTTAATATGTGGATTTCCCCGCACTCCAGAACCGATCATTGACTTGCGACTAGGCCTCATTCCCCTCGAGCCAACGGGCGAGTCTTCCACCAACATGTCTACCAACCCCCCAGTGTCGCCAGGTTCTCCAGCACCTCCCTACCAATCTGTCGTCAGTCCCTTGGCTCCAGCGCCTCTGAGTCCAAGACCAACCGGCTCAACGTCTGTGTCCGCACCGAGCGAGGGCACAAACTCCCAAGCGCAAACCGAGAAGACACGGCCCGCAGACGATATCGCCCCGACGGTCGTGAGCAGCTCCCGCGACATCACATCCAATTCACACCAGACACAACCAACGGCGGATCAAACCCAGAACCAGAATGGTGGATATGCGGGTCAATACCCGGTGAACTCGCCCGACGACGTGAAGGCATATCCTGGACAGCCCCAACCTGTGTATAACCAGGGCCAACAAGTCCCCGCCTACTACCAAAATCAACCGCAATTATACTATACCCCATACGGCCCGCCTAGTGGATATGCCAATGCGACACCCCTGCACGCGCTGCAGTCGGCTTCTGCCCCGGTTGATTGCCCGGCATGTGGACATCGCGAAATGACTCGGACGGAGGCCGTCACGGGAATGACGACTCAGTAAGTGGACCTACAGCTCTAGAGAGTTAGCGCATATCCGAAACCTGCGCCCTATGAGTCAAATGAACATTGCTGACTTTTTAATTAGTGGCTGGGCCGCCGTTCTTTGTTGCTGTTGCTGCCTCGGATGTTTCCCTTACCTGATGACCTCCCTGAAAGACGTCGACCACTACTGCGGAAAGTGCGGTGCTAAATTGGCTACCTGGCATAACAGCGGCCGGGTGCAAGTCATGCAGACCGGGGGCGCTGGGCCCACCCCGAGCGGACAAAATCAGGCTGCTCAGACGGTCCCCCAGAACAAGTAATCAGCTGGAAGCACTTTGGCTTTTCGGCTTCCTCCTTTTTTACGATTCGTTGTCATTGATACTTTCTGAAGTGATACCACTTATGTTCTACATACGAAGGCGTGTGTTTTGGCGTTTTGATTCTGGGATTCTTTATCTGATGGATTCATTTTCGTGATCTGCATCCTGTCCCATCATTGTCTCCTTTGATGGTATAATTATACAGAAATTAAAAATAAGTCCACAAAGCCATATTCCTTGTCAAGCGTAGGCGGCGAGATCATGGTTATGGTCGAATGAAATGGTCGAATGAAATGGTCGAATGATTCTGATCTCTGAAAGACTTTGTTTGCCTTGAGCCTCATTTTGTAGTACAATGCAACAATAAACACAAGAGCTTTGAACATGCTTTATCCTTGACTCTCCTGTCTCTGTCCCCATCATCCCACACCCAACTATAAAACTGTAGATCCCCCTGATGCAATACAGTGACCCTCTCCAAGTAGCTCCCCTCCCACGCAGCCATGTGTAAAGTGACATACCACCACTTCCCTACTTGCGGGCACATCGCCAATTGGACAGTGTCTACCTGCGTGGACTATACACATTATCTCCGTTCTGTGCCGGGCATTCCATCAAGTTCCAGGATGTTGAGACTTCCAATGACTTTATACCCGAAGATCACGCAATTTCCTGTCCGCAATGCCGTGGTGTGTCGGCCATGGGAGATGCCGGCGAGAGAACGCCAGATAATATTTACCGTTTCATGGAAGGCTTGGATGCTGCGAGTCCACCATTTGAAATCGCTGCACGGGCAAACCCTGGACCGGCAAATGGAGGCTAACTCAAGGGCTGGTGAGTCAATTATAAACTCGAGCGATAATGCTGACATTTTAGATCGTGCTTTCTTCAATTACAATACGTATGGGGATAGACGGCGAGAAACGAGAATCTAGCTAACCATCAGATGCAGACTTAACTAGCAATATTGAAGCAGTCCCTAAGGAGGTCCCCCTGAGCAAGTACAGTTGACTGACCACTCTTAGCTTCAATTAAAAGTTACTTCAAGCACTACATGAGTGATTTCTAGATAAGAGCCCAGAGACAAATGCACTGAAGTAGCTGACTGATATGATCCCACACTCAGGTACTTCTCCAGGGAGTGTTTTATCTGCTTTCGAGGCTTGGCTGGATTTAACTTACTAGCTGCTTATTCCTATGCATGTCCAATGAGCAAGCGCATATGACTGACTATTCTGTAGTTTCGATCGAAAGTTCCTCTGAGCACTACATGGGTGCTTCGTGCTCGGTGGTTTCTAGCCATCATTCCGAAGATCAAATTGCCGACCAGAACCTGGAGAGGGCTACAATGGAACGACTGGCCGCTATGATCCTACAGGTTGGAGAAGAAGAGTGGCCTTGGCTGGAAAATGCTGATCTAGATAGTGCCTCCTCGTCCTCATCTGCTGGATTTGATTTACTCGAGTCGATAGTGGATGATCTTGAATTCTTCACTCCGCCGATTCGAGAGAATCAGTAAGCGAAAAATGTTGTTGTGTTTTGCACGATTCGTGAACTCATTTAATCTAAGAACAACAGCTTGACGTAGAATCATGGACTTGAGTTTCCTTGATTGATTGAGGACAAGCACCGATTCATCCATCGGACTTCATCCACCAAACCGAGGCTTCCCCCTATTAACCGAGAAAATAACAATCCACTCTTCCATCTCAATTTTAATCTCAATCTCAATCACCCGTCGTAACCTTGGCATAATCGTATATTCGTAGATCGGAATCCTCCCCGAGAAACCGCTGAAGCTCGGGTCGGACTTGGCCCGAACATCCCGCGACGCAGATAAACCCCTCCGACCCCCACGTCTGCGCTGCTCTTAATTCTGTACATAGACACTCACTTGGTTGACTTCTTTGAAGTACATCTGTATCGGTTTATTTTACACCTCTTCTCTGATTCCAAAATGTCCAAGCCTGCTGTCGGCTTCGTTGGCCTGGGTGCCATGGGATTCGGCATGGCCACCCACCTGGTGAAGCAGGGCTATTCTGTCCACGGGTTCGATGTGTTCCCGGCCTCAGTTGATCGCTTCAAGGCTGCAGGTGGAATTCCGGCCTCGTCGCTGCAGGAATCCGCAAAGGATAAGCCATTCTATGTTTGCATGGTGGCGTCGGCGCCGCAGGCACAGACCGTCCTCTTCGGCGAGGGTGGTATTGTTGAGGGTGAGTTAAAGCTGCAATTACAATTACAATTGCAATTACTTTGTTTGAATTCCGCTCGCTAATCAATTGCTCTCGTCTATAGTTCTTCCCCAGAACGCGACCCTCCTTCTTTGCTCCACTGTACCGGCTTCATATGCGCAGTCCGTCGCTGCGGAGCTGCAATCGCGCGGTCGTAGCGATATCCTCTTTATCGATGCCCCCGTGTCGGGCGGTGCTAAACGTGCTGCTGATGGTACTCTGTCGATTATGGCTGGTGCATCGGATACTGCTCTGGAGAGTGGCCGGTTCCTACTTCAAGAGATGTCCGATTCGGATAAGCTGTACCTGGTGCCTGGTGGCATTGGCGCTGGAAGCAACATGAAAATGGTCCACCAGGTCTTGGCTGGTATTCACATTCTGGGTGCTAGTGAGGCTCAGGGATTTGCTGCGCAGTTAGGGCTGGATGCTGTCAAAACTGCCGAGGCGATCAAGTCGTCCAACTCACACACCTGGATGCATGAGAACCGTTTGCAACGTATGCTGGAGGAGGATTGGCACCCCGGTGCGAGTGCTTTGACCATTATTTTGAAGGATGTGGTTAGTTCATTGTCTGCGGTCTATTGGTTAAGTTTAAAGTGCTAATCGAGTCGTCTAGGGCATCATCACCACTTCTGCCCGTCAGAACCAATTCCCCACCCCTCTCTGCTCAACAGCTGAGCAAGTCTACCTTTCCGCTCTGCTTCAGGGCTATGGACCCGTTGACGACTCCTCCATGGTTCGCCAGTACTATAAGGAGCCTATCACGAAGGTCTCTTCCACACAATCTGCCGAGGAGTCTGCCGCGGCCTTGCAGTTGGTTCTCGACCTGATGGAGGTGACGAACCTTGTCGCTGCCGCTGAAGCTATTGGCTTTGCCAGCCATCTCAATGTCGATCTCAAGCAGTTCTTTACTCTTGTCAGTGATGCCGCGGGCGCCAGTCGTCAATTCATGACCAAGGGCCTGGAAATCATCGAAGGCAAGGTCGGAAAGAACTCCGAGACTATCAGTGATGCTATCACTCGTCTAGAGAAGGCGGTGCAAAAGGCCAGAGACATTCACTGCCCGCTGCACCTGGGAAATGCGGCGATGAACGTGTTGTTTATGGCGAAGAGGGCTGGTCTCGGTGCGGAGGGCAGCACCAGCGTGATCAAGTGTTTTGGCAAGTAATGTAGATATCCATTTTTGTTAGCATAAATTTTGAGTTTATTTGAAAATAAAATGAAAATAAATTTATTTCCCAAATTCCACCATGTCTTGTCCAATATCCTCGTAATCCACTGCAATTGCATTTGCCGGCCGATCTCACGGCCGCAACTGCAAGCTACTTCGTTTCCCCAGCCTTCCGCACCAAACCAACACAAATGGATAAACCACACTATACTATCACTTTCCTCGGTGTTCTACCATAGTCCCACTCACGCAGAGTCCATCCTCTTCACCGGGGTTGCAATCCGGCCGAGTCAGGTTGACGTAGCGAGCCACCTCGGAGCATCTCCGACGACTCGGACAACATGCGACCATCGCAGCACTCGGACAGAACAACGATCGCCATTGAACAGACTCAGGGAAACTAACTAGACTTAAAAGGCCCCGCGTCGCAATTACCCCTCCTCGTTCATCTATTCCCACCCCCTACACCCTCCACAATGCCTCTTACCGACAATCGCGCGCTGCGCATCCTCGACGATGCCGCCACCAACCACTACGGCGTGCCCGCAATGTGCTGCTACAACGTGGAAGGCATCCTCGCTACAGTTCGCGCCGCCGAAGCCAAGCGCTCGCCCGCAATGATCCTCCTCTTCCCCTGGGCAGTGCACTACGCAGACGGCATTCTGGTACACGCCGCCGCCGAAGCCGCGCGCAAGGCCTCGGTCCCTGTAACCGTGCACATGGACCACGCGCAGACACCAGAGATCATCCGCTACGCAGCGGACCTGGGCGGCTTCGACAGTATCATGGTGGACATGTCGCACTACGAGAAGGCAGAGAACCTGGCGCTGACGCGCGAGTTGGTGGAGTACTGCCATGCGCGGGGGATCGCCACGGAGGCGGAGCCTGGGCGCATTGAAGGTGGAGAAGATGGAGTTGCGGACACGGCGGATTTGGAGGGTCTTCTAACGACGCCGGAGGAGAGTCAGGAATTCGTCGATACCGGGATTGATTGGCTTGCGCCTGCTTTTGGAAATGTTCATGGCGAGTATGGACCGCGTGGCATTCAGCTTGAGTATGAGCGGCTTCAGTCCATTAATGAGGCTGTTGGTAAGAAGGTGCGCTTGGTTTTGCATGGTGCGGATCCCTTCACGAAGGAGATTTTCCAGAAGTGCATTGATTGTGGTGTGTCTAAGATCAATATCAACAAGGTCTTGAATAATGAATATATCAAGGTGCAGCAAGAGATGGCTGGCAAGGTGCCGCTGACGACTTTGTTGGAGGAGGCGACAAATGCGATGCAGAAGGCTGTTGAAGGGTGTATGGACCGGTTGGGCTCTGCTGGAAAAGCGTCTTGAGAAACGATTATGCATGTTGGAGCGTTTGTTTTGTGTTTTATGTTAAATTTGTATTCAGACTATGCGATCTGGTTTACATTCGAGCAATAGAAACGGACACAGATCTGATCTACCCCATAAACGCCCTTTTCATTAAAAATTTCTTTGGATATCAATGAAGCCCAGAAAACCGCGCGCGCCGAGTTCCTTGCTGGATATATTGAAGTACAAGAAGTGCAAAACTAAGGATTGACAGGCAACTGAGCATCGTTAGTTTATGCATGTGATACAGACAAGGATCACAAAACTTACGAGTCTAGGCGCCGAGACGACCGAGTAGGTCACCGAGGAGGGGGAGATCATCCAAGGCACTACCCAAGGGTCCCAAAGCGCTGTCAGATGAAGCACTGGGAGAAGGAGTGGCCGAGCTGGAAGGAGTGGCTGAGCTGGAGCTGGAGGACAGGTGCTGCTCGTGGATCATGACGGAGTGGGTAGGGCGAGCCTTGGTGGTCATGGTGACCACGATCTGGTGGGAGGGAGTAGAGGACATCATCATGGAGTGAGTCGATGGGATCGTGACGGAGTGAGTCGACGAGGTCATTGGCAGAGTCGGCAGAGCTGGCATCATCATAGAGTGGCTTGATGAAGTCTTGGTCACAGGCTTGGGCATAGGAGTCTGCACCACAGAGTGCACCATGGAGGACTTGGTGCTGTGTGCCTTGGGAATCGGAGCAATGGTCACCACGGCCTGGGTAGAGAAGGAAGAAGAGAATGTCTCCGGCATATCCGGCAGCTCGGGCATTTGAGAGATCTCAGACATCATCGGGGCCTCGGTCATCAGAGGCATCTCATCAACAGTCGAAGAAGAAGTGGGCATCTGCATAGGAGGCACCGGATTCGACAGAGGAGCCGGAGCAATGTTGGAGATGGCCGCCGGGACACTGTCCTGGTGGTGCTTGTGAGGCTCCACAACGACATTGTGAGTGGGCTCAGCCTTGACAGGCTCGGGCATCTGGAAAGTCGGCGCCGGGGGCGCTTGGGGAGCCTGGGAAGTGGGAGCAGCCTCTTGCTGAGGAGCCTGGAAAGTTGGAGCAGGCTCCTGAGGCGCCTGAGGCGCCGGGGCTGGATCTTGCTGAGGAGCCTGGAAAGTGGGAGCAGGCTCCTGAGGCGCCTGCATTGCCGGAGCAGCCTCTTGCTGAGGAGCTTGGAAAGTGGGAGCAGGCTCCTGAGCCATCTGGGCTGGTTGTTGAGAAGCCGGCGCCGAGTTGTAGTTACCCTGCGCGGACTCGGCGATTTGCATGGCCTCCATGTAGGCTGGAACGGGGTTATCCATTCCATCGTCGTCCTCGATGGCCGAGCTACTCTCCGACATGAAAGGGAAGCTGCTGAAAGGATCGCTCTTCCCGGGCTTGGGGAATGAAGGCGCGGCGGCGGCGCCGGCGGCCATCACGGCCAGAGAAATATAAGACACGTGCATTGTGGGCTGGGGAGGTCTTGACCTGGACCAGGAAGAATCGAAATGAGAGTATTGGGTCAGATAGGAAACTTTGCACTTGGGCTCGGGGGAAAGGGATACGATGGCTTTTATGTCAAGGTCGCTAGGATTCTTGATCGCCGCTCTGTTGTGATCTTTCCGCTACCGCGTCCTCCATGCCTTATACCTTGGAGCACGCGCACTGATAAAGATCAGCATCGCAGGCTCCGATGACGACTGTGCATAGCATAAGGGGTCGGCCGGCCCTACAGGTATGGAAACTGGATCCCAGCACCCTTTTCGGGCATTGTGGTTGGTCGCTGTGGAATGATCGACCATCTAGCCACTCAGACAAGCCTTTCGGGGGTTGAAAGAAGTGGCATACACTTTGATCTCTCATATTCAATGCAAAGTACGCTTCTCTTGGTGGCCGGTTCCAACGTCTTATGCAATGAACCCCCAATAGTGCACTGTGGGATGTGGCGGGCGAGGCTGGCTTTCGTGTGAAGCTGCAGGGTCGGCTACAGCCACGGATTAAAATTGTCCTCGTGGGGATGCATCGTGTCGTCATTCATAGCCCTAGATCCAGCTATGCTGTTTGATTCTATACAATCGTGGTTCAACAAGCAATAGTCACCCCAACTCTTTCACGAGGAGTAAACCCCTTTGACCTCCTTCAGTTAATCAACCCTCAATATTTTCCCTACAAAGCGACTTCTTCCAATAATGTGTACGATGTCCTATGTAGGGATATTTAGGCACGCGGGAGGCCATTCCCCTGGCAACCCTGGCTGCCCTAACTCCCCCTTGCGCCACCGGCCACCCAACATGGAGCCCCGTCTCGGACCGTCGGTGAAATTTCTCGCTGCATTTCTAACAGTTTATCGTGCGACACTCAGTTGATGCCAACCAACCGCTTGTTGTGATCTACACGCGAGATCCTTTGACATTTTTGATATCCGTTCGGATGTAACAGCCACATCTCCCTTGATGGAGATGTGCCAATCCGACAGATCACATCACAGACGAAGAATCTAACTAAGCTTCTAGGAGACGCTTGGCCGTGGACTTGGTTTCATCTTGGTGTGTGTCAGTTCTGCGGGCGCGTGGCCACTGCTTGCAACGGGAAGCTGTTTGTCCGTAAGTTGCCAGTGGTTGATTCTACTAGTAATCAGGTGTTACAGTATTGCACCACCCACCAGCACAACTTGACTGAGATTTAATATAATTGTGAATTTTTTTTGGAATGAGGCGTAGTCCTAATATCGTTTGGTTTTTCGTTGAAGGCTGTTTCCAAAATCATCATCGATGCGCAACTTTCCGTATGTGTCTAGGCCTGGTCTTCGAATTTACGCTAATCCATTATTACTATTGGAACATGCATAATCGTGGGTAATGTCGATTGGAGCAGATTGGAGCGATGACCCTGTTGCATAACTTTAATCGAGGGAATAGTTCATTTAACCGATGGTTGTGGGACGTCTTTGTTCTGGAAATATATATCGGGTCACCAAACCTAAATTCGAATAACCTTCTATTAGTAGTAGTAGTGGTACAACAACAACAACAGTTAAACCTCTTCCAAAAGAAATAAAGAAAAGGTTGCAAGGTTGATAGCAGTACTAGGTAACAAGAGTTTCCCCCTTATATCAAAGAAACAGAAAAACTTGAAAAACTTAGGTGAACTTCTGAAGGTAGTGCTTAGTGCTAGTATTGTCGTACTAGTCGAGGCTACTAGTTGACAGGGAAGTACTGTAGATACCCTGTGGATAGGCGCGAGATTGATACGGTTCATCAATTACTACTTGAATAGTCACCTCCCTTTGCTAGTATGGCTTTGAGAGCGAAAATCTCTTTTTTCGTGGTAGCCTTGTCAAATACTATAGAGTAAGCTATTAGTAGATGATTCGCGGAGACTGATCTATCTACTCCGCGGCTTAAGTTTTCTTTGAATACTTGGATATCAAAAGTAGTGAATTTTCCTTCAAAAAATCCGTCTTAGGCAACGATATGGTTATTTTGCCCGATGGCAATCCAGTAAATGTCAAAATTATTCAGCACCTGGTCTAGCTCAGCCTCTATTCGGGAAAGACCAGCCGAATGAATTTTACTAGAGGGCCAGTGGAAACATCTTGCTCAAAGATGTCTGGCTTCTAATCAAGACATGGTCATAATATTCAACCCTTATAGATAAACTAATACTGATAATCCCGGTACCTGTTTCAAAATTGCCTAATATATAATACGAGACTTAACGCGCAAGCCGCTCGCTAATCGTAAATCGCATAGCCGGATTGCCGATCCGCTCATCTTCCCCGCCCCGGAAAACCTGAAAGATCCCACGGAACTTTGGTTCAAACCACTGAGTTTTATACATCGAAAAATGGCTACTGTAACTATTGCCTCGACCTCAAACACATTTGAGGCTCCCGATCAACATCAAAATGCCGACGTGGAAGACATCCCAGGCATCATTACACCGGTATACTCCAACGAGGAGACCCCGCCATCTCACGCTGTCAGCATCGCTCCGAGATGGAATGCATCAAAAACCATGATATGGCGGTTGACCGCTACATGCTGGTGCGCATTAGTGATGGGCGCCAATGATGCTGCATACGGTGCTATCATTTCCTCTGTTAGTCTTCCCTACCGAACTGCGTTTATTCCATTCGAATAAGGTTCTCATCATATATAGCTGGAACTATATTACCAAAAGAGCTATACCGTGATCTCTCTCGTCTTTCTGTCACCTTTTGTCGGCTACGTTATTTCCGCAATCCTGAGCTACACAATCCACCAGTATTTTGGCAGACGAGGCATCGCCGTCATGGGCCCGACCTGTCATCTGCTCACATTCGCAGTCATATCAGTTCATCCGCCTTTCCCAGTATTGGTGATCATGTACATCCTAGTGGGACTCGGGAGTGGCATTCAGAACGCGGCGTGGAACGTGTGGATTGGTAACATGGCAAACTCAAATGAAGTCCTTGGGTTCTTTCATGGATTTTATGGAGTGGGGGCTACGATCAGTCCTCTTGTTGCGACAAGCTTGATTTCCAAGGCGGGTTGGCCGTGGTACTCTTTCTACTATCTATTGGTATTCACATTCCCCCCTTCCCCAGCCACCCGTCCGCCGTACTCACGTCCCTCCCCTCCCCAAATGCAAGACTGTCCTAACACACTCTATTAGACTGGAGCTGCTGCGATTGAGCTTCTTTACGCTGCGAGTGCATTCTGGACCGAAACTGGTGCCAAGTATAGACAGGAAAGCACCGGCACGACTGCGAGAGGAGGAGCACTTCACCAAACCCGACTGTCCCTCACTTACAAGGTCACTTGGATCATCGCAGTTTTCCTCTTTCTCTACGGAGGCACAGAAGTGGCTATTGGTGGATGGATCGTAGTTTTCATGGCCAATGTCCGTCACGGCAGTGCCTTTGCCTCCGGCATGACCGAAACGGGGTTCTGGCTCGGGGTCACTGTAGGCAGATTCGTCCTCGGGTTTGTATCGCCTCGAATTGGGGAGAAACTGGCAATCGCAATCTACATTCTTTGTGCCATCGCGCTCGAGCTCATCTTTTGGCTCGTTCCGGAATTCATTGTCTCTGCCGTGGCAGTGTCCCTGGTCGGGTTCTTTTTGGGCACCATATTCCCGGGAGTTGTGGTAGTTGCTACGCGCCTTCTTCCAAAGAATCTTCATGTAGCAGCTATTGGGTTTGCTGCTGCATTTTCGATGGGCGGTGGTGCTGTTTTCCCGTTCATGATTGGTGCGATCGCGCAGGCGAAGGGGGTGACCGTGCTTCAGCCGGTTCTGCTGTCAATGCTGGCAGTGGCATTAGGTATCTGGTCCACGCTGTTCAAAATACCATATGCCGAGCAACGTCAAACTTGAAAGAACTATTCCCATTTGGAAGAGGTATGGGCATGACCATTTCTATTTGGATCTTATGAAAACCATCTCCGAAATGTCAATTTTATAAGTGTTTGTGCATTTCGTAAGTACGACATCAATCACAACATCGATCATCCCTTTCGAATATGAGACTAAAGATGACCACCATTTGATCTTAAGAAGAGGGTCACTGAGGGGTCACTGATTCCCGAATAAACAATTCACTTTGCTTGGGCGACTCACGGCAACATAACGTTCATGTGACTCGGTGCGACCAGCATAACGTTATGCAGATGATGTATATTAAGCTGCCCACCACTCTGGAATGATATTTCGAAATAGCATCGTTTGAAATATAAATGCTTTTTCAACACCTCTCATCAAGATCCTGAGATAAAATGCAAGCTCTCCTCTCCATCTCGCGCATGGCTACGGGCCTTGGCTTCCTGATCATTCCTGGGCCATTTGCTTCTATGTTTATGATGCCATTCAGTGCAGAAGCCGCGATCGGTTGCAAAATGGCCGGAAGTCGCGATATTGTTCTTGGTGCTTTGCTTTACGCCTGCCGTTCGCGAAAATCTACAACCGTCGGTGACAAACCTACCGATCCGAGCCAACAAACTCTACTTCCGAACAAAGACAAACGTCAAGTTCAGTCTAACCGAGGCAACGTGCAACAAGCTTTGATATCTGGAATTGTCGTCGACGGGTTAGATATGCTAGCGGTGCTGTGGTGTTATCTGGATGGGACATTGCCGATCAAGGCGGCTGCGACACTCGGTGGGGGCGCATCTCTTCTCCTTGGACTCGGGGTTTATTGCTTGCATCGCGAGACTCAAAGTCTCGATTAAGCTTTGCTCGTTTAAGATAATGTATGGAGCTTAGATGTGGCTGTCAAAGACTTTCAACGTTACTATTTTTCTCTGCACACTGGACTGCTTACTTTTCCCACACAGACACAATGGAATTAAATATCTTGGTTTGATCTTAAATCTTTATTCAAGCTTCATTCAGACTATTGGCTACCAGGTATACAGCAGCGCCCGACATCGCCTTCCATGTCGGAAACACAGAGATGCTTTTTCAAACCCCAATCATATGATCTCTTTATCCAGATATGGTTACTCCCGTACTTTAGACCAAATTTCGGGTTTGAATGGTAAAATTCAAACTGTTAAGAGCTGTAATGTTACGTATTTTTTAAACATGCCCGCTATGTCGTTGTCCCAGCTCAAACGTCCCTCCCGACTCAAGCAACCATTAACCCCCTAAATAGATGCAAAATGGTGCGAAACCTGAAATCCCTAGCAGCGTCAGATCATTGTACACATGATAAGTAGCAAGAAAAGTCTGATTATATCACTAATGGCCAAACTGACAAAGTGTAGTGAGCGTTCTATAACCAATATACTCCAGAACGTGCGGTTGTTCGGCAGTCCTAATTCCCCCACAATCCCACCCGGACCGCCACCGAGCATTACTCCTGTGATGCTAGACGCCCTTTGTGACCACCTAACTGAAATGACCGGACTTTATATTAAAGAGATAGCTAAGTTATTATAGGACGAGCTCAACATATTACCGTGGTCATCCAGTATCCAACGTGCTCTTTCCCAGGCTAGTTGGACCAAAAAGACAGCCCGACAAAAAGCCAAAGAACAGACCCTCAATTACAATTACGAGGACAGACCTGTGGTACGTGCTTCCAGTATATTGCTAATACGAGTGAGATGAAGCAGGATGCTAATAATCTGTGACTATAGTGTGGGGAAGGGTAAGAAGTTCCAAGAAGTTTAACCATGATCCACTAACCACGCTCCACCTGCAAATACGGCCTATCAATGTGAAATTCCAGTCATATTTTGTCCGCCTACGCTTTAATATGATATACCCAGTATCAAAGTCTGGTGCTAAGTTTGTTGCGTTCTTGTAAGCCTCAACGCGATACCACATAATCATCATTTAATCGCAGTCTATTCTACATATATAAATATGAAGTCAGGCTGCTTGTGCTCCCCGAAAACCGTGATAACGCTGAACGTACTCGGAAAAAGTGAGATATGTGACCAGTGACCGAACCAACTGCATTGCAAAGCTTCGGGAAGTGGAAATGACCGAGGGCATGACGCATCTCTGGTGCCCCAATTTGCAGCTGCTCAAGGATTTCCATCACAGCTGCGTAGAGAATGTTGATATTTCTATCTTCGACTTTCACTGAAATGCTAATGGTACCCTTCACTCTAAGTTTCTGGGTCTGATTTGATTCCCGAATTGACAATCTGTAATGGCCGTCTGCACTAAGCTTGCTAATCAAAATACCTTGAAACGCCTTCGAAAGCTCTGTGCAGAATCGACCTTCACTACATATATATTCTGGATACCGTGATATAGCTTGAAAAATTCGATTTAGATAATTAGTTTATATCTGATTAGAGCTATTTTGGGTGGTAGTATTATTTTCTACAATATCTGATAATATAGTAAGGAGGGTATAGAGTTTGCCTAGCATAAATAAGGGATAAGCTAGTATCGGCAGATTATAGCCGTTAAGGCCCTATAGCACGAGAATTTTATCTAGGACACAAAGCTCCTTAAAAATACATCGAACTTACAGTTATATAGGGTAAGTTAGCATATAATAGTCCTTTATATCAGAACCTAGAGCCTTAGCGCCCACTAATATACTAGTATATTTGCCTGGGTAATTATTATATATAGTAATAGGAACAAAATTATCTTTTATCTATGCTTGATTAACAATATTAGACATAGCGACATAGCCACTATAGCGAAGATCTATTTCTTCGGCACCCACTTTGCGAAGCATAGAATAAGCGTGAGTGATGTGCCTATCCTATCTACTATGCGATACACACATCAATACCAGGTCGGCATCATCAAAACCAAATTGGTCACATGTACCGGTTTCTAGGATGGCCAATGCCTAGATTGGCTTCGCCGCAGATCGAGCTAGAGTCATTCTTTCCAGGTCGTCTACGGCAAAAAGCAATTTGCCGGTTGCATCGACAACCTATACGTGAATGATGTGTCGATTTTCCACCACCTATCTATGTCAGAGATAACAAAATCTTTTTTTTCGAGCTTGGGTTGCATGATAGCGACATATTGTCTCTAGAGGAGCAAATACTTAGAGAAAGCGCTCTGTTCTCCTGATGCAGAAAAAAATTACTGAAGCTGAAAAACAAATCTTAGTATGTTTTGGAAAACTCGAAAAGAATATCAGCGAGATGTTTTAATATCCACAGCTCCAAGTGATCTTAAACGAGGATCTGTAGATAAGGAAAATATTGCCAGATAAGAGTTAAATGGCCAAGCCACTTCGAACAATCTGACGAGAGTGTGACCCACTTTATCCGCCAATCGGAATGATGCTGAAATTTTTAAACTTGTATGATGACTCAAGACTGCTCAAAGTTTCTCTTGTGACTCCGAAATGCCGAGTCTCGCTATATCGCTTCGGGATGCCAACTTCATAGCAGCGAGTCACTCGGTATATTCATTGGGCTACGTTATTCCTCGGCAAAGCATGTCGACATGAGAACAACCTTGGCTTGTAACTGGTGCCGGAAGGCGAAAATCAAATGTCGGCATGATGGGAAGCCTCCTTGCCAGGCTTGCGCCTCGAATCCGGACCGAGACTGTGCCTTGAGCAAGCTGAAGGGAAAGCCCAAACGTCGTGGAGTCTCTCGGTCAACACTTCGAACTACACACCATGAAGTCGAAGCTGCTCGTCGATCTAGCCAGGGATCTGTCCGAGGTGCCACCGACGCTATCCGACCTCCCGAGACTCTGCCCCAGGACTTTCCAAGATTGCATCACGGACATCTGGACAATGATCAAGTCAATCAACTTCAGTCACCTCCAAGGCATCCTTGGTCGTCGGCTGCAGGAGAGCTACAATCAGGCCTTGAGAATCCTCTATCGAGAATCGATCACGATCTTGTCTTGGAGGCGACTGAAATATTTCAGCAGCAATTTACAATGTTTAGCTTCCTGCATGGACCTTCACTGCTTAATTCGATCCGTGGAAAGGATTCGTTGGATATTAGGTTTTGCGGCATACTCGCCTTGTGTGCACGATTTATTCCAAAACTATCAGAGCAATATGGCGGCTCTCTTGCCGCATGCGAATATTTTGCGAGCTACTTGCGACGTAGCATTACTTGCCATATGGTTGCTAAGGCCGATCTGGGCATAGTACAGGCGCTGCTATTGCTGAGCTTCCATGATTGGGGGTCCGGTAAAGGCACTCAAGCATGGACATACAATGGTACGATTGAATGGTCCACAAGTTTACCAACCCAAAGTATTTGTCCATGTATACTGACGTTTGAGGAAAGGCATGGCTATTAGGTCCTGCTACCCAATACTTATGCAATTGACGGAACCGGGGGCACAAAGACATGCCATTTCCAATCAATTGCGAGTCGAAGAGACTCGAAGGACACTATGGGCTTGTTTCCTGATTGAAAGTATTTTGGGGAGTGGAAAACTTCGCTCATTTAGCTTTCATTCAACCACACACAATGTGTCTCTTCCAACTTCCGATGAAGACTTCGCGTTTGGTGCATGTCAGGTTGACAGTCCGACTTTTCTGCAAGCGCTTGATCTTCAAGGTTCCAACGCCCCTGCAAACAACAACTATTCAAAGTACGGTTCAGAGCCCTGTTTCTCCTTAATAATCCAAGGTTTCAATATATGGTCTGCCGTGTTACGATTGGTATCTTCCGGAGAGAGACGAACTGCCTCATTGGCCTCAAGAGACTGCCCATGGCGAAAGGGTTCTTCATGGAACCGCGGCTTGGTCGCAATAGAAGAATGGCGAGCTGCTCAATCTGTGCGCTTGTACTTCTCTTCCACAAACTTCAACCTGCAGTCTTATATACTGCGGAACCAGGGCGCGCAGTTTGCCTTCATCAATTTGATATACTTTGTGACGACGATATTTTTACACCGCGAGTTCATTCCCTTCATTCCTTTCCAAAACTTCGCTACGTCCGGCCCATTTGAGCCACCGCTAATCGCAGAGACCGCTCCATCTCAGTGGTGGGAATCAAGTGCTCGAAAGCTGTTCAAGAGTGCTAGTGACACGATTCGGTTGATGAAACAGCTGGTGCAGTACGGATTAGAGCTTCAGGCTCCTTTCACATGCTTTTGTGTGTTCAACGCCACGGCTGTGCTTGCTTACGCCAAAAAGTGGCCACACATGGCCCTTGGAGAGGCCGACATGGCTGACTTATACGATTGGGGTGCTAAATGGCTTTTCAAGGCAAGTGGTGTATGGGAAATAGCGCGGGCATGGCATGCTACCTTGATGGAAATAGAGGCGTTTTACAATCGCCATCGGACGAGTGCCGAAAATATCACGGATCGCGACCATCTTCAATTCTTGCAGCTGCAAGACAGAGTGGAGCACCTGGCGGAACCCGAAGCCTCTGTTTCTAATCAACTTCCTGTTGAGGGCAATGCGCATGGCAGTTTCAGTCAGCAAGGCCATCCTACAGAGCCAATTATACAGGATGAACCCAGCATGCTTTCGCAAGAGCACTCCATGCATTTTGAAGGATCGAATTTGCCGTGGGTCCTCCCTACAAATCGGTTTGATCATTCTTGGCCGGCAACCGATGATAGTGTTCTGGATTATGACTTCATGACAAATGCTCTAACCGACCCTTCCGGCGACTTTCTGATGCGCATGCGGTAGTATCTGGTTTGCACTTGTCTCCTTTCAGTACTCGGAAGATCTCGCAATGCTCTCATCAAAATATACCCCAAAACAAGTCCTTTTCCGAGCAGCTGTTCTTTTTTTAAAATTTTTTATTTTTCTAAAAAAAAAACTTTTTAGTGTATCCGTGATGACGATTTGTGGCGATGCAGATGAGGCCTAAGCCTGCAAGTCAATAACTATTAAATCAATGATAATCATAAAGTTAAGAAGGGCAGCCTAATTTCTGAGGCAGAGAGGCGTACTGGTGGATAGTGGTGCCGGAATATCCTAGAGGTTCTAACCCGAAAGCCTAAAAGGCGGGGTCGGGTTGATTCACGAGACCCGAACATTCCGAGCCGAAAGAGTACATTACGGGGTTCGGCATTCTGAGAAACGCGAGCTCCGGCATCATCATAGTGCCTCATTCTGGGTTCTTACGAGCCAAACGAGGGTTGACTACACTATTACTGAGGTGACGGCAGATTAGTCGTTTCGGGGAAAAGTCTGATTTTCCATTATATATAATCTTATTTCCTGTTCAACTTCCGCGATAGAAGTATCCCTGTTACCATATTCATTGATCTCGAGAGGCCAATACCTGATTTACCGAGATATGGCCACCTCGTCCAAAATCTATCTGACACCCGAGAATGGGGGTGTTTTCAGTACCCCCGGCCTGAGCTGGGCATCGGCTCGCAAAGTCAGCGAGGTTCTCCAACACGACATGGAAAATCACCATATTTATCTTAACACTATCGAATTCCATGGTATTGTTCATATTCAAAAACTCTAGTTTACCACTGACTATTGAAATAGATCATATTGTGCATTTTATGCTCACAATCTGGGCTCTTGGGGCCTCACCCGAAACCATTCAGCTGCAATATGAGCGCGAAGACAGACGTCAGCGGCCCGCATTCTCTCCGAACGAAACACTGATCGAATCTCTTCACGACAAAAAGGAATTTATAAAGCAAATGTATCGAGAAGAACATTATTCAAGCTTCCTCGCCTTCTTCCAGCAGGAAATTGATCAGAAGGGCGTCCCAATGGTTCTGAATGAATATCTTTTCAGCGGTGACGAGCTAGCCGAATCTCTCCTCTCCCGGATGTTCGCAGGACTTGTTCACCCTATCATTCATCTTGGGTTTGGGATTGAGTTCCAGCAGCCTGCTATTGTTGCTCAGGCTCTCGCACAGGCTTCAGTTCACAAGGATTACCTTGCAGACTGTTTCTTCAATCCAACCTCAAATACCTCTATCACCCACGCCCAGAAGTATAAGTCATTGATGGAAATCATGGAGGAGATGCGTGCAGACCAAAAAGTCAGAAACGCTTCCGCTCACGGGGACACTGATGTATTTAAGGATGGCATTCTGAAGCGGGCTGGTATGGATGTAATCGGATATTGCAGTCAGTGGGTAGTATCCGAAGATCAAATTCCTGATAAATTTGTGGAAATGATCAACACTGCCAGTAAGCAACTCCCCTTTATTATCACTAGTTCAATTTTACGATTTACTGAGAAAACACAGTTTACTGGACTGCGACGGCACAGAATCCGAACAAGGAACTGAAACTCGATTTCTTTTACATCCATGCGGTAAACCTCTCTATCTTTTTCAAAGTCTTCATGGACCTACCATACCTGAATGCGCAAAACAAAGCGCGCCTTCTGGAGATGAAAGGCCGCATGGATCTACTTATTTGGGCGTCTCGACAAATGCCAGAACCACAACCCGACGACATTTTGAATTATCCTATACATCTAGGTTGGCCGGAAATTTTTGCTAAAAGTTACCTTCATCCCTCTGATGACGGTCATTTGGCTAAATTTGTTCGCACTGTCGCATTTGCTGAGGAGATTTGTCTCGCTTATGAGACAGGGTCTAATAATAAACATCTCCCTGTCTCTGGTGATATGTGGCTAAAGATTGGAAATTTAGGTAAGCTGTATCTTCCATCTTTTGCTCAATTACTGCGTCCTAACAAAAACTCCTAGCTGTGGACACCGCCGGTATAATTTTCCAAGATATCTGGGTGCGTGGAGCTGGATTTCCTGAATCTTGGACAAAGTTCGGGCCTAGAAAATAGTTGTTTTTTGGAGATGTGCGTTGCGTTTTTGGTTTTTTTTTTTTTTTTTTTTGGCAGGGAGCTTTCCTAGACACTTAATGCTGAGCCACAAAATCAAGACAAAATAACTGATAATGCGGCACATTGAGCCGATAGTAGAACTGTTCGAGGTGATTCTCCTCGGCATAAAGCTGATCGCAAACCTCTCCGCTGTCTGTAGTTTCGCGAATAATTATGTGTCCAGCCCTTTAACCACATCACGTTGAGATGCTATGTCTACTTCTACCAGCGCTCCATTCCCTCCATCGTGTGCTTTGAATAGAGGTCCTGAGACGTCTTGTTAGTGCAAACGACGACTCCTCACAACCGGAGAGCAGGGCAAAGTCTATACAATAAATACCAGGAAATCCTACTATTGGCCTTCTCCCGAAATGAGGTCTATAGCCACCTTTCCAATGAATTAGCAATCCCCCTCCTGGCTGAGATGTACACCCAGCTGTGGCTAGTTGCAAGGAAATGGGGACATCATCTCGATGCGCTGCATACGCAATAAGTTAATGGGCGCTCTCTCATCCCAACCGAAGATCCGAGACTCCATCTCATTTGGAACAGGAACAACATCTATATTAAGCCTATCCCTCTGTGTTTGCTGAACTATGAATTTTGGATACGATCTTTACAGCCCTGAAGCGAGCATGATCGTCAGAAAGCTTTTCGCCTGTTCCCAAGATTCCCGAGTCCGGCGCTTCAGTGTTCGATAGCTCAATTGCGATAGGGTGTTATCCAACTCAGCAGCAGGAGGGTACAAGTCGGTATCGGTGCGGAATTGGTATTGTAAGGCATGATTAGAATGTATCATTGTAACTTAGCCAAGATCTTAGTCATGGTCGGTCGCATACAAATTAGTATGTGAGCGAACATAAAAGGAATTCAGACAACTTTCCAAGGACCTGATTGGGCGTACACCTCCGTACCAACAGCAAATCTATAGATATTATCCACTCAGTAAATGAACCCTCTTTATTGTAGGTCAATCTATAACCAGATAGGCGTTTGTCAAGAAACCTGAATGGAAAATCTCAGCAGCTCGGGCACTACTGCTGGTCAACCACCAAATTTCCGCTGAAACAACGGAAATCCTCTCTCGGTGTCGAGTGTCGTATATTCTTGATGTCCGAATAGTCTAGGGTTGCTACCTGTGGCGGACCTGGCTCGCTGTCCCGATTATTTCTAACCGAATTGACGAGCTGACAGTCAACCTTTGGGGTTTGGCTCTGCAACTTCTGCGACTCGACTCTATAATGCGTTTAGAGACACCGAGTCTCAAATGAACGGCAATCCGCCCCCTTTGGCCACCATGCTATATAGTATGGTAGAGCGGATTATAAAGCGTGGCCCGCCATTTCCTTTACTAGAGAATTTGATACATCTGACTGAGACTGCCAAGTTTTAGTAGCATGTTCGAGCGAAGGGACTGGGAAAAGAGGAATTGCTATTCCGGATCCAATCTATCATGATTGCTGGGGAGAACCAAAGGGTCACTAATAAAGAAACGCGACTTAAGAACCAAAGAGCAAGAGTGGCCTTGGGAAGGGCCTTTAAGGATACGGGGATTGTGATCAAGACACTCCAGTTAAATTGTCAAACCCTATCTGGATGGCAAGGTCAATGGCATACTATACGTCGCAGGCCGGGGATGTTTATGTAATTAGGCCAGAGTGGGTGCTTTGTATATAGCTTCTGAGCTCTCTTCATTGCTCCGGTTGGGATATAATGATGATTGGGGTGCTAGGATATTTTATGAGCGGATCGGCTTTATACAAATGATGATTGATGAGATCCAGATTACAGTGTTTAGCCTTAGCCATATGCTAGCTGAGCTTCAGTTAACAGACCTGGGATATTTATTTGATGGATATGCATCAATGGAGGAGCGGACGCTCACGATCCAAGAGTGGAAAGAAGGGAGAAAAAGCTAAGGAGGCAGAACGACTTTTATGATGTAAATGCATGAATATATCGGCAACTATTCAAGTTTATCCTGGAAGCTTGCCAAAAAGAGAGACTACTATAACCCGCATGGCTGGAGTGTTGCCATTCGAAATACTCGGAGTTACCCGCGACGAAGAATCCGTATACAGAAAGGTGAGCATTTTCAGTAACCTTGCGGAACTGACTATTCCAGGTTCCGAGTGGTATGGCTATTCTGGTCCGGGTATGTTATCTATTTCGTGGATCTTCAGACCCCAAGAGGACTTTGTGCTTCCCATCAGAGGAAGATTCCATGGTCGTTCCATCCTCTCAGGACGACAGCCGTCCTGACGGAGACCCCTATGTCTCGGAGATCGCAAAGGCTGTGTATGAGAAAGATTTCCTCCTCAAAACCTTGAAATTCGTCTTTGTAACCCAGATCACGAACAATGATACTAAGGACTGTATAAGTTTGTACTTGTCCAGTGATTCCGAGAGTAATATGGGTCTAAGCTGTCCATATGGTTCGCCAACATTCGATGCTACACTGGGTACCTGAATTGGAAGTGTAGTCACATATCTTATTTTATGTGCATATAGACAGGGTGTTAAGCGAGTGGGTAGAATCCTTCTTGACTCGCTTCCTGGTCAGACTATCTGGGATATACGGTTTGATATTGAAAATATTCCCCACTATTGACCCATAAGTTGGACTAACAATGATCATGATATAGCTGGTTTTGTGTTAACCATATAATTCAGAAAAAGAGAAAAGAAAAAAGAAGTTTGCGTTTATCCAAAGTTTATTCAAAGAGTAAGTCAATTTATATCAGTAACCCTAGCGAATCACCGTAACTTTATTGTACTAAACTTGCAAGGAATTCCGTAGACTTGACTTGGATCGTAAATTTTTCTTGCCCGAAGAAAGATACTGAGGCTAACCCAATGAAACTTAGCAGAATAAAAACTAAAGATAGCATGCGCTCCCGCGTCAAGGAATTAGTCAATGGCGGGTATTCTCCAGGAATACCCTTCATCATGGTCGGGAACATCAAACCCAAGCAACGAAAGAAAACCCAGAAACTAGAGACAACTCCGAATCATTTTTCGAGGATAGCCGTCACCTTGGCCTTGACGTCAAACAGGCCCTTCTTGGGACACCCAATGCCTAGATCACGATAGACGCAAATGTTGTCGACTGTAGTCTCATACGGCTCAAACTCGAAGCGTCGTACAACATGAGCCAGAGTAAGGAAAATTTCTGCGTAAGCGAGGCTAAGATCCTGTCAGCTGGATTCCCAATTCAGAGGATCTCACTCACGAGTAAAGTTGAGATGAGATTGGGGAGCATGGAAAATAAAGACTTACTTCATTCCCAGACATTGCCTGCTACCTTTTGTAAATGCCACAATAAATCTGCTCAGATGCTCACCCTTCTCTGCGGCACGTATCCAGCGCTCTGGATCGAATTTGTGTGGTTCGGGGAAGAGGGTCTCGTCCATGTGAACGAAGTAGTTGGATTGGCTCATCGGAGTCTATGGAAATGAAATAAATTAGTTTCAATTATCCGAGAAGGATAAAATTTTTTTTAACTGAGAAGGGTTTAAGCTCACTCCTGCCGGAATAACCCAATCCTTGTAGGGAACAGGGTCATTCTTTGAAATGCGACCCAGTCTCGTTGTCATGCCGTGACTCAGACGTAGCCCTTCGTTAACAACACCACTCTATAATTTCGAGCACCCAGATTAGCATATCTTCTTCGTAGTAGTAAAAAAGAATAGTCGGAACTGCAGTCAAGTCTCACCAGATATGGCAATTTCTCAAGCTCCGTCCACGAAGCCCTTGAGGTAGGCGTCTTCAGGGCAGTCTTCAAGTCATCACGCAGCTTCTTCCTCACTTCCTCATTATTCATAACATGGAACATCGAGACGGCAATAGCCCTGGCCGTAGTCTCCGTCCCAGCCCCAAGAAGCAACGCCCCTTCATCCTCCAATCGATCCAATGTTTTCTCAGCCTCCGGAATATCCGGCCCAGTCATCGCATCAAAGATATTATCTTCTTCCTTTGACTCCGCATCATAGGCATGTTTCCTCTTTTCAAGAGTCTCCTTAGCCTGTCGTCGTAATCGTGTTTTCATATCAAATAGATCTGCCATGCAGGGCTGGATACGACGGACCAAAGCCGGGGGCGCGGCGCGGAAAATGGAGATTAGGACCGGAAAGAAGCGATTGATATGGAACATGGTCATGAGTCCGTTCACAGCATCGACGAGATCGTTGCTCTTGGAACTATCTTCGTTGTCGAGGTATCCTTGCGCCCAACCGTAGGAGTAATGTGTGATAACGTCGGCTGTTAGAGCAGCGAAGTCGAGTTGTAAGCGGAGCACAGTGGATTTCTTGAAAGCATCCTCGAATCGTCCGATGAGTTTGTCGACCTTTTGGTGGATAATAGGGGTGAGGGCTATGACGGAGCGCTTAGAGAAGAAATTGTTCACCAGGCTGCGTCGCAGTCTGTGGTGGTCATGGCCGATTGTCCCGGCGAGTGAATATGGAGCTCCAAAGGCGACGGCGTACCTGGGATCCCTGTCACGCTTCTTGGAAGGACCGGCGTGGATCTCCTCGTAGAAATACGGGTCTTTTATATGGAGCTCTCTGGGGTTAATGCGCACGATTGGGCCTGGAGAGTGATGTTAGTTCTAGGTCTTCTTATTCGCGGGTCAATGGTTGAAGACGAGCAGGATGTACCATATTTCTCGTGCATGCGCTCGATTTCCCAAATATACATGCCACTCTTGATAACGTCATAGTAGAATTCGTAGAAGAAAGTAGCGGCCGCGAGCTTGGGGCCTGGGAAGGCTGCCAAAGGGTGGGAATACAGGCGGTAGATGAGTTTGCGGACAGCCAGGAACAGCAGCAGTGCCACTGCGGCGATGGGGAGTAGCAGGTGATATTCCATTTTGGATGCGATACTCGAGAAGCCTGGGCTAGCAGTGTATCACCAAGTCGATCTCGATGGGCCGGTCTTTCTAGGGTGAACCATGGGAAGAGAAAGCCGGGGAGCGGCAGGAGGAGGTTAGGGCATTTTTAAAATCGCCCATCATCATAGTCATAGTCATCGTCATAGTCATACTCGTTGTCATTATGATAATAATTTGCACAATTCAATTTCGGGACCAGGTTGACGGCGGTAAACACCAGCTGCGAGTGGCTGTAGCGAAGGCGCATTCATCCTAGGATCCTAGAAAGCCCTAGGATGTTATTGGCCTCTTTAGAGACTCTTTCCTGTCTGGGTATAGCACCGAGACTCAACAGCGTGTTGGCTCACCCGAGGTGCGTTGTAGTGCGTTGACTAGGGCCGCCAGGCGCTCCGCGCAGCACGCTTGGACTTAGTAGCATGCATGGCATTGTCCAGGGATCAGTGATGTGATGACCCACGTCGGCGCACAGATTGCATGGATTCCGTCACAAGGGTCTGATGCGCTGAGAGAGATTAGAACAAATCAGGGTCGGTCCAGTTGGTTCCTTGGAGTGTTGGAAATCTGGTGGATGGAATTGGACGGAATACAAGCCCGCCTTGGCCTAGCCATGCGTGGAGATAATAGATAATATTATGCATTATGACCACTGTTGGCGATGCAATCAGGGGTTTGCAAACCCGATAAGTCATCAGACGGGAAAGAAAAAGAAAAAGAAAAAAGCAGTCGAATTTAAGGCCAAAGGAGAATCGAACGCGGAACTCCAAGATACAAGAGACATTGTAGATACATTGGTGAGGTGTGATCGGCGGGCAAAACGAATAGCCGAGATATTTTGGGGGGATAAAGAGAGTTGAGAAATTGAGAAACCTGAGATGGGAATAGTTGATATTTGGTGTATTTGATAGAGTAGAATAGGGGACTGGTAGATGGATAAGAATATAATTGACAGATCAATTATGAGGTAGAGGTCAGTTGCGTAGTTAAGTTGGGTCTACTGTTTCTGGTTTCTACTGTTGCTAGGTTACTGTTCACTAAGCATACAGCCGAATCAACCGGCAAACAGGTTTTCAGCTTCAGTCAATGGATCACCAGTGCATTCCTGTAAGAATCAAATGTCCACAATTTACACCTATGAAAACATCCGTGGTAGTCTTGAAGAAAAAAAAAAAATAGAAAAAAAAAGTAACATGGTAAAAGAGACAGGAAAGGGTTGTGAACAAAAAAAAATAAAGGAAAGAAAAGCGGCTGGCAAGACATTCGACAGGAAGGAAATTTCCCAACTCCGTTTTTATATCCAATTTTACATCGAGGCCAGCATCTTCTTGGTCTCAGCGATCGCAAGACCAGGGTTCAGACCCTTGGGGCAGGTCCGTGTGCAGTTGAGAATGGTGTGGCAACGGTAGACGCTCATGCTGTTGTCGAGAGCGGCCTTGCGCTCGGCGGTGCGCTCGTCACGGGAGTCGGCCAGCCAGCGGTAAGACTGGAGCAGGATGGCGGGACCGAGGTACTCCTCGCTGTTCCACCAGTATGAGGGGCAGGAGGTCGAGCAGCAGGCGCAGAGAATACATTCGTAGAGACCGTCGAGTTTCTTGCGGTCCTCGGGACTTTGACGGTTCTCAAGACCCTATCACACAAAAGGGTTAGCACGGTGCTCGGATGGCAGTGGTTCCACGGTAGGTGGCCAAGGGTCACTCACGTCAGCGGTAGGGGTATCACGCTGGAGGTAGGGCTTGATAGACTTGTATTGCTTGTAGAAGAGGGTGAGATCCGGTACGAGGTCCTTGACGACGTAGGTGTGAGGCAGAGGGTAGATGCGAGACTCGGAAGCGGTGTCGGTAGGGATACGGCCTGATCTACTGTTAGCGATTGACCCATTGCGACAGGGGAGCTCGGCTCGGTCAAACGGGAGCTGGGGGAGGATGGAGAGGACGTACACAGGCAGGCCAGGGTGTTGACACCGTCAATGTTCATGGCACAGCTGCCGCAGATACCCTCACGACAGGAGCGGCGGAAGGTCAGGGTGGGGTCCTGCTCGTTCTTTATCCGGATGAGAGCATCGAGCATCATGGGGCCGGTCTTGTTGAGGTCAAGGTTGTAGGTCTGCATGGTCGGCTTCTCACTCGGGGTGTCCGGGTTCCAGCGGTAGATCTTGAAGGACTTCATCTTGGCCGGGGGTTCGGAGGCGTTGGCGGGCTGGCTGGCGTCGACGGTCGCATAGGAGCGAGCGAGGGTAGCTGGCCGGAAGAAGGGTCGCGATGCAGCGAACAACCGCGACGTGGAGCGGAGGGAGGCCATGGCGGAGGAGGGTTTCAAACGCGAAGGGGGGAGAAGTGACGATGGATGGTAGTCCACGCGAAAGACGAGAGAGGAGAGGAGAGGATCAGGAGCCGAGTGGAACAGGCCAGCAGCACAGAATATTGAGGGCAAATTCAAGGCAAGCCTTCAAAGTGCAATCTTGCCTTGCCCGAGGTTACGGCATCGACAGCTGACTCAGCGGATCCCGGCCAATCAGGGAGCTGCTAATGGTCACTCGCTTCCCCGAGGGTCGGGAGGACACGGCTGAGTGACTGCCGAATATACACAGTACTTCATCTACTGAAGTTATACAAATGTATACAATGCATATTGTAGAGAATGTATAAATTATTGTAGGATATTTAAATCAATATGTGTACGAATATTTACATCTGAATGCTGTATACTGTATACATGACATTGCATCATGTGTTCCTGCCTGACATCTCAGGCTGTCACGAGCCCGTTGCCGTTGCCGACTCTTACCCGCTGCCACCAACAAACAACCAACCAACTGCAACGCCAGCCTCGGCGCTAGCTGCTACTCCCACATGCATTCGCTAAATTCACTGTTTACCGCCCATGCTGACCCATGCTAGCTCTCTCTAACCCCGATTGACATAGTTCTGATGCCACTCATAATTCCTCTCCTTCAGGAACCCCCGAATGGCTTCCCGAGGCGGCACCGGCTGCCTCCCGAGCAGATCGGCCATGAGCGGATCAGTAGTACCGACCTCGCCCTTTGAAATCGACTCGTACCATGAAAGCAACGACTGAAAGAATGCTTCGGGTTTCCCTCCCTCATCATCGGCAGCCTTCAATCTTGGGAAATCATCCGGTGAGACGAACTCAACCCGAACCGCTCGACCCGTCGTCTCGTTGATTATATCCACGATCTCTTGGAAGGTCACGGTTTCTTGTGCAGTCAAGAGGACGATTTCCTTGTCGTGGCCGCCGCGGATCATCAGTCGTGCTGTGGCCTCGCCGAGCTCGTCGCGGAGTGTCAATGCTATGGGACCGTCGGAGGGGAGATAGACGGTGGAGGTACTCGGGTACCAGCCCAGGAACAAGGGGAATGCGTCGGTGTATACGCCTTCGCGAACGGAGGTGAAGTTGATACCAGATCTATTCGTGTTAGCGGATCCTGAGTGGGGATGGGCATGCAATTCGTTGGGCTGCTCACTGTCGCATCATCTCTTCTGTCATCAGATGGGCTGCTTGTACTGTCGCCTTGGAGTCGGAGCGGAATCCTCCAAAGGCAAGCGATGTGTACCAGACCTAGAGTATATAGATTAGACATTTGACGTAGGCAGCATCTGGTGGGTCTTGTATTCTCGTACATGCTTGACATTCATCTTCTTCGCCGCATCGACAAAGCTCTGGTGCTGCTTCCTTCGCTTCTCAACGTCGAAGGTGTTGGTGCTCACGAACAAGAGGTTCTCCACGTCATGAAAGGCCTCCTCCATTGTGTGGGGGTCGTCATAGTTCACGACCCGGAATGCAATTCCCTGGTCTTCGAAGCGTTTGCGGTTGGCTTCGTTGGATGAAGCTGCAGCATACTCTGATGAAGGGACATTGGCGACCAGATGGGCAAGTACTTGTTTTCCAAGGCCTCCAGTGGCTCCAGTGACAAGATACTTGAGGGTCATGATGGGCGGAGACGTAAATATATGTCCGGGCAAGGTATTGGATTCAAAGTAAGCCTCAATATTGTAATGGGTATATTTCAGCGAGGAGGCGGAAGTGATCTCTTTTATATTGGTCGAGTAGTAAATGATCCTTTGATCTAATAATAAAGACCAGCTCAAAATGTGACGTCGCGATGTATCACCCTATCCCTTGTCTTTCATACATTGGTAAGCGTGCATTTATAATCTTGTCCTGTTTCAGTTTGGCGCTGGGGCTTGGCACCACATCCTCCCGAGATTCGCTGCTTCAACCCCGAAGGCCGAACCTGCATGCCCTAGCCCCCAAAAAGATCGCACTGTCCAAGCAAGGAGTGACCTGCAGCAGCGCAGCGTGAATTCGGACCCGCTTCCGTGGAGATGGGGCTCAGCTGATTTGTTACTTACGAACAGACGCCAGGTTGGAGGGCAGCTTCGATTATAAACGAGAGAACTCAGACCTCGCAAAGAAGATCCTTTTTATTATATTAATCTATTTAATCTATCAGGGGATATGCTTTTTATGTATTGCGAGACGAAGGCCGCGAAGTTTGCTGCGACGAAGGGGGCCTTTCCGATCCTCGCGAGATATCAATCTCATTGGTCACCTTGATGCCAGGCGACTTATACGGGTTTGAACCAACCGGAGCCTCGCGAGACACCGAAACCTCCGATGGCATCATCTCATAGTCATCACCGCCATTCTTTGACCAGTTAAGCAGTCGCCGGTCGTCGCGCGCATTCGAGCCGACTCCGCTCATGGGCTTGGAGTGTGTCCGGAGTCGTCCTGCGGATCGCGATCGCGTGTTGCTGGATGTGTACTCGGTCAGGTGGGAGAAGAGGTTTCCAAAGACGGGCTTCAATGCTGGAACCGAGAGTGCGATGAGTGTGCTGGCGACCTCGGCGTTCTCGACGCACAGCATGGGATTGTAGGCCCAGCTGCCGTCGGATTCCCACTGGCCTTTTACGACGAGCCAGACGCGGACGGCGGAGATGACGATGACGCTGTTGATGGTTAGTTTGAGAGATTGTATGAGGTGTAGAGGGATTACTGACAAAACACCAGGGAACATGACGAGGGATAGCTTGATCTTGTTCTTCCTGGAGACATGAAGCTGCTTGATCAGGATGGCTGGGATGATGAACATCATCACGTCGCAGGCGAGCGAAACACCCGAGTTGACGGAGTAGACCAATCCCCATGAGAGACATTTATAGTCGATAGGCTCGGATTGCCACGCATAGGGCCATAACCCGGTGACGGGGCGACAGTGGAAGATCAAAAGGAAGAGCTGGGGGAGGTATGCGGCGAAGAGGAACGGGGCGGCGATTAGAATGGTTGTGTGTAGCTTGCCGTAACGCGCGGAGAGTCGATAGTAGAAGGCCAGACCGGAGAGACGACACAGGAAAAGGGCTGTTGTGTAGATGATGTGTGCGACAAAGTCGAGGACTTCTGTTTCGCGGACGGTCGACATCGGAAGGACATATTGGATGTATTCAATGTGGCGGCCGCTTCCCAGGTCAATCAGGACGATGGATAGCACGACCAATGTGATATAGAACATCTAGGATTGAATGCATTGTTAACTCCCAACCTCCAGGATATTGCATTGTTGTCTGTATAGCACATCGTCCTGCTTTGATATTTTTCTCCACAATGCGGGTGAACGTGCATGACGCCAGATCGGCAGACTCACCATTGTCAGGATCGCTAGTGCATCGTCGAGGCCGGTCTGCTTCACTAAAAATAACCTTGCATATAGACGTAGAAGGATGAGCACGCCGGTCAAGCAGACCATGAAAATAATGCCCACAATGGCAGAATGATCGCGGGACTGCGCGAGATACGACAGAGAGACTCCATCAGGAATGTCCCCTGCTGCATCTGCCACAAGGATATCGGCGGGGATTGTCATGGTCAAGAAGATGGCATGGTAGATTCAAAAAAAAGTCATGCAAACATGGCGGACTTGCTTTTCGAGGGTTCAACACAAAAATCCAAAGAAAATGAGTGTACGGCGAGGGGCTCTCGCTATAATGAACGGCTATGGAACTGGGGAATCGGGACGAGAACAGGTCCTTTTCTTGTCTGGCCGTCGAGGAAAGTGGACGCGTCGGCGGGTCCCAAATGTTCAATACATTACGACGTAGAACTCTCACCAATCTGAGTAGCCAATGGGAGAGCGTAGACATAGACTGGCAAGATGCCGAGACTGGGATGTCAAGGAACCGGTGGAGCCGAAGATGATTTTGTTCCAAACTCAATGATACTGCACAGGACCGTTGACTAGTTTGGCTCGGCGAGCTGGTGTGAAATCAATGGTTAAAGGGCTTTTCTGACCCGAACCGTGGTGACACTTCGGATCTAGATCGACTCACATGGAGGGTATATTCCATGGGAATCTGCTTTCCGAGCTACATCTACAACGTGCTGCGATTCGAGTGTGAATAATAACTTTTCTGATACGAGGGCCCACGCACTGTAGACATAATTAATATAAAATTCCAAGCTAGAAATTTCTCACGCGTAATGATAAAGCCGTTCGTGGTACTACCGGCACCCAGATTCGACGACGATGCTTGGTAGGACCGATGCAGCCAGTCAGCGCAGCCGCAGTGGAGTGGGATGGGTGGATGCGATCGAGGCAAAACTGGGCGAGATCCGTCGGGCGACCGTGGTAGGCCCCGCGTGGAAGAATCTGCGGCCGAACTATGTGCAATTAGGCAGGAGGACAGAGTTTCCATCAAGGTTAACCGCGCTAGTGACCTTAATTGAGATGCGATCGGGGCCGAAGAGGGCGCCGACGCAGCCACGGTGGTGTGGTTGGTAGAATAAGCGTGGATGGTTGCTCCCACAGCCGCCGAGTGCCTTTTAAAACATCACGGCATTCCGAACCTTCCGATGTAGAGCGCCGTCTGGAGCCATCTGGAAACACCAGAGTGGACACGTTTGGAAACCCAGCAAAACAGAGGAAGATTGGAGCGGAAAGAAGCGAGGAGGAAGTGCATTCCCTCGATTAGTCAAAGGATCCACGCGTGCTGCCGCAGTTTCTCACAGGGTTGTATTTCTCGTATATGAAAGTCAAGCTCCCCTGAGATCGTCATTTCTCTTGCCACATGGTTTTCTGGTGGGGTTTCTGGATCTAGCCTCGTCAAGTTTCACGCATCATGATCATGTCGCCTCTGCTGCAGGTCATCGTGAGCGGCCTGGCCCTGGCCGGCTCTGCTGTTGCGACTCGCCACAAAGAAGTCGATACTTTGGTCACTTCTCAGGTCCTGAGCGATCCCTATACCTATGACTTCCCTCGCTTGGGTGCCCCGGGCGCCTCGCTGTTCCCCATGCGTCACTGCCACGGCTTCAAGCTGGAGGAGGCGAGCGTGGATGAGATCCAGGCCCAGCTGAGCAATGGCTCTTTCACTAGCGTTGAGCTGTTGCAATGCTACCTCGACCGTATTCACCAGACCCAGCCGTACTTGAAGTGAGTCTCCCGTGAAGGACAACACAACTAATGGCTGTGTTTGGAGCTGTGATGCTGATAGTGACCCCCTAGCGCGATCCTGCAGTTCAACCCGGACGCTTTCTCCATTGCCCAGAAGCTGGACCAGGAGCGTGCCCAAGGCAAGGTCCGTGGTCCTCTCCATGGCATCCCCTTCATTGTGAAGGATAACATCGCCAGTAAGGATCGCATGGAGACCACTGCTGGCAGCTGGGCCCTGCTGGGCAGTGTTGTGCCCCGCGACTCCTATGTCGTCCACGGCATGCGCAAGGCCGGTGCTCTGCTTCTGGGTAAGGGTGCCCTGAGCGAGTGGGCTGATATGCGCTCGAACAATTATTCCGAGGGATTTAGTGCCCGCGGTGGCCAATGTCGCAGCGCGTACAACTTCACCGTCAACCCTGGTGGCAGCAGCACCGGCCCTGGTGTTGCTGTGGGTGCCAACCTGGTCCCTATTGCCCTTGGCACAGAGACTGATGGCAGTGGTATGTACAATTCCATCCAAATATGGCGCCACACCTCCGTTGCGTTGCTAACCTCAACTAGTCATCAACCCGGCGCAGAGAAACTCCATTGTGGGCATCAAGCCTACTGTTGGTCTGACCTCCCGTGCTGGTGTCATCCCTGAGTCGCTGCACCAAGATACTGTTGGTACATTTGGAAAGACTGTTCGCGATGCGGTTTATGCACTTGACGCCATCTACGGCGTCGACACTCGTGACAACTACACTCTCGCCCAAACGGGTCTGACTCCCAAGGGCGGCTACGCCCAGTTCCTCTCGAAGAAAGATGCCCTGAAGGGTGCTGTGTTCGGTATTCCCTGGAAGTCCTTCTGGGCTCTTGGTGATGCTGAACAGATCGCCCAACTCGAGGAGCTTGTCTCTCTGATCAAGTCTGCTGGCGCGACCATCATCAACGGCACTGAGCTCCCTCACTACAAGCAGATCGTTTCGCCCGATGGTTGGAACTGGGACTACGGTACCACTCGCGGCTTTGTCAACGAGTCCGAGTACTCCTACATCAAGGTCGACTTCTACAACAACCTGCGCGACTACCTGTCCGAGGTTAACAACACCGCTATCAAGTCCGTGGAGGACCTCGTCCAGTACAACATTGACAACTATGGCTCTGAGGGTGGTCTGCCCGGCATCCACCCTGCCTTCGGCTCTGGCCAGGATGGCCTCCTCGCTTCTCTGGAGAGCAAGGGTATCATGGACGAGACCTACTTCTCGGCTCTTGAGTTCTGTCAACGTACCACCCGCGAGGAGGGCATCGATGCAGCTCTGAAGTACAAGAATGGAACCTTGGACGGCCTCCTGGTGCCCCCTGATGTGGCCCAGAGCATTCAGATCGCCGCTCAAGCTGGTTACCCCGTGGTTACTGTGCCCGCGGGTACCGGCAGCGAGTCGGGCATGCCCTATGGTCTTGCCATCATCAACACTGCCTTCTCGGAGCCTTCCCTTATCAAGTACGCCAGTGCCATTGAGGATCTCCAGAGGACCTCCGGCACTAAGTGGCAACGTACCCTCCCGGAGTGGCGCGGCTATATGGAGCGAAACCTGCCCGTTATTATGTAAGGGCCTGGGTTGGAAAATACTACTAATCATATAGAGATGTGAGTGACTTGCTGCATCTATAGTGTATATTTTGCATGTTTTTATAAACATACTACTGTCAATAGATCATACTTCCTCTGGAAATTCCGCTGTCTCTCTCTGCGCTTCCTTTTCTCGCACGATTTCTCTCGTACTCAACCAGTCAGAGCTCGGATTTAGCTGCAAAGCTCGTAGGATGAAAATGTTGAGAATGGATCTTGAGAGATTTGCTAATAAGACCTCAATATATGTTAGTCTATGTTAGTGCCTGTTAGCACATTGCTGCGTGATTATGCAAGTTGACCGCTCTTCTTAGTCGTCTTGTTACGAACATTGACATTCCAGTTTAGGGCCCTAGGACCGAGGAGTGGACCATGAAGTTCTTCTAGAACCGGGCATTATATTGCTGGGTGTATAATCTCCGAGATAAATTACATTATCAAAAGGAAAACAAAGGACAAGTGAATTAAAGGAGGAGCCTCACAGTGGGCCCCGATCCTCTTGAAAACGTGGAACTAGTGCAGATCAAGTAGGTTGCCCAGCGATCCTAACCATCCAGCCGGCGTCAATAATAATTCCACAGTGCGAGCCCGGCATGGCTCGCTGTTATTGATGCAAAATTGACCCAGCGGGCTTCCTCAACTCCCGATGATCTACAAACTCTGATTTTCACAGAACACCCCCCAAGTTTGAAGTTCACGCCGCCGCGCCAAGCCGGAGAAATTTGAGTTGTTTTTCAGTCCACACAAGCCAAACAACAACCCCCCTTCACAACTCTCGTGCCTGACGATTCGGAGGCAAAATGCGACAAAAAAATACCGGAGATATTCCGGATGACTAGGGCGTTTCCCCCTCCGTCATACGAAGGACAAGCCATAAATTAAAGTGAGGCCTGGGCTGGCCACGGAGCACCGCTCATCCGAGTAAAGCGCCCGGGTCAAGGTACTTAATCGTGCCTGGTGGGGCGACTAGGAGTAAGGCCATGGTAAGAAGGTGAAACATCTTCAAGCACTGAGCTGATCATCGAAGGCTCCTGGAGGCGTCTTTGGGCCCGTTCTAATGCGCACCTCAATCAATTTGGATTTGTGGGCGTATTTGCCCGCGCGGCCGTCTCCCTCACCACCCCCCACAGTCCAGAGCTAAGCTAGAGCGCCTGGTGAAATTCTTCCAGGATTCCGATTGATCCGACTACCCCCTGGTCCTTTACTCCGCAATACAGTGGGACCATATATCCCTTCTTCTGGGAAGCTGTGGCGTTCTGATTCGTCACAGCAACGGCGGTATCACCGTTGCTGGACTGGTGACAGCGAGGATTCGGAAACAGGAAAAATATGGATCTGATCCAAGGGGTGTGTGGAGTTGAGAACCTCTCAAGCCCATGTGGTCCGAACACTGCGTCGTCCGTCGTCTTGTTGGACCTTGGACATATATAAAGGTTTCTCATTCGCGCCCCCAAAATGAGTTCTGTACACTTCCGTTCATTCCTTTACTTTCTTTTGTGCCCAACAGCTGCCTCATTATGAAGTTTACTGCTCTTGTTGCAGCTTTCGCTGCTCACGCCGCGGCCGTGAGCGTCTCTGGCGCAGCTGAGGGTTTCGCCAAGGGCGTTACTGGCGGCGGGTCCGCTTCTGCTGTTTATCCTTCTACTACTGACGAGCTGGTCTCTTACCTCGGTGATAGCTCAGCTCGTGTCATTGTTCTCTCTAAGACTTTCGACTTCAGAAACACTGAGGGAACTACTACTGGTACTGGCTGTGCTCCCTGGGGCACTGCTTCCGCTTGCCAGGTTGCTATCAACAAGGACAGCTGGTGCGACAACTACCAGTCATCTGCACCATCTGTCTCGGTGTCCTAGTAAGTCATGCGTGAGATGGCGAATTGAAAAGTATACTGACGGTATAAAGTGACAATGCCGGTTCCCTCGGTATCACCGTTGCCTCCGACAAGACCCTCATTGGCGAGGGCTCTGCTGGTATCATCAAGGGCAAGGGTCTCCGTATCGTGAGCGGTTCTAGCAACATTATCATCCAGTGAGTATCAAGATCTAGAAACTATAGGAATCTCGCTGACAATAGCCAGGAATGTTGCTATCACCGATATCAACCCCAAGTACGTTTGGGGTGGTGATGCCATCACCATCGACAACGCCGACATGGTCTGGATCGACCACGTTACCGTATGTATTCTCATTCATCTTTTATGATAACGCATTGACTGACACACATGGTGTAGACTGCTCGCATTGGTCGTCAGCACATCGTTCTGGGAACCGACGCCTCCAACCGCGTTACGCTGTCCAACAACTACATCAACGGTGTGACCGACTACTCCGCTACCTGCGACGGTTACCACTACTGGGGCATCTACCTCGATGGATCCAACGATCTGGTTACCATGAAGGGCAACTACATCTATCACACCTCCGGCCGTAGCCCCAAGGTCCAGGGCAACACCCTTCTGCACGCCGTCAACAACTACTGGTACGACAACAGCGGCCACGCCTTCGAGATCGGCTCCGGCGGCTACGTTCTGGCTGAGGGCAATGTCTTCCAGAACATTGACACCCCGGTCGAGTCCCCCGTCGACGGCTCACTATTCACTGTCCCTAGCACCAGCTCCGGCTCCTCGTGCAGCAGCTACCTCGGCCGCGTGTGCGTGGTCAACGGATTCGGCTCCAGCGGTACCTTCAGCCAGAGCGACACCGATTTCCTGTCCAAGTTCTCCGGCAAGAACATTGCTGCCGCTTCCGCTTACAGCACTGTTGCGTCGAGCGTTACTTCCAACGCTGGCCAGGGCAACCTGTAAATACAGCGGACTAGCTAGCTTCCATAGTATCTTTGGTTGAAGAGTCTTGGATTATTGCAATTGGCTATATTGGGAATATAATTTTTTATTTTCAAGCTTTCGCCTCGCCTTTTTATAGGCACCTTTTTGGTGATATCAATATTTAAATGATCGGCGAAGAACTACACTTTGTCATGCACTGTTGTAGAAAGGAAATGCTCGTAATGATTTAAACGCAATGCCCACATCAGAAAAGAGTCCATCATAATCAGCCGAGTCGCTTAAATTATTTCATCGCAAGTCTTCTCGTATTGGTAAACCGAATCTGGACTAGCGCTGTATTAATTACGAGCATCGTGGCGCATGAAAAGCTCTCCTATCTTGATTCTTGATATGAGATGTGGTAGTTATATTCTATAGTGAACACAATTTGGGTCGATTCCCCTTGTAATTTATTACTGATTTAGATGTTGTCATTTGGTTTTATTTTCCGAATGTTGACGAAGATTTCCCATTTTCTTTTTTTTTAAAGCTCTAACTGAACCTCCATTGGTTGAGGTTTACCCCATGGAGAACTTTCACAGCAGCACTTCTATGTAAAAGCTATTTCAAGGATATATGAGTTATAGAAGATCGGGTTTATAGTCCTCATTCCTCAAGTAAGACTTTCACTGCGACAGTGTCACACTCTACCGATCGTGATAAACTGCGCTACCAGAGAGCGAATGATGACCGATAGAACATTATAACATGGCGACTACCATAAAATAGTATTAAGCCGTGCTTGTCAATCGATCAACCTGATCTTTCCTTTAATAGCATATGACTCTGATTCCACGGAGGAAAGGGGATCGACAAGACTAAAACCCTTGGCCCTCGTATTTCTACAACTGAGCCACAATGCGCACAGGCCCGTTCCCCATTTAGGACCAGACATAAATACGCCATTCTTGAAGTGGCTGATTCCTGATTCCTCATTCAAACGAAATGCCTTCTTCAAATAGAACACCCGAAGAACTCACTCCGCCAGCTTATGAGCGAGTCCCGGCTTACAAGCCAACCGCGATCAATGCAGCGATGGACGACGCTTGTGCCATCCGTGATGCGACCCGTGGCTTCAGAAAAGACAAAAAAGCCCTAATTCGAATCATACCCACGATATCTTTAGACTCGGAGCGAATGGCACTGCTGCGCGAAAATTACATGCAGCTGTATCATAAAGGACCCGAGGACGACCTAGGCGGACATGGCCCACTTCACTCGTTTTTTACGGATGTTATACTTGGAATGATGAATGGTCAAGTCTGGATGGATGTTCATCATCTGCATCAAATCAATTATACTTGGCCCGAAGGCTTGATCAACCAGTCATTCGCTGAAATCATCTTCTACCGCCCCCAGGCCAAACTCCAAGCAATCAAGGAGATGTATGACCAGAAGTACTCGGTGTCCTTGATCGATTTGGTCAAACTCCGCTGCAAAGGGGGAGCCGAAGACCTCCTCAGTAGATGCTTGGAAACTGTACGATGTGAAGACGGAACTGACGCGCTCGATACACAACGTATACGCGTGGATGTGCAGCAATTGCATCAGGGGTTTTGGGAACAAGGCAAAAGCACAAGCACTGCTTTGGATATTTTGGCACGGTCTTCACGTGAAAAGATCATCGCCATCATGGACGAATTTGGAGAGAAGTACAAGATCAGCCTTGTCGATTATATCAAGGAAAAAGTCACAGGTGGCTTTCAAATCACCTTGATACATCTACTTGAGTGGTCGGAAGATCCGATACAGTATAGCCGGGATGTTCTGGCTAAATTATGGCATATCAAACAATCAACGGTGTACATGGATATCGTCATTCATACCATGCTATGGGCTCATTGGAATAGGGCTCTTTTCGAGTCTGGCAAAATGAGGCTGCGTTATACCGGGTCCGATTTGAGGGAACACCTGAAGGGTGCATTACACAAAGATTCTTTTCAGGACCTTTTGTTGAAGATAAACGATGGAAAATATTAATGAATGATGCGATTGAATAGTGTTCAGGTAAATTGCAATTACATGCGGCGAAATGATAGTATTTGCGTTTTCTGGCTGTTAGACTAAGCCAAGAAATTTGACAGAACATGGAAGAGCTTAAAGTTCATGTCGCTTACAATTACACAAGCAACAAGGTATAGAATAGAACCCGAGCGCCTGGTTCTTCGGTATCGCAGTACCTAGGAGATTTTCGAAAGAGTGGCGGTGACATCGGAGTAGTAAGGCTTCTTGCAGCTAAGGCGAGTCACCTCTACCAGGACTAGGGAAAACCCGAAAGATCCATTGGTGTATGCCATAGGGATAATATACTGAAGCGGTGGCGTTCGGGATATTCAGACATCAGTCATAACAATCCATCCAGATTTGATAAAGATCGGCATGATGCATAAGCTTTACGTCACTTGATTGGCGAGCAGACCCATAGCAACAAACAAATAGAACGCTGAGAGACTCACACTGAGGGATTTTATGCCGAGGTGGGTGGATCTAGGGCTATAGTGGAGCTAAACTGTGGGGTAAATCTACCTTAGCATTTCAGCTTGTTTGACATACTAGTTCGTCGAAGAAATGCGAGAAGTACACTTGAATTAGTGGTGTAGAATACATCTAGTAATACACGGCACTTATGCTGCCAGCTAGCTGAAAGTTTGGCTTTATCCTCTGCTCGTCTCTGTCTGGCGCATGAGGAAGCAAGCGGAAACAAAAATGGAGTATTTTGATGCTCATCTCTCAAGTGGAGCCGAGCTGCTGTTAGTTGAATCTCGGAACCATTCCTCTGGGTTCACGATTCTTCGACGACGTGAGGCTGAGGAGGGCCAGGTGTTGTAACTAGTCCCGAATAAGTAGACTGGGGTGATAGTGGCTCCTACGCCATGGGTTAGTGTGGGAGATTCAGCCGACAATGCCGATCAATTGCGAGGAGAGCTGAAAAACTCGGAATGCAATATATTGCTTGTGAGCCCGCCCACCCATTTAACGGAAGCACCGACGACCAGTCCTACACCATGCATTTCCATCGCTTTAAGCTCAGGAAAAAGGACAAAGTGTCTCCCGAGGACAAAGAACATGAGAACACCATCCCCAACCCTCCGAAACAACCGGAAGAGGTCGTGACGCCGGTTCTGCTGCCGCCAGAGGAACCAGGGAAATCAATTCATGCGGAACCATCGCCGCCCCCAGACCAACAATTAAGCAGCCCCGTCCCGAGTCCCCTTGGGCCGGCCTTGGCAGACAACAAGGAGATACAGCAGATCTGGGCGGCGATTCAAGAGAAGGTCGCTAGCCTGGCTCAGCGAGATGGCAGATCCGTCAACACGGGCATGGAAATCGGGGATGTCATGGGAACCCTCGAATCCACCGAACACCCGGACGTGGAGCCGGGCAAGCGTGATGCAGTTAAGAAGGTCTTTGGGAATACGTTGAAAGTGATCCAGACCGTTGGCGGATTTGTCGCAGATGGAGCGTCGCAGGTGAGAGATGCTAAACCTCATCGAAGTTGCTGCGGGATGAGGTTCACTGACATAAAACAGGTCTTTCCTGCCGCGGCGCAATGTTATAATGCCATCGGCTTTGTCATTAATGCGTGGCAGGGCTACCAGAGCGCGTTTGATGGTCTCACAGACCTTTTTGATGAATGCACGAAATATCTCACACGGCTGAAGATCTACGCCAAGGGAAAAATGAGTGAGAGCCTTACCAAGCTTACGGCCAAACAACTGAAATTGTTCGTCAACATATGCGATCATGCTATCTCGCTGAGGCACACCGCGGGAGGGAAAATCAAGACCGCTTTCAAAATCGCGTTCCTGGGCGAAAGTAACATCCAAGACTTGGTCGGTCAGATGGCCAAACATGTCGGCGAAGAGCACATTTTGATATCGGCCCACACTTTCCTGAACTCGCAGGAGGCTGTGGCTGCCTCCCGCTCGACTCTAAACGTGACACAAAAGATCCAAGGTCAGGTTTCCCAGGTGCAGAACCAAGTCAAGGACATGCACACCGCGGCAATGAAGGAGAAGGAATTGCATGAGCAGAGCCGCACCGATGCAGCAATCAAAAAATCCCTAGGCTATGGCCGTGACATCGTGCCTACCTGGAGCGAAAGGTATCGCGACTATATGAAAGAACGTCTGCCATCAACTGGAAAATGGGTATTCGACGACCCGATGTTTGCCCGGTGGAAAAAAGGCCAGTCGGGAGCCAACATCCTCGCAATTACCGGCAGTAGTGGTACCGGAAAGAGTTTCCTGGCGACGTCCATCATACAGCATTTTATACACCGAACAGGTCCCACTGAGGTAACAGACACTCGGGCTTCCGCCGCGTTTTACTTCCTTGAAGGAGAAGAAGTCAAGGCTATGCAGAGCGCAAGCAACATTCATGATGTGACCAAGTCCCTTGTCTGGCAATTCTGTTCAGCAGACGCGCGCTACAAGAGGTCTGCTGCTGGAATCTGTCGAGAGTATCAAACTGTTGATGTGGCCGCCATGCCACAGCGTCTCCTTTTCGAAACTCCGTATCTTCATGAAGTGAACGGCATGTTTTATATTATCATCGACGGCGTTGTGGGCAAGATGGGAGAAGGAATGCTCCGCTTTCTGAGGGACGTATCCGCCGCAGCGACAGGCCGCCGTATCCGGGTCCTGGTGACCTGCGACCCGGAGTGTTTTGAGCATCTGGGCCAGGCCGACGGTATCTCTTTCGATCCGATACACATTGATGCGAAGAATAAACCGGACATCCAGGCGCTGATTGAGTCGAAGATGAATTCCATGCCGGCATTGAACAATTGTACCAATGCCAGCGTCCGGGACCTCAGGAAATCGGTCTGCGATGGGCTCATAGAAGTAACAGAGGGTGATTATGTCCGAGTCAACTTCGCCCTCGACGATATCAGCAAACAAGAGTATCCTGAAAGAATCTTGAGCATCGTGCAAAACGCAGGAAGGCAGCGTACGGAGCAGATCAGGGAAGAAATTGAAGCGCTAGACCGAAATCTCACTGATGCAGAGATATCAGAAATTAATGAGATCATTCTCTGGATACAATACCACCGGGGCCCGTTAACGGAAAGCCGGATGACTGCTGCTCTGTGTGCACGAGATGGGAGAAAGTCTCTCCTCCGCCTGTCAGACAAGTTCAAGGCGAAGTATACTCTCTTCAAGATTACCAACAGAGGCGAAGTGAGTTTCCGAGCCCCCGAGGTTGAGAAAGCCACCCCGCAGAGGCGCAGGGCCCGTCATGAGCTGGAGCAACATAGCCCGACTGCGGTCTCCCAGAGCGAAGTCGACATGATCAAACACTTTCTCCGCACAGTATGTCCGCCAAACACCTACAGCAAGCTGGACATGGACGCGTTGCTCGCACAGAAGCAGCAGGATAAGGGTACTCGGATCTGCCAGGACGATTCGAATACGGCAGAGGCTAAACTGGCCCTGACCTGCCTGAAATTTCTAGCAGAGGATGCAGATGAACAGGAAAATGGCTTACTGCCTTATGCTAGAAAGTCTTTCGATCGGCATCTGTCCGCGGCGGATTTGGCTTTTGTCGACATTGAATTAAAAGTTCAAGTTGGCCAATATATTGCCAAGCTCTTCACGCATGATACATCAATCGACGCCTTGCTCTGCAACCGGGAGTCAAGTCGCTTTACCCCCGTCCGAATCGAAGTTTGCCAGAAGCTGTTGCTTGAAAGTGATACTGCGAATACTGTCATTCGCTGGCTTGGAGACTCGGCGGTCACTTCGGGAATCGCCGACAAAGAAACCAAGGAATGGATCTCGGACGTGATCAATGGCGGCGGCCATGGTAAGCTTCTAGCACCGGCCGCGAAGCGAATGGCCTTCCACCTCGTGCGAGAACCACACAAATTGCCCATCACCAGAGGCGCTTTCCAGTTCATTGTGTATTACATTCGGAAGGCAAGAGCCCCTTCTCACAATAGCGGGTTCACAGATAAGCTAACAGCTGGTTGCAGTTCCAACACGGCAGCGAACATCCAGAGGCGCAAGATCCTTTTACTGCATCCGTTGAGGAGATCGAAGATGTCGACCGAATGTGCGCGAACGTCCTGGGAATCAGCGAAAGAGACTCATTTTGGCATTCGCAAATTGCCGCCATGTTACTTGCCTGCAGGCACCCGGTGGAAGCAAAGCAGCGAGCTCGACAAGCACTAAATATCGATCCGGAGAACTGGCGAGCATCATCCCTCTTGGCGAACAAGGTTTCGCCTCGTGATGGGATCGCGATCATAACGCCTGTCATTGATCGCCTTGGGTCTGACGACGAGTGGCAGCAGTGCTATCTCAACCGATCGGGATATTCAACGATGTTCTTCATCCTCGCCGAGAAGACATACAAGTTGTCTCGAACGCAGTTCGATGGTACTATTGACTTCGCGAAGTCAGCGATGCGAATTGAGCCGACTGATTATCCCCGGGATGTGAGGTTTTTGCAGCTCTGTGCTGACCACAAGCAATGGCTACGTTATGTTGAGCTTTTAGAAACAATTGCTGATAGCTCGAATGCGCTAGAAGAGCAGGCGCTATCCGAGCTGATGATCCTGTGCGTTTTTGATATGAAAAAGACAAACCAACTTCCATTGATGCTGCAAGCGGCTCTCTACACAGATCGGCTTCAGTTCATCGTGGACGCCTTCCGAGACTGTGTGGAAAAGCTCGAAGCACGCGGTGATCGCGCTAGACTCTGCTATGTCCGATACTACTACGGGCGCGGACTCAATGCACTTCATAATGGGTCACCAAAGGCGATTGAACAGTGGCGTAAGGCCATCGAGGAGGGTGCCGACCCGGATCTTCTGTCATCGCTGATTAGCAACATCGCGCCGTATTACCTGCAAAAGGCCATCAAGGCAGCTGCCGCGCATGATGATGAAGCTGCGTCTATCAATCTCGAGGAAATCCAAACATTGCTGCCGGAGGACGTACCCGAATCCAGTGTCATGCTTCCACCTGCGATATACATTGTCCGATACCACGCGAGAAAAGGCGATCTGGCCCAGGCCAAGCTCATTGCTCGCGACATAGTGCAGAAAGGTATCGAGATCCTGACCGACGACATCGAAGACAACGACCTCCCTGCCTACAATGAGCTCTTGTGGTTATTCATCGCTCTAGGCGATGAAGAGAATGTGAAGGCAATCCGTTCTCTCATTGCAGCGCGTTTCAGAGAGCACCAGAATTTCATCTGCGAAGGCGACTGCGGAAGCTCTTGGGGCATGGCAGACGAGATGATCTGGTGCCAAGATTGTATCAACGTCAAATTCGAGAACGGGTGCCACGGGAAACTCCACGAGTCCGGTTTCCCCTTTTTGTTCTGCAACAGTACGCACAACTTTCTCCGCTTGCCTAAGATTGACTCTCTGCAGGATGGTTACGTGTCGATTGGCGACGACGTGGTCCTGATAGACGAGTGGATGAAGCATATTCAGAGGGATTATATCGAGCTCGTGCGCTGAAAGTCGTGACAGTACACGCACACACACACACACACATAGAGAGAGAGAGGGGATAGTTTTTCTCGAAAACAAATCGATATGTTGCTATATGAATCGTTAGGAGCACATCGATGCTTATCATTATCATGAATGCGCTCTATGATTCCTCGACGCCGATCCAGCAGGCTGTGTCTATGAATAGGCAGTTTGGAGAAGAAAACGACGGACTTGCATGAGGAACGGAAATGGCCACTCAAGTTACAATCATGTGGGCGCGACTCATCACGCTGTTGATTAATACTGTCACTGAACCCCTTTTGCAGGATTGAATGAGTATCTTATACTACTTGTACTATTGAATATGGAAGAGAGACATGGAGTGCCCTGATCATTAGAGAACGAAGCTGTTCTAGTGTATAAACAAGTGTGATTGTGGGGAAGAATAAAGTCGGTATCAATCGGTCAAGTCCAACGCTGCCAATAATTCCTATAGGCTGTCCATAATAATAAAATCCAAGCCGTTTTTACAACAAGTCTCTCGAATCAGTTCACAATAATCAACCCCGGGCCAGCCAAGGTCCACTTGGCAACGTTATTTGCATCCGCGAAAGGGCCTTTGCTCTTTGTCACGGCCGAAATCGTCAGGCCGTTCAATTGGTGATCGTCATACGGGAAAAGTGCCTCCGCTACAATATTGTTCCCTTCGTGAGACACGATAGAAAGAGGCTCGACAATGGGGACATTTTGCTGGTTGATATAAGTCATCCAGAGCTGACTGGTATCATTGGTGCTTGCCAGGAAGGAGAATGTAAGGTTCTGGCTTGCCGCGGTCGGGGCTGTGACAACCTCTAGTGCTTCGAAAGTGCGCAGAGGAATCTCATTGATATTCGGGCAACTTCCTGGGTAGGCGAAGCTTTGGATCATGGTAAAGGCGAAATTGAGATCGCTAGTCGTTAAAAAGGGTAGTTCACTCGGGATCTTTCCTTGTTGCATGCGGAACCACCCCTGCTGCTCGCCTTTATTGGCAATAACTGCTGCGATCTCCCGTGCGAGACCGTAGTCATTCCCCAAAGCAAATTGCTCGACAGTGTCCTGAAGGGTACCAAGCACGATATCGGTGAACTTGCTGGCGAGCGCGATGGCCGAATCAAAGTCCTTGACGGGGAAGTAATATTGGCATGGTTCAATGGGGCTAGTCTGAAAGTGAGAGAGGGCGTTGTTTGCGCGAATTGTGTGGAGTTCCTCTTGCTGTTCATTCAGACAAGTTAACAGGTGCATTATTGCATGACGATTGAGGGTGGACTCACCGCGAGAATGGCCGTCAAAGATTCCACCACAAGGCTTTTGTCATCCGGGTCTGAAAAGCGATACCCCTGAACATTTTCGGTGATGTTGGTGACGAGTTCGTTGAAAAAGGCCACTTCAAACATCTCATTGAACGCGATCAGCTGTAGGTTGGTGATGCCCTTGTTGCTGATGACGGGAGGAGGAGGAGTGTTGGGAAGGGTTCCATGAGCATGCTGCTCGACAAGCGCCAACTCGCTGGGACTTGGGTAAGGCAGTCCATCGGGGAGTTCCTGGTCGAGGTCTGATGCACGCGTGCCGAGCGGGGCTGCGTAGACCAGCGAGATTGCACTTAAGAGAGCAATAGCAGGCGCGAGATAGCGCATGATGACAGGTTGGTAAATAGAAGGTGAATAAAATGGACGGGGTGGTAGTGAATAGCGCGGGTGATGGGAGATGTGAGATGGGAGATGTGAAGAGAGGAAATGCTTCAAGCAGGGAGAGTCGCAAAGTCACAACACTTCGACTGTTGATTTCAGGCAAGAGCGACGAGATCATGAAAACACGAGGAAGTAGCACTCGGCTGCGATGGGCTGTTTGATCAAGTCGCACTCTTTCCATCTCTCGTGGTGGCATCTCAAAGGCAGGTGCTGAGATGCTTGACGCAGTGCAGCCACCACATTCAGTGATAATTTGGAAAAGTTGAGAGACTCACACGTTGGAAGGTGCTGGTACTTGCAAATATGGAAATGTTAAGTAGCAGTGCCTAATTCCCAAACGTATGGACGTTAGAGGCTAGAAGCTACAAATAGTCCGCGGCGCAGAAACCTTAAGACACATAAGCTTAATAGGCGCAGACACGACTACACATTTGCTGGATGGGGCAAAGGGAAGCTTGCTTGAAAGTATCCGTTGGTTATTTTAGATTTGAGGACTCTGGTGGGGTAATCCCCGGAATTTCTTCCATTAAAATGATATAGTTGACTAGTAGCACCGCTGTGAGGATAGATGGCACAGCCTGGATTCAATCACGGACATCAGCACATTTACACAGCCTTTTCATGCGGAGTCAGTCTTTCCGTATCCATGTGGATTTCTTTTTCAACTTCACGAAGATCCACATGCGCAACCGCGGCGTCCTCTCCGTCGAAGATCTTGGCCAGCTCCTCAAGAGTTGGACCCCGAGTCTCAACATAAAAGAAGTAGACGAAAACAAGCTCGACGAAGATCCAAATCTATTGAAAAGTATTCTTAGCTTCTGGATACACATCATTCGTTGAGGATTAAATGCGGGAAACATACCGTATAGATCAGCGACAGATTCCAGTGGTGGGGGAGATTCTCCCAGGCGATCGGGTTGGTGTAACTAGAATGATCAGCATAATTTGAGACAGGATTGGATTTTGTAACTTACTTGCCAAGAACCAAGGAGGCTTGGACTGTCAGATTCATGATCATAATGCCCTTGGCACGGAGCCTATACGGAAGAATCTCCAGGGAGTATGCGACTAAGAGACCCGACCAGGCAATCGCATAGAACACAGAGAAGAGCCAGACAAAGACGACTTGGGGATATCCTGAGGTGTTGACATCCTGAGTTCTCTCGTAGACGGATGAAACGACGGTCCACGCAAGGAACATAAGAACCATGCCTGCGAATTTGTTAGGTTTTGAAGCAGTGATTGCGAGCACAAACGGTGAGCATACCAACTGTTGAGATGAGGAAGAGAGGTCTTCTTCCCACGCGGTCGACAAAGAAAGCACTGCTAACACTGACGACGAGACTCAGAAGGGTTTGCCCCCCGTTGAGCTGAGATAGTTAGCTAGGCTCATGCAATTCGAGATAATAAGCACACACCGGAATCTTCTTGTTCTGCTCGGTGATGCCCATACTGTTGTAAATCAAGCTGGTGTAGTTGCTGAACAAAGCATTGCCACTGTACTGTGAGATAATACCCAGCGACACCAGGATCGCCAGTCGATAGCGATTTCCTTTGGTTTTCATGAAGTCCAGGTAGCTGCTATTCTTCTGATATTGCATCTCCAGGCCGATGGTCTCCTTGATCTCACGGTATTCGAATTGAACAGTCGCATTATGTTGGTCGCCGTTTGCATGGTAGTAGGCCAGTGTTTGCAGTGCCTCATCGTACCGTTCCTTGGAGACAAGCCAACGCGGAGATTCTGGGACCCCTATAATGATAGTCGGTCAGTACGTAGAAAACTATAAATGATGAGGGCGCAATAAATGACTTACACCAAATGAGGGCGATTTGAATAACGGCGGGGAAGACCTGGAGAAGAGTCAAACTTCTCCACGACCAATCGTTCTCGATATACATAGTGCCCCAGGCAATCCATGCGACAACTAGACGAGTTAGTGAAATACCACATTAATGGAGACGCAAGATCCTACCCAAAGCACCCAGGTTCCACAGACAGTTATAGATAGTGGTGACCTTGCCACGGTGTTGCGGGTGGCAGATCTCGGCTAGCAGGACCGGAGAGGCCATCTGAGCCAGACTGTTGCCGAATCCTAGGAACAGACGACCGGCGACATACACTAAATGACACTGTCAGAGAATTGTTTTTTCAAGAGCTTAAAGGGTAGCATACTTCCATAGTCCTTGCAGAATGCACCAAGGAAGCCACCGAGGATCATGAGAAGGCATCCAACGATGATGGGAACCTTGCGACCCCAACGATCGGCCATGAAGGGACTATATAAGGAAAACATATATGAGTAAAGATAGATTTATTAGCGAATTGGTGTATCACACTCACACAAAAGGGAAACTGGCGAGACTGCCGATCTGATAGATGGCATTCATCAAACCCAGCTTGGAACCACTCGGGGTATTGAAATACTGCTGCCAAGAGTCGAGGTTTTGAGAAGTATTCAACATCATTCTAGAAGTTTATATTCAGCATATAACTAACAATTAACAGGAAGCTTGTTTCTCGATACTCACCCATCGTAACCCGTCGTTGCCGATGCAACACAAAGGACTGATGCCCAGAAGTATAGCTTTCGAAGACCTGGTTCGCGCCACCAAACAACCTGCTCCAGCTCCGGTTTCTCGGCCTGGGCAACCTCCACCTCGGACTTGAGGGCCGCGGTTCCGACAGCAATAGGCATGGTGCTGATGGGGTATCAATCAATGAAAACAACCCAATTAAGAAGTCGAAGCCTCGACAATTCAGATGGCAAGGCCGAAGGGATCTGGAAAGGAAACAAACACCTTCTCGAGGGACCCCGGCGGTCTTTAAGCCGTTGAAACTTGCCATCGCGTACATGGGCCAGGGATAATAGCCGGGTAATGTCGCGTGGCGTTTCAAGAACGGGCTCTTTACCCCAGCTTTTGCGACTAACTCTATACTCATCTGACTTGCAGTACAAAGCCGGCATTGCCAAGAGCTCGCGAATGTCTGGGGACTGACTCGCTCGACACTATTGGTCTGCTTGGCCCGCTAAAATAGCGTGGTGTCCGCCCAGCCTTGCCATATGCAGCGATGGCCCCGGACGGCCAAGGGATCCTGTCCCGGCGGGGGGCTGGTGGAAATGAGCGCTCTGCCTCGAGACACTCTTAGACATTCCCGGAGTTCGTGACTGTCATGTGTATGTGACTGTTGTATCGCTGTATTGTTGTATGTTGTACAGAGTACCTGTCGGATTCCCCATTCCCTATTCCCCATCCCCCCACACAAACACTAAACAACACCCCGTTGGGCGGGCCGCGGCCCACTGGGAGATCGAAACATCACTGACGGACCCTTCCCGTTCTCTTTTAGGGGATCAATTCGTGTTGTTTGCCAGTGAAGGAGGCGAAATGGACGAACACGAGGTTTTAGGGTTGAGCTCCGTGGCCAAACCAGCTGAGAAGAGAACTGAACAGTTGGGAGGCGCGACCTGAGTTTAGCCGGAATGCGCCTTGGCAGCTGCAAGGCCAACTTCTTTTCGGTCCTCGTCTTATTTGACTAGGATTGACTTGTTTTATCTGGAATTGCTTGAGTTGCTTGAGTTGCTTGAATTGTTTGACTGTTTGACTTCTGGTTGCCCTCACGGCGTGCTTTGTCAGACGCCGTCTTCCCATTCAATTTAACCTGCAATCTTCATTCAATCTTCATTCAACCTGCCCTTTAAACTCCTCCACCATGGCCACTTCCGATTTCAAGCTCGCCCCGGAGCAGATCGATCACTTTATGCGCCACGGATGGGTGCGTGTGCCCCAGTGCTTCTCCCGGCAAAAGGCAGCCGAATGGACGGCCGATGTATGGACGCGCCTCGGCTACTCACCCACGGACAAGTCAACTTGGCTGGCCGAACGCACGCATATGCCCGAGCACAAGTCTGAGCCCGTCAAGACCTTTGCGCCCAAGGCTTGGGCCGCCATCTGTGAGCTTCTCGGGGGCGAAAGCCGCGTGGCGGAACACTCGGCCACCTGGAACGATGCCTTCATCGTTAATCTCGGCACGGAGGAGATGGCCAGGAAATGGCCTGAACCGGCCGAACTCAATGGCTGGCATGTTGATGGGGATTTCTTCGTTCATTTCTTGGACTCGCCCGAGCAAGCGCTGCTGGTCATCCCGCTTTTCACCGATATCCAGGAACATGCCGGTGGCACCATGGTCTGTTCCGATGCCATGAAAATGATAGCACAGTATCTGGTTAGTCTAACCAGCTTCCCACTCCGGTTTTGCCTCCCTGCGAAGAGATCAATCTAACCACGTCCGACTTTAGTATGATCACCCCGAAGGTGTGTCCCCATACATGGTTCCCCGGGGCTCCAAGCAGTCCAAGCAGGACTTTGATGATTTCTACGACAATATAGTTCAGAAATGCAGCGAGTTTCACGAAATGACCGGTGAGATTGGAGACGTGATTCTCCTTCATCCCCTGATGGTACATTCGGCCTCCATCAACAGTCTTAGATATCCGCGCATCATCACCAACCCACCCGTCTCCGTAAATCAGCCGTTCAACTTTGATCGGTCTGACCTATCCAAGTACAGTATTGTTGAACAGAAAACCATGGAGGCCCTGGGGAAGGATCGGCTGCGTGGATGGAAGATTAAGGGCAGCCGGGAGCTGGTGACACCCGACAGGCTAAAATCTCAGGCGGAAATGAAAGCGCAGGAATTGGAGAGACTCAACTTGCCCCCCTGCAGCGCCCACGACTAACCCAAAGTCGGGGAAGCGCGATCAATGCCGTGTGATGTGAGATTGAGATCTCTATGAACCCTTGTCCGGGCCTGGCGCCTCTTTCCCTTTAGCCTGAATGCCTGCCTGTGTCTTACTCCCATGTCTTACTACCCCCGGCTTCTTTGGACGTGTCACGAAACTATTGCTTATTATACGCGACCCTGTCTTTACTTTGCGATGGCTATACTTTATGTTTAACGAAACAAGACGAGAATACAACGTATTATATCAATCACGAATCATATTCATGGCTGGCGTTTTGAACTGGAGTCAAGCCTTTAGTGCTCTTTTCGCTTCTCTTCTCTTTTCTTCTTTCCTCATTCGGTTCAAGTCCCATTGCCTGGAAATGAAGGAAGGCAACTACACACCCACGGGATCATAATGGAGATCAAGAGAAGAGGTATCGCAAGAGCAGCCACCCACTTCGGGCCGATGGTGAATTCAGTCATCCCCCAAACGCTCTAGGACTGTCTGTTAGAGCGTATCAACTTTAAATGAATATCTACAGTAATCACCGTGGCGAAAGAGACGGGAGCAAAAACGAAAGCGAGATGAGTAAGTCGATTGACACTGCGCGTCTCGTCAAAGGTCGTGACATTGAAGAGCTAGAAGTCCATTCAGAAATCATTCTCGTCGAAAATCCGGATAACCCTACCAGGTTGATCGCGAGCATATCTTATAAAGACAGGCTCTTCCCCGATGCGAGCTCCGAGTCGCAATTCCCTTATCACACTTTCGAACCTGCAATCTATGGTTGATGGCAAAGCTTTATGCGAGGGTCGTCGAAAGGTTTTTCACATTGCAGGATGCTATTATTACTAGTAGTATAATTACACAAGTAATTTACTCTTCTATTGACATACATATCATTCAATTTCTAGAATGAGCGATTTCTCCACAAGAAGGCAGAAGATATACCGCCAGCTGCAGCGACACCTGTAATGGCTTCCCAAACTCCCTGCAAAGCCAACGCTGCTGCATCTTTTATATCTTCCCGATAATTGCCAGACATTTTAACTTGATCCATCAGAATGATATACCCTTTGGCGGTATTAATCAAATCGCGATTCAAACCAGCAAGATGAAGCTCACGACCAAAAAGGTTTAGGAAGATCACACCACCCACAGGAATCGCTACTGCCATTCCCCAAGATCTCATATGGCTGGAAACGAGAATTGGCATCGTAGAAAGTGCTTCTCCCTCGTCCTTTGGAATGCTCTGCACCCGAATATTATAACTCGACAAGAGAAGTCCATGGCCCAAACCTACCGAGAAAAATAGAAAAACCCAGCCAATAGTTGGTGTTGTACTATCCAAAAGAACAGAGAAACCGGATGCAAGAATAGTGAGAACCCAACCGCCGGAGATGATCCATTGGGTGCACTGAGGTTCCCTCGCCAGAACAACCCCTACTACTGCGGCGGGCGCAATGGCAAGGCCGGTAATGGCGAGCAGAGTAACACCTGAAAGAGATGTCGAAAGATACTTGGTCGAAATGAAAAACAATGTGAAGAACTGCAATTGACAGAATATCTACAAAGAGGTGTTAGCTCAATTAATGGCCCTGAGCATATAGAGAAGATACTTACCACGAAGCCATGGCAGAAACATCCCACATATGTCATAAAAGTAGCTGTATTTTGGAATACGCGAGTTCCAAATTGCGGGTGTAGGGCCCAATTGGACTCATAGAATGCTAGAGCCAAAAGAATTCCTGCACCGACGGCAATTGGCATCACGGTCTGCCATTCGTTCCAACGATAAGAAATGCCTCCCCAGCTGAGGCCAACAAGGATACTCGCCAAGCCCAAAAAAGACATTGTCGCCCCGGACCAATCCAAAATGCGCAATTTTCGCAGCGGGATATTATTCGACACGCGCAAGTCAGTGGCAAATGGGATGACGAGCATACTCAGCGCGCAGAATATGAAGTTGAAATAGAAAGCCCATGTCCAGTCTGCATAATCGACGAAGAGTCCTCCAACAATCGGGCCGATCATGGTACCGATGAGTCGGGTTAGAAGTATGTAGCACGAATATCTCGAGTGAATGTGCTCAGGAGTCGACTCTGTCATTACCACGTAGCAGACACTCATAGCACCACCACCACCAATTCCTTGGATCAGGCGACCGACAACTAGTTCCACCACACTCATCGATCCGCTGCTGATTCCCGTCCCGATTGTTGTGAGCACGACCGCTGTTATCCATACGGCACCGTGGCTGAATACGTCGCACAGCATCGTGAAAAATAATTGGCTTGCTGCATTGAGGACGAGGTAGGCCGTATTGATCCATAGAACGCTGACAAAAGAATCGTCGAAGGTGTTTGCTAGGTCCTTCTCGCAATGTCAGCTTATTCACTGAGAACGATTATCAATTTGAAGTGTGCTCTGAAACATACCGGCAGCATTGGAATCAACACGGTGGCATCGAACGAATCCATCATGGCCAGGATGACGATGCAGATGAAGACTAGCCAGTCGCGTACCCCAGGTCGCCATTGCTGCGTGTCTGTGGGTGTCTCATTTTCGAAAAGATGAAGTGTACTGTCTTGTGTTGGGTCTGGTGTCACGTCGTCGACGCTTTGCACACTTGCGTGGGGGTTAAGGGCGAATTTGGACTCATGGTCGAAATTTGCTTGTAATATTTCTGGATTTCCCATTTGCAACAGTAAGTGGGTGATACAATGTCGTTCAACAGATAGCGAGTCGGTTATCGTTTCAGAATGAACGCCGGTTTGTGCAGTTGATGATTTGGGAAGTGTCGCGGGTTCATGGTCGACTCATGAACAGGAGGTTTTTGTTAATGAGGTTCACTTCCTGGAAACCTGGATTTAACGAAGGGTGAATTTGGATACCGCGGACCTGGAAAGGAGTCTGTCCTGCTCCAAATTCTTGGGGGTCAAGGGATGACCCTCAGAGGGGGGGAGGGGAAGGTCACAACAGGGGATTTTAGGTGTCACAAGGGGCAAAATAAATCCTACCCAATTATTTGCAAAAACAAAGCCTTTAAAAATGATCGAAGCCACTGCTTAGCTCTGGTAACTAGACTGATAGCTCAATCTAGTCTGTCGGATTAGACACCTGTTAGCTTTGTTCGTATTCGAGAACATCGAGACTCATGTTCCGGATTAGTGAAGTCTAACTAATATTACGATGAGTCTTATTAATTGCATCACATTTTCGAATAAAGGGAAGTGAAAGGAGAAATATACGCTGGGGCTCGTGGGGATACGCAGGCTTTGAATTGAAGGCGAAAGAGAAACTGAAAGTTCCAAGCTACTGCATCAAGGGATAACTGGAATTCCATGACGTAAATACAACTCCCTGTTGGCCTCGAGGCTCACGGACAATAGTTCTAAACTTATTCTAAAATTATTTTATTTTTCTTGAAACGTAGTTTAGCTCTCTATACATAATCAGCCTGTGCTAGTCCGTCCATATCCAATTTTCAGAGACCAACACCAGGCTGAGTAAAAATTAAAGTACGAATGTGGATCGACATCAGCGAGATTGATATTACTATTGTAATATTCAGCTGGCACTTATTGATGGGAGGCCATAGAAGCCCTGCTTGGTGGTAGAGAACCGGACGGCTATCGGTATTGTCTATAATCACTCTGCTGGTCTTAAACATGAGTAGGGGTAGGGAAATCCTATACCGGAGGTCATGGCATAGAAAAAATAAAATATAGCCAATAAATATCGAAAAAAGCATAATCATAGATTTTGATTAGAAGGATGAAGGATCATCTGGGTCCATTTCGTGGTGAATCATAACAGATCTAAAATGTGTTGATTTGTTCAAAAGTTTGTTCAAATCTCTTGTCCGATTCGTCACCTTGAAGTTCGCTGCAACTTAAACCAAACCGAGACGAGGGCAAGACGTATGAAGTACACAATTGCCTTTTCTTTTCTATATATTTCTCTGTCCCAGTACCTTGTCGAAGCCAGTCGGAGTGAGCCGACATGGTTCTCATATTGACACGTTAACTACATTGGCATACAAAGTGATAAGATTACATCATAGCGGAAAACCGACCCAGTATGATCTGACATGAGATTATAAGTTAAAAAGGTGATCGTCCCATCGTGCAGAGTTCCCTTTGGTCTAAAACGGCCCCCAATTATCGTGACTACAGCCTTGCGCCACGCTCAGCCTCCGAGTTAGAACCGCATGACATATTGTGGTGCTTTTGTTTTGATAAAATTTCTTCACAGCTTGAAGATAAGTGGGCTTCATTTTCCGGGCATCTCGGGAAGTCCGCGTCTCCGCAGGAGATGCCGAAATCGCCGAGTATTCTGGCCCCCAGTAATGGTATCCGCATGGTGGGATGCAGGGTCCACCGAGGTCGCCCCGCCATGATCGCGTGGCAGAGCAGGGAATGAATGATCTTCTCTCTATTGTATGTATCTAATACAAAGCGTAGTGGCCGATGATGACATGTGATGTGAAACATAAAAGCCGACCTGAGATTTTCAGGGGCGCATCTGCAGCGGGGTGGATGGGCAGATTGGTATCATCTCAGCCGAGCAATTGCTGATGCGTGCCATTTGTTCAATCGCAATATGAAACCGACCAGACATGGGGGCCTTACTGGCATCAGCAAGCTAGCGTCCAAGCTTTTAACATCGTTAAACCTTTACACACGTGGTTGAAAGTGTACCGGGGCATTTAGTATCTGCAATGGGGGCCGTTTAGGCCTTGGCGCTTACTATGGAGTATTGCAGGGCAATGAGGAAATGAGGAACAGAGTTTGCACAGTTAAAATGCCAAAATGACCCATTCGAGAGCCCCTGATAGTGTTGAAGAGTTGAATTTTTTTGATAATATGCAAACAGAAAAAAGATCTCGTCACAAACCTATCAAGTCTTGTTTCGAGTGTAATCGCAGAAAGCAAAAAGTGAGAGCTGTCTCCGATACTTCTTACGGCATCCTTGTGAAACCACCCATGACACATCACGCATTGCTGACCACCTCTTAGTGTAATCGCCAAAAGCCATGTAATCACTGCCAGGGCCGTGGGGTAGAGCACCTTTGCCTCTATTCCTCTACGCAAGCGCAAAGAGGCCCCAGCAGAGGCCGCAGCATACAGCCAAGAAGAAGAAACGAGAGCCCTCAAACTAGCGGTGGAGAACAGCAATATACCCCCAAGACGATTTCGTCGTATGAATCTGACTCTACTGAGCCGGCTATGGATGGACTGGAAGCTTTGAGGTACGCGTCGCTGAATCATATTAGAGAACAACCGAGCAATGACACAGAATCCCGGTATTCGCAAGATTGGATGTTGAAGAGCTCCGTGGTAGCAAATTGACACATATCCACTAATAGAAAGTGCCACAGGAATTTTCCGCTCATGACAGCGGCAAAAAACAGCATGCCTTCCTCACGATCACGATCAAGGCTGCGCCGAACCTGGCCGGAGCGGCCAGTGGCTGATTTTTTGGTCACCATGTTTTTGCAAGAGATCAATAGAACTTACGAGATGATTTACCCTCCCTCATTCCACTCGAGATATAGTGAGTGGTGGACGCTACAAGAGAGCTTGGACGATATATTGGAAGGCGGCATTTCCGACGAGGATGTCGATTTCGGGCTCCTAATCCTACGGATTTGTTTACTCAGTATCCAATGTCTCCCACACTCAAAATACCGAACTACTGGCATATTGGAACTAAGCCTTGACCACTTGGAAGAATGGTTCTACTCGTTGGCCAGTGAAATCGAAAAGATACAACCACCCGAGAGAAAGCCAACTATTGTGACCGTCCAGCACCGATTCTATTATGTGTGCTATCTCAGAAACTACGCAAAAATTCGGGAATGTTGGGCAGCTTTGAGTGTCACTGTCAAAGACGCACACGAAATGGGATTGCATCTCAAGGATCCCGGAATCCCACTCAGCGATTTGAGTATGGAACTGCGTAGGCGTGTCTTTTGGAACTTATATGTCATGGACCGGTAAGCCAAAGAATTAGCCAATCCTTGAAGTGGAGGGAGACATTCCATCTGACGCTTGAAGATTCATGTGTACCTTCTTCGGCCACTGGCCCCTAATCCCCGAAGGTTACTTCGACATTGACCTTCCACACGACAATTTACGCACAATCACGGTCAGACCATACGTTCTCACGCCATTTACGGATCGCATTTTTTACATCAAGGTTGCTCGATATCTCACGGCGTTCACGAGCCCTCCGTCTTGGACTACCGATCAATGTGACCCCGTCCTAGTCTCTGAATTCGCGCAGCGATTCAAAGAGGTGGTCATCGACCAACTGCCACCTGCATATTGGTTGGAAAGTCCAGACACTCGATGGGATGCAGTAGAGCCAGAACTACTTTCCAAGAGAGAAACTCTCCATTTGTTTATTTACAGCACGAAGGCATCTCTATACCGAGCCTTCGCGGACCCCTGCAACAATCTACATCAGGGAAGCAACACTAGAACCGGATACGGCACCGATCTACTCGCTCTATCTCATCGCCGGACGCTAATGGATACTGCCTGCAAAGTGATATCATCAATCACCAGGCTATATGTCCTAACCGGAGATGATGAAGGCGGGACGTGCGAACAAATGTTTCTATTCCCGATCCTTCTAGTCGAGGCGCTGGCCTATCTTGGCGTGTGCTTGCTTTCCATTCAAGGAGATACGCGACGGCTATCGAATGCAGGCATTCGGTTCAGCCCCGATTCCGACTTGCGGTATAGCTACGCTACGTTTTTCGATGCCTATGGTCTTTTGTCTCGGCAGGCCCCGCAGTATGGAATCGCCAAAAGAGGAGTGAACATCTTGGAAGGTCTCCATGGCACACTGCGTTCCTCGCCAGGCAGTCCTAGCCTCTTCCGCGCAGAGGATTATCGCAATCCAGCCACGGCGCGCGGCCATGGAACTAGTAGCCAGACCCATGTCGCGGGGTGCTTTCACTTGGAGCAAGCTCTAATGTCAATGCATAGCCACGGCGGTGGGGAGCTCCCAGGTCGCGTATATGTTCCGTTGCCTGAATGGTTGACTTCCTTTTTCAACTCACCTGGTCGATGTTGGCTGTTTCGCCATCGATCGGCGTTTGGCGACTTGTTAAGGTGAAGGCGGCGGAGTGGCTTCGTTTCCTTGGTGTTCCCGGCATTAAGACGTGAAGAAACAGGGTTGAGCAAAATGAAATGTGGGTACCAAGCATGCCTGAGGTCCATGACTATGATCATGATCATGATCGCACGATTGATATAGATTGGCTGCTTGTCGGGGAGGTGATCAGACAAAATGCGATGTCTTAGACGTAAACAGCCACGACCCAATAATAATCCTAATAAGCTGCCAGGCCGCGCAATCCACGCATGCATGATCGAGGGCATCGGCTAAATGGGACGGGGTCCAAACGGTTTAGGGCGATGCGAGTGAGACTGGGCGCCGCCGATCGGCAGCTTCTTAGGGTTGGCAAGGCAGTTTCCTGGCGGAGATTCGCTTGGCTCACATCAGAGGGAAACCCAGTAGACTAAAATAAACAAACTAGACTTGACTGGGTTACCGTGGACCAGGCACTCAGGCATAAATTTATGCCTGAGGCAGACACAGCAGAATCTTCCCACGTGGACGGGCATTCCCCAGGTCGATTTAAGCATAAATGTTCCATGGAAAATAGAATCTAGCATCAGCATTCCTGGAGAGAACAGTGTATTGTAGTAAAGAATAGTATAAGCTATGGATTGTACATGAGTTAATCCATCACCACTGTCATGCACGCATGCAGCGTTACCTGTGCTACCGATCATCGACGTCATGCGGGCCGAAGAAGGAAAAAAGCCAAGGCCCTGCGACCCTCGGGAAGTGCCATCCTTATCGCTTTTCTTCTTTGGATCTTCCCCTCTTCAAACCTTACTCTTGCTCTTTTTTTTTGACGTGGATTCCCCATTCCCTTTCTCCCTCTTGCTCGTCGCATTTTCTGTCGGCGATTGAGGTTGTGAGAGGTTGGGGAAGGAGGCATCCCCTAACTTCTTGCATCGTGCATTTATGTCCATTGGCCCCGAACCAACCGCAATTCCATCATCCCATGGCATTCGCATTGCCACAGATCGTCTCTTCCGGATATCTCCCAAATTCTCGCTTGATCCCCGTCAGTGGCCACCCGGTACCGACCGGTCAGCTGGTGGACGATGCGCCCCGGTCTGGACAAGCCGGGCGCGCTGCCGCTCTTGATAGTGGTGATTTTTTCGCTGCTCACTCTTGCACCGTCGCTATCGAGCATCTACAATTTGAAACTGGCGGATTTCACGTATAATCCTTATGGAGCGCGACGTACGTACATTGGCGTCGACTTCGGGGTCCCCGAGATGCAAGCTAACGGGGACTCGTTGGCAGAAGTGCCGCTCATCAAGGAACCAATCGCCAAATTCCCCTCGGACACACAACCGGTCGACTATCGGACTTCATGGATCACCGCAGCGCAGTATCGGCCGCGTGGGAATCGCCCGTCGCGTTCGTCGCGCGCCGGAAGCAACGCGCCGACCATCCCCAGCGAGCTCGCCCCCGTTGAGAATAATAGCCGATTATCAAACAGCGTGCCGGATTCTTCGTTTATGTTCAGCCGACGAGCCCGCGCATTTCGAACCTACTTCATTCAGCAACTAGACGACTACCAGTTCTTCACCCACTTTTCCAACCGCACCTTCTCCACCGAAACCGCACACCTCACCTCTACTCTCGCCCCTTATAATCCCTCACCTCAAACGACCTCACTTGACGAACCTTCCTCCGATAATACATTGTATCTGAATAATGAGCCGACCCCCTCATATAAAACACCAACATGGTTGGGACAGCAGCTCTCGTCTTTGTTCGGCATGTGGCAGCAGGCCTGCCACACCACAATCGACTTTGTGAAATTGAGAACGGAGTCTGCAGACGCGGCCACTACAGCCTCTTCAAAATCGTTCTGGCACTACATTGCGCCTCTAGTTATCCGCGACCAAAGCCAGCCCAATCCCTCAACATTAATCCCCCAACCAAAAGATCCACAAGCAAGGGCCAACGGGACGTCAAGTCCACCGCAGGGTCTAAAACAAGCCGCATTGTCTAGCAATGAGACCACGGATGCCGCCATCCGAACATCACCCGAATTAAAGGGGAGCTGCATGGCAGTGGTAATCGGCTTGGTTGTAGGCATCGCGTGGTTCTAATCGGGTGCTCTTGTCGCTTTGAAAATTGAAGTTTGGATAAAGCGAGATTTCGCAATCTCCCATCTTTCCCTTCTCTCTGCAGTGCGCGCCTGTTGCCAATGGTTTTGAACATTGGAACATGGTGATGTCATTTATGTTTCCTCATGCCTGTTATGAGTTTTCTTCTTGTCTTAACTGGATGGACAAGTATTGGATATGATCTAGTATGGATGGCTCTGGTTTAGCTTCCAGTGGATTTAATAACAGTTACGTTTTGTATAATTTATCCCATAACTCCAAGGACACCGAAAGCTAAATTCCTTATATATCAAGCGCCGTCGGGAATTAATCCACGAAAGAAATAGAGGGAAAGGGGAGGGAAGGTAATAAATAGAAAACCCGCGGTGGATCTCAAGCGGTCTCTTGCATTGGTCGTGGCTCCCATTGAGACAATGGAACTTGTGTCGAATCACGCTCGCCATGGAGAGAACGATCGAATGCGCCCGCCTTTGCCACCCGACGAGCCTTCTTGATGAGCTTACCTGGGTGGTAAACAATTAGGACAAGCATGGACAAAAACATCAGAAACGCATCGAAGACATAAATATACGCCTCCTTCGTATTGACATCTGCCGTGCGCGGCGCGCCAAACTGAATCGTCCGAACCAGATTACGAACCATCATGGCGAAACAAGCAATGTACATCGCCCACATATACCGCACCCATTTCATATCGGGATTCATAATGAGCAGAGGCGTGGGGCACGTTTTCAAGCGACGATGGAACTTGGCCGCGATGAGGATGAAGAAGGCGAAAACGACCAGGGAAAATATCAAGCCCGCAAGCACAACTTTTTTGCCGATACTCATGATCTTCGCGTCACCGGTGACCTGGACACCCGCTCCGCCAAGCTGGGTGCAGAAGCAGAGGATATCGTTCATCACAAAGACAAATGTGAGCCATTTGGTGCGCATGCTGGAGAGGTGTTCTGCTTCAAAGGACCGGATGATTCGTCCGAGGACCATGTAGACTGTTGCCGCGATGAGAGGTGGGGCACAGAGGATGAGCATCTCTTGTAGAGCCCATGACTTGATCTCGAAGCGGGATTCATGGGACCATGCGCGTCCGTAGTAGCCGAATGTTTCACCTGGATTTGTTTCGTTAGATGGGAATGAAGTTTGTTTCACGGGGTGGATTCGCACATATGCCTCCTAATATCAGAGGGATGAAGTATGCTGCGCGGAAGGGAATTGTCAAGACAATGTGAACGAGAGTTGCAATGCCGAATATTGCCATGAAGGCATACCCGGCTGTGGCAGATGGTGTATACGGGTAGAACTCGACGGTAGGATCGGACCCGTTAACACCTGCGTGATAAACGATATCCATTGTGAAGAGAGGAGGTGAAGATATATGATGAATTGGAGATACTGCAACTTGGAAGCGAGGATCGGGCCATATTTATGAACAAAGTCGATCGATCTTCCTCTTTGCTGTCTCAATCCTCGTTGCCGGATTAGGAAATATCCAGAACGAATACGTGCGGAGTGGGTGGGGGTTTCGCGACGCGCCCAATTTACCCACTACTTAATGCTTCTTTTTATGTCAAATCATCCCCTGGATCCCTTATCTTGCGTCTTCGAGGCAGACATCAGCCTATTTTTAGGTGCCAAATCCTGGGATGAGGGCCATAGGTCCCACATGCTAAAAATCTCCAAAAAACTTAATCCAATTGGTGCCTTCCATCATTTCTTTTACGCTATGCTCTCTTCGGAATTATTAGATTCTTCGTTTCTTACGGAATTTTTCCCGAAATGACAATTTAATTTTGGTTCTATGGTCTGCCCTTGATTATTTCTGCCTACACAACTTGCCCTGTGCATAATTTCTCCGTTAAGCAAGATCTGCATCAGTATACCTTCTATAGACAAGAACGATACGACTCTAAACCCGATTTCAGATATTCATCAACATAGCTTCAGTACTTCGAGCATTGCATATATTATTCAGGTTGTTGTAACCTTACTCAGGGGCCATTCAATCCACGGACGATACTCAGGTTGCAAAAACGTAGAAACACCCCTGAGAACGTGCTCAGACCACCCTTTCATAAACCACGAAGTATCCATATATCGAAACATCACAGCCCAATATGCAAGAACCACTAGAGCACGAGGCTCTTTCTGCTCTAGAAAACGGACAAATCGTTCGGGTAACCGATAAAGCCACCCGATTGTTAGATCCATTAAAGCGACACCTGGCCTATGGGCAGATCTTCTTTGATAGACCTTGCTCATGGTATCGTATAAATCATCAAGGGCCGAAATGTACAGCGGGAGGTCCGATTCGTCCGTGATTTCTTGCTCAACGAGTCGCTGGACTGCCTGTGTGTGGAGCGTATGTTCCTGAAGCTCGGCACGAACCGACGGACTGATTTCAGGTAATACTTCTTCAGGCTCTGGTTTAAGGATCCCGCTAAATACCTTCCAGTGGTATGACGATACCGTCAATTTGACGCCTTGCATCAGAACGAGCCACTCCGCTGGACCGGCGTCGCTAAAGATAAGATATTCGCCGGGTCGTGGGCCTCGCCCAAAATAGATGAAGCAAATCAAGACTGTAGACATGTATATCTTTTGGCAGTTATCCGCATTCATATCCTGGAGCGACAAAACATTTGTGACTGTTCGCACTCCGAAAGTAAAATGGTCGTCTGCTTGTTGTAAATACTTGTCGCGCTCTTCGGGTCGCTCGTGGGCGAGATGGAGGGCGGACAGGGCGAGAATCAGGTGTAGGATTGATGGGAACTCGATCCCCCATTGCACTAGGTGATATTGCCAGATATTGTTAGGATCGCTGACTCTCATTGTTTGGTATGCTGCTATAGACCAGTGGTGGAAAAGTTGCAAGTCGGGGATGGATATTGTGCTCTGCGGAGAGTCTTTCAGGCTATCACATTGTGTGCCTGTGGAGTGGGTGCTGCTGGGGGAGGGTCGAGGTTGTGGTTGTGATTTCGATATTCTGAAGGTCTGTTTGAGCCCTCCCGTTGAGAACTGATATGGTTGGAATCGGCGTGGTGGCTTGTTTGCTGGTACTTCTGCGATATCCGGGGCCAGTGACTCTATTTCAGGTGTTGTGTTGGAAAATGTGCATTCGATATCGTGGTTGGAACAGTTGGAGCAGTTTGGCCGTTTTTCGTCGCACTGGAGATAATCAGCCCGGTCGTCCTCGAATTCAGAGCCTAGGCTAATCCATCGGTGGGCTCGAATGCAGAATAAAGAGCGTAGAATGTTTTGCATTGTCACGATCGCGAGTGCAAAGGGGATGCGTGAGGGATCAGGCCGGAAGCTGGAGGAAGTACATACCTTAATGCGTCGTCGCTTGCAGTTAGCGCACCCCAGGCGCGATTTCCGGTGTGTCCGTCGCGGTCGGACGGGCTTTTCCTCGGCGAGGTCCATTTTATTCAAAAGTGTAGGATCCGTATTCGTTCTTAAGTTCCCTTTTATGACATTCGAGTCGCTGGTCTCCACCCCAGGCTGCATGGATTTAAACTCAGGCTCGGATCATTGAAGTGTGATTGTCAATGAATAGATCTGCAAATCTACGACAATCTACTCTCCTTCTGTTGCATTTGCGCCAGGCATCGAGATACTGGACGTTGGAGAGGCGGTTACGAATACGCAGAGTTTTCCGGATTCGGATTCGCCCCACTGGGGGCCAGCCAATTGAGTTTTTTCTCATTCAAAGTTTGACTCTGATTTATTTATATACCGACATATACAGGACCCTGGTTAATAACACGTACTTGCAATATCCAAATTCGACCTAGAACCTTTCCCCGGTGGATGAGATGTTGGATATATGGGTTATGGATTTTGTGGGAGAACATGGGAGATTGCGACAAGACGAGAGTGCAATTTGATCGCATTGACGATTTCATTCGAGGGGATATATTGCGGATGAACCAAATGCCACGCTGGTTTTACTCATACGCACATGGGTTATATACAATGTGATTGCGCAGAAAAATGTAATTCTTAGACAGACAGTCAAACTTGAATGGAAAGCAACCGGAAACCGCGCCCTTAAATTCGCTTGTAAATGCAGTCAGAGTAACAACTTGAAAGAAGTCAACAACCCCGTGGGTGTTTCTATAAACAACAGTCTTCGGCACAAACCTTCGAATATCGAGCAACAGATGCCCAACCCCTTTGACTAGCTCCCCAAGTAGTATATCTTCTACGGCGGACGATACTTGCCAAATCGCAAGATGGCGAGACAGCCAATGGTGATCCATACTAATTGACACCTACAGGTGAAGGGCTACTGGAAAAGATATTGATGAAAAAGAAAATTATTCAAGTTAATTTTAATGTTGATTGGAAACATCAATCTTTGATCAGATGAGATACAGAGCATAGCGTCATATACGGGATTTTAAAGTCCACAAGATCCAAAACAGACTTACAAACGGGCCGGACGACCAGAGATAGTAGAGCCATAAACCACATCAAAGCGGTCCAAGTTCATAACCTTATCCCAAGCAGCGACGAAGTCACGCACAAACTTGGACTGGCCGTCGTGGCTGCCATAAAGCTCGGACAGAGCGCGGAGCTCGGCGTGGTGACCGAAGATCAGGTCGTTGCGGCTAGCAGACCACTTCTTAGCACCAGTCTTGCGATCGACGCCCTCGAAAGTATCGTTGTTATCGTTGACGGACTTCCACTCAGTACCCATGTCAAGCAGATTAACGAAGAAGTCGTTGGTCAGCTGGCCGGGACGCTGAGTGAGAACTCCCAGGTTGGAGCGGTCCCAGTTAGCACCCAGGACACGCAGACCACCGACCAGGACGGTCATCTCGGGTGCAGTGAGAGTCAGCTGCTGAGCCTTGTCAACGAGCATCTGCTCGCTGCGCACACGGATGCTGGAGTGACCGTAGTTGCGGAAACCGTCGTGGACGGGCTCCAACCAGCGGAAGGAGTCGACGTCTGTCTCCTCCTGGGTGGCATCCATGCGGCCAGGGGTGAAGGGCACGGGGATACCGGCAGCCTTCTCCAGAGCGGCGTTACCAGCCAGAACGATGAGGTCGGCCAGCGACACACGCTTGTTACCGGTCTGGGAGCTGTTGTAGCGGCGCTGGATGTCCTCCAGGACGGACAGGACCTCGCGGAGCTGCGCGGGGTTGTTGACCTGCCAGTTGTTCTGGGGGGCCAGGCGGATGCGGGCACCGTTGGCACCACCACGCTTGTCGCCGCCGCGGAAGGTCGAGGCGGAGGCCCAAGCAGCGGAGATGAACTTGGTGTGGTCCAGTCCGGAGGCGAGGATCTCGCGCTTCAGATCGGCAACGTCCTCGACGTCGATCAGAGGATGGTTGACAGAGGGGATGGGGTCCTCCCAGAGGAGAGTCTCTTGAGGAACCTCCGGGCCGAGCCAGCGGACACGAGGGCCCATGTCACGGTGGAGCAGCTTGAACCAGGCGCGCGAGAAGGCGTTGGCCAGCTGGTCGGGGTTGTCCAAGAAGCGACGGGCGATCTTCTCGTAGGCCGGGTCAAAGCGCAGAGCTAGATCGGTGGTCAGCATCTTAGGCTTGTGCTTCTTGCTGCCATCGTGGGCATCGGGGATGATGTCGTCGGCATTCTTGGCGATCCACTGGTTGGCGCCAGCGGGAGACTTGGTGAGCTCCCAGTCGAACTTGAACAGATACTCGAGGAAGTTGTTGCTCCACTTGGTAGGAGTCTTAGTCCAGGTGACCTCCAGACCGGAGGTAATGGTATCGGGTCCCTTGCCGGATTTGTGGGTGCTGGACCAGCCGAGACCCTGAGATTCGAGGCCGGCGGCCTCCGGCTCCTTGCCGACGTTGTCAGCGGGGCCGGCACCGTGAGTCTTGCCGAAGGTGTGACCACCAGCAATGAGAGCGACGGTTTCTTCATCGTTCATGGCCATGCGGCCGAAGGTGATGCGAATATCGCGGGCTGCCGCGACGGGGTCTGGGTTGCCATCGGGGCCCTCCGGGTTGACGTAAATCAGACCCATCACGACGGCCGCGAGTGGGTCCTCGAGATCGCGCGTGCGGATGTCGCTCTGCTTCTTCTCCTGCTCGGTGGTCTCCGGCTTGTAGCGGACGTCGTTGGTGAACCACTCACGCTCGCCACCCCAGTAGACGGACTCATCGGCCTCCCAGACGTCGGCACGGCCACCAGCGAAACCGAAAGTCTTCAGACCCATGGACTCGAGGGCAACGTTACCGGTGAGCAGCAGCAGATCGGCCCAGGAGATCTTGTCACCATATTTCTGCTTGATGGGCCAAAGCAGACGGCGAGCCTTGTCGAGACTGACATTGTCAGGCCAGCTGTTGAGGGGAGCAAAGCGCTGCTGACCCTGGCCACCACCACCACGGCCATCGAAGACACGGTAGGTACCGGCGCTGTGCCAGGCCATACGAATGAAGAGACCGCCATAGTGGCCAAAATCGGCAGGCCACCAATCCTGAGAGTCGGTCATCAGGTTGTGGAGGTCCTTCTTGAGGGCATAGTAGTCGAGGCTCTTGAAGGCCTGGGCATAGTCAAACTCCTTACTCAGAGGATTGGTGGCCTCAGTGTGCTGGCGCAGGATGTTCAGCTTGAGGTTCTCTGGCCACCAGTCACGGTTCCTGGTGCCATGACCGGCGACGTTGGCGGACCTGTTGTGGACCGGGCATTCACCCATGATTGCTAAATTTCAGAATATATGGAAGGAGGGGGAGGAGAGAGAAATGTAGGGAAGAGAAGAAGAAGAAGAAGAGAAAAGACCCCGCACTTTTAAAAGACGAATGGCGGGAAAGGTATTGCAGAAGGCGTTTGTCAGCCTTAACAGTCTGGCCGGGGATTCCTAAGCTGCCGGCGCTGATTGGCTGCCGCTGCTGGCCAGAAGAATGCGGGGAGCCGCGGCGAACCCCGTTTTCCCCATTACAGACTTGTACGTACCCCCCCTACCTGGGGTAGAATACCTAGAATACACCCGTTCGTTTCCGATTTCCCCTCTTGAGTCTGCGCTCGAGCGCTCTTAACAATCCACTAAATTGGATTTACCCTGCTCTAGGTAACTACGCGATGCGAGGTTATAATCACGCCTCCCCGCATAGCTATATCACCTTGCTAGCTTGAGCAACCATGGCAACCTATCACTCATCCATGGCAACCACAATCATATGATACTCCACGGTACCCTTGACCATGTACCTAGGGTAGGTACCGTGACTTCACCGATATCTTTGTGGCACCATTGTATGACGTCAAGATCCCCGCGCAAACATGAAAACAAAACGTTGGAATATTGAATTATTGAAACATTACAACCACAGAGCACCACGGATAATATCGCATTGCAGCACATGGGAACTCCCTGGTCGAGTATTTGTCAAGTATTCCGAGTATTCCGAGTATTTCGAGTATTTCGAGTATTTCGAGTATTTCGAGTATTTCAAGTACTCGCAGTGTTTCCAGTCTTTCCGGCGCGAAAGCTCGCCCGTTTAGGCAGTTCTTCCCGAGATTCCGTCGGGAATCCACGTGGCTCCCCAACCATTGAGTAATTAAAATTAACAATTGACATTGACAATTGAATCTGCAGATTGCAATTTCCTATCCAGACTATTTACCCAAATCATACAAATACAAATGCAAAGCAATTGCCCTGGTTGACCGTGGCTGCGCGGATCAGCCCTCCTCAACAGTTTCATCCTGACGGCGGGTCTCGGAACTTCCAATAAACAGAGCCGACACTAATCCAGCGAATGCACATCCCAGCGCTAGTTGAAACGCACCGTGGACCGCATCCATATAGCACTCCTCCCCCTCCTGGCAAGCGGGCACCCGATCCGAGCCCTGTCCAAGTCGGCTGGAAAAGACCGCACTCGCCGCAGAGAGACCAATCGTCGAACCAGTCGATCGGAAGGCATACAAAGCAGAAGTGGCAGTAGCATGTTTCTCATGTGGAACGGCGTGCAGTAGAGCCAGAATCAGCATGGTCAACGCTCCACCCATGCCAAAGCCCTTCAGCAACAGATATAACTCGGGTAGCATCCAGGGCGTCTGCACCGAGACCCAGTAGAATCCGGCGGACGCGGTCACCAGCAGGAGAGGCATGATATGGCGGAAGATGTCATACTTGCCCGTCATGCGAATCATCAGGCCAACCAGGAACGATCCCAGTCCGGCGCCAATCGAGTCGGGTAAGAGGCGAACACCAATATCGCTAGTCGAGTGTCCCAATTGTTTCATATACAGCGGAACATAAAACGTGAGCGCATAGAAAGCCATCGACATAAACCACGCCGTCAGACAGGACGCGACGACTGTACGGTATCGGAACAGTGACAAGGGGATAATCGGTTCCTGGGCCCACCGCGCGTCAATCCAGAGGAATGCTGCCAAAAGAGAGAGCCCCAGCGGGATACCAAGAATGAATTGACGCGTGACAATCTTCTCGCCTTCGTGATTGAGACCGACCAGCAACAACACAAGCGCCGAGACCAAAGTCACCGACCCAGCAAAGTCAACTCGACGAAGTCGCTCACTGAAACCTTGCGAAGAGAGCTTCTCATCATCCGGCACAAAACTGGCCACACCCAACGCAGATGCGAATGAGACAGGCGCAATGCCAATAAACGCCCATCGCCATCCCACCGCATCATTAATCGCGCCGCCAATCACCGCGCCTAATCCCATACCTGTCGTGTAAACCACAGCGCTGAAGCCCTGCCAAGTTCCTCTGCGGTGGAGAGGGATATTGTCCGACGCGATGAAGGTCGCGATGGAGATGCAGCCGCCTCCTCCGATGCCGGTGAGGACTCTAGCGGCGATGAGGGGGATTTTCGAGCGCGCGAAGCCGCAGGCTAGGTTTCCGATCGTGAAGATGCATGCTGCGGTGCAGAAACTGGCGCGTCGGCCGAAGATGTCGCTTAGTTTGCCACTGAGTGGTTGGGTGGCTGTTAGGCCGATGAGATAGCCGGAGCCCAGCCAGGAGATTATTGCTAGTGAACTGAACTCGTCTGCAATTGTGGCGGAGAGGGTTGAAGTTATAGTACTGTCGGCTGCGGCGAGGAAGGTTGCGATCCAGGTGGAGATTATTCCGGCGGCGATGCTGGATTTTATGGGCGCATCCGAGTCGTTACGGGGGATGAGTGGTGTTGTCATGGTGTCCGAGTGGCATTGTCGTCGGTTCTGGGAATTCTGGTGATTCATTGTTTTTTCGTTGGCTGTTGAGGGGGAATTTGAAGCATTTTTTCAAGGTTTGAATGGGTGGGAACTGGAGGTGGAAGGGTGGAGGAGAAAAGGAGATCTGGGATTTGTATGATGTAGGACTCGGAAGGAATGAACGGTGGGTCACAGCTGAGATACTTTCAATACATTATTGTCATCTTGCTTTTGATCGTGGCTTGAGGGCCAATCATTGTCATTCCTTGGGGGGCGACTTGCATCCCAGCCAAGCCGATCCTTTCGGTTAGGGGCGATCGATCGACAAGCCGTGGATTTGCTTTTGGGGAATTCTGGGCAAATGGGAGCTGTCACTTTGTTCTGGCTATTCTGAAGTTGCGTCTACTGTGACCTCTGACAAAAATGAGGGGAAAAAAGGATCAGCTCTGTCAGGGAGCCTCTCAGAGATACTCCCGAGGTCTACAGGTGAGGTAGAACTTAAAAAGCACCTAAGTAGTATGCACACTCACCTGTGTAGTAGATCTCTTCAGATATATATTTTTGCCGCAGCGATTACGTAGGTCCTTGAAGTCCAACATGAACTTCAAGTTGTCGTGCAAATCTCAACACTCAAAGATCAAAATGATACAGGAAACAAACAGATCTTGTCAAAATATACCCCCAATGCTCTGTTGTCCAGTTCAATCCCTATTTCGCCATTTTCTTCCGTTGAGAGGTCGAGTGGCACTGGTGAGGGCTGACAACAGATTAACCGGATCTGATTAGTGTATTCCAAGATTGTGGGCCTTCCAGGGCGAGATATGATATCTGAGTGGCTGGATTTGATGACACCATTCTAACCTATTCGGGTCGTATTGTTTGCGATGTTTAGATTTTGTCAGAAGCTTAATCAGTTGAGGCTGGACCTGACGACACGAGTCTAGCCCCTTCAGGTGCCGAACAGATGATGGGTTGTTGCTAAAATATTCATCCCTGATGACCAGAGTCTAACCTCAATGGACGACGGCCTTAAGCTTCGGAGCTAACGAAGTTATGGTGGTCGAGGTAGTCAAGAAGTATAAAGCCAGTTCTCTATCCTCTTCAAACCCATTGCTCTAAGCCTTTGAATCAACCCAACAATAGACATTCCGATCGAATTTTATTCACTTTTGATCTCCTTGGTTTACGCTGCGCAATGTCTGGGAAGCAGATCCTTCGCTCTGAGGTAGTTCTGGAGAAATATGGCAAGTCCCTTGTCGGAAAGACAGGTACGGTGGTCTCTGTTCATAAGCTACAGCATTTATCTCCTTACAAGAATCTATCCTACAGTTCTTATCACTGGGGTATCAGATGAATCCATCGCCGGGGAACTCGCCATTCAACTTGCCGCCACCGACCCGAAGATGCTCATCCTCAGCGCCCGATCCGAATCCAAAGTGATTCCCATCATGAGACAGATCAAAGAGACAAAGCCCAATGTCGGAACACGCTTTCTCAACATGGACCTGTCAGACCTGAGCGCTGTCCGCAAGGCTGCCACAGAGGACCTGGCCGATATTCCAAAGATCGACCACGTCGTCTGCGTGGCTGGTGTCATGATCTGCCCATACGGCAGAACAAAGGATGGGTTTGAGATACAGTTCGGAGTTAATTACCTGGCAAACTTCTTGCTGATCAAGCTTCTCTTGCCGAAGGTTGTGGCTGCTGGTCCTTCATCATCTGTCATCATCGTGTCTAGCTCTAGTGTCCGACACGGACAGATTCATTTTGATGATATCGGCTTCAGCGTAAGTAAGCATCGTCCCCGAAATCGAATTTCATATCTAACAGGCTGTCCACAGGAGGGTAAAGCATATGATCCTTATGCTGCGTACGGCCAGTCGAATGTTGCAAGGACAATGTTTGCCAAGAAGTTGGCTGAAAACTTGAAGGGCAAAGGGATCAAAGTCTTCAGCATTGATCCTGGCGGTATCTTTATCCTCATCATCCATCGCGCCTCATGTCGGCTGCTAACATCCCCAAAGCGGTTCAGTCTGGACTACAGAGACATTTCACAGACGACTTCAAAGCACAGATTGAGGAGATGACGAAAACTGGCTGTGAGTTCAGCCAAACAATCAATTTGGTTCATGCTAAACAATTATAGATCTTGTTGACCTGGATGGGACGAAATTCGATTTCCCTCCTTGGACCGGCCGATCAGAGGGTGCCTCGAATATAATAACTGGAATGATTGACCCTACCATCGCAGGTTCGTTGACTTACATCTAATCATGATGGATGCAGGCTAATAACTCGACGTACAGACTCTACCGGTGCATATATTAGCCAGAACGCCGTCGCAGATGATGATTTGCATTCCCACATCCGCGATGAGAACAACTGGGCTCATCTCTGGGAAATAAGTGAAGGGCTTATCGGGGAAAAGTACTAGAGAGCAGATTTCTAGAAATCACACCCTTTTTAAGTTATCTTCCGGGGTCACGTGTATTCTAAGTTGACCAGTATCGCTCTTGTCAGACGTGTCTCATTAGGCGGTATAATATCTATTCTTGAGCCTTTTCAATTCGATTATGACCAAACTCCAATCTCAACGGCCTTTCCCCTCGTTTCCTTCGCCAATAATTCGTTGAACGCATGAGATCGGCACAATCTCTGAGCAGCCAGCTCCATTTTTTAAACACTCCCTCGGAAATTTCATAAGCCGAGGGATCCCAAGATTCACCCCATACAAGGAGTCCGACTTCTGGCGCCATACCACATAGTCCATATAAATCAATACATAACTCATCTTCATCGTAGGTATCCATTTTGGACAAGAGAATGTTGCGAAACGATTCTATCGGAAGGAGGTCGATCCATGGATGATGAATGATTCGTTTCTGCGACGAATTCGGTTGTAGGCTCGGCGGCAATTGCAGAGTCATGGGACCGGCGATATTGAATTGTGACGCGATATCTTCGCCCAGGATCTCCATTGATAGTCCCATAGCCGCGGCGTTTGCGAACATCGCTCGCATAATGTTGAACTGAGTCACAGAGAGAAGGAGATTGGACGATTGTAGGTTATTCGTAGCGCCATTGGCGATTCTCAGTTGTAGTTGAGCCAGGTGTTTCTCACGTGATAATTGAGTAGACTCGCAAAAATACCCACTGCCACTATTGAGGTCCTTTGATGAGTTTTCGAGTCGTGGGCGGCAGTTTGCGACCGCGTTGCTCTCCTGGTATTCATGGCGTGTCACGGAATGCGCTTCATCTGTGTACACGACCCATCGTCTTTCTTGCCCTTTTGACTGTTTTTCAAGAGCTTTTCTCCTTCCTATAGATTCATCTGGAGTCAGTTTGCCGGGAAGCACGGACGTGGCGAATTGAGGGTCCGGTCACTCACGACTAGCCTGTTGGTTGAGGCGATTTTGGAGGCGGCGCTTTGAGATTGCGTCTAATTTTGTAGGGTTGGAGTCTGCCATTTGATTTTCGCTGAAAGCCCCGAGGCTTTGAGGAGTGACGTGTTGTGAAGGGGAGCCTTGTTGGAAGTAAGCAGGGAATCAGGTGAGACCGGTATTTAAGGGTTTAACAACTCTAAACGCCGAAGCCGCCCCGATGTGGGTCCGTGGCGATGAATACTTCCTTAAATTGTCGACTATATTTTCTATTGAATAAGTTGATCCTCTTTTGCTAATACGTGAATACACGCTTTGGAAATGACATTTCGCGCTTTCCCTACATACTGTAAGGTTGTTCCTGAATAGTATTTCCATGGAAGCCGTAATGTCCCCAAGGAACCATCAGCCCAGTGCGTGAGATACTATATAGCAATGTTGTTAGCGAATAGGATGACCCGTGTGAGAATGTATAGGACGAGATACCTGACAAAATATTCTGTTAAAAGCGATTTCATATCCCCTGGTTGGGAGAAGTAACATGGACTACTCCCTTCATGTAGGGAAAGGAAGAAACCCTTGGAAAAGCCAAACGAGGCGCCATAGTGGAAAGGCCGTCCCTACTAAGGTATTCTCCCATGTAGTCCATGTACAATATCTTACAGTTCTCAGATATTAATATGGGACACAAATGTATGATTGTGGCATTGTTGTGTGACTATGAACTTGTTATGTTTATCGGAGATAAACCCGCTCGCTGCTTCACAAAAATCCCATAAGATTTCCATAACCGGGAGCGCGCACTATTGCCAGACATCCATCGGAACACTTTCAAGCCAGTCAAAGGGATAGGATGGAACGGTGAACGGAGGGTCTATTGAAGAGGGCGGATATTGCTGGTTGATCCTGTCAAAAAGTGCGTGCCACATCCGTATGGGGATACTAATAGGAGAAGTTGAAAATTACTTGACAGAACGAATATACGCCGCCCAGGCACAGACAGTCATGCGTGGCTGCCACATGCGCAGCACAACCATCGAGTTCTAAGCATATCTCGTTTGATAGTTGTGGAATAAGTCGCGGATCTGGTTGTTGATGCCTTTTTAGCTTTCAATTCAATCTTGGGGTCAGAATTTGGGTGGAATTATGACACTCGCAGTAAGAATCAAAATGCAGAGATAAAAGCAGTCATATTGCTCATAGGCTAAAATTCTTCCATAATATTCACAATCGCGTGTGATCCATAGATGGTCAAGGAGTAATCTGGCTGTTGCAATGCACTTCGATGCACCATGGTGGAAGAATCCAAAAGCGGGTGGAGCAGCTAACGACGAGTCACTGTGATGTAGCATGGGTTTCTCTTGACCGAGCAGGAGCGAAATGCAGAGAACTCAAATCGGAAGGAAGAGGCGGAGCTGCATGAATGCATGCCGGAGGTGGTAGACCGCGTATGAGTTGGAGCAGGACTGGTCCTCAGGAAGGAGATTGTCATTTTCGGTCGATAGAGAGTCGGGAAGAAACTGTTGCAATGAACACAGAGTCATTTTAAGGTTTCTGAAATCCGAGATGTTAACTATATGCCAGTGTTCCTCGATATTTCGGTTTCAATTAACACGCAATGCATTCTCGACATCAAGTTAGCCACTCGACTTGTCCATCAAGACACACAAAACTTGGAGCTTTATGGACTTCCATTATGATCGACTTGGGGGCCGTAGGTAGAATGCATAGATAGTACCTAGGACAGACACTGTTCTACTTAGCTGGTCCAAAGGTAATAGTGTGATCGTTGTATAAAAAAAACTAGGTTATACTTATAAGCTATAACCATCGAAGATAGACGTTGATCCAGAGGGAAGATAAATAATAGGTCTGTATTTTAATAGGATAACGAAACTAGCGAAGGGAAAGAGCTAGAGCTGCCGGGGCAGCTATCTAAGTATACAATGTCACATGAATACCTCTGTTGTTGAACCCCTCTGTTTTGTTTGCCCGGTCTCTGCATTGATGTGCGTTGTTACAATACTAAGACGAGACCACACTAGGGCAAATCAACTATTGCGTGCGTGGCCATTGTGTGTGTGGCCACCTTTGCCTAACCAATTCCTCTCATCCTATATAGATACACCCGCAGGTCTCGTAGCGCAAGATGAAGAGTATTCCATGCCCCAGCGCTGTTGCAGGGACACCATCGCGTAGACTCGCGATATACCAGCCACCGCGTCGTCCACACCCGAAGCCCAGACCAGATAGACGTGGGCATATTATGTTCACAAGCTCAGATCAGTGGATCATTTCTCAGCCTCGGCAACCAACTGTTCAACCTCCTGCTCGGTCATTCGGTGGAAGAGCTTGCGCGCATCGGAGAGATCTGCCTCCTTGGGCAATCCGTTCTCCACGGACTGCACATGGATCACCGGCACGTCAAAGTCATAGACATCCTTCCACTTCTTGTTCCCAGGCTCATCAATGTATGTTTCGACGAAATCGAAGGGGCGGCGCTGGTGTAATTGCACGACTGTTTTTTTGGCGTTGTCGCAGAGGCCACAGCCGGCGCGGGTGAATAGGGTCAATCGGGCTTGGCCGAAGAGGGCGCGTGTTGGAAACATGGGCACAGTGAAGATATCTTGAGATAGCTATGTAATGCCTGTCGGTATGGGCTGCAGCTGCAGTGTTGGAACAGGAGGTGTCAGGTTATCTCGTCAGGTTGGACGATCGACGGGCCGACGTTCTCCGTTCTCCGCATGGAAGACCTTCGGGAACCTTCGAGCTGCCCAGCTAACCTCAACACTAAACACTAAACATTAAACTCCACCTCTCCTCATCCCTGCCATTGCCCTGATATTCCCCTCTGTTACACACCATGCCCGGCAAGTGCGTTCACAAGGGCTGTGGGAAGACGTTTGCCGACCCGGACGAACCCTGCGTGTATCATCCGGGCCCGCCTGTGTTCCACGAAGGCCAGAAAGGTACGTCCAGGGACCTTGCGGCTGCAAACTAATCCATTTGTGTTTTCGCTTCTACTCGTGGAGGTGGAGGTTGGACAAAGCTAATCTGGTTATCTGTAGGCTGGAAATGCTGCAAGCCCCGCGTCTTGACCTTTGAGGAATTCCTCGCCATCCCACCATGCACCACTGGCAAGCACTCCGAAGTCGACGATGCACCTGTTCCCGAACCTCCCAAGGCCGAGGAACCTCCCGCGCCGACCCCCGAGGTCAAGCCTGTCTCTGAACGTCCTCCTATAAACCCCACTATTGCTACCCCAACAGCCCCCGCGAAGCCCGTTATTGAGGAGCCCGACTCGGATGATCCTGAGCTGGAGATCCCCGCCAACGCCACTTGCCGCCGGAAAGGATGCGGGGCTGCTTATGATGGGTCGATTGCTCGCGAGGAGGAGAAATGCGTACATCACCCCGGCCAGCCGGTCTTCCACGAAGGCAGCAAAGGGTGGTCCTGCTGCAAGCGTCGCGTGCTGGAGTTTGACCAATTCTTGAAGCTCCCTGGCTGCACGGAGAAGACGAGGCATATGTTTGTTGGCAAGGCTAAGCCGCCAGGCGAGGAGAAGGTCGACAGTGTCCGGTAGGAACTTCTCCATTACGAATTCCTCCAGAATTAACTAGCTAACCACTAATCGCTGCAGGAACGATTTCTACCAAACTCCCACCTCCATTAATGTTTCCCTCTATTTGAAAAAGATCGACAAGGAGCGTGCCGTTGTCGAAATGGCTGCTGACAAGATCACCTTCGACCTGCCTACCACCGACAACAAGCGTTATCAGGACACCTATGAGCTGTTTGCTCCCATCGACCCCGAGCAATCGAGCTTCCGGGTGCTGGGGACCAAGTTGGAGCTCACGCTTGTCAAGGTGGACGGCGGCGGTTGGCCGGTGCTGCGCAGGGATGACAAGTGGACTGGGCAGCGCATTCAGATTGGAAATGCAGGACGGGCATGAGGGTATACATAGAAGGAAGCATAAAAAGGATATGGTTTATGTTCACTTAATGCTGGGTATGGCTTATGATGTGATGTGAAGCAAACGACGGGTTGGATGATGGAGTAGCTAGAGCTGCCCAATGACACACTTCCAGTTGGCAAATATAAATATCACCAAGCAACACAGCTTCTCCACTAGATCGAGATTGCAAACACAACATTGTAGACGAGCTTGCATCAGCATGCTAAGCTTACTACAAGGTATGGTTACCCGCTGTCTGAGCTTGGGAGCCAATCAGGCGCTAAGCATTAGGACTAAGCACCAGATTCATACAAGCTGGCAATCTGAGACTACGCTCTAGTGACCAGACCACATTGAAAGTGACCAGAAACCAGACAGAAATATGAAATATAAAAAAGGTATGTAACGCCCCCTCCACAGCTATAGCGCATGGAGCTCCCCGAGGGGAACCCTAGCATAGCCATAATGTGATTGGGAAAAAGGGAGACGCAAGTTGGTCTGAGGAGCCGGGAACGGAAGGAAACCCATAGAGCAAAAGCCACAAGAATAACCCTCAGCAAGCCATCATTGATGGAGCCCCAGTTAAAGAATTTTACATGGTAATGTAAAACCTCTACTGATGATGAAGAAGAAAAAGAAAACCGACAAGCTCGGGCGAGCCGGCCGCTTTTTATCCTCCAGAGATTGCAGATGCGCTAGTGCCGATTGGGGCCGGATGAATGGTTTGGCCGGATGCCGGGTGGTTTTGGGAAGGTAGGGCACATGACCTAGGGCAGGAGGGTCAGGTGACACCCCCTGTTTCAGCCTCGCACGTGAAGGACCCTCCCAGTGGAGAAGAAGACAAACTGAGAGGCTTGTCTATGACCAGGTGTACATAGGATGGTTACTGAATTAATTACTTGCTAGTTGGCATACTAGTAGTCTGGGTGGGAATGGTGAGATTGATTGGCGATGATCAAGTAGGGATGGATATACTAGACTGTACTCTATACTATACAGTATACAGTATAATACTACACTTGCATAGCCACTGCTATGTTGTACTATTCTAGTGTTGTAGTAAGTACTGTACCATTGATAATACAACAAAGACCGTGGCAAACTTTGAACCACAAAAAGCCAAAACCCGCAATGTTGCCCCGATTTCCCATCTTGGTGTGGAGGCACGAGACCTCGAGGCTTTGACCCTAACAGCCTCACCTTAACTTTTTGACTTCGCCGCTTCCTCTTCCTCCACTTCCACTTCCACTTCCTCTTACCTCTTCCTCCACCATCTCCACCTTGCATACGACCACTTTACTCCTTCGGTAGGCTCCGCCTCTTCTTCCATCTCTTCGACCCTGCAGATCTCCCGTCATCTGCCAGGCTGCAAGGAATTGTTGCGGTCCCAATCCCACCCTGTCTCAAATTTCCCAGACTAACATTGCTAGCCCCCAATCCGACCTGCACTTAAACTCTCGCTCTTCCCCCGACTGTGTCTCGCATTTCCCCTATTCAACTTCCCGTCGCCTCCCAAACATGGGCTCCTACGACTCTGAGAACGGCGTCGCGCCCGCCCTCCGCTACATCCCCCTCTCCTACAGCCCCGCCGAATCCCAAGCAACAGCCCTTCGCCTTATCCTGACCCTCTTCCCCAACTGGGAGGGCCCCGAGAACAAGATCGAGTTTGTGCGATTCACCGACGGTATTACCAACACTGTGCGTCCTTTGTCCCATTTTCTCCAGCGCGCAACTTGAGCATTCCAGCCTCCCGGGTCCGCGCGAGCCTCGTCACCCCAACTGTTTCACTGACCCCCGCCCTGCAGCTTCTGAAAATCATCAATCGCAAGGCTGGCTTGACGGACGAGCAGATCGATAATGATGCGGTGCTCATGCGCGCTTATGGAAATGGCACAGAGATCCTTATAGACCGTGAAAGTACGAACGACCTCCCCCTCTGGCCGACGGGTCCCCTCAACTACCCCTCTACTCCTTCAAGTTGTCAATTGGCTTCGCGGCAACTGGTCCAGTGCGATAATATGCTAAAGTAATCCTTTTGTCCCTCTATAGGAGAAACTACCTCCCACGCCCTCCTCGCCAGCCGTGGCCTCGCCCCTCCCCTTCTCGCTCGCTTCAAGAATGGTCTCCTCTACCGCTTTATTCGCGGCAAGCCCTGCGGACACTTGGACTTGGTCACTCCCCCCATTTACCGTGGTGTTGCCCGACGTCTTGCCCAGTGGCACGCCGTTCTTCCCAGCAAGGGAATCAGCTCGACTCCCTCTCAGGAAGATACAAAGGAAGAAGAGGGCTTTGAGATCATCCAACCGCGTGTCAGCGGCCCCTCCATGTGGGCAGTCCTCCAGAAATGGATTCTGGCCCTCCCCGTGTCCACACCGGAGCAGCGCTCTCGGCGGTTAAGCCTGCAGAAAGAATTGCAGTGGGTCTTGGCCCAGCTGGACGATGGCAAGGGCATTGGTGAAGACGGCGTAAGATACCCCTCTCCACCGACATCAATTCTGGAGCTCCCCTCCCTCTCTGGCAGTTCCACTAACGGTTTGTTCACCTATCAGCTTGTTTTCTCACATTGCGATCTCCTCTGCGCGAATGTGATTGTTCTCCCGACGGAAGATGGCTCCAAGTCCGATGACGACGTCACCGCCGTCAACTTCATTGACTACGAATACGCCGTGCCCGCCCCCGCCGCCTTCGACATTGCCAACCACTTGGCTGAGTGGATCGGCTACGACTGCGATTACAACATGACCCCCACCCAGTCGGTGCGCCGTCAATTCCTGACCGAGTACACCAAGAGCTATTGCCAGCACCGCGGCCTCGACGAGTCCTCCCAGGCGGAGATCGTCGATCGATTGGTTCAGGACGTCGATCGTTTCCGTGGTATTCCCGGCCTCTACTGGTAAGACCCCACCTACGCGAGCGCAAAAAAAAGAAAAAGAAAAGAAAAGAAACGAAAAGAAAAGAAAATAAACAATACGAATATTATATGCTGACTTCACCACGCAGGGGCGTGTGGTCTCTTATCCAAGCCCAGATTTCCCAAATCGATTTCGACTACGCCAGCTACGCCGAAACCCGCCTGGGCGAGTACTGGGCCTGGAAGCGCGAGATGGACGGTAGCCGCAAGAAGGCCGGCGAAGCGATGCCCCTCCGTGAACAGCGCTGGGCGCTGGAGGCGTAAAAAAAAAAGTGCCGGCTTTACAGCGCGTAAACAAAGTCCTCCCCCCTAACCCCACCACGTTGTCTTTTGCCTTTTGCTCAAGGCTTGACGGTGGTCCTATGCCGGTTCCACTCCTCGGTCCACACTCCACTTCCCTCGCTCGTCATGCCCTGCATAAGACTCGGGAAAGCCGCGCACGGCTTTTTGCTGCTGGGCCACCCGGACTTATTCAACATTACGTTGCGCTGCGCTGAAAATTCGCGGGGGCGCGTGGACTGGACGATGTGTAGTGGGAACTGGTGCGAAAGGCGAGGCATCTGTCGACAGGATTCGTTTCGTCTCCTGTTTGTTCGACGTCATTTGCCTTGCACGACGGTGTTGAGATACAATATGGTGTTTATGCTTTTTTTTGTCCCTTTTCTCATTTCCTTTTCTTTTGCACATAGCTTTTGGGGAATCTTGTCATTGATCTCCAGACTTAGGAATATATTGGCTGTCGCTAGCTCATTTAATCTTAATACGATGGCTGCGTGTCTTCCTTCAGAATCTCTGTTAAACCCCAACTCTCTCTTCCTGTTGTGATTCTTTCTTGGCGCTGCACTCTGTAGTTCAACCTGCAGCCTGCTCCGCTGGCCCACCAACCAACACCCAGACCAATAATACACCACGACGCACAAGTCCAAACCAGACCGGTTTCTCTAATCGATTAACTTCACCTGTGGCCCAGTTGCCAATATACTCCCGATCGACCGGGCTAGAAACCCCCACCAGAACCCTTCGCCCCATTAAAGAACATGGAAAGATCATATGGAAAGACTGGCGGCATAGCGAGGAACCCATCAACAGTATCCATGTAATCAAATGGCTCGAGACTGATATCCTCCAGCGTGTTGACTCCGCCCGACCCAACGCCAAGGTTGATGTCAGGGGACCCGGCATTCGGGAATAACCGTGTATGCGCGCCTGGATCTGCAGGTTCATCGCTGCTTTCCGGGGCGGATTGCTCCGGTCTAAACCAGAGTTTGTGGAGGAGGCGCGCGTAGCGAGTTGCGATGTGCGTTTCGTCAGGTGTGACGCTTTTCAAATGTGTTAGGAAACGGGTTATTAGGCTTGTGGTTTGGTTGTATCGATCTGGTGGAATTGCACCCGAGACGTGGGCTTTGAAGAGGAAGACTGAGGAGTGGATTTCGTATCTAGTATTTACCTCTTTTAGTTAATTGTCCGATTCATGAGGTGAAATGAGATGAAGAGGATACTTGAAGGACTGGCTTACAGGTAGAAGCGTGCAGGTATATATCGCAGATGTGCCATCGGGTCGAGGTCCTCGATGAAAATCTTCAGTAGAGACTCCGCTGCATCGAGGGCGTCGTAGATATGTCTTGCATCGGCGCTGGCCATGGTTGAATTGGGGAAGTCGAGACTAGCACTGGCAACCCCAGGGCTATTACCGTTCTCTGGTATCAAAGAGGCGCGGTAAAGAACGGCTTGGAATGCGAATGCGTTCACGTAAAGACGGAGATAATCTTGCATCAGCGTTAAACAGCTTCTCAAATGCTTCGAGACACCAATTGATCTCCACGCATACTGCCAAGCTGATAAAGCCCTCGTTGTATCGTCGATATATTTAACATAATCACCTCTGGTGATGAGTTCGACAGTGCGAGCTTTCGAAGCAAAGAGGATGTCATGCGCGTTTCCAAATAGTGTGGTTAATTCCACCTGTGCTTGGATCCAGGATGCTAGGTCTTCTTCGTTTGGACTTTGCGACTGGAGCGAAGGGAAATCCTCTGCTGTGAATCGTGCTGAGAGACCTGGCCCACGACACCAGAAGGCTTGTCCCATTCGGATTGATATTTGGCGGTCGCAGAGATAGGTAACTTCAAATTGGTTCTGTTAGTGTAAATGACTATATTCCAGTAGAAATATATACTTGCAAGTCCATGCGAGACGATTCCTCTGTGCGCTTGGATCAAGCTCGTTGTCATTTCCTCGGAAAGAGCTATCCTCTAGTCGAAGTCGATAGGCTAATCTTACTGCAAGGCCTAGTATAGACCATGCGGCCTCGCCTCCGCCATCATCTGTTTGGTTATAATTAACGAGGTTCCATTCGCCTAGAAGAAGCAGGCCCTCGACACAGCCGACCTGGCGGGTGCTTGATGCCCCGAGCACAACGTCGAGGATTCTTTGGCGGAGGTAGTCCCATAATCCCCTGTGGATGCTGACTAGGTCGACACGGTTTTTTGAAGAAATGACTAAAATTGAGGTGAGGAGAAATGATTCGTTGGCAATGCTTTCGTAAAAGTTTGCTGGATCTAAGATATCCTTTCGGACGATTGGGAAGAATTGATGGTAGTTCTCGTGGTATCTGTGAATGTCAGAACCCTTGGGTAGACAGGAATTCCAATATGTGGAAGGACTCACAGATGCAGCAGGGAGGATATAAGGTCAACACTTATTATTCCGTCCTGCAATGGCGGGTATAACGGCGAGCTTTCGTGTTCTGCGAGGTCGCCATAACTTGTGGGATGAAGGTACGTCGTGCCTCTGCGATGCTCTCGTCCTGCGAGGCCAGCCCGTCCAGGCCTGACCGATGTATTTACCCTTTGTCGTAAGCCGCGAGGCTCTATAGATACCCCGTTCTGACTTTGGTTCCCGGGTTGTCCTGCTGCATGGGCCAGGATCAAAAGTGCATCGGATGGATTTTGCAAGTTGTCGTGTAGGTGGTGGTCACTGTGATGAGTGAATGGCAATGAAAGATTGCTGGGAGATGTAGTAGGTATGTTCACGTGAGGAATAACTGATATATTTCTTTGAGGGTGTGCGTCAGAGATAGACGCCTTTCTCGGCTGTCGAAAGCGAGAGTAATTGCCCCCACGTCGAGAGCCCGCGAGAACACAGTCGGCCCCTTCGCGTTCACATTTGAGACAAGGTGGCCTCCCAGCATCTCCAACGCCCTGTCTAATACAAAAAAGTTAGTGATCTGAGTTGGAGAAAATTATGCGTCCAGGGATGACACCGCGCGAGTAGCTCGAGAACGTACAGATCACATCTCGTTTTTCGAGAGCGACATCGCACACATGCCCGATATTGTCGCAGTCCCCCGCTCCTAGTCATTTCTACTTCTTCTCCGAAATGAAAGGATTGGAGACGACTAAGTGAAAGTAATGATATCGCGCCAATTGGACAACGTTTCGTAGGAGTGAATTGACCGTGGAGATTGGATAGCCGAGGCTATAGACGGCTATAGATGTATTTAAGGATTCTTCCCCGCCCCCAAGACAAGCATGCGGGGGCGTGGCTCTAGACGGCTCTAGACGGCTATGGATCAACCAGGGCACGTAATAGACAAGTTTTCTTTCTGAATTGGCTCGGATCATGCCAGAGTATCAGACTTGATATTTTGTGGGGGCTCAATGAAAGGAAGTCGAATGGGGTGGCGACCTTTTACTAATAAGTGCCAATTAACAGTAGGTTACTACTTCTAGTGCAATATATTTAAGGACATCTGGCTGCTCGTGAAGATTTTGTCTTTGAAGTTCGATTTTCGCTCTGGAAGACGCCATCCCACATCCCATATCACGCACAAAAGTCAACCATGGCACCTAGTCGTCTTGCATCGCCTTCTTTGGATGCCCCCGCTGGGATTCGTGCAAGAAGCCCCTCTCCAACGACAAATTTAAAGTCTGCACCCGACGATATCTATGGCGCATATAGTCCTGCAGATCCAGATACACTCAACCTTGAATCCAATTTCGGTCCCATGGAGTCTGGAAGTGTAGGATTCCTTCAGCCAACTTCTGCCGACACTCCTCTGGAGATCATGCAAGAAAGATTTGAACGTGACGGATATCTATTTGTAAACATCAATACTTCCGTTCGAAATAGAGAAGTCTGACTTTTTTGATGCATTTAGGTGAAAGGATGTATTTCTAAAGAAGCATCTCTCAAGTGTCGCGAAGCATATTTCGATCATATGGCCCCCAGTGGTTTGTTGAAAGACGGCACCGCATCCGTGGACGGTATCTTTTCTGACAAGGATAGTCGAAAGTATCTCCCACCAGGAAATCTACGTCGTCTATTCGGGTTAAAAGATGATATGGAGAGCGAGAAATATCTTGACCTTATGATCTCTGCCCACGAAGCACAATTTTATCTTGATCTCTGCGCGAACCAAGAATTACGCGATTTCATATCCCGCTTCAAGGGGTGGAAAAAACCACAAATGCTTCAGCGAACCATGCTGCGCGCCTTCGTTCCAAATAGTGAGCTGACACCCGTTCATTTTGATCAAATGTATCTGCGAGCTGGTCCACCTACAAGCCTGACCGCGTGGGTACCTATTGGTGATGTTTCGCTGGAGGGAGGTGGCCTGATGTATCTCGAAGGGTCGACCGACATTGGTCAAAGAACCGAGGCCGAGTTTGCACGCAATGCTCATAATCTTTCAGACGAGGAGCGGGTGAGTGCTTTCAACAAAAACATGAGCGATGGTGGATTTCTCAGTCGCGATACTGTTTCGTATGGAAAAGAGGCCCGTCGAAAGTGGCTTATCGCTGAATACGAGGCTGGCGATGTTATTTTTCATAACCCCTGGATGGTACATGCCAGCTGCAAGAATAAAGACCCGAATGGTAAGATCCGACTCGCGACGGATCTGCGATTTGTGGATCCGGAGAAGCCATATGATCATGTAAGTTCTATCTGTCTAATCCGGGGTTAGTGAAGCTGACTTCTTGAAGCGATGGATGAAAGTATACCGCCCATTGGATGGACTCTAAGGATTTTTGGATTCGAATGTTCCTTAAGATATCGTTTATATAACCTGTTAAAATCTATTTAGTAAATTGCTCTTGGGCGATCGGCCTGTAGAGAGTTTCTGCCTACTGATGCTGTGTATATTGTTTTCACGAATTCTTTCGCTACGCCCAGTATAACCTGGTGAAACTACATCGGATTTATGTAGACATGAATTGAAATATCTGCATTCTGGGGATCTTTCTTAGTGCTGCTAGTTGGATGTTAGTAATCATGTCGCCATTTCGATTCTCCTCACTAGGCTGGGGCTTTGCGGCAACCTCTCCCCAACAATGACTTCTACCACGGCAAACAGAACAGAATGCAGCGAGGGACACATAATAGCCGCAATAAGGGTGCATACAGACGACAATAGGGCTAGAGGTCCTACGAGAGGCTCGAACCAAGTCACGCAGGAAGCTGCCGTCGACGAGGCATCCGGCCCCGCTGATTTGTCTGCGGAGAACACAAAGCCAACTGGTGTCAAGTTCTGGCTCCTTATGCTCAACTTGGCTGCCATCCTGATTCTTCTCAGCATAGATATGAACATCGTCGCTACTGCCGTGCCTAGCATAACAGACTATTTCCGTACCGTCGCAGACGTCGGATGGTATTCTTCTGCCTTCAGGCTCTGCCAGTGCGCTTTCCAATTTGTCTTCGGCAAGGCCTACAGGCTATTTTCTACCAAGTGTGTCTTCCTTCTCGCCAATATTATATCCATAGCTGGATCGTTGCTCTGTGGAGTGGCCGCCACGTCAACCATGCTGATCGTGGGAAGAGCTATTGCTGGGCTGGGATCTGCTGGACTTCTTTCAGGGTGCTTTGTGATTCTTGTCCAATCGACAGATTTGAGGAGACGTCCGATGTTCACTGCCATGATGGGCGCAGTCGAAGGCTTGGCTACGCTTTCCGCACCGATCCTCGGCGGGGCCATTGTGCAATCACTTGGCTGGCGATGGTGTTTCTATATCAACGGTCCTCTCGGTGCTGTCACTGTGTTACTAACAGTGTTTTGCCTCTCTGATACACCGAAGCCTAGTCATATTGCCCGTCTGGTGCTCAAGCAGAAGATTTTGCAGCTTGACCTAGTGAGCAACATCCTACTCATCCCGGCACTCACGTCCCTTTTTCTCGCATTATCCTGGGCTGGCACCAAACATGCCTGGGATAGCGGACCAGTTATAGGTCCTTTGGTAGCTTTTATAATTTTGGCAGCCGTCTTCCTCTATAATCAAAGACTCCGAGGCGACGACGCTGCTCTGCCTCTACGCATCCTTCAGCATCGTAGCGTTATTGCCGGTTGTATTTTCATCATGTGCGTTAATAGCACCGGGAGCGTGCTTGAGTATTATCTACCGACATACTACCAAGTCGTTCGTGGATATACTCCTGCGAAAAGCGGTTATATGATGCTTCCTATCATCATTGCCGGTACTGTGGGTGCCCTTGTTCACGGATTCGGAACGAGTATATTTGGCTACTATGCGCCGTTTATGCTATTTGCTTCATTATCATGCCTATTGCCGCCGGTCTCATAACTACCATGAAAATCAACACGAGCTTCGCGCAACTGATTGTCTATACGGGCTTTTCTGGCCTGGCATATGGTATTGGTTTCTCAGGGCCCCAAAACGCTGTACAGACGGTATTGCCCACTGAAGACATCGCGCTCGGTACATCTATCGTGCTTTTCGCACAGTCATTTGGCCCAACGATCGCTATTGCTATTGCACAAGCTCTTTTTGTCAATCAACTCTCGACCAACCTGAGTGGTCTTGTGCCGGGGCTGGATGCTGCAGATGTCGAGAAAACAGGCCTTACCCAAATTGCAACCAGCGTGCCGCTGGAAAGGTCGAGAGATGTTTTAGTTGCGATTGATGAAAGTCTTATTAAGACCTGGTATCTACTGGTTGGACTGTCGTGCACGACTATGGTAGGGAGTTTGTTAATAGAGTGGCGGTCGGTAAAGACCAGGCGTGACTAGAGGCAATCGTTCAGTACCACGATATGCAAAGTGTTGCTTCCATCGCACTGTTTTAGGTGATGTAAACGGCGGACCCTTCTCTCTCTGTGTTGCTGGACATAAAAAGTCCGATGTCGCCTTTTCCACTTTTTCCCTCTCCCTGTTCTATCTATTTTGTACTCATTGCCGTCCCCTTGTTTTCACTCTGGGCTCTACGGGCCACTGCGCCTTGGCCTTTTAGCCCGACGCACTGTCCCTTTCATTTTACTAGAGATGCTGATCGACCCAGCTTGCAATGCTCGTCGCCTAGGAGCAACATCATGTCCCTTTTGTGTCGATAATCCTACTCCTTCACTAGGGGAGTGATTGTGCACGATCCCAGAAGCTATCTATGTCATCCTATACTAGTGCACCTTCGTCCTAATTCCAGCGCCCTCCTTCCCATCTGCAAAGTGCTAGTATACCCTCGACACCACATATCCTCTCCATCCACCCCATCTAAGGCTGCATGTCACGTTTGATTGGAGGCTTCGAGACTTAAATAAAAGGAACCGAGAAGCGGGGCTTATTATGTCTCCTGGCTCTGTTCCTTCTCAGCATTTGTCCTTTGATTTCTTTCCAGTACCCCATAGTTTCGTGTAAAATACATCATTCGCTTACGATACGATACGATACGATTACATCGTACGATCCGTCCAATGCCGCCAGAGTCTAATGCGACCCTTAGCAGGCTCAAACCAACGATTTTGCAAATAGGCGAGGTAACCGGAGTAAAAAAAAGCCTGTTTATAATTATGAATCAAAGTTTAATCGCTTTCCATCCGTTGCTGTTAAAACCTAGCAATGATTATCTGGGTTTGATCGACACGGGAGGTCGCAGGGCGCGACAGACCAAGTGAGAGAAAAAGAGGACGAAAGGAAAACCCAATCCCAAGGCAGAGTTATACTGATCTGTTCCTACTCTTCCCAAAATCCGTTCCATAAAGTGTAGATATTTTTATACAGGTCTCTAGTCACGGGTCCAATGCCTTTTGATATACTCTGCTGTAGAAACAGGTTTGATATCAGGACACAAGTCATTCAATGTAGGCTCAAAATCCATCCGACCAAGGGCAACTGCCAAAAGTAACTGGTAGTAGAATCTTTCACCACTATCTATGTTGCCTTTCAAAAGTTCCTGGAGATTCTCAACCGACATATGAGTAATACGAAGGTCTCTTCCACAGATCTTTTTCACCAATTGAATGACCTCAGTAAAGGTCAGTGTGTCACCGACAATCCTGCTTTCAGGCTTCCAGCTAGGTAGATCAAGTGCAGCAGCCACGAATCGACCAACGTCCTGCGTTTTTGTGAGGACCACCTTCTGAGACGTATCACCTGGGATGATTGCTGTACCGGCTTTCAAGTCAATGGCAAATGGTGGACGATCTTTATAAGCCCCAAGTGCCTCTTCTTCATCCCTAGCACAACCGGGCCCCCACACGTTCATCCAGAGACCATTGATGAACCGAGTATATTCCAGCCCCGAGGACTGGACAGCTTTCCAAACGATTCCCTTGCCCGAGTAGAGGTCGACAACATCATGGCAGGGACAATTCCATTCCGACGGCACGAAACGAGCCACATGTGCTTTTTTTGCTGCCTCTAGGAGGGCTAGTTCAGCGGCAGTTGAGTTGGTTCCGTATGCAGCAATGCAGCTGATCACTGTATGTACACCTCTCAGTGTCACTTTCAGCTTTTCGACTGATCCATAATCAACAATTTTGACACCGACACCTTGTTTAGTGAGGAGCGGCTGGCTTGATCTAGAGAGGACAATCACTTCATGCTTGTTTGTTTTGAGGATCGCCTGGACGATATCGGATCCTATTCCGCCTCCCCCTCCGGCGACTGCAACAGTGACCATGTTGAGACCAACAACCTTGAATAATGAATCCAATAACTAGATTATCTTTAGTGAATAGAACTGGGATATTCACATTCGTTCATACCGTTAAGAGTTCGTCTCGTCTGGTCGGCGTGCAAAACTTGGAATGACGCAGTAGATAGGTAACCCAGGACTTCCAGCTTACACTTGGTGGCTATATAAATGTTAATAAATCTACTCAATATGATTACTCTAAGTATTGAACACACTAATAGTAAATATTTGAAATCAGCAATCAAAGCATGCTCTCATCAGCCTAGAAAGCTTGCTTAGCTTGCTTAGCTTGCTTACTCTAGCTAATCATTCATCGCGTAATCCACTACTTGTCTTAGGTACGGAAAAGTTTTTTAAACCCTCCGCATTAAAATCCCCATAGAAAGATACATCATTTAATCTCTCAGCTTTACTGCTTCGGAATAAAGCCAATCGCTTATCGTGGCCCATATGCAACCATCGTACTTCGCCAATATTTACCGAAACTTTGTCTTGACTAGAGAATTTACGTAATCAGTAGCTACGAAAGCTGCGGTCATATGTGGCTGAGTGCCCTCAGATTCTACCAACGATAGGGCGCACGGGTGGTCAGGAAGTGGCAAACGTAGTCGATTGGGAAACGTCATTCAAGTAGACAGGCGCTGGGGGTGGAGTCCTGGGGACGGCACACACCGAGCGCGGCTTCACCTTCAGCTGTGTTTATATCCCCGGCCATCGTAAGCACGAATTCCATATTAGGTCACCTTCCTTCCACGAGTCAAAACAGCACCGGAGGGCTATACGAAGCCGCTGGCTGATGGATTATCGCCACCGCACTTCCCGCAAATTGCAAAGTTCACACGACATGACGAAAAGCAACCAGTTCAAGCACAAACGACCCGATTAAAGGACTGTTGAGCCGGCTTACAACCATGTTGGTTAATTTGTGCCGAAAGACATTTATTTTTGATCGTTGAAGCGCAAGCGCGTTGTGGTGTTGAAAAAGAACCTCACTTATTGCTTGTTTTGTGCGGACTCTCATTAATGTGTACTTTGTCACCACCTAGTTGACTATAATATCTAGCCCGCAATAAGTACTGAGAGTAGGATAGATGTTGGTCTCCACGCTTCCATCAATTCCTTCTGTTTTTCCAGGTTTCACTACTGTTTCTTGCTGCAATGTAAATTTCTGAGGCTAGGACAGTTTGCTAGCAATATCACTAATCATATCAGGCATGTTGACGTGCTGCTATCTGAACTCATTTACTATTAAATATTCGTTCAACCGGATGGAATTCTCCTTGGAAGTTGCGAATTGAATGACCCTTGATTCGTTCCCTGTACAGTATTGTGGCTTGAATTACTACTCACGAAATGTCTCCTGAACACTACCTTAAAACACGCTGGTATTAATCTAGTTACTATCTTAAGAAGTCCTGCTAAGTGTTCTCGGAATTCTGGAGTTCCGCGTGTAGCGATGGGCGACGGGCTAGATATGTACACTCAACCGCCAAGCGTGCGGAACTTACTGTAAGTCGTCGTTCTGAAATATATTTCAAATTTCAACTTCT